>JALAZF010000108.1:0-1385625 GCA_022829125.1 Lathyrus tuberosus | reverse complement strand
AGGAGGCAATGATGCTTTTAAGAAGCCCGTGGGTCCCCAACCCCCGAGAAATTCAAGACAGGTTATTCACAAAGAATAGATCGAGCCAGGAAAGTTCGAGAATTTGGAAGAAAACTCAAGAGATGCAATTCACGGAGAAGAGATTGTCTCTGGGGAGTAGAGTTTCTTGACAATTCCTAAGGAGGACAGCCGAAGAGAAGACTGTATCTGGTGCTCCTATGGGGGATCTAGTATTGTCTATTTCTACGAATAATCGAAACGGCTTCACCTAGTGCTAGACGTAGTTGTCGGGGAAACTCTAAATATCTATACTATTATTACACGGTCGATATGAGTTTATGAAAGAAGACTTACAGCGAAACAGCCCCACAATACAGTTATATGTATATGAAAGCGGTACATGAAAGCATATAAACACTTACTCGGTTGTAGAGCTTCCATGCTGTTTGGTTAGTTGTTCAACAAAGAAAGATTGAAAACAACAGTATATTTCAAAATCAAAGGAGAAAGTGCTTTGAAAGGAAAGATTGGGGCTTACAGCTCAAGGAGAGGCCCAGATGATTTTTCGTTTGAAATGGCGATCGCGCCGAGATCTTCTTTTAATGCAAAGGGGCTTATACAATATCTGAGGCCCAAAGTGGTTTTGGTTAAAAGGGGATTGGGTCTTACACTCTATTAGAGTCCCAAAAAGTTTTGAATGGGTCTTATAGCTCGAGGAGAGGCCCAGTTGATTTTTTCTTAAAAGGCGACGATCGCGCCGTTTACTTGTACAGAGGGACATATACAATAAGTGAGGCCCAATATTGTTTGTACAAGGGGGTTTTGGGTCTTACACTCTCTCAAGAGGCCCAAAAGGTTTAAAAAAAGTTGTGAGGGTTGAATTAATCAAAAACCCTAATTTATTTCCAAAAAATGTATTTTAATTGAATAAAAATTCAATTAAAATGATCAAAAATTGTTTAACATGTGGGAAACAAATTATGATCTTGGATTAATGCTTCAAAAATCATGTTTTCCCTACAAAATGATTAGAAGTCATTAAAATTTACAAAATAAAGAGGGAAAAAATATTTTAAATGTCAAAAACAATTAAAATATTAATTCTTTGCAAAAATATCAATTATATGAAATAAATAATATTTTTGGGATTTTTTGGTAAAATAAAATATTTTAACATTTTTGTGAATTATTAAAAAAAGAATCAACTCAAAATCATTAAAACTCAGAGAGAAATTAATTTTTGAATCAATTAAATAAAATCACAAAATTCAAATATTTGAATTTGAGAGAAATGGCGCCAAGAACAGCTGAAGAACACGCGCGTTTTTCAGCTTTGCCCAGATTTGCATTTTCTATCCAATCTCACTGAATACTTGATTATATCATGCAATCCACATATCAATATGTTCGTCTCAACCTCACGATCATGTTTATGACAATTAATTTCATTTAAATTAAGCATAAAACAAGAAATCACGACAAATCCTCAAGAACCCTAATTTCTGCATGAAGGCTGGGATTTTTGATACACGATTCAAACAAAGCAATTAATTGAGGGGAAACATTCCATGCATGATTATGAACATTTGGCAAAAGTATTGTGCGAGGAAATATGCATAGATTGAGAGATGACCAAGTTTAGGCTTACCTCTAGGTCGTGACAGCAAGTTCAAAATGATTTCTGAGTAGGAGGTGTTACAGATGAGTTGTGATTTTCTGAACAGCTTCCCTACACCCTATGGAGTGTGTTTGAATGCTTGGACTTGATGGAAATTGGCGGGATCACTTCATGGCATCTCAACTGCAACTTGGTTAAAACCTTGAGCAATTGACTGGTGATTCTGAGAAATCAGTGTTCCAGGTGTTATTTAAGTGTTTGATCAGCTCACATATGATGTATGTGAGGTGTGTGTGATTGGTTTGGTTGGAAAAGCTCTCAAACTCAAAACCCGATAGTGACTTGCCTTAGAAGGCAAAATTGGAGTGAAAGAAGATATTTTGAGGAAAGCATCTGTTTGATGGCTTTGGTGTACTCAAACTGATCACAATTGAGCTCTATTTATAGTAGAGTAAGTTTGTTTTGCAAGGAATAGTGAATGGCAACTGCTGAGTAGGGTTGGCCAATGTTGGCAAATGAAAATCCAAGTCTCCTCTAGCCATTGACTAGAGGTTAGAGCACAGAGCTTTGGTTCCCTTGGTCTTGGATAAGTCTTGACTGAATTCAGTTGCCAATAGCTCAGTCCATGCCACCTTGGTGCTTCCATTGAATGCTCCAATCCAAAATTGGAGTCTTGTCCCTATTTTAGGAAATTATAGGTTTGGCATGCTATTTCTTGTTCCAAGGACTTTGGAGGCTTGGCTCAGTGATTGTCCCCTTTAGATTCAATCCTCAGATGTGTCCAAAGTGATGACAAGGCTTGGAATTGGCTGATTTTGGCAAATCGACCAAAAGTGCAAAAATCTGCCTTGCCTTGGCAGATTTCAGCAAGGCATCTTGCCAATGTCATATCTCATGGCTCAAGTTGAATTTGGTGATGTTCTTGGCCATTTTGGAAAACTCTCATATGATACAACAACTGTTTGATCATATTTGGTTTTGATACTTTTTGGATCCAAGTGAAAAATGTCCCTACATTTGGAAAAAAGTAAGGGAAATTCTGACTTAGTGAAATTTTCACTAAGTGTTGGAACAAAGTGACTTTTCTTGATTTTGATCACTCCATAACTCAAAATCCATGAGGAATTTGGACATAGATCAGTATGAAGTTTTTGTAGAGGGCAATGAGATCTACAAATCAAGCTTTGGATGGGGAAAAATGGCTTTGTGGATTAGGAGTTATGATCCTCCAAAGTTGGTACCTTTGTCACTTTATTTCATAACTTAGAAAATTTTCTAAGTTTTTATGGTTACCCCTTTTACAAGTTATCCCACTTTACTTGATTTTTCTTGATGAATGATGATTCAAATCATACATTAACATCAACTTAGGGTTAAAAAATCCAATTTTGTGAAAAATCTCAAAAAGTCAAAGTTGACTTTTGTGCACAGTTGACTTTTTGTCAGATGAATTCCAAACTGTGCAATTCTTCAGGAAATCATGTCCTTGACCTAAATCAAACTTGATGGACATGTTCCATGGGTGTTATAGGGTATATTTAATCATGTCCTAGGGTTTGGGAGCATGTCCTGGTCAATAGTCAAAGCTACAATTGACTTTTCTCGCAAAACCCCAACTGTGGTTCAGATAAAATTGAAACTTGTTGCTCAAGCTTCTTGGATCAATCCATTGTTCCAAATGGATCAATATGGTATATTAGAGACCCTCAAATTATGTCTTGAGGTCTTGGTTCATGATTTGTCCCAAAAGCCAACTTAGGGGTGAATTAGGTCAAGAAACCCTAATTCCTGATTTTTTATGTATGCATCCCTTGAGGCAAAATTGACTTGATGATTGGGTCCATGAGGTTCCATGGAGTATATTAGGTTATGTTTTGGATCATTGGCTCATGCCCAGAGGAAAATTTCCATCTGGAGGCCCTAGTCGACCAAAACCCTAATTTGGTGACACTGTCGATCTTGAAGCTTGATCCATCTAGAAGGGAGCAACCTTGTGCTTAATCCTTGAAGTGGGAGTCCTCTTGATCCATTGTGGATGTTTGAGAGGTTTAGACAAATTGTAAGATCATGTCATTCCTTGATTGATCCTTCGTCAAAGAGCTCAGAGAGGGCTTGAAACCCTAATTTTGATTGTAGTGAATGCTCACCCATCTTTGGGGAGACTAATGAGGTATGATGGTTCCTCCATATTGTGATGATGATTTGCACAATGATGGGAAATCTTAGTGGTCAAAATTTGGGGTATGACAGATGCCCCTATTTAATCTTCTTGGACCCGAAGGTGTGAATGACGAAGGTATTCGGGCATTCGAGGTGCAAGAGGATTAAATATCGAAATATCCGAAATTTTGACGGCGTCTATGAATGGTAATTCATGCATTCATCTTCTTTCGCTAAGCAATGATGCTTAGAAAAGGAAAACTTGCCCTCGATCCTGGTCTTCAGCCCAGGAGCTGGTATAAGTTTCTGATTTAAACTTCCCCTCGATCCTGGTTTCTGACCGAGGAACTGGTCTTAGTTTCTAATTTAAACTTCCCCTCGATCCTGGTTTCCTACCGAGGAACTGGTCTTAGTTTCTTTTGTCAATAAACTTCATTGACAAGGGACGCTACTCGTAGCGGTTTTCCTCAAACTTCTCGCCGAATTTTCCTGGGGAGATGCCATTTGACGAAAAAAGTTTTGATGTCAGACTTGCTGGGGAACCCAATCGTCTGAATTGTAGAGGTGCACAAACTTCTCTGTTGAGAGACTGCCTTCGTTTGGGGATATTACATCATACTTTTCTCGGAGATATTCTCGGAGAAATGGCATATGATGGGATCCAATTTTGAGGTTCCGATGACCTTTTCATCAGCGGTTTTTTCAGAGAAAAACTGCTGTATTGTCGAATCTTTTGTTAAAAGGCTTTCTCTCGGGATTTTCCTTAATCTGGGAAAGCAAGGATATCATCTTCAATGGCGAAGAGTGACATTTGTTGAAGGTTCTCTGGTCTTTCAGAGGTTCAAGTTATCAAAGTGGTCGAGGAGCCAACTTCATTCCAGAAATAAACTGGAGGAGAGAGATTGTTCAGACGCAGCACTTCCTGACGGGGAAAAAACTTGACAACTCGATTGAGAGGACTTTTTTATCACCAGGGGATAAGACCGACTAGAGTGATAGTGATGCAATATGAATGTGAAAGCAAATCAATAATGCATGATGTATGTATGTATATGCTGACAAAACTGACGCGACATACAAACTAAAAGATGAACATGACTGGAAACTCGGCCATCGCGGGGCGAAGAAGTACCGCTGGTCTAAAAGTAGCAATTCTACCTTGCTTAGGAGAGATATTCCCTATGGGGAACTATGTTGGTCGGGCTTAGGAGATAAGAACTCGGCCGAGGCGTGTCAGACGAAACAAGGTCTCTGACACAGTTGATCCCTTCATTCAGGCGTACTGGGTTAGAAGGAGTACTTTGATTCTGCATTTTGAAGTTCAATTGCTTTCGGGAAAGCAGTCGATGTTCTTTCGATGTTCAATAGTCAAAAGAAATTGCCATCTTTATTTTAAAGCAGAAAAAGTTTTACAAGTAAATTCATTTTTGTTTTATTTCAAGAATCGTTAATCATATTAAAATGTCGTTCTGTAAAGCTAAAACAAATGAGAATTACAAACAAAAGTACAAGGGCTCAAATTTTATTGATAAGAGGGAGATCAGCCAAACGCGTGATTCCAAAGAGTATTTACAAAGTTAGAAAATGGTAATTTACAGGGAAAATGGCTACGTTGAAACATAACGACCACTATCCTTCTACCAACTTTGAATTCGGGACATCCTGAGCTTCTGTCGAAGATGACCTTGACTGGAGTTTCCCCTCAATGGATGGTGTAACTGCTGCTGAGGGACTTGCCTCTTTGTCGAACATAGTTACTTGCCATTATCCCTAATTTTTTCCTGGATTGTACTGTGATGTTTCCAATCCACCGGGATGATTTTTTTTTTATTTTGTCTCTAACTTTTGCCTGGACCGCCCTTTCGGGTTTTCAATCCACCGAGACGTTTTTTTTAGGCGAAGTATTTCTTGACTACATCAACGTTTGTGGGGTAGGCAAATTCCTCTCCGACCATG
This sequence comes from Lathyrus tuberosus, assembly GCA_022829125.1. Taxonomy (NCBI): domain Eukaryota; kingdom Viridiplantae; phylum Streptophyta; class Magnoliopsida; order Fabales; family Fabaceae; genus Lathyrus; species Lathyrus tuberosus. The sequence goes on along the minus strand of JALAZF010000108.1, from coordinate 1,379,891 downwards.
GTTGCAAGTCTCAAGGCGCCGCCCGAGAAAGCTTTCTTGACCACATAGGGGCCGTCATAGTTCGTGGTCCACTTGCCCCGAGAATCAGTGAGAAATGATTATATCTTCTTGAGCACAATGTCTCCTTTCCTGAAGACGCGAGGTCGAACCTTTTTGTCAAATGCCATCTTCATTCTTTGTTGATACAACTGACCGTGGCATAGTGTCGTGATTCGCTTCTCTTCGATCAGATTCAGTTCATCGTGTCGACTTTGACACCATTCAGCTTCTGTAAGCTTAGCTTCCATCAATACTCGGATTGACGGGATCTCTACTTCTATGGGGAGCACTGCTTCCATGCCATATACTAGAGCAAAAGGGGTTGCCCCTGTTGAAGTGCGGACGGATGTGCGATAACCGTGAAGAGCAAAGGGTAGCATCTCGTGCCAATCTTTGTAGGTTACAACCATCTTCTGAACAATCCTCTTGATATTCTTGTTAGCCGCTTCTACCGCTCCATTCATCTTTGGTCGGTTGGGAGATGAGTTTTGGTGTTCGCTCTTGAACTCTGCGCACAACTCTTTCATCATCTTATTGTTCAAGTTAGATCCATTATCAATAATGATCTGGCTCGGAACACCATAACGGAAAATGATATTGTTTTTGATAAATCGGACTACCACCTGTCGGGTTACATTAGCGTACGACGCTGCTTCGACCTACTTAGTGAAATAGTCAATGGCTACCAGGATGAACCGATGTCCGTTTGAAGCTTTGGGCTCAATCAAGCCAATCATGTCGATTCCCCAAATGGAAAAAGGCCATGGGGAAGAAAGAACTTTGAGATGTGTAGGCGGTACATGGATTTTGTCTGAGTATATCTGACACTTATGACATCTCTCATGTACTTGTAGCAGTTGGATTCCATTGTCAACCAATAGTACCCTGCTCTTAGAATTTTTCTCGCCATTGTGTGTCCGTTGGCATGAGTGCCAAAAGATCCTTCGTGAATTTCTTTCATCAGCATGTTTGCTTCTGGTCTGTCTACGCATCGGAGCAAGACCATGTCAAAATTCCTTTTATAGAGTGTTTCACCGCTCAGGAATAAGCTACTTGCTAGTCTTCTAAGGGTTTTCCTGTCTTTCCTGGATGCCCCAGGTGGGCACTCTTGTTTCTGAAGGAAGCATTTGATATCATGATACCAAGGTTTGTCGTCTATGACTTCTTCAATCGTGAAGATGTAAGCGGGCCGTTCAAGGCGCATAATGTCAATCTTAGGTAGGTCATTCCATTGCCATACACCAATCATGGAAGAGAGAGTGGCTAAGGCGTCAGCCATGAGATTCTCATCACGAGGGATGTGATGAAACTCGATTCTGTTGAAGAAAGGTAACAACCTTCTTGCATAATCTTTGTAAGGAATCAGTTCTGATTGGTATGTGTTCCAATCTCCTTTTATCTGATTGATAACCAGGGCTGAGTCGCCATATACGTCCAAGTTTTTGATCCTTAAATCAATCGCTTCTTCGAGACCTATAATACAAGCTTCGTATTCGGCCTTGTTGTTTGTACATTTGAACGTATGTCTGGCAGTGAAAGGAATGTGGGTACCCTGAGGGGTAACAATGATTGCCCCAATTCCGTTTCCATAATGGTTGACAACTCCGTCAAAGATTAGTCCCCACTGGGAACCTAGTTCTAGCCCTTCACTGGGTAGCGGTTCATCGCAATCTTTCATCTTTAGATACATGACATCTTCGTATGGGAAGTTGAACTCGATTGATTCTTGATTGTCAATCGGTTGATGAGCCAAATGATCAGCTAAATACTTCCTTTAACGGCTTTTTGAGCATGGTACTCTATGTCATATTCTGATAGCAACATCTGCCAACGGGCAATCCTTACCGTGAGAGAAAGTTTTTCAAATACATACTTGATTGGATCCATCTCAGAGACTAACCAAGTAGTGTGATAAATCATGTACTGGCGAAGACGTTTGGCTGCCCAAGCCAAAGCGCAACAAGTTTTCTCGAGCATCGTGTACCGAGTTTCGCAGTCGGTGAACTTCTTGCTTAGATAGTAGATGGCAGACTCTTTCCTTTTGGTTTCGTCTTGTTGGCCAAGTACACAGCCCATGGAGTCTTCCAAGACTGTTAAGTAGATGATCAGTGGCCTTCCTTCCACTGGAGGTGATAGAATCAGAGGATTCAACAGATATTCCTTAATACTGTCGAAGGTAGTTTGACAGTCTTCTGTCCAAACGCAGTCCTGGTTCTTTTTCAGTAACTTGAAAATCGGCGCACACGTGGCGGTCATGAGGAATATGAATCTGGAGATGTAGTTTAAACATCCCAGGAATCCTCTAACATGTTTTTCAGTTTTCAGAGAAGGCATTTCTTGAATGGCCTTGACCTTGTCAGGATCAACCTCAATTCCTTTCTGGCTGATGATGAACCCTAAGAGTTTCCCTGAACGGACACCGAATGTGCCCTTATTGGGATTCAAACTGAGTTTGTATTTTCTCAGACGCTCGAATAGTTTTGACAGGTGGGTCACATGCTCCTCTTCTGTCTTAGATTTTGCAATCATATCATCGACATATCCCTCGATTTCCTTGTGTATCATGTCCTGAAACAGAGTAGTCATGGCCCTTTGATAGGTTGCCCCGGCGTTCTTCAAACGGAAAGGCATTACCTTGTAACAAAAGGTACCCCATGGGGTAATGAACAAAGTTTTCTCCATGTCTTTCGGCGCCATTTTGATCTGGTTGTAGCCCGAGAATCCATCCATGAAGGAGAAAACTTTGAACTTTGCTGTACTGTCAACCAGCATGTCAATGTGTGGTAAAGGAAAGTCGTCCTTTGGATTTGCCTTGTTCAGATCCCTGTAATCAACACACATTCTAACTTTTCTGTCCTTTTTCGGAACGGGTACGATATTGGCTAACCATTGAGGATATTCTGATGTGGCGAGGAAACCTGCGTCAATCTGTTTCTGTACCTCCTCTTTGATTTTGATGGCCATGTCCGGGTGAGTCCATCTCAACCTCTGTTTTACTGGCGGACATTCTGATCTTAACGGTAAGTGATATTCCACGATGCTGGTATCCAACCCTGGCATGTCCTGATAGGACCAAGCAAATACATCGGGGAATTCTTTGAGAAGCTTTATCAAACTCTCTTTGGTAGTTGGACTGAGCAGTGCCCCAATCCTGATTTCTTTTCTCTCTTTTTCTGAACCCAAGTTTACCATTTCCAACGGCTCTTTGTGAGGTTCAATGGACCTTTCCTCTTGTCTGAGTAATCGGGAGATCTCTTATGGAATTTCGTTGTCAACTTCTTCTTCAGCCCCAAATACCGGGAACTCAAAGTCGGGAGAAGGCATCGGATCGTATGTTTCAACGGGGTTTAAAACAAGCAATCTGCATGACGTGATGATTCGTGTTTAGAAGAGATAGAGAGAATACAAAAGTGTGTACAGTGTATTATTTGAAAACTGCTTGTTTATTATTATTGATTTGTTCTTTAGGATTACCATTTTATGAGAAAAACAAAAAGAGAAAACAGCAATTAATGCGGAAATTACAGAACGACGTTATTTTATTAATGAACAAGTCGATTCTTGAAACTACAGCCCTATAAAACAAAACTCCGTCACTTTGGGCAAAGCGAAGAGGGAATTTTACAGAAAGCGAGCCCTATCAAAACATCCGTTTCACCTGGGCAGGGTGAAAGGTTAAAGATGGCAATTACTTTTACTTATGAACAATCTTTGGAACATCGAAAGCAACCCATTGGCGGCGAACTCCTCGGTGAATCACAAAGTCTGGCACCTTCCTTGATTTGTCTTCAGAAATAACACTGATTTCTGGTGGAGCAGGATCATTGGAATCTGTCTCCCAAGCAGAGTTGTCGTAGAAGGATTCCTAAGTGGTATTTTGCATAGCATTTGTGCTCTCAGCTGTATCTCCCCATCCAGTTGGCTGGATATCTTCGAGCCTGATACGAGAGTTTTCGGGAGCGGTGTACTTGACCATATAGTCGAATTTTCCACTTGGTTGTCCTAAGGTGTCCCACACTTCTGTGGAACTGGAGGAGTCATCTCTCTCGATGACGTTGACCTCGGGAAAAGCATAGTTGATGAATTCTAGTTCGGCAAGCTTTGCCAACTCATCGTTGTACTGGATATTTTCTGAATGACCTGAGTGTTGATCCCATGACATGGTGGGGACGCAGGTATTCTGTTCAATGATGCTCAGCTGATTTTCATTGTTCGGCTGATTTTCTTGCCCCAAGTCTCCTGGATACGGTTGCCACATTGGTAAGCCATCCATCGGGCCATAGTAATTGTGGTCAAAGTTGTCTTTCATCAGAGTGTCTTCCTCTAATGAATTTGGCGGAGCACGGCATCCTTCAGGATCACAATCTCCATATATCATTTCGACATCTGACCGTGGTATAAATCTCAGACTCTGCGCGGGATAGAAAAATGGCGTAGGCACCTCTTCCTGAGACATATAACCGTCCTCGTTAAGACAGGACTTCCATTCTTCATCTGTGTCGGAGGAATCATCTTTATTGATGGTGTGCACTTCTTGAGGCACTGGGTGAAGGAAACCTCCACTGTGGAAGAAGTTTTGAATGGGATGAAGACTTTCATCGTTAGCAGCTGTCCGGGTACAGGTTGCAGAAAAACCAAGACCCTTCTTTGTTATATTGCTAGTAGGAATGACAAGCTGTCCCCATCCTATTGTGTCGGTACTCTAGACTGCTTTAATAGCATCTTTGTATGAGGAAATCAAAGTTCCTCCTCTTGATTGATTGTCCTTGCTCACCGACAGTGCTTGGAACTGAGTTCCAATAACCTCCTCGGGTTCTATACCAGTAGATGATGATAAGCTACTCACAAGCAAGGCCTACTCCCCACAGACTGTGACGAGTTGATCGTTCTGGATGAACTTTAACTTTTGGTGGAGGGTCGAGGTGATCGCTCCAGCCTGATGTATCCAAGGTCTTCCTAATAAACAATTGTACGTTTCCCGGATGTCCATGACCTGGAAGGTGACTTGGAAAGTGTGAGGACCAATAGATATGGGAAGGTCAACTTCACCGATAACTGTTTTTCTGGATCCGTCGAACGCTTTGACGACGACCTCGCGGGTTCTCATCGGAGGGCCCTTGAATGATAATTGCATCAAAGTGGACTTCGGCATAACATTCAGGGCTGACCTTGTGTCTACCAGCACGCTGGCTAAAGCATCGTCCTGGAAGTTGACTGTGATATTAAGTGCCATGTTATGATGGCGACCCTCTTCCGGTAATTCCTCATTACTAAATCCCAAATTATTGCAGGAAGTGATGTTAGAGACAATGCTATCGAACTGTCTAATTGTTACATCCTGTTCCACAAAGGCTTGCTCCAAGACTTTCTGTAGAGCCTCCCTGTGCGCTTCTGAACTGAGTAAAAGTGACAGCACAGAGATCTTTGAAGGAGTTTGTAACAGTTGATCAACAATGTTGTATTCACTCCTTTGGATGAGCTTCAGCATCTCATCATTGTTTTTCGAGAGGTCGGGATCACTGGATTGACCGACTGGTGGATTGGGAACTTCTGTCTGAAGTTCCTTTTCTTTGTTGGATTCTCTAACTCCTCTGTTGAAGATTCTACCACTCCGCGTTACTCGACTGATGTCTGCAATATTCACGACGGAGGGTAATGGAATTTCCTTTCCATTCTCGACTGTTGTTGCACCGTATTTGTAAGGGATCGCTTTAGCTGATTCATACGGTAATGGTCCCGGTAGATAGATGACTATGGGAGCCTTCTGATTTTTCCGACCATCGTAAGCAATTTCGATCCGTTCCTGGTTGGGTACTCTCGATTCGTCAAGTAGAGGGATGATGGCAAAAACATTCCTGGTCCTCTGATGATCAGAGATGACAACAACGTCCTCAATTTGATTGGCAAGGTAGTTCGGCGACCAATTGATGGGTCCGGAACCCGGATATGGACGAATCTCTCCACGATCCACCTGCCCCTGGAGAGCTGCTTGCACAAGGTAGCACCCTTGGTTACTTTCCGAACAGACTCCACAACGTTCATAATTGTGTGGTGGCACCTGGCCACGCCCGCTTTGAATACAATGTAACCTCACTAGGTTAGCTTCCACGAGTCGGACATCCTGACTTTGACGCCGAGTAGGATTCCTGTCATTGATACTAATTTGCTGAGTATCCTCATCCATATAGATTGGCATCCACCAGTGATTTAACAAGTGCTGAAGTGCCTCCTGGACAAGGGTACAACCTCAATCATTTTTGCAACCCGCTTTACAACTTTGGTAATTATGTGATCTCAGGAATACGAGTCGGACCTGCTCAACATGCAACTCTACCAGGTTGGTATTCATCACGCGAATATCAAAAATCTGAACCATGTTGATCTGATAGGGATTCCTATCATGGTAGTCTTGGATCCATCCAAGATCCATCTGACACAGGAGGGCCTCTTGTACCAAAGAGCATCCCTGTTTGTTTACCGAGCAAGTCAGACAAGAACTGTAATTGTGCCGCGACAAATCATGATACTGGCTTTGCCTTGAGTGCATTGCCACCAGGTTGACATTCATCGCACGAATGTCGTGGTTCTGAATGACGTTGGAATTCGTATAGACCATGTTAACTCCACGAACTTGGTGCTCTTGGATCCATTCGAGATCCATCTGTTCCTGTAGAGCTGATTGCACCACAGAACACCCTTGATTGCTTTTAGAGCAGACATCACACTGGTGGTAATTATGAGGTGGCACATGGTCGTACCCACTCTGTCTACAATGCATCTTGACCAGATTGGTCCTTAACGAGAGTACATCATGAATTTGATAGACGTTGTTAAATTCTTTCTCAATCAGGTTGACTGCAGCTTTCTCATGTTGAGGCAGCGGGTTCGTGAGAACATTGGGATTCGTATCTTTGAAAGATAAGAGCCCGCTCCTAACAAGATTTTGCACGTCGGATTTGAAATTGAGACAGTTCTCTATGTTATGCCCCGATCCTCCTTGATGATAAGGGCATGTCTTATCCACCTTAAACCAAAAAGGCAGATTTTCTGGCACTGTGAGAGGAGACTTAGTCCGGATGTGCCCCTTAGCCAGTAGTAATAGAAATAGTTCTGCATACAACATGGGTATAGGATCAAACCCTGGTGGCCGCATTGTATGGTTGTTATTGTATGGAGGACGAGCCTGCTGAAGAGGCTGTTGTGTCCTTTGCTGATTAGGTTGGCTCTGCGCAACCAGAGGTTGATATGTAGAAATAGGCGCAGGGCTGATAGCAGGAGTCACAACCGCTACTGGCTAATAACGTCGCCTTTGCCTTCCGAGGGAGATATTCCCAATATCTTGCTCTTTTTTCTTAGAGAGAGTACTACCATATCGTTTTGTTTTACTCGATGATCCAGCGTCTTTTACCAAACGTCCTTCTCGGACGGCTTCCTCAAGACGAACTCCCATGCCTACCATCTCGGTGAAATCACTGGGCGCACTGGCAACCATTCTGTCATAGTAAAATGAGCTTAAGGTCTTTAAGAAGATCTTTGTCATCTCTTTTTCCTCAAGAGGTGGACAAATCTGAGCGGCAATTTCACGCCATCTCTGAGCGTACTCCTTAAAGGTTTCCTTGTCCTTTTGTGACATTGATTTGAGTTGATCTCTGTCTGGTGCCATGTCCAAATTGTATTTGTATTGTTGGACGAAGGCAGTACCAAGATCTCTGAATGTGCTAATCGTAGTATGGTTTAAACCCATGTACCATTGAGTGTGGCACCGGTTAAACTATCCTGAAAGTAGTGAATTAGTAGGTCCTGATTCTCTGTCTGAGCTGACATTCGCCGAGCGTACATCACCAGATGGCTCTGAGGGCAAGAGTTACCCTTGTATTTTTCAAAGTCGGGCACTTGGAACTTGTGCGGAACTTTCACATTAGGGACCAAGCAGAGGTTTGCGGCGTCCTTTCCAAATAAATCCTGACCGCGGATGGCTTGCAGTTCCTTCAGCATTTCCAGGAACTGTTCCTGGAATTCATCCATTCTATCGAACATAGTTTCCTTCTTATCAGAAGGTATCGGTGGATTCTGTCCTTCCGGGACAGTGTGCACCACAGGGGGTGGTACCGTGACTACGGCAGTGAATCTTGGCGTTTTCCGAAGTTTGTAACCTTCAGGAATCTTCAGTATGCCCCTGGCATCTTCGCTTTCCCGAAGTTTGTAACCTTCAGGCCCAGCAGCTTCTGTTATGATTCCTTGATCTTCAGTCATCGGCAGAACATATCCTTCCGAGATATAGTTAACAGGCATGCCCCAAGGACGATCTTTCGGCATTTGATACCTAGGATCATACTTCTCCACTATGGGCGTTGAGGTGATCTCTGAGATCACAGTCCTTTGTAGCTGAGCTTCTGCCATGGCTTGCATGTCGTTACGAAGCTTTCTCACATCCTCTTTCAGAGCGTCGATCTCTTCTTTTAACTCTCTATTTTCTTCCTCAAGATCATCCATCCTTTTCTGACGGTTGACCCGAGTATTGTACGAATGAGACAGTTTGACTCTAGAACCGAGACATAAATGTGAGATTCGTAGGTAAGAAGAATACGTGACGTGAGAATGATGAATGCAATGCTTATATTAATTGTTTTTTGGTTTAATCAAAATAAACTTCGACAATTAGATTGCAAATATCAAACAGTGGGAAAACCCCTTTTTATTGAATTCAAAGATTGCGGAAATGGAAATACAGTAGATTACAAGGTGCAGAAACAGAAACCTAAGCTAATGGGTCCCGAGTCCTCTCTGAAGAGAAATCGGGTGCTGACTCTGGTACTTTCCTTTTCTTTGACCGGAGCTCTTGGGCCGTTGCCGGGTTGTCATTCCTTTGCCAGGTGAAAGGAGTGAGCAAATTCCTCTGGTCATCTTGATTCTCTACAGCATGTTGCTCCAAAATTTCAATCAGAGCATCCTTATCTTTCAGTAGTTGCTGTATTTGGGTACACTCCACGTTGAGGGTGCGGTACTTGTTCTTCCAAGACCTTCTCTCCCGCTGAACTTTGTTGAGAGTAACCTGAAGCTTTTAAGTCTCAGTCATGAAGTACATGACAGACTCCCTCGGTGGAAGAACTCTGTGATGAGGATAAGGCATCTTTAGCTTGAGAGCTCTAGTTTGTACCCAGTGGAGATAAGGCTCCACCGAGACACAGTCTGGTTTTCCTAGAGACTCCCGTCCTTTCTTATGAACATGTTTCCAAGCGTGCACTATTTCCATCTTTAGTGCTCTATCACTTTCTCCTTCTTTGAAGAAAAGACCTTCCAAATGAGCATTACGCGGGACATGCCTCATCGGGTATCCAAATTGACGATGAACCAATACCGGATGGTAGTTGATGCCTCATGGGGAAGTTTCCACAACGATCAATGATCCTTATTCCATCATAAATCCTATTGCACCAATCAATGTCAGAGTTGGTGAGAGACATGATTTTCTGCGACCAGCGTAAGGCACTCTTATGATCCCAAAAAGCAGCAGACTTGGGCAAATGGGAGATAAACCATTTATAAAGAAAAGGTACACAACATGTGATCTCCCCTCCGCTGTACAAATTCCCTAAGTGTACAGAATGATATGCATCCGCGAGCAAAGTTGGTACAGGGTTTCCAATGAGAAAAACCTTAATGGCGTTGATATCGACGAAGTTATTAATGTTGGGCAACAGAAATAATCTGTAGGTGAGTAAAACAAAGATGCTTTCAAAAGCAGTCCCGTTCCCTATACTAGCAAATTACAGAGCTTTTTTTGTTAAGAACTGGGCTGGTAAACCTTGGGTGCCACCCTTGGTAGTCATGTGAGTCCTGACCTCAAACTCGTCCAAATGAATTGCTCTTGCAATGGTCTGATTCTTTAGAATTTCTTCCAGTCCAGAAAATAGAGCTCGATCAGTAATGTGTAGATCAGTCAGGTGAGAGTACTCCTCCAGCGTTGGTGCTAGCTGGTAATCCGGGAATGTAAAATAGTGATAAACTGGATCGTAGAACTGAACGAGTGCATCCATGATTCCTTCAATCACATGGATTCTTAGCAGAGGTAGCATACCTCCGTACTTGGCTCTGAAGGCCTCTTGGTTTGTGATCATCCTCGTCAAACCTCTTAAATCCTCTAGTTTTGGAACCTTGAAGGTGTACTTATGAGTTCTCCTTCTACCGAAATCCATTAGCGTAATCCTTTTCTCTAATATTTGCAATCACAGTCTTAGTTTAATTTGAAAAAGACAGAGAGACTAGAAGAGAAAATTTTTCTTTGTTTTAATGTTTTTTAGATGAATGCATGAATGCAGCACACAAAAACATAAAAAAACATGGGGTCAAAGGGTCGGTGTCATGGAGTTAAGGCTCTACCCATCCCAAAGGTTTATACTAGTGATTTTTGTACCTGTCTCTCTTCATCATTAACTCTTGTCAAGAAAACACCAGCGGGCCGGGAACCGTGCTAGGTGGTGTTTTTTGAAGAGTCCTCAGAAGAGGGTGGCATCGCATGACAACTATTTTCGATAGCCTCTGTGCCACTAAAGGGGTTTTCCTAGGTGTATACTCAATCTTTCCAGATGCGGCATCACACGCATTCCCATTAGCGGAAAAATAAACACATATATCATTTAGGAAAAACAGTATATATATTTGCCCTAAAGTCCTAGACTTTTAAAGCTATGAATCCTACGTTCCTGACAGAAAATGTCTCCCCGGCGGAAACGCCATTCTGTGGTTTCGACACAAGAGATGAAAAGAAAGAAGAAAAATAGAGAGGGGCCCCACGGTGGGCGCCATTTTTCTGTAGCGAGCGATTTTGAACTTGGTTCTTAAGCACTGCCGCTCCTTGGGGTTACTACAGGTCGATTCATTTTTTATCCTATTAAAGCTGATGAAGGAAGGGAAATAGATGTCCCCAATTAACCCTGCTTGCATACCGAGTTTAAACAGCGGTCTGTTAGGTTACAGATGCTATGTGGTAGTGGGGCCTCTCTTATGCTATTTTGACAGAATGACGGATTTATTCTATGGACAGGAAGTTAGGACTGATGTTTATCAATTGATATGGGATTTAGGATTTTTGTTTAGTGTGCTCGCTAAGATTTTTCTTTTAATCTTGAAATTCTGGTATCAGACGTGTGATGTTAAGTGCAATGTCACAACAACACACTCTGCAATGGACAATGCAAAAACAAGCAATAACACAATGAATTGTTCACCCAGTTTGGTCTAACTACCTACGTCTGGGGGCTACCAAGCCAGGGATGAAATTCACTACTTGTCGAATTAAATTACAGACTCAACAACCCAGTTGACAATCTCCTAATCTTAATTCCTACTAGTGACTTTCTACCTAAGAAACCACTTAGATATGAGAACACTACTCAATCCTTAAAACCACATCTGTGACACAATTCAAAGATCACACACTTTGAAAAGCACTACTTGATTCTGCTTCACAGCTTTGATCAAGAACAACTCAAAACATCAACACCAATTCACACTCGAATGGTTTACAAAACATACACGAAGACACAAACGACACTCAGTCTTTAGCTCTCTTTCTTCGTTTTTTTTCCTCCAGTACTGGTGCGCTTTATATAGCTCTTTGAATTGGACTTGGACCTGCTACAATATCTGACCTGATTTGTTATTTAAAACTGAATCTTCAAAACAGATTTTCTCCTAAAATCTTTTGAAATCTTCAACCTTTTAAATCTCCTACAAATCTGCATCAAATCTCTATGCAACAGAGAATATCTTTCCCAAGATATCTGCATCCAATGAGACTACCTGCTCTCCACAATTCCAGCTAAAACGCAAGCCCTAACAACATCACAAAACCTGATGTTATTAATTCTGCAGATCTAATGTTACAACATCGCTTGTGACATCAGACATCCAAACTTCAGCAACTTAAACACTTAACACAGCTCAGTGTTAAGACTCAATGTTGTGACATCACCACCTTGACATCAAACATTGAACAACCTTTGTTTTACCAAAATTCTAGCCAATCCAAGAAACTAACAATCTCCCCCTTTGGCTAATTTTGGCTAAAACAATCTCTGCACCTTCAGAGACTTCAGCAGCGGAATATTTTAAAAATTAGTATAATCCTCCTAGCAGCACTTCTTCAAACAACTTTAAAATGCTGCACTTCACTCCAATACTCTGCTGCATACTTCAGCACTAACTAGTAGCAGCATTGGGCAAGCTCCCCCTCAAAGCACGAATCAGCATACCAGCAACTGTTCAACAACTCTCCCCTCACTAGCTGCACTCCTTAGCATGGGCTAACTCTCCCCCTTTTTAGCCACAATTGGACAAACTCTGAACTGCCAACCAATATAACATCTGTAAAAACTTCACAACATATAACTAGGCAACAACTACAAACTCCCCCTCAGAACCAGCACCAGAAACACAATGTCATGACATATTGTCTGACATTAGACCTTCACCAGAATAATTCTATCACAGACTGCTTAAAGCCACAAACAATCTTGATAAACAACTGCACTACTTTAACAAGAAACACTCCAAAAACACCAATGATATCCCATGACACAATCATGATCATATAGTAAGAGAGTGCCAGGATCACATCCAACATACTCTAGGATTGATACCAAAATCGCCCTTGATCCCTCTTATCCAGAAACCATCCATACTTCTTCTGTCAACAATATCCACAGGAATGATCACAACTAACTCCTTGACCTGCACATCATAACATCCATACACAGTCTTCATCCATCCAGTCAGGAATGCTTCATCTACACACAATACCTTCCACTATTACATCCACCAGTAGTTGATGATACTAGTGAAGTCTACAAAAATAGTAGTCATGCTCTACTAAAAACAAGACCAGAATCTAATACACATAGTCAGAAACACCTCTACCACACGCACAATCTCAAACATCTTCCAAAAATTAGCATCTCTTCTCATCACATTCAAAGGACTCATTTCGCATAGAAGTCCTTCAAGAAGCTCCCAATAAAACACAGTCAGAGCAGCTTATTCAGGTTAACATACACACCTGAATACCATAAGCTCGCACACCCTCTTCCTAAGTAATTATTTATAACAGCTGGAGAAAACTCAGTACATTTCCTTCTCATATACACTTTTCCAAAATCCCCACCTCTTCTATCAGCAATGTCAGCAGGAATGAATTCTTTGACAAGTATCTCATAGCATTTGCAAAAACCAAAAACAGTTTTTATTAGCCCAACAAACTGAATCATAACTTCTCTAATTTCCAGAGCATCTTTACTAAGATCTCTTTCCAAGCCAAGCCTCCTTTGAAAAACATACATCCACCTTTTTACACTTTCCAAAGAATAAATGTTATCTAGTGGAGCCTCAGGAATTTTCTCAGAAGTTCTAATCACCACAACTTTCTTCTCACGAGTGATGTCCTGGACATTATCATCAGGATCAAACTCATCTCTGGTCTGCCTATTTCTGGAAGAGATGGACACTTTACTCTTGGATTTTGTAGTACCAACCACATAGATCTTCTGCTTCTCAGTTCTCACCTTTGGAGGTGACTCAATAGCTTTCCCTTTCCTTGATTTCAGTCTTTTAGCAACCCCAGGAACCACTTTTGCAATCAACTCCTTGCAGACAGATCATCCACATCAACCACTTCAACATTCTTCTTTATTTTAGGGCTAGGAGATGTTTCAACATTAGCTCCAACATCTGCATCTTCCAAAACAGAGATTGCCAACCTGTGATGGTTGTCTTGTGAGTCATCAGTCTGCTTATCATCTTTCAGCTTCCAAAACTTCTTAAGGTCACAACTTTTGATCCTTCCATCAACATTGTAGACTTCTTCACATATGCCCAGTTTTCCACACACATCTTTAGACAAATTATCATTACACTTTGTTTCTGTATGATCAACCTCTATGACCTTATTTCCCTCAAGATTTCCTCTAAATGAATGCATAACACTAGGTTGTTTGGTGATCCTTCTGATGTCACAGCAGGATGTCATGACATCACTCTGGCCATTATGATCAATCATACTATGATTACCCTCCAAATGTTCCACCTTTTGATCCCATCACATGTGTAAGAGCCTGATTCAAGAGAAACCCATAGATAGCAGTTGTCTTTGGACTTAGCACCCTTCATGACAACTTCACCTTCCTCATTAGTGATAATACATTCAGCTTGAGTGAAGTGAACTTTAAGCCCTTGCTCACACAGTTGACTGATACTGATCAAGTTGGCTTTCAGACCTTTGACCAGTAATACATCCTTTAATCTAGGAGCACTTGCACAATTCAGATTTCCCATACCTTTGACTTTTCCTTGAACACCGTCACCAAAGGTTACACAACTTGAATAAGGTTCAACTTCAACCAACAAATTCTTCTCACATGTCATGTGTTGAGAGCAACCACTATCAAAATACCAATCCTTCTTGGTAGAACCCCCTAGAGACATATGAGCTACCAAACAAGTAGTGACAGTCTTTGGAACCCATTGTTTACTAATTTTAGGCCAGTTCTGATTCTGTTTAGGTTGAGGGACAGTTTTGGGATAACCATGCAGTTTGAAACAAGAAGATTGTATATGACCAAATCTTCCACAATAGTAGCATCTTACTCTTTGAATCTCCTCCCTAAAGTAATTAACATGCCTCCTCTCTTAATGATACTGCTGAGGCTTCCTTCTGTCACCATATTGAGGTTTTCTATAGAATTGAGACCGTCTTCTCTGATAATGAGGCTGTCTACTCCCATACTGATGTGGTTGTCTCCTCCTATTATGTTGTCTTCTACCATGATGCTGTCTTTTCCCATGATGATGGGGCTTTCTTCTGCCATAATGATGAGGAACTGCATTATTAAGACCAAAGCCATACATATTCCCTTGATGTTGAGACATTTGATGGAACATGTTATGTTTAAACCTAGAAGCCTGCACACTCCTATGGTAATGTGGAGGCATATACTGCTTAGCTCCAGAAACCTGTGCCTTCCCATGAGGAACATGAGCATGTCCTTTCCCAGAATTTTGAGGTAGATGGGGATGAACAACCTGCTTAGGTTTAGGAATATGTCTTTTTCTGTTATGTTGAGGCAATTTTTGAGACATGTCCTTTTTGGTTCCAGAAGTACTAGCTTCAGCAGAGATCTTCTCCTCAACTACAAAACCTAGACCAGTCTTGTCATTTGTCCCTTTTCCAGCTTCAAGAATTTTATCCAAGGTGTTAGTTCCATTATTCAGCATTCTAATGGATTTTGACATTTGATCAAGTTGGGATTTTAACAATACAACTTCATTCTCAAGCTCAGATTTATCAGTCTCTAGTTGTATTATGACTTTCTTCTGCTTCTCCCCTTCTTGACACACCTCTTCACTCCTTAGACATAACTCTTGATAGGATGCTGCTAACTCCTCAAAAGTTAATTCCTCATCACTAGACTCTCCATCAGAGGCAACTGTTCCAGTTAAAGCTTTGACATGTTTGGCTGACTCTCCTTCACTTTCACTGTCAGAGTCTGGCCAAGAAACTGTCATGCCTTTCTTCTGCTTCTTCAGGAATTTGGGACATTCTTTCTTAATGTGTCCATAACCTTCACACTCAAAGCATTGAACACCCTTGTCTTGAGCAGTCTTCTCTTCATCCTTCTCCTTAGACTTGCTGATGTCAGAAGCGATGTTCTTGACATTAGGCTTGAAGTTCTTGTTCATTCTTTTGAACACCTTGTTGAACTGCCTTCCCAACACAACAATGGCCTGAGATAGATCCTCATGGGATTCAGCACTATTCCCTTTCTCTTCTTGAGCATTTGTAACCAAGGCTATACTCTTTGGCTTCTTTTCAGGTTCTTCCTCATTCAACCCAAGCTCAAAAGTTTGAAGAGATCCAATGAGCTCATCAACCCTCATCTTGCTGATGTCTTGAGCTTCTTTAATTGCAGTCACCTTCATCTTGTACCTCTTAGGAAGGGACCTAAGGATTTTTCTTACAAGCTTTTCTTCTGACATCTTTTCTCCAAGAGCACTGGATGCATTGGACAGCTCAAGAATACTCATGTGGAAGTCATGGATAGTCTTATCTTCCTTCATCTTCAGACTTTCAAACTTCGATGTTAGAAGCTGAAGTCTTGACATCTTAACTCTAGATGTTCCTTCATGTGTAGCCTTCAAAATATCCCACGCTTCCTTAGCAACTTCACAGGTATTGATCAACCTGAATATATTCTTATCCACTCCATTGAAAATTGCATTTAGAGCTTTAGAATTACCAAGGGCAAGCTCATCTTCTTCCTTGGTCCATTCTTCTTCAGGCTTCAGCTTTGAGGTGCCTTCTTTTTCTTTACCAACATCATCTTTCTCAACAACAATAGGTGCTTTCCATTCTTTTATGATAGCCTTCCAAGCCCTGTTGTCCAAGGATTTCAAAAAAGTGATCATCCTTGGCTTCCAATAATCATAATTTGAGCCATCCAAAATAGGGGGTCTGTTGACAAATCCTCCAATTTCTTTGTCTATCTTTACACCAGAAAGTAACTTCCCTAGATCTCACCCAGAGACAGACAGGATGCCTGCTCTGATACCAATTGAAATTCTGGTATCAGACGGGTGATGTTAAGTGCGATGTCACAACAACACACTCTACAATGGACAATGCAAAAACAAGCAATAACACAATGAATTGTTCACCCAGTTCAGTCTAACTACCTACGTCTGGGGGCTACCAAGCCAGGGATGAAATTCACTACTTGTAGAATTAAATTACAGACTCAACAACCCAGTTGACAATCTCCTAATCTTAATTCCTACTAGTGACTTTCTACCTAAGAAACCACTTAGATATGAGAACACTACTCAATCCCTAAAACCACTTCTGTGACACAATTCAAAGATCACACACTTTGAAAAGCACTACTTGATTCTGCTTCACAGCTTTGATCAAGAACAACTCAAAACACCAACACTAATTCACACTCGAATGGTTTACAAAACATACACGAAGACACAAACGACACTCAGTCTTTAGCTCTCTTTCTTCGTTTTTTTTCCTCCAGTACTGGTGCGCTTTATATAGCTCTTTGAATTGGACTTGGACCTGCTACAATATCTGACCTGATTTGTTATTTAAAACTGAATCTTCAAAACAGATTTTCTCCTAAAATCTTTTGAAATCTTCAACCTTTTAAATCTCCTACAAATCTGCATCAAATCTCTATGCAACAGAGAATATATATCCCAAGATATCCGCATCCAATGAGACTACCTGCTCTCCACAATTCCAGCTAAAATGCAAGCCCTAACAACATCACAAAACCTGATGTTATTAATTATGCAGATCTAATGTCACAACATCGCTTGTGACATCAGACATCCAAACTTCAGCAACTTAAACACTTAACACAGCTCAGTGCTAAGACTCAATGTTGTGACATCACCACCTTGACATCAAACATTGAACAACCTTCTTTTCACCAAAATTCTAGCCAATCCCAGAAACTAACAAATCTTATGCCTACGTATTCCCGTTTTCTGAAACAGGGAAATCAGAGCGATCGTAGTTCCTCCTATTCTATGGGAGGAAATGGTGTTTAGGTGTCTTGTTCAAAGCCCAAGACGTGAAGCGAAAAAGGTGATCTGTATCTTGTTCAAAGCCCAAGCTGTGAAGCTGAAAGGGTTTGACTTTAGAGAGAATTTGTCATCTCTAAAGAGGGGTTTGTCTGTCACAACTGTTTATAAAGGAGAACTACTTTAACCGGGATATGTGAATTCGGCAATGCCATAATTTCCTTTATAGGGGGTTCCAACCTGAAGGAGAAGACTTTAACTCAGTGTAGAGCAATGCCATCTTTCCTTAGGAATTTCTCATGATAAAGGAGGGACAGTGGCATAGATGTAAATAATCTAGAGGCTTGCCGCTTACAGCGATTAGATGAAAGGGAAGGAGTTGTTGATGTTCGTGTACTGTGAACGAGGCACATCTTTGATGCTAAAAGGTTGATTGGATCAACCAGTGGTTTTCTTATACAAAGCCTAAGAGGAGGCTATTGTCCCAACAAGAGGGTGTTTTTTATGTGTCTCGTATGAAGCCCGAGAGAGAGGCTAAAAGGGTTCTGTTTCAGTTGAGTGACAGGTCCAGTATGTTGGTTAAGAGAAAATCAGTTCTTATATGAGTAACACTGTACTCAGGGATTTTGATTCGAGGATCAGGGATATTTCCTTTTCTTTGAGGAAATGGGAAATCCAAAGGGTATTGAGACTGTCCAAGTCTGCGGGGTTCCTTCTTATTCTTGA
This sequence comes from Lathyrus tuberosus, assembly GCA_022829125.1. Lineage (NCBI taxonomy): Eukaryota > Viridiplantae > Streptophyta > Magnoliopsida > Fabales > Fabaceae > Lathyrus > Lathyrus tuberosus. The sequence goes on along the minus strand of JALAZF010000108.1, from coordinate 1,361,543 downwards.
AGAGTACTTGAGAATGTCTTTGAGACTCAAGGAAATTAGACTGTCCAAGTCTAGAGTGTCATCTTTTGTACTATGCTTAAAGAAATAGTAGTAGACTCTTAGAAAGACTGTTCTATTGAGATGACTAATTTATGTTCCTATACCTTTAGGGGTCGTCGGGACAATTTGCACGAAGCCCAAGAGGAGGCTGGAAACTTTTAAGAAGCCGAGGAGTCCTTGTACGAAGCCCAAGAGGAGGCTATCATTCCCGGGGGGAAGAATCATTATATGAAGCCTAAGAGGAGGCTGTGAATACTTCTAAGAAGCCGATGGGTCCTTGTACAACGCCCAAGAGGAGGCAGGGATGCTTATAAGAAGCCCGTGGGTCCCCAAACCCCGAGAAATTCAAGACAGGCTATTGACAGAGAATAGATCGAGCCAGGAAAGTTCGAGAATTTGGAAGAAAACTCAAGAGATGCAATTCACGGAAAAGAGATCGTCTCTAGGGAGTAGAGTTTCTTGACAATTCCTAAGGAGGACAACCGAAGAGAAGACTGTATCTGGTGCTCCTATGGGGGATCTAATATTGTCTATTTCTATGAATAATCGAAACGGCTTCACCTAGTGCTAGACATAGTTGCTGGGGAAACTCTAAATATCTATACTATTATTACACAGTCGATATGAGTTTATGAAAGAAGACTTACAACGAAACAGCCCCACAATACAGTTATATGTATATGAAAGCGGTAAATGAAAGCATATAAACACTTACTCGGTTGTAGAGCTTCCATGCTGTTTGGTTAGTTGTTCAACAAAGAAAGATTGAAAACAACAGTATATTTCAAAATCAAAGGAGAAAATGCTTTGAAAGGAAAGATTGGGGCTTACAGCTCAAGGAGAGACCCAGATGATTTTTCGTTTGAAATGGCGATCGCGTCGAGATCTTCTTTTAACGCAAAGGGGCTTATACAATATCTGAGGCCCAAAGTGGTTTTGGTTAAAAGGGGATTAGGCCTTACACTCTATTAGAGGCCCAAAAAGTTTTGAACGGGTCTTATAGCTCGAGGAGAGGCCCAGTTGTTTTTTTCTTAAAAGGCGACGATCGCGTCGTTTACTTGTACAAGGGGACTTATACAATAAGTGAGGCCCAATATTGTTTGTACAAGGGGGTTTTGGGTCTTACACTCTCTCAAGAGGCCCAAAAGGTTTAAAAAAAGTTGTGAGGGTTAAATTAATCAAAAACCCTAATTTATTTCCAAAAAATGTATTTTAATTGAATAAAAATTCAATTAAAATGATCAAAAATTGTTTAACATGTGGGAAACAAATTATGATCTTGGATTAATGCTTCAAAAATCATGTTTTTCCCTACAAAATGATTAGAAGTCATTAAAATTTACAAAATTAAGAGGGAAAAAATATTTTAAATGTCAAAAACAATTAAAATATTTATTCTTTGCAAAAATATCAATTATATGAAATAAATAATATTTTTAGGATTTTTTGGTAAAATAAAATATTTTAACATTTTTGTGAATTATTAAAAAAAGAATCAACTCAGAATCATTAAAACTCAGAGAGAGATTAATTTTTGAATCAATTAAATAAAATCACAAAATTCAAATATTTGAATTTGAGAGAAATGGCGCCAAGAACAGCTGAAGAACACGCGCGTTTTTCAGCTTTGCCCAGATTTGCATTTTCTATCCAATCTCACTGAATACTTGATTATATCATGCAATCCACATATCAATATGCTCGTCTCAACCTCACGATCATGTTTATGACAATTAATTTCATTTAAATTAAGCATAAAACAAGAAATCACGACAAACCCTCAAGAACCCTAATTTCTGCATGAAGGCTGGGATTTTTGATACACGATTCAAACAAAGCAATTAATTAAGGGGAAACATTCCATGCATGATTATGAACATTTGGCAAAAGTATTGTGCGAGGAAATATGCATAGATTGAGAGATGACCAAGTTTAGGCTTACCTCTAGGTCGTGACAGCAAGTTCAAAATGATTTCTGAGTAGGAGGTGTTACAGATGAGTTGTGATGATCTGAACAGCTTCCCTACACCCTATGGAGTGTGTTTGAATGCTTGGACTTGATGGAAATTGGCGGGATCACTTCATGGCATCTCAACTGCAACTTGGTTAAAACCTTGAGCAATTGACTGGTGATTCTGAGAAATCAGTGTTCCAGGTGTTGTTTAAGTGTTTGATCAACTCACATATGATGTATGTGAAGTGTGTGTGTGTGTGTGATTGGTTTGGTTGGAAAAGCTCTCAAACTCAAAACCCGATAGTGACTTGCCTTAGAAGGCAAAATTGGAGTGAAATAAGAGATTTTGAGGAAAGCATCTGTTTGATGGCTTTGGTGTACTCAAACTGATCACAATTGAGCTCTATTTATAGTATAGCAAGTTTGTTTTGCAAGGAATAGTGAATGGCAACTGCTGAGTAGGGTTGGCCAATGTTGGCAAATGAAAATCCAAGTCTCCTCTAGCCATTGACTAGAGGTTAGAGCACAGAGCTTTAGTTCCCTTGGTCTTGGATAAGTCTTGACTGAATTCAGTTGCCAATAGCTCAGTCCATGCCACCTTGGTGCTTCCATTGAATGCTCCAATCCAAAATTGGAGTCTTGTCCCTATTTTAGGCAATTATAGGTTTGGCATGCTATTTCTTGTTCCAAGGACTTTGGAGGTTTGGCTCAGTGATTGTCCCCTTTAGATTCAATACTCAGATGTGTCCAAAGTGATGACAAGGCTTGGAATTGGCTGATTTTGGCAAATCGACCAAAAGTGCAAAAATCTGCCTTGCCTTGGCAGATTTCAGCAAGGCATCTTGCCAATGTTATATCTCATGGCTCAAGTTGAATTTGGTGATGTTCTTGGCCATTTTGGAAAGCTCTCATATGATATAACAACTGTTTGATCATATTTGGTTTTGATACTTTTTGGATCCAAGTGAAAAATGTCCCTACATTTGGAAAAAAAGTAAGGCAAATTCTGACTTAGTGAAATTTTCACTAAGTGTTGGAACAAAGTGACTTTTCTTGATTTTGATCACTCCATAACTCAAAATCCATGAGGAATTTGGACATAGATCAGTATGAAGCTTTTGTAGAGGGCAATGAGATCTACAAATCAAGCTTTGGATGGGGAAAAATGACTTTGTGGATTAGGAGTTATGATCCTCCAAAGTTGGTACCTTTGTCACTTTATTTCATAACTTAGAAAATTTTCTAAGTTTTTATGGTTACCCCTTTTACAAGTTATCCCACTTTCCTTGATTTTTATTGATGAATGATGATTCAAATCATACATTAACATCAATTTAGGGTTAAAAATCCAATTTTGTGAAAAATCTCAAAAAGTCAAAGTTGACTTTTGTGCACAGTTGACTTTTTGTCAGATGAATTCCAAACTGTGCAATTCTTCAGGAAATCATGTCCTTGACCTAAATCAAACTTGATGGACATGTTCCATGGGTGTTATAGGGTATATTAAATCATGTACTAGGGTTTGGGAGCATGTCCTGGTCAATAGTCAAAGCTACAGTTGACTTTTCTCGCAAAACCCTAATTGTGGTTCAGATGAAATTGAAACTTGTTGCTCAAGCTTCTTGGATCAATCCATTGTTCCAAATGGATCAATATGGTATATTAAAGACCCTAAAATCATGTCTTGAGGTCTTGGTTCATGATTTGTCCCAAAAGCCAACTTAGGGGTGAATTAGGTCAAGAAACCCTAATTCCTGATTTTTGATGTATGCATCCCTTGAGGCAAAATTGACTTGATGATTGGGTCCATGAGGTTCCATGGAGTATATTTGGTTATGTTTTGGATCATTGGCTCATGCCCAGAGTAAAATTTCCATCTGGAGGCCCTAGTCGACCAAAACCCTAATTTGGTGACATTGTCGATCTTGAAGCTTGATCCATCTAGAAAGGAGCAACCTTGTGCTTAATCCTTGAAGTGGGAGTACTCTTGATCCATTGTGGATGTTTGAGAGGTTTAGACAAATTGTAAGATCATGTCATTCCTTGATTGATCCTTCGTCTAAGAGCTCAGAGAGGGCTTGAAACCCTAATTTTGATTGTAGTGAATGCTCACCCATCTTTAGGGAGACTAATGAGGTATGATGGTTCCTCCATATTGTGATGATGATTTGCACAATGATGGGAAATCTTAGTGGTCAAAATTTGGGGTATGACACAGTCCTCCGTAGTGTGGCCGTGACTATTGTGGAAACGGCCGCATTTTGATTTGTCCATGTTTGGTCTATTCGGTAGCTGCTTAGGGAAGCGGACCCCTGCCTGCTTAAACTCCGAATTGGCACATTCGGACAAGATCTTTTCCCTAGAGACGGTCAGGGGAATGTAGTCATGGAACCGCCCGGAGGGACCATTGTTGTCACGGGAGTTACGAGGACGATCCTCGCGCCTCCGTTGGCCCCGACGAGATGTCGAGACTTCCTCTCCTCTGGATGCCCGAGCATTCTCCTGATGGCGTGATGCTCGGACGTTGCTGGCTGCAACCTTCTCTTCGTACTGAATATGTGATTGGGCTTTGAGGAGGAGGGCGTCTAAGTTCCTTGGTGGTGCGAGGCCAATGGCTTTAGAAAACTCGGAGCTTGAGCGGAGCCTGGGCGGAGCCCTTGCTCGAGCAGAAACTTCTTCATTTCGTCCGTTGTAGGGACTTGTACAGCTTCCTTGTTGAACCTCTCGATATATGCGCAGAGAGGTTCATCTTTTCCTTGGAGGGGAAGGTGAGCGGGCCCGTCCTTTAGACTTGACCGACGGAGATTGCTCGTTCCTTCTAGTCCTCTTGCGGTCGTGAGCGGGCTGGTCATGCGGGGAGATTTGGTCGCGCTTTCGGTCTGCGCGAGGATCAGGCTCTTGGTGCAGTCTTTGGTCGATGTCTCTCCGGGGATGTGGGCTTCTCGATCGTCTTTGGTTCCTCTGCGTGGGAGGGGATTTCGGACGGTTGGACTCTTCTAACGCCCTGATCCTCTCGTTTTGCTGCAGGATCAGGGTGTTGGTTTTGTTGATCGCCTCCAGGAGGGCTGCCACGGCCGGGTCGACGTTGGACGGAACAAGAACGGGCTGGACGTCAAGTGAAGGTTGATCGTTGTTGCGATCAGCAGGGGTAGGAGAAGGAGAAGCAGTGGCTCCGTCCCTGAGGAAACGGGTATCTCGGAGGAGAGATGACTGGCCGTCAATGTTAGATTTGTTGACGGGGAGGATGGTGGTTTAGAGAGCATCCTTGGTGCGATCTTGGGAGGCCATGATCGTGATGATGTTTGAGAATTGTTTTGAGCTTCAGTTTCTGAGGAAAGAAAGATGGGGAGAATAATGATTCCCACAGACGGCGCCACTGATCGTGAAGGCTGGATCAAATCCTGTAGAATTAGACCGCCAAGTTCGTCAGGGATGCTGGTCGTATGGAGAGGAGGGGGGTGTACTTGCAAGGTACTCTGACGCTCAAGTAAGAAAGGGTCAGAGAAAAGGGGCAAGTACAAAGTATGAATTCTTAGGGTGAATAATCGATACCTGACCCTCTCAAGCGAGAGGGTTTATATAGAGCCCCCAGCGCGTGGCCAACGGTCCTATTTTTGGGGCGAAGTAACTGTTTTCCCCAAAGAATAGGTAACTACCCAAACTAGCCGTTATGTCGGGCAGGGTGCCCAAAACTAGTCGTTACGTCGGGCATAGGCGTAGTTCCGGGCACCTGCCCATAGCTGTTCGGGGAGCAATGAAGTCGTGCGTGACGGGCAGTAATTCCAGGGAGGAACGTTGCATTCCTTGCCCGGTTGGAGGGGCAGAAAGGTAACTTTTGCCCCTCTGTGGATTGGACTTAGGCAATTTAGGCCGCTCTGGAGCAGAAGCGGATTGGGCCATGTCTAGCCATTGGCCCAGTCCAGAACAGAAACATAGGAAAACTCCAACAAAGATAAGAATTGTTGATGCAGCTGGGGGTTCATCTAGTGGAAATAGAGTTGGTAATGAAGGGATTGAAACTAATTACTTAAGTGATGGTCTTGGGAGTAGTGATCCAGATGCATCAGATGAAGAGAAAAGACCATCATATCCAAGGTTCAAGATGGAGGAATTAGACAAGGACTACAAGTTCAAAGTTGGGTTGGAATTTGTTTCTTTGCATGAATTCAAGGATGCAATAACTGAATGGTCAGTCTTAAATTGTAGAGAGATAAAGTATGTGAAAAATGACAAGGTTAGAGTGAGAGTGGTGTGCAAGGGCAAATGTGGTTTTTTTGGCTCTAGTTAGTAAAGTGGGGAATAAACACGCGTATAGAATGAAGAAATGGATTGGTACTCACACATGTGGAAGGGTTTTGAATAATACAACTGCTAACTCAAAGTGGATTGCAAAAACTGTGGCGGCTAGGATGGCTTCTTCTGATGGTCCCGAGCTTCGTGAGATTGTGTCTGAGATTAGGACATCATATTCTGTAGGTTTCAAATGTTTTGATGAATAATGTATCTGAGGCTTTCAATAGCACAATACTTGTGGGTAGGGATAAACCAATATTGACAATGTGTGAATGGATAAGGAACTATCTGATGAATAGAAATTCTACATTAAGAGAGAAAGCTGATAGGTGGGAACATAGGATTATGCCAAGACCTAGAATTAGGCTAGATAATGAAGTTCAGCATGTTGGCAACTGGATACCTAATTGGTTTGGTGATAGTATTTGGCAGGTAGAACATATTCATAGCAAACATATGTTTATTGTTGACACATCTAAGAAAACTTACACTTGTAACTTTTGGGAGTTGGTAGGCATATCATGTAGACATGCGGTTGCTGCCCTAGGATATAGGAATCTTAAACCAGAAGACTGTGTAGATGATTGCTATTGCAAGGAGACCTATGTGACATGCTATGACTACAACATTAACCCAATTAATGGCCAAGACATGTGGCCTGAAGTTGACACTGAGGAAATGTTGCCTCCATCTTACAAGAGAGGGCCTGGTAGGCTAAAGAAGTTAAGGAGAAGAGAACCTGATGAGGATCCCAACAAAGGGAGGACACAAACTACTTATTGTTGTACCAAATTTGGAGTGCATGGACATAATTCCAGGAGTTGTTTGGTTCAGGTGCCATGCCCTGAAGCTTAGAAAAGAAAGGTATCATTTAAAATCAGTTATGTTTACAAATTTTGTTATTTTGTCATTGATATTGATTGAGACTTTGTATCTGCAGAAAAAACCTAAGAAAACTGCTACACAAGCATCACAGCCTGGGAATGAGCAATCAACTAAACAACAACAGGAACCAAGTAATATTGAGAATGATCAATCAACTGAACAACAACAGGAACCAAGTAATACTGAGAATGAGCAACCAACTGAACAACAACAGGGAATACAATGTGATGTGGATCCAGAATTTGAGATGCTTGCAGCAGATCTATGTGAAGCTTTTGAATCAACACAAACCCAACCCAACATCAATGACATCACAACAGAAATTCCAGATATTCCCCACGTTCCTATTAATAAGCAACCAACTGTTGAGGTTTCTAATGAACAGCCTGCACAGGTTTCACAAGGACTTGGTGGCTCTCAGCCAAATTACATTTTGTCTACACCTGTCAAAGAAGGTGGTGGCTCACAGTCAAGTGTTGAAGTTGGTATGGTCCTACCTCTGTCATCAGCTCCACCAAAACAACCTGTTACTAAGCATCCTAAACCAGTTGAGTGTAAAACTTAGTTGTTGTCTATGTTGTTTGGTCTGCTGATATTTCTCTGATTGAGTGTGTTTTTTTAATGTGACTTTGTAGGCCAAACAACCCAGACAGAAGGTGTCAAGGAAGTTGGAACTGAGGAGAAGTGACAGAACAAAGTTGGAACTGAGGAGAAGTGACAAAACAAGTGTAAAACAATGCAAAAGGCTTAAGGGAGAGGGAAGTAGCAAAGACCAACCATGGAAGTATTAGATAAGCACCTGTTTTGAATTATGTTGTACTGCTTTGGCTTACAACTTGATGTTAAAGCCTTTATGTATTATGATTTAAGAATGTATTTTATTATGACTTTAGGTATGTATGGGCTTAAGATGGTATTTTGTTATGACTTTAAGTGTTTTGTAATGACTTAAGACATGTACTTTTGTTATGCCTTTAAATATAAAGCTATGGTTTAAGTAATACTGAAAAAGCACTTATCAACTTAATTAAATACTTATACTGAACAATATAATCGCATAAAGTTTTATGAACAAAACAACAACATGTTTTTCATTCAAAATATGGTACATGGACCAATTCCAAAATACATTAATGTTACAAGGACTTAATTCAAAATTCACCATTTCAGATAACCATAAAAAATCCCCCATGAAACAACCAAAACAATCTTCAACGGAGTCACTTTTCTCTTCTCTTTCTCCATCTTGTTCTTCATCTTCGTTTTTTTACCATCTTCAATAGCCTTGACCATGACCACAATATCCTTCAATGCTTCAGAGCAATTGCAACCACCAAAACATCTAACATCACTAGCTGGATTTCTTTCAAGCTCATCGTCCCAAATAAACAACTTGCAACCAGACATTAATCCTGAATTTTGACACTTCCAAAATTGTCTTTTAGGGTTTTCCATTGAATTTGACATAAACATTTTCATGCTTCTATTGCAACCACACACCAGTGCTTGGCCATGATGAGAATTCGCAGAAGAAAAGGACGCCATGGATGTTGAAGGAAGTGGGTAGAAGAAGAACAGAACTGATACAAGTGTAGAAGAAGGAAGAAGACAACTTCTAAAATTTTTGGTTTTGGTCCCTCTTAATTTAAAGCTGAATTAGCATTTCCACGTGTGTTACACAATTAAATAAAGAAATCATTAAACAATATTCCAACTCAGCACCATTTGCCAACTAAGCATTTTTTTTAACGTCCCATTGACGTGAGGGACTATTACCAAAAGGAATTGAACATATAGGGACTTGGACCGAAAAAAAAAGATTCAGGGACTAAAACAAAAAAATCGCCAACTTACAGGGACTACATCATTATTTAAGCCTTAAAATTTTGATTCTCAAAGTCAAAGTTTGGTCAACAAGTGGTCCAAAATAACGTTTACTTCAAGGCATGACCTATAATCTTAGGTCACATTCATGTCAAGCTTCATTTAATATAATTTGATCAAGAGAAGTTCAAGTTTGGTGCATGTTTTCAAAGTTGATTCAAGTATGGTTCATGTGTTTATTTCCATGCCATCTCTATCTAATTCTCAAATAATAATCAAGATTATTCAAGGGACAATCAAGCTTCCTTCATTTGGTATTCAAGTGTTCATCATTGGGCCTTTGAATACAAGAAATAGCAAGAAATCTCAAGTTGACACATGCTTGGTTGACCTAAAATCAAGTATGGTGTGTCACTTGGTCCAAACACCATAGCTCTCTCATTTTCAACATTTTTGGAATCTACTTTGAACCAAATGTCATATTTGAACTCCTCTACAACTTTGCTACAAGGGTCAAACATCAATTTTGCCTCCAAGGACATCAATTTTGGAAGTGGTCGAGTTGCCAAAAGTGCCTAAAACCTTGTCATGATCCATACTTTACACCCATGTCAATTTTAGCTCAAGCATCCAATTGACAAGCTTCCTTATGCCTTTTGTTAAGCTCGTGACAAGGATCATTTGGCCTAAGTTAGTCTTAATTAGCACGCGGGAATTAAAAGTTGTGATGTCATGAACATGAGGAGTCAAGCTGGCCAAGCAAGCCAAAACTTGGTTCGGCCTAATGTCTAACCTAGAAACCAGGCCACAACCTCAACTTTGATTCAATGACATTTTCAATTCAAACATCTTTTTATGTGGTTATTTTTGCATTGAATTCTCTGCATTGAAAGGAACATTTGGCACAAATAAAATTAAAAAACGCACGAGTGAATTTCATTTGGCCTAGTTTCAAACATGGTACCTTGAGCTCTGCTTCTTGCTCAATTTTCCAGGTCACAAATTTGATGTCATTTTCAATTTGGGACCACCTTCACATGTATGAACTTTTTGTACAACCAAAACGTGTGCAAGCAAGTGCAAAACGATCAGATTTCATCATTGAATCACACTTTTCATCCATCTCTTCACACGCTTTACAAATCATCCAAATTTAACCCTAATTCACATAAATTCAGATCTATTTATCATGTGTGAGCTCAATAACACTTTTCCTATAAATAGAGGAAGCATTTGCCTTCATTTCAAAGCTTTGATAGCCAAAGAAACTCTGAAACCATTTGAACCCGATACCTCAAAGAACCAATTAACCATTTCTTTGATTCGAGCTCTTTTAGCTTCGTTTCTTCGCCCAGAATTACTCATCGGCGCCTTCTGAAGCTAACTAGAGCATTTTCGTGGCTTGAAGCTCCTTGGAACTAGACTTCCTAATCCACCATTATTGACCTTTGAAGCTTCAACTGAAAAGGTAGCTACGAGTTAAATTCTTGCACAAACAAGTTACCACACTCTCCATCTTGATTCACTGATCAAAAGCCCTCAACTACCTGAAATTAATATTGAATATTAGTCATTTAATTTTACTTTGAAGAACTAAGGTTCTTCGTGTTCTTGAGCAAATTTTCTTTGCTCAGAGCCAATCAATGGCTCTGATGCAAAGAGACATGAACGATGAAGTGTTGCGTACTTGAATCCATGTTTGATTCTGGCTGAAAACACGAGTTCATGATCTTTGCAAAATCAACTCAAGGTTGAAGACGATGGTGCATGTGCGCGTTGTTTTAAAAAAAAACTATTCGTAGCGCCATTTTTCAAACATTTTTTATTTTCTTTTTTCTTTTTTTTTCTTTTTTTTCTTTTCTGATTTATTTTAATAACTCCTTTGACTTTTTTTACTCCAATTTTTTTTCATAAATCATAAAAAATATTTTGCATCACATATTTTTTTTGCATAATTTTTAAAATCTTTTTTGCATTTAATTAATATATTCTTTTATTTTTCATTTTATTTTCATTCTTGATTTTATTTTTAATCATTTTCAAATATTTTTGCATCCAAATTTTGAGATCCACTTATTCAAATTTTTCTTGACTTCTCATAAGTTTCTCGATCATTTATTTTGCATTTTGCTACATCTTTGAAATTTTCCATTTATTTTCCATTTTAAATCATTTTTATTTTCTTTTAATTACTATTTTAATCCATTTCTGTTTTGACTTTTGCTGACTTGGATCATGATTTGGTTGATTGATGCTTCATCAAGTTCAATTGGTCTTTGAATGATACTTTGGTTGCATGAACTTTTATCATATCAAACTTATTATTTAAATGATCATTTGATCATTTTTTATACTTTGGATTAATGATAACTTTATCTTATTGTATTGTGAAGAACCATGATTGAAATTGGTGATAGATGATCCCTTGTTGTGTTTTAATTGTGTTTGATCATCTCTTCTCCTCCATTTTCTTCTTCTTTTACTTTTGTTTTGGCCATTGTGTTACGTTGTTTTAGGAGAATGATTTTGTATCATTTCACTAACATGTAAGACACAAAAATTGTTATTGACTGACCTCATATAGGTGTAACTTCTACATAAGTTCACTTATGATTGCTTAACATAACGCTGAATTGTCCCAACTCGGTTGAATTCTCATTAACACTAACATTGACATATTAATTGTGCTAACATCTAACTTTTACTTTTATACTATTTACATTTATGTCATTTACATTTTATGTCATTTACACTCATGTCATTTACATTCTTGCCTTTTATTTTTACTTTTTACTTTATGCCTTTTATTGCTTTCTTATTTCAAAAGAGCGAAAACAACATAAAATCGCTAAAACCCTAAAAAACTTTAATATGATCTTTTGGACATTATGTTACTATCCCTTACTTGAGGAGTATTTTGGACTTTGGACCTTAGGACTTAGTGATTTTCCTTTGTTTGGAGTGGTATCTGAGACTTTGTGATTCAACTAAGACTTTGTGATTTATCTGAGCCCTAATGATTCCTCTAGACCTTCTAATCTTCAATTCAAGACTTGGATGTTCTTTGTGGCTTTGTGACTTTTTTATTCATCTGGATCCTTTGATATTCATCTACTTATGTGCTTGTTTATCTTGTGGCTCAATCCAAACGGAAAGTAATGTTTGTTTTGACCAATGTCAAATGTTTGCTCCACCTTGTGGTTAGTACACTTGCACACACAAACACTTTCTCAAGGGCTATCTTATAATGAGACGTTTTTATTTCATGTCATTTAATTTTTTCTTTAGGATAGTCTCTTCATCTTCTTCCCACTTTTTCAATTTTCAAAACTTCTTCCTATTTTCAACACTTCTTGTTTTCAAACTTCACACTTTTTTCTTAGTAAACCTTGGCTTTGTCAAGTGATCCAGAAAATCATTTTCTTAATAAAATGTAAAACACTTAAGCATACTTAAACTCTTTTCTCAAACTTCTAAAAAAAACAAACCTCGTCATATTTTTTTATGCCTTTGTGCACTTTTCTTTAAGAGCCTTTTTTTTAAGATTGGATATTTGTTTATTCTTGTAGTGATGCAAACCACTATAATTCTACAATATGTTGAGAAGTGATTGAAATTTTCTACTTGAATGTTGAGACGTGCTAGTGAGAGAGTCCAAGTAAAAGTTCTCCATATCAAGATGATACAAATTCTCATTTCCTCATACTTGTGGGTAATAAGTTGAGTTTTCCACTCGAATACGACAAAATGTTTTTTCACTTAGAATCAATCAACAAACAACTCAGCTTTTTCATAAACACAAATTTGCAAATTGTTCCTATGAAGTACCATAAATGTGAAGGATGTTAATTCCTTCCTCTTGCATAATCAACCCCCGTATCCAGATTCTTTCTTTTATTTTGCTTTTGTGGGTTTTGTTCGACCTTTTCCCCTTTCTCTTTGGAAACAATAAAGGTCAGTGGCGACTCTTGCTATTCGAGTTAAGTTAATTAATAGCTTAATCTCCATTTTTTCCCGGCGTGATATCAATGCCAACCACAACAGAAACACAAAAAAAGAATTTATGAAGTTACAAACTTCTCGAGTTTGAAAAGAATGGGATGATAGCATACAGTCAAAGGAACAAATTGATGCAGAATTATTGCAAAGATAAGAAGCTGCTTTCAGAAGAGACGGGGCTTTGGCATATTCATTTTCACATCAGGAAACAATGTGTTACTTTGGTATGGAACATGATTTTGGAGACATAAAAGTTTGTTTATTGTAGCCTGGCGATTCAAGAGGAGACTTAAGTCATTGTGTTGACACCGATGACACCACCATGAAAAGTTATCGTTGCTAGCATATAGAATAATAAAATACGGATTAGAAAAAATTCTAGGGTGTCAGCCAAGCTACACAGTCAATAGCTGAGTTACTCAGAATAGCAGGAATATGTTTTCTGGCGACATGTTTGTAATAGAAAACCAGGAAGCCTTTATGGAGTATATTTGAGTTTAAACAAACTGTCAGGATCCTTTCCATCTATGACAGAATGTTCAAAGTCTTATTCCCTGGATTTAAGTTTGAATGAACTTGATGGATCCATTTTGGTTCAGGGGCTAGTGAATTATTACATGCATCTCCTTTTTTTTCAATGGAATGTTTTGATGTACCAAACAACTCTTTAGAAGGTGTCTTGCTTTCTGATTCAAAATACATGTGCGCATTAGCTTTTGATTAAAGGGAAGAAAGGTGATTTTAAGGGAGTATCGGTGGCTGTCAAAATCATAACCAAAGTTAAGGCTCAATTGTTGACTTTTCTAAGTATTTTGATAAATGAGTTGAATTTTGTGTTAGATTACTAATTTTGTAGTGGTGCATGTAACGTATGATATCAAATTTGAATTTGTTTCATGTTTAGTCCGTGTGAAGTCAAGCCTCTTCAAAGTTTTTTTTTTATGAAGTCAACATATATGCATTGGATCAAGGAAGGATGAGCAAAAGATCATAAAAGTTATGGATTGATATTTCAACTTTCATGGAGAATAGGCTTTGATTAATTGATCTTCAAGTGTGGTACAAGTTTTTAATTCAAGCTTTGATATTCTAAGTGCTAAAAAATTCTCTTAATATTTATTCATTTGCATCCCCACATGTTAAACCATTTGGCTTTATTTAACATTTAATTTCAAAAAGCATTTTTCTCAACCTTCAGTAATGTAACCGGTTACACGGTGAGGTAACCGGTTACATGAGTTTTGGAAGATTCTGTTTGCTTCGTGTCTGGACATTTTTTCCTTGAGGTAACTGGTTACTTGGGAGGTAACCGGTTACATGACCATATTTTTTGAAAAATTCTTACGTTACAATTGAGGTTTACATCCTTGAGGTAACTGGTTACATCACTGAACCAGTGCCATTTTCAGAAAATTAATGATTTAAACATTTTGAAGTTTTTCACTTTGAATCATTGCATTGCTTAGTCATTTTATACCCTTTCCAACAGTTGTAATGCACTTATATATACCATCATTTTCAGATTTCATAACACACCTCTTCCATAACAATTTCACATCAATTTACTCACTCATTTTCAAACAAGTGTTTTTTATTCTTGAACTTTCATTGTGAAATTTCTGCATACTATTTTCATATCAATTCAGAAAATGTTTCTCTTACATTCATAAACACTTGAACACTATTATATCATTGTGAATTATCTACTTGAAAGAGAAGATCAATCTTAGTGATTGATATTTATTCATCATCTTCATTTACTTAAACAAATTTCCAGATTATTGTTGTATCCTTGTTGTCCAGGATTGTTTGAAGCAAGAGGTTCACTCAAAGAGAGGATTGTTCTTGGTTTGTTAGTGATAGGAAGACTAGGATAAATCTTGTATAGGTCACAACAATATTAAAAATCTATTTCATGTTGAAAAGGGACTGGAGTACTGTCGGACTGTAAGGGGAACCGAGATATATCCTTGTGTCGTTTACTTTCCGCACTTTATCGCTTTCATAACTTAGTAATAATCAGGAAAGAAATCACAAGATAAGATAAAAACTGGGAAGATTTCAAAGTACCTAATTCACCCCCCCCCCCTTAGGTGCATTCTATAATTACAATTGGCATCAGAGCAGGTTATAGGTAACCTATTCCTATAAATCCGGTATGGCTTCCACAAGTGCGAATCCGGTTTTCAAGGATGGTGGTAGTAGCAACAAACCCCCACTATTTTCTGGCAAGTATTTTGATTTCTAGAAAATACGCATGAAGGCAAATTTAGAAGCACAAGGAGAAGGAATTTGGGAAATCGTCGAAAATGGCCCACATGAACCAGTTAGTGTCTTAAATGGTATCGGAACTCCAAAGACTAAAAGTTCTTATGATGAAGATGACAAAAAGAAAGTTCTTAATGAAAAGAAAGCCATTAACATACTACAAAGCGCATTAAGTATGGATGAATTCTTTCGCATTTCTCAATGTAAATCCGAAAAAGAAATTTGGGACACTTTGGTGAAGGCTCATGAAGGAACCGCTGAAGTTAAAAGATCAAGATTGAATACATTAAGTCAAGAATACTAAATGTTCCGAATGTAGCCCAGAGAATCCATCGTCGCATTGCAGAAAAGATTCGTGCATTTAATAAATCATTTGATCGCACTTAGTAAGACATTTTCTAATGATGAATTGAATCTTAAAATTCTTAGATCTTTAACCAGAGAATGGCAACCGAAAGTGACGGCAATATCTGAAAAGAAAAGTCTTTCAACTATGACTTATGCATCATTGTTCAGAAAAATTCAAGAACATGAATTAGAACGACTGGAAAAACATGAACATCAAGAAAAGAAATCCAAGGGTACCGCTTTAAAAGTTGAATCAAAAGAAGAATCAGATGATGCTCTTAAAAAAGATGAGAACTTCATGCTTCTTGTGAAAAGACTTGGTAAATTCTTTAATAAAAATGATAAATATTTTAATTATGTAAAAAGAAAGAAACATTTCAGGAAAAAGGAGGCTTCTACTTCAACATCTGATGTCACTTGTTATGAATGTGGTAAAAAAGGCCATATTAAGACTGAAATTCTGGTATGCAGATATCAGATTTCCTAAGAGATGTCGAGACACTGATATCTGTTAAACACATAAGGAACAAGGTATACACAGTTAATATTGCAGAAAATAAACAAGACACGGATTGTTGTTAACCCAGTCCAGTGCATAATAACACCTACGTCTAGGGGATACCAAGCCAGGAAGGAAATCCACTATTAGCAGTATTAATTCAAAGCTAAACAACCCAGTTTATAACTTCTCACTTAATACCTACCTAGTGCAACTTCTACCTAAGACACTCCTAGGTATGAAAACCCCTTTCACTTCGTATCAGTCACCGCAGTGACAAACCTATAGCTTTTTCCAAAGTTTTTAGAGAATACACTTTCAAATACACACAATCACTCAATGCTTAGAAGCTTAGGAGTGATTGACAATACTTACAACTCAACATAGACAGTCCAATTCAAGCATCTAAATGATGAATGAATGATGGGTGAAGAAAACTCATGGCTAATTCCTTCAGAGGAGCATAATTCCTCAAACTTACTATTCTCAAATTCCTTTCCATGGTCACTTCTAATTCTGACAATGCCACAATTCTTCTCTCGTTGAATTTTTTGACAGCGATCTTTGAACACTTCAAACACCTCAGACTTTTCTTTGATGATGTTTACCCAGGTGAATCTTGAGAAGTCATCAACAACAACATAGGCATACCTCTTTCCTCTGAGATTTTCAACCTGCATGGGTCCCATCAGGTCTATATGAAGTAGATCTAGAGTTCTTGAAGTTGTCAGATGTTGAAGCTTCTTGTGTGACATCTTTGTTTGCTTCCCTATCTGACATTCTCCACAGATTCTTCCTTCATCAATTTTCAGATTGGGAATACCTCTGACTGCTTCTGTTTCCAAGACTTTCTTCATTCCTTTTAGGTGTAGATGACCAAGTTTTTGATGCCATAACTTAAATTCATCCTCTTTTGTTATCAAACATGTGGAGGAGCAATTAGTTTCCTGAGGGATCCATGGGTAACAGTTATCCTTAGATCTGGCTCCCTTCATGATAACTTTATTCTTATCATTTGTTACTAAACACTCAGACTTAGTAAAGTTAACTTTGAGACCTTAGTCACATAGTTAACTGATACTGATCAGATTTGCAAACAACCCTTTAACAAATAGCATATCATCAAGGTTGGGTAGTCCAGTATAGTCCAGCTTCCCAACACCCTTTATTTCACCTTTTGATCCATCTCCAAAAGTGAAATAGCTAGTGGCTTGTGGTCTAATGTCTACCAGAAATTTTCTGACACCAGTCATGTGTCTAGAACAACCACTATCAAAATACCAGTCCTCTCTAGCGAATGCTCTTAGAGAGGTGTGAGTTATGAGTCCAGTAGTGCTAGTTTTGGGAATCCACTCTTTCTTGGCCTTAATAGTAGTTTGTTTCCTTCTGGATTATGTAACAGGTTTGGGATATCCATATAATTTGTAACAATAGGGTTTTATGTGACTAAACCTTCCACAATAATGACATCTCCATCGTTGAGTCTTGCCTCCTGAGTAATTATTCTGATGTCTTTACTGATGTTGGGACATTTGATTTGACATCTTTGGTTCCTGTTTACCCTTAGGTTGAACAAACTTTATTACAGTCCATTTTCCTTTGTTTTTCACACCTTGATTATTATAGCCAAGACCACTAACATCTCCAGCATTCTTCCCAGTTTGAAGAATCTCATCTAGTACATCATAACTACTATTTAGCATTCTTACAAATTTAGTCATATTGTCAAGTTTTGAATTGAGCAATACAACTTCATCTTTCAGACCAGAGATTATTGTCAGATGCTCCACTTTTTCAGCCTGAAGTTGAGTAATTATTCTCTTCTGATTCTCTCCCTGTTGACACACCTTTTCACTTTTGATGCACAACTTCTTGTAAGCAACAACAAGTTCATTAAAGGTGAGTTCTTCACTATCTGACTCTTAATCAGAATCACAATCTCCAGTCAAGGCAGTAACCTGCTTGGCAGATTCTCCTTCAGGGCCACTTTCAGAATCATCCTCTGACCATGACACAGATAAACTTTTTTTTTGTTTTTTGAGGTATTCGGACACTCAATTTTTATGTGTCCAAAACATTCACATCCATGGCACTTGATTCCTTTGCTTTGGTCAGTCTTCTCTTCAGTCTTTGACCTTTTTCCAGAATCTTGATTTTTGTCAGCTGGCTTACTTTTGACATTTGATCTAGACTTCCAGTCCATCATCTTCATGACTTTATTGAACTGTCTTCCAAGTAACACAATATCATTAGATATACCTTCATATGTATCTAGGTAACATTCATCTTCTGGGTCCTCAACATTAGACCCAAAAGCAACACTCTTCTTCTTTTCAGACTTTTCACTGATTCCTAGCTCAAAAGTCTGAAGGGATCCCATAAGTTCATCAACTTTCATGTTGTTTATACTTGAGCTTCTTCTATGGTAGTTATCTTCATATCAAATTTTCTATGGGAGGGATCTGAGGATTTTTCTGACTAATTTGACCTCTGACATCTTCTCTCCTAGAGCATTCGAGGCATTGGCAATCTCAATAATATTCATATGATAATCATGAATGCTCTCATCCTCCTTCATCTTCAGGTTCTCAAACTTGGTTGTGAGAAGTTAAAGTCTTGACATATTTACCTTAGAATTTCCTTCATGGGCAGTCTTCAAAATCTCCCAAGCATGTTTAGTAATAGTACAATTAATTATTAGTCTGAAGATGTTCTTGTCTGCTCAATTGAACAAGGCATTCAATGCTTTGGAGTTTCCCTGGGCTAGCTTGTCATCTTCATCATCACAGTCCTCCCTAGCCTTTAACACATCAGTAATATTGACATCCTCATCTCTAACTCTTGGTGGATCCCACCCCTTGATCACTGACTTCCAAACCTTGTTGTCCAGAGACTTCAGAAAGGCCATCATCCGTGCCTTCCAATAATCATAATTAGTTCCATCAAGGATGGGTGGTCTGTTCACAAATCATCTTTCCATGTCCATTGTACCAGAAAGTATCTTCCCTAGATCTCACAGATACAGAGCAGGATGCCTGCTCTGATACCAATTGAAATTCTGGTATGCAGATATCATATGTCCTAAGAGATGTCGAGACACTGATATCTGTTAAACACACAAGGAAAAAGGTATACACAATTAATATTGTAGGAAATAAACAAGAAACAGAGAGTTGTTAACCCAGTTCAGTGCATAACAACACCTACGTCCGGGGGCTACCAAGCCAGGAAGGAAATCCACTATTAGCAGTATTAATTCAAAGCTAAACAACCCAGTTTACAACTTCTCACTTAATACCTACCTAGGGCAACTTCTACCTAAGACACTCCTAGGTATGAAAACCCTTTTCACTTCGTATCAGTCACCACAGTGACAAACCTATAGCTTTTTCCAATGTTTTTAGAGAATACACTTTTAAAGACACACAATCACTCAATGCTTAGAAGCTTAGGAGTCATTGACAACGCTTATAACTCAACAGAGACAGTCCATTTCAAGCATCTAAGTGATGAATGAATGGCTCACAAATAACACTCCCACAAACCCTAAACTATTACTCAATACACAGTATGTTCCACACCCAAAATTAAGGTTGTGCCACCCTTTTTATAACCATCGTCTGGACTAGATTTGGGCTTCAAGCGCAGTACAATAGCTGCTAAGAATATGCAGAAATTTCTCCATAAAAGTAAGTCTTCAATCAAGAGTTTCCTAAAATGTCTTCAACATCCAAAAAGAATAGAATATCTCTAAATTCAAACCGAATATCTGATTCCTTAATTTTGGACGCCACATAGGATTACTTAATATTCACATAATATTTCGTAATCTGTAATAAAACACATAGTAACAACTTGCAGACCTGTAACAGACAAGATGTCAAGACATCTTGTTAGGACATCTTGTCCAATATGTTGCTGCCAAGTTGGTTTTACCAAAATTACTGCCAATCACAAATTCAGAGACTTAACAAAGACGAGTTGTCTGAAACTTCTCAAGAAAGGTGGTTTCAAGAATAAAAAGGAAAATAAGAACAAGAAAGCCTATATTGCATGGGATGATAATGAGATAAGTTCTTCATCAGATTTGGATAGCGGCGAATGTGCAAATCTAGCATTGATGACTTCACACCATTCCGATGATGAAGAAGAGGTTAATACTGAATTTTCCATTTATGATAACGATTCTCAAGGGGCTATTGATGAACTTCTTAACGAATGCAAAATTCTATACAAAACAATATCATCTCAAAAGAAAGAAATTACGTCTCTAGAAAATAAAACAGAGACTATGGAAAAAGATCACAAAGATGAAAAACTAAAGATAATTAGTGAACAAAACAGAAATTTGTATGCAAAAAATGTGAATCTCTTTCTTTTCAAATTGTCCAACTAAAAAGAGTTTTAGAAAGATATGAAAAAATACAAATTGGTTTGGAGGGTGTTCTTAGTCAACAAAGATATTCTAATGATAAAAGTGGTATAGGTTATTCAAAATTTAGTAAACCAAGTTCAAGTAAAACTATCTTTGTTAAAGTTAGTGATCAAACTCCAAAAGAGAAAGTTAAAGCCAAAATTGTGCATCCTTATCCTAAAAGGAAAAGATTTGTGAAAAAGAAATCATATGTTCCTAGATATAAAAGCAATTTTGTCCCTACTTGTTTTTATTGTGGTATTGTTGGCCATACACCTAATGTTGGCTATGTTAGAAGCTTTAGTGTTGCAAGTGGGCATTATGTATGGGTGAATAAAGGTACTAATTATGAAGGACCCAAGGAAATTTGGGTACCTAACAAAACTTAATTTCTTTTGTAGGTATGCTTGAAGATGACTTCTAATTTTTGGTATCTTGATAGTGGTTGTTCGAAGCATATGACGGGAGACATTGACAAATTTTCAAATCTAGTGCTTAAAGCCAAGGGTTATGTTACTTATGGATATAACAACAAAGGAAAGATTCTTGGCATAGGCAAAGTTAGAGCACCACCTTTCACATCCATTGAAGATGTTCTTTATGTTGAAGGACAAAAGCACAATCTTCTAAGTATAAGCCAACTTTGTGACAAAGGCTTCAAGATCAAGTTCACCAAGGATGAATGCTTGATAGAAGATGAAGTCACACATGAGGTAAAACTCAAAGGTAAAAGAATTAATAATATATTCATGATTTCCTTTGATGATTTGTCTTTGAAGGTAAAATGTCTCATGGTGAACAATAATGATTCATGGCTTTGGCATAAAAGATTTGCTCACATTCATATGGAACATTTAAATTAGTTAGTCAAGCATGATCTTGTTATTGGATTACCTAAGATAAAGTTTGTCAAAGATAGATTATGTGATGCTTGTCAAGAGCGAAAACAAACAAAATCAACTTTCAAATCTAAGAATGGGGTATCCACTACAGGGCCACTACAATTGTTGCATATGGACTTATTTGGTCCATCAAGAACTTCGGAGGTAATGTTTATGCATTGGTTATTATTGATGATTTTTATATATTTTGTTGGACATTCTTTTTAGTGCAGAAAAGTGACAAATTCAAAGCATTCAAGAAGTATGCAAAGCAAATTCAAAATAAGAAATCACTAAAAATTGCCTCCATAAGAAGCGACCATGGTGGAGAATTTCAAAATGTCTCCTTTGAATATTTTTGCTAAGAACAAGGAATCACTCATAATTTTTCAGCACCAAGAACTCCACAACAAAATGGAGTGGTTGAAAGAAAGAATAGGTCACTTGCGGAACTTGCAAGAACAATGCTAAGCGACTCAAATCTTCCAAAGTATTTTTGGGCGGATGCGGTGAGCACAACATGATATGTAAGTAATAGAGTAATTATTATACCTATTTTGAAAAAGGCCCCCTATGAACTCTTCAAAGGAAGGAAACCAAACAATGTTTACTTTCACATTTTTGGATGCAAGTGCTTTGTCTTAAACAATATCAAAGACAATCTCGGTAAGTTTGATGAGAAATCCGATGAAGGTATTTTTCTTGGATATTCTCTTAATAGTAAAACATATAGAATATATAACAAACAAACTTTAACAATTGAAGAATCTATGCATGTTTCATTTGATGAATCTAACCCCTCCAAGGAGGAAATTGTTTTGTGTGATGATGATGATGATGATATTATAGATGTTTCTAAAGAAGATACTTCCAAAGCAATCAATGATGATCAACCAAAGCATCAAGAAGAACCAATTCAACAAGAGTCAAATAATAATGATCTACCTAAGGAATGGAGAACTCATAGAGATCATCCAATTGATAAAGTCATTGGTGATATTAGTCAAGGCGTTACAACTAGACTAAATCTCAAATATGCATGCTTGAATATGGCATTTGTCTCACAAATTGAACCTTCTAAAGTTCATGAAGCCTTACGAGACGACCAATGGATCATTGCTATGCAAGAAGAGTTAAACCAATTCGAAAGGAATCAAGTTTGGGAACTTGTTCCTAGGCCAAGTGGTAAACACATCATAGGTACCAAATGGGCGTTTAAGAATAAACTTGATGAGAATGGAATAATTATTTGAAACAAAGCAAGATTGGTGGCCCAAGGATACAATCAAGAGGAAGGAATTAATTTTGAAGAAACATTCGCTCTAGTTGCAAGGTTAGAAGCTATCTATTTATTACTTGCTTATGCGTGTTCATTAAATTTTCAGTTATACCAAATGGATGTCAAGAGCGCATTCTTGAATGGCTACATCAATGAAGAAGTCTATGTCAAACAACCCTCGCGCTTTGAAGACTTCAAGAATCCTTCACATGTCTTCAAGTTGAAGAAAGCTCTTTATGGCTTAAAGCAAGCACCAAGGGTGTGGTATGATCGACTTAGAAACTTTCTTTGTGAAAGATGATTTGAAAAAGGTAAAGTTGACAAAACCTTGTTCATTAAGAGAATTAAGGATACCACTTTATTGGTTTAAGTCTATGTTGACGACATCATATTCGGTTCAACAAACAAAGAACTTTGTGAAGAATTTTCATTGATGATGCAAGGAGAATTCGAGATGTCCATGATAGGTAAGATGAATTATTTTCTGGGATTACAAATCAAGCAACTAAAGGATGGCATATTCATCAACCAAGCCAAGTATTGCAAAGAGTTGTTGAAGAAATTCGACATGGATGGTTGCAAAGCAATGTCTACACCTATGGGATCTGGAACTTATGTGGATCAAGATGAATTAGGTGTTTCAGTTGATATCACAAAATATCGAGGTATGATTGGTTCACTATTATATTTGATGATAAGTCGTCCTGGCATTATGTTTAGTGTTTTTCTTTGTGCGCGATTTCATACCAGTCCAAAGGAATCAGGTTTTGCCTCGGTGAAAAGAATAATGAAGTACTTAAAAGGAACAACGAACGTCGGATTATAGTATCCAAAAGGTAGTATATGCGATTTAGTTGATTATTTTGACTCGGATTATGTAGGTTGCAAAATTGATAGAAAAAGTACAAGTGGAACCTGTCACATCCTAAGAAATGCATTAGTTTCTTGGTCTGGTAAGAAACAAGCATGTGTTACTCTTAGCACCGAAGAAGCATAATACATAGCAGCGGGAAATTGTTGTGCTTAGATTCTTTGGCTAAAGCAACAACTGAGTGATTACGAACTAAATCTCAGATGCATACCACTTTGATGCGACAACACAAGTGCTATAAATATTACAAAGAATCCAGTCATGCATTCAAGAACTAAACACATAGACATTCGACATCATTTTCTTCAAGTTCATGTGCTTAAAGGCGATGTTGAAGTCTCCTTCGTGGATACTCATAACCAATTAGCGGACATCTTCACAAAACCGCTCGCAAAAGAATTTTTTTATTAAATTTTCCTTTTAAATTTACATGTTGTTCAAAAAAAATTATGAAATGTTTGTTTGATATATAGTTGTATTATAATATATAAAAGCATGTTAAAATGATAATTGGTATAAAATCTATGTATGCTATAAGTTGTATAGTCACTATTTTAACGTTTTTCAAAAAAATTCTTCAGGTAACCGGTTACATGGTGAAGTAACCGGTTACATGGCTGCGTTTTTGTATTCCGGAATACGTGTTTTGATTCTGTTTGTTGAAGTAACCGGTTACTTCACCAAGTAACCGGTTACATCACTGTACGTGTGGAATTTTTATTAATTTTATGAGTCTTAAAAGTTGGTCAATCTTCCATACTCTTCCACCTACTATCTTGGTCAATTAAACTCTTTCAAACCTAATTAATATCAACTCAACTCTCCTTTTACCAACATTATCTCATTAAAATTCCATTATATCAAATCATTAAAAGTTACAATTTTCTCTCCCATAAACCAAATAAGTCATTCTTAAAAAGCACTTATTCTTGCACATCAAAGCTAGAACGAAAATCACCTTCAAACCCTAGTTCCTCATCATCTTCAAGCTTCTTTAATGGCTCCTCCAAAGAGAAACAAAGGCAAATCTATAGTGGGTGAAGGATCCTCTAACTCAGAGATTGATTATGACTCTGGAGTTGCTCAGAGAAGTTTGAAGTCAAGAAGATTGCTATTCAACTTCAGTACAAGGCCCTTAACTCCTCAAAAATATGGTAATCTTGAATCTTTTTCTTCTTCAAGTTTTAAGTTTCATCCATTGTTGTCTTTTCAAAATATCAAAAACTTTATTGAAAATGTTGGTAATGTATATTCGGATCTAGTTAAAGAATTTTATGCAAACTTAGAGATTTATAGTGACTTTATGGTGTCATCCATTATTAAGAACAAAGAAATTTTGCTGTCATTAGAAGAGTTTGGAAATTGTTTAGGTATTTCATTTGAAGGTGTTATTTTGAAACACAGTTTTACATGTGCTGCCACTCAATTAAGGATTATGAGAAATGGAAATTTACTATAGCATAAGTCGTGTATCAAAAGCTGAGTTCTTGAGCAAATCATCGGCGTCCAACTGAGTTCACATTTTCTCATCCACCCTATCGATTAATGGTCATTTGCTTCACAACTTGATAGCTTACTTTTTCTTACCGAAGCATTCAAATCACTCTCAAGTGAGTGACCTCTGATGGGAAATTAAGACACAATAATAGACCAATACGCAGGGAATATAAAACTCCCACAAACTTGTAGGAATCTTGAGGATAAAAAAAATATAAGACAGCAAATCGAACAAAATAAAGGCACAAAAGACACCGATATTTTTAACATGGAAAACCCCTCAAAATGAGATTAAAAACCAGGAGTCGTCCAGACCAAAGAAATAACTTCACTATAATCAATTAAGGGTACAAGAGAGTCTTAAATTGATTCACAAACTAGTGCTAGCAACCGCAAATCACAAAGCAAACTAGCTTACAAATAAGAATCAAAAAGCTGAAAATTTTCCCCAAAATTGCAGCTTCAATGCGAAGCAAATAACTTTCACCTCAGATGTTATATTAAAATTATGAATGGTCAAAAGTTAGATATATGTGTTACAAACCTGCCCACCAAATTTGATCTCGATCCAATGGTTAACGAACCGGTGATCGCCGATTTAGTAAGACTGGTTATAGAAAAAACGGGAATGAGTTTCTCTCCTCTTTTCTCTCTTTTTGAATCCTTATTTTTCTCTATCTCTCTCAACCCTAAATTGATCCTCTCCACTTAAATAAGTGAGAGAAATGGGCTATTCATATTTAGGTCTTTCTCCACATAGAAAGGGAGCTCAAACCCAACAAATCTCCCCCTCACAACTATGTGGAGGAAATCGTCAAACCGACGATATCACAACAAGCTTCAAATTTCCCTCTTGTTAATGCTTTAGTCATCATATCAGAACCATTGTTATCTGTATGAACTTTAGCCAACTCCAACACCTTAGCATCTAAGACATCACGCATCCAATGATATCTCACGTCAATGTATTTAGACCTATTATGAAAAGTCGAATTCTTACCAAGATGAATAGTGCTTTGACTATCAACAAATAACACATATTTGTCTTGAACAAAACTAAGCTCCTGCAAAAATTTCTTCAACCATAGTAACTCTTTGCATGCTTCGGTAATTGCAATGAACTCAGCCTCTATAGTAGATAGTGTTACACACTTTTGTAATCTAGACTGCCAAGCAACAACCCCCCTACAAATTTAATCATGTAGCCCGAAGTGGACTTTCTGGAATCAATGTCTCTAGCCATATCAGAGTCAGAATACCTCAATAGAGTAGGCTTATCTCCTCCAAAACAAAGCCTAATAGAATTAGTACCACGAAGATATCTTAAAATCCATTTTACAGCATTCCAATGCTCTCTACCTGGATTTGACAAAAATCTACTAACTGTACCAATAGCATGTGCTATATCTGGTTTTGTACACACCATTGCATACATCAAACTACCCACAGCAGATGCATAAGGAACACGTTTCATATCAAACGCTTCATCTTCACTTAAAGGAATTTGATTAGAACTCAACTTGAAATGAGTAGCGAGAGGAGTACTTACCGCCTTAGAACTTTCCATATTGAACCTTTACAGCACTCTTTCGATATAATTTTCTTGTGACACCCAAAGTTTCTTCTCTTTTCTGTCACGCATGACTCTAATTCCAAGAATCTACTTAGCTGCTCCCATGTCTTTCATGGCAAATGTCTCTCCCAATTGCTTCTTTAACATGTTAATGTTAGAAATACTTTTCCCTATAATAATCATATCATCAACATATAACAACAGGATTATGAAGTCATCGTTAGAAAATTTTCTAACAAAGACGCAATGATCTGAAGTAGTCTTCTGGTATCCTTGATCACACATAACAGACTCAAACTTCTTGTACCACTGCCTTGGAGCTTGCTTCAACCCATATAAACTCTTTCTCAATATACACACATAATCTTCTTTACCTTTAACTTGAAAACCATCGAGTTGTTTCATGTAGATCTCTTCCTCCAAATCACCATGAAGGAAAGTCGTTTTCACATCTATTTGCTCAACCTCTAAATCAAGAGTAGCAGCCAAACTCAACACAGTTCTAATAGATGACATCTTTATAACAGGTGATAAAATATCATTAAAATCAACACCCTTTCTTTGACGGAAACCTTTCACCACTAATCTAGCTTTATATCTTGGAGACTTAGAGTTGCTCTCATGTTTAACTCTATAAATCCATCTGTTTTCCAAAGCCCTTTTGCCTTTAAGCAGCTTCACTAAATCATAAGTGTGATTATCGTGCAATGATTTCATCTCATCATGCATTGCATCCATCCACTTTTGAGTGTCATCACTTTCCATGACCTCTTGGAAACACACTCGGGTTCACCCTCATCAGTCAAGGTCACATACTCATCAGAATTATACCTTGTAGAAGGTTGTCTCTACCTGTTAGACCTCCTAGGTTGAACTTGAGATGATTCTGGAGTTTCACCAAGATTTTCATCCTGTGACAAATCGCTCCCCCCTTCACCATCATTAGTTGGAATATTTACCTCATCTCCAAGTTATTGATCATCAACATAATCATATGGCTCACCATTGTGATCATCACCACCTATAGCATCCAGACTATGGTGAGGTAATCGAACTGGATCAACATTAGACAAACTAATATCTTTCTTGGGTGTAGTCTTCTCTACCTTATCAATATCTTCAATAGTTTGGTCTTTCATAAAAAACATATCGCGGCTTCGAATAAGCTTCTTCCCCACGGGATCATACAACCTGTAGCTAAACTCATCTTGCCCATAGCCGATGTAGATACATTGTTTTGACTTTGCATCCAACTTGGATCTTTCATCCTTTGGAATGTTCACAAAATCCTTACAACTAAATACTCTCAAATGATCATACTTGACATTCTTTCCAAACCAAATTTTGTCTGGAACTTCACTGTTCAAAGAAACAGTAGGAGTGAGATTAAGAACATGCACTGCGGTGTATAGTGCCTCGCCCCAATAATGATTAGGTAACTTAGCTTCAGAGAGCATACACCTTACTCTCTCAATTAGTGTTCGATTCATGATCTCTGCTAAACCATTCAATTGAGGAGTTTTAGGAAGAGTCTTTTCATGTGCAATACCATGCTGCTTGCAATAGGAATCAAATGGTCCACAATACTCTCCACCATTGTCTGAACGAACACATTTCAGCTTCTTGCCTGTCTGCCTCTCAACCAAAGCATGGAATTCTTTGAACTTTTCCAAAACTTGGTCTTTTGTCTTCAAGGCATAAACCCATAGTTTCCTGGAGCAATCATCAATAAAGGTAACAAAATAAAGTGCACCACTAAAGGATTTTACCTCTAATGGACCACAAACATTAGAATGTACCAATTGAAACAATTTTGACTTTCTTGAAGGAGGATGTCTCTTGAAAGATACGCTAGTCTGTTTACCAGCCATGCAATGAGAACACTTCTCCAAATCTACATTCTTTAATCCAGGAAGAACATCCTTTTTGGCCAAAACATTCAGCCCCTTTTCACTAATATGACTAAGTCTTCGGTGCCACAAAGATGCTTCCATGTCGATAGCATTCACACTGTCCCTAGCAACCAAAGCTTTTGTCCAATATAATTTAGAAAGCTTTTCCCCTCTAGCCACAACCAAGTTACCTTTGATGAGTTTCCACTTTCCAGAACCGAAGTGATTATCATAACCACAATCATCTAGCATATGCACATAGATCAAATTAAAGGGAACATATGGAGCATGTTTGACACCTCTAAGAAACAATTGCATTCCCATGTTGGTTTGCAAGAAAACATCACCAACACCAATTACCTTAGATACACCATCATTATTTATCTTCAACACTCCAAAATCACCAGAAGTATAAGATGTGAAGAAATCCTTCCTTGGTGTAACATGCAATGTAACACCACTGTCAACTATCCACATGCTCTCGTCTAATACAAGATTAACAGACTCATGATCACAGAGAATAACAAGATCATCACTAGTAGCAGTAGTAACACGATCATCATCATGATCTTCATGGTCTCTTTGTTTAAACTTACCCTTCTTGCCTTTTTCATCTCTTTTCCACTGATAGTAATACTTTTGTATGTGTCCTGTTTTGTGACAATAATTGAAGGTGTGAGAAAAACACAAGAAAGGGGGTTTGAATTGGGTTTTCAAAATGAAAGTTTTTTGTTAAACTCAAACAAAGATCACAAATAAACTAGCAAAAGAGAAAGACACACGATATATCTTGGTTCACTTGAAAACTATCAAATTAATCCAGTTCACCCGGCGAGGTGATTTCGCCTTATACACAAGGACTTAATCCACTATAACCAAACTGATTACACTGCACTAACAATTGTTGGTGACTAACATACAAAGACTAATCGTCTCTTCTTAAGGATTCTAACCCAACTAGTCTCTTAAGGAATACAAATGAGTGTTTGAACAAATTTAATGTTTACAATGAATTGCTTCTATACAAGCTGATATAAACACTATGAAAAGCTCAAATAAAAAATCTATATAGTATGAACAATGTATTTTTCTTTGTATTGTGGTGTTTTACTGTTCACGCATGTGTTTCTCTCGTATGTATCAGTGTCTCATATTTCTTCAAGTAATCAAGTCCTTATATAGCCAGAAAAAGATCCGTTGGAGGGCAGATCAGGAATATCATTAAGATTGCTGGTGACTTGAAATAATGTCGTTATGCAGGGATGAAAATTGTACACAAATGTTGTCCTTTGTACCACCAAATCAGGGTAGTGGAATGGTAGTGAAAAAAACGTGTTTGATATGTACTAAGTATTATTTTCCCTCACAAACGCTTCATCTTCTTCTATTCATCAGAGGCTTCTGAATAGATATGGTTGAAGCATGATCAGAAGAATTAATCACTGGGTCTTCAGAGTCTTGAGTCATCAGAGTCTTCAGAACATTGTTCAGCAGAACCTTGTCCTCAGAGTCTTCAGCACTCCGTCTTCAGAACCCTTGGTTATCAGAAACTTAAGTCTTCAGAACATTGTTCAGCAGAACCTTGTCTTCAGAGTCTTCAGCACTTAGTCTTCAGAAACTTAAGTCTTCAGAGTCTTCAAAACGTTGTTCATTAGAACCTTGTCTTTAGAGTCTTCAACTCTTAGTCTTCAGATGATAACTATCAGAGTCATATTCAGAGCCAAAATCCAAGAGAACATTGCAACAGCAACATATTATCTTCTTAGAATCTTTTTGAAGTAGAGTAGATCAGAAGCAAACATGCTTCTTTGACGCATAAGCAACTTTTGTCAATTGAGAGTGACGTTCCACATGATCTCTATCAGAGACAGAGCTTTCTTTATCAGAGTCAGATCTTGTTTGTCAATTCTTTAGAAAACAAACATTAGAGTACGAAAATTGTTCTCACACAAATACTACTTTGTTATTATCAAAACTTAGAGATATCTTGCAGAACCAAATCTTGTTTTAACAATCTCCCCCTTTTTTATAATGACAACAATGTATTTTGATAACATAATTTTGTACCAAGATAATTAATAAGAATTGACTCAGATAAGTTCAGAGTAAACTTCCCTTTATCAAGCTCCCCCAGAATCTAAGACTTAAAAAAATCTTATCAGATTAGGGATACCAGAGCCTGATTACAAGGATCTAGTCAGATCCAAAATATCAGAGCTTAATTATAGTGGTAATGGAGTCTGATAACAGAGCTTGATTGGTTAGATCAGAGCCTGATTAATATCAGAGTCATATTGCCAATATAAATATTGTTCCTGAAAATCATTCTAAGAAAAATTTGCAATAAAAGTGTTTAGAATGTTAGAGCTATGATTCAGAGACAAGATATTTATTAAAATAACTTTCCATTAAAATAATCCCCCTTTTGTCATAGTAAAAAAGGGAAATCAAAAAGATAATTCATAGTACAACATAGGATAAGCAAACAGTCAAAGACAAACTACGGGGTAGCCTAAAAAAGTGCCTAAGGTTGAGAAGGAGGAGGGAGCCTCTGAAGGATCTGAGCAAGTGCATTCTGAATTATGGAAATGACTTCATCTTGCTTGTCCATCCTTGATCTGAACAACTCTTGCTCCTTCTGAATGCTAGTCAGAGTTTTCAGCAGCTTTTCTTGCAGCTTGATCTTGAGCTTCCTTAGTCAACCGTTCCGCTTCTCTGTCTAGAGCTTCCTTGGCTAACTTTTCATCCAATTCCCTTTCAGCAGATAGCTTAGCTTCAGCTTCCTTCTTCTCTTTCAACCTCTTTTTAGCTTGTTGAACAAAATAGTCCTCTGTCTGAACAGAAAGATTTTGAATCTTCTGAAATTTCTCAGACATCCATTAATTGAATTGATCCCACGGAGCACCCAAAGCAGAAGGGTCTTTGCTAGAATTTGATTCATCAGAGAGTGTCTTGAATCTCATAACCACACTGTCCTTAAAATCAGAAATTACTTCATCTAGGTTAAGAGGAAGGTCAAAGGGTTGATTATCAGGAAATGGTTGATTTTCTTCGACAGAATCACCAAAATTGGTGGTATCATTATTTGAAGAAGGTTCAGGATTGTCTGTTATGGCTTCTGGTATGATTTGTGGAGCGGTTAATGGAGTGATTGATGGAGAGTTGGTTATTTGAAGAAGTTCACTGGGGAATTCTTCAGAAAGAGATTGAGTGGTTAAGGGAAGGGAGATGGTTGGAATTGGTTGTGCAGTAATGATGGGGTATGGTTGTATGGATATGGTGGAAGATGGTTAAGTTGATATGATTTCTAGTATTGTTGGTGTAAATTGTATAGATGCTGCAGAGGATGGGATTATTTTAGTTGGTGATTCAGAGATAGGTATGGGAGAGGTGGTGACAACAGTAGAAAATAGTGGTGGAGGAGTAGAGAATAATGGTTGTGTTGAAGGAGGTGGAGATGATGTAGGAAGAGATGAAGATAAATTTTTGTTAATAATAACAGGTGCGGTTACAGAAGGAGATTCATAAGACTTACTCTGTTGTTCTGGATATGATGCCAGTGAGATGTTTCTTGTGTTGGCTTCTCCTATATTCTTCTTCAGCTTCTTTGCAGTTTTTGTCTGAAGAGATGTGTTGGTGAAGGGTCTCTTCTTTTTCTTCATATCAGGAGGATTATCCATTAGATCCTTAATTCTGAAATCAGATACATTACAACCTTCAGCTTCTTGAAGACGTGTGTATTCATCTATAACTACTGGATTGTCATGTTTGGTGAACAGAGGATATCCATCTAACATCTGTCTTTTTAACTTCAGACTCTCCCAATTTGTTGCTATGCTCGGTTCAACTCTGATTTCATCAATAATCTCCATTCTCTTCAGATTTTTGTTGTTCAGAGGTGTTCCAGTTATGATGTCTAATTCATTTGTGACTGGCATTTTTTACAGATAATCAATCATTCCACTCTCAACCAGAATATCTGAGATCAGTCGACTAAAAGGAATGTAGTTCTTAGATTTCTTCGATTGATATCTTGTTTCTCTTACTGAGTCTCTGAGGTATCTGAATAGAACTGAAGGGAGGCAGATTTTCTCTCCTTTCATCAGATAGTACAGCATGAATTTCTGATCAGTATTAAGAAAATCAGAAGAACTTGAATTTGGTCTGTGATAGATACATCCCAGAATAATTTTCAGCCAAACACGAAGCTCTTTTGATAAATCTTGACTCTTGAAAGGTGGTTTTCCACTGGATGATTGAGTGAAATTGCTGGGTTAACCACATCAGAGAGAAACTTGGATTTAGAATTCATCTTGTAAATTCAATTTCCACCAGATTTTTCCATTCCAAGTAGCGTGGCTATGGATTTCTCTGTAATGATGAACTTGTTTCCCAAAACATACGACACAATGAAGTGTTCATCAGCGTCAGCAAATCTCTAGAATTCCTTGATGAGATTAGAATAAATGGGACCGTAGAGACAATCAAAATAGGTTTTCCAACCTTGAGCATTTAAATTCTCAGACAAGTCTATTCCATTTTGCAGCAGGTTATCAAAGTCTACCAGCCATTCACATAGAACCTCTACTTCTGAGAAAGGAGTAACCATATGAACATGAGTAGGGCGATCCACGATGTGAACTTCAGTGGGTTTCTGAAAAATGGACAGTGATTGATGAAGTGAAGTTGATTCCGTTTGAGCAGTTGTTGATGAAACCATTGAGGACGATTCTGCTTATTGTTGTTGTTGAGAAAATTCGAAAACGCTTTGTTGTTAAGGATCCATTTGACGAAGATGATGGAGTTAACGGAGCACAAAAGGGTTTTAGGTTTTCTAAGAAAAAATGTGGGAAGTGAGAGTAGCGTAGTGTGTGAAAGTGAGAGAGTGAGTATATATAACAAAAATATTGATGACGATAAAAAGGTGGGAGAAATAGGAAATAATTACTTGAAACCTAGTCTCACGAAATCACAACGCTTGAGGTGTCTCTTCAACATTAGGTATTATTTGATTTTGGACAGGTGTCATAAATAATCATAGCTGTTTATTTTCAAGAGAGCACGTTTGATATTCCCAAGGTCAAGAATACCAAGAGGTATCCGACTGGACGAGTTTCTGATCAGGACATCTTCTAACATGTAGAAGTATCATCAATCAGAAAGACATAAAACAAATAATAAAACACTTTGCTTAACATCAGAATCTTTTATCAGAAGTTCTGGTGACTTGACATATCAAAATATCATCTTCTCATTCTGGACAAGGTTTAATAAATACATTTTTCATAATGAATACAAATCTATCCTCAGCAAGGGTTTTTTTGTGAAGATATCAGCCCACTGGTGGTCTGTATCCACAAATTTTAAGTGAAAAGTATCCTTCTGAACATAGTCACGTAAAAGTGATGTTTTATTTCAATATGTTTTGCCCTAGAATGCAGAATAGGATTCTTAGATAAACAAATGGAAGAAGTATTATCACAGAAGATAGGAATGTTACTCTCGTGTATTTGATAATCTTCGAGTTGATTCTTTATCCAGAGTATCTGAGTACTGCATAGTGATGCTGAGATATATTCTGCTTCTGCAGTTGAAAGAGAAATTGTTGATTATCTTTTGCTTTCCCAAGAAACGAGGTTATTCCCCAAAAACTGAAAGTTTCCAGAAGTACTTTTCCTTTCCAATCTGTCTCCAGCATAACGTTCATCACAATAACCAAAAAGCTTGTACTCTGATGTTTTCTTATACATTACGGCAAGGTTAATTGTTCCTTTTAGATACCTTAGGATTCTCTTAACAACAGTTAAGTGAGTTTCCCTTGGATCTGATTGGAAACGAGCACAAAGACATACGCTGAACATAATATCTGGACGAGGAGCAGTCAAATACAGAAGAGAGCCTATCATACCATGATAGAGCTTCTGACAAACCTTTTTACTTACATCTTCTTTCTACAAAATGCATGTCAGATGTAGAGGAGTCTTAGAAGGTTTACTTTCTTACATATTGAACTTCTTCATAAGTTCTTTTGCATACTTGCTCTGAAGAATGTACATTCCTTCGGAACGTTGATCAATCTGAATTCCTAGAAAGAATATGAGTTCTCCCATCAAACTCATTTCAAATTCAGCCTGTATTAACTTAGAAAATTCCTTGCACAAGGAAGTATTAGCCGAACCAAATATAATATCATCAA
This sequence comes from Lathyrus tuberosus, assembly GCA_022829125.1. NCBI lineage: Eukaryota > Viridiplantae > Streptophyta > Magnoliopsida > Fabales > Fabaceae > Lathyrus > Lathyrus tuberosus. The sequence goes on along the minus strand of JALAZF010000108.1, from coordinate 1,326,831 downwards.
TGTAGATTTAAACAACCAGGATGTCACTTTTAAAGGTTTTACAAAAGAGTGTTGTATCCACTTTTCCTCTGGTAAGGTCATTTTCCAAAAGAAAGTTACTTAGCCTTTCATACCAAGCTCTGGGAGCCTGTTTCAGACCATATAACAATTTTTTAAGTTTGAAAACAAAATCTGGGTTTTCAGAACTTTCAAAACCAGGAGGTTGGTGTACATACACTTCTTCAGAAATATACCCATTTAAAAATGCACTCTTTACATCCATCTGATATAAAGTAATGTCATGATTCACAATAAAGGAAATTAAAAGACGAATTGATTCTAACCTGGAAACTGGTGCAAAGGTTTCTGTATAGTATATCCCTTCTTGCTGACTATAACCTTGTGCTACCAGTCGTGCTTTGTTTCTTACGACCTCACCTTTCTCATCTAACTTGTTTTTGAATACCCACTTTGTTCCAATGACGTGGACACTTTTTGGTTTCTAAACAAGTTCCCAGACATCATTTCTGGTGAATTGATTTAGCTCTTCTTGCATGGCTAGAATCCACTCATTCTCCCTAAGAGCTTCATCAATTGATGTTAGCTCTATCAGAGACACCAAACCCAGAAGAGTTTTTTCAGAAGGTTTGAATGATGAACGAGTTCTGACTGGATCAACTTTGTTTCACATAATCAATTCTTCAGAATGAGAAGTATCTAGTATATCCTTCTTTTGATGAGATGGACTATTTGCAGTTTTTGGCAAGGTTGTATCTGAATCTGGAAAATCTGCATCTTTGTCTCCTTCTTTTGAATCTTCTTCCTTGGATTCTGATAAGGTAATCTTCAGATCTGCAAACTTTTCAACTAGCTTTGACTTTTCAGGGTCAAGCTTATCATCTAATCTGACATGAATTGATTCCTCAACAATTCGTGTTTATGTGTTATAGATTATGTAGCCTTTAGAGCGTTCAGCGTATCCTAACAGTAAACACTTTTGAGCTTTGGAGTCAAACTTGCCAAGATTCTCTTTAGTGTTCAACATAAAATAAATACACCTAAAAGGATGAAAATATGAAATGTTGGGTTTTCTATTCTTCCACAATGTATAAGGAGTCTTACCCAGAATAGGTCTTATAGAAATCATGTTCTGAATATAACATGTTGTATTTACTACCTCTGCCCAGAAGTGCTTAGCCATGTCAGTTTCTTGGATCATGGTACGAGTCATTTCTTGCAAAGTCCTATTCTTCCTTTCCACTACTCCATTTTGTTGTGGAGTTCTGGGACAGGAAAAATCATGGGAAATGCCATGGGAATAAAAAAGATTCTCAAAGTATCCATTCTCAAATTCTCCTCCATGATCACTTCTGACTCTGACTATTTTGCAATCCTTCTCTGTTTCCACTTGAGATCAAAAGGTAGAGAACACAGAATGTGACTCATCCTTGTGTTTTAAGAATTTTACCCATGTCCAACGACTATAATCATCAACGATAACTAATCCATACTTCTTTCCACTGATTGAAGCAGTTTCCACTGGTCCAAAAAAATCAATGTGTATAATTTCTAACGGTCAAGAGGTGGACACAACATTTTTTGCTTTGAAGGAAGTTTTAGAGAACTTTCCTTTCTGACATGCTTCACAAAGAGCACCTGAAGAATACTTCAGATTTGGTAAGCCCCATGACAAGTTCAAGCTTATTTAGCTGATAAATCCTCCTCATGCTAATATGGCCTAAACGTCTATGCCATACCCATTGCTCCTCATTAATAGACATTAAGCATTTGACATTCTGTTCACAGAGATCAGAAAGTATAATTTTATAAATGTTGTTTTTCCTCTTTCCGATAAAAAGGATTGAGCCATCTTTCTGATTGACAGCCTTACAGGACTTTTGATTAAAAATGATATCATAACCATTGTCACTAAGTTGACTAATTAACAACAAGTTATGCATCAAACCATCGACCAAAAGAACATCAGTAATAGAAGGAAGGTTACCATTACCAACAGTTCCAGAGCCAATGGTTTTTCCTTTCTTCCCGTCATGTGTCGCGAGCAAACACTGTCCAGGTGTCATGATTGGTGTTTCAACTGAGCTGCTAAGTATATTTGCAACATAGGTTATCTTGTCCTTAGGTACCCACTTTCTGGTTCCTGTCTTGTTAGTTTTCCCAGAGAGTTTGACAACTTTGGACTTATGTGCAACAGGGTAATCAAGTGGAATTTGTGCATGATATTTGACTTTAGAAGTAGATTTCTGTGTCGAAAGGGTTTCTGTGCAAGCTCAGTGCCAGAAGGCACAAAATGGCATAGAGAGGTTTTGGTTTAATAGGCTGACTTTCGTCTATTTCAAATGTTTCTGTACACCCCAAACCTTTCTTACCACTTCTGCTAACTCCATAGATCATGGAAGTTATTCTGCTTCTATCTATGCTTTTAGCTAGAAAATACTGGAATGCTCTATCATACTTGTTGATACAGCTTGAGTCATAGACATTGGAGATTAATTCTTCTTCTAATTTAGAAATTTTTCTTTTCAAAGCGCAATTACTATTTTTTAAGGAAAAAATGTTTTCATTTAGAGAATAATTATTCTGCTCAAGCTTATCTTTTGCTTCAGAAGCAATTACATGGGATTTTTTTAAGATCCTTGTATTTACTTTGAAGAGTTTGATATTTTTCCAGCATTTTTGAGAGACACGACTCTAATTCACAATGAGAGAGTTTAGATAATACATTTGAGTCAAAATCTGAGTCTAATTCTGGTTCTGATGATATTTTATCTTCTGGTTCTTTAGAGACTTCAGCGTCAATTGTTGTTGCTACTAACACAACGTTTGCTTGTTCTTCATCAGAATCTTCTTCTTCAAAATCAGAGTAATCCCACGTTGCCATTAGCCCCTTCTTCACTTTGAAGAAGTTCTTCTTAGGCTTCTTGTCTTTCTTAAGCTTTAGACACTTGTTCTTGTAATGACCTGACTCATTACACTCATAGCAGTTGACTTCTTTTCTGGAACTCTGCTTCTTTTGTCCAGATGATGACTCAAAACGGCCTTTGTTTCTTCTTGATCCTCTAAAGTTTCCTTGCCTATGTTTCCAGAGTTTGATGATCCTTCTGGAGATAAGTGACAACTCATCTTCTGATTCTTCATCAGAATCTTCTGATTCTTCCTCAGCTTGATAAGCCTTTGCCTTTTCAAGTTTAGACTTAAGAGCAATAGATTTACTTTTTTTTCTAAGGTTCATATTCTTCCAACTCTATCTCATGACTTCTTAAAGAACTAACAAGTTCTTCAAGACTTATACTGTTAAGATCCTTGGATAGCTTTAGAGCTGTTATCATAGGTCTTCATTTCTTCGGAAGACTTCTGATGATCTTTTTAACATGATCAGCGGTTGAGTATCCTTTGTCCTGAACTTTAAGTCCTGCGACTAACATTTGAAACCTTGAAAACATAGTCTCAACTGTTTCATCATCATCCATTCTGAATGCCTCATATTTCTTGATTAGGGCAAGCGCCTTTGTCTCCTTAACTTGAGCATTTTCTTCATGAGTCATTCTCAGAGAATCAAAAATGGATTTGGCAGTGTCTCTATTTGTTATCTTCTCATACTCAGTATAAGAGATAACATTTAACAATATGGTTCTTGCCTTGTGATGATTTTTGTAATCTTTCTTTTGTTGGTTGGTAATAGCACTTCTAGACACTTTAACTCCTGTAGCATCAACTGGGTGAGTGTAGCCATCGACTACAATATCCCAAAGATCTACATCATAACCAAGAAAGAAACTTTCAATTCTATTTTTCCAGTAGTCAAACTTTTCACCATCAAAGACTGGTGGTTTGGCACTGTAATGATCTTTCTCTTCTATAATAGGATTAGCATTAGCTGCAACCATGATATCTCACACAAATACTGGATCGGTACTAAACACGGTGAAGTGTTGATAGATCTTTTTATCACAATCAGAACCAGGCTCTGATACCAATTGAAGGTGTGAGAAAAACACAAGAAAGGGGGGTTTGAATTGGGTTTTCAAAATGAAATCTTTTTGTGAAACTCAAACAAAGATCACAAATAAACTAGCAATAGAGAAAGACACACGATATATCTTGGTTCACTTGAAAACTATCAAGTTAATCCAGTCCACCCGACAAGGTAATTTCGCCTTATACACAAGGACTTAATCCACTATAACCAAACTGATTACACTGCACTAGCAACTGTTGGTGACTAACATACAAAGACTAACTGTCTCTTCTTAAGGATTCTGACCCAACTGGTCCCTTAAGGAATATAAATAACTGTTTGAACAAATTTAATATTTACAATGAATTTCTTCTACACAAGCTGATATAAACATTATGAAAAGCTCAAATAAAATCTATACAGTATGAACAATGTATTTTCTTTGTACTATGGTGCTTTATTGTTCACACATGTGTTTCTCTCGTATGTATCAGTGTCTCATATTTCTTCAAGTAATCAAGTCATTATATAGCCAGAAAAAGATCAGTTGGAGGGCAGATCAGGAATATCATTAAGATTGCTGGCGACTTGAAATAATGTAGTTATGCAGGGATGAAAATTGTACACAAATGTTGTCATTTGTACCACCAAATCAGGGTAATGGGATGGTAGTGGAAAAAAACATGTTTGATATGTACTATGTACTATTTTCCCTCGCAAACGTTTCATCTTCTTCTGTTCATCAGAGGCTTCTGAATAGATATGGTTGAAGCATGATCAGAGAATTAATCACTGGGTCTTCAGAGTCTTGTGTCATAAGAGTCTTCAGAATGTTGTTCAGCAGAACATTGTCTTCAGAGTCTTCAACACTCCGTCTTCAAAACCCTTGGTTATCAGAAAATTAAGTCTTCAGAGTCTTCAGAACGTTGTTCAGCAGAACCTTGTCTTTAGCACTTAGTCTTTAGAAACTTAAGTCTTCAGAGTCTTCAGAACGTTGTTCATCAGAACCTTGTCTTCAGAGTCTTCAGCACTTAGTCTTTAGAAGATAATTATAAGAGTCATATTCAGAGCCAGAATCCAAGAGAACATTGCAGTAGCAACATATTGTCTTCTTAGAATCTTTCTGAAGTAGAGCAGATCAGAAGCAAACATGCTTCTTTGACGTAGAAGCAACTTTTGATCAATTGAGAGTGACGTTCCACATCATCTCTATCAGCGTCAGAGCTTTCTTTATCAGAGTCAGATCCTGTTTGTCAATTCTTTAGAAAAAAACGTTAGAGTGCCAAAATTGTTCTCACACAAATACTACTTTGTTATTATCAAAACTTAGAGATATCTTGCAGAACCAAATCTTGTTCTAATAATGACACTCCATATTCTTGTATCGCGGCTTGGACTTGCTTTTGCTATTCTCTCTACCACTCTTTGGTTCCTTTTTATGACTTATCCCTCTATTTTCAGTGACAAGTTCCTCGGGTTGAGACGAAGAACCCTGTGCCTTCCTTTTCATCTCCTCATTAAGAATACCACCCTTAGCTGTTTCCAAAGAAACAACACCTCTAGGAGCAAAACTTGTGATAGAAACCCGAAATGTCTCCCAAGACTCTGGTAAAGATAGCAATAGAAATAGTCCCAAAAGTTCATCATCAAATTTGATACTCATTCTTGACATCTAATCAAGGAGGCCTTGAAATTCACTCGAGTGATCTAAAATAGAAGTCCCCTCCTTATACTTCAAACTTATGAAGCTATCCAACAAGAACAATTTATTATTCCCTGATTTAGAGGCATAGAAGGACTCTATCTTCTCCCACAAAGTTTTTGCATGTGTCTCATTAGCAATATGATTATAAACATTATCTTTTACATATTGTCAAACTCCCATTCTTCATTAGACACAGAATCCAGCTTTGTAGAACTAAAAACCGGTAAATGCAATTTCTTCACAAATAGTAAGTCTTTCATCTTGCCCTTCCATAAGTGATAATTATAACCATTCAACAATACCATCTTCATCTTTATATTTGACTCCATCTTTCAAAAAACTAAAATAGCCCTTAACCAATAGCTCTGATGCCACTCTGATGGGAAATTAAGACACAATAATAGACCAATACACAGCAGATATAAAACTCCCACAAACTTGTAGGAATCTTGAGGATCAAAAACAAATATAAGATGGCAAATCGAACAAAATAAAGGCACAAAAGACACCGATATTTTTAACGTGGAAAACCCCTCAATATGAGAGTAAAAACCACGAGTCTTCCAAACCAAAGAAATAACTTCACTATAATCAATTAAGGGTGCAAGAGAGTCTTAAAGTGATTCATAAACTAATGCTAACAACCACAAATCACAAAGCAAACTAGCTTACAAATAAGAATCAAAAAGCTGATTTTTTTTCCCAAAATTGCAGCTTCAGTGCGAAGCAAATAACTATCACCTCAGACATTGTATTTAAATTCTGAACGGTCAAAAGTTAGATTTATGTGTTACGAACCTGCCCACAAAATTTGAGCTCGATCCAACGGTTAACGAATTGGAGATCATCAATTTAGTAAGACTGATTGCAGAAAAACGGGAATGGGTTTCTCTCCTCTTTTCTCTCGTTTTGAATCCTTATTTTTCTCTATCTCTCTCAACCCTAAATTGATTCTCTCCACTTAAATAAGTGAGACAAATGACCTATTCATATTTGGGTCTTTCTCCACATAGGAAGGGAGCCAAACCCAACAACCTCGACATGCAACTGATATATGCTTTGAAGAATTTTGATAATTGTTGACTTTTCTAAGTATTTTGATAATTAAATTGAATTTTGTGTTAGATTGGTACTAATTTTGTAGTGGTACATGTAACATATGATACCAAATTTGAATTTGTTTCATGTTTAGTCCATATGAAGTCAAGCCTCTTCAAAGTTTTTGTTTTGATGAAGTCAACATATGTGCATTGGATCAAGGAAGGATGAGCAAAAGATCATAAAATCTATGCATTGATATTTCAACTTTCATGGAGAATAAGCTTTGATCAATTGATCTTCAAGTGTAGTACAAGTTTTTAATTCAAGATTTGATATTCTAAGTGCTCAAAAATTCTCTTAATATTTATTCATTTGCATCCCCACATGTTAAACCATTTGGCATTATTTATCATTTAATTTCAAAAAACATTTTTTCTCAACCTTCAGTAATGTAACCGGTTACATGGTGAGGTAACCGGTTACATGAGTTTTGGCTGATTCTGTTTGCTTTGTGTCTGGACATTTTTTCCTTGAAGGTAATCGGTTACTTAGTGAGGTAACCGGTTACATGAGTATATTTTTTTGAAAAATCCTTACGTTACAATTGAGGTAACCGATTACATCCTTGAGGTAACCGGTTACATCACTGAACCAGTGCCATTTTCATAAAATTAATGATTTAAACATGCTAAAGTTTTTCACTTTGAATAATTGCATTGCTTAGTCATTTTATACCCTTTCCAACAGGTGTAATGCACTTACATATACCATCATTTTCAGATTTCATAACACACCTCTTTCATAACAATTTCACATCAATTTACTCACTCATTTTCAAACAAGTGTTTTTTATTCTTGAAGTTTCATTGAGAAATTTCTGCATACTATTTTCATATCAATTCAGAAAATATTTCTCTTATATTCATAAACACTTGAGCACTATTATATCATTGTGAATTATCTATTTGAAAGAGAAGATCAATCTTAGTGATTGATATTTATTCACCATCTTCATTTACTTAAAGAAATTTCCAGATTATTGTTGTACCCTTACTGTCAAGAATTGTTGGAAGCAAGAGGTTCACTCAAAAAGAGGATTGTTCTCTTAGTGAACTTTTATAAAATTCCAAGAGGATTGTTCTTAGTTTGTTAGTGATAGGAAGACTAGGATAAGTCTTGTATAGGTTAGAACAATATTAAAAATCTCTTTCATGTTGAAAGGGGAATGAAGTACTCTCAGACTGTAAGGGGAACCAGGATATATCCTTGTGTCGTTTACTTTATGCACTTTATCGCTTTCATAACTTAGTAATTAATAAGGAAAGAGATCACAACATAAGATAAAAACTGGAAAAATTTCAAAGTACTTAATTCAACCCCCTCCCTTCTTAGGTGCATTCTATAATTACAGTCCATATATTCTGAATGGATACTGTACCAATATGAATATATGATAATGGAAATTGGTTAGTTTGTTATTGGAAATGTTTTGCACTGAAGTTCCAAATGATTTTATTGGTAATGTTAAGTATCGCTTTACTGTTTATAGTAAGGAGCTGCTCTCTCATGGCATAGTTCCAGAGTATGATAGGAAGCATTTACATGATAAGCATGTGAGATATTGCAAGAATCAAGATTGCGTGATACATTGATCAACCTTATAATTCCATCTTTCGCCATATTGAAAATCCACCCAATTATTTTTTCAAATTATAAGATAAAGTTTCTAGTCTGGATACAAGATATTTTGTATTGTGCTACTAACTTTTTGTTTCAGCTCTTTTAAAGCGTACACAGGCTGGGTTTTTATTCCCACATCATCCATGTTGAAGTAGCATGCCTTGAAGCAGATACAAGAATTTGAAGCCGGAGGGCTAAAATTCAAAGGCATGATTAGATTCTCCTAGAATATATTCTAGTAGGGTCTCAGGATATGCTCTACATTAAAGACAAGGAAAAATATACCAACATTTGAAGAATGTTGAAATGTAAGCTAGAAATTTTCAAACGAGACCACCGATAAATGTTGAGAATCAAGTGTGAGGAAGAAGTCTCACATTGATTAGAAAATGCAAGATTGAACACTATATAAGTGAGAGAACCCACACACCAATGACCTTAAGGTTTTAGGTGAGTGTGTGGTGTGTCTCTCACAAAGGTGTGTCCCAAATAAGAAATACTCCCTCGTTGACCCCCTCGGTTGTTTTGCTAACAATGGTATCAGAGCCTGGTTCCTTTCTCGAACTCTAAGCAACTGGTGCACCACCTAACATAAACACGTATCCAGCTGTGGATTTTCTATCCTCAGCATCACTACACCAACTAAAGTCGGTGTATCCCACTAACTTGCATTCTTTCCCTTCATCAGCTGCAGGAAACAAAATGCCATAGTCGAGAGTCCCCTTCAGATACCTCAGTATCCTCTTCGTCGCTGTTAGGTGTGATACCTTTGGCTTCTGCATGAATCTACTTACCATACCCACACTGTATGCTAAGTCAGGCCTTGTGTGACAAAGGTATCTAAGTGACCCAATAAGTCTTCTATATTGGGTTAGGTCGACATCATCTTCGTCTGGATCCTTCGACAGTTGCAGTCTGGTCTCAGCTGGAGTCGAAGTTGGGTTGCAATCTTGCATCTCAAATCTCTTGAGTATTTCGCCTGCATATCTTCTTTGGTGCATCATCAAACCTCTATTAGTCTTATAGAATTCGATGCCAAGGAAATATGAGAGATCGCCCAAGTCTGACATTTCAAACTCCTCACTTAGGTCATGTTTGAAATCTTAGATCTCCTTCCTGCAACTTTCTGCTATCAACAAATCATCGACATAGAGACATAGTATAAGCAATTCGCGATTGCTTCTTCTTACATATACTCCATGCTCAGTCGTACACTTCATAAATTCCTTTTCCCTTAAGAAGCTGTCGATTTTCTTATTCCAAGCTCTTGGAGCTTGCTTAAGTCCATACAGGGCTTTATGCAGCCTGTACACCTTTCCTTCTTCGCCTTGTTTCACATACCCAGCTGGTTGTGCGACATAAACTTCTTCGTCTAAGGGGTCATTAAGGAATGCACACTTCACGTCCATCTGACATGTGTGCCAATTGTTCATATTTGCTAGACCAACAACCAACCTGATTGTTTCGATTCTAGCAACAGGTGCAAACACTTCCCGCAGGCATGGGTAGAATTGTTAGCGGAACAACTGAGGGGGTCAACGAGGGAGCATTTCTTATTTGGGACACACCTTTGTGAGAGACACACCACATACTCACCTAAAACCTTAAGGTGATTGGTGTGTGGGTTCTCCCACTTATATAGTGTTCAATCTTCCCTTTTCTAATCAATGTGGGACTTCTTCCTCACACTTGATTCTCAACACTCCCCCTCAAGTGTGAGTTTATACACAATGCTCCCCCTCATGTGGAAGCTTTCTCTTCCACATACACTTGTATCACCGTTAAACTCAACGGAACACCTTCTACCCACACCTGCGGGAAGTGTTTCGATACAAGTAAGTCGATCCCTTTCTCGAACCAAAGGCTCATGATACCACTGTTAGTGGAACAATTGAGGGGGTCAACGAGGGAGCATTTCTTATTTGGGACACACCTTTGTGAGAGAAAGGGACCGGCTTACTTGTATCGAAACACTTCCCGCAGGTGTGGGTAGAAGGTGTTCCGTTGAGTTCAACGATGATACAAGTGTATGTGGAAGAGAGAGCTTCCACATGAGGGGGAGCATTGTGTATAAACTCACACTTGAGGGGAAGTGTTGAGAATCAAGTGTGAGGAAGAAGTCCCACATTGATTAGAAAAGGGAAGGTTGAGCACTATATAAGTGGGAGAACCCACACACCAATCACCTTAAGGTTTTAGGTGAGTATGTGGTATGTCTCTCACAAAGGTGTCTCCTAAATAAGAAATGCTCCCTCGTTGACCCCCTCAATTATTCCGCTAACAATAAAATCAAGAAAGCTGAAAAAACACAAGTGTATTAATTATCTGTATCTTAGGATAAGGAAAGTTAATTTCTCTACCGTTTGTAAGCTAATTTAGAATTTATATTAGATAATAGGTGTCGCTCCCTTCCCCTGTGAAGACGGGAGACACCTCTTCTTTTTTCTAAGCGTTTAGAAATATTATAGGGTAGAAGTCGGAATAAAGACCGGACAGAGACTTATCCTCCAATAAAAGCTGGGACCGGACACTTAACCCAAGACTTCCACGGGGGGCACTTAACCCAAGATCTCCACGAGGAGCGAAATCGGCTACGTCGGGCTAAGTTAATATACATCTGGCCGAAGGCCAAGCGCACTTGAAGCCTCTACCATAATTGGCTTCAGTCGGGTCATACAAAATAAAAGCCCATGACCTTCGTTTAACGTCAGCGCCCATGGGGCTCTGAACGTCGATCATACAAAGTTAACAAACCTCTGACCTTAAGCAGTTTTATGATAAACTTATCACTGGACAAATATCTGATGAGATCTACTCAAAGTTAGTCGATCTATGTTCAAAATAAGATACTCAACAAAATGGTAAAGCCCAGATCGCTGAGACTGTGTACCTACATGATATAATTCGTAACAAAAGTCTTAGAGGGTTTGAAGTTCTATCGGAAGACATCCAAAACACGGCAAAATACATTCATGAAGGATGACCAATGATAAAACGATTATGAGCTAATAATCCGATGAAAATGATCTTTGATTTATAACAGACCAAAGATTCTCAAACCCCTACTAACATGGATCACACAAAGGATGAAGCAAGATATACACAAAATTACCAAATCATCTGAATCTTTCAGGATTCGGCCACTGCTAATATTCATAAGAATACATGGCAATCACAGATCTGATAAACCTTTGCTTAGCTAAAATAGGACGTCTGCTGGTCGAGACCTAATAAGGGCTCTACCGATTTCTCCATATTTGAAATTTACTAGGTTCTACAACGATCATAAGTTGAAACCTCACTGAGGCTCTATGATTTCTCTATGGCCAAAATCCTTCGGGTTTTAAGACAACACTATGTCAAGAATCTACTAGGAATCTTCAGATTCTTTAAAGACCTAGCATTCCCTGACATCATTGGCCGTAGACCTTCCCGAGATCCACCCGAGCTTACCTTTCTCCTTAGCAAAACAAAGTATGCTTTGGGCTTAAATATGAGGTAATTATCAAAGACCAGTAGAAGTAAATCAAAATACAACATTGTTATAAATCTGAAGACCTTAATAAACTCCAAACATATTGAAGGAAAGAGATAAAACTTGGCCAAAAGAGATGCTCCATGTTATAATAGGTTGCTACGTCTGTTCACGACATTGCGCCGGTTTAGAAAATGCACGCAAGTAATAGAAGGACGAGTTATGCCTAATCTTCAAGGGAGAATAATGTTTCGGGCTTCTTTTTTCGGACATTTTATCATTTCATGACTCATGCCCGGGGGGCATATGTACATCCCAGAAACTATTTGGCCAACCGAGGTATGAAGCTGGAATTTCTAAATTTGGCCGAGATATTTATTTTTGGTCGAGATGGTCATGTAGTAAACCTTAGGCCGGCACACACAGGCTGACCCGGATCTCGTGCGGCTGGGTTCCTTAAAAGAAAATTAAGAGACAGGCTAAAATACTATTACAAAATGATTAATACATCAGTTACAAGTGTTTATTAAACGTTACAAAAGATTAAATAGGCAGTTATTAGGGACATAAAGCTCATTAAAAGCATGGTTATTCAGATCTAGGGGAGGAGGAAAGGCATGCAATATAAAAAGAGGTCCCGGAGACCAAAAGAAAGAGGGGAGACGATGATTAACATAAAAATGAGTAAAACCTATGCAAAACCTTGGACCACCAACAATGGCGACCATGAATCTTATACCCATATAAACACTCCAACCATACTTTTACGAGCTTCCCTAGCTAGCATCAGGGAGGCCAACCAGTTTATGTTTTTTCCACATGAACACCTGACATTTTTATAAGGTTAGTGAATTAGGTTCTGTTCCCATTTACTAGGTCTTATGTAATATCTTATTTTGATGGTATTATGATTTATAGTAAGACCAAGAAAGAGCATCTGAAGCGTGTGAAAAAGGTGTTAGAAGTCCTACAAAATAACTAGTTGTACATTAATCTGAAAAAGTGTACATTCAACATCAATAAATTAATTTTCCTAGGCTTTGTTGTTTGAGAAGAAGGAATTCAAGTGGATGAAAATAAGGTGAGTGCTATTACGGATTGACATGCACCTAAATCAGTGACAGGTTGTAGCTTTCATGGTCTAGCCACCTTCTATAGAAGGTTTATCAAGGATTTCAATATTATCACTGCACCTATTATTGAACGTTTGAAGAAAGGGAAGTTCAATTGGGGGTTTGAGTAAGAATAGAGTTTTGCATTGATTAAGGAGAAGTTCTGTATCACCCCAGTATTAGCACTTCTTGATTTTGACAAAGTATTCACAAGTTGAATGTGATGCTAGTGGAGTGGGGATAAGAGTTGTATTGTCTTAATAAAAGAAACCAGTGAGCTTTTTTAGCTAGAAATTAAGTGATGCTCTCCGGAAATGGAGTAAATATGATCAGGAGTTCTATGTAGTCTTTAGAGCTTTGCATAAGTGGGAACATTATTTGGTTCAAAAGGAATTCGTTCTATTCACTGACCATCAAGATTTGAAGTTCCTTCATATCTAGAAGGTGATAAAAAATATGCATGCTCAGTGGGTGAGTTTTCTGCAAAAATTCCCTTTTATTATTCAGCATAAGTTTGGGATTCTTAACAAGGTAGATGATGTATTGAGTAGGAGGGTTTCCTAACTAATTACCTTAGTATAGTAAATAGTAGGCTTTGAGTGCCTGAAAGAGTTGTATGAATGTGATGTTGAATTCAAGGATTTATGGGCCAAGTGTAGTGGAAAACATCCTTGTGCATATTTTCATATTCAAGATGGCTATCTTTTAAAAGGCGATCGACTACGCATTCCTTGCTCGTCTTTAAGATAGAAGTTAATCTAAGATATGTATGGTGGTGGTGTTAGCGGCCATCTAGGTAGAGACAAGACCATTTCTAGCATGGAGGAGAGATATTATTGGCCACACTTAAGGAGGGACGTCGGTGCTATAATCAGGAGGTGTTATACTTGTCAGGTTTCTAAAGGTCACTCTTGAAATCCTGGTCTTTATATGCATTTACCTATTCTTGGCTATATTTGGAAAGATTTAGCCATGGATTTTGTGATGGGCTTGCCTTAGACACAATGAGGTGTAGATTATGTGTTCGTTGTAGTAGACATATTCTCCGAGATGATACACTTCATTGCTTGTAAGAAGATTGTTGATGCATCCAACATAGCCAACTTGATTTTTAGGGAGGTTATGCATCTTCATGGGGTTCCTAAGTCAATTACTTCATACATGGACACCAAAATTATCACTCATATATGGATTACTCTTTGGAAATTGTTTGGAATCGCACTGAATAGGAGTTCTATTAGTCATCCTCAAACATATGGACAAACTGAGGTAATCAAAGAACTTTGGGGAATATGATTCAGAGTGTTTGTGGAGAAAATTCGAAGCAGTGGGATTTAGTTTTGCCGCAAGTTGAATTTTCTTACAACAACATTGTGCATTCAGATACAGGGAAATCACCCTTTTCTCTAGTTTATACTTTTATCTCTAACCATGTGGTTTATTTGGTTAAGTTTCCTAAGGCACCTGGAGTTAGTGTGGCTACTGAGAATATGGTTGAGGAGATGATAGTTGTTAAAGAAGCTGTCAATGATAAATTGGAGGCTACTGAGTAAAAGAATAATGTGGCTACTAATAAACGCATGAAGGTTAAAGTTTTTGATGTAGGAGACGATGTGACAATGTTTTTACGTAAGGAGAGATTCTCGGTCGGTACTTACAACAAGTTGAAACCACACAAGTATGGCCTGTTCAAAGTGACTCGAAAGATCAATGATAATGCTTATGTGGTATCTCTCCTGGATGCCATGAATATATCCAATACTTTTAATTTTGCTTACTTTCATGAGTATCAAACAGATGAGGCTCTTTATAAAGAAGAGAACTCGGAGTCGAGTTCTTCAGAGGTTGAGGAGACTGATGTAGGAAGGTTGGCTGCGTGTATCGAAGAAGAAGTCACGCGTCGGAAATTATTTTAATGTTTTACACAATTTTTTGTTATATTTATGTTTTGAATTAAAAGCCCATTATGCATTCTTTTTTCTGTATTTAAACACTCTGGGGAGTGACTTTTAGGATTATCTTTCATCATAATAATATTCAGTACTTTTCTCTATCTGGTGGATTCCAGAGTTTTATCTGACAGGTTTGTCGCTTGCAAACTTTTATTTTCATCCTAGGTTTAGCGCTTGCAAATCCTTCGTGATTCCGACTGCGTCATAATCGAATGTGATAATAAGTGGTGGTCGAAAGTGGTTGGCGAGGGTTATAGCGATGATAAAAATGGTCAGTTAGAGGTCAAAATGGTAGTCAACTAGTGATCAACAATATCGATAGTGGTCATAATAATTATTAGAGTATTGGTCGAAGATCATCAATGGTGGTATCTTAATTTTAAACAAAAACAAAAAATTTTAAAAACAATTGTTTTGGTTTTGAATTTTAGTAAAAAAAAAAAGTTTTGAAATCAAATAAAAAAGCAAATCAACTCCATTTTTAACGAACCCATTTTGGTTTTAAAAATGACTTTTAAAATCAAAAACTCACAACCACCTCCAAAAGGGCCCTTAGTGAAACATGTTTCTTGTTTATGTGGATTTTGATTATATGATATCTAAATATTATAAACATTTCAATTAAAAAAAAACATTTCTTTAATTTCATTTCAACGATTGATTTTATTAATGGTATAGATGTTGTATATATTATTTAATTTGTTAGTTTGCTTTGTGAAAATTATTAACTTTTTATATTGAATATAAATTTTACAAAATTATTTAACAAGTATGATTTGCTTCTATTTATAAATTTATCTTTTACTTTTTCTTTAATTTTATGCCAAACTTGAATTTTCTCAATACATCTTACATGCACAATATTATTTGGCTTGACACACATATATAAATGGTGGATAGAATTTAGTTATGGATTAGGCACAACATTCTTAATCAGTTAAAATTATCCCTAAAGTTTTCTAAGATCACTTAAAGGATTAGAGATAATATTTTGATTAATTATTTGTGGTATAGTGAGTTTTATTTTCGAAAACTCCATTTATGTGAGTTTTCTAAGTTTTGAATAATTGAATTCATAACTTGTATATTGTATGATTAGTAGCATTTTATTTAAATAAGAGTAAATTGTTAAGTATTCTTTTCATTTTAAAATGACTGTCATTTAAAGTTTTTGTACAAAGATTAAGGAATGTAATGATATTGTCATAAGATATTGCACTTTTACTAAATTAGTTTTATTAATGTGTTAGAAATAATGTACAGAGTAATAATTATATGACACAATTGGAAAAATAACAATTTTTACTATATTGAAAAGTAAAAATGACATTTATTTTGAAACTGGAAATTTTCCCTAAAACGATAGTTATTTTGAAACGGGGGGAATAATATAGTCAAACACACCAAATGCTTGTTTTGTGGATTTCAATTGTTTCATGTGTCGAGTCTGTATTGGTTATGTTTGATGTTGCGATAGTACGTGTATGTTTAATGTTGTTGGACTTAATTGTCAAAAAAAGTTGAATGGAGTCGTGACACACTATTAGCGGTTAAAGTAAGACTTGAGGAATTTCAAAATAATGATTGTGTGTTGAGCTGACATATCTGGATATGAGTGAAAAGTTGTGCATAAAAGGGCAGGAAAAGACTTTTTGCTTGCCCTACCACAAACCTGGAAAAAAAATCCCATAATGCCACACCTTGAAAAAGAAGTCCCAAAATGCCATGTTTTTTGGCTTTTTGTGATATTTTTTAATTGTTTTTCAGACAACGCCATCTCAGATGGCAACGTGTCAGGGACCTAGTGTTGGTCTGCCATCTGAGATGGAGGCCTCTTTTTTTTTCGTTTATTATTTTCTGAAAATGTATAAATATATTTTAATTGATTTTTCTATTATTTTAATTATTGAAATGTAAAAAAAAAAAAAATTGAATATTATAAATGATATTATATTTAAGTAGAATATTAATGGCTCAATTTTTTTTATGTAAGTATTTAATGAAGTATTTAAATTAAGATATTTAACTAGTATTTATTTAATCAAATCGAATATTAAATAATTTTAAATGACACATTAGGAAAAAATAATATCATATATAATATTATTATTTACAAAAGGATTACAATAGGATTGTGCAAAAAAAAAAAAAAATTCCTCCTCATCTGAATCTTCGTCAAGGAAATGACTACCGGTTCCACATCTGGCAGGAATACGAATTCTGCAACCACGACCTACATTTTCCGTTGGATTAGGAGGAAGAGTGGTTGAAGTTGTGGGCTGATTGGTAGAGGTAGGTATGACAGGAGTTTGGTTTGGGAAAATTTGAAACGGCTCAAAATTCTCAAAAAAATCATTTGGAGGAATCCCGCTAAATTCTTGTGATAATTGAGTGGGTTTAGGGGCAGTAGGCTCGATGGTTGCGACATAATAGTCGGACACATCGAGGGATGAGGATGGTCGGTTTGTGAATGAGAAATTAAAGTTTGGTTGTGGAATTAGTGTGTGGTGTCTTGGTGGCCGGTGGAGTTATTGTTGTTGGCTTTGATAGCTGAAGGGTGGTTGTTGTTGAGGAGTTTGGAAGCTGTAATGTGTTGGTGTAGGTTGAGTCTGTGTTTGGTAGTCTTGTGGTTGATATGACGTGGAGGTGGATGTCTGATGATTTTGGAAATTATGTTGTGGATGATTTGGCACCTGCTGTGTGGGGTATCGTTCACGGGGGTCAATTAAAAATTGTTCAACGAATGCGTATTGAAATGGGAGGGTATGAAACCAATTCAAGTATTCTTGAGTTGGTTTCATTTCACCCTGGAACTGTACCCCAGTCAAGCGTAACCGTTGTCTATTTTCCCAAAGTCTACGTTCAAATTTATTTAGACTGGTGTAGTGGTACTTCCTTGACTCTTGCATTGTCATATTATGTTGATTTTGGAGGCATTTTGGAGGGTTGGGTATTTCTTGATAATACCCAAACTGCAATTTTACCCTATCGGACTGATGCATCTCAGCAATCCAAAAACATAAGATAGGGGTGGTTGCATTCCAAATCAGTTGATCGTCAGTTTGTATTGGTGGATACTCAAGATATGGCCTCCATTTGAACTGTAAATGTATCAGTATTTTTTTTTTAGTTCAAGCAAAAAATTTATTGAAATAAATAAAAATAGTTAATGGTGGTGAAATTACGTTGTGTGGTAACATTTGATCTATGACGCGACGGTAACCGTTGAGGTAATGGCGAGGGTTGTTAGAGCAATTTTTCTTCCTTGCGCGGTCTGTAGCCCATCTAATAAGTAAAAGAAAAAAAATTAGCGTAACTAACAAATATAAATAATAGAGATAGAAGAGTAAATAGAAACTTACAATGTTGCGTACGGGTATCGCAGTGTGTTTGAACTCATGGGTGCAATAAATGGCATCCTTGAAAATCCCCACGCTTGTAAAAGAATAACACAACCTCCAATTCCATCAATAGTAATATTAGCTGCTTTGCACATTTCTCTATATAAATATGCCAATACAGCTGATCCCCAACTATAAGTACCACACTTTTCCAAGTCGTTAATAAATGGAACCCACATAGAATTAATACTTTTGCCACCTTTGTCAGGGAACAACACGAGCGCAATGCATAATAATATATATTGTTTTGCATACAAACAAAGTTCATCGTGTGTTGAATTTTCGGAAACTAAGTTTTGTTTAAAAATTTGTTTAAGCCAACTTAGACTTAAACATCGACCTTTTATTACATCACTAGGTGGTTCTCCACCGAAAAACTCAGTCCATGTTGAGTCGGGAAGCTCGGTAGGCCCCACTACCGGATTACCATTCACACAGAGACCCAAAAGCATACTTACATCTTTCAATGTTATTGTACACTCACCCGTTGGAAAGTGGAACGTATGGGTTTCGGGTCTCCATCTTTCTAGTAAAGCATATATGAAACTCGAATCAAGGGTGATGTCATGCAAATGGTATACATTTGCGAAACCTGCTTGTACCAATAGGGGTAATATTAATCGTGACGCTACAAGTGGCTTGTGGTTTCGCGGTCGAAAACCTTTACCGGGTTCCTCCTAATACAACCATAAATACAATTTTGTTAAATAGACGCTTATTAAAAAATGTCCAACATTGTTAATGGAAAAGGAAAGTAACAAACAGTAAAAATTTAGCAAAGACTTACTAGGCTACGAATGTTATTAGAAGCTCCCCTATGTTGTTCACCCATCCAAAAAAAATGGAGGTTGAGCCATTGTTAAAAAGAAGTAAGAAGAAGTAGAGAAAGATTGTTTGAATGAAGAATGGTTAGCACCATATAGCTATTTATAGAAGAAAGAAAATGAGTGTGGTTGGGTGGATTTAATGCTACAATAAATTTTATTGTTGAATGTGGTTGGGTAAATTAGTTGTGAAATTAAATGTTATGGTTGAATGTTGTTGGGAAAGTTTATTGTAAGAATTAGTTGGGAGAACATTTAAATTAAGAACATGGTTTAAAATTAAGAACATTTAAGACAAGAGCTTTAAGAAAACTATGCTATTAATTCTTCTTACATAGAGATAAAATTTCATCAACAGTTCTACGATGTCTAACATATAACTCTAACGGACCACTTGTAATGAAATTTAAATAATTTCTAAACATCTCTTGTACATCTTCATCGTTACAAATTTGTACTTCTGCATAAATTAAAATTCCATTAGCATTCAAGTATGGTTTTCGGTAGACCAGACGCACTACTTCTCTCTCCACTTCAGTGACATGTTGTATATGTTCTTTGATTTCATCGAAGCTGAATGTTTCCATCAGTCTAACTGATATTGGATCAGAAACAATATTATAAGAATCCCCAGTTTCTACTGAAACTGGTTTAATAACGTAGACTAGACCAATTAGTATAGCCATTACACACAACCTCTGCATTTTCTGAGACATTTGCATGCTTATATACTGTGCCTGATGAGACCAAATGTGCAGAAAGGTCTCCAGCTTCCCAGATGGCGGACACATTAAAAAATATTATGAATGTATAGATTCTCCATCTGGGATGGCGGACATACACTACAAAAATGGACCCACGTGTAAGGCCTCCAACTCAGATGGCGGACCACAAAATGGAAAGTTCACGTGTACATGGCCTCCATCTCAGATGGAGGACACACACAGGCCTAGTAATGGGCCGCCATCCTAAATGGCGGACCCTGTATGCATGGTTAACACGTGTCCCTGCCTTCCCTACTATAAGTTTGCATGCAAAATGGCTATATAATTTGTATACAACTAGTTCAAACATAACACACACTCAATGGCTCAACACAATTTCAGAGTCCAAGTCCATTACGATGGAAATATTTATTCCGATGTTAATGTCGGGGTAGTATTTCAAAACACAAACATGCAGATATTCAAAATAAGTCACAATTCCAATTTCAGCCACCTGAGAGAAAGAATTGAAACAAAAATTCAACAACGTA
Source organism: Lathyrus tuberosus (assembly GCA_022829125.1). Taxonomy (NCBI): domain Eukaryota; kingdom Viridiplantae; phylum Streptophyta; class Magnoliopsida; order Fabales; family Fabaceae; genus Lathyrus; species Lathyrus tuberosus. Next base: position 1,306,428 of record JALAZF010000108.1, on the reverse strand, counting down.
TATCCGACATTTATTATCGCTATCCATGCTTTAACGAAGGTGATAATAGTGTCACATATACGACTACAAAAATAGAAGACGATAACGACGTTAACCTGATGTTCCGGTGTCACACGTCGTATAACGTATCAAACATGATCGAATTATACGTATGTATCGTCGAACAAAATGAAGCACCACAAACTGTGTATCCGACGCAAGAATCACAAGCGCACCAATATTAAATGAGTCAGGAGTCTACATTAATGTTGTCACCGGAACCAACAAACACGTACAACGAACCATTTTTTGCAGAAGAGGAAATTGGTGAAGAAAGTGACATAGAAGTGGTGCATGAAGTTAGTACCCAAAATCTTTTTAGCGGTGATAGCGACGACTCCGACAATGATGTTGACGTTGGGCAACAACATCAAGTGCTGGACCTTTACAATCCACCACTCCACATGAGAAATCCAACATAAATGGATGATGAAGATGTCTCAATATTCGAAGAACCCCGGCCGCTTCAGATCGAAGGTGGGTTACTTGGTTTGGAATTTGAAAACAAAGAACAATGTGTGTTTGGCATACGACAATTTCACATCAGAAATTGTCTAGACTATAAAGTTTATAAGTCAGATACAAAACGGCTTATAATCATTTGCGAACACAAAGAATGCAACTTCACATGTAGGGCCTCCGTGGAAAAGGGCAGTACTACATGGAGAATAACCAAGGTTAGCGGACCACATACCTGTACTTCTAACGCCATGTCCCAAGATCATTCCAAATTGGATTCAAACCTAATTTGTGATAGTATCAAACCTCTGATTAATGATGATGCTTCACTCAAGGTGAAACACATCATAGCCCATATCCGTGACAAATTCGGCTACACCATTTCTTACAAGAAGGCATGGATTGCTAAGAATAAGGCTATTGCTTATATTTATGGTAACTGGGAGACATCATACAACGACCTCCCACAATGGTTGTTGGTGATGAAAACATTTGTACCCGGTACTGTCATAGAATTAGAAACCCTTCCTGTGTGGTCGAACGAGGGGACACAAATTGGTGGAACTAGGATTTTTCACCATCTTTTTTTGGCTTTCCGACTGTGCATCAAGGGTTTTGCATTCTGCAAACCAGTTTTCCAAGTGGATGACACATGGTTATATGGAAAGTACAGGGGAACTTTGCTATTGGCCGTTGCTCAAGACGGTAACAGAAATATATTTCCAATTGCTTTTGCATTGGTAGAGGGAGAAACAGGTGAAGCATGGAGTTTTTTCTTAAGGAATCTTAGAAGGCACGTTACACCACAACCCAACCTGTGTCTGATCTCCGATAATGGTTGGCAGTATCCTCCCTCCTCACACGTCTTTTGCATCAGGCACATAGCACAAAACTTTATGAGTGATATAAGGGACAACGAACTTCGTGAAAAAGTTACTAGCATGGGTATCTTCTGAAACTTATCTTTCTATATACCTCTGGCAATAACTCGCATAGACTAATCTATTTTTCTTTTTCATGCATAGGATACGCATTAAATGAGTCTACGTATGAATACTACAGACGAGAGGTACGTAAAGCTAACATACAGGCATTTAATTGGCTGGAACAAATTCCACGAGACAAATGGACAAGGGCGTTTGATGGAAGCAAAAGATGGGGTCATATGACCACCAACCTTGCTGAATCAACGAACTCAGTTCTAAAGGCCACATGCAACCTTTCGATTACAGCTCTGGTAAAATCAACATACTATAGATTGGGCACTCTTTTTGGAAAAAGAAGACACGAATGGACTAAATCGTTGGGTTCTGGCCAAGTGTATACTGATAACTGCATGAAGGGTATTGAGATAGAAGCTCTCAAATTAAATAGCCACAAAGTTATGTAATTTGATCGACAAAGGTTCTGCTTTCTTGTCCAAGAAACGGTGACTTATAACGATGGTAGACCGGCTACCCATTACAACGTCGACCTAAGGAATCAGACATGCGAGTGCGGAAGATTTCAAACTTTCCACGTCCCTTGCTCACATGCAATTGCTGCATGTTCCAGCATAAGACAGGACTATACTGTGCATATAGCTGATGTGTTCAAGGTTGTTAACGTGTTTAAGGTCTATGAGGAGAGCTTTATCGGGGTCCCTACTGATACAACTTGGCCACAATACGAAGGTGACACTCTATGCCACAACGACACCATGCGGAGGAAAAAGAAAGGTCGTCCAAACAGTAGCCGGATAAGAACTGAAATGGACAACATTGAAAAAGAAAAAAGGCAGTGCGGCATTTGTCGCGAAATCGGACATATGCGCAGGAAATGTCCAAATAGGGCTGGACCTTCCAGTTAGTTGTGGAACAAATTTTATTTTATTTTGTTGTACTTTTATTTATTAAACTCTTGTATGTCCTTCCCTAACAACAACACCATCTTTTATATTGAGCGTAATAAAATAATGATACAACTCATTCAGGATGACAACATAACCAAAACAAAACATAACCAAAAAAAATACAACACGATTAATAATACAACAACCATTATGATTGACCATCTTGACGTATTAAACAACAACAACTAAAACAAGTGGATCTACAACGCCGCGGTTTACTTCTCCGCTATGTGCGGAAAACATACACTGGACATCCAGATCATTTTCAACCCGGTCCCAGTAATGAAGGTAGGTACCATCTGGGCTGGCATCTGTTAGAGTTATGTAGGGACAATAATATTCAATTTTCCTAACACATCGAATTGGACCACTTAACTGTCGAAACCCTGCATTTGATGGCAGAAACCAATTGTCGGAACTTCCATTGTGGATTCAAAGACACCCTCATGTGTTTGTCTGTTTAAAAAAAATAACACACGCCACAGACATGATTATGAAATACACGAAATAATTAGGCAGCCGAAAAAAAGGAGAATGATTTGTTGTGTCCTCAACACCTCTATATATAGTAGCTCAAAGAGAGGGAAATTTTTTTTCCACATTGCTATTGGCGGGAAAACCATAATTTAATATTTTTAATTTATTCAATTTAAATTATTCCAAATTAATTAAATTCATGCAATTAAATACTAATTAATATTCAAAAAAAATTTAGTACAATATAATTACTTCACTTTTTAGAATTTTTTTTTAATTTGTAATATTATATATTATTTTAATAATTAAAATATTAAAATAACATTTAAAAATATTTAAAATTATTTCAAAAATTCAAAACGAACAAAAAATAAAATAAAGGCAGTGCGCTATCCTAGATGGCGGACCAACACTAGGTCCCTAACACGTCGCCATCTGGGATGGAGGGGTCTGAAAAACAATAAAAAAAATACCACAAAAGGCCAAAAAACATGGCATTTTGGGTCTTCTTTTTCAAGGTGTGGCATTATGGGATTTTTTTTTCCAGGTTTGTGGCAGGGCAAGCAAAAAGTCGCAGGAAAATTATCACTGCATGTGCAAAAGTGTAATGTTCTAGTACACATAAATATTTCTCATGCTTTGGGAAAAATGATCAGTTAAAGTAATACTTGAGGAATTTCAAAATAATGATTGTGTGTTGAGCTGACATATCTGGATATGGGTGAAAAGTTGTGCATAAAAGGGCAGGAAAACTATCAGTGCATGTGCAAAAGTGTCATGTTCTAGTACACAGAAATATTTCTCATGCTTTGGGAAAAATAATAATGGATAAAGAATGATGGTCCAATTACCAAGAGATGTCCTATGTAAGGAAACGAAAAATCTATTTCAAAAGGAGGAAAAAAATGAACCAATTGGTTGTGCTTACCATCTCTCAACCTAACTCCATTATGTTGCGAAAGTTTCGTTGAGAGTCATTACACCATATATTGCCTGCAATTGAAAGATTGTAACAAATTATTTTGACTTCTTATGTTTAACATTTTCACAACACTCTATTTAGAAATGTGTAATTTGAATTATCCGTCTTTAGGTATTGCTAAGCTCACTATGAGTTGAAACTCTTGTGTTGGATAATGTGAAGTTCAATGAATTTATAGTACTTCCAATGATTGATTGTGATTTTATGATATGTTTAGTTATTGTGTTATTTATATGTTTAATTCCAAGTCTGGTCAACTTGGAGTTAATACCATGTTATTAAATTGTGGTAGTGTTTAGTAAATGGATATTAAGAACTAATATGGTTAAATATCTAGTTAACATATAAGACTTACCTAATACGCTTAGACATTAATTGTTAGGACCATAGTGATGAACATGACAAGTTTTACTTGAAGTGTAATTGTGTTAAATAATGCTTACACATAAAGAAATTCTAATAATTTATTGTATATTCTCAAGTTGCTGATAAACACCACAAGTTTAGTCGTGATCACATGTGTCATGACACCACACTTCATCACAAATAATAGATGAACCATTGAATGAATCATATTTAAACCTTTTTTTTTTAATTTTGAGTCTAGTTATAATCTTGAACAGATCCTCATTTTCTGATCGGGATGTGAGGTTTCTTCTTCAGAAGGTGAAGATTAAGTTATTTTGAACGCTTGCTCGCTGTTAGAGAGGGTGACCACGCCTGTCTCCTCCGACCCTCCTTCTACGTATTTTTATTTTTATCTCCTTTTAGTCAAGGATATGGGAGTTATTTTTCCTTTTCCACCTTTTTCCATGGAGATCCTGAGAGTCCTTAATGTGGCGTCCTCCCAGTTGTTCCCCAAATAATTTAGCCTACATCAAGGGATTCGAGATTATCTTTGAGGGGTAGTTGGGTGTTTTCTTCTCCTTCTACACCACAAAACCCACATAGGGTAGTTGGGTGAACTTGAGTAGCCATCCCGAGAAAGGTATTTTCTCGTCCTATTCCAATCATTACAAATATTTGATGGATAAGTTTGCTCGTGTGAGGAGGCGAGATAGTTCTCTCGGGGTGCTGGAAATCGATGGTGCCCCTATTTCCATTGTCCTAGACGAGCAATCCCGCGGTGATCACTAGCTATGAATGTGAGTCCCTCACCATTGAGGAGAGGGGGATTTTCTTCTATTTATGACAATTTGATGTTTTGGACTGTCGCGAGATGATTAGACATTGGATGGGGGCAGAAAACTTCTCGCCTCCTACTTAGGAAATTTACCCACTGATCTTTGTAGGTTTTTCAAATAGTATTTGTTACTTTTTACATATCGTTCTGCAAATCAAATGTCGATAATATCTTCCGAGGAGAGGCTAAAGGTGGGAGAAACTCAAGTCCTCTAGTTCGGGTGCCAACAATCCCAAAAGTTGCATAGATGGTTTCATCATCAATGGGCAGAAGAGGTAGGTTGAGGATTTGGATCATGAATCACCCAATGTAAAGGTTTATAGGCTCAAGGAGGGTTCTCCCCCCATTGGGAATGTGAGCACCCAGGTGCCTCGCATAGGCAAGGCTCCTCTGCCTTTTGCAATTATACGAAGCGATGTGGGTTTTGACACTCTTCAATTTAAGAGATCTCATATCCATTTATCCAAGGAATTCCATGTTGATTATCAGGTCATGCGTTTCAAAACAACCTCAACTATTGTGAACATGAGGGATAACCTTTTGTTAAGGGCGTTCATACTCTAGGATGTCAATTGAGAGAGGCACGACAATATTGAGAAAGAGTTGAAGGCGAAGCTCCAGGCACAAATTAATGCTTATAGCAAGAGCTAGGGGATGCTAAAAGTCCTTAAGGAAGAAAAGGATAAGCGATAGAAAAAGAAAAATGATGTGTAAGCCAAGGTCAATGAAATCTCTACTAATAAGGAATCCTTGCACGCGTCTCTAGACGATGGCCTTCTTCATTGGGAAGACTTGTAGAAGGCGATGTCGGATCTCTGTTAGAGCAAGAGTTGTCTCTACATGTCATAATGTATGTTGCGTGTAGATCATAATCATAGAAGATATCAGATCCAACAAGCACCAGCCAGACGTGCGTAATTGATTATATGCGAAGTTACTATGTGTGACACAAGTCGCAAGAAGCAAGTATGCTTCTGTATCTGATTATAATCAGTCAGATCCAAGGATGCTGATATTGCTGTTGCAATTCTCTTGTGGATGCTCTCTGAGAGTGGTTATGATTCTGAAGATAGCGAAGCTTCTGAAGAGATAATCTTCTAGAGAACCGAAGTACTGAAGATTCCAATGACTTGAAGTTCTGAAGGCTGAAGGCTCTGAAGACCAAGTGTAGAAAGACTCTGAAGACTTATGTGTTCTGAAGATTATGGTTCTAAAGGTCAAGTGCTGAAGACTCTGAAGACAGATTCCTAATGGACAAGTTCTGAAGATTCTAAAGACTTGAAGCAGTGAAGATAACGGGTTTCAAGACAAGTGCTGAAGTTCTGAAGATAGATTCCTAATGGACAAGCTCTGAAGACGCAAGACTTTAAAGATCTGAAGACCCAGTTATAAAGTCTCTACTCATGCTTCAATTAATTACCATCAGAAGAATCTAAAGATTTGAAGACAAATGTTACCGTTAGCAATGACTATACACTGTTCTAAAAGACCAATCCCATCACTTCTACAGTAAAAAGAAGATATGGCAGTACAACTTTAATCATTGCATAACGGCTATTTTCAAATGGCCAAAAGCTCTCCAACAACTATATTTTACTTGGATATTTAAAGGAAAGGAGTATGTGCTTCTAAAGGTGTCGATGTGATGATAGTCGCAATGATCAGTTATCGTTGTTAAGCTAAATATTCAAAGCTATCACCATTAACACACGACCATTGTTGTTGAAGCTCAAAGATCATTTTTCAACACAACAACAATCAATTGGAACAGAAGTTGTTGATGAAGAAGACAACATTGCAAATCAGTAAAGTCATCAACCACTTTCTCGTCTGAGCTACATTGAAGATCTGAAGCAAGGAGTTATTGCTCGAAGCTTGCTCAACCAAGAAGACGAAGAAGAGGAAGATCTACAAGATGTCATCAACTGTCAAATCAACAAACATCTTTGTAGAATCTTAAGATAGCAAGGAGTTATTGCTCACATCTTGCTTGAACACTTGTGTGTTCTTTTGTACTTAAACTTAGGAGTAATCTGCTTGTTAAGAAGCATCTTTGTAATCTCCAGTTTAACTAATTCTATGTGAATTAGGATTCCTTGAGTAGTCAGTGTGACCGGAGACTTGAGAAGACAATGGCTTGGTGTCATTGTGGTAAATCCTGAAATAGGGTCAGTAAACGTTATATTCGTTGAGACGAATCCCTGAATGTTTAGCTGTGAAATCCTAACAGTAGATCTTGCAAGATTGGAAACTGTAGGTCAATGTTCGTTATATTCATTAAGTTGAATCCCTGAACGGTTCATTGTGGGTTAGTCACAGCTGTGGTTGTGTAGGATGTTAGTCATCGGCTATTGTCCGTGCATCTGTAATCAGATTTGGTTATAGTGGATTAAGTCCTTGTGTTCAAGGAGAAATCAGCTGAGGAGGGTGGACTGGATTAGCTTGAGAGTTGCTCAAGTGAACCAGGATATATCGTGTGTTCTTTACTCTTGCTTATGCTTTGATTTATTGTTTATGTCTTACTCTAAATTATCAGAACCCTACATAAACAAATCAAAACCTTGCATCTTAACTCTGATAAGCTTCCGCACTGCAAGTTCTAAATGATGCATATCTTATTCAGACTCTCCCTGTCATATATGCTTTACGCATTGATAAGCCTGAATGCTACTTCGCAAGTTAGAGTCTCTCAATGAACTCTGATGTTCTCTTAGTGCTTTAATGATAAGAGGCAAAAAGTTTTTAAGAGTGAATACATAATTCAAACCCCCCTTTCTTGTGTCTTTCTCGCACCTTCAATTGGTATTAGAGCTCCAGTTCTGTTATTGATGGATATCAAACACTTAACAGTGTCAGAAAAAGATCCTGATATGGTGTGTAGAAATACTCTGGGTGAGATTTCAATCCACTTACAATTTCTTTAACAGCTTAGAAGATGACTGTGTACAAAATTGTAATCAACTGGATTACTTGAGCAAGTCACTGATTCTGGAAGTTTTTGCAGTTGTCAACAACTAAATCTTCCTCACTAAAAGCTTTGAAGAAGAGTGAAGAATCAGCTGATAAGATAGACTCATCAGATAAGAAGTAGTATCTGTTGAATGCTTATCTTAGAAGATACGTATGGATAAACCACGTATTTGCTCAAGATGGAATCATCAGAAAACAAGAAATCTTGTTTGCTGAAGATTATTTCTTTATGAGTTTTTGAGATGTTTTCAAGAAACGGATTAGGTCCACCCTTGACTTTCTCGTTTAAAACTCATTAAGAACTTCTTCATGTAAAGATGAAAGATTGTTGTTCTATGGTTTTGAACTTCAGAACGAAGACTGCAGAAGAAGTCAGAAAGCTAAAGAATTCAATCTCTTAGAAGTAATTCAACATCTGAATCTTAACTGATCAAGCAGTTATAAGATTCAATGAAGAACTGTATATTGTCTCTCTAAGGAGCTATACAGAAAAATTAAGAATTTTCAAAAAGAGAAAATCTGGTAACCCTTCAGGAATCTGATTCAGGATGATTCCTAAGCATTGGTTGTAATAACATAGACAATTAAGTTTTGTGAACTTGAGACTCTATCTCAGTTGAACCAATTTGAATTGGTCAGAATGTTATCTGATAATTCTTTCAGAAGCAGATATGTTGTAAATCCTTTGATAGACTAAAATCTAAACGAGTTAGATCAGCATTGCAAGAATAAGACTGTCATGCAAACTTTGTCATATGTTTCACACATGTTTGATGATACTTGGTTCTGAACAGGCTTCGCATTTGTTCAAAGAAATAAAGTCAGAAGATGTTTTGAGATATTAACTAATTCTCTATAGTACATAACTTTTCAGAAGTTTATGTTTAAGCTAAAGAATTAGTGACCTGCTGATAATCAGTACCTCCACACTCTGAGGATTACCTTAAAAAATCAGATGATATTTCTGTACAAGCAAATTAAGTGGTCATCTGAGGAGAAAATTAATTCTAGTCTCAGACTAGAGATCCGAGTCAGAAGACATCGATATTCTTCAAAACGTCAGATCACTCTGAAGGAAGCAGAAGCTGAAAGATGATGATCAGAAGCTCAGAGTCAGAATGAAAAGCACTTAGGTAAAGAATCTCTATAAAGAATTCAGATTTCACAAAGGTATGGTTCACTTCATCTATGACTTATTTTCTGATAAATATATTTCTACAAATTAAAAATGTCTCAAGAAGTCTATAGTATAGATACTAAATACATACTGTCTAATTTATAAAAGAGTCAAGATGTTCTCTCTCACTGAAAAGTCTTGTCACTTAATAAGTACTTGATCTAGGTCACCCTACAGTATTGTACACCTCTATCTTAGTAGAATACTCGTACTAGTTGGTTAAGTAAGATCTCGTTGAAACCAGACGTAGAAAAATAGAATTGTCATCTAAACTAAGAATCATGTGTGTCCTGTCACAGTCATATGAAGATGTCGTAGGACAAAAGTATCCCAGATCAGATGGAAATTCTCTGGTTTTTCAGATTCTGAGGATTTGTACGTAATAAGATATCAAATGCGTGTAAACCTGGTTATACATTAATTATTTTCATCTACTAACTAGGAGTAATTATGAATTGACAAACTAGGATTCGAAGTTTACCTCTACATCTATGTACTTAACTGCCTAATGAGTCATATAAGCAATAGATCCTTCTGGTTTCACTCAGTGTTAAGAAATTTCAAAAGTCACATATATTTATGCATTTATTGTTAATTCTTAACTACTGTTGTAAAGTAAATAAAGAAACAATTTGCATGATCCGTTGGCTATTCTTAGACTAAGAGACTACTACACCATGTGCTTATCCCTGTTAGTATCTCTGTCTCCTACTCCACCTATACCTACCCTAGTGTCTAGATAGTAATGAATGGGTTTCTTCAAGCTATGTTTCAGTCATTAACTCATTCACGTTAGTCTCTCTCCATGCTTATTTAAAGTCATATCTTATTCCTATAATTCTTCACTATCTCTTATTCAAAACCTTCTTAGAATCCTAAAAACACCAAAAATGACTCCAAGAACCTTTCATGGCAACGATGATCTCTTAGAAGTCATTAATGAAAAACGACCAAATCCATAATTTGCTAGTCAAGATTTCCTTCTTGGAATTCATTGTCAAAATTGGAATGGATACCTGTCTATGTTAAGAGGTTCAATATATACAAACATCCTAAAATCTTTTTGGATCAATGCCTCTGTTAGTAGTGATGGTCTGTCTATCTCTTCAAACGTCTATGGTCTTCCAGTTTTCTTCAAATCCACAAACATTGCTGAAGCCATTGATTATCCCAAAGGAGGTATCACAACCATTCACGACTCCATTCGATGCACTTCCAACGCGGAAATGCATTTCATGTTTGATAAAGGTTCTACCTTTGAACCTACAAATCCAGAAAAACTTCTGCCTACTGCAAGAGGATGGTTCAAATTCATTTTGACGAATCTTCGCCCTCGCAATATTAACAAATATTTTATGTATCATGATGTAAGCTTCTCATCATGTGTCTTCTTAAGCCAACCCCTATAGATTTGTCCCAAGTAATCTTTGACCATCTTAAAGAGTCAATCCTTCTGTCAAGAACCATGAACAAATCATTCATCCCCTATGGAAGAGTGCTATCTGAAGTTCTCTTCAGAGCAGGAATCGTGCAAACAATTGCAAAGTTAGAGGCGGTCCAGACACTGCTCTTGATAGAAAATTTTGTGAAACCTTCGACAGCATATGGTTCTCATTAAATTAGATGATTGATTAGAATTAGGCTAAGTTATTAACTTGTAATGGTTTATTAAGTACATGCATCAGTATTGTTCATACCGTGTATTTATGATTAAATTAATGAAATATGTGTTGTCTTCTGTTCCACTTTTTGAACTATCCTTCCCTCACAATTTCAATTCTTATGCTTACCTTTATGTTTGCGCACTTATTTATGTAAAATATTTTTTTTTGCAATATGTCTTTTTGATTCACGCCTAGTAAATGTTTTCAAGAGTCACTCTTACACATGCATTTATTGCGAATCTCTGACTCCTGTCAAAGAATTAATTAGAAAATTCTATGCGTGATCTCTTGGTTTTTCCAAAGATTAAGAGACTGTTATACTTAGGACTAGTATCCATCCCTTACCCTATCTAGTCTAACATCTAGGAAATGATGAACCTGTCGTTTGGAGTCACAAGCATTTATTAACTTTCTCTATTCGTCGCCTATTTAAGACATTTCGATTCACTTCTCTATTCATTATTCCAACCCATCTCAGCTAGTGTCTCTCCTTCGTATTCCCTCCAAAATGTCTACCTCGCATCCAAAAGTTGCTAAGAGTGAAACCTCTGAGTTAAAAGTCATAAATGAACTTACTATGAACTCCTGTTCCCTTAAAGAACATGGGTTGATAAGAACCTCGTTTGATTTACGGTGTCAGAAATGGGAGGGTTATCTCAACATGCTTCCAGGCCTTATTTACACCGACCTAGTCAAGGAATTCTGGTCAAATGCTGGTGTCTTTTCAAACGTATATAATCAGCACATCATTCAGTCAGTCATCTCCGGATTCCCTGTAGTGATTAATCCCTCTATCATTGCACAAGCCATCAAATGTGATGAAATCGGTGATACTATTGAAGATTACAAAGATAGAAATATCTTCAATGATCTCATCTACAAAATTCATTGTGGGAATGGTTCTTCCAACTGTGTTTCAACACCCATTCCCTCAGCTAAAGTCTGGTAAAGGATCATGGAAACAAACTTAAGACCTAAAGAAATAGGAGCAAGAGTGATGTCTCACTCGGACCGACAATTTATTTTCTTTCTGGTCTACAGAAAAAAAATAAACCTCCCTCAAACCATGTTCAATTACATGCAAGAACATATTCTCTTATCAAAAGACAAGTCTTCCTTTAGTATTCCGTATGGAAGGGTCATATCTCGTGTCCTTGAGATTCAAGAGGTGATCTTTAGACTAGAACACATTGGAGCAACCAAAGAATGCTCACCTATGAATTATGCGGAATTCTCTGGGAATTTCTAAAGGATCATAGGATAGGGTTATGGTCATTTTGCTCTCTGTTTTGTTGCTTTGTTTCTTGCATTATGTATTCTCCTCTTGATAATGAATGAAAATTCCTTTGAATGGCTTTACTTTAAGAATTACATGAAAATCGTTCTCAAAACTCAGAAATGTTTACTTTGCTAAAATGCTCAAACTTTTTGATGATGTCAAAAAGGGGGAGAAATAGAAATATGATTTTGATAGAATGCAAAACTCAAATAAGTAAATCAATAAAAATGTGTTTACCACTAACGTTTGATGTTTGATGTTTAACCGAGGAACTCTGAACAAGTTCACTAGGCATTCTCAGAACAGGTTAAGAAAGAAGAAGTTTGTTAAAAGTTCTTATGAACTGTTTGTTCATATGATCGAAGTTGTACACTTCGTGAACATGTGTCCAGAATCAGATTTACCCAATACTGTTCAGAAGTTGAAGTTGAGAACTTTATGAAAGTCAAAGTTATCGTGATCTTTATTTCACCTGGTTCAGAAGCTATAAGCTGTCTAAAAAGATGATATTCAGAACATAAGAATCAGAAGAAGGAAAGCTCTGAAAGCAATCAAGACAAAGTCTACATCTCAAGATGCTCTTCAGAAGAACTAAGCAAATCAGAAGTCAAAGATTGTCTGAAGATCTGGATTGAAGATCCAAGAAGAAGAAGTTCTGATTTTCACCAAAAATCCAATTGAGAAGAAAATGATTTGGTATCAGGCTAAATCTGCACTTGGTAATCAGACCCAGTATATAAAGATTGGTATCAGACTCAGTCTGTAGTGATATCAATCAGAGCTAAGCTGTGAAATGTTTTCATATACCTTCATTGGTATTAATTTCAGCATACTACGAAAATACCTTTCAATTGGTATCAACTCAGCCTACTTTGGTATCAAACTAAGAATCTTGATTAACATTGGTATCAGATTCATAATCAAGCGTTGATTGATCACTAAATTATCTTTCTATCAGTATCAGATCAAGAATCAAGCTTTGATGAACCACTGAGGTTTCCAAAGCTGATTCCAACCATCCTAAAAGCTTCTAAGAGATCATTTGAGGGTGTCCAAAGCATTAAATCATTTCTGGAACAAGTGGCTTGGCAGATTGCACAAAAGCTCCAAAAAGAGGTAAGCATCACAACTTGGATTCTTTGAATCATGCTTTCTTTTGATGTCCACTAATCATGCATCTCTTATACATGTTATATGTATTGTGTTTGCACCAATTTATCATGTAATTCATGCTTGTACCAAGAGATGGCATAGAAAATGCAAATCATGGCCTATTTCAAAACCACTATTGGGTTTTTCAATAGGAGCATGATCTAAAAAAAAAAACACCACCACCATTGGATTCCTTGTGAAATTCTAGGCAGGATAGACCTAAATTTTGTCCCAATCCATGGAGAAATGAGAAAGTTATGGCCTTCACGTTTTCAACCAAAATCTTGCCTTGCCTTGCCTTGGGCCAGGCCAAAAACAAGGCAAGCCTTGTATATTTGTGGTTGTGTTTCTATCAACGGATGTATCACCACCCCAGTGGTAAGGCGTACGCCCTATACACAAGAGGTCTGGGGTTCGAATCCCCCTCGCCCCAGATCCTCTTTTTGCTATTTTTTCCACTTTTTTATTGTTTTTCTTAGGCTAAAATACAGTTTTGGTCCCCCTGTTTGTCAAAATTCACAGTTTTGGTCCCCCTATTTTATTTTTTAACAGTTTTGGTCCCCCACCCCTCACTGTTCATGTACGGACGTGTATTGTTCATGTACGGACATGCACCGTTCATGTACAGACATGTACTGTTCATCATTTTTTTGGGACAAAATTGGGGTGGGGGACCAAAACTGTTAAAAAATAAAATGGGGGGACCAAAACCGTGAATTTTGACAAACAGGGGACCAAAACTGTATTTTAGCCTTTTTCTTATTATTTTTAATGATTTGAAAAATTAATAACTCCCTCAATTTTAATTATTTTTTATTGGTTCTTTTTGCAAAAAATCACAAAAATATTGAAATATTTTATTCCACAAAAAAATTAAATTTATATTAGTTATTTAATATAATTAGTATTTTTGTGAATAAATTCCTTTTTAATTGTTTTTAAACATTTAAAAGTGAATATTTACTTTGAAAATCAAAACCAAATGAGTTTTAATTCATCTTGTGATTAAAACCTCAATTTTCAAACCTTCAACAAAAATCACAAGTGGTTTATTCAAACTCACTTGGTATTTTTAACATTTTATTTGATTTTCTTTAAATATTTACTTTTAAAGGAAAACAAGATTAGGGTTTCTTTGATTTTCACCCTCACAAATCATTTTCAAACACTCATGGGCCTCTAATATAGTGTAAGACCCAATCCTTTGTAAATACAAACAATTTTGGGCCTCAAATGTTGTATAAGTCCCGTTGTAATTCAAAAGTTCGGCGCGATCATCGTCCGTTTAAAACAAATCATCTGGGCCTCCCCTCGTGCTATAAGACCCATTCAAAATCATTGGGCCTCTAATAAAGTGTAAGACCCAATCCCCTTTTAACCAAAACAATTTTGGGCCTCAGATATTGTATAAGTCCATTTGCATTAAAAGAAAATTTTGGCGCGATCGCCAGTTCAAAAATCAAACCCTTGGGCTTACCCTCGTGTTATAAGCCCCATTCTTTAAAAACCATTGGGCCTCTAGTAGAGTGTAAGACCCAACCCTTTTTGAAGACCAAAATAATTTGGGCCTCAGTGTATTGTATAAGTCCCGATACCATCAAAAAGTTCGGCGCGATCGTCACCTTTTAAAACAAAACTTTTGGGCCTCTCCTTGAGCTGTAAGCCCTACCACTTGTACAAATATAACCCTTTGGGCCTCTTGAGAAAGTTTAAGACCTATCCCTTTGTACAGAAAACCTTTTTGGGCCTCAGTCACTTGTATAAGTCCCACTGTACAACTTCAACAGTGCAATCACTGATAAAACCTTGGGCCTCTCCTTGAGCTGTAAGCCCCAACAACCTTTTCAAAGCACCTTCTTCTTTGATTTTGAATATAATATTGTTATCAAAGCTTTCTTTGTTGAACAACTAACCAAACAGCATGGAAGCTCTACAACCGAGTAAGTGTTTACCCGCTTTCTTTATCCGCTTTCATATATATAACTGTATTGTGGGGCTGCTCACTGTAACTCTTCTTTCACAAACTTTTATATACTTGTAAAATATTAACTGTGTAATACTAGTATAGTTATTTAGAGTTTTCCCCGGAAACTACGTCTAGCACTAAGTAAAGCCCTGTTGGTCACTCTTAAATATAAACAAAACAAGATGCCCATAGGATTACCAGACACAGTTTTCCCTCCTCTTGGGGTTAAACAATATGGAGACGTGAAAGACAACATTCTCAGTGAACCCTTTCTCAGACTGTCACCCTTAGACATTGTCAAAGAAACTCTAACTCCCCAGAGATGATCTTTTCTCCGTGAATGGCATCTCTTGAGTTTCTTCCAAATTCTCGGACTTTCCTGGCTTGATCTATTCTCGGTGAATGGCTTGCCTTGAAATTCTCGGGGTTTGGGGACCCACAGGCTTCTTAAAAGCATCCCCGCCTCCTCTTGGGCATTGTACAAGGACCCTCCGGCTTCTTAAAAGCTCTCATGCCTTCTCTTGGGCTTAGTACAAGGACCCAGAGACCTCTACAGGTATAGGAACAGAACCTAGTCATCAATTTGCTAGAGCTGTCTTTCTGAGTCAAGTGTCAGACCAGTTAATGGGTTGACCTTCATCCCTTAACATACCATCCTTCTCTTGGGCATCATACAAAGATCATTCACTACTTGAGAATCGATTTCTCAAAACACCCGTAGACTTGGACAATCTCCATACCTTTTGGGATTTCCTATTTCCTTAAAGAACATGAATAAGTCTGATCCTCCGATCAATCCCTGAGCACAACATTACCCATATAAGAACTGATTTTCTCTTTATCCAACATACTGGACCTGTCACTCAACTGAAATAGTTACCAGCACCCTAGCCTCCTCTTGGGCTTTGTACAATGATTCTCCCCACACTTTCTTGTTGAGTATAAAAGAATCTCTTGTTGAGTCAAACCTTTCAGCCTCCATCTCGGGCTTCGTACGAGATACAAAAACACTCTCTTGTTGAGTATAAAAGACTCTCTTATTGAGTCACCCCCTTTTAGCCTCCATATCGGGCTTCGTACGAGATACAAAAACACTCTCTTGTTGAGTATAAAAGACTCTCTTGTTGAGTCAAACATTTTCAGCCTCCATCTCGGGCTTCGTACGAGGTACAAAGACTCTCTTGTTGAGTCAAGCGCCTTTAGCCTCCGTCGTGGGCTTCGTACAAGACACATACCAAAAGCACTCTCTTGTTGAGTCAACCCTTTTAGCCTCTCTCTTAGGCTTCGTACGAGACACATAAAAACACCCTCTTGTTGGGTCAATAGCCTCCTCTTAGGCTTTGTATAAGGAAACCTCGGTTGAGTCAATCAACCTTTTAGCATCAAAATCTGTGCCTCGTTCACAGTATACAAACATCAATAACTCCTTTTCCCCCCATCTAATTGCTGTAAGCGGCAAGCCTCTGGATTATTTACATCCACGCCATTGTCCCTCTTTTAGCATGAGAAATTCCTAAGGAAAGAAGGCATTGCTCTAAACTGAGTTAAAGTCTTCTCCTTCAGGTTAAAAATCCCCTACAAAGGAAATTATAACATTGCTGGATTCACATATCCAGTTAAAGTAATTCTCCTTTATAATCAGTCACCCAACAGTTGTGACAAACGGACCAAATACCCCCCTTTAGAGATGACAAATTCTCTCTAAAGTCAAAACCCTTTAGCTTCACATCTTGGGCTTAAAACAAGATACAAATAGACCCTTCAGCTTCACATCTTGGGCTTTGAACAAGATACAAACCACCTTTAGCTTCACGTCTTGGGCTTTAAACAAGACACCAAAACAACCTTTTTCTTCCCATAGAATAGAAGGAACTACGATCGCTCTGATTTCCCTATTTCGTTAAACAAGAATACGTAGGCATAAGATTGAAAATTTTTAGCGAGCACACTAATCAAAAACCCAAAATCCAGTATCTCCACCAAATCAACCCAGAAGCATCAAATCTAAACACAGTATCAACAACCTTACCAATAGTCTAAACACCGTGTTCTCAAGCGAAATAACCAAATATTGGGCCCCACTTCCACATAGCATCTGTAACCTTACAGACCGCTGTTCAAACTCAGTATGCAAGCAGGGTTAATTGGAGACATCTATTTCCCTTCCTTCATCAGCTTCAATAGGATAAAAAATGAATCGACCTGTAGTACCCCAGAGTGACAGTGCTTAAGAACCACGTCCAAAAATCGTTCGCTACAGAAAAATGGCGCCCACAGTGGGGCTCTAGCAGGGCATTTTGTCCCTCTCATCTCTTAGGAAGAAACCTTGAGTTCACAAAATATCACAGAAATGACAGCTCTGCTGGGAAGTCATTGCCTGTATAGGATCATAAGACTATAGGTCTAGGATGATTAAGACAAATATATATACTGCTTTTCCTAATTGATATCTGTGTTTATTTTTCTGCTAATGGGAATGCGTGTGATGCCGCATGTGGAAAGATTGAGTATACACCTAAGATAGGTGATGGCAATGCGGGTAATCTTACTGGGAGTGAATTCCAGTTAAGAGTCCCCGATCAACCATCAAACTCAGTGGAGACTCCCTTTGCAGATACATTGCCTATACGACTTCGGTTGTTGAAAGTAGTGTGGTCGACTGGGTTATCTGAGAAACTGAGGTTTTTAGTAGACTTAAGCCATTTTGTAGTGCGGAAGCTATCAGAAATAGTTGTCACCCGCTTGCTGTTGTTATCCCAGAGGGGTCAATGATTTTATGGACAGGTACAAAAAATCACCAGTATAAACCTTTGGGGGGGGGGGGTAGAGCCTTGACTTCATGACACCGACCCTTTGACCCCATGTTTTTTCTATGTTTTTGTGTGCTGCATTCATGCATTCATTTAAAAAACATTAAAACATTCAAAAAGAAAAAATCTTCTCTTCTAGTCTCTCTTTTTCAAAATTAAACTAAGACAAGGATTGCAAATGTCAGAGAAAGGGGATTGCGCTAATGGATTTCGGTAGAAGGAAAACTCATAAGTACACCTTCAAGGTTCCAAAGTTAGAGGATTTAAGAGGTTTAGCGAGAATGATCACCAACCATGAGGCTTTCAGAGCCAAGTATGGAGGATTGTTGTCCTTGTTAAGGGTCCATGTAATTGAAGGAATCCTGTCCACGTTAATCCAGTTCTACGATCCGGTCTATCACTGTTTCACATTCCCGGATTATCAGCTTGTACCAACGCAGGAGGAGTATTCTCACCTGACTGATTTACATATTACTGACCAAGCTCCCTTTTCTGGACTGGAAGAAATTCCAAAAGATCATACCATTTCAAGAGCAATTTATTTGGATGAGTCAAAAGTCAGGACTCACATGACCACTAAGGGTGGAATCCAGGATTTGCCAGCCCAATTCTTGACAAAGAAAGCTCTATACTTTGCCAGTATAGGGAACATGGCCGCTTTCGAGAGCATCTTTGTTTTGCTCACTTACGGGTTATTTTTGTTTCCCAACATTGATAACTTCGTAGATGTCAATGCCATTAGGATTTTTCTGATCGAAAACCCCGTACCGACCTTACTCGCAGATGCGTATCATTCGGTACACTTAAGGAATTTATACAGCGGAGGAATGATCACATGTTGTGTACCCCTGCTATACGAATGGTTCACTTCCCATTTGCCTAAGTCTGCTGCATTTTGGGATCAAAAGAATACTTTACGTTGGTCGCAGAGAATCATGTCTCTTACCAACTCTGACATCGATTGGTACAATGGAATCTACGACAGGATCAGGATCATTGACCGTTGTGGAAATTTCCTAAATGTACCCCTTATAGGAACTAAGGGGGGAATCAACTATCATCCAATTCTCGTTCATCGTCAATTCGGATACCCGATGAGGCACGTCTCACGGAATGCTCATCTGGAAGGTCTTTTCTTCAAGGAAGGAGAAAATAACAGGGCACTAAAGACGGAAATAGTGCACGCTTGGAAACACGTTCATAGGAAAGGACGAGAGTCTCTAGGAAAACCAGACTGTGTCTCGATGGAGCCTTATATCCATTGGGTACAAACTAGAGCTCTCAAGCTGAGGATGCCTTACCCTCGTCAGGAAGTTCTTCCATTAAGGGACTCTGTCCTTTATTTTATGTCTGAGACGGAAAAGCTTCAGGTTACTCTCAGCAAAGTTCAGCAGGAGAAGAGGTCTTGGAGGAACAAGTACCGTATTCTCAATGTGGAGTGTAAGAAAATACAGTAACTGTTAAGAGAAAAAGATGCTCTGATTGAGATTTTAGAGCAACATGCTGTAGAAAATCAGGATGACCAACGGAATTTGCTCGCTCCTTTCACTTGGCAAAGAAATGACAACCCAACAACGGCCCAAGAGCCCCGGTCAAAGAAAAGAAAAGCACCCGAACCAACACCTGAGCTCTCTTCAGAGAGGACTCAGGATCCATTAGTTTAGATTTCCTTTTCCAGCACTTTGTAATCTACTGTATTTCCATTTCCGCAATCCTTTGAATTCAATAAAACGGGGTTTCCCCACTGTTTGATATTTGCAATCTAATTGTCGAATTTTACTTTGAATAAACAAAAATAATTAAAAACCATTGCATTGCATTCATCGTTCTCATAAACGCATTCTTCTTACCTACGAATCTCACGTTTGTGTCTCGATTCTAGAGTCAAACTGTCTCATTCGTACAATACTCGGGCCAATCATCAAAAAAAGATGGATGATCTCGAGGAAGAGAACAGAGAGTTGAGGGAAGAGATCAACACTCTGAAAGAGGATTTGAGAAAGCTTCATAACGACATGCAAGCTCTAGCATAAGCTCAAATGCAACAACAAAGGACTGTGATCTCGGAGATCACATCTACGCCCATAGTGGAGAAGTATGATCATAGGTACAAAATGCCGAAAGATCGTCCCTGGGGCATGCCTATTAACTATATCCCGGAAGGATATGTTCCGCCGATCGCTGAGAACCAGGGAACCGTAGCAGGAACCGCTGGGCCTGAAGGTTACAAACTTCAGGAAAGCGAAGATGCCAGGGGCATGGTAGCAACTCCTGAAGGTTACAAACTTCGGGAGGCACCGAGGGTCTCGGCCATAATGACTATACCACCGCCCGTGGTACACACTGTCCCGGAAGGATAGATTCCACAGATACCTTATGGTGGAAATGACAACGTGTTCGGCAGAATGAATGAATTCCAGGAACAGTTCCTGGAAATGCAGAAAGAACTGCAGGCCCTTCGTGGTCAGGATCTATTTGGAAAGGACACCGCAGACCTCTGCTTGGTCCCCAATGTGAAAGTTTCACACAAGTTCCAAGTGCCCGACTTTGAAAAATACAAGGGTAACTCTTGCCCTCAGAGTCATTTAGTGATGTACGCTCGATGAATGTCAGCTCAGACAAAGAACCAGGAGCTACTGATTCACTACTTTCAGGATAGTTTAACCGGTGCCGCATTAAAATGGTACATGGGTTTAAACCGCGCTACAATCGGCACGTTCAGAGATCTTGGCACTGCTTTCGTGCAGCAGTACAAATACAATTTGGACATGGCACCAGACAGAGATCAACTCAGATCGATGTCACAAAAGGACAAGGAAACCTTTAATGAGTATGCTCAAATATGGCGCGAAATTACCGCTCAGATTTCTCCACCTCTGGAGGAAAAAGAGATGACAAAGATCTTCTTAAAGACCTTAAGCTCATTTTACTACGACAGAATGGTCGCCAGTGCGCCCAGTGACTTCACCGAGATGGTAGGCATGGGAGTTCGTCTTGAGGAAGCGGTCCGAGAAGGACGCCTAGTTAAAGACGCTGGATCATCAAGTAGTACAAAACGATACGGTAGTGCTCTCCCTAAGAAAAAAGAGCAAGATATTGGGAATGTCTCTCTCGGAAAGCAAAGGCGACGATATCAACCAGTAGCAGCTGTAACTCCTGCTATCAATCCTGCGCCTGTTCCTATGTATCAACCTCAGGTTGCATAGAGCCAACCTAATCCACAGCAATTTCAGCAAAGGACACAACAATCTCTTCAGCAGGCTCATCCTCCGTACAACAACAGCCGTACAACGCGACCGCCAGGGTTTGACCCTATACCGATGTTGTACGCAGAATTGTTTCCGTTACTACTAGTCAAGGGGCATGTCCAAACTAAGTCTCCTCTTACAATACCAAAAAATCTGCCTTTTTGGTTCAAAACGGATCAGACTTGTCCTTACCATCAAGGAGGACTAGGGCATAACATAGAGAACTGTCTCAGTTTCAAATCCGATGTGAAAAAGCTTGTTAAGAGCGGGGTCTTATCTTTCAAGGATACGAGTCCGAATGTTCTCACAAACCCGCTGCCTCAACATGAGAAAGTTGCAGTCAATTTGATAGAGGGAGAGTCTAACAACATCTATCAAATTCATGATGTACTCTTGTTAAGGGCCAACTTGGTCAAGATGCATTGTAGACAGAGTGGATATGGCCATGTGCCACCTCATAACTATCACCAGTGTGATATCTGCTCTAAAAACAATCAGGGATGTTCTGTGGTGCAATCAGCTCTACAGGAACAAATGGATCTCGGATGGATCCAAGAGCATCGAGTTCGTGGAGTCAGCATGACCTATACGAATTCCAACGTCATTCAAAACCACGACATCCGTGTAATGAATGTCAACTTGGTGACGATGCACTCAAGGCAAAGCCAGTATCATAATCTGTCACGACACGATTACAATTCCTGTCTGACTTACTCGGTAAACAAACAGGGATGCTCTTTTGTATAAGAGGCCCTCCAACGTCAGATGGATCTAGGATGGATCTAGGACTACCATGATAGGAATCCCTATCAGATCAACATGATTCAAATCTTTGATATTCGTCTAATGAATACCAGCTTGGTGGAGTTACATGCCAGGCAGGTCCAACTTGGTTTTCTCACTTCACATGATTATCAGAATTGTAAAGGATGTTGTGAGAGTAACCAAGGGTGCGCTCTAGTTCAAAGAACTTTACAACACTTGTTAAACCACTGGTGGCTTCCAATTTATATGGATGAAGACACGCAATAAATCAGTGTGGTTGATAGGAACCCTACTCGGCATCAAAGTCAGGATGTCTGATCTATGGAAACAGATCTAGTGAGGTTACACTGCATTCAAAGCGGGTGTGGCCAGGTGCCACCACACAACTATGAACGCTGTAGAGTCTGTTCGGAAAATAACCAAAGATGTTACCTCGTGCGAGCAGCCCTTCAGAGTCAGTTGGATCGCAGAGAGATTCACCCATACCTAGCTTCAGGGTCCATTGACTGGACGCCAGACTACTTTGCAGATCAAATCAGAGACGTGGTTGTAATCTCTGACCCTGAGAGGAACAAGGATGTTTGTACCATCATCCCTCTACTGGATGAATCAAAGGTTCTTAGCAAGGAATAAATTGAAGTTACTTACGACAGTCAGAAAAATCAGAAGGCTCCTGTAGTTATCTATCTACCGGGACCGTTACCGTATGAATCAGCTAAGGCGATCCCTTACAAATACGGTGCAACAATAATTGAGAATGGAAAGGAAATTCCATTACCCTCCGTCATGAATATTGCAGACATCAGTCGAGTAACACGGAGCGGTCGAATCTTCAACCGAGGAGTTGAAGAACCTAACAAAGAAAAGGAACTTCCGACAGAAGCTCCTGATCCACTAGTCGGTCAATCCAGTGATCACGACCTTTGCTGAAGCTCATCCAAAGGAGTGAATACAACATTGTTGATCAGCTGTTACAAACTCCTTCAAAAATCTCAGTACTATCACTTTTACTCAGTTTTGAAGCCCACAAAGAGGCTCTACAGAAAGTTTTAGAGCAGGCCTTTGTGGAACAGGATGTGTCAATACGAGAGTTCGATAGCATCATCTCTAACATCACTTCCTGCTACAACTTAGGATTCAGTGATGAGGATTTTCCAGAGGGGGGTAAAAGCCACAACATGGCGCTCAATATCACAGTTAACTGCCAGGACGATGCTTTAGCCAGAGTACTGGTAGACACAGGATCGACCATCAACGTTATGCTGAAGTCCACTCTAATGCGACTATCATTCAAAGGACCCCCGATGAGGGGCAGTGAGGTCATCGTCAAAGCATTTGACGGATCTCAGAAAGCAGTTATCGGCGAAGTCAACCTTCCCATAACTATCGGTCCTCACACTTTCCTAATCACTTTCCAGGTCATGGACATCCGAGCAACATACAGTTGCTTATTAGGAAGACCTTGGATACACCAGGATGGGGCGGTCACTTCAACACTGCACTAAAAACTGAAGTTCGTCAAGAAAGATCAACTCGTCACGGTTTGTGGAGAACAAGCCTTACTCGTGAGTAACTTGTCATTATCTACTTGTGTAGAACCCGAGGAGGTTGTTGGAACTCAGTTCCAAGCACTTTCGGTGAGCAATGAGAATCAATCAGAGAAAGGAACCTCGATTTCTTCATACAGAGATGCTCTCGAAGTGATAGAAAATAACGATACAAAAGGATGGGGACAACTTGTCATTCCTACTGATAATAAAACAAAGAAGGGTCTTGGTTTTTCTGCTACCTGCACCCATACAGCTGCTAATGATGAAAGTCTTCATCCCATTCAGGACTTTTTCCACAGTGGAGGTTTCCTTCACACAGTGCCTCAAGCAGTCTATACTATCAACGAGGGAGATTCCTATGATACGGATGAGGAATGGAAGTCCTATCTCAACGAGGACGGTTATATGTCTCAGGAAGAGGTGCCTACGCCCTTTTGCTATCCCGCACAGAGTCTGAGATTTATACCGACGTCAGATGTCGAAATGATATACGGAGATTGTGATCCAGAAGGATGTCGTGCTCCACAAAACTCATTAGAGGAGGACACTCTGATGAAAGATAACTTTGACCACGACTATTATGGCCCAATGGATGGCCTGCCTATCTGGCAGCCGTGCCCAAGAGACTTGGGGCAAGAAAATCAGCCGAACAATGAAAATCAGCTGAGCGTCATTGAACAGAATACCTGCATCCCCACCATGTCATGGGATCAACACTTAGGTCATTCAGAAAATATCCAGCCCGGCGATGAATTTGCAAAGATTGCAGGGCTAGAGTTCATTAATTATGCTTTCCTTGAGGTCAACGTCATCGAGAGAGATGAACCCTCCAGTTCCAAAGAAGTGTGGGACACCTTGGGACAACCAAGTGGAAAATTTGACTTCATGGTCAAGTACACCGCTCCTGAAAGCTCTCGTACCAGGTTCGAAGACATCCATCCAACTGTATGGGGAGATTTGCCTGAAGGCACAAATACTGTGCAAAATACAACTTAGGAATCATCCTACGACAACTCTGCCTGGGAGACAGATTCCAATGATCCTGCTCTGCCAGAAATCAGCGTCATTTCTAAAGACAAATCAAGGAAGGTACCAGAATTTGTGATTCACCGAGGAGTTCGCCACCAATGGGTTGCTGTAAATGTTTTGAAGATTGTTTATAAGTCAAAGTAATTGTCGTCTTTAACCTTTCACCCTACCCAGGTGAAACAGATGTTTTGATAGGGCTCGCTTTCTGTAATTTTCCCTCTTCGCTTCACCCAAAGCGACAGAGTTTTGTTTTATAGGGATGTAGTTTCAAGAATCGACTTGTTCATAAATAAAATAACGTCGTTCTGTAATTTCCGCATTAATTGTTGTTTTCTCTTTTTGCTTTCTCAGAAAATGGTAATCCTAAAAAACAAATAATAATAAACAAGCAGTTTTTCAAAAAAATACACTGCACACACACTTGCATTTTCTCTATCTCTTCTAAACATAAATCATCACGTCATGCAGATTGCTTATTTTAAACCCCATTGAAACATACGATCCGATGCCTTCTCCCGACTTTGAGTTCCCGGTATTTGGGGTTGAAGAAGAAGTTGATGACGAAATTCCAGAAGAGATCTCCCGATTACTCAGACTGGAGGAAAGGTCAATTGAACCACACAAAGAGCCGTTGGAAATGGTCAACTTGGGTTCAGAAAAAGAGAGAAAAGCAATTAGGATTGGGGCACTACTCAGTCCAACTACCAAAGAGAGTCTGACAAAGCTTCTCAAAAAATTTCCCGATGTATTCGCTTGGTCTTATCAGGACATGCCAGGGTTGGATACCAGTATCGTGGAACATCACTTACCATTACGGTCAGAATGTCCACCAGTAAAACAGAGGTTGAGACGGACTCACCCAGACATGGCCATCAAAATCAAAGAGGAGGTACAAAAACAGATTGATGCGGGTTTCCTAGCCACGTCAGAATATCCTCAATGGTTAGCCAACATAGTACCCGTTCTGAAAAAGGACGGAAAGGTCAGAATGTGTGTGGATTACAGAGATCTAAACAAGGCTAGTCCAAAGGATGGCATTCCTTTGCCGCACATTGACATGCTGGTAGACAGTACAACAAAGTTCAAAGTTTTTTCCTTCATGGATGGATTCTCGGGCTATAACCAAATCAAAATGGCGCCGAAAGACATGGAGAAAACTTCGTTCATTACCCCATGGGGGACCTTTTGTTACAAGGTAATGTCGTTCGGTCTGAAGAACGCTGGGGCAACCTATCAAATGGCCATGACTACTCTGTTTCATGACATGATACACAAGGAAATCGAGGTATATGTCGATGACATGATTGCAAAATCTAAGACAGAAGAGGAGCATATGACCCACCTGTCAAAACTATTCGAGCGGTTGAGAAAATACAAACTCCGATTGAATCCCAACAAGTGCACTTTCGGTGTCTGTTCAGGGAAACTTTTAGGGTTCATCGTCATCCAGAAAGGAATTGAAGTTGATCTTGACAAGGTTAAGGCCATTCAAGAAATGCCTTCTCCGAAAACTGAAAAACAAGTCAGAGGATTCCTGGGACGTTTGAACTACATCTCCAGATTCATATTCCTCATGACCGTGACATGTCCGCCGATTTTCAAATTACTCAAAAAGAACCAGGACTGCGTTTAGACAGAAGATTGTCAAACCGCCTTCGACAGTATCAAGGAATACCTGTTGAACCCACCGATTCTATCACCTCCAGTGGAAGGAAGACCACTGATCATCTACCTCACAGTCCTAGAGGACTCCATGGGTTGTGTACTTGGCCAACAAGACGAAACAAAAAGGAATGAGTCTGCCATTTACTATCTGAGCAAGAAATTCACCGACTGCGAGACTCGGTACACTATGCTTGAGAAAACTTGCTGCGTTTTGGCTTGGGCAGCCAAACGTCTTCGCCAGTACATAATTCGTTACACTACTTGGTTAATCTCAGAGATGGATCCAATCAAGTATGTATTTGAAAAACCTGCTTTCACGGGAAGGATTGCCCGTTTGCAGATGTTGTTATCGGAATATGACATAGAGTACCATGCTCAAAAATCCGTTAAAGGAAGTATTTTACCCGATCATTTGGCTCATCAATCGATTGACGATCAGGAATCAATCAGGTTTGACTACCCAGACGAGGATTTCATGTATTTAAAAATGAAAGATTGCGATGAACCACTACCCAGTGAAGGGCCAGAACCAGGTTCCCAATGGGGACTAATCTTTGACGGAGCTGTCAATCATTACAGAAACAGAATTGGGGCAATCATCATAACACCTTAGGGTACCTACATTCCTTTCACTGCCAGACTTACATTCAAGTGCACAAACAATGAGACCGAATACGAAGCTTGTATTATGGGTCTCGAAGAAGCGATTGATTTGAGGATCAAGAACTTGGATGTATATGGTGACTCAGCTTTAGTCGTCAATCAGATCAAAGGAGATTGGAACACATACCAATCCGGATTGATTCCTTACAAAGACTATGCGAGAAGGTTGTTACCATTCTTCGACAGAATCGAGTTTCATCATATCCCTCATGAAGAGAATCACATGGCTGGTGCCTTAGCCACCCTCTCTTCCATGATTAGTGTAGGTCAATGGACCGACTTGCCTAAGATCGACATAATTCGCCTTGAACGGCCCGCTTACGTCTTCACAATTGAAGCAATCATAGATGACAAACCTTGGTACCATGATATCAAATGCTTCCTTCAGAAACAAGAGTACCCACCTGGGGCACTAAGGAAAGACAGAAAAACCCTCAGAAGACTGGCTGGCAGCTTCTTCCTGAGCGGTGATACACTCTATAAGAGGAAATTTGACATGGTCTTGCTCCGATGTGTAGACAGACCAGAAGCATACATGCTGATAAAAGAAATTCATGAAGGATCCTTTGGCACTCATGCCAACGGACACACAATGGCGAGAAAAATTCTGAGAGTAGGGTACTATTAGTTGACCATGGAATCTGATTGCTACAAGTACATGAAGAGGTGTCGAAAGTGTCAGATATACTCAGACAAAATCCATGTACCACCTACCCATCTCAAAGTTCTCTCTTCCCCATGGCCTTTTTCCATATGGGGAATCGACATGATTGGAATGATTGGGCCCAAGGCTTCGAACGGACATCGGTTCATCCTGGTAGTCATTGACTACTTCACCAAGTGGGTCGAAGCAGCGTCATACGCTAATGTAACCCGACAAGTGATGGTCCGATTTATCAAAAACAATATCATTTATCGTTAAGGTGTTTCGAGCCAGATCATTACTGATAATGGATCTAACTTGAACAATAAGATGATGGAAGAGTTGTGCACAGAGTTCAAGATCGAACACCATAACTCATCTCCCTACCGACCCAAGATGAACGGGGCGGTAGAAGCAGCTAACAAGAACATCAAAAATATCGTTCAGAAGATGGTTGTAACCTACAAAGATTGGCACGAGATGCTACCCTTTTCTCTTCACGGTTATCAAACATTTGTCCGCACTTCAACAGGGGCAATCCCTTTCTCTTTAGTATATGGCATGGAGGCAGTGCTCCCCATAGAAGTAGAGATCCCATCAATCTGGGTATTGATGGAAGCTAAGCTTACAGAAGCTGAGTGGTGTCAAAGTCGGCACGACGAACTGAATCTGATCGAAGAAAAGCGAATAACGGCACTATGCCATGGTCAGTTGTATCAGCAAAGAATGAAGAGGGAGTTCGACAAAAAGGTTCGACCTCGCGTCTTCAGGAAAGGAGACCTTGTGCTAAAAAAGATACAATATTTTCTCACTGATTCTCGGGGCAAATGGACTCCGAATTATGACGGCCCCTATGTGGTCAAGAAAGCTTTCTCAGGCGGCGCCTTGAGACTTGCAACCATGGATGGAGAGGAATTTGCCTACCCCACGAATGTTGATGTAGTCAAGAAATACTTCGCCTAAAAAAAACGTCTCGGTGGATTGAAAACCCGAAAGGGCGGTCCAGGAAAAAATTAAAGACATGATCAAAAATTATCTCGATGGATTGGAAACCTCAAAGTACAATCCAGGAAAAAGTTAGGGATAATGGAAAGTAATTACATCTGATCAGTTCAACTCCTCAGCAGTAATGCCATCCATCAGAAAACTCCAGTCAAGGTCATCTTCGACAGAAGCTCAGGTTGCCCAGGATTCAAAGTTGGTAGAAGGATAGTGGTCGTTATGTTTCAATGTAGCCCTTTTCCCTTAAATTACCATTTTTCAAACTTTGTAAATACTCCATGGAATCACGCCTTTGGCTGATTTCCATCCTATCAATAAAATTTGAGCCCTTGTGCTTTTGTTTGTGATTCTTATTTGTTTTAGCGTTACAGAACGACATTTTAATATGATTAACGATTCTTGAAATGAAACAAAAATGAATTTACTTGTTAAACTTTTTCTGCTTTTAAAATAAAGATGGCAATTTCTTTTGACTGTTGAACATCGAAAGAACGTCGCTCGCTTCTCCAGAAGTAATCGAGCTTCAAAGTGCAGAATCAAAGTACTCCTTCTAAGCCAGTGTGCCTGAATGAAGGATCAGTTATGCCAGATGCGGATACTCCATCTAACATCTTCGGCCGAGTTCTCATCTCCTAAGCCCGACCAACGGTTGTTCCCCGCAGGGACTATTTCTCCTAAGCAAGGCATAATTGCTATCTTGAACCAGTGATACTTCTTCGTTCCCCGCAGTGGCCGAGTATCCCGTCGTGTTCATCCGTCAGTTTGTATGTCACGTCAATTTTGTCAGCATAAACATACATACATCATGCATTATTGATTTACATTCGCATTCATATTACATCACTATCACTCTAGTCGGTCTTATCCCCTAGTGATAAAAGTCTTCACAATCGAGTTGTCAGTTCTTCCCTTGTCAGGAAACGTCGTGTCTGAACAATCTCTCGTCCAGTTTATTTCTGGGACGAGGTCGGTCCTCGACCACTTTGATAACTTGAACCTCTGAAAGACCAGAGAAAACATTCAACAAATGTCACTCTTCGCCATTGAAGATGATATCTTCGCTTTCCCAGATTAAGGAATATCCCCAGAGGAAGCCTCTTAACCGAAGACTCTCAACATCACATTGGTTCTTCTCTCCAGAAAGTCAATGTTTACAAAGTCATCGCGTAACACCCTAAATTCCCCCGAATAATTTAATCGAAAAATCAGAGTAAAATGAAACAACTCGGAATAAAAGGGTATTACTTTCAACAAGAACTTGCTCATAATAAGATATGGAACATATAATAAATATTAATGCAACTTTAATCCAAAAATCATCTTTATTACACAGCGGAAATTCTTCATTGTGATCAACAAAATGCAACGGTTTCAATTAATCAAAATATTTGTCTTCAAAATGTAAAGGCAACTGTAATTCTTTAACAAAGTAAAATCATGCATAAAGCGTTCCCGACTCCCAATGTTACATATCAGAGCAGACTCCAAACTAAAGTGAAGCACCTCGTCTTCACCGACCACGACTTCCACACTACTCATGATTATCTGCACGTTACCCACGTGGAGGCAACATTCAAACAGAAGGGGTGAGATTTCACATTCAATAATATAAGGCAATAACTCGTATAAAGGAATTAGCAACACATAACATCATATAACTGCGCAACTCATCATTATCAATACCTCGCATAAGTCCAACAACAAATTATCACATAACTTCGCTCAACAATACAAAAACACGACTCAACGGATGCAATGCAGTGCAATCATGCATGTGGTACCATTGGAGCAGAACTCCCAACTTAAAATTTGCCAATTAATAGAGGCATCAACAAGGCATAAGCCTTCAACTTAATATTTTACCAATCCAGGCCAACTTACCGAGCAGCAGCTCCAACTTGATATGCTATGCAAT
Organism: Lathyrus tuberosus; assembly: GCA_022829125.1. NCBI lineage: Eukaryota > Viridiplantae > Streptophyta > Magnoliopsida > Fabales > Fabaceae > Lathyrus > Lathyrus tuberosus. The sequence goes on along the minus strand of JALAZF010000108.1, from coordinate 1,275,899 downwards.
ACGACTCAACATGAACATCAAAATAACAACAATGATAGTTATATATCAACACAACAACAAATCAACATTGGCCATAGGCCCACAACTTAAATCTTGCCAATAATTAGAGGCAATGCAACATATTTCACACCTGCAACTTTATAATTCCCAACAACAATATCACAGCAACTATAACATACTCTGTACCGACTAACATATACTACAAGCAATCACGACTTCACAATTAATCAACATTATTCTTCGCAAATAAACAATAATTTCATTCACACACTTATAATTACAAAACTCAAGCATGTATACTTTAATCGAAAACGCTTCAAAAGCAGCTCAAGGACATGACGAAATAATTATTAAAATACACCTAAATTCATCATTAAATACAAGGAATCATGTTCTGAATTCATTTCACAATCTGGAAAATTTTCAATTTCTAAATCGCGCTAAAACTCAAACTTTCACTTCGCCAAAAATCAGAATTTTAACACTATAATTCCATTTCAGTTATTCCACACAAGATAACTCACCCCTGGGCCAGACACTATTATTATAAGATAGCTCGTCTCGTTATCTTTCCAACGTTTCGAGCGGCGTACGAATTGGACTCTCGGAACTCAAGTTATGAATTTTCGAATTTTCGATTTAATTCGCGAGACTCTTATTTTAACTTAGTTATACCTATTAGGACTCATTGGTAGCATAAAAACTAATTTCCGTGACGATGAATTTCGCACCAAAATTTCTAGGTTTCACTATTCCTAACCCAAAACAGAATTTCTTCACATTATTCTCATAGAAACACTACATCATAACGATAACATTATAATTCAATCATTGCAAACTCCTAACATCATATTGGGTTCAAATTCCTAATATCAAGATACTAAATTAACACGTATCAATCAATTTCATTCATCTCTAATAACAACAACTATCAACCAATATTTAATTCAATCCCTTTCATGATTATTGAACCCGTATTAGAGAAAGTTAGTCCCACCCTTACCTTAGATTGGATGATCTTTTTGAATCTCTAAACTCTAGTCTCTTGCCTTCTCACGATCGTTCTTCTCTTCTTTCTTCTTACTTCTACGGTTTCCTCTTTTCCTCTTCTCTGGAACTTTACGTAACTTCTCCCAAAACCTTATTTCTTCCTTATTTTCCTCCACAATCCCCCTACTAATACTTAGTCTTCCTCATTTCTCTCTCACCCAAATACTAATTAAATCATATTTTAATTAATAATAATATTAGGAATAATAATAATAATAATAATAATAATAATAATAATAATAATAATTCTTATCACCTATTTAATTAGATCAATATTCAGCCATTATTATAATTAAATAATTACTAACTAAAATAATCTAATTAGTCTTAGTCCCCACACCACCAATCTCTACGTTTTGGTCACACACCACTACTACCTTAAAGATAATTCTTAAGGCCACTACCCCTTACGATGACTACACCAAAAACAGCCAAAACACACCAAAACACATGATCAATTACATCAATTCACAATTATTTCACGAATAATAATTAAAATAAAAACGGGCGTTACAACTCTCCCCCACTTAAAATATTTTCCTCCTCGAAAATTTACTCGATACAAACCACTCTAGATACGTTATCACATCCAACTAATTAACTCTCATGCCACGAATGGCAACACCACGAATAACGCAATACAACAATACACCTTATCAATGATAACGACTACAAGATGAAACGCTCATGCGATGCACTCGACGACCAACTCAAAACACAAAGAATAATCAAATTAAGAACACACAGGTTCACTATGAACCAGAACACAACACGACCGTTACCATCGCCATAGGCAACACTCCCTTAATTCCCCATCATAGGAATTAGCTACTCGCACTCGAACCATCACCATAGGTAACGAGGCAATAACAAAGATAAGAACACAAAAGCCCATAGCACAACATCAACGTAACCAAACTACCGACATCGTTGTTACCCCACATAAGAACCAACTGCGCTACACCACGCTTTCGCTGCGCACTCTGAGTACTCGCAACTATCTAATCTACCAAGTTTACATCAAACTTCTGACCATCAAAGCAGACATAAGAAAGGACTTTCGACTTAACTCATCTAAAATTCCAACCAACAGGCATTCTATACTCTTGTGATTACTGAATACATCGAACTCCGATTTCATAAAAATAATACCTCCGAATATTCAACACAATTACAACTGCAGCCAATTCCAAATCTTGAATAGGATAAATACTTTCATGAATCCCCAATTATCGTAAAACATAAGCTACAACTTTACCATCTTGTCTTAACACATTGTACAAACTCATCATAAACACCTACCAATGCCATAACAACAACAATACAGCATAAGCTACATGTGTCCAATTAATCTCAATAAGATAAATCATCTCTTTCACTCCCAGACCGCGCCAAGCGGGATCTGTGAATTATGCAGGAAAGCCCTGCGAAAAACACATGTCCTGCTGCGACTTAACACTTTCCATTTACTTCCTCCTTGTTTTATCTCTATAATGCTTCAAGTCTCATGTCAATCAGATTTTCGATTCATCACAAATCAAAACTCAAGTTATCCCGAATACAACTGGGAGTTCTCATACTACTCACCGATCAACTCGCAACCTCACGCTATCATCCTCGAGTCCGCCTGATCTTCCTATATAGGAATTTGCATTGACTAATCAAAACAATCCTTAAGCACTTGGCTCAACTCCGATCAATTCACTGTACATACAATCTCAGTTGGAAAGACACGTCTATTCCATCCAACATGATTCTGTCTACTATCAACAAGAGATTAAGGGTGATCAGTTCCTCAATTTGTCAATAAACAGCCGACAACCATAACGGTGGCATAGATCATCATTACCCAACTACAATAGCGTCCTTTACCTTGTGCTCAAAGTTACCTAAGCATAATGCTCCACCATCTCTCTAAGGCTTACAAACATTTTCTTAATTTTCTTATTTTCCACCTCGTCAATGATACAAAAAGTCCAAAATCCAGTACATATTCTCCTATACACGCTCGTAGCACAACAAATTTGCTGAATATTCTCCCAATACCGAAACTACTACGACACCAAGTACAATCCAAATCGGTTTGCTCCAATCGAAACCTTTATTCAAGTTAAGAACTTCAACAACACTAACCAATCCTTCGTCTTTCCTTTAATCTCAGAACCTCTATAAGCCATATAGTTCCACACTTGGTTCTCATTCAAATCACACTCTCAATAGTACCACCTCATCATCTGGTTGGTGATACAAACTTCCAAAATTTTCCCGACACATGTCGTCACCATATCAACAATAACACACAGTCCACTTTACTATTTAACCTCCCTCAAGGAAATCTATATTCTAATAATTCTCCACTGGCATACGCCGCATCTCTATGTGCTCCTTCGATATCCTTACCTCCTTCCTATTTTCAAACATTTTTCACTTGATCTTATCTTACTCGTCTCTAGTAATAGTCGTTCAACTTCTAACACAACTATCTCTTTCAATACAGACCTCCCAAACACAAAATTATATTCCAAAATGAAGGGAATTTCATGTAGATTTCGGAACTTCAAGAATCGCTTAAATCCGAGTTACGAGTAAAAAGTTGTCGCCTGTGCAATGGCGGCTGATCCAGAAATCCCGTATACATACTTCCACCAAAATCAGCATCAGACCCAAATATTCAAACGCGTTTTTCTCTCTCGTCAAAAACATGTAGAAGAAAAAGTTTATATGCAAACCGTAGGGAATTTCGCAAGCTTTCCAAAAAGTCCAGAATTTCTCCCATCGGAGTTATCAGCGAAAAGTTATCACCTGTTTAGTGAAGACTGTTCCATAAGTGCGAAAATGAAAATTGGAAATGATGAACATGAGTTCCACATTTTTCTCTTACTCCCAAGATCCTCCAACTATCTTCACTTTTCACCCAAATTTGAAGGTAATCCGACTTCAATTCCATTATACCGAAAACACACTAGCCCACCAGTTGGTCCATCAAATCATAAATCCCGTTGAAATGGATATTTATTCTCAACCGTCGGTAATCCACACACCATCTCGTACTACCTTCTTCCTTCTTAACTAATAACACCGAAGCTACACTTGTCTAAACAACACACTACACCACGCATCTAAATAATTGGTAAACACATAGTTCATCTCCACCAATTCGTCCAAAAATGACATCATCTTGTTCTAACTAAAGATAAATGTGCACCTCCTAAGGAAACACGTCAGGATACTCCACACATCACCGGCCTATCTCTAGCCACAACATCGCCTTCCCCCTCACAAGGAAGCGAACAACGAAAACATCTGACCGTCTTCCCTCAAGGATCACACCATTCTCAAACAGTTGGACAATCCAACACTACGTTCCCTCATGCGACAACATGATATCCAATCCCCCTACCACTAGAATATCCAAGAGAAGCAGATACTTCTCCCCAACTTGTTTCATTACCCACCTACAAATGGAAAATAAAACAAGTACCGACAGTGTTTTCACACACATGTCGCATACTAGGGAACAACATAATTAGACAACCTGGCCGGACGGACCGACCTGCTCTGATACCACTTTGTAACACCCTAAATTCCCCCGAATAATTTAATCAAAAAATCAGAGTAAAATGAAACAACTCTGAAATAAAGGGTATTACTTTCAACAAGAACTTGCTCACAATAAGACATGTAACGTATAATAAATATTAATGCAACTTTAATCCAAAAATCATCTTTATTACACAGCGGAAATTCTTCATTGTGATCAACAAAATACAACGGTTTCAATTAATCAAAATATTTGTTTTCAAAATGTAAAGGCAACTGTAATTCTTTAACAAAGTAAAATCATGCATAAAGCGTTCCCGACTCCCAATGTTACATATCAGAGCAGACTCCAAACTAAAGTGAAGCACCTCGTCTTCACCGACCACGACTTCCACACTACTCCTGATTATCTGCATGTTACCCACGTGGAGGCAACATTCAAACAGAAGGGGTGAGATTTCACATTCAATAATACAAGGCAATAACTCGTATAAAGGAATTAGCAACACATAACATCATATAACTGCGCAACTCATCATTATTAATACTTCGCATAAGTCCAACAACAAATCATCACATAACTTCGCTCAAAAATACAACAACACGACTCAACGGATGCAATGCAGTGCAATCATGCATGTGGTACCATTGGAGCAGAACTCCCAACTTAAAATTTTCCAATTAATAGAGGCATCAACAAGGCATAAGCCTTCAACTTAATATTTTGTCAATCCAGGCCAACTTACCGAGCAGCAGCTCCAACTTGATATGCTATGCAATGCGACTCAACATGAACATCAGAATAACAACAATGATAGTTATATATCAACACAACAACAAATCAACATTGGCCATAGGCCCACAACTTAACTCTTGCCAATAATTAGAGGCAATGCAACATATTTCACACCTGCAACTTTATAATTCCCAACAACAATATCACAGCAACTATAACATACTCTGTACCGACTAACATATACTACAAGCAATCACGACTTCACAATTAATCAACATTATTCTTCGCAAATAAACAATAATTTCATTCACACACTTATAATTACAAAACTCAAGCATGTATACTTTAATTGAAAACGCTTCAAAAGCAGCTCAAGGACATGACGAAATAATTATTAAAATACACCTAAATTCATCATTAAATACAAGGAATCACGTTCTGAATTCATTTCACAATCTGGAAAATTTTCAATTTCGAAATCGCGCTAAAACTCAGACTTTCACTTCGCTAAAAATCAGAATTTTAACACTATAATTCCATTTCAGTTATTCCACACAAGATAACTCACCCCTGGGCCAAACACTATTATTATAAGATAGCTCGTCTCGTTATCTTTCCAACGCTTCGAGCGGCGTACGAATTGGACTCCCGGAACTCAAGTTACGAATTTTCGAAGTTTCCAAAATTCTGCACTAACATAGCTACGGGTTTGATCACTTTTTGCCCAAAAACCCATCTGAAACTTCGATTTAATTCGCGAGACTCTTATTTTAACTTAGTTATACCTATTAGGACTCATTGGTAGCATAAAAACTAATTTTCGCGACGATGAATTTCGCACAAAAATTTCTAGGTTTCACTATTCCTAACCCAAAACAGAATTTCTTCACATTATTCTCATAGAAACACTACATCATAGCGATAACATTATAATTCAATCATTGCAAACTCCTAACATCAAATTGGGTTCAAATTCCTAATATCAAGATACTGAATTAACACATATCAATCAATTTCATTCATCTCTAACAACAACAACTATCAACCAATATCTAATTCAATCCCTTTCATGATTATTGAACCCGTATTAGAGAAAGTTAGTCCCACCCTTACCTTAGATTGGATGACCTTTTTGAATCTCTAAACTCTAGTCTCTTGCCTTCTCACGATCGTTCTTCTCTTCTTTCCTCTCACTTCTACGGTTTCCTCATTTCCTCTTCTCTGCAACTTTACGTAACTTCTCCCAAAACTTTATTTCTTCCTTATTTTCCTCCACAATCCCACTACTAATACTTAGTCTTCCTCATTTCTCTCTCACCCAAATACTAATTAAATCATATTTTAATTAATAATAATATTAGGAATAATAATAATAATAATAATAATAATAATAATAATTCCCATCACCTATTTAATTAGATCAATATTCAGCCATTATTATAATTAAATAATTACTAACTAAAATAATCTAATTAGTCTTAGTCCCCACACCACCAATCTCTACGTTTTGGTCACACACCCCTACTACCTTAAAGATAATTCTTAAGGCCATTACCCCTTACGATGGCTACACCAAAAACAGCCAAAACACACGATCAATTACATCAATTCACAATTATTTCACGAATAATAATTAAAATAAAAACGGGCGTTACACATCGGCACCTCAAAATTGGATCACATCATATGGCGTTTCTCCGAGAAGGTCTCTGATAAAAGTATGATGTAATATCTCCAAGCGAAGGCAGTCTCTCAAGAGACTCGTTTTCCCCAGTAGAGTCAACAAATGGCGTCTCCAACAGAGAAGTTTGTACACCTCTACAACTCAGACAGATGGGTTCCCCAGCAAGTCTGACATCAAAAGTTTTCCCCATCAAATGGCATCTCCCCAGGAAAATTCGGCTAGAAGTTTGAGGAAAACCGTTGCGAATAGCGTCCCTTGTCTGGAAAGTTTATTGACAAAAGAAACTTAGACCAGTTCCTTGGTAGGAAACCAGGATCGAGGGGAAGGTTATATCAAAAACTTAGACCAGTTCCTTGGTAGGAAACCAGGATCGAGGGGAAGTTTACATCAGAAACTGAGACCAGTTCCTTGGTAGGAAACCAGGATCGAGGGGAAGTTTATTTCAGAAACTAAGACCAGTTCCTTGGTAGGAAACCAGGATCGAGGGGAAGTTCATTTTTGAAACTAAGACCAGTTCCTTGGTAGGAAACCAGGATCGAGGGGAAGTTTACCTTTTCTAAGCATCATTGCTTAGCAAAAGAAGATGGATGCGTGAACTACCATTCTTAACCACTATCAAAATTTCGGGTATTCCGATATTTAAGACTCTTGCACCCCGAATGCCCGAATACCTTCGTCATTCACACCTTCGGGTCCAAGAAGATTAAATAGGGGCATCTGTCATACCCCAAATTTTGACCACTAAGATTTCCCATCATTGTGCAAATCATCATCACAATATAGATGAACCATTAGTCTCCCCAAAGATGGGTGAGCATCCACTACAATCAGACTTAGGGTTTCAAGCCCTCTTAGAGTTCTTAGACAAAAGATCAATTAAGGAATGACATGATCTTCAACTTGTCTAAACCTCTCAAACATCCACAATTGATCAAAAGGACTCCCACAACAAGAATCAAGCACAATGTTGCAACATTCCAGGTGGATTAAGCCTTAAGATCGACAGTGTCACCAAATTAGGGTTTTGGTCGACCAAGGCCTCCAAATGAAAATTTTTCTCTGGGCATGAGCCAATGCTTCAAATCATAACCTATGATGCACCAAGGGACATCATGGACCCAATCATTAAGTCAATTTAACCTCAGGGGATGCATTCACCAAAAATCAGGAATTAGGGTTTCTTGACCTAATTCACCCCCCAAGTTGACTTTTGGGACAAATCATGAGCCAAGACCTCAAGAGAGGATTTTAGGGTCCCTAAAACACTACATTAATCCATTTGCAACAATGGATTGATCCAAGAAGCTCGAGCAACAAGTTTCAATTTCATCAGAACCACAAATAAGGTTTCGCGGGAAAAGTCAACTGTATCTTTGACTTTTGACCAGGACATGCTCCCAAACCCTAAGACATGATTCAATACACCCTATAACACCTATGAAATCAATCCATCAAGTTTGATTTAGGTCAAGGACTTGATTTCATAGAGGATCGCATAGTTTGGAATTCATCTGATAAAAAGTCAACTGTGCACAAAAGTCAACTTTGACTTTTTGAGATTTTTCACAATTATGGTTTTTTAACCCTAAAATGATGTTAATGTGTGATTGGAATCATCATTCATCAAGAAAAATCAAGAAAAGTGGGATAACTTGTAAAAGGGGTAACCATAAAAACTTAGAAATTTTTCTAAGTTATGGAACAAAGTGGCTAGGGTACCAATTTTGGAGGATCATAACTCCTAAACCACAAGGCCATTTTCCCCCATTCAAAGCTGGATTTGTAGCTCTCATGGCACTCTACAAAAGCTTCAACTACCATTCATTCCAATTCCTTAAGGATTTTAAGTTATGGAATGATCAAAATCACAAAAAGTGAAAATGTCACTTTTTTCCAACACTTAGTGAAATTTTCACTAAGTCAGAATCTGCCTTACTTTTTTCCAAATGTAGGGGCATTTTTCACTTGGATCCAAAAGGTATCAAAACTAACTATGATCAAACAATTGTTGTATCATATGAGGGCTTTCCAAAATAGCCAAGAACTCCATCAAAATCCACTTGAGCCATGAGATATGACAATGCCAATATGCCTTGCTGCAAACTGTCATGGCAAGGCAGATTTTGGAGTTTTTCTCGATTTGCTCAAATTTTGCAAAGGGCAAGCAACTCTATCCATCTGAACACCTCAAGGGGGGACCAAGGAGGAACCAACTCTGATCCCAAACCTCCCAAGTCTTTGGAACCAAAAATAGCATGCCAAACCTAGAAATGCCTAAAAGAGGGACAAGACTCCAATTTTGGATTGGAGCATTTAATGGATGCACCATGGTGGCATGGACTGAGCCATTTCCAACTGAATTCAGCCAATACTTATCCAAGACCAAGGGGACCAGCAGCCTGTTCCCTGGTCCCTAACCTCTAGTCAATGGCTAGAGGAGACTTGCATTCTCATTGCTCAACATTGGCCAAACCTCTGCTACAGTTGTCATTCACTATTGCAGCCAAAACAAACTTGCTCTACAACACTTGCTTTCCTCAAAATCTTTCTCTAGGCAAAAATACCTTCTTTAGCAAGGTAACTCTGAGTTTTTGAGTTAGAGAGCAATTCCACCCCAACTCATGATCCAACACATCCAATATGTCATATCTAAGCTGTCCAAACTCTCACAAGTGACCTGTAACACCAAAATCACAAAGTCACCTCTCAAAACCTCAAAATAGGCCTTTTGTGCATTTTTCAAGCCATGTCTTGATTCAGTCACTTTCCAAACCAGATAAAACCTCAAACACACTCCAAATATCATCCTTGAACTGTCCTAAATGGTTCCACACATCTGGAACACCATTTGAGAGAGTTGCTATTTTGGCCACTTTTGCCCCTTTTGCAAGAAAGAGCTCAAACTTGCTCCTGAGGTTTCCAGCTGATTCCAACCATCCTAAAAGCTTCTAAGAGATCATTTGAGGGTGTCCAAAGCATCAAATCATTTCTAAAACAAGTGGCTTGGCAGATTGCACAAAAGCTCCAAAAAGAGGTAAGCATCACAACTTGGATTCTTTGAATCATGCTTTCTTTTGATGTCCACTGATCATGCATCTCTTATACATGTTATATGTATTGTGTTTGCACCAATTTATCATGTAATTCATGCTTGTACCAAGAGATGGCATAGAAAATGCAAATCATGGCCTATTTCAAAACCACTATCGGGTTTTTCAATAGGAGCATGATCTGAAAAAAAACACCACCACCATTGGATTCCTTGTGAAATTCTAGGCAGGATAGACCTAAATTTTGTCCCAATCCAGGAGAAATGAGAAAGTTATGGCCTTCACGTTTTCAACCAAAATCTTGCCTTGCCTTGCCTTGGGCCAGGCCAAAAACAAGGCAAGCCTTGTATATTTGTGGTTGTGTTTCTATCAACGGATGTATCACCACCCCAGTGGTAAGGCGCGCACCCTATACACAAGAGATCTGGGGTTCGAATCCCCCTCGCCCCAGATCCTCTTTTTGCTATTTTTTCCACTTTTTTATTGTTTTTCTTATTATTTTTAATGATTTGAAAAATTAATAACTCCCTCAATTTTAATTATTTTTTATTGGTTCTTTTTGTAAAAAATCACAAAAATGTTGAAATATTTTATTCCACAAAAAAATTAAATTTATATTAGTTATTTAATATAATTAGTATTTTTGTGAATAAATTCCTTTTTAATTGTTTTTAAACATTTAAAAGTGAATATTTACTTTGAAAATCAAAACCAAATGAGTTTTAATTCATCTTGTGATTAAAACCTCAATTTTCAAACCTTCAACAAAAATCACAAGTGGTTTATTCAAACACATTTGGTATTTTTATCATTTTATTTGATTTTCTTTAAATATTTGCTTTTAAAGGAAAATAAGATTAGGGTTTCTTTGATTTTTACCCTCACAAATCATTTTCAAACACTCATGGGCCTCTAATAGAGTGTAAGACCCAATCCTTTGTAAATACAAACAATTTTGGGCCTCAAATGTTGTATAAGTCCCGTTGTATTTCAAAAGCTCGGCGCAATCATCGTCCGTTTAAAACAAATCATCTGGGCCTCCCCTCGTGATATAAGACCCATTCAAAATAATTGGGCCTCTAATAGAGAGTAAGACCCAATCCCCTTTTAACCAAAACAATTTTGGGCCTCAGATATTGTATAAGTCCCTCTGCGTTAAAAGAAAATCTCGGTGCGATCGTCAGTTCAAAAATCAAACCCTTGGGCCTACCCTCGTGTTATAAGCCCCATTCTTTAAAAACCATTGGGCCTCTAGTAGAGTGTTAGACCCAACCCTTTTTGAAGACCAAAATAATTTGGACCTCAGTGTATTATATAAGTCCCGATACCATCAAAAAGTTCGGCGCGATCATCGCCTTTTAAAACAAAACTTTTGGGCCTCTCCTTGAACTGTAAGCCCCACCACTTGTACAAAAATAACCCTTTGAGCCTCTTGAGAGAGTTTAAGGCCTATCCCTTTGTACAGAAAACCTATTTCCGCCTCAGTCACTTGTATAAGTCCCACTGTACAACTTCAACAGTGCAATCACTGATAAAACCTTGGGCCTCTCCTTGAGCTGTAAGCCCCAACAACCTTTTCAAAGCACCTTCTTCTTTGATTTTGAATATAATATTGTTATCAAAGCTTTCTTTGTTGAACAACTAACCAAACATCATGGAAGCTCTACAACCGAGTAAGTGTTTACCCGCTTTCTTTATCCGCTTTCATATATATAATTGTATTGTGGGGCTGCTCACTGTAAGTCTTCTTTCACAAACTTTTATATACTTGTCAAATATCAACTTTGTAATACTAGTATAGTTATTTAGAGTTTTCCCCAGTAACTACGTCTAGCACTAGGTAAAGCCCTGTTGGTCACTCTTAAATACAAACAAAACTAGATCCCCATAGGATTACCAGACACAGTCTTCCCTCCTCTTGGGGTTAAACAATATGGAGACGTGAAAGGCAGCATTCTCAGTGAACCCTTTCTTAGACTGTCATCCTTAAACATTGTCAAAGAAACTCTAACTCCCCAGAGATGATCTTTTCTCCGTGAATGGCATCTCTTGAGTTTCTTCCAAATTCTTGGACTTTCCTGGCTTGATCTATTCTCGGTGAATGGCTTGCCTTGAACTTCTCGGGGTTTGGGGACCCACAGGCTTCTTAAAAGCATCCCCGCCTCCTCTTGGGCGTTGTACAAGGACCCTCCGACTTCTTAAAAGCTCTCATGCCTTCTCTTGGGCTTAGTACAAGGACCCAGAGACCTCTACAGGTATAGGAACAGAACCTAGTCATCAATTTGCTAGAGCTGTCTTTCTGAGTCAAGTGTCAGACCAGTTAATGGGTTGGCCTTCATCCCTTAACATACCATCCTTCTCTTGGGCATCATACAAAGATCATTCACTACTTGAGAATCGATTTCTCAAAACACCCGTAGACTTAGACAGTCTCCATACCTTTTGGGATTTCCCATTTCCTTAAAGAATAGGAATAACTCTGATCCTCCGATCAATCCCTGAGCACAACATTACCCATATAAGAACTAATTTTCTCTTTATCCAACATATTGGACCTGTCACTCAACTGAAATAGTTACCAACATCCTAGCCTCCTATTGGGCTTTGTACAATGATTCTCCCCACACTTTCTTGTTGAGTATAAAAGACTCTCTTGTTGAGTCAAACCTTTCAGCCTCCATCTCGAGCTTCATACGAGATACAAAAACACTCTCTTATTGAGTATAAAAGACTCTCTTGTTGAGTCACCCCATTTTAGCCTCTATCTCGGGCTTCGTACGAGATACAAAAACACTCTCTTGTTGAGTATAAAAGACTCTCTTGTTGAGTCAAACATTTTAAGCCTCCATCTCGGGCTTCGTACGAGGTACAAAGACTCTCTTGTTGAGTCAAGCGCCTTTAGCCTCCGTCTTGGGCTTCGTACAAGACACATACCAAAAGCACTCTCTTGTTGAGTCAACCATTTTAGCCTCTCTCTCGGGCTTCGTACGAGACACATAAAAACACCCTCTTGTTGGGTCAATAGCCTCCTCTTAGGCTTTGTATAAGGAAACCCCGGTTGAGTCAATCAACCTTTTAGCATTAAAACCTGTGCCTCGTTCACAGTATACAAACATCAACAACTCCTTTTCCCCCCATTTAATTTCTGTAAGCGGCAAGCCTCTGGATTATTTACATCCACGCCACTGTCCCTCTTTTAGCATGAGAAATTCCTAAGGAAAGATGGCATTGCTCTAAACTGAGTTAAAGTCTTCTCCTTCAGGTTAAAAATCCCCTATAAAGGAAATTATGGCATTGCTGGATTCAGATATCCAGTTAAAGTAATTCTCCTTTATAATCAGGTACCCAACAGTTGTGACAAACAGACCAAATACCCCCCTTTAGAGATGACAAATTCTCTCTAAAGTCAAAACCCTTTAGCTTCACATCTTGGGCTTCGAACAAGATACAAATAGACCCTTCAGCTTCACATCTTGGGTTTTGAACAAGATACAAACCACCTTTAGCTTCACGTCTTGGGCTTTGAACAAGACACCAAAATAACCTTTTTCCTCCCATAGAATAGAAGGAACTACGATCGCTCTGATTTCCCTGTTTCGTTAAACAGGAATACGTAGGCATAAGATTGAAAAATCTTAGCGAGCACACTAATCAAAAACCCAAAATCCAGTATCTCCACCAAATCAACCCAGAAGCATCAAATCTAAACACAATATCAACAACCTCACCAATAGTCTAAACATCGTGTTCTCAAGCGAAATAACCGAAGATTGGGCCCCACTTCCACATAGCATCTGTAACCTAACAGACCGTTGTTCAAACTCAGTATGCAAGCAGGGTTAATTGGAGACATCTATTTCCCTTCCTTCATCAGCTTCAATAGGATAAAAAATGAATCGACCTGTAGTACCCCAGAGCGACAGTGCTTAAGAACCACGTCCAAAAATCGCTCGCTACACTATGTTGTCAAGAAAGCCTTCTCAGGTGGTGCCTTAATACTTACAACTATGGATGGTGAAGAGTTCACTCGTCCTATAAATATTGATGCAATCAAGAAATACTTCGCCTAAAAAGAAACAAAAGAATAGTTCGCTTAGTTGAAAACCCGAAAGGGCAGCATAGGCAAAAAAGAGCGTCTCGGTGGACTGAAAATCCGAAAGGGCGGTCCAGGCAAAAATTAGAGACATAAACAGAAAATAACTATCCCGGTAGATTGAAAACCTGAAAAGACAATCTAGGCAAAAGTGAGGAATTTATGGCAAGTAACTCCATCCAACAAGATTGGATCATCTAAAGCAACGTCATCTGTCTAAGAATCCTCAATCAAGTCACCTTCAACAAAAGCTCAAGAATACTCGAAATTCAAAGTTGTTAAAAGGATAGTGGTCATTATATTTCAATGTATCCCTTTCCCTTTAAATTACCATTTCCTAACTTTGTAATGCTCCATGGAATCACACGTTTGGCTGATTACCATTCCATCAATGAAAATTTGAGCCTTTTTCCCATTTGATTACAATTCTTATTTTTTCTGCCTTACAAAATAACATTTTTATTTATTGATATTCATTCTTGAAACAAAAAATGTATTTACTTTTGCTTTCAAAATAAAGACGGAAACTTCCTTTGATTTATGAACATACGAAGGAATATCAACAATTAATATAAGAACGACCAAACCTCGAAATACAGAATCAAGTGCTTTTGTGACCAGTCTCACAAACATCTCAAAGGGCCAGATCATTATTTCAAATTGAGGTGCTCAACCCATCGCCCCAGTAAGGAGTGAACTTCCTTTTTCCTCTGATGAATGTTGGAATCAAGATAAGATTTAGTCCCTTTCCATAGTAGAGTGTTGCCTTCAAAATCTCCAGTATTGCAAGATTGGCCGAGTATCCGGTTTTGTTTATTTTCATCACCAGTTTATGTCTCGCGTCTGTTTTGTCAGAATAAACATAACATTCATTCATACATCATGCATAGTTAAGTTTGATCCTCATGGAAGTTTTTGCTTCAGTCCTTTTCTCCACACTTGGATAGGATAAATTCCCAGTTTGAGTTCATTCCTCATTGGGAAGTGTCTTGTTTAAAAGGTTTCTCTCCAGTTTATTCTTGGATTGAATTTTGTTCTTGACCAGTTTGATAACTTGAACCTCTAAAGAGTGAGAAGGAATTTATTTTTGCACCTATTAAACCCCACTCTTCCCAGCAGAGGCGCACTTTGCTTTCCAAGATAAAAGTAAATCCCCCAGTGGAAGCCTCTCAGCAAAACCTCTTGAAAAAAAGGATATCACATCCCCAGGAAGTCTCTACTAATCAACAAACGACAGTCTCCTTCCGAGCAGTTTGTCTATTCCCGTTGAAGATAAGTTTATCCCTCTTTGGAATCTACACCTGACAAACAAGTGGCAGTCTCTTAAGAAGCTTATTTTTGTCCCAGAAATTTTCGGTGGATCGACAAATGGAAATCTCTTCCCGAGAAGTTTTTCCCTCTTTCAATAAAGTCATTAGCACCTCAAAATTGTCCTACATCACATGTCATCTCTCTGAAGAAGTCTTGAAGGGAAGTATGATGAAATCTTTCTAGCAAATGGCATCTAAGCAGAGAAGTTTGCAAACCTCTACATTTTAGACAATGGTATTCCCTAGCAAGTCTGACATCATATTGTCACTCATCCTATGGCGTCGCTCCGAAGAAGTCTCGAAGAGAAGTATGATGAAGTATATTTTCATCAAATGGCTATCTCTCCAGTAAATCTCAGCGAGAAGTTTGGTGAGAACCATCACAGATTGTGTCTCTTTATTTAAGAAATATGTCCCGCAAGATAACTAGTTTGCATCTCCTCGAAGATTCCCGGTGAATTTATTGATCCAACAAGTGATCACCTTTTCCAGAGCTTGTTATCTCAACCTTTTCGAGAGAAAGACTTGATAAAAAGAAACTCAGACCAGTTCCATGGCTAAAAAAAACAGGATCGAGGGGAAGTTTATTTCAGAAACTAAGACTAGTTCCATGGCTAAAAACCAGGATCGAGGGAAGTTTATTTCAGAAACGAAGACCAGTTTCATGGCTCATGACCAGAAACACGGGGAAGTTTTAGCCTTTCTAAGTAGGGTTACTTAGTTAAAGAAGATGAGTAACCACGTTCCGATGGTAGGAGCCCGTTACCATTCAAATTATCATAATCATAGTCGTGTCCCCCCGGTGGAGTTGTCATCTCCCTAATTAGTGAAGATACTTCTTTGTTTCCCAGCAGGCTGTATCTTTAGTCCTAATTTCTTTCTCTAGTGAATAATTCTTTAATCCCCAACGGTTCAAATTATTATTAGTCTTCTATGGTGTCATCCTCACAAGTCTCATGTCTTGCATTCACAAGCATCACATCATTTATGGCATCTTAGGATCCAAAATTTGTGTATTTTTAGTTGTATTTAAGTCTCTCTTATTTGGTCGAAACTAAGATGTCAATCTTCACCTCTCCAGATAGAAGAACCTTAAATAGGGGCATCTGTCATACCCTAATTTTTGACCCTTAGATCCCACATCATTTGCATTTTATTAGCATCATATGTGTGTATAATTTTATGCATCACTAACCCATTTGGAGATACAAAGATTATTGTTTGTTTCATTTAATTACAAATTAGGGTTTTTGAGCCTCAAAAGAAACTCAGGCAATTGATCAATAAAAAATGGGCATGATCTTCAACTTACCCAGTCTCTCATTCATCCAAAAAGATTAAGAACTCTCATTCATCAATAATCAAGTACAAGATTGCCTCATTTCAAAATCAACAAGCCTCAAGATCCTCAGTGCACCAAAATTAGGGTTTTTGACCTAATTTAGTCCCTGGGTTGACTTTTTTGAGCAAGGCATGATCCAAGACCTCAAGATATGTTTCAAGGATATCAAATGCCTCATATTAGTTAATTCATATGATTGGGTTGATCCAAAGAACTTGATTCATAAACAATGCAAGAATTCAAATTCATCTGGGCCACAAACTAGGGTTTGATAAAAAGTCAACTATACCTTTGACTTTTAAGCAGGGCATGATCTCAAACCTTAGGACATGATTCAAGACACTCAAAAAAAACCTTTGGAGTCCATCCATGATGTTTAATTTAGCTCAAGGATTTTATTTCATAAAGGATCACAAAGTTCAAAATTCATCTGATTTAAAAAGTCAACTGTGGTCAAAATTAAGTTTGACTTTTAGAGTTTTTGGTCAAACATGGTCTCTTCAAGCCAAGAGCAATGTTAATATGTGATTTGGATCATGATTGATCAAGAAAAATCAAGAAAAGTGAGTTTACTTGTAAAAAGGGCAAACCATGGAGAACTTAAAATTTTTCCAAGTCATGAAAAACAATGATTTTTGCCCTACTTTCCAAGACCATAACTTCCAAACCAAGTAACCATTTTCTTTGATCCAAAGATCAAATTAAAGATCTTGTTACATACTACAACTTTGTCACTTAGGGTGGATTCCCAAAAAGTGCATATATTTTAAGATATAAGGCCATGAAGTTAGGGTTTCAAGACTTTTTGAACTTTGACACTTAGAAAATTTTTAGACAGAATATGTCTTGTGTTGGAGCCAACTTTGAGGCTATTTTTCACCATGATCCAAGATGAATCAAGACCAATTTCAAACATCAAATTTGAATTATGACATCTCAACTTTCCAAAATGCCCAAGAACACAATCTAATTCCATTTGAGCAAGGAGATATGGAGTGCACAATATGCCTTGATACAACTGTTTTGGCAAGACAGATTTGGAATTACTTGTGATGCATGCACGATTTTTTGAGTCCAAGTGTGATGATCATACAATGCTAATTCAACAAGAATCTGAATGAATCATATAAAACCTGCAAAATAGAGACACTAAGTCAAGAGGAATCCCTTTGAAATGATGAAACATTATCACTTAAGCCTTGAATTCAAGAGGCATTTATGTGGAATAATGCATTGTCAAAGAAATCACTTTCACCAATCAAGATGCACTCTTAAACAACAATAAAAACATCTGCAGAATGTGGAATTAGTCAAAAGGAGAGCTAGGCTAGTGGAAGAGATAATGTACCTTGAGATAAAAGTAATGATGCATTGCCAAAACCATTGAACATTGAGCTCATCCTTCAAACATCACTATTTCTCCAAAACAAATCTTTTCCCCTATAAATAGAGGCCACATTTGATCATTCAGGGTACACCAAAATAATCACAACACTTATTTTCTCATTCTTCTTCTTTCACTTCAAAGTTTCAAAATTTCAAAGAGTGAGAATCGAGTTTTCAAAACCAGAGCTTTTCCACTCAAACTTTTTGATTTAAACACTTCACATACATCATGTATAAGTGATCCAAACACCTAAACACTTTTTGTAACATCAAATTCATCAAGATCACGTCTCACCTTGATCAAGTTGTAGTTGGATTCGAGCCAAGCAATCCAGGAGGTTTCAACTTGTTCTAAGTATCTCAATACAATCCTTGAGGTCCAAGGAAGCTTTTAGGATCATCATTTCACATCTGTAACACCTCCAACTAAGGATTCGATTTCCTCTTGCAAGGTAAGCCCGAACTTTTAAAACTTTATGATTCATGCATCATAAATGTTATTTCAAGTTACCAATGTGTTTCTGGTAGTTCATATATCATTTACCCTCAATCAATTGTCTTTTATATTACGTGTATAGGATTTCATTATAGTTTTTTGCAAAACTAGGGTTCATCTGGTTCGTTCTTGATAATTCACTCCACACTAAAAATAAATGAAATTAAATACCACCATTCGATTCGTTGTTTAAAAACGAACAATTTTCATGTTTACATCTTTCAAAATCATTGCGTATTGAATGAGATAGAGCCAATTCTGCAAAATTGTAGCCCGAGGAAGAAGATGAAGTTCATCGCGAGCATTTTTTTGAATTAGGCGCCCAATTTTAATATTTATTCAAATGGTTGTGTTTAATTAGCACCAACGCACATTGGCTCAGTTGGTAAGGGCGTGTTTTGTTAGTTGGATCCTTGGTGGCGTGGGTTTAAATCCCACCCACACCATTTTTTTTACCACATTTTCATATTTTTCCTATTTTTATTCTAAAATTCAAACATTTACTTCTCCTATCAAATTAATTCTTTTTTATCCAATTTTTTCCACACATATCACTCATACACTCTATTATTTTAATCCATCAAAAAATTCCAAAATAGAATTTATTTAATCACTCTTTATTAAGTTGAAAAGAAGCGCTTTTTTAGGTTTAAAACTTTGTGAAATTTGATTTTTCTTTCTAATTTTTTCAAACCTAATTCATTTTTTATTCTCATATGGATAAATACACTTTGTTTAAAACATTGATACAAGATCACAACATGTTTATCTTGACTTACACATCATTTATACCATGTTTAAATCATTTCCTTTTTGAAAATACCTTTGATTAAATCTTTCATTAGGGTTTCATCTTGATTAGAAACTTTTTCAAAACTTCTTAAACAAACTCTTTGGGCCTCTATTAGAGTGTAAGTCCCTCCCCTCCTCCTCAAAACTTTCTTCAATTTCTCAAAGCTTTCAATCTTTTAAATCTCAATCTTCAACTCTCATCAAACACAGTCCTAGTGTCATTCAATACTTAGACATGTGCCTCTATAAGAGTGTAAGACCCATCACTTTTTCAGTCTAACCATGCTTAGACATGGGTCTCTATAAAAGTGTAAGACCCATCACCTTTTCAGTATAACCATGCTTAGACATGGGCCTCTATAAGAGTTTAAGACCCATCACCTTTTCAATTCAACCATGTTTAGACATGGGCCTCTATAAGAGTGTAAGACCCATCACCTTTTCAATTCAACCATGCTTAGACATGGGCTTCTGTTAAAGTGTAAGACCCTCTACTTTCAATTCATTCCTATACCTTTTAAATACTTGTCATGTACTTATTCATATTAAGTTTCTCTTGACATTTATAACACCTCATCCTTAGTTTAGATTTAGCTCAGACATTAGGGTTCCCTCAACTATAACTTAGTTCAAACCCTAGTTCCTTTTTGATGAAGTCAACATCACCACAACCTCCTCTTGGGCTTCATACAAGGACCCTTCAGGCTTCTTAAATGCGTCATAGCCTCCATTTTGGGCTTTATATAAGATACCATCAATTCAAAACTCCCCCCAGTTAAGTCAGCCTCCTCTCAGGCAATATTAAACTTTTTAGCTTCATATCTTGGGCTTTGAACAAGATACAAATACTTTAGCTTCACGTCTTGGGGTTTGAACAAGATACAAGTACTTTAGCTTCAACATCTTGGGCTTTGAACAATATACAAATACTTTAGCTTCAACATCTTGGGCTTTGAACAAGATACTCAAATAATTCAACTTCTCCCCGGAGATAGGACATTGAGTCATCTCTGTAGGAAGATATCCCTTCTATACACCACAACTCAAAATCAAACATTAAATTTTTTTTCCATATAAGTGAAATAAGTGGCACACTTGTTGATTCAAAATCCAAGTTGGAGTCCTTCTCTTATCATGGTCCAAAACTTTTCTTTCATCTAAGTGATGTAAGTGGTACACTTGTATATACTATATCCAAGTTAAGGTCATTCTCTTAGCATGTAAAGACTCATAAAGGAAGATGTGGCATTGCTTAGGATTATTTAACATCCAAGTTCAAAGCTTCTTCCCTTATGATATCATTCTCAAATGTTTGTGATGAATAGGGGGGATATCTCCCTTAAGAATGACAATTTGTCTTTTCTTACAAAACCAACAAAAACATTTAGCTTCATCATCTTAGGTTATAAACAAGATACACAAATACCCTTTTAGCTTCAACATCTTGGGCTTTGAATAAGATACAAATTCCACCCATTGTTAGGTGGAACTACGAACAATCTGATTTCCCAAAGTCTCTTTTTTGGGAATATGTAGGCATAAGATTGTGAGATCTTAACGAGCACACCTTAAATAAAACCCCTTAGGTCTTCGTACCTTTCATAAAACAAAAACTCCCAAAAACATCTCACATTCTCATTCTCACCCATAGGTTCAAAATTTCCCGATCAATAATAAACAACTCAAGTAGATAAGATAACTAATAGTAAAAGTGTACAAAAGGTTCCTATAGAGTACTATAGATACTTAGGATGTTAATAGCTTCTCTGAGTATAACCGACCCCCGATTCCAGATCTCTTTGCATTTGTAGGAAAAACATTTGCACGCATGATAAATTTAGATTCCTCCCCCTTCCTTTTAAGCATCATAGGATAAATATTAGAAATTCAAAAGTGGCACAAGCACGGTTCGCGAGGATCTCACCATCTCAGGATTGGTGAGGTCACGGAAATCGATCCACAAAGGGGAAACTTTGCTTCCAAGTTCTCCACCTCTTGCCCGTCCACGAGCTTGACCATATGCTCGAACAAGGAATTGACGGATGCATGCGATACGAGCTTCACGAGGAAGTATCTATCTTTAAAGGTGCGGACAGAGTCCAGGTACATTCTGAATAGCTTCCTCGGTTGTTTCAAGGACACCCAGTTGTGCCGCCCCTGTGAAGTCTGTTGCTGAAGATGGAAGAGGTGGAAGAACAGTGGGAGTGTGGCGCCGACGCAAAGATGTTGGCACACGAGCTCGAACGCGATCGCGTTTGGATAAAGCTGCGAGGGTGTTAACTTCAACCATTGAAATACCCCATCCTAAAATTCGCTGAAGGGCAGACGAAACCCTGCCTCCCGAAAGGGGAACTCGTACATAGGAAATCTCATCCCCGCGTACGATAAAGGGATCTGATCCATTTCCTTGGGCTTTTAGACCTCCCAGTTCACAGAGACCCCTTCCTCTAGGTCCTCGACGATCGTGAAGGTGTCCGAGTCATCAAAAATAAAGCACGAAGCAATGGCTAGGGGTTCCTGCCTGACCCAGTCCGACTGGGACTTAGCGTTTGTGTCGGCTAAATTGTCTTTGGCATATAGTCGACCATAGCAGTGTCCTCGGGCTTTGGAGCCATTTAACTTGAAAAGCAGAAGGAAATAGTGAATTCGACGATAAGATCAAATCCACCCTTCCACCATAAATCAAGTGAAAGGGCAAGGAAATGCTCGACACACGTCCTCGACCGAAGCCCTTGTCGACAAGCGCGTCATCGTAAGGGACTTCTCCTCGACATAAGACACGAAACCCCTTCTCCACGAGGGAGAGATTCCTCGACATGTAGGTCCCTTATTAGAACCAAGTAGGGGAGCCTCCGCGAGGAGAAAGTTTCCCCGACGCCGAGCCCAACAAAGACGCGAGGACGCGAAGGTCTCATAAGTTTGTGGGGGAAGCCTCCGTAAGGAGAAAGTTTCCCCGACGTCAAGCCCAGCAAAGACGCAAGGACGCAAAGGCCTCATAAGTTCCCCGAGATCTTCATCGGAAACTTCATGAGTTCCTCGAAATCCTCATCGTAAAATTCATGAGTTGACCTAAATCTTCATGAGTTCCCCGGAAACTTCATCGGAAAATTCATGAGTTACCCGCAATTGTCGTAACCCGAAATTTGACCTCCCTTTTTGCCTTTAGCATGAGCATGTGCATTCGCATCTCTGGCATACGCATTCGTATTCTTTTCTCAGTGTTTTATTGCAGGAATAATCAGGTTTTCGAAGCCCGATTAATCACATCCTCATAAAGTTAATCACATCATCAAAACAAGCATAAAATAAGGGTTTCTATGCCTATTCATCCAAGCAAGAGGTTGAAAATCGGAACTATGATCACAACACCAATTTTTAGGCAAAATTAGGGAATTTTGGCCTGGTTAATCGATTAACCATTTGCAGTGCAAATGGGTTAATAGATTAACCCGTGTAAAATGGGCAGAATCTGCTGCTTTTTCATGACAGCAACTTTTCCTCCACATTTTGAGATTCTACATAATTCTAGCAGCATGTGGAATATTCTAGACTCTTCAAGAATTCACTTACATTTTGATACAATGAATCATTTCCAATCAAGACCACCATACACCTCATTTTCCAAACACGTGCACCATTGGATTTGAAGCTTACATTGGGATGTTCCCACCGAGTTAACAAATAACTAACTGAGTTAACCTCTAACTCAGTGAGTTACATGTAACTAACTCCTAGCCTAATGCCAAAACTCCCTAAGCTAGCTTCAAACCAAATTCCCAACCTCTCACACTCCAAACCAAAACTCTATTTAAAGGAACCTTCACTTCATTGTTGGGGGATCAACCATTTTTCACCATTTCTCAATCACACTTCACTCTCAATTCTCTAAATTATCTCATATTCTCTCTGAATTTTTCTGCAACTTCTTCATCTTCATCTCCATTTTCTTCCAAAACCTCACTATAGCTCAACTTCTCCATTGTAGAGTAGTCACTTTCACCTTGGAAGTGATTATTTCTAGGGCTTAACCATCATCATCTTGCAATTCCACTTTATTTTCTAGAGTTTTATTAGCTTTTGGATTCATCTCAAGTGTTTGCTTCAAGATTCTACGGTGAATTCACGTTTTTGGAGACTTCATCGCAATTTGATCGGTTTCGATACGATTCGGTTATAATTGAAGATTCCTCTGGTTTTCTTTGATTATCTTCATCAAGATTCATTTGCAACAACATCCAAGGCACATCTCAGCCTTGTAGGTTGGTATTCCTTGCACATTTTACTGTTTCGAACGTTTTCGTATCATTCGCGATGTAGTTTGATACTTTTCATGTGTGAATTGATTATGACATTGCTTGATTCATGATCTTGATGAGTTAATTGATTCTGTTACCGATTATTTACTGTTGTTAAACTTGATTTTCATGCATAATTGTTTGCCCTAGCATAGGAGTGATTGCACAATCAATAAGTGGCCAAAAGTGCTTTTGAAAAATCAAATTTCTGCCACTGCTTTAGTGTTAATCGATTAACACTTTTGCACTGCAAAGTGTTAATCGATTAACACTGC
Organism: Lathyrus tuberosus; assembly: GCA_022829125.1. Lineage (NCBI taxonomy): Eukaryota > Viridiplantae > Streptophyta > Magnoliopsida > Fabales > Fabaceae > Lathyrus > Lathyrus tuberosus. The sequence goes on along the minus strand of JALAZF010000108.1, from coordinate 1,251,850 downwards.
ATTTTTTAGCAAAAATCTGTTTCTACAAGTGTTAATCGATTTACACTTTTGCACTGCAAAGTGTTAATCGATTAACACTGCTCCAGTTTTCCATTTTCATGTTTTTTCAAGTGTGTTTGCTATGCTTTCCTCATTCAACTCCCATGGATTGATATAATTGATTTTGATGGATGTTTTAGGTGCTGTTTCACTTCTGTTTGAAGCATGATTATAATTTTCCAATGCTCGATCTTTCGATTTTATGTTTGATTGTGCACATTCTTGGCATTCTTGAACATGAACATTCTTGCACAATTTTCTCCACATAATAGCATGATCTGTGAAGCATATTAAATGTCATTTGGTATTGTTTTGCACGTTTCATTCATGTTTGAATTAAGTTTGTTCTTCAAAGAATAAGCTTAATCTTGTATAATCAATAATGCTCCCTTTTGCTTTAATAATTTTATATTCATTTGGAGAATTATTGGCGTTGCTCTCCCTTTGATTAACTAATCGAAACTTCATTACAATTGTCGATCTCCCCTTTGGCGCTTCTCTTTAGAATTCCTTTAGAGCTTTCTGTCTCTCTCTTCCTCGCGGAGTTGGAGTTTTCGCACGACACTGGAGCACTGTACAACTTGGAGCTGTTACGCTGTCTGGTTCAATTTCTACACTACACTCTGTGTGTTAGAGAAGGAATGAAAATGGAGAATTCCTACTCTCATTCTAACTACTTCAGGTAGGGGACGAATGACCCTGTGCCTGGCTTAGTCACCTCTATCTCCAGGCGGTAGCGTATCTCCTTCCCTATTTGAGTCGATCCCTGATCACTCTTATCTCTTTCAATCTGTCTTTTGATCCATCGCCGTTCCTTCGGTTCGCGATCATTAGCAATCTCCAGAGAGTCAATCTCTTGCTCTTGTTTCAATTTCCTTCTTTTGTCCTCTTTTCCTTCAAGAGAGTTTCAAATGCCTTTTCTTGTGGTTAGTCACTTCTTTTGCTGAGTCTTCCTATGAGAGTTGTAATCATTCTTCCTTTGGTTGATCACAGTCATACTGTTAAAACCAATTCTCTTGTTCCCCTGCAGTCACAACCTTTTTCTTCGGTTAAAAATATTCTTCTTGTTAAACACCGAAACCTTGTGGAGTTCGCAACCTTCTCTTGGTTCTTCTTACTTTGATTGGTTAATTATTACCTGTCAGTTAAAACACCAATTTGCACTTCTTCTCAGTTAACCACAGTCTATCTATTAACATATTGAGCCCCTTTTTGAGTTAATCACCTTCTCTTGGTTAATCACTCATTCTTTTGGTTAATCACAGGTCACCTGTTAAAACCAATGCCCTGGGAGTCAGCAACCTTCATTTGGCTCAAATACTCACACAATTGGGTTAGTAACTTTCTTTTGGTTCAAGTACCCTTTCTTCGGTCAGGTACTGTTTGTTCAGTCAGTGTACCGAACTCCTTTGGGTCACGACCTTCGCTTGGTCCCACACCCGTCTTTTGGGTCACGACCTTCTCTTGGTCCCACACCCGTCTTTTAGGTCACAACCTTTGCTTGGTTCTACACCCATTGTTTTGGTTGATCACAATCTATCTGTTAACCTTTCTCCCTGCGGAGTTGTAATCTTTTCTTCCTCCGTTGACCATTGTTTATCAGCTAATGTACCAAAATCTCTTTAGAGTCAAACACCTTTTCTTGGTTCAGTACTCTCTCTTTTAGTTCATCACAGCCTGCCTGTTGACACCAAATCCTTTTCCCCACAGAGTTTTAGTCTCCTTTTTTCCGGTTAATCACTGCCAGTCAGTTAACATACCGAACCCTTATTCTTTTTATCCCCACCAGGGTCGCTGATCCTTGGATCCCCAGCACAGTCGCTTTGTCTTCTTTCTCCCCAGTGGAGTCTCCTTTTGTCTTTTTTTGCTCTTTTTCTTTTCTTCGTTATGACACCATTCCTTCTTTGTGCCCCTAGCAGATTTTTCTCTACTTCTTTCGCTCTTGGTTTTGACACCACCTTTCCTTTTCCTTTTCCATCTTAGTTCCCCGAACTACGGAAGCTCTGATTCTTCATTCATTCGAATGTAAGATACGTAGACACGAGATCGCGGTGATCTTGGCGAGCACACTTCCACCTTCTTCCATTCCTCTTCTCTGTCTCGGGTTCCCTGAACTACGGCACTCTGATTTCCTCATTGCACTATGAGGGTACGTAGGCACGAGGGCCCTAATCCTCTACTAGCACTTTTGTTCTCTCTTCCTTTTCTCTTATCTCATATCTTCTTTCTAGCTAGAAGCCTTTAGATAGATAACCCATCCAAGCCTAGAAGCAAGCGAAATGGTTCCCGTCGAGTATGACGGATACGTAAGGTGTTAGTACCTTTTTTTTGAATAACCGACCCCCTTACTCGTTTCTCTTCCCCTTAGGTTTTATCGATATTTTCCCTGTCCTTTGGGACTAAATAAAGTTCGGTGGCGACTCTGTTGTATCTTTGAGTGTGCGATTCACTCAGGTATAATCCCGCCAGCTTCAGCTGGCGACTCTGCTGAGGAGTCCTTGCTCTTGCAAGTTGGGTTCTCGCCTAGTTTTGCTTACTTTTCGTGCTTGTTTTGGTGTTTATCTTTTGCGCTTTACTAGCTTTATTTTATTTAGCTTTATGTTTATTTACCGCATTTCTTTACTATTTTGAATATTCATATGCTGTATATTCTGGATATCTGTTATATATTTTACTGTTGTTGGGATGGGTAGATATTATTGGCGAGAAAAGTCCTAACACTGGGCTTAGCATACACATATGCTAGAACGTGGATAGTCGTGAGGCCTGCGTTTTACGCGTTGGGTTACCACGAGAGCCACATCCCAGATCAAGATTCGCTTGAGAATACTACTGTCTTGCGAGAATTCGCTACAGCGGAGGGTTTTCATTTTGAGTCCTATGGTTTGGGCAACCTTTCTAGGGACCACCTTGTTGTGTCTAGATCACACCTGTGAGGGGGATATGGGTTTTTGCAGGAAACCAAGCCACTTCATACCTTTGTTCTCTCACGCATATTAGATTATGTTACACCGACACAGAATTATATTTGCGGATATCCAGATTGTTCAGATTTGATTGTTCAGACAGTGTTGGCTTCTTGTTTCTTGTGTTGCATATCATTTCATCATGTAAATTAATTTTTGCATGTGCATTTCCAGGTTATTCGATGGCTTATTCTTTGTTGACATTATCATAGAGATGAGTACTGGCTGCAGAGGTATCTTTAGCTATAAGTTTGTGGAGCCTAAGCTAAATACTTTGAGAGGTTTAGCATCCCATGTGGTTGAAGATAACAGAGGGGTTTTCAAAGACAATTATGGTAATCTACTGTGCATCCTCAACACTGAAGTCAACATTACTGCCATTCATACACTGGTTCAGTTCTATGACTCACCACTTAGGTGCTTTACATTTCAGGATTATCAGTTAGCACCTACACTCAAGGAGTATGCTCATATTTTGGGGGTTGAGATCAAGAGGCAGGTTCCTTTTGTCTACACTAGTGGTTGTCCGAAGTTTCCCCTTATCGCTGATGCTCTTTGCATTAGTAAGAAGGATGTGAAAGCTAATATCAAGACTAAAGGGAATGGTATTCGAGGGTTTGCTTCAAAGTTTCTGGTTGATAAAGCCACGTCCTTTGCTGCAGATGGGGACTAGAAGACTTTCAACGCCGTTCTCGCTTTGCTGATATATGGGACTGTCTTAGTTCTGAACATGGAGGATTTCATAGATCAGGCTACCATCAGTATCTTCTTGTCCAAGAACCCTGTTCCAACACTGCTTGTTGATACCTATCATTCTATTCATTCGAGGAATGAAAAGAAGAAGGGAACCATTGTCTGTTGTGCTCCTCTGTTGTACCGATGGTTCATGTTTCACCTCCCGCAGAAGGGTCCCTTTTTTGAGAATAAGAGAAATCTTAAGTGGTCTCAACAAATCATGTCTCTCACTGCTGATGACATCTCTTGGTATTCTCGAGTCTACGAAGATACTAAGATTATTCTTCATTGTGGGAAATTCTCCAATGTGCCTCTCTTGGGTACAAAAGGTGGAATTAACTACAATCCGAGACACTACTACAAAATGCAAAAACAACAACTCCAGGCTTACAACGCATCCTTTTATGCCATTGTAATAGGTTAAAAATTTATCGCCCATGTAAAAGCTGAGTCATTTAATGACGGTTGAATGAAACCACCGTAGTAATAAATAAAATGTATCTAGCTTCAATTCCCTGCAACTACATTGTTTCCATTTTTTAGAGTACATTTAGCGTGTGACAATTAAGTCCATTATTTTAAAAATAAATTGTAAATTATTTTACAACGGTTAAGATGAACAACCGTAGTAATAAATGAAATGTAACAAGCTTCGATTCCCTGCAACACATTTTTTCCTTTTTTTAGGATACATTTAGCGTGTGTCACTTAAGATTCCACGCCGGTTTGTTTCTCCAACCGAGATTAAAAGGTTTACTGATAAATTAAAACAAAACTTATTATGTATTTCTTTCATAAGACGCTCTAATCGAACAAGTGAGCCAGAGACGCCCTAACCTTTACCCTCTTCATATCCATTCATTTGGAGCTCAAATATTGCTCAAATAAGGTACTCTTCAACATCTTCATTCCTTTTTTCTTGGTTCATGCTCAAATATTGACCGTCTTCATCATTCATTTGCTTCTTCAGCTTCGAAGTAAGGTACTATTCAACATCTTCATTCCTTTTTTCTTGGTTTATGCTCAAATATTGGCCGTCTTCATCATTCATTTGCTTCTTCAGCTTCGAAGTAAGGTTCTCTTCAACATCTTCATTCCTTTTTTCTTTGTTCATATTGTATATGCTCAAGTCAGAATGAGATGTTTCATATGCTTTACATTTAGTATGAGAGTACATCTTCATTGATTTTTTCTTTGTTCATATTGTATATGCATATGCTTGAGTTTTTGGATTAGATTTTGGTGTGTCATTCACATTATTATACATGTATAAATTTCAGAAGTTATAATGGATCGTAGTTGGATGAAAGCCAATAGATTAGATCCGGTTTATGAGAACGGAGTTTGTGAATTCCTTGAATACGCTGATAAACATCTTCCTGGCAATGATGGTATCTTTTATTGTCCTTGTGTTGTTTGCGCTAATATCAAAAAGGGTACAAAGAAAGAAATACACAATCACCTTTGTTGTGATGGTATATGTCAAAATTATATAATATGGACGTGGCATGGTGAGGTGGATAATAAGGAAAGTCGGACGTCACAAAGTCAAAGAGTGGAGGAAGATGAATATATGGAAGATCACCTAGAGGATATGTTCCGTGATATTGGGGAATCTTCTTTTATGAATGCTCATATTTATGATCATTTATGTCATGATAAAGACACCCCTTTATATAAGGGATGCACAGAGTTCACACGATTATCGGCGGTGTTAAAGTTGTTTAATCTGAAGGCAAAAAATGGATGGTCGGATAAAAGTTTCACAGAATTACTTGAATTGCTACAGCAAATGTTACCAGAAGATAACAAATTGTCGGATCGTTGCTATAAGACCAAGAAGATATTGTGTCCACTGGGTCTGGAGTATATCAAGATACATGATTGCCCTAATGATTGCATATTATACTGGAAAGAGTATGAAGACTTGTTTCAATGTCCGAAATATGGTGTGTCGCGTTACAAGCTGAAGGCTAGCAATGATGATGACAATGATCACTATGACAATGTTAGTAGGAAGCATCCTCCTGCTAAAGTGTTATGGTACTTGCCAATACTTTCACGATTAAAGAGACTTTTTGCTAATTTGAATGACGCAAAGAATCTTAGATGGCATGCAGTTGAAAGGATTCGTGATGGAAACATTCGCCATGTAGCTGATTCTTTGCAATGGAAGAAAATTGATTCGTTGTTTCCGGATTTTGGAATCGAGCCAAGAAATCTTAGGCTTGGGCTTGCCACCGATGGAATGAACCCCTTTGGTAATATGAGCACTAATCATACTTCATGGCCTGTTCTTCTCACTATTTACAACCTATCTCCTTGGTTGTGCATGAAGCGCAATTATATACTGTTAAGTATGATGATTTCTGGACCACGACAACCTGGTAACGACATAGATGTTTATCTTAGTCCATTAATTGATGATTTACGACTCTTGTGGGATGAAGGCGTTGAAGTTGATGATGCATATTCTGGGGAAAAGTTTAATATGCGTGCAATGTTATTTTGCACAATTAACGACTTTCCGGCTTACGGTAACTTGGCGGGATACAGTGTCAAAGGACATAAAGCGTGTCCTATATGGGAAGATGATACTTGTTATCACCAACTTGAGTTTGGAAAAAATACCGTTTACCTTGGGCATCGAAAATTTCTAAAACCGGGTCATCCTTATCGTAGATTGCGAAAGGCTTTTAATGGAGAGCAAGAGTTTGGTGAGGCTCCTAAACCTTTAACCGAGGATGAAGTTTATCAACGGCAGGAATACATTAATGTTGTCCTTGGGAAGAGAGAAAAAGAAAAAGGTGGGAAGAGAGAAAAAGAAAAAGGTGGGGAGAGAGGAAAAGAAAAAGGGGCGGTTGCGAAAAATATATGGAAAAAGAGGTCCATCTTCTTTGATCTTCCATATTGGTCAAGTCTTGATGTTAGAAATTGTCTTGATGTGACGCACGTGGAGAAAAATGTGTGTGATAGTTTGATTGGCACACTTCTAAACATTCTGGGCAAGACTAAAGATAGTAAAACTTCCCGTCTTGATATGGAGAAGATGGGTATACGAAAACAGTTGGCTCCAATAGAGAAAGGAAAAAGAACTTATCTGCCTCCAGCATGTCACACTCTATCTAAAAAGGAAAAGAAGATGTTCTGCGAGTGTTTGCAAGGTATTAAAGTTCCACGAGGTTACTCATCAAACTTCAAGAAACTTCTATCAATGAAAGATCTCAAGTTAATTGGTTTAAAATCTCATGATTGTCATGTACTGATGCAACAACTTCTACCAGTGGCTATCCGTGGGATCCTTCCAAAAAATGTGAGAGTAACTATAACGAGACTGTGTTTATTCTTCAATGCCATATGTAATAAAGTTCTTGATTTCAAAAAATTGGATGAATTAGAAGATGAGGCTGCCATAATCTTGTGTCAATTAGAGATGTATTTTCCGCCATAATTTTTTGACATTATTGTTCACTTACTTGTTCATCTCGTAAGAGAAATCAGAATTTATGGTCCAGTTTATTTAAGGTGGATGTATCCAATAGAGCGATATATGAAGATCTTTAAAGGATATACGAAGAATCATCACCGACCGGAAGCTTCGCTTGTTGAAAGGTACATCATAGAAGAAGTTGTTGAGTTTTGTACAAACTATTTGTCGGATGCAGATTCTATAGGAATTCCAAAGTCTCGTCATGCTGACACAGACGGAAGAGGTATTCAAGGTCTAAATGTTAGGTTAATGGCTCGAGATGTAGTTATTCAATCACATTTCTATATATTGAATAATATAGATGAGGTTCAACCTTTCATAGATACTCACAAAAGACTTATGAAGAAAAAATATCCCTGAATGAATGATAAGTTGTTATTGATAGAGCATAACAATAGATTCATGGATTGGTTTAATAAAAGTGTATCTAATGATCCTAGTGCATCCGAGATACTTAGATGGTTGTCGTACGGGCCAAAATTTTGTGTCATTACCTGGAGTGCATGCGACATTGGTCATTATACCTTTTATACAAAATCAAAAGAAGATCATAGTACAATGCAAAATAGTGGGGTTATGGTTGAAGCCGAATCGATGTATTTCTCTAGTTCGAAAGATAAGAATCTGGTATTGGCAACTACCGCGTTTTATGGTGTCATTGATGAAATTTGGGAGATTGATTATGTTATTTTCAAAGTGGCTTTATTTAAATGCAAATGGGTTCCCAATAATAGTAATGGTGTAGACATTAATGACTTAGGATTCACCCAGGTCGACCTTGGCAAGGCATCTTTTAATACAGAACCATTCATCATGGCTTCTCAAGCAAAATAAGTTTTCTATGTTTCCGATCCATCGGACAAATCGGGGAAATGGTCAATCGTTCTCCAAGGAAAATACATTCCTCTTAGTGATGAAAGTCTTGATATTCCGTCCACACCTTCTTACACAACACAAGTTCCTACCTCATATGATGAAGTTGATGGAGATGTCGTGCATGCTATACGACTCGATCATGAAGAAGGCATATGGGAAAATTAACAAGTACGTAATTTATTATTTATTCATAATATATTAATTGTATGTTATAGTTTAGAAGTATTTTTACTAACAAGTATAATTATTTGAAATCATAGGTATTTTGAGTCCAGACACCAGGCCAGGAGACAAGACACCAAGAGACAAGATACCAATACACCAAGTTACAATTATGTGAAGTTATGTAATGTGTGTAAACTGTAATATGGTATATGTGATATTTTATTTATGTAGGTTGTTTGTTATGATAAACTGTAATCTGGTATATGTGATATTATGAATATGATACGATTAATATTATTATGAAAACTGTATCACAAAATGTGAATTATATTTTTCTGCTGTGCTGAGATATGGAGAACAATAATACAGGTAAAAAATGGGATTAATTATAAAAGCAGGATGATATTTGTTAATTTTGCAGAAACTTTAACGACGGTTATATTTCCTAACCGTTATAATATCTGGCGCGCTGTCCAGCAAAAAATAAATATCAAAACTGTGTTGCTGGGAATCGAATCGAGGACAATTATATTTATTACAACGGTGTAATGTAAAACCGTTGTGATAGTTAGCGCGCTATCGTTGTAAGTATCATATATACAACAACAATCTACATAACAACGCCCTCGCCCGTGTCATTATATGTCATTCCCGTTAAATGGGTTTTTCGTAGTAGTGAGACTTGCCTTCCGTCAGTTGGGATATCCTATGGTTGACAAGCCAGATCCTAAGGAAGTGGAAGAGTTCATCTTTCATGAAGGGGCTGATGACATGGGATTACTGAAGAGGTTTAGCGCCGCTTGGACTCAGATTCATCTTGAAGGAAGAGCTAATTTGGGTAAGAAGAATTGCATAGCCAAGGAAGCTTACACACTTTGGGTCAAGGAACGGGTCAAAGAGATCTTGTTGCCATTTTCTTCTGAGCCTTCCATGAATGTCAAGCTTCCTGACCTTGCCATTATTCCTCCATCTAAGGTCGACCAACTCAAGCGGACTATTGAGGTCTTAAAGAAGGAGAATGCTGATCTTTGCCTCAACCTTGATAGAGTCACATACGAGAAGGAAAGCCTACAGATTGAGCTCCATCAGAAGCGCGAGCGCATGCTCAAAGAGGTGGAGGTTGAATAGAACAAGCGAAGGAAAGTGGGTGATGCTTTGAAGAGTACCTATGAGGGACTTGCTTCAAAGAAAAGACAACTCGTCGACACTCAGTATCAAGCATACAAGGATGAGTTGAGCTACAAGAAGCAACTTAAAGAACTTTGAGGGAAGTTGTCAGAGTACAAGACAAAGCTGCAAAGTGAGCAAGACCGTGCTAACCAGTTGGCAAAAGACTTTTCTCAGTGTCAAGCTAAGCTCGACAAAGCCTTCGGTGAGATCCAGAAGCTGCAAGATCAAGTACATCAGAGCCGAGAACAGATTAGTCAGCTCAACATGGAGAGTACCCATTCGGAGCAACAAAGTCCTCATCTGCAAAACTCTTGGATCTGAAAGAGGCCTTTCTTCAGGACATGCTTCAGGGACCTAACCATTCTTTGTTGCGCAACCTCATGAAGGATGCGAAGTATTAGAGTGAGAGGCACGACCGTCTAGCCAAATTTGCCGAGCACGCAGTTGAGGACTTGCCAGGGTTGTTGAGGGATGCACATGCTGATGTATTGTCGCACAAGACTCCTTAGGCTGTTTTTCACTTCTTGTTTGTTTGTAGGGTGGTCTTTGATAGGATCCATGTTGATCTTGTTGTAGGCCAAAAAGCAGATATTTGATTTACACTTAACTTGTACTTCTTTCCTTTGTTGAATGAATGATTGAAGTTTCTTGCCAGTTTATCTTTGCACCTTTACTTGTATGCTTTATGATTTTTTTTAACAAAGATAAGTTTACGAATTCATGGAATTTAAAACTTTATTTTTGCATGCATAACATACATTCATTTGCACACATATGCACGTCCCTTCATCCGGAAAACCGTTGCTTATCTCTGTCCGTCTCTGCCTTGTAGCAAGACGACGACTCAACATCGATATTTCACTCGCTCAAACAAATCCAAGATCATGGATGACTTCGAAGCTAAGAACGCTACTTATAAGGAAACTCTGGCTCAATTCCAAGGACGGATGGATAAGTTTCAGATGAACATGGACGTTATCATGGAACTCCTTCGTGCTCAAAAGGACGCCACTGCCGCTACTGTTGTTGCAACTTCCACTAATGCAACCATTGTCACCCCTGCCGTGATTGTCTCTCCTGTTGTCACTACCACTTCGGCTATTGTTTCTTCTCCTGCTATTGTTGAAGTGCCAGTTGAGCCTGTGATTCAGCCAATTGTTCATCCGTCAAATTCTCAATCTAGGTTAAACAAAATGCCTACTGCTTTTCCTTGGGGCATGCCTCCGAATTACACTCCTCAAATTGCAAACAATGGTGCCTTCGTACCATATCAGCCTTTTATTGTGCCCATGCCTAACGGAAATGATGTTGCATATCCGTGGGGTATGCCTACTCCAGTTCCACCTCCGGTGGTGAATGATGATCATGAGAATCTTCAGGTCCAGACTCGTCAAACTCCTGTATTGGCTGGCATTGAAACTCCTGATGACGATGAGCATGTGTATATGGGTCCTCCTATTCATGTTCCAGTTTCATCCCAAGCTGCTCAAACTGTTGTTCAGAATGTTCATTCTGGAATGCTTTACCCTGGGGCATCTTCAGTCGCCGTGGTACCTTCTCAGAATTATCCGTTTGGTGTTCAGATGGGTCAGAATGCTGGTCAGATGGTTGATCATGGATTGGTATATCCTTCTCAGTTTACTACCCCGCAAGTACATGCTCCGACCACATCTCAACTGCCAAATCCTCAGATCCTTGTCAGGCCTGCTGATCAGAGTAGACATGTTGATTACAAGTTGTTGGAAGACCGTATCAGGGATATTGAAGGGTTTTCTGATTTTGGCATAGAGGCCAAGGATTTATGTTTGGTTCCAAATGTTGTATTGCCGCAGAAATTCAAAATACCTGAGCTTCCAAAGTATAAAGGTTTGAGTTGCCCATGTAGTCACATCACTATGTACTGCAGGAAGATGGCATCCTATATTGATAATGATGAATTGCTAGTTCATTATTTTCAAGATAGTTTGTCTGATGCTTCATTGGATTGGTACATGGGTTTGGAACGCAGCAAAATCCATACTTGGAGGGATTTGTCTGAGGAATTCTTGAGACAATATAAATATAATCTTGATCTGGCACCTACTAGATTGCAGTTGCAAAACCAGTCTCAGCGCTCAGCTGAAACATTTAAAGAGTATGTGCAAAGATGGCGTGAGATGACATCTCGTGTGCGACCGACTCTCTCTGATAATGAATTGGTTGACATCTTTATGGGTACATTGCAAGGATCCTACTATGAGAAAATGGTGGGTGGTTCTTCATCTAACTTTGCTGATATCATTACCATTGGTGAACAAATTGAGAACGGGTTTAAGACTGGAAAGATTCTTGGAGCTGCTTCTCAGCAGCCGGCCAACAGAAAATCTCAGAACAGCCAGTCAAAGAAGAATGAAGGTGAAGCCAACGCTGTGATAGCTCAAGTTTCTCCTCAATATCAAGCACCCATGGCTCCCATGCCTTACTATCCATATCTGTACATTGTTGTTGCACAATATCAACAACATCCATACCAGTATCATCCACAACAACCAGTTCAAAATGTACAAAATCAGCAACAATCGCAACGTCAACAACAGACTCAACAAAACAACAGAAATTAGCAGAATCAAAACCGTCAAAACAACAACAATCAAGGAAATCACAAACGTCCAAACTTCGACAGAATTCCGGTGTCATATACTGAATTGTTCCCTTACTTAGTTCACTAAGGGGCAATTGTTCCCAAGGAGATCGCACCTGCAATTCCTCCGTTTAACCAAAAGCATAATCCAAATGCGTCTTGTGCTTATCACTCTGGATATATAGGACATGCAACAAAGGACTGTATTGTTTTCAAAACCAAGGTTCAAGAACTCATTGATCGAAAGATTTTGACTTTTGCTGAGGAAGGTCCTAACATTCAGCATAATCCTTTGTCCAATCACGGTGGACATGCGATAAACCTGATTGAGGATGATTCAAAGGTTGAATTAATCATGGATGTTGACGAGGTCAAAACCCCGATGACTGTGGTTATAAAAAAATTGAATGAACATGGTGTCATACCCCAAATTTTGACCACTAAGATTCCCATCATTGTGTCAATCATCATCACAATATGGATGAACCATCATGCCTCATCAAATGCCTCAAGGATTGTTGAGCATTCACTACAATCAAAATTAGGGTTTCAAGCCCTCTCAGAGCCTTAGACAAAGGATCAATCAAGGAATGACATGATCTTCAACTTGTCTAACCTCTCAAACATCCACAATGGATCAAAAGGACTCCCACTTCAAGGATCAAGCACAAGGCTGCTCCCTTTTAGGTGGATCAAGTCTCAAGATCGACAGTGTCACCAAATTAGGGTTTTGGTCGACCAGGGCCTCCAGATGGAAATTTTTCATCTGGGCACAAGCCAATTATCCAAAACATAACCTAATATACTCCATGGAACCTCATGGACCCAATCATCAAGTCAATTTGACCTCAGGGGATGCATTCATCAAAAATCAGGAATTAGGGTTTCTTGACCTAATTCACCCCTAAGTTGACTTCTGGGACAAATCATGGACCAAGACCTCAAGAGAGGATTTGAGGGTCTTTAATGAACCATATTGATCCATTTGGAACAATGGATTAATCCAAGAAGCTTGAGCAACAAGTCTCAATTTCATCTGCACCACAATTAGGGTTTCGCGAGGAAAGTCAACTGTAACTTTGACTTTTGACCATGACATGCTCCCAAGCCCTAAGACATGATTCAATATACCCTATGACACCCATGGAACATGTCCATCAAGTTTTATTTAGGTCAAGAACATGATTTCTTGAAGAATTGCACAGTTTGGAATTCATCTGATAAAACGTCAATTGTGCACAAAAGTCAACTTTGACTTTTTGAGATTTTTCACCAAAATGGATTTTTAACCCTAAAATGATGTTAATGTATGACTTGAATCATCATTCATCAAGAAAAATCAAAGAAAGAGGGATAACTTGTAAAAGGGGTAACCATAAAAACTTAGAAAAATTTCTAAGTTATGGAAAAAGTGACACTAATGTGCCAACTTTGGAAGACCATAACTCCTAAACCACAAGGCCATTGTTCCCCATTCAAAGCTTTATTTGTAGATCTCATTGCCCTATACAAAAGCTTCATACTGACCTATGTCCAAATTCCTCATGGATTTTGAGTTATGGAGTGATCAAAATCAAGAAAAGTCACTTTGTTCCAACACTTAGTGAAAATTTCACTAAGTCAGATTTTACCCTACTTTTTGCCAAATGTAGGGGGATTTTTCACTTGGATTCAAAAGAGATCAAAACCAAACATGTTCAAATAGTTGTTGTATCATGTAAAGGCTTTCCAAAATGACCAAGAACATTACCAAATTCAATTTGAGTCATGAGATATGACATTGGCAAGTTGCCTTGCTGAAATCTGCCAAGGCAAGGCAGATTTTTGCACTTTTGGTCGATTTGCCAAAATCAGCCAAATCCAAATGCTCCTATCCACTTGGACACCTCTGAGGATTGAATCTAAAGGGGACAATCACTGAGCCAAGACTCCAAAGTCTTTGGAACAAGAAATAGCATGTTGAACATAGAGTTGCCAAAATAGGGACAAGACTCCAATTTTGGATTGGAGCATTCAATGGAAGCATCAAGGTGGCATGGACTGAGCCACTCTCAACTGAATTCAGTCAAGACTTATCCAAGACCAAGGGAACCACAGCCCTGTGCCCTAACCTCTAGTCAATGGCTAGAGGAGACTTGCATTTCCATTGGCCAACATTGAACAAACACCTGCTGTAGTTGCCATTCACTGTGGATCCCAAAACAAACTTGCTCTGCTATAAATAGAGCTCATTTGTGATCAGTTTGAGTACACCAAAGCCATCTAACAGATGCTTTCCTCAAAATCTCTTCTTTCACTCCAATTTTGCCTTCTAAGGCAAGTCACTATCGGGTTTTGAGTTTGAGAGCTTTTCCAATCAAACCAATCACTCACACACCTCACATACATCATATAGAAGTGATCCAAACACTCACATAACATCTGGAACACTGATTTCACAAAATCACTAGCCAATTGCTCAAGTTCTTGACAGTTTTGCAGTTGAGGTACCATCTTCAACTCCAAACCATTTCAATCCATTCCAAGCATTCATACACACTCCATGGCACCTAGGGAAGCTATCCAGATCATTGGAACCTAGCTGTAACACCTCCAACACAAATCACGATCACCAGCTGCAAGTGGTAAGCATGAGCTCTTCTAACTCTATGATCCATGCAATTTTTGCTGCACAATAATTTGGCCATATGTTCATAATCATGCATGGAATGTTTCCCTTCAATTAATTGCATTGTTTGAATCGTGTATCAAAAATCCTAGCCTTCATGCAGAAATTAGGGTTCTTGAGGATTTTTCGTGATTTCTTGTTATATGTTTAATTTAAATGAAATAAATTGTCATAAACATGATCGTGAGGTTGAGACGAGAATATTGATATGTGGATTGCATGTTGTTGTACCCCAAATTTTTCCCTTAGATTCATTGATTCGTCTGCATAACATATTAGGTCAATCATTCGTGCATAACTAACCTCTTTATCTAGTTTTTTTGTTGTTTGTTTGTTTCATTTGTGGACACAGGTACTGCTGCAGAAAAGTCAAGGTCAAGAAGGCTTTGTTCTTGAAGCTAGACCATGATTTAAGCGTTTGTTTCTTAAGAATGTGGTATGTCCTGTTGGTAGTGAGCTATGCATCTTGAAGTGGTAAAACCTGGATAAAGATCTTAAATCAAATTTAGGAAAGTATTCTCAAAGTGAAGTTCAAGATTCATTTTCCATGCAAAGGCCAAATTTGGTACAAGACTCAAGGATTCCTTTACAAGAGTGTATATTGGGATCATTTGGAACGCACGAGGTTCAGGAATTCATCCTTTTGCTTTTGTTCCGATACATACTGCATACAGACTCGCAAATGTCAACTAAAACAAAGAGTTGCAGTTGAAAGATTCAACAAATCATATAGTGATTTACATCCTTTGCCTAAGGGAAGTATAGATAGCATAAGGCAAAGTGCTCTTCTATAGATCAGACTTTTAAACGACAACTCCTGTGTGACTGATATATTCCAACAATAACGCTACCTTTTAAAGAAATGTCAAACATCCAAAGTGCATTACAATACGAGTTCAATGCTTAGGTGCACAATATTTAGAGGCTCACTACAAATTAAGCACGAGTTCTGTTGTCTCATTCAAACAATAAGACTACACAGTACAAATTACAAAGGGGCTACAAAGTTGCTTTATAAAATACTTTCCAAGTGAAAATCATAAAAGCAAACAAATGAGACAACATGGGGAGGAACCAAGTCAATGCTTCTTGTTTGGAACTCTAGCGTACACTTTTGGTGGCTTGCACGTTGAGTTGAAAAGCACCAGTTAGGACAGTCACGGATAGTCCTCTAGAGCCATTATCACCAACTACTTCCAATATGGCTGATATTTCTGATGATCCATCCTTCGAAAGCTTCTTTAATGCAGCGGTTATTAGAAATACTCCAACCGCCAAAGCCTCTTTTTGTTCAAATTGGTGACGATGTCGCTACTGCTGCAAACATAAATTGGAAACCAAGTTATCATCTTTCCAAGTGAAAGTCACAAAGATAACCTACCATCAGTTTTGTTCCCGAACATAATACAAGAGTTTGTTTAATGTAATAACATAAATCATGCTACAACTGTTGTTATAAGGGACCACCTGACGATTTCGCGGTAAATTTTTAAACGAAAAGGGAGTCGGGACAGTGGCACCAGTGGACATTCTTCATAATGGCATTCTCTTCCAACATCCATGATGATAAAGGGTGTCATGCTTCAATATGCGACCCATTCTGCTACATCGTCTTAGAGCTACGTGTGGCACGCCGTCATCCCCGGTAAACGTCCGAAAGCTGTAAAGAAATGAAATAAGAATTCGTGAGGAGGAAAATAAAAGCTCAAGGCAAGATACACTAAACTCATCATTTCGTAATAACAAGAGCACAGGGCTGCTACAACAGTTGACCGCATTCGACACGTAGAAAATTGTTAAAGTCAATCAAGAGAGAACGAGTGCAAAAGATTCAACAGTAACTGACAGAACCTGACCGTAAAGAGGCCAATACGAAAAGGAGTGCTGCACCCTCGGCAGCCAAATACGATGAAGCTTTCCGGGAGCTTGGCCTACGAGGAAATATCATATTAGAACTTTTGAAGACAACAAATCAAGTACACTTAGCGGAATATTGGATACCTTTCACTGCAATGTTATCAAAGTTGCTCGCACCGAAGGAGATTAGGCTCTCGAAAGCTGTACGGCAAGATTCAAAGAGTATACACGAAAATCGCCACCGGAGGATAATGTTATCGACTCTGAAGTTAGAATGTTGGTGACGTTTACTCAATCGACAAGGAAACGAGTGCTGCAGTGGGCGGTGTAGAATTTGCTGTTCCGGCTCTAATTGGAAGATGAAGGAAAGTTCCAAGTCGATTGAGATATTGGAACGTTAAGATTACAGATTCACATTTGAGCACCTTTCATCCAACGCCATCAATCCTCAAAGAACATCGCCAAAACCTGATCGAAGCAAAAAAGGGGAATTAATCAGAATCCAATATAATCAGACCGTCAGTACCACTTTCCTCGATAAAAACAAACCTCAATTGGCTTTACGCATACTGATGAAACCTGTTCGAAGGACCACATGTTATTTGACTTCCATATAAAACATGAACCATGTGAAACACGTGAAAATACTCAGAGATGTTCTTACCAACATAGAATTGTCAGAACTTTGTAAGTTTCAAGGATGTAAAACATTTTGTCGTACAGAAGACTGAATTGGTGCTTGCTGAAGTCACTCTACCTGCTGCAGTTCATGAAGCGCATCAGTAAATGTTAGGACATGAAAAATACAAATCCGACAATCCAAACGAACCATATCTGCAAGCCAAACATAATTCAATCAAATAGGAATTAAATCAAACTTTCCTAGCTGGCCTCAGAGTTATTTTAAGAATCAGAAACTTTTCCGTCATTTTCAATTAAGAATGGAGGGCAACATCGTAAAACGTCGCCAACAGCCAATTCTTTCCCATTTGGATTAAGCAAACCACAATAATCAGATTCAAATCAAGTTTTTTTCGCAACAAATCATATCCAAACATTTCAAGATACAGATTTCCAAACTTTCCAAAACTGTATCAAGCTTGGTTCCACGATTCAAAGAAAAAAACTTTCCAAACAATCCATCACACAATGGTTCAATATCTTTCCATAACAAGTTAAAACTTGTCCCAAACAACATTTGAAAACTTCCCAAATTTTGAAACCAAATCATATCAAAACTGTCCAAACCATATATCAGACCACAGCAAAAGTTTCCAAATCAAGCACCATAAATCAGAGCCATTAAATCACCAAATCAAGTGCAACAATCATTCAGACGAGTTCCAAAACCTTCCAAATTTAAAGACTAAATCAAATCGGTGATGATTGGAAATATTGACAATAAACCAACATTAAAACCTTCCAAATAAATTCATCATTGGCCATCAGCTATAAAAGGGGCACTTTGCATCAGAGAAGGGACGAAAAATCAGAGAGAAACCTATACGAAAAATTCAAGAGAGAAAAATCACAAAATCCCAAATCAACAAAAGTACCAAACTACTTCCAAACCCACCGACCCAGGCTCAGAACACCGGAGGTGCTCATCATCGCCTCAACATTCAGAGCAGAAGGAGATCAAAGCAACAACATAAACCACAAGCTCGCGAAAGAAAGAGGTAAAGAGAGAAAGAGTTTTTCCCTGACGGAGATCCGTGAAGCCCTCGCCGCCGCCGCCGCCGATCGCTTTCCCTTTTCTCATTTTTTTGCTTTAAATTATTGTGCCTTGTATTGTAATACTCTCAACATAGTGAAATCGGGGACGGGAACCATGGGGGAAGGGTATATGTTGTTTGATGTTGTTTGATCGAGTGAGACGAGGAATCGAGAGAGAATAAAAGAGAAGAGGATGGTGGCGCGATTGGGGTTTAATCCCTAATTTCTGAGCGATTGCATGAAGAGAGCGAGAGAGAAGGGTGAGATAGTTCGTGTGAGCACCCCTCCGTTTCTTTTCCCTTCGTTTTGATCAATCTCTTTTTATTTTAAAAAAACCTTTTTAAAAAAAAATATAACTTAACTTTTTTTATATATAACCACTAATAAGAGTCTTTTAGTAAATCCTAAAACTATTTTTGTTAACTCTTATTAACTTTTAATAACTTTAATACTAATCTTTTTAAAATTAATTAGAAATCCTTATCTTTTTTTCAATTAAAATAATCCCAATAAAATAAATTCTTAACTTTCTCAATTTAAATAATTCTAAAATAAATAAAACCCTTTTTTAAATATTAACTCTCTCAATAACTCTTTATAATAATAAAACCTTAAAAACCAACTTTTTTTTTTTTATTAAAACTTTTTAATTGAAGAGGACCCCTAACTCTAAGTTAATAAATCCTTAAGTAATTCTAATTTAAAACTTTTTTAGGATAATCCTCAAATAAATCATTAACTTTTATAAGAAAACTCTAGCTAAAATGATCCTTAACAAGTCTTCACAATAATAACCGTAATTAATCAAAACTCTTCTCTTAATGATCATCCCCTTTAGATCCCTCGAGTGCGAGTGCGCGTTTATATCATTTGTATGCTTATCTATATCTATATGTTTACTATGTCTAAACCTTTTCAAAAATACTAAAAACTCTCGATCCAACGTCAAGCCACTTTTATACCCATGTAAGTCGAGCGCCTTCGGGTCTCGCATTCAACCTTTTCGGTCACAATACACTTTAACTAGCCCACTTTGCTAGTATGCACAAATAATCAAAGTTAGTCGGTCCCCTCGACATTCCAAAGGAAGGTTCATTAAAATTGACTAAACCGTCATAGGACTAACGCTTTTAGAACCTTTGGCCATAGGATTCGGAGTCGCCGTACTCCACGTCTCGCCGTAGACAATTAGAACCTTAGCCTTAGGATTGGAGTCGCCGCACTCCAAGTAAATGCTCTGCCGCGAACATTTACAATCCTACCCCGCTTGAACCATCCTACAACTTTAGAGTCGCCGCACTCTATGTAAGGTCTTGCCCAAGACTTTACTTCCCCTTGGAACCTTGACCCCGTCAAGAAGTTCCTCTTTCAGAACTACGCATACTCTGATTCTACTCCCGAGGATACGTAGGCGTAAGGTGCGATACCTTATCGAGTATACTTAGATACTAACCCCTAGGGTTCCAACCTTTAGCATAACACCCTTAGCAAGCGAATGAGAGATAACATAAATACTAACGAGAGGTTCCCGTAGAGTACTACGGACGTTTAGGATGCTAATACCTTCCCTAGGCGTAACCAACCCCCGAACCTTAGATCTTTAGGTTTTTTTCGCTTTTGAACCTTTCCTTTGGATAAATCAAAGACGGTGGTGAACATTTAAAGAAATGTGATCCTAGTTCATTAATAACTATGGTATCCAATTCTCACCGCAACACATGTATAATCAAGTATTCAGTGAGATTGAAGAGAAAATGCAAATCTGGGCAAACCCAGAACACGCGCGTGTTCTTGGGTGTTCTTGGCGCCATTTCTTTTAAATTCAAATATTTGAATTTTGTGATTTTATTTAATTGATTCAAAAATTAGTTTCTCTCTGAGTTTTAATGATTTTGAGTTGGTTCTTTTTTTAATAATTCACAAAAATGTTAAAATATTTTATTCTCCTAAAAAATCCCAAAAATATTATTTATTTTGAATAATTGATATTTTTGCAAAGAATTAATGTTTTAATTATTTTTGACATTTAAAATATTTTTTCCACCTTGATTTTGCAACTTTTAATGCCTTCTAATTATTTTGTAGGTCAACACTTAATTTTTGAAGCATTAATCCAAGATCACAATTTGTTTTCCATATGTTAAACAATTTTGATCATTTTAATTGAATTTGTATTCAATTAAAACACATTTTTGAAAACAAATTAGGGTTTTGGATTAATTCAACCCTCATAAATCATTTTCAAAACTCTTTGGGCCTCTAATAGAGTATAAGACCCAATCCTTTTTTTGACCAAATCATTTTTGGACCTCAGTGTATTGTATAAGTCCCGATACCGTAAAAAAAACGGCGCGATCGTCACCTTTTGAAAAATAACCTACTGGGCATACGCTCGAGTAGTAAGATCCATTTCTTTTCTTAAAACTCTTTGGGCCTCTATTAGAGTGTAAGACCCAACCCACTTGTACAGAAAACTTTTTGGGCCTCATTCGTTGCATAAGTCCCACTGTACATTTTTAAATTCGGCACGATCGTCGCCAGTTTAAAAATTAACCTTTTGGGCCTCTCCTTGAGCTATAAGACCCATTCAAAACTTTTGGGCCTCTATTAGAGTGTAAGACCCAACCCCCTTTTAACCAAAACCATTTTTGGGCCTCACTTATTGTATAAGTCCCTCTGCGTTAAAAGAAAACTTCGGCGTGATCGCCATTTTTAACGAAAAATCAATTGGGCCTACCCTCGTGTTATAAGCCCCACTTTTTTTCTTTAAACCTTTTGGGCCTCTAATAGAGTGTAAGACCCATCCCTTTGTACAGAAAACAATTTTTGGGCCTCAGTCACTTGTATAAGTCCCTCTGTACAAATTCAAACAGTGCGCTCACTGATAAAACCCTGGGCCTCTCCTTGAGCTGTAAGCCCCAAATCTTTTCTTTTTCAAAGCACTTTCTCCTTTGATTTTGAATATACTGTTGTTTTTAATCTGTCTTTGTTGAACAACTAACCAAACAGCATGGAAGCTCTACAACCGAGTAAGTGGTTATTGCTTTCATTTACCGCTTTCATATACATATAACTGTATTGTGGGGTTGTTTCACTGTAAGTCTTCTTTCATAAACTCATATCAACTGTGTAATAATAGTATAGATATTTCGAGTTTCCCCAGCAACTACGTCTAGAACTAGGTGACGTCGTTTTGTTTATTCATAGAAATAGACAACTAGATCCCCAATAGGATCACCAGATACAGTCTTCTCTTCGGCTGTCCTCATTAGGAATTGTCAAGAAACTCTACTCCCAGAGATGAATGTATTCTCCGTGAATGGCATCTTTGAGTTTCTTCCAAATTCTTAAACTTTCCTGACTTGATCTATTCCTTGTGAATAGCTTGCCTTGAATTTCTCGGGGTTTGGGGACCCACGGGCTTCTTAAAAGCATCGGCCTCCTCTTGGGCATCGTACAAGGACCCACAGGCTTCCTAAAAGCAACCCGCCTCCTCCTGGGCTTAGTACAAGGACCCGCCGGCTTCTTAGAAGTATTCACAGCCTCCTCTTAGGCTTCGTATAATGATTTCTTCCTCCGGGAATGATAGCCTCCTCTTGGGCTTCGTACAACGACCGATCGGCTTCTTAAAAGCTTTCAGCCTCCTCTTGGGCTTCGTACAAATTGTCCCGACGACCTCCTAGAGGTATAGGAACATAACTTAATCATCTGCATAGAACAGTCCTTTCAAAGAGTCTACTACTGTTTCTCAAAGCATAGTACAAAAGATGAAACTCTAGACACGGACAGTCTATCATCCTTGAGTCTCAAAGACATTCTCAAGTGACCCCTTCAAAAATAGGAAGAAACCCCGTAGACTCGGATAGTCTCGATAACCTTCAAATTTCCCAATTCCTTAAAGAACAGGAATAGCCCGGATCCTCGAATCAAATCCTCGAGTACAGTGTTGCTCATATAAGAACTGATTTTCTCTTTAAAAATCAGTATACTGGACCTGTCACTTAACTGAACAGTAACCATAGCCTCCTCTTAGGCTTTGTATAATGATCCTTCTCCGGTGAAGTTAGCCTCTCTCTTGGGCTTTATACAATGCTTCTCCCCAGCGGAGTCAAACAACGTTTAGCCTCTCTCTCTCGGGCTTTGTACGAGACACATAAGAGACTTCCTCGTTGAGTCAATCACCCCTTTCGCCTCCATCTCGGGCTTTATATGAGATACAAAAAGGTTCTTATTGAGCCAAACAAATTTTAGCCTCCATCTCGGGCTTCGTACGAGATACAAAAAAAACTCTCTTGTTAAGTCAAGTAGCCTTCATCTCGGGCTTTATACGAGATACTAAAAGACTCCATCGTCGAGTCAAAACCTTTTAGCCTCTCTCTCGGGCTTTGTACGAGACACATATTAGCCTCCTCTTAGGCTTTGTATAAGAAAACCACTGGTTGATCCAATCAACCTTTTAAGCATCAAAGTTGTGCCTCGTTCACAGTACAAAAACATCAACAACTCCTTCCCCTCCATCTAATTGCTGTAAGCGGCAAGCCTCTGGATCATCTACATCCATGCCACTGTCCCTCTTTTAGTATGAGAAATTCCTAAGGAAAGATATCATTGCTCTACACTGAGTTAAAGTCTTTCCCTTCAGGTTAGAAATCCCCTATAAAGGAAATTATGGCATTGCCGAATTCACAAATCCCGGTTAAAGTAATTCTCCTTTATAATCAGTCACCCAACAGTTGTGACAAACAAACCCCTCTTTAGAGATGACAAATTCTCTCTAAAGACAACGCCTTTTAGCTTCACATCTTGGGCTTTGAACAAGATACAAATAGACTCTTCAGCTTCACATCTTGGGCTTTGAACAAGATACAAACCACCTTTCGCTTCACGTCTTGGGCTTTGAACAAGACACCAAACAACCATTTCCTCCCATAGAATAGGAGGAACTACGAACGCTCTGATTTCCCTGTTTCGGTAAACGGGAATACGTAGGAATAAGATTGAAAGAAAAATCTTAGCGAACACACTAAACAAAAACCCAAAATCCCATACTCTCATGTATCTATCAAAAAGCATCAGTCCTAACATCCTAATCCTTGTTCCCCGCCAGAAACCTGTCTGTCAAAATAACACAAGAAAGGCCCCACCACATTGATCGCATCCGTAACCTAACAGACCGCTGTTTAAACTCGGTATGCAAGCAGGGTTAATTGGAGACATCTATTTCCCTTCCTTATTCAGCTCACAATAGGATAAAAAATGAATCGACCTGTAGTAAACTGACTCCAGAGAGCGACCGCGCTTAAGAACCGCGTCCAAAATCGCTCGCTACAGAAAAATGGCGCCCACCGTGGGGCTCTTCTTAACTTTTTTCTCTCTTCACTTGTGTGAAAACCACAGATTGGGGCTTCCGCCGGGGAACCCATTTTCTGTCAGGAACTTAGGATTCATAGCTTTAAAGGTCTAGGATGATTAGGATAAATATATACTGCTTTTCCTAATTGCTATACGTGTTTATTTTTCTACTAATGGGAATGCGTGTAATGCCGCGTGTGGAAAGATTGAGTATGCACTTAAGATAAGTGATGGCGACGGCTGACCAATGCAACCCATTCTCTCACCTAGACAATGGGCCGATTGTGATGTCTGAGAAGCTAGGGAGCCAAACCCTTTCGTAGTGCGAAAACTATCGGGAATAGTTGTTACGCGATACTACCCTCATTTGAGGCTGGTGATCTATTCTCGGTGAATGGCACTTACTCTAAGATTGCTCTACAACTCGCTGGCGATCCGCTTGTTGTTTTGCTTTCCTGGGAGGAGCTGATGATAATGAGTACAGGTACAAAAATCACCCTAGTATAAACCTTTGGGGATGGGTAGAGCCTTGGCTTCATGACAACGACCCTTTGACCCCATGTTTTTTCTATGTTTTTGTGTGCTGCATTCATGCATTCATTTAAAAAACATTAAAACATTCAAAAAAATTTCTCTTCTAGTCTCTCTGTTTTTCAAATTAAACTAAGACTGTGATTGCAAATATCAGAGAAAAGGATTGCACTAATGGATTTCGGTAAAAGGAGAACTCATAAGTACACCTTCAAGGTTCCAAAACTAGAGGATTTGAGAGGTTTGGCGAGAATGTTCACAAACCAAGAGGCTTTCAGAGCCAAACACGGAGGTCTGCTACCTCTGTTAAGGGTCCATGTGATTGAGGGAATCATGGATGCGCTCATTCAGTTTTACGATCCGGTTTATCACTGTTTCACATTCCCGGATTACCAGCTCGCACCAACGCTGGAGGAGTATTCTCATCTGATTGATCTACACATTACTGATCGAGCTCCATTTTCTGGACTGGAAGAAATTCCAAAGAATCAGACCATTGCAAGAGCAATTCATTTGGACGAGTCTGAGGTTAGGACTCACCTAACCACTAAGGGTGGCATCCAAGGTTTGCCGGCCCAGTTCTTGACAAAGAAGGCCCTGTATTTTGCCAGTATAGGAAACGTGACTGCTTTTGAAAGCATCTTTGTCTTGCTCACCTACATGTTATTTTTGTTTCCCAACATCAATAACTTCATCGACATCAACTTCATTAAGGTTTTTCTCATTGGAAACCCTGTGCCGACTTTGCTTGCAGATGCGTATCATTCTGTACATTTGGGGAATTTGTACAGCGGATGGGAGATCACATACTGTGTACCTCTGCTTTATAAATAGTTTATCTCGCACTTGCCCAAGTCTACTGCTTTCTGGGATCATTAGAGTGCCTTACGTTGGTCGCAGAAGATCATGTCTCTCACCAACTCTGATATAGATTGGTGTAATTGGATCTATGATGGAATCAGAATCATTGATCGTTGTGGAAACTTCCCCAACGTACCCCTCATAGGAACTAAATGAGGAATCAACTATCATCCGATGTTGGTTCGCCGTCAATTTGGATACCCGATGAGGCATATTCTGCTGAATGCTCATCTGGAAGGTCTTTTCTTCAAAGAAGGAGTAAACGACAGAGCACTAAAGATGGAAATAGTGCACGCTTGGAAGCATGTTCATAAGAAAGGACGAGAGTCTCTAGGAAAACCGGACTGTGTCTCGATGGAGCCTTATCTCCATTGGGTACAAACTAGAGCTCTCAAGCTAAAAATGCCTTATCCTCGTTACGGAATTCTTCCGCCGAGGGAATCTGTCATGTACTTCATGACTGAAACTGAAAAGCTTCAGGTTACTCTCAACAAAGTTCAAAAGGAGAGAAGGTCTTGGAAGAACAAGTACCGCACCCTCGACATAGAGTGCATCAAAATATAGCAATTACTGAAAGAGAAAGATGCTCTGATTGAAATTTTGGAGCAACATGCTGTAGAGAATCAAGATGACCAAAGGAATTTGCTCGCTCCTTTCACCTGGCAAAGGAATGACAACCCGACAACGGCCCAAGAGCCCCGGTCAAAGAAAAGGAAAGTACCAGAATCAGCACCCGATTTCTCTTCAGAGAGGACTCGGGACCCGTTAGCCTAGGTTTCTGTTTCTGCACCTTGTAATATACTGTATTTCCATTTCTGTAATCCTTTGAATTCAATAAAAAGGGGTTTCCCTACCGTTTGATATTTGCAATCTAATTGTCGAAGTTTATTTTGATTAAACTAAAAAACAATTAATATAATCATTCCATTCATCATTCTCACATCACGTATTCTTCTTACCTACGAATCTCACGTTTGTGTCTCGGTTCTAAAGTCAAACTGTCTCATTCGTATAATACTTGGGCCAATCGTCAAAAAAAGATGGATGATCTTGAGGAAGAAAACAGAGAGTTGAAGGAAGAGATCGACGCTCTGAGAGAGGATATGAGAAAGCTTCGCAACGACATGCAAGCCATAGCAGAAGCTCAGATACAAAGGACTGTGATCTCAGAGATCACCTCAACGCCCATAGTGGAGAAGTTTGATCCTAGGTATCAAATGCCGAAAGATCGTCCTTGGGGCATGCCTGTTAACTATATCCCGGAAGGATATGTTCCGCCGATCACTGAAGATCAGGGAATCACAACAGAAGCCGCTGGGCCTGAAGGTTACAAACTTCGGGAAAGCAAAGATGCCAGGGGCATACTGAAGACTCCTGAAGGTTATAAACTTCAGGAAACGCCAAGATTCGCTGTCGTAGTCACAGTACCACCCCCTGTGGTGCACACTGTCCCGGGGGGACAGATTCCACAGATACCTTCTGGTAAAAAGGAAACTATGTTTGATAAAATGGATGAATTCCAGGAATAGTTCTTGGAAATGCATAAGGAACTGCAAGCCATTCGCGGTCAGGATCTATTTGGAAAGGACGCTGCAGACCTTTGTCTGGTCCCCAATGTGAAAGTTCCGCACAAATTTCAAGTGCCCAACTTTGAAAAGTACAAGGGTAACTCTTGCCCTCAGAGCCATCTGGTGATGTACGCTCGGCGGATGTCAGCTCAGACGGAGAATCAGGACCTGCTGATTCACTACTTTCAGGATAGTTTAACCGGTGCCGCACTCAAATGGTACATGGATTTAAACCGTGCCACGATCAGCACATTCAAAGATCTTGGCACTGCCTTCGTCCAACAATACAAATACAATTTGGACATGGCACCCGACAGAGATCAACTCAGATCGATGTCGCAAAAGGACAAGGAAACCTTTAAGGAGTATGCTCAAAGGTGGCATGAAATCGCCGCTCAAATTTGTCCACCTCTTGAGGAAAAAGAGATGACAAAGATCTTCTTAAAGACCTTAAGCTCATTTTACTATGACTGAATGGTTGCCAGTGCACCCAGTGATTTCACCGAGATGGTGGGCATGGGCGTACGTCTTGAGGAAGCCGTCCGAGAAGGACGTTTGGCAAAAGACACTGGATCAATGAACGGTACTAAAAAATACGGTAGTGCTCTCCCTAAGAAAAAAGAGAAAGATATTGGGAATATCTCTCTCGGAAAGCAAAGGCGACGTTATCAGCCGGTAGCAGCTGTAACTCCTGCTATCGGCCCTGCGCCTATTCCTACGTATCAACCTCAGGTTGCGCAGAGCCAACCTAATCAGCAAAGGGCACAACAGCCTCTTCAGCAGGCTCGTCCTCCATATAACCACAACCGTACAACACGACCATCAGGGTTTGATCCTATACCCATGTTGTACGCAGAGCTGTTTCCGTTACTACTGGCTAAGGGGCACATTCAGACTAAATCTCCTCTTACAGTACCGGAAAATCCGCCTTTTTGGTTTAAGGTGGATCAAACTTGCCCTTACCGCCAAGGAGGATCAGGGCATAATATAGAGAATTGTCTCAATTTCAAGTCCGACGTGCAAAAACTTGTTAGGAGCGGGGTCTTATCCTTCAAGGATACAAATTCTAATGTTCTCACGAACCCGCTGCCTCAACATGAGAAGGCTGCAGTCAATTTGATAGAAGGAGAGACTAACGATGTCTATCAAATTCATGATGTACACTTGTTGAAAACCAATCTGGTCAAGATGCATTGTAGACAGAGTGGATATGGCCATGTGTCACCTCATAATTATCACCAGTGTGATATCTGCTCTAAAGACAACCAGGGATGTTCTGTGGTGCAAGCAGCTCTACAGGAACAAATGGATCTCGGATGGATCCAAGAGCACCGAGTTCGTGGAGTTAACATGGTCTACACGAATTCCAACGTCATTCAAAACCACGACATTCGTGCGATGAGTGTCAACTTGGTGGCGATGCACTCAAGGCAAAGCTAGTATCATAATCTGCCGCGGCACGATTACAGTTCCTGTCTGACTTGCTCGGTAAATAAACAGGGATGCTCTTTCATACAGGAGGCCCTCCAACGTCAGATGGATTTTGGATGGATCCAAGACTACCATGATAGGAACCCTTATCAGATCAACATGGTTCAGATCTTCGATATTCCCGTGATGAATACTAACCTGGTAGAGTTACATGCTGAGCAGGTCCGACTCGGATTCTTAATATCACATGACTATCAAAGCTGTAAAGCGGGTTGCGAAAACAATCAAGGTTGTACCCTTGTCCAGGAGGCACTTCAGCACTTGTTAAATCACTGGTGGATGCCAATTTATATGGATGAAGATACTCAACAAATTAGTATCAGTAACAGGAATCCTACTCAATGTCAAAGTCGGGATGTCTGACTCATGGAAGCTAACCTAGTGAGGTTACATTATATTAAAAGTGGACGTGGCCAGGTGCCACCACACAATTATGACCGTTGTAGTGTCTGTTCGGAAAGTAACCAAGGGTGTTACCTTGTGAGAGCAGCTCTTCAGGGTCAGGTGGATCGTGGAGAAATTCGTCCATATCCGAGTTCTAGACCCATCAACTGGATGCCGAACTACCTTGCCAATTAAGTCGAGGACGTTGTGGCAATCTCTGGTCATCACCAGACCAGGGATGTTTTTGCCATTATCCCTCTACTTGACGAATCTAAAATTCCCAACCTGGAACGGATCGAGATTACTTACGATGGTCAGAAAAATCAGAAGGTTCTCGTAGTCATCTATCTGCCGGGGCCAACACCGTATGAATCAACTAAGGCTATCCCTTACAAATACGGTGCAACAACAATTGAAAATGGAAAGGAAATTCCATTACCCTCCATCGTGAATATTGCAGACATCAGTCGTGTAACACGGAGTGGTAGAATCTTCAACAGATGAGTTGGAGAACCTAACAAGGAAAATGAACTTCAAACAGAAGCTCCCAATCCACCAGTCGGTCAATCCAGTAATCCCGACCTTTCGAAAAATAATGATGAGATGCTGAAGCTCATCCAAAGGAGTGAATACAAAATTGTCGATCAACTGTTACAAACTCCTTCAAAGATCTCGGTATTATCATTATTACTCAGTTCAGAAGCCCACAGGGAGGCTCTACAGAAAGTCTTGGAGCAAGCCTTTGTGGAACAGGATGTAACAATCAGACAGTTCGATAGCATTGTCTCTAACATCACTTCCTGCTATAATTTGGGATTTAGTGATGAGGAATTACCCGAAGAGGGTCGCCGTCATAACATGGCGCTCAACATTACAGTTAACTGCCAGGATGATGCTTTAGCCAGCGTACTGTAGACACAGGGTCAGCCCTGAATGTTATGCCGAAGTCCACTTTGATGCGATTATCATTCAAAGGCCCTCCGATGAGAATCAGCGAGGTCGTCCTCAAAGCATTCGACGGATCCAGAAAAATAGTTATCGGCGAAGTTGATCTTCCCATAACTATCGGTCCTCACACTTTCCAAGTCACTTTCCAGGTCATGGACATCCGGGCAACATACAGTTGTTTATTAGGAAGACCTTGTATATATATCAGGCTGGAGCGGTTACTTCAACCCTCCACCAAAAGCTAAAGTTCGTTCAGAACGATCAACTTGTCACAGTTTGCGGGGAGCAGGCCTTGCTGGTGAGTAACTTGTCATCATCTGCTGGTATAGAACCCGAGGAGATTATTGGAACTCAGTTCCAAGCACTGTCAGTAAGCAAGGATAATCAATCAAGAGGAGGAACCTCGATTTCCTCATACAAAGATGCTATCAAAACGGTCGAGAATACCGACACAACCGGATGGGGACAGCTTGTCATTCCTATTGACAATAAAACAAAGAAGGGTCTTGGTTTTTCTGCAACCTGTACCCGGACAGCTACTAACGATGAAAGTCTTCATCCCATTCAAAACTTCTTCCACAGTGGAGGTTTTCTTCACCCGGTGTCTCAAGCAGTACATGCTATCAATGAGGAAGATCCCTCTGACACAGATGAAGAATGGAAGTCCTATCTTAAAGAGGACGGTTATATGTCTCAGGAAGAGGTGCATATGCCATTTTGCTATCTTGCACAGAGTTCGAGATTTATACCACGGTCAGACGTCGAAATGATATATGGAGATTATGATCCAGAAGGATGTCGTGCTCCGCCAAATTCATTAGAGGAAGACACTCTGATGAAAGACAACTTTGACCACAATTACTATGGCCCAATGGATGGTCTGCCAATGTGGCAACCTTACCCAGGAAACTTGGGGCAAGAGAGTCAGCCGAACAATGAAAATTAGCTGACCGTCATTAAACAGAATACCTGTGTCCCCACCATGTCATGGGATCAACACTCAGGTCATTCAGAAACTACTCAACATGAAGATGAATTCGCAACGTTTGCAGGACTTGAATTCATCAACTATGCTTTTCCTGAGGTTAACGTCATCGAGAGAGATGACTCCTTAGGTTCCAAAGAAGTTTGGGACACCCTGGGACAACCAAGTGGAAAATACGACTTCATGGTCAAGTACACTGCTCCCGAAAGCTCTCGTATCAGGCTCGAAGACATCCAACCTACTGGATGGGGAGATACAGCTGAGAGCACAACTACTCTGCATAATACAACAGAGGAATCCTCCTACGACAATTCTGCCTTGGAGACAGATTCCAATGATCTTGCTCCGCCAAAAATCAGCGTCATTTCTGAAGACAAATCAAGGAAGGTGCCAGACTTTGTGATTCACCGAGGAGTTCGCCGCCAATGGGTTGCCGTCGAGGTTCCGAAGGTCGTTCGCCAATCAAAGTAATTGCCATCTTTAACCTTTCACCCTGCCCCGGTGAAACGGATGTTTTGATAGGGCTCGCTTTCTGTAAATTTTCCCTCTTCGCTTTGCCCAAAGCGACAGAGTTTTGTTTTATAGGGCTGTAATTTCAAGGATCGACTTGTTCATTAATAAAATAACGTCGTTCTGTAATTTCCGCAATATTTGCTGTTTTCTCTTTTTGCTTTTTCAGAAAATGGTAATCCTAAAAAACAAATCAATAATAAAAACAAGCAGTAAAACAAATACACTGCACTCACTTTTGCATTCTCTCTATCTCTTCTAAACACAAATCATCACGTCATGCAGATTGCTTGTTTTAAACCCCGTTGAAACATACGATCCGATGCCTTCTCCCAACTTTGAGTTCCCGGTATTTGGGGTTGAAGAAGAAGTTGACAACGAAATTCCAGAAGAGATCTCCCGACTACTCAGACAAGAGGAAAGGTCCATTGAACCTCACAAAGAACCGTTGGAAACGGTAAACTTAGGTTCAGAACAAGAGAGAAAAGAAATCAGGATTGGAGCACTGCTCAGTCGAACTGCCAGAGAGGGTTTGATAAAGCTTCTCAAAGAATTCCCCGATGTATTCGCTTGGTCCTATCAGGACATGCCAGG
The DNA here is from genome assembly GCA_022829125.1 of Lathyrus tuberosus. Lineage (NCBI taxonomy): Eukaryota > Viridiplantae > Streptophyta > Magnoliopsida > Fabales > Fabaceae > Lathyrus > Lathyrus tuberosus. The sequence continues at coordinate 1,220,324 of JALAZF010000108.1, read as the reverse complement.
GTTGGATACCAGCATCGTGAAACATCACTTACCATTGAGATCAGAATGTCCGCCAGTAAAGCAGAGGTTGAGACGGACTCACCCGGACATGGCCATCAAAATCAAAGAGGAGGTACAGAAACAGATTGAGGCGGGTTTCCTCGCCACGTCTGAATATCCTCAATGGTTAGCCAACATCGTACCCGTTCCCAAAAAGGACGGAAAGGTCAGAATGTGTGTCGACTATAGGGATCTAAACAAGGCTAGTCCAAAGGACGACTTTCCTTTACCACACATTGACATGCTGGTAGACAGTACAGCAACGTTCAAAGTTTTCTCCTTCATGGATGGATTCTCGGGCTATAACCAGATCAAAATGGCGCCGAAAGACATGGAGAAAACTTCATTCATTACCCCATGGGGTACTTTTTGTTACAAGGTAATGCCGTTCGGTTTGAAGAACGTCGGGGCAACCTATCAAAGGGCTATAACTACTCTGTTTCATGACATGATACACAAGGAAATAGAGGTATATGTCGATGACATGATTGCAAAATCTAAGACAGAAGAGGAGCATGTGACCCATCTGTCAAAACTATTCGAGCGTTTGCGAAAGTACAAACTTTGCTTGAATCCCAACAAGTGCACCTTCGGTGTCCGTTCAGGGAAATTACTAGGGTTCATCGTCAGCCAGAAAGGAATTGAGGTTGATCCTAACAAGGTCAAGGCCATTCGAGAAATGCCTTCTCCGAAAACTTAAAAACAAGTCAGAGGATTCTTGGGACGTTTGAACTACATCTCCAGATTCATATTCCTCATGACCGCCACGTGCGCGCCGATCTTCAAACTGCTCAAAAAGATACAATTATTTCTCACTGATTCGCGAGGCAAGTGGACTCTGAATTATGATGGCCCCTATGTGGTCACGAAAGCTTTCTCAGGCGGCGCCTTGAGACTTGCAACCATGGACGGAGAGGAATTTTCCTACCCCACAAATGTTGATGTAGTCAAGAAATACTTCGCCTAAAAAAAACGTCTCGGTGGATTGAAAACCCGAAAGGGCGGTCCAGGCAAAGGTTAGAGACATGAAAAAACAAATAATCCCGATGGATTGGAAACATCATAGTACAATCCAGGAAAAAATTAGGGATAATGGCAATGTAACTATGTTCAACAGAGGTAAGTCCCTCAGCAGCAGTTACATCATCCATCGGAGGAAAACTCCAGTCAAGGTCATCTTCTACAGAAGCTCAGGATGCCCCGAATTCAAAGTTGGTAGAAGAATAGTGGTCGTTATGTTTCAACGTAGCCCTTTTCCCTGTAAATTACCATTTTCAAACTTTGTATATACTCTTTGGAATCACGCGTTTGGCTGATCTCCATCTTATCAATAAAATTTGAGCCCTTGTGCTTTTGTTCATAATTCTTATTTGTGTTAGCTTTACAGAATGGCGTTTTAAATGTGATTAACGATTCTTGAAATGAAACAAAAATGAATTTACTTGTTAAAACTTTTTCTGCTTTAAAATAAAGATGGCAATTTCTTTTGACTGTTGAACATCAGAAGAACATCGGTTGCTTCTCCAGAAGTAATCGAACCTCAAAGTGCAGAATCAAAGTACTCCTTCTAGGCCAGTACGCCTGAATGAAGGGATCAACTCTGTCAAAGGCCTTGTTTCATCTGACACGCTACGACAGAGTTCTTATCTCCTAAGTCCGACCAACATAGTTCTCCGCGAGGACTACTTCTCCTAAGAAAGGTAGAATTGCTACTTTTTTTACCAACGGTACTTCTTCGCCCCGCGATGGTCGAGTATCCAGTCGTGTTCACCTGTTAGTTTGTATGTCGCGTCAGTTTTGTCAGCATAAACATACATACATCATGCATTTGATTTACATTTACATTTAATATTGCATCACTATCACTCTAGTCGGTCTTGTCCCCTATTGATAGAAGTTCTCTCAATCGAGTTGTCAGTTCTTGCCTCGTCAGGAAACGCTGCGTTTGAACAACCTCGCCTCCAGTTTATTTCTGGAAGGAAGTTGGCCCTTGACCACTTTGATAACTTGAACCTCTGAAACATCAGAGAGCCTTCAGTCAACATCACTCTTCGCCATTTAAGATGATATCCTTGCTTTCCCGGATTAAGGAAAATCCACAGAGAAAGCCTTCTAAGCAGAGATTTGGCAGTACAGCTGCCTTTCTTTGAAAAACCGCTAATGAAAAGGTCATCGGCACCTCAAAATTGGATCACATCATATGGCATTTCTCTGAGAATATCTCCGTGAAAAGTATGATGTAAAGACCCCGAACAAAAACAGTCTCTCAAGAGACTCGTTTTCCCCAGTAGATTCAACAAACGGCGTCTCCAAACAGAGAAGTTTGTGCACCTCTACAACTCAGACGACTGGGTTCCCTAGCAAGTCTGACATCAAAACTTTTTCCACTCAAATGGCATCTCCCCAGGAAAATTTGGCGAGAAGTTTGAAGGAGAACCGCTATAAATAGCGTCCCTTGTCAATAAAGTTTATTGACAAAAGAAACTTAGACCAGTTCCTTGGTAGGAAACCAGGATCGAGGGGAAGTTTACAACAGAAACTAAGACCAGTTCCTTGGTAGGAAACCAGGATCGAGGGGAAGTTTGTATCAGAAACTTAGACCAGTTCCTTGGTAGGAAACCAGGATCGAGGGGAAGTTTAAATCAGAAACAAAGACCAGGTCCTTGGTAGGAAACCAGGATCGAGGGGAAGTTTACCTTTGCTAAGCATCATTGCTTAGCAAAAGAAGATGAATGCGCAAGCTGCCATTCATAGCCATCAAAATTTTGGGTATTCCGATATTTAATCCTCTTGCACCCCGAATGCCCGAATACCTTCGTCATTCACACCTTCGGGTCCAAGAAGATTAAATAGGGGCATCTGTCATACCCCAAATTTTGCCCACTAAGATTCCCATCATTGTGTCAATCATCATCACAATATGGATGAACCATCATGCCTCATTAAATGCCTCAAGGATTGTTGAGCATTCACTACAATCAAAATTAGGGTTTCAAGCCCTCTCAGAGCCTTAGACAAAGGATCAATCAAGGAATGACATGATCTTCAACTTGTCTAACCTCTCAAACATCCACAATGGATCAAAAGGACTCCCACTTCAAGGATCAAGCACAAGGCTGCTCCCTTTTAGGTGGATCAAGTCTCAAGATCGACAGTGTCACCAAATTAGGGTTTTGGTCGACCAGGGCCTCCAGATGGAAATTTTTCATCTGGGCACAAGCCAATGATCCAAAACATAACCTAATATACTCCATGGAACCTCATGGACCCAATCATCAAGTCAATTTGACCTCAGGGGATGCATTCATCAAAAATCAGGAATTAGGGTTTCTTGACCTAATTCACCCCTAAGTTGACTTCTGGGACAAATCATGGACCAAGACCTCAAGAGAGGATTTGAGGGTCTTTAATGAACCATATTGATCCATTTAGAACAATGGGTTAATCCAAGAAGCTTGAGCAACAAGTCTCAATTTCATCTGCACCACAATTAGGGTTTCGCGAGGAAAGTCAACTGTAACTTTGACTTTTGACCAGGACATGCTCCCAAGCCCTAAGACATGATTCAATATACCCTATGACACCCATGGAACATGTCCATCAAGTTTGACTTAGGTCAAGGACATGATTTCATGAAGAATTGCACAGTTTGGAATTCATCTGATAAAAAGTCAACTGTGCACAAAAGTCAACTTTGACTTTTTGAGATTTTTCACCAAAATGGATTTTTAACCCTAAAATGATGTTAATGTATGATTTGAATCATCATTCATCAAGAAAAATCAAATAAAGTGGGATAACTTGTAAAAGGGGTAACCATAAAAACTTAGAAAAATTTCTAAGTTATGGAAAAAGTGACACTAATGTGCCAACTTTGGAAGACCATAACTCCTAAACCACAAGGCCATTGTTCCCCATTTAAAGCTTGATTTGTAGATATCATTTCCCTCTACAAAAGCTTCATACTGACCTATGTCCAAATTCCTCATGGATTTTGAGTTATGGAGTGATCAAAATCAAGAAAAGTCACTTTGTTCCAACACTTAGTGAAAATTTCACTAAGTCAGATTTTACCCTACTTTTTGCCAAATGTAGGGGGATTTTTCACTTGGATTCAAAAGAGATCAAAACCAAACATGTTCAAACAGTTGTTGTATCATGTAAGGGCTTTCCAAAATGACCAAGAACATTGCCAAATTCAATTTGAGTCATGAGATATGACATTGGCAAGTTGCCTTGCTGAAATCTGCCAAGGCAAGGCAGATTTTTGCACTTTTGGTCGATTTGCCAAAATCAGCCAAATCCAAATGCTCCTATCCACTTGGACACCTCTGAGGATTGAATCTAAAGGGGACAATCACTGAGCCAAGCCTCCAAAGTCTTTGGAACAAGAAATAGCATGTTGAACCTAGAGTTGCCAAAATAGGGACAAGACTCCAATTTTGGATTGGAGCATTCAATGGAAGTATCAAGGTGGCATGGACTGAGCCACTCTCAACTGAATTCAGTCAAGACTTATCCAAGACCAAGGGAACCACAGCCCTGTGCCCTAACCTCTAGTCAATGGCTAGAGGAGACTTGCATTTCCATTGGCCAACATTGAACAAACACCTGCTGTAGTTGCCATTCACTGTGGATCCCAAAACAAACTTGCTCTACTATAAATAAAGCTCATTTGTGATCAGTTTGAGTACACGAAAGCCATCTAACAGATGCTTTCCTCAAAATCTCTTCTTTCACTCCAATTTTGCCTTCTAAGGCAAGTCACTATCAGGTTTTGAGTTTGAGAGTTTTTCCAATCAAACCAATCACTCACACACCTCACATACATCATATAGAAGTGATCCAAACACTCACATAACATCTGGAACACTGATTTCACAAAATCACTAGCCAATTGCTCAAGTTCTTGACAGTTTTGCAGTTGAGGTACCATCTTCAACTCCAAACCATTTCAATCCATTCCAAGCATTCATACACACTCCATGGCACCTAGGGAAGCTATCCAGATCATTGGAACCTAGCTGTAACACCTCCAACACAAATCACGATCACCAGCTGCAAGTGGTAAGCATGAGCTCTTCTAACTCTATGATCCATGCAATTTTTGCTGCACAATAATTTGGCCATATGTTCATAATCATGCATGGAATGTTTTCCCTCAATTAATTGCATTGTTAGAATCGTGTATCAAAAATCCTAGCCTTCATGCAGAAATTAGGGTTCTTGAGGATTTTTCGTGATTTCTTGTTATATGTTTAATTTAAATGAAATAAATTGTCATAAACATGATCGTGAGGTTGAGACGAGCATATTGATATGTGGATTGCATGATATAATCAAGTATTCAGTGAGATTGAAGAGAAAATGCAAATCTGGGCAAACCCAGAACACGCGCGTGTTCTTGGGTGTTCTTGGCGCCATTTCTTTTAAATTCAAATATTTGAATTTTGTGATTTTATTTAATTGATTCAAAAATTAATTTCTCTCTGAGTTTTAATGATTTTGAGTTGGTTCTTTTTTTAATAATTTACAAAAATGTTAAAATATTTTATTCACCTAAAAAATCCCAAAAATATTATTTATTTTGAATAATTGATATTTTTGCAAAGAATTAATGTTTTAATTATTTTTGACATTTAAAATATTTTTTCCACCTTGATTTTGCAACTTTTAATTCCTTCTAATTATTTTGTAGGTCAACATTTAATTTTTGAAGCATTAATCCAAGATCACAATTTGTTTTCCATATGTTAAACAATTTTGATCATTTTAATTGAATTTTTATTCAATTAAAACACATTTTTGAAAACAAATTAGGTTTTGGATTAATTCAACCCTCATAAATCATTTTCAAAACTCTTTGGGCCTCTAATAGAGTGTAAGACCCAATCATTTTTTTGATCAAATCATTTTTGGGCCTCAGTGTATCGTATAAGTCCCGATACCGTAAAAAAAACGGCGCGATCGTAGCCTTTTGAAAAATAACCTACTGGGCCTACCCTCGAGTAGTAAGACCCATTTCTTTTCTTAAAACTCTTTGGGCCTCTATTAGAGTGTAAGACCCAACCCACTTGTACAGAAAACTTTTTGGGCCTCATTCGTTGTATAAGTCCCACTGTACATTTTTAAATTCGGCACGATCGTCGCCAGTTTAAAAATTAACCTTTTGGGCCTCTCCTTGAGCTATAAGACCCATTCAAAACTTTTGGGCCTCTATTAGAGTGTAAGACCCAACCCCCTTTTAACCAAAACCATTTTTGGGCCTCACTTATTGTATAAGTCCCTCTGCGTTAAAAGAAAACCTCGGCGCGATCGCCATTTTTAACGAAAAATCAATTGGGCCTACCCTCGTGTTATAAGCCCCACTCTTTTTCTTTAAATCTTTTGGGTCTCTAATAGAGTGTAAGACCCATCCCTTTGTACAGAAAACAATTTTTGGGCCTCAGTCACTTGTATAAGTCCCTCTGTACAAATTCAAACAGTGCGCTCACTGATAAAACCATGGGCCTCTCCTTGAGCTGTAAGCCCCAAATCTTTTCTTTTTCAAAGCACTTTCTCCTTTGATTTTGAATATACTGTTATTTTTAATCTGTCTTTGTTGAACAACTAACCAAACAGCATGGAAGCTCTACAACCGAGTAAGTGGTTATTGCTTTCATTTACCGCTTTCATATACATATAATTGTATTGTGGGTCTGTTTCACTGTAAGTCTTCTTTCATAAACTCATATCAACTGTGTAATAATAGTATAGATATTTCGAGTTTCCCCGGCAACTACGTCTAGAACTAGGTGACGCCGTTTCATTTATTCATAGAAATAGACAACTAGATCCCCAATAGGATCACCAGATACAGTCTTCTCTTCGGCTGTCCTCATTAGGAATTGTCAAGAAACTCTACTCCCAGAGATGAATGTATTCTCCATGAATGGCATCTTTGAGTTTCTTCCAAATTCTCGAACTTTCCTGACTTGATCTATTCCTTGTGAATAGCTTGCCTTGAATTTCTAGGGGTTTGGGGACCCACGGGCTTCTTAAAAGCATCGGCCTCCTCTTGGGTATCGTACAAGGACCCACAGGCTTCCTAAAAGCAACCCCGCCTCCTCTTGGGCTTAGTACAAGGACCCGCCGACTTCTTAGAAGTATTCACAGCCTCCTCTTAGGCTTCGTATAATGATTTCTTCCTCCGGGAATGATAGCCTCCTCTTGGGCTTCGTACAAGGACCGATCGGCTTCTTAAAAGCTTCCAGCCTCCTCTTAGGCTTCGTACAAATTGTCTCGACGACCTCCTAGAGGTATAGGAACAGAACTTAATCATCTGCATAGAACAGTCCTTTCAAAGAGTCTACTACTGTTTCTCAAAGCATAGTATAAAAGATGAAACTCTAGACACGGACAGTCTAACATCCTTGAGTCTCAAAGACATTCTCAAGTGACCCCTTCAAAAATAGGAAGAAACCCCGTAGACTCAGATAGTCTCGATAACCTTCAGATTTCCCAATTCCTTAAAGAACAGGAATAGCCCGGATCCTCGAATCAAATCCTCGAGTACAATGTTGCTCATATAAGAACTGATTTTCTCTTTAAAAATCAGTATACTGGACCTATCACTTAACTGAACAGTAACCATAGCCTCCTCTTAGGCTTTGTATAATGATCCTTCTCCAGTGAAGTTAGCCTCTCTCTTGGGCTTTATACAATGATTCTCCCCAGCGGAGTCAAACAACGTTTAGCCTCTCTCTCGGGCTTTGTACGAGACATATAAGAGACTTCCTCGTTGAGTCAATCACCCCTTTCGCCTCCATCTCGGGCTTTATACGAGATACAAAAAGGTTCTTATTGAGCCAAACAAATTTTAGCCTCCATCTCGGGCTTCGTACGAGATACAAAAAAAACTCTCTTGTTAAGTCAAGTAGCCTTCATCTCGGGCTTTATACGAGATACCAAAAGACTCCATCGTCGAGTCAAAACCTTTTAGCCTCTCTCTCGGGCTTTGTACGAGACACATATTAGCCTCCTCTTAGGCTTTGTATAAGAAAACCACTGGTTGATCCAATCAACCTTTTAAGCATCAAAGTTGTACCTCGTTCACAGTACAAAAACATCAACAACTCCTTCCCCTCCATCTAATTGCTGTAAGCGGCAAGCCTCTGGATCATCTACATCCATGTCACTGTCCCTCTTTTAGTATGAGAAATTCCTAAGGAAAGATAACATTGCTCTACACTGAGTTAAAGTCTTCCCCTTCAGGTTGGAAATCCCCTATAAAGGAAATTATGGCATTGCCGGATTCACAAATCCCGGTTAAAGTAATTCTCCTTTATAATCAGTCACCCAACAGTTGTGACAAACAAACCCCTCTTTAGAGATGACAAATTCTCTCTAAAGACAACACATTTTAGCTTCACATCTTGGGCTTTGAACAAGATACAAATAGACTCTTCAGCTTCACATCTTGGGCTTTGAACAAGATACAAACCACCTTTCGCTTCACGTCTTGGGCTTTGAACAAGACACCAAACAACCATTTCCTCCCATAGAATAGGAGGAACTACGAACGCTCTGATTTCCCTGTTTCGGTAAACGGGAATACGTAGGCATAAGATTGAAAGAAAAATCTTAGCGAGCACACTAAACAAAAACCCAAAATCCCATACTCTCATGTATCTATCAATAAGCATCAGTCCTAACATCCTAATCCTTGTTCCCCGCCAGAAACCTGTCTGTCAAAATAACACAAGAAAGGCCCCACCACATTGATCGCATCCGTAACCTAACAGACCGCTGTTTAAACTCGGTATGCAAGCAGGGTTAATTGGAGACATCTATTTCCCTTCCTTATTCAGCTCACAATAGGATAAAAAATGAATCGACCTGTAGTAAACTGACTCCAGAGAGCGACGGCGCTTAAGAACCGCGTCCAAAATCGCTCGCTACACATGGGTTCTTGAAAGGGTTGCATGGTAAAAGTCAGATTTGTGACGATAATCCCAACCAGTGTCGAAGACTGAAGGGTTGTGTCCAGATTTTGATGGACCGAGGTGAAGTTCAATTTTCCAGATCTAAGCCTGTTGAAGAAGTTGCTACTATCGAGCCATTCACCATCATCTATAAAAAGGCTCTTGTTGAATCTCCTAAGAAGAAGATACAACCTATCGTTGTTTGCCCGCCAAAGCCATTTTCGTATCAGAATTCCAAGGAGGTACCTTGGAGGTAAGGATCAAGGATGTTTTCTGGAGGTCAAGAGATAAAGGTTGTAGAATCTGAGATTGTGAATGTTACCACCGCTGGAGGTATGACTCGTAGTGGACGGGTGTTTGCTCCGAAGGTCACTACCAAGCCTGTTCAAGTCTCAATTGTTGTTCCTCTCAAGGACGCATCTACAACCCCTATTGTTCAACAAGGGGCATCTATTGTTGTACCAGTGCCAACTATTCCCTCTGAGGATGCCACAAAAAGCAAAGAAACGATCGATGATCAAGAGTACCTTAAGTTGATTAAGAAAAGTGACTTTAATATTGTAGACCAGCTGGGGCAGACGCCCTCAAGGATCTCAATTTTTTCCTTACTCGTGAGCTCGCCTGAGCACAAATCAGCTTTGTTGAAAGTTTTGAATACTACCCACGTGATGCATGACATATTCGTTGTCGAGTTTGATGATGTAGTGGCTAACATAATTGCGAGTAGATACTTGGGCTTTAATGAATCAGAGTTGTTTCCTGAGGGAGCTACCCACAACTGAGTATTGCACATATCCATAACCTGCAAAGACGTCCTGTTATCTCGTGTTCTAGTAGATACCGGTTCTTCCCTCAATATGATGCCTAAAGGCACATTGAGTCAATTACTGGTGGAAGGAAGCGAGATAAGGCCGAGCACTTTAATTTTCAGAGCCTTCGACGGTTCTCGAAGGCAAGTCATTAGAGAAGTGGATTTACCCAATAAGGTTGGACCACATCTATTTACCATTACTTTCCAAGTGATGGATATCAATCCTACATACAGTTGCCTATTGGATCGCTCGTGGATTCATGCCGCAAGGGCAACTACTTCCACTTTACATCAGAAGTTAAAATTCATGTTTGACGATCAGTTGGTCATTGTTTGTGGTGAAGATGATTTGATTGTAAGCAAGTTATCATCTTTCCAATATGTCGATACCGATGAAGGCATAACTGAGGTGTCGTTGCAGTGTCTTGAGTTCGAAGATGTCAGCTCCGCATCAACTAGTCAAAGTAGATCACCGCAAATGACTTTGTCATCCGCCAAGAGTGCTAAAGAGACCGTTGAGAAAGGTACCTTGCCAGGCTGGGGGCATGTGATTGATGTGGTTGAAAAACATAATCGATTTAGATTGGGTTACCGTCCTGGTCGGCAGTCTAATTCACATGGTCAGAAGCAATTCAATTTGATCAAATTCAGTAGCGCGGGTTTTAAAAAAGGTGACATCGTGGAATCCATTGATGATGTTGGTCCTAGTAATCAGATTTCAAGCTTTGTGTGCAAGTTCCCGTCAAGTTTCAAGCTCAACAATTGGACATCTACCGTGATTCCTATGGTTTTTCCAACAAACATGTAATGCATTTTGCTTTCTCATTCCCTCGCCCTAGCCTGAGACGAGTGGATAGCTTATAAAGGGCCTCACGCTTTTGCAATATTTTGTGATCAATAAATAAAAGTTTTTTCCATTCAAAATCTTGCTTTATTTTCTTCTTTATTTTACTTTTTCACAAACAAATGGCCAAAGTTTCTTTTTATTTTCACCTTTTCAAATAGCTCATTCTAAACATATTCATAAACATGCAGAACAAATAAATGCATTGATAACAACATGGCAAACATCCATTGTAATTTTGGGATTCTAATTAACCAAGCTGAAGAAAGTGGTGAGGAAGATTGTGAATTACTGGGTGAACTAGCAAGGCTCCTTGAGCACGAGCAGAAAGAGATTCAGCCACACAAAGAGCCAGTGGAAGTTGTCAATCTTGGTACTGATGAGGTCAGAAGAGAGGTCAAGGTTGGAATATTCCTCGCAGAGCATGTACACTCCGAGTTAGTCAAGCTATTGAAAGAGTATGTTGATATATTTCTCTGGTCTTATCAAGATATGCCTGGGTTGGATACCAACATCGTTGAACATCGCTTGCCACTCAAGCCCGAATGTCCTCCTGTCAAGCAGAAACTCAGGAAGACTAGACCCGACATGGCACTCAAAATCAGAGAAGAGGTGAAGAAACAACTTGATGATGGGTTCCTAGCCACTCCCGAATATCCTGAATAGATTGCTAACATCGTCCTGGTTCCTAAGAAAGATGGGAAAGTCAGAATGTGTGTGGATTATCGAGATCTCAACAAGGCAAGCCCGAAAGATGATTTTCCTTTGCCTCACATTGATGTCTTGGTAGATAACACAGCGCAGTTTTCTGTCTTTTCGTTCATGGATGGTTTCTCAGGATATAATCAGATCAAGATGTCCCCAACTAATATGGAGAAGACTGCTTTCATCACGCCATGGGGTACATATTGCTACAAAGTCATGCCATTCGGTTTGAAGAATGCAGGGGCAACATACCAACGTGCCATGACAACCCTCTTTCACGATATAATCCATAAAGAGATTGAGGTTTATGTGGATGATATGATTGCCAAGTCCAAAACTGAAGATGATCACTTGGTTCATCTGAAGAAGTTGTTTGACAGACTCTGGAAGTTTAGACTGCGGTTGAATCCTGCGAAGTGCACCTTCAGAGTTCGATCTGGTAAACTGTTAGGCTTTATTGTGAGTCAGAAGAGCATTGAAGTTGATCCTGATAAGGTTCGAGCAATTCAGAACATACCGCCTCCCAAAACACAAAAAGAAGTACGTGGCTTTATGGGCAGACTTAATTACATTTCCCGATTCATTTCTCATTTGACGGCTACCTGTGAACCGATTTTCAAATTGCTACGAAAAAAATCAATCGGTCGAATGAAACAATGACTGTCAAGAAGCTTTTGACAAAATAAAATAATACTTATAAGAACCATCGATCTTGGTACCGCCGGTTCCTGACAGGCCTTTAATCATGTATCTCACTGTTCTCGATGAATCTATGGGATGCGTATTGGGTCAACATGACGACACTAGCAGAAAAGAACATGCAATTTACTATTTGAGCAAGAAGTTCACTGATTGTGAGACCAGATACTCACTCTTAGAGAAAACTTGTTGTGCTCTGGTCTGGGTTACTCGACGCCTAAGACAATACATGATTTGCCATACTACTTTATTGATATCCAAAATAGATCCGATAAAGTACATATTTGAAAAGCATGTTATCTCTGGAAAGATTGCTCGGTGGCAGATGCTGTTAACTGAGTATGATATCCAACATGTTACCCAGAAAGCAATAAAAGGGAGCGTCTTGTTTGACTACCTTGCTCATCAACCTGTGGAGGGTTATCAACAAATGAAGTTTGACTTTCCCGATGAGGATGTCTTATTTATCAAAGATTATGATACTCTAGACCCTGACATAGGACCCGAACTAGGGGTACGATGGACGTTCGTGTTCGATGGCGCCTCCAATGCTAAAGGCGTGGAATCGGTGCTATCCTCACCTCTCTAACGGGTTTTCACCTTCCCTTCACTACCAGATTATGCTTTGCATGCACCAATAATATGGCTGAATACGAAGCATGTATCTACGGTATTGAAGCGGCAATTGACATGAGAATCAAGATTCTTGAGGTCTATGGAGATTCTTCTTTGGTTATTAGCCAAGTCAGAGGGAACTTTATGACTCGGGATTCCAACCTGGTTTCGTACCAAAAACACATCGCGAAATTGATTCCTTACTTTGATGAAATCTCTTTTCATCATATCCCCAGAGAGGAAAATCAATTAGCTGATGCTCTTGCCACTATGGCATCCATGTTCAAAGTTTAGTGGAAGAATGAAGCTCCCTCTATCCGTATTGATCATTTGAACGAACCAGCACACTGTTTGGCAATCGAGGACGAGTCTGATGACAAACCTTGGTTCTATGACATCAAGAGATATCTAGAAAAATAGGAATATCCCAAAGGTATCACTACCACTGATAAGAAAGCTCTTAGACGACTTTGCACCAAGTTCTTCTTAAGTGGTGGTGTACTATATAAGAGGAATTATGATTCTGTGTTGCTCAGATGCATGGATAGACACGAAGAAGACACAATCATAAGATCCATACATGAGGGTTGCGAGGGTGTACATGCTATAATGGGTATTATTGGACTACAATAGAGGTAGATTGTTATAGCTTTGCTAAAAGATGTCACAAGTGCCAAATCTATGGTGACAAGATTTATGTGCCTCCAACTCCACTGAATGTTTTGACTTCGCCTTGGCCATTCTCTATGTGGGGTATTGATATGATTAGAATGATCGAACCGAAGGCTTCCAATGGTCACCAATTCATTCTAGTTGCTATCAACTACTTCATCAAGTGAGTTGAAGCTGCTTCTTACGCAAATGTTACACAACAAGTGGTTGCCAGATTTATCAAGAAAGAGATAATCTGTCGCTATGGTATTCCTAGCAGCATTATCACTGACAATGGAAGCAACCTGAACAACAAGATGATGAAAGAGTTGTGTCAAGAATTCAAAATCGAGCACCACAACTCTTCACCGTATCGACCCAAGATGAACGACGCCGTCGAAGCAGCAAACAAAAACATCAAGAGGATTGTCCAGAAAATGGTCAAAACTTACAAGGATTGGCATGAAATGCTTCCATTTGCACTACATGGCTACAGAACTTCAGTTCGTACTTCTACTGGGGCAACGCCGTATTAGCTTGTGTATGGTATGGAGATTGTTTTACCCATTGAAGTCGAGATTCCTTCACTCAGAGTCATTATGGAAGCAAATCTTGATGAAGCTGAATGGGTCAAATCCAGATATGACCAACTGAATCTCATCGAAGAGAAACGCCTTACAGCCGTTTTTCATGGTCAATTGTATCAGAGACGTCTCAAGCGAGCATTTGACAAGAGAGTTCTCCCTCAAGCATTCCAAGAAGGCGAACTCGGGCTCAAGAGGTATTCACATGTTCACTCGGATCCACGAGGCAAGTGGACTCCCAATTACGAAGGACCTTTTGTTGTCAAGAAGACCTTCTCAGGCAGAGCCTTGATCCTCACCACCATGAATGGGGAGGAGTTGCCATCGCCCATGAACTCCGATGCAGTAAAAGAATATTATGCCTGAAAGAAATGGATAAAGAGCCCGCTAGGTTGATATCCGCAAGGACAATCTAGGCAAATATGGGCGTCCCGATGGACCAAAAAAAGAAATGTTCATGCAAAAGTTAGGGATAATGAAAAAAACAATAATAACCCGCTAAGTTGAAAACCTGAAAGGACGACTTAGGCAAAAATGGGTATCCCGGTGGACGAAAAAAAGAATAGAAATATGTCCAGGCAAAAATTAGGGACAAAGACATTTGACTGCAAACACTTGAGCCTCTCTTCATCATAGCTGGACATCAGACGGTAACAGAGCAGTCAAATCATCGTCAACTGGTGCAAAGCGTTGGAACCTAGACTTGCAGTGGATGGTATCCAATGTTGTAATCAATGCAAAACATAATTTCCCTTTGCCATTTACATTTGTTTCTCAATTTTATTGCAAATCTCCTCATCAAGGATTTTTGCATCCTTGTACACATCTTATGTACATATTTTTCACATCCAATAAAAGTCATCATTTTGATTTCTCAATTGTTTTCTTTTTAGTATTTTGTTTGCAAAATAAACGATTATTTGTGATCACATAATACCATAAAGCGCTGAGAATAATAAGAAGCTAAATCAATAGAGAAAGCATTATGTATTGCATATTTTACTGGTAATTCCTACAGGATAATCGGTAATATCCATTGGCAAGCCTAATGCCCGACCAACACTATGATAGTTCTTTGAAGAGGTTGTCATTTCCCCAATAGAGCCATCGTTTCCCCAGCAAGTACTATTCTGGCTCTTCGAAAAGGATGCGTACCTTCACTTCCTCAGCAGATCCATAATGTCTCCAGTAAAGTTTCCATGATGTACCACAGGTTGAGACATGTTTGTTCTCGTATCCCCATCAAGGGTCGTGCATCAGTCCCAACATATTGAAGTTGTTACTCACCAACCGCAGTATGTTTTGGTTTCCTATCTTCCCCCAAGCAGAGAAGATCCTCCGGACCTTGGTAATTCCCCTCAGCAGAGTCTGTCAAGGTGGAAAGGTCATCCAAGTAGCAATATTGGTAATAGCTTAGAAATCGGAGATTTCTAGGCTCTTTCCTCAATCGGAGTCAGGCATAGCTTGAAGATCGTCCTGATTCCTTTATCCCCATCAACGTCAATGGTGATAGTATAGAAATCTGATTTTTCTCGATTTCTTCCCCAGCGGAGTCGTCACCATTTGTGAGTTTTTCCTCCAAGCGGAGTCATCTTCACTAGTGGGT
The DNA here is from genome assembly GCA_022829125.1 of Lathyrus tuberosus. Classification (NCBI taxonomy): domain Eukaryota; kingdom Viridiplantae; phylum Streptophyta; class Magnoliopsida; order Fabales; family Fabaceae; genus Lathyrus; species Lathyrus tuberosus. The sequence continues at coordinate 1,204,807 of JALAZF010000108.1, read as the reverse complement.
TCTCTCCCTAACCAAGGATGCCGAGTTCGTTCTGCTACAATCTCTTCCTAATCACCGCGCAATACCTTAACTTGCACCTTTGCATGACATGATATCAAGCATCACGTAGACAACACATACATGGCATACGCATTAAGCATGCTCCCTTTTGGCCTGATTCATCTCCCTAACAGATATTCAGCCAGATCACCTAGCAAACTCTCAAAACATTCACCTTTACAAACCTTTTCTCTTGTCGTCGTCGACCAACTTTACGATCTACTCTTTTATTTAATCCCCTTCTACCTCGAATCATCGAAAAGATGGCGCAATTCGTATATTCAGGTCCAACCGGATTAAATAGGGGCAGCTGTCGTAACCTGAAATTTGATCTCCCTTTTTTCCTTTAGCGTGAGCATGTGCATTCGCATCTCTGGCATACGCATTCACATTCTTTTCTATGTGATTTGTTGCAGGAATAATCAGGTTTTCGAAGCCAGATTAATCGCATCCTCATAAAGTCAATCACATCATCAAAACAAGCACAAAATAAGGGTTTCTATGCCTATTCATCCAAACAAGAGGTTGAAAATCGGAACTATGATCACAACACCATTTTTCAGGAAAAATTAGGGAATTTTGGCTTTTTCATGACAACAACTTTTCCTCCACATTTTGGGATTCTACATAATTCTAGCAGCATGTGGAATATTCAAGACTCTTCAAGAATTCACTTGCATTTTGATACAATGAATCATTTCCGATCAAGACCACCATACACCTCATTTTCCAAACATGTGCACCATTGGATTTGAAGCTTACATTAGGATGTTCCCACCGAATTAACAAATAACTAACTAAGTTAACCTCTAACCCAGTGAGTTAGATGTAACTAACTCCTAGCCTAATGTCAAAACTCCCTAAGCTAGCTCCAAACCAAATTCCCAACCTCTCACACTCCAAACCAAAACTCTATTTAAAGGAACCTTCACGTCATTGTTGGGGGATCAACCATTTTTCACCATTTCTCAATCACACTTCACTCTCAATTCTCTCATATTCTCTCTGAATTTTTCTGCAACTTCTTCATCTTCATCTCCATTTTCTTCCAAAACCTCACTATAACTCAACTTCTCCATTGTAGAGTCGTCACTTTCACCTTGGAAGTGATTATTTCTAGAGCTTAACCATCATCATCTTGCAATTCTACTTGATTTTCTGGAGTTTTACTAGCTTTTGGATTCATCTCAAGTGTTTGCTTCAAGATTCTATGGTGAATTCGCGTTTTTGGATATTTCATCGCAATTTGACCAGTTTCGATATGATTCGACTATAATTGAATATTCCTCTGGTTTTCTTTGATTATCTTCATAAAGATTCATTTGCAACAACATCCAAGGCACATCTCAGCCTTGTAGGTTGTTATTCCTTGCACATTTTACTGTTTCGAACGTTTTCGTATCATTCGTGATGTAGTTCGATACTTTTTGTGTGTGAATTGATTATGACATTGCTTGATTCATGATCTTGATGATTTAATTGATTCCGTTACCAATTATTTGTTTTTGTTAAACTTGATTTTCGTGCATAATTGTTTGCCCTAGCATAAGAGTGATTGCAAAATCAATAAGTGGCCAAAAGTGCCTTTGAAAAATCAAATTTCTGCCACTACTTCAGTGTTAATCGATTAACACTGCATTTTTCAGCAAAAATCTGCGTTTCTTCAAGTGTTAATCGATTAACACTTTTGCACTACAAAGTGTTAATCGATTAACACTGCTCCAGTTTGCCATTTTCATGTTTTTTCAAGTGTGTTTGCTATGCTTTCCTCATTCAACTCCCATGGATTGATAGAATTGATTTTGATATATGTTTTAGGTGCTGTTTTATTTCTGCTTGAAGCATGATTACAATTTTCCAATGCTCGATCTTTCGATTTTATGTTTGATTGTGCACATTCTTGGCATTCTTAAACATGAACATTCTTGCATAATTTTCTCCACATAATAACATGATTTGTGAAGCATATTAAATGTCATTTGTTACTATTTTGCACCTTTCATTCATGTTTGAACTAATTTTGTTCTTCAAATAATAAGCTTAATCTTGTATAATCAATAATGCTCCCTTTTTGCTTTAATAATTTTTCATTCGTTTGGAGAATTATTGGCATTGCTCTTCCTTTGATTAATTAATCGAAACTTTGTTTCGATTGTTGATCTCCCCTTTGGTGCTTCTCTTTAGGCTTCCTTTAGAGCTTTCTGTCTCTCTCTTCCTCGCAGAGTCGGGGTTTTCGCACGACACTAGAGCACTATATAATTTGGAGCTGTTATGATGTCTGTTTCAATTTCTGCACTACACCCTGTGTGTTAGAGAAGGAATGAGAATAGAGAATTCCTACTCTCATTCTGACTACTTCAGGTAGGGGACGAATGACCCTGTGCCTGGCTTAGTCACCTCTATCTCCAGGCGGTAGCATATCTCCTTCCCCATTTGAGTCGATCCCTGATCACTCTTATCTCTTTCAATCTGTCTTTTGATCCATCATCGTTCCTTCGGTTCGCAATCATTAGCAATCTCCAGAGAGTCAATCTCTTGCTCTTGTTTCAATATCCTTCTTTTGTCCTCTTTTTCTTCAAGAGAGTTTCAAATGCCTTTTCTTGTGGTTAGTCACTTCTTTTGCTGAGTCTTCCCATGAGAGTTGTAATCATTCTTCCTTTGGTTGATCACAGTCATACTGTTAAAACCAATTCTCTTATTCCCCTACAGTCGCAACCTCTTTCTTCGGTTAAACATAGTCTTCCTGTTAAACACCGAAACCTTGCGGAGTTCGCAACCTTCTCTTGGTTCTTCTTCCTTTGATTGGTTAATCACTGCCTGTCAGTTAAAACACCAATTTGCACTTTTTCTCAGTTAACCACAGTCTATCTGTTAACATATTGAGCCCCATTTTGAGTTAATCACCTTCTCTGTGTTAATCACTCATTCTTTTGGTTAATCATAGGTCACCTGTTAAAACCAATGCCCTGGGAGTCAGCTACCTTCCTTTGGTTCAAATACTCACACACTTGGGTTAGTAACTTTCTTTTGGTTCAAGTACCCTTTCTTCGGTTAGGTATTATTTGTTTAGTCAGTGTATCGAACTCCTTTGGGTAACAACCTTCGGTTGGTCCCACACTCGTCTTTTGGGTCACGACCTTCGCTTGGTCTCACATCCGTCTTTTGGATCACAACCTTCGCTTGGTTCTACACCCATTCTTTTGGTTGATCACAATCTATCTGTTAACCTTTCTCCCTGCGGAGTTGTAATCTTTTCTTCCTCGGTTGACCACTATTTATCAGTTGATGTACCAAAATCTCTTCAGAGTCAAACACCTTTTCTTGGTTCAATACTCTCTCTTTTGGTTCATCGTAGCCTGCCTGTTGACACCAAATCCTTTTCCCCATTGAGTTTTAGTCTCCTTTTTTCTAGTTAATCACTGACAGTCAGTTAACATACCAAACCCTTATTCTTTTGATCCCCACCAGGGTCGCTGATCCTTGGATCCCCAAGACAGTCGCTTTGTCTTCTTTCTCCCCAGTGGAGTCTCCTTTTGTCTTTTTTACTCTTTTTCTTTTCTTGGTTTCGACACCATTCCTTCTTTGTGTCCCCCAACAGATTTTTCTCTACTTCTTTCGCTCTTGGTTTTGACACCACCTTTCCTTTTCCTTTTCCGTCTTAGTTCTCCGAACTACGAAAGCTCTGATTCTTCATTCATTTGAATGTAAGATACATAGGCACTAGATTGCGATGATCTTGGCGAGCACACTTCCACCTTCTTCCATTCCTCTTCTCTGTCCCTGGTTCCCTGAACTATGACGCTCTGATTTCCTCATTGCACTATGAGGGTACGTAGGCACGAGGGCCCTAATCCTCGGCGAGCACTTTCTTTCTCTCTTCCTTTTCTTTTCTCTCTTCTCTTCTTTTTAGCTAGAAGCCTTTAGATAGATAACCCATCCAAGCCTAGAAGCAAGCGAAATGGTTCCCGTCGAGTACGACGGATGCGTAAGGTGCTAGTACCTTCCTTTCGCATAATCGACCCCCTTACCCGTTTCTCTTCCCCTTGGATTTTATCGATATTTTCCCTGTCCTTTAGGACTAAATAAATTTTGGTGGCGACTCTATTATATCTTTGAGTGTGCGATTCACTCAGGTATAATCCCGCTAGCTTCAGTAATCTTCAAAAGTTCCCCGGAATCTTCATAAGTTTTCCAGAAACTCTGCCGGAAACTTCATGATTGTTCTGGAAACTTCATCGAAACCTCATGAGGTTTGCCATGAGTTCAAAGGCACCGCCGGAAAACTCGTATTCAGCACCGGGAAACATGAAGTACGTGAGCGTCGGGAAAATGCATTCCTGAAGCTAAGTCCTAAAACTAACTACTACCATACTAGCTAGAAAAGATATAGGGAACTTACGTGTATGAAAGAGGTTCTAGAAAGCTACGGTGGCGGAAGAAGAACTGGTGGCGACGGCAGCGAACGAGAATTGGCGAGAGCAGAAAAACTTGAGGAACTCTTGAGTATCTTGAGTACGATGAGTGTAACAAATGGATCCCTTTTCCTTATACTTATATACACTAGTACGCAAAACGAATCACCGCCTAGACCATAGAGTATCCCTACTCATAGGTCGTCTGACGCATTAATTACTTTTGACACGTGGCTCAAGAAAATGCCACCCTTGTCCTTTTAAGCCCCATTACACAACTCGAGGAAATGACGTGTCTGCTCCTTCCACTTTCGTCGTGCGTCGAGAACAATGCTCGACTTCCACATCTCACCACGAACACTAACTCGGGGAAACGTCTGGAACAGGTTACACCGTCAAACACAAACGACGACTCTGGCCCCTCGCGAGTACATGACCTCGAGGTGAACGTGAAGCGCGGCCTTGTCGTCGAGTATACATAAACCTCACGGGCGGTATCTCGGGGGAAATTTTTACATGTTCGCGCTGTCGAGCACGATGAGTAACTTCCATGACTTCTCGCATGCATAGCTCCGCGAGCCTCTTGTACCCCTCTTCGACATAAGAATTGACTCTAAAGTCATTACTCCTATACTTCGGAGCAATGACTTGGGGGGCTCCTATTCTCTACTGGGTCAGGGGCTGGCCCACCATTGGGAACGGCCAAACCCAGCTCCGTGTCGGAAAGGGTCCAACACAAAGCCCTCATCCACCATCTCGAGGGAGAAAACGCTCCTCACACGTCTTCCCCACGTTCTCCACGTGCTCCCCACGCATAAACACGTCACCAACTAAACCCATGCCTTTCGCAGGGCAGTTGACCCAAGACGAAGACGACGTGCTGGTCTTCCCTACTTCCACATAGATCATGGCAGTTATCCGTAATGGGCCTCATGATCCGGCCCACTACAGATAACTATTGGCCCATCTCTGGGGGCACATTATAAATACCCTCCTCCTGTCATACCCAAAATTTTGACCACTTAGATTTTCCATCATTGTGCAAATCATCATCACAATATGGATGTACTTTCATACCTCATCTGTCTCCCCAAAGATGGGTGAGCATCCACTACAATCAAAATTAGGGTTTCAAGCCCTCTCAGAGCCTTAGACAAAGGATCAATCAAGGAATGACATGATCTTCAACTTGTCTAACCTCTCAAACATCCATAATGGATCAAAAGGACTCTCACTTCAAGGATTAAGCACAAGGTTGCTCCCTTCTAGGTGGATCAAGTCTCAAGATCGCCAGTGTCACCAAATTAGGGTTTTGGTCGACCAGGGCCTCCAGATGGAAATTTTCATCTGGGCATGAGCCAATGATCCAAGACATAACCTAATATACTCCATGGAACCTCATGGACCCAATCATCAAGTCAATTTTGCCTCAGGGGATGCATTCATCAAAAATCAGGAATTAGGGTTTCTTGACCTAATTCACCCCTAAGTTGACTTTTGGGACAAATCATGAGCCAAGACCTCAAGACATGATTTGAGGGTCTTTAATATACCATATTAATCCATTTACAACAATGGATTAATCCAAGAAGCTTGAGCAACAAGTCTTAATTTCATCTGCACCACAATTAGGGTTTCGCGAAGAAAGTCAACTGTAACTTTGACTTTTGACCAGGACATGCTCCCAAACCCTAAGACATGATTTAATATACCCTATGACACCCATGGAACAAGTCCATCAAATTTGATTTAGGTCAAGGACATGATTTCCTGAAGAATTGCATAGTTTGGAATTCATCTGATAAAAAGTCAACTGTGCACAAAAGTCAACTTTGACTTTTTGAGATTTTTCACCAAAATGGATTTTTAACCCTAAAATGATGTTAATGTATGATTTGAATCATCATTGATCAAGAAAAATCAAGAAAAGTTGGATAACTTGTAAAAGGGGTAACCATAAAAACTTAGAAAATTTTCTAAGTTAAAAATAAAGTGACAAGGGTACCAACTTTGGAGGATCATAACTCCTAAACCACAAAGCCATTTTTTTTCATCCACAGATGGATTTGTAGCCCTCATTACCCTTTACAAAAACTTCAACTAGACCTAAGTCCAATTCATTAAGGATTTGGAGTTATGGAGTGATCAAAATGGCTGAAAAGTGAAAATGTCACTTTTTCCAACACTTAGTGAAATTTTCACTAAGTCAGAATCTGCCTTCACTTTTTGCCAAATGTAGGGGGATTTTTCATTTGGATTCAAAAGAGATCAAAACCAAACATGTTCAAACAATTGTTTTATCATGTAAGGGCTTTCCAAAATGGTCAAGAGCATTACCAAATTCAACTTACACCATGAGTTATGACATTGGAAAGTTGCCTTGCTGAAATCTGTCAAAGGCAAGGCAAAATTTGTAACTTTGCTCGATTTGCCAAAATCAGCCAAATTCAAATGCTCCTATCCACTTGGACACATCAGAGGATTGAATCTAAAGGGGACAATCACTGAGCCAAGCCTCCAAAGTCCATGGAACAAGAAATAACATGTTGAACCTAGAATGGCCAAAATAGGGACAAGACTCCAATTTTGGGTTGGAGCATTCAATGGAAGCATCAAGGTGGCATGGACTGAGCCATTTACAACTAAATTCAGTCAAGACTTATCCAAGACTAAGGGAACCACAGCCCTGTGCCCTAACCTCTAGTCAATGGCTAGAGGAGACTTGCATTTCCATTGGCCAACATTGAACAAACACCTGCTGCAGTTGCCATTCACTGTGGATCCCAAAACAAACTTGCTCTACTATAAATAGAGCTCAATTATGATCAGTTTGAGTACACCAAAGCCATCTAACAGATGCTTTCCTCAAAATCTCTTTCTCTTGGCAAAAATGCCTTTCTTAGCAAGGTAGCTATCGGGTTTTGAGTTTGAGATCTTTTCTAATCAAACCAATCACTCACACACCTCACATACATCATATAGAAGTGATCCAAACACTCACATAAAATCTGGAACACCAAAATCACAAAATCACCAGCTGGTTGCTCAAACTTTCAATCAAGTTGCAGCTGAGGTACCACAAATCGTTCCAACCATTTTCAATCAAGTCCAAGCATTCAAACACACTCCATAGGGTGTAAGGAAGCTGTTCAGATCACCACCACTCATCTGTAACACCTCCAAATCAAAAATCACATTGCACTTGCTGTCACGACCTAGAGGTAAGCATAAACTTGGTCATCTCTCAATCTATGCATATTTCCTCGCACAATAATTTTGCCATATATTCATAATCATGCATGGAATGTTTTCCCTCAATTAATTGCATTGTTTGAATCGTGTATCAAAAATCCTAGCCTTCATGCAGAAATTAGGGTACTTGAGGTTTCTTCGTGATTTCATGTTTTATGTTTAATTTAAATGAAATTAATGGACATAGACATGATCGTGAGGTTGAGACGAGCATAATGATATGTGGATTGCATGTTATAATCAAGTATTCAGGGAGATTGGATAGAAAATGCAAATCAGCCAAACCCAGAACACGCGCGTGTTCTTCAGCTGTTCTTGGCGCCTTTTTTGAATTTTCAAATATTTGAATTTTGTGATTTTTGTTTAATTGATTCAAAAAATTAATTTCTCTCTGAGTTTTAATGATTTTGAGTTGATTCTTTTTTTAATAATTCACAAAAATGTTAAAATATTTTATTTTCCCAAAAAATCCCAAAAATATTATTTATTTCATATAATTGATATTTTTGCAAAGAATTAATATTTTAATTGTTTTTGACATTTTAAATATTTTTTCCACATTGATTTTGCAACTTTTAATGTTTTCTAATTATTTTGTAGGTCAATACTTAATTTTTGAAGCATTAATCCAAGATCACAATTTTTTTTCACATGTTAAACAATTTTGATCATTTTAATTGAATTTTTATTCAATTAAATACATTTTTTGAAAACAAATTAGGGTTTTGGATTAATTCAACCCTCATAAATCATTTTCAAAACACTTTTGGGCCTCTAATAGAGTGTAAGACCCAATCCTTTTTTGACCAAATCATTTTTGGGCCTCAGTATATTGTATAAGTCCCGATACCGTAAAAAAAACAAACGGCGCGATCGTCGCCCTTTTGAAAAATAACCTTTTGGGCCTCTCCTCGAGCTATAAGACCCATTTAAAACTTTTTGGGCCTTTAATAGAGTGTAAGACCCAATCCTTTTTTGACCAAATCATTTTTGGGCCTCAGTATATTGTATAAGTCCCGATACCGTCAAAAAAACAAACGGCGCGATTGTCGCCCTTTTGAAAAATAACCTTTTGGGCCTCTCCTCGAGCTATAAGACCCATTTAAAACTTTTTGGGCCTCTAATAGAGTGTAAGACCCAATCCTTTTTTGACCAAATCATTTTTGGGCCTCAGTGTATTGTATAAGTCCCGATACCGTAAAAAACAAACGGCGCGATCATCGCCTTTTTGAAAAAAACCTTTTGGGCCTCTCCTTGAGCTATAAGACCCATTCAAAACTATTGGGCCTCTAATAGAGTGTAAGAGCCAACCCCCTTTTAACCAAACATTTTGGGTCTCACTTATTGTATAAGTCCCTCTGCGTTAAAAGAAAACCTCGGCGCGATCGTCATTTTTAAACGAAAAATCAATTGGGCCTACCCTCGTGTTATAAGCCCCACTCTTTTTCTTTAAACCTTTTGGGCCTCTTAAGAGAGTGTAAGACCCATCCCTTTGTACATAAAACAATTTTTCGGGCCACAGTCACTTGTATAAGTCCCTATGTACAAATTCAAATAGTGCGCTCACTGATAAAACCCTGGGCCTCTCCTTGAGCTGTAAGCCCCAAATATTTCTTTTTCAAAGCACTTTCTCCTTTGATTTTGAATATATTGTTATTTTCAATCTTTCTTTGTTGAACAACTAACCAAACAGCATGGAAGCTCTACAATCGAGTAAGTGGTTATTGCTTTCATTTACCGCTTTCATATACATATAACTGTATTGTGGGGCTGTTTCACTGTAAGTCTTCTTTCATAAACTCATATCAACTGTGTAATAATAGTATAGATATTTCGAGTTTCCCCGGCAACTACGTCTAGAACTAGGTGACGCTGTTTCGTTTAGTTTATAGAAATAGACACCTAGATCCCCAAATAGGATCACCAGATACAGTCTTCTCTTCGGCTGTCCTCATTAGGAATTGTCAAGAAACTCTACTCCCAGAGATGAATGTATTCTCCGTGAATGGAATCTTTGAGTTTCTTCCAAATTCTTGAACTTTCCTGACTTGATCTATTCCTTGTGAATAGCTTGCCTTGAATTTCTCGGGGTTTGGGGACCCACAGGCTTCTTAAAAGCATCGGCCTCCTCTTGGGCATCGTACAAGGACCCACAGGCTTCCTAAAAGCAACCCCGCCTCCTCTTGGGCTTAGTACAAGGACCCCTACGGCTTCTTAGAAGTATTCACAGCCTCCTCTTAGGCTTCGTATAATGATCTCTTCCTCCGGGAATGATAGCCTTCTCTTGGGCTTCGTACAAGGACCTCTCGGCTTCTTAAAAGTTTCCAGCCTCCTCTTGGGCTTCGTATAAATTGTCCCGACGACCTCCTAGAGGTATAGGAATAGAACTTAATCATCTACATAGAACAGTCCTTTCAAAGAGTCTACTACTGTTTCTCAAAGCATAGTACAAAAGATGAAACTCTAATACTTGGACAGTCTAATCTCCTTGAGTCTCAAAGACATTCTCAAGTGACCCTTTCGTTAAATACGAAGGAAACCCATAGACTCGGATAGTCTCAATACCCTTCGGATTTCCCACTTCCTTAAAGAACAGGAATAACCCGGATCCTTGAATCAAATCCTTGAGTACATTGTTGCTCATATAAGAACTGATTTTCTCTTTCAAAATCAGTATACTAGACCTGTCACTTAAACAGTTACCTTAGCCTCCTCTTGGGCTTTGTACAATGATTCTCCCCAGCAGAGTCAAACAACGTTTAGCCTCTCTCTCGGGCTTTGTATGAGACACATAAGAGACTCCCTCGTTGAGTCAATCACCCCTTTCGCCTCCATCTCGGGCTTTATACGAGATACAAAAAGGTTCTTAATTGAGCCAAACAAACAACAGCCTCCATCTCGGGCTTTGTACGAGATACAAAAACTCTCTTGTTGAGTCAAATAGCCTCCATCTCGGGCTTTATACGAGATACCAAAAGACTCCCTCGTTGAGTCAAAAACCTTTTAGCCTCTCTCTCGGGCTTTGTACGAGACACATATTAGCCTCCCTTAGGCTTTGTATAAGAAAACCACTGGTTGATCCAATCAACCTTTTAGCATCAAAGTTGTGCCTCGTTCACAGCATACAAACATCAACAACTCCTTCCCCTTCCATCTAATCGTTGTAAGCGGCAAGCCTCTGGATCATCTACATCCATGCCACTGTCCCTCTTTTAGCATGAGAAATTCCTAAGGAAAGATGGCATTGCTCTACGCTGAGTTAAAGTCTTCTCCTTTAGGTTAAAATCCCCTATAAAGTAAATTATGGCATTACTAGGATCCGCGTATCCCGGTTAAAGTAATCCTCCTTTATAACCAGTCACCCAACAGTTGTGACAGACAAACCCTTCTTTAGAGATGACAAATTCTCTCTAAAGTCGAGGTCCTTCAGCTTCACGTCTTGGGCTTTGAACAAGACACAAATAGACTTTTCAGCTTCACATCTTGGGCTTTGAACAAGATACAAATCACCTTTCGCTTCACGTCTTGGGCTTTGAACAAGACACAAAAACACCCATTTCCTCCCATAGACTAGGAGGAACTACGAACGCTCTGATTTCCCTGTTTCGGTAAACAGGAATACGTAGGCATAAGATCGAAAGAAAAGATCTTAGCGAGCACAATCAACAAAAAACCCAAATCCCATATCTCCATCAATCAAAAGCAGTAATTCAAAAAGCATCAGTCCTAACATCCTAATCCTTGTTCCCCGCCAAAAACCTTCTGTCAAGGTAAAAAGAAAGAAAACAATATTGGCGAAAATACAAATAACCAGTACAAAGGCCCCCCACATTGATAGCATTCGTAACCTAACAGACCGCTGTTTAAACTCAGTATGCAAAGCAGGGTTAATTGGAGACATCTATTTCCCTTCCTTCATCAGCTTTAATAGGATAAAAAATGAATCGACCTGTAGTTTAAGCTCAACCTCAGAGAGCGATCAGTGCTTAAGAACCGCGTCCAAAATCGCTCGCTACACCTCCATATAAGGGTCAGGTATTCTAATTCATACTCACTTTCTGTACTTGTTCTCTCTCTCTCTCTCTCTCTCTCTCTCTCTCTCTCTCTCTCTCTCTCTCTCTATCTCTCTCTCTCTCTCTCTCTCTCTCTCTCTCTCTCTCTCTCTCTCTTTCACTCTGAACATCATTTCGGCATCAGAGTGTCTTGCAGGTACACCCCATCCTCTTCTCCACCGCTGTTGAACTTGAAGCTCACGATGTGTTGCTGGCCACTGGATATTCGTCTGATCCCGATAAGATCAAAAACCATTAACACTATCTTAACTTCTCAATCATCTTAAAATTCTCAAATCATTTCATCCCGTTTCAGTTCAAACGCAAATAAAAACTTCAATCCAACATTGAATGTCTTTTATCCAATTCAAACTAAAATACCTAATCATACTTAAACACTGTTTCAAAATGGTGAAAAGGGAGATGGTCTAAAGCCTTTGATTCCTCTCCTTGACTGTTTGGATACGAGTTGCCTTACTTGGTCATTCGAGCAATTGTCATCTATTAAAAAATTCTAATTCGGTTCACCTCAAATCACTTTCCTAACCAAACTTAAGTCAAATTCATTTTCGTAATAACTTGGACGAAAAAAGAGGTAGTCTAGAGCCTTTTATTCCCTTCCCCAACTATTTGGATACAAGTAGCCTTACTCGACCATTCGAGTATTTGTCGTCCATCTAAAACACTTTAACCTTACTTAAATCCTTTTTCAATTAAGGATGAAAAATGAGATGTTCTAGAGCCTTCTATTCCTCTTCTCTATTATTTGGATACTAATAGCCTTACTCGGCCATTCGCGTAATCATCATCCAACAAAACACTCAAACCAATCAAACTTGTTTTTCGACATTGCGCACCTCCGAAAACATGTTTAGAAAGGAGTATTCTTTATCCATATTGATGTGAAAGAAACAAGGGCTTTAGCTTCCAAGAGTGAGCAACAATCAAAGGTTTAAAACACTCAATATGTCTAAAGGATTACTCTTTAAAAACCATCAACTCAATAGTTCTTTCTTAGTAAAACTACGTATCCTTGAGTTATTTATAGCACCTGAAGATACGTAAGAGCAGGATTGTGAAATCTGGTCAGACGACCCCTTTAATAAAAAACATCCATCTTTTCTTTCTTTCTCTCGCTTAGTAAGTAGAAGAAAACAATTAACATAAGCTAGCATCTCTATCATAAATCTAACTAAGAGGTTTCCGTTGGGTACAACAGATGCAAGGGGTGCTAATATCTTCCCCTTGCATAACCGACTCCCGAACCCGAATTCGGTTGAGAGGATCGTTTCATTTTTTAGAGGTTTTATCAATATTTTCCCTTTCCTTCTTTAGAATAAATAAAGTTCGGTGGCGACTCTGTTCGAACATCTTTTCCGCGGGCGTGCGAACACTTCATGAAGGATCACGTTTTTCGAGATGCGACACTGGGTTAGTTTTACTGGGGCCCCATGGCGGGCGCCACTGCACTGGTCAAAAAGTACATGTGTGCATGTTCTTCCTGCAAGGGAAGAGGGACTCAGAGGCCTTAATAGGTTTATAACAATTGTAGGTGGTTAGGGTTTACCCATGATGGTGAGAAACCCTGTATGGTGGTGTTTTACAACAGTTTAGGGGTCCTTTTCACGTGAGGTGAGAGGGCTTGTTGATGGACAATGCACTTAGGTATAAGATTCTGAGGGGTGTGATCATGTTAGATATGATTGTTGATAAACGTTATGCTTTAGGGTGTAGTGATTTGTATGACTTAAGATTTGTATGGTTTAAGATCGTCCCCTCTTTCCCCTATAGGATGCGTATTTATAAAAGGCCCTTTGGGCCTAGGGTTTGGGTAACCCAAGATGGTGGCAACCGCTTCCCCCCTAATTTGGAGAAATTATTGAACCCCTATCTTCTAGAAAGTGGAGGATTCCCCCTCCTTTAACAAACATACTTACACATCATCGATACCTCTGGTCGATTCCTCAATATATCGCCTGGTGAGTACAATTGATGGGCGATGACACCCTAGTTTAGGAACTTCACAAATATAATACTACATTATGTATAGTTCAATTGTGTAGATATTTTAGAAAGGATTTAATGGTTCACTTTTTAGGTAGTCATGGTAAAAGGAAGGATGTCAAAATTGGTTAAACTCGCGTGTGTGCACTTTAGGTTAAATGATGTCTTAGTGTTTGATTTAGGTCAAATATATGTTCATGTTGGTGTTGGGGTATCTATCATGCAAATATTGAGGTGTGATAAATGTTTGATATCACTGAAGTAAAACTAGAACAATTAAATGTGTTTGAGTGCAAGAGTGAAAAATATATGAGATTAGAGACTTAGTTTTTATTAGAGTGGTGTTATAAGGATGGAGATGTTCATATTCTATACAGTTGTAGAGTGTTAGAAGAAGAATGAAGTAAAATGAATATGACACTATTCACATGTCCTTCTGTAGAAAAAAAGTGAATTAAAATAGATTTATTACTATTCGTTTATCCTTACATAAAAAAATAATGAGGAAAGTAAAATAGACTTTATACTATTTAGTCGTCATTAAGAGTAAAATAAATCAGACACTATTCACTTGTCCTTGTGCAAAACAAAAAGAAATAAAATATATTTCATACTATTTACTCATCCTTGTGCAAAAAAGAAAAGAAATAAAATAGATCTAACATTGTTCACTCGTTCATGTGCAACAAATAAAGTGGAGTAAACTGGATATGACATTGTTCACTCGTTCTTGTGCAAAAAGATAACGGAGTAAATTATATATAACATTGTTAATCATCCTTGTGCATAAAAGATTGCAATGTAAAATGGACCCGACACTATTCAATTTTCCTTGTGCAAAAAAATTAGTAGGGTAAAATATATGTAATAATGTTTACTTGTTATTGTGAAAAAAATGATATATCGTTCCCATTAGAAGTGATTAACAAATTTGTACGTAATTTTTCTATAAAAAAAAGAGTAAAATAAATCAAACAATGTTATCTTATTTTCGTGCATATTAATTTTTAACGTATTGGTATATTTTTAAAGGGTTTGTAAGGGGACACAGAAGGTAAACAACACTCGTAACACCTTCTTAATCGTTTGTTTACCAGGTCGATCATCTATTTATTAAACGTGACGCCAATTCCTCAAATACGTCACCCACTTCTTGGATAACTCGCTCGAAGCATGAGAACTAGGGGTGTTCAGTGGTTTGGGCAAATCCAAACCAAACTAATGTATTTGGGTTGGGTATTTTTTCAGTTCGGGCAAAAAACGAACAAAACTAGTTAAAATCGATGTTAATTAGTTTGAGCAACAGATTTCTGATTTGCTACCCGTAAACCCGAACCAAACTAATAACAATCAACATAATTAAACCATATATTAAATTATTAATTTTATTTGAGTTATTACTTCTTTATTTAAATGAGGAGAATAAATTATTACAACAATTACTAAGTACAAACTATTATGAAAGAAACGAAGAGACGGAGTCTTTGGCTGTTTCCAATGAAAAACGTAATGGCATCTTTCAAATTATCACAAGCAAATCAAGTTATTGAATATTTAAGTGAAATTACAAACACTATATGACTATGGTGGTCATAATTTGTTTAAAGATATGTGTAAATAAATAGTTTTAAAAAAATACTGATCGTAAAGGCTGGATCAGATCCTGTAGAATCGGGCCGCCAAGTGCGTCAGGGATGCTGGTCGTATGGAGAGGAGGGGGGTGTACCGGCAAGGTACCCCGACGATCAAGTAAGAAAGGGTCAGAGAAAAGGGATAAGTACAAAATATGAATTCTTAGGGTGAATATTGGATACCTGACCCTCTCAAGCGAGAGGGTTTATATAGAGCCCCCAGCGCGTGGCCAACGGTCCTATTTTCGGGGCGAAATAAACGTTTTCCCCAAAGAATAGGTAACTACCTAAACTAGCTGTTATGTCGGGCAGGGTGCCCAAAACTAGCCGTTATGTCGGGCATAGGCGTGGTTCCGGGCACCTGCCCATAGCTGTTCGGGGAGAAGTGAAGTCGTGCGTGACGGACAGTAATTTCGGGGAGGAACGTTGCATTCCTTGCCCGGTTGGAGGGGAAGAAAGGTAACTTTTGCCCCTCTGTGGATTGAACTTAGGCAATTTGGGGTGCTCTTAAGCAAAAGCGGATTGGGCCATGTCTAGCCATTGGTCCAGTCCAGAATAGGAGCCCCTTAAGTCGTTGCTCCCGAGCATGGGAGTGATGACTTAAGGATAGTTCGTTGCTCCGGGGAGCTAGCACGGAGTCTTCGTTTGGAGACGAGGAAGATTGTCTTGATGCGCCCGTGACCCCTGGTGTTCGTGGAATTCATGGTCGTGACCTTGTTGCCCGGTGTTCGGGGAGGCTAAAGGTCAGTCAGAATTGGAAACGTTGGGACGCCACGTGTACCTAGAGCTCCGTGTAGCAGTTACTAGGCAATGATGGCTAGTTGATAGCTATCATGACCTACGAGTGCGTCTATTGCACGTGCCCCTCTGTATAAAAGGGGAGAATCTGTCTCATTTGGGACTTTTTCGCTCTGATTTCTCTTCGTCTCCTTCAGCATTCCTGCCCGTTACCGTCGTCTGCTACTCCGACCACCGCTTCAAGCTCCGAGTAACCACTTCAGTCTTCTTAAATCAAGTAAGTTTCCGATTTTGAGCTTATTTCACTCCCTTTTGTTGTCAGTGGTAGGTTGCATGTGGTTAGGGCTAGGTTTAGAGGACAAAATGAGTGAGTTTTCGGCGATTATTGGCGGTGGACGGTGGCTGTGCCATTTTTCTACCTCTGACATGTCGCCGGAGTTAGTAGTATGTTTCGGCGAGTGGGGTGGTCCACAGCGATGTTGCGACAGCTACGCATGTGTGACCGCCTTGTCTGTTCATCATCTGAGTGGGTGATGAGTTTTCCGGTAGCACATGCCCAGATTCTGGTGATGCTTTGCGATTTCCGGCGAAGCTTCAAACGGAAATTGGACATGAGTACGGGGAAGCTCCTCGCTCGGGATGATCGGCTTCGAGCGTCTCCTCGCGGGGAGGTGTCAGCTTTTCCTTTGATGTTAGGGCTTAGGCCAGGGACGTTGTCCTCAGCACTTTGCGCGCCCTTTCACTTGACTTAGCAGTGGAAGGGTGGATTTGATTTGCTGTCGAATTCACTTTCTTCTCTGCTTTTCAGGTGATTATAATGGCGACGGGGCCAGATAGAGAGGTCATTATAGATACATCCAAGGAGGAAACGGGCTTCGAAGATAATAGCAGCTCGACGGCTTCGAGTTCGGCGACTTCGAGCTCTTCCAGCGATGTCGGGGAGGAGGAAGAGTTGGACGTCATGGACGGGGACGTCGACGGGTTCTCCGCGGAGGAATGGGAGGTTGCCGAACCTGCCGAGCATGTGTCCACTTTCGCAAAGTCCTTGGTGGACGTTTTCACGGAGGTAGGGCCGGAGGGAGAGTGGAAGGTGCACTTCCCTTCCTTGGATGATCGTATCTGTACACACTTCGGGGACCGATTTACCATGTATGAATACGCTTTCAAGGAGCTGGGGTTGAGGTTGCCGTTCACTGGTTTTCAACAGTCGGTGTTCGAGCATTTGAGATTGGCCCCTAAGCAACTGCATCCCAACTCGTTGGCCTTTATCCGGGCGTTTGAGCTGGTATGTGAGCATCTCTTCGTAGGGGCTACTCTTCCTTTGTTCTTCACCATCTTTCATCTCCAACGGCAGCTGTCGGGGAAGAAGTATGGCTGGGTTTATCTGAAGCAGCCCCGCAAGTTGTTTAAACCGTTTTCGGAGTCAATACGGGCGTTCAAGGAGCGTTATTATGTTGTCGAGCCCTTGTCCGAAGCTGCCCAGGACAATACGTATGTCTGGAAGATTGAGGTGGATGAAGACGGGAATGACTTCCTTGACGAGGAGGGGAGGTTTATCGGGCGAAGAATCTATAAGTTCCCCATCCATTGGGCACCAGATCACTTTGCCAAGAAGCCCAGTGACTACGTCTTCCAACCGAGCGAGCTACGCGGGCAGGACGTCGCGGCGTACGAGGTGCTGGTGAAGTGGGTCAACTCCTTCCGGCTTGCTGAGTGCTGGACGAGCAAGGGTAGTCCGATCTTCGAGGAGGACGAGAGCCAGAGGGTTGAGCATCGATTCATCAATATTAAGGCACTGCTGGAGTACAAGACTCCCGAGGATGCCGAGAAACTGCTTGGTAGTCTTAGTTATTTAGATTTTGTTCGCGTCATTTCTTTTCCTCATATCTAACATGCTCGTATTTTGTTTGTGCAGGTGAGATGCCTCAGGCCCATGACAGAGTTGTGAGGAATGCTCTTGCGAGAAACAAGGCCGGGGCAGCCCCTCCGAAGTATCGGTTTACTGGTGCCCGTGTTCCTCCTCCCGTGCAGCCTCCTGTGGGGACCTCTTCTTCTCCTACTCCTGCTCTTCGGGGGTCTCCTCTTCCTTTGACCAGTCGATCCAAGCGGCAAAGGTTTAATGATGTTGTGGACCTTACTCGGGCGTCGGAGAAGGGGAAGTTCGAGCTTCCTCCTTGCATCCATGATCGGAAGTTCTTCGAGGGGAACTCTCTGATTGTGCCTCGGGCGGAGTCTCTTCGCTTGGAAAGTATGGATCGCCCGAGCAAGAGGGCGTTGGTGGCCCAGGACGCTTCTGCCTTGGTCAGGATGTTGGAGATGGCAGTTGTGTATGCCGAAGGGGATTCGGCGACTGAGGCCGAACTTACTGCTGCCTGTGCTACCATGGCGTCCCTCAAGGAAGAAGCTAAGGGTGTCGACGATGCTCGGAAGAAAGCTGAGGAGGAGGTAGCTCATTTGAAGGAGGAGAACTCGGCGCTAGCGGCGGAGAAAAAGTCTGCCGAGGAGTTAATCCAGCGGCTGAAGGCGGCCAATGCCCCGGGTGACGATGAGCCGGAGGATGTGAAGGCATTGAAGACGAGATCCGAGCTGGTTGCCCGTTTGCTGATGCCCGAGGATGATGGCATTGTCTTCGCGGAGGAGTCTTTTGGGAACGCTGTGGCTCAACTATGGGTGGTGAACCCTGAGCTCGATTTTTCTGTCGAGGGTACTCACTACCTGGCGTATGTTGAGGATGATCGTATTGTCATGCCCGACGGTCTCCTTGAAGGTACCCCCGAGGATCAGCCCGCAGAGGACCAGGGATCTCAGCCAGAGCCAGTCGAGCATGCGGACGAGTGAGGAGTTTGTATTTTTGATGTTGTTGTAATCTGTCCGGCCTGTGTGCCGTGTAATTGCTTGTAATTTATTTTTTGGGGGCGTGGCCCCCGTCTCATGTAATTTAGTACAATCGTGGCCCTTGCGGTCTCTTATTATGTTAAATTATTACACGTTTGATTATGTCGTTTGCATGATTTTACTTGCTTTTATTTTTTGCTAAGTATTGTATTCATGCTCGTTGTAAATGTATATCTGCCCGTGATTGGGAGTATTTGACTTGCGCAAATATTTTAGGGGGATTGCTCGTTGTAGATGTGTTCGACAGTGAGGGGAACTGGTCGAACGGCCGAGGAATATCCTGGAGGGCTGCGGAGCTCAGGTCGCATTTGAGGCCTGAGTTTGCGGCGTGAACGTCCCATCGCGAGCTGGGGTTTTGCCAGTCATGGTACTTTGACGACAGTGATGCTCGATCGAGGACCATTGTCGAGCAGTTACCCGGCTCGTTACTGAGCGAGGTTCTGCTTTATTCGTATGCGACGCTTGTACCTAGACGCGCATAGTGGTCGGTAGCTGACGTTCGTCGTTACGACGGGTCGAACCGAGAATTTAGCTGTAGTATTATTTTAGCTTTTCAGCGTTCCATGGTCGAGCAAGTTCTTCCCCAGTGAGATGTTCTAGGTAGTAGGCCCCATTTTCCATTTTTTCTCGGACGCGATAGGGTCCTTCCCAGTTGGCTACTAGTTTGCCTTCACGAGAGTCCTTGTGGTTTCTTCTTAGAACAAGGCTTCCCACGTCGAACTCTCGCCGTATCACCTTGGCGTTGTGCCTGATGGTAATTTTTTGTTTCAGTGAGGCTTCGCGGAGGGCTGCCCCGGTTCGGATTTCCTCGACGAGGTCGAGTTCTTCTCGCAGTGAATCGTCGTTCATCTCCTCGTATAGGGGCGATTCTGTCCGCCTAGAGGGCACGTGAACTTTGACGGGGATTACAGCCTTTGTCCCGTATGCTAGACGAAAAGGTGTTTCCCCGGTCGTTGAGTGTGGAGTTGTGCGGTAGGCCCATAGTACGCTGTGCAGTTCCTCGACCCATGTCTTCTTTGTTTCGTCCATCCTTTGCTTGAGGCCTTGAAGGATGACTCGGTTGGCTGCTTCAGCCTACCCGTTTGTTTGAGGGTGATCGAAGAATGCGAAGTACTGCTTCGTGCCGAGTTGGGCGACGAAGTCTTGGAACTTCTTATCCGTGAATTACGTCCCGTTGTCCGTTACTATCGCTTGGGGGATACCGAAATGTGCAAGGATGTTTCATTTGTAGAAACGCAGGATGTTGAGGGAAGTTATTTTGGCTAGAGCTTCCGCTTCTATCCATTTTGTGAAATAGTCTACGCCCACCATTAGGTACTTATTTTGACTTGACCCTACCACGAAGGGTCCTAGGATGTCTAGGCCCCACCAGGCGAATGGCCACGGGGAGGACATAGCCTTGAGCTCATTAGGCGGAGCCAGGTGCATGTCCCCGTGCCGTTGGCATTTATCGCATTTCTTCACGTGTTCTTTCGCGTCGTTTTGCATGGTCGGCCAGTAGTAGCCTGCCCGGAGAGCCTTTCGAGCAAGGGACCTTCCGTCAAGATGTTGGGCGTTGATTCCCTCGTGGATTTCGCACAGGATGCGCACGACCATTTCCTCCTCGACACATTTGAGCAGCAGAATGGAGAATCCCCGCCTATAGAGTTTATCTTCGACCAAGACATAAGAGCAGGCTCTTCGCCTGATTATGCTGGCCTCCTTAGGGTCAGACGAAAGTTTGTCTTTGGCGAGATAGTTGTAGACTGGGGTTATCTAGCAGTTGTTGTCGCTGATCACCTGTACGTTGAGTGTCGGGGAGGCCTTCTCGATACTGGGTTGAGGAAGTACTTCCTGTATGATGGATTTGTTTCCGCCTTTCTTCTTCGTGCTAGCTAGTTTGTATAGCACGTCTGCTCGCACATTATGTTCGCGGGGAACGTGTTTCACTTCCACTATTGTGAACTTCGCCATCTCCTTCTTGACCAGGGCCAAGTATTCGTTCAGGTTGTCGTTTTTGGCTTGGTATTCTCCCCGGACCTGGAGGGCCACGAGTTGTGAATCCGTGCAAATGACGACTACTTCTGCGCCCAGGTCCTTGGCAAGGCATAGCCCCGCGAGGAAGGCCTCGTATTCAGCCTGGTTATTGGAGGTTGGGAAGGACAGGGTGAGTGAAACTTCAACAATGATTCCTTCGCCGCTCTCCAGTATGATGCCCGCACCGCTCCCAGCCGAGCTCGAGGCACCGTCAACGAAAATGGTCCATTTGTGCGCCTCGCTCGTGGGGAGTCTGCAAATGTCATTTCCGCGACGAAGTCGGCCAGAGCTTGGGCCTTGAGGGCTTTTCTGCTTTCATATTGGATGTCAAATTTAGACAGTTCTAACGACCATTTGAGCATCCTACCGGCCATATCTGGTCGTCTGAGCAGCTGCTTTATGGGTTGATCTATTCGAATCACGATCGTGTGAGCCAGGAAGTAGTGTCTTAATCTTCTGGCTGCGTTGATGAGGGCCAGCGCCACCTTCTCTATCTGTTGGTATCTTAATTCTGGTCCTCGTAGCGCTTTGCTTGTGAAATATATGGGCTTCTGCCCGTCAGGTGTCTCGCGGATGAGAGCGGCGTCACTGCTTCGGTTGCTACGGCGAGGTATAGGTACAACGTTTCGCCGTTGTCCGGGCGAGAGAGGACCGGTGGCTCTGAGAGTGCTCGTTTCATATGGATAAGGGCCTTGTCACACTCCTCGGTCCATTCAAATGCCGCCTCCTTGCGGAGGAGTTTGAAGAATGGTAGGGCGTGCTGGGCGGACTTAGCCACGAAACGGGATAGTGATGCGAGCATCCCGTTGAGGGACTGGATGGATTTTTTGGACTTGGGCTTAGGAAAATCAGAGAATGTCTGGCATTTATCGGGATTGGCCTTGATTCCTCGTTCCGTTAAGTAGAAGCCGAGGAATTTGCCTGCCCGGACGCCGAACGTGCACTTCTCCAGATTAAAACGCATTTTGTATTTCCTGGCCTGTTCGAAGACCTTTCTCAAGTGGGTAGTATGATCGGTTTCCTCGTGGGATTTCACGATCATGTCGTCCATGTATACTTCGAGCATGTCGCCTATTTCTCCCCGGAATACCTTGTTCATCATTCGTTGGTACGTTGCTCTGGCGTTCTTCAGGCCGAATGGCATTACGTTGTAGTAATAGTTGCCCGATTCGGTCATGAAGGTCGTATATTTTTTGTCAGACATTGCCATCGGAATTTTATTATAGCCCGAGTAGGCATCCATGAACGATAAAAGTTTAAAACCATCAGAATTATCAACAAGTTTATCAATATTGGGGAGGGGGTAGGCATCCTTCGGGCATGCCTTATTGAGATAGGTATAATCAATGCACATGTGCCATTTTCCATTAGATTTTTTAACTAATACAACGTTGGACAGCCAAGTGGTGTACTTGGCTTCCGAAATAAATTTGGCCTCGAGGAGGTCCTTTACATCTTTTTCAGCAGCCTCCGTCTTCTCCGGAGACTGCTTTCTCCTACGTTGTGCTACGGCCTTGACGGCCGGGTCAATTGTCAGCTGGTGACAGGCGACGAACGGATCCAATCCGGGCAATTCTGCGGCGCTCCATACGAAGAGGTCGGCATTCTCTCGGAGGCATGCTTTGAGCTGCTTCCTCGCAATGTCGGGCAGGTCTGCTCTAATCTTTACTCCCCGTTGGGGGTCTTCGCTGAACAGAACGATCTCGAAGTTGCCATCCGGGATGGGGCGCATCGGATGGGAGCTGCCACTGGACGATGTGGTCGGGTTGGCCGAAGCTGCTCGTTCTTCTGGTTAGTCCTCCTCGGGGAAGCGACTGTCGAGGTCGATGGATTCGACCTGGGGCAGAGGCTTGGCCTCCTCGGAGTTGCTTGGCAACGCTGGCTTTCCCGACGCTTTAGGCTTGGACGCAATGGCGTTGAGCCCCTTTGTAGCTACTTCGAAGCACCGTCGTGCATCTTCAATGTCGCCGTGCAGGGTGGTGACCATTCCTTTCGAAGTGTAATACTTCATCTTCAGGTGGACTGTTGAGGGCACCGCTACCAACTCGGCCAGGGCTGGCCTCTCGAAAATGCACTGGTATAGCGACGGGCAGTCGATTACCATAAATTGCACCTTGATGGATCTGGCCGTCTCAGCTGATCCGAAAGTTATGATCAGTTCGACGTAGCCCCACGGCTTGGTCACCGATATGTTGAATCCCTGTAAATCAGACCCTACATAGGGGGTAAGGTGCGATTCCTCCAGCTGAAGCATTGAGAATAGCTGGGAGTACATGATGTCGACCGAGCTGTCCTGGTCGACTAGGATTCTGCGAACGTCGAAGTTCGCCATTCGGGCTCTGACGAGCAAAGGTATGCTCGAGTTCGGGGATCCGTCGAGGAGCTCTTCCTGGTAGAAGGAGATGGGAACGGAGCCCTTCTGGGCCTGATCGAGCGTGGTCACTTTATTGGAGCTCGTGTTGATCAGATGCTCGAACTTGCATTTCACGGAGCCCATAGTGACTTTGTTGAAGCCCCCGTAAGAGATGACCATGGCGGAGGGAAGAGTCTCCCACAGGCTGTGGGCCGCGAAATAAGCAGGGGCGCTGAGCCCGTCCGGGACGTAGAAGTCCTTCGGTCGCGATATGGACATAGCGACCTGTATGTTGGCGTCTTCCGAGGAGGGCACTTCCTCCTCTATCTTCTTGGACTCCTGGGCGTCTGTTAACCCTCATTTTCGACGCTAGAAAGAATCAAAGCTATTTTAAGTTAAAAAATTATTTTTAACGTAAAGAAGGCTTCGACCCAGTTTTGGTGAAGCCTGAGTCGAATAGGGGTTTTGGAAACCTCAAAAAATGGCTAAGTGTTGGGAGATGCTTCGACCGTGAGAATGCTGAAACGCGCGTTGCAGTTATCACATTGAGGCTGGAGGGAAAATTTCAAATGTTTAAATTTCAAAAGGATCAGTTGCTGAATGTGGGAGCAGTTGAAATGGAGAAAGGCACCAAGAGGACACGTTTGGAAGCATAACCACCACTTAGTAGTTATTTCTTAGCACTATAAATAGGAGTTATTTCTATAGAATAGGGGTGTTCGTATTTTTGTACAAGTTACTCAAAGAAACTCAAAGTACCCGCGTGTAGAGAAACGAGTTCGTGAGAATGTACGCAATGTAACACCACTTTCTTTCATCAATGCAATTTATCTTCATCATGTTTATGTTTCAGCACTTTACATTTTCCTGAACTTTACCTTTCATGTCTTAACTTTTCCTTGAATCTTTATTTTCAGTCAAGTTTATTTTAAACCTTGTTTTTACTTTCATTTAAAAGCTTTCGACATTTATCTTCTTGCATCTTTACATTCAAGCATTTAATCTTCAAGCATTTACTTTCAAAGTCTTTTATCTTCAAGTCATTTATTTTTAAAGTCATTTATCTTTCCGCATTTACTTTCGACTGCACTTTTATCAATTCCAGTCTTTATTTTCAAGAACGTGGAGTTCATTGCATTTTATCTTCAAAAACTTTTACATCATTGCATTTACTTTTAAAGTCATTTATTTCCTCGTCATTTACTTTCGACAGTCATTTATTTTTCTCCATCTTTTACATTCAAGAACGTGGAGTTCAAGCACTTTTACATTTTTGTCATTTATCTTCAACAGTAATTTATCTTCCTGCATTTTTATCAATTCAAGTCTTTATCTTCAAGCCTTATTTTCAAAGCTTTTTACTTCTTGTCTGTTACTTTCGACGCCTTTAAATTCTACATTCTTTATTTACAGCCTTTTAACTTCCAAGCTTTTACTTTACTGCAAGTAGTCGAACGTGGAGTTCACTTAGGTTTCTTTTTTCAGCATTGTCGAACGTGGAGTTCAGTTTACATTTCCTTTATTTCAAGTTATATTCACTTTCTCTTAAAATTTAGCACATGTCCTAGGATTTGTGTGGTCGATCCTGCAAGTTAGTCAGTTTTATTTAAAATTGATAGACCAGAGGTTGTTTACCAAAATTCACAGTAAACAAATTGGCACGCCCAGTGGGACCTAGTGCTAAGTTTTATACTTTTTGTTAACCTTTTCTTTCTTGGTGAAGAAATACTTTCGTTGTATGTTATTGAGAAGTGGGAAGTTAGCCACAACAAACGAAGGAATACCAAAGAGAAGATACACTAAGAGAATGGCAACTAATGCTAAACAACAAGTTGATCCTCAAGGGAGTATTTCAAATACTCAGTCAAGTAGAAGTATGGGGTCTCAAAGCACACCATCACCAGTGTCTTCGACAGGAGGACAGACGTCACCTTCATTAGTAGTGTCTGAACCAGGATCAACATGCACAAAATCATATACTCAACCTGTGATAGAATACATAGGACCACAAAGTCATAATTCACCAACACCCCCAGGAGGAAATTCAATGTACCGGCATTTCCCTCCTTCAAGTTTTCCACATCCAGGGTCAAGGAGTCAACCCTATGGTATGCCTACATCAATGATGCAAAATCTGCAGAATGCTCCACCTGTATTTTCAGAAAATGTAGTGTCTTCGCCATTACAAGGATCAGGATCAGGGGGTCGAAACAATCAGAGTATAGGTGTTGGTTACTCTGTGCAAGCGCCTAGTCTTACAAATACATCCATAAATTATTTGAGACAACAGATGGATGAAAGTAACATGCAAATGGTGCATACGTTGTCTCAGACAATGGGAGAAGTTTTTCAACCCTTGATTCAGAATACGACTCAAACTAACCAACAATTGGCTACACAATTGGCACGCATGGCTGATTTCATGGGAGTACCAGCGGTGGATCGAAGAGCAACTGTTGTCGAAGATATCCCAAGACGTCATCCACGTCATGTACCTAAGGTGAACTTGGAAGATCAAGAGATGATTGATCATTTTAGAGTCGAACCACCAAGAAACCAGATGCCAATCCAGATAGAGGAAGAGTCAGTAGTGATGGTGAACAGGAACCAAAATGCTGATCAGTTCCTTAGACAGGTTCGACATCAAAATCAAGCAGAAGAAAATAATCTCGCAGCCATGGTTGAAAGGATAATGACCAGAAATGGTGTGAATCTTGGCTTCACAAGGCCAAATTATACTTCGCCTATAGTGGATTATATTCTCCAAGCAGAATTACCCCCTAGGACGAAGGTTCTAAAGTTCAGCAAGTTTTCAGGAGATACTACTGAATCTACTGTCGAATATGTGGCTAGGTATTTGATTAAAGCAGGCGAAATTGCAGCTGACGAAAGCCTTAGGATCAAATACTTCCCAATTCCCCTTACCAAGAATGCCTTCACATGGTTCACTACTTTGCCTCCAAATTCCATATACAATTGGACCCAGTTAGAGCGTTTGTTTCATGAACAGTTCTACATGGGGCAAACTAAGATTAGTTTGAAAGAATTGGCTAGCATCAAACGCAAAGTTACTGAGCCAATTGATGATTACCTGAATAGGTTTCGACTTCTTAAAGCCAGGTGCTTTACACAAGTACCAGAACATGAGTTGGTTGAAATGGCTGCTGGGGGTCTTGATTATTCCATTAGGAAGAAATTAGATACCCAATATCTTAGAGATATGGCCCAGTTAGCTGACAGAGTCCGACAACTAGAAAGGCTAAAAGAGGAAAAGGCTAAATTCAGCAGGGGTAAAAAAGTAGCCTTTGTCGAATGTAATGAAGATGTGGAGAATTTGTATGATGAAACATCTTATTTCGACGGAAATGAGGTTGACGTTGCTGAGTTAAAGCAAGGTCCACCTTATGCCTGCAAATTATTAGCTCCTTCAAATGGAAAAAATCCTGTCGAATCTAACGACAAATTTCCTAAGAAAACATACACTTTCGACGTCACTAAATGTGACAAAATTTTTGATTTGTTAGTTAAAGATGGGCAAATGATAGTGCCTGCTGGTGCTAAGATGCCATCTTTAGAACAAATAAAGAAAAGAGGTTTTTATAAGTACCATAATTTTTTGGGTCATAAAACTTCTCAATGTTTTCTTTTCAGGGATTTGGTGCAAAATGCTATTCAAGAAGGGAGGCTGAAGTTTGGTGACAAAGGCAAAGCTCAGATGAAAATTGACTCTGACCCATTGCAAGTTGCAGAGGCTAACTATATAGAGCCTCACGAGGTTCAGATGGTCGAAGCCACCGAAGGATTTGATCAGTCAGTCAACATGGTGGAAGTCACTGAGGACTTCGCCACCAATCCTGTGGTAACTGAAGGTTTTAATAAGGCTGCGTACGGCTTGAATGCTGATGGGGCCAGTTTAATGTTGGTGACCAAAAAAGCTGCTGACAAGTTTGTTGAGATGGATAATGCTGCCAAGATATTGGATATGGCAGTAAGCGAATTGAAGATAAATGCCACTGAGGGCATTAACATGGTCGAATTGGTTGAAGAATCTGATGCTAGCTCAGGAAGTATCAGTACCAACGAGGCTATGGGCAAGAACGCCCCCAAAGTCCAAGTTGTTAAAGAGTTGGAAGATGACATGCTATTGGTAGGAGAGATGATAAACATGGATGGTTGTTTGGTAGAAAACTGGATATGTATGGTTGCTGAACAATTCTTCAAGACATCTCCTGATGTTGAAAGAGTCAATGCTGAGGAAATGGTCGAAGCTGAAAAGACTGCTTGGCAGAAGGCTTCCCCAAAAGCTGCAAGAGCAGCAGCAAGTGGTGGTTGTCTGGCGAAGACCACTGAAAGTCTTGAAGCTCATTTCTCCAAGATGCGCTTAAAGGATAAAATTGATGTCAATATGGTCGAAATTACAGATCAAAAAGCAGTGAGTAAGGCAGATGAACAAGAAGAGCGCAACAAAATAGCTTATCCTAAGCAAGAGGAGACAATTGTGGATTTTCTGCACCGTTGCCAGAAGAAAGGTTCTGGAGTAATGCTATGTCCTAGATGCAGCGCCATTTTTTATGAGAAAGCTGCCCACAAGTTAGAAGGTGTCAAAAAAGCTGGTGGAAGCTGGGGGCAGAAGGTAAATAAAGGTCCCAGAAGTTTTGACCATAGACGACTTTCGACAGGGTTGAAAAACCAAGTACCAGGAGTTAGGCCAGGTACATTCAAACCAGCTGCGAATGTGCCAACAGGTAGTTGGATCAAGCCTATCGAAGGAAGAGGACAGAAGAAGAAGTGGGAGAAATTTGATGCGGAAAGAGGTTCTTCATTTGAGTATAGAAAAGAGAACCATACCACCAACAAGTCAGCATACATTTCTCAAAATTACAAGGGTAAAAATCCCATGTCTAGATCACAATGGCGAAGAGAGCAACGTAGGCAAAAGGCTATCAGGGAGGCTCAGGTACAAGGAGAGTCAAGCACCAATATTGATAATCAAGCTGGGACAATTGAGAAGATGCCCATAAGGCGAAAGCTGTTCAATGTTCAGCCAGAGAAGAAAGTTGAAGATGATGAGAATATGACTGATAATTTCGACAATGAGTCAGCAGCTTCTCTAGATATTATTGTGAATGTGGTATCAGTGATGCCAAAAGAATTTGGTCAAGTTTCAGAGGTCGAAGACTTGGATCAAACTGCTGAATTAGAAATGTTGGCACACAAGCCTGTGTGTTATTAAATCATGAATAATGGGTGCGTCGAAGAACATAATGCTTTTTTTGAACGCCCCACAGAGGCAATGAAGGGTCATCTGAAGCCTCTCTACATTACTGGCAAAGTAGAAAATGTTCCTGTTAACAAAATCTTGGTGGATTGTGGTGCAACTGTTAATTTAATGCCAAGATTTTTGCTGAGCAAGATTGGGAAGTTTGAGACTGATACCAAATCCCACAACATGGTTATGTCGAACTATGAAGGAAAAGTTGGTTCCACTCTAGGAGTGATTCAAGTGGATCTTACTGTGGGAACCATTACCAGACCAACAATGTTTATGGTCGTTGAGACAAAAGCTAACTATAATCTACTCTTGGGTAGGGAGTGGATTCATGGAATAGGTGTTGTACCTTCATCTATGCATCAAAGAATCACCATTTGGAGACCAGATGGGATAGTTGAAAATATTGAAGCTGATCAAGGGTACTTTAAGGTGCCTATTAATCATGTGGATAGCAGACAGTTTGAGAAACATTTGGCGAACATTGTTCCATGTCCTCCAGCCGACTTTGAGTTTACGCCTGAGGAAGAAACGTTTTATTCATTGTATTTACACCCTATCGAAGGTTTCAGATGGGACAGGGAAGTACCAGGAGGATGGTTGCCATGCTTAGGCTCACCTCCAATAGAGCCCACAGGATGGGGAAATGAATTCAGTGATCATGACTAAGTTCGAAGCTTTAAAAAGGATTTCGGCCTATGTGGCTGAAACAAAACTACAAGCGGATTTGGAAGCTGCCAATGACTATATGGCTGGCGAAGCCATTTCTGAATTTTATCAAGAAAGTCCTGGTAAGGACTTCGACCCAAAACCTCCAGCTAAGGTTGAAACTGGAGAGCAAAGCCAGAGGCTCGACGCCATCTATGAAGATGAGCCTTTGGGATTTGAGAAGGATCCGTTGGCGAATAACATCAAAATGCTAGCACAAGATCCTTTAGAAGAAGTTGACCTCAGTGAGGGGACAACCAAAAGGCCTACCTACATCAGTGCCAACCTTGATCCCCAGTTGAAGGTTGAAGTGGTTCAGTTGTTGAAAGATTTCAAGGACTGCTTCGCCTGGGATTATGATGAGATGCCTGGTTTGAGCAGGGAGTTGGTCGAACACAGGTTACCTATGACACCTGGAAAAAAACCAGTCAAGCAAAATCCAAGATGGTTTGCACCAGAGATATTGTCAAAGATCAAAGAGGAAGTCGAAAGACTGCTTTGTTGCAAATTCATTCGCACGACGAGGTATGTCGAATGGTTGGCTAATATAGTACCTGTTATTAAAAAGAATGGATCTTTGAGAGTTTGCATTGATTTTAGAGATTTAAACTCTGCAACTCCTAAAGATGAATATTCAATGCCAGTAGCAGAAATGTTAATAGATTCTGCAGCAGGACATGAATATCTTAGTATGCTGGATGGATATTCCGGCTACAACCAAATATTCATTGCTGAGGAAGATGTTCATAAAGCTGCTTTTAGATGCCCTGGAGCCTTAGGCACCTATGAATGGGTAGTGATGCCTTTTGGTCTTAAAAATGCTGGTGCCACTTATCAAAGGGCGATGAATTCAATCTTCCATGATTTTATAGACACATTCATGCAAATTTACATAGATGATATTATTATAAAATCTATTTCTGGGAAAAGTCACATTGACCATCTTCGACAGTCCTTTGAAAGGATGAGAAAATATGGTCTTAAAATGAATCCTCTCAAATGTGATTTTTGTGTGCAGGCAGGGGATTTCCTAGGCTTTGTGGTCCACAAGAAAGGGATCGAAATAAATCAGAATAAAACCAAAGCCATAATGGAGGTGAAAGCGCCATCAACTAAAAAGGAGTTGCAGTCGTTGCTGGGCAAGATCAACTTCTTAAGAAGGTTGATATCCAACCTGAGTGGCAAAACACAAGCCTTTTCGTCATTGCTTCGTTTCAACAAAGATGGTTTTGAGTGGGGGCAATTACAGCAGGAAGCATTCGACAAAATCAAGGAGTACCTAAGCCACCCTCCAATTCTTTCACCACCTTGTAGAAACAAGAGTATGAGATTGTATATAGCTGCATCAGATAAAACTCTAGGGAGCATGTTAGCTCAGGAGGATGAAAATGGAGTCGAAAGAGCCATTTATTACCTTAGTCGAGTTTTAAATGATGCAGAAACTAGGTATAGCATGATTGAAAAGTTATGTTTATGCTTGTATTTCTCTTGTACTAAATTAAAGCAATATATAAAGCCAGTTGATGTGTATGTTTCTTCTCACTTTGATGTTGTAAAACATAGGTTATCTAAGCCTATTTTGCATAGTCGAATTAGTAAATGGGCATTAGCATTAACAGAATTTTCTCTAACATATCAACCTTTAAAAGCTGTGAAAGGGCAAATAGTTGCAGACTTTATAGTTGACCACTCCATAAATGAAAATTATTTGAATTATGTTGAATTAAATTCCTGGAAGTTATACTTTGATGGATCAAGTCATAAAAATGGAACAGGAGTGGGAATATACATTATTTCTCCTGAAAAAATTCCAACAAAATTCAAGTACAAGGTCGAAGGACCTTGCTCTAACAATGAGGCTGAATATGAAGCATTAATTGCTGGCCTTGAAATTTTGTTAGAATTGGGGGCAACTAGAGTCGAAATAATGGGAGACTCAGAATTGGTTATAAAACAAATCACAAAGGAATATAAATGTGTTAAAGAAAATCTCATTATGTACTTTGTGATAGCCAAAAGATTATTAAAGAAATTTGAGGTAGTGGCCATCCAACACATACCTAGAATAGAGAATCAAGTTGCTAATGACTTGGCTCAAATTGCCTCTGGATACAAAGTGTCGAAGGAAAATCTTCAAGAAGTAATTGAAGGAAGAGGTAAAGTGGTGGCTGTTGGATTGTGCCCATCAGACTTAGAAACAACTAAGCTTGGATGCATAGATTGCGAAAATTTTGAAATTTTTGCTATAGATAATTTGACAGATGAAGACTGGAGGAAGCCTATAGTTAAATATTTGCAAAATCCAACGGCTTCGACAGAGCAAAAAATCAGGTATCAAGCTTTAAGCTATGTACTTTTGGGTAATGAATTGTTTAAAAAGACCCCTGAGGGAGTCTTATTGAAATGCCTTAGTGAAGCAGAGGCATATTTGGCTCTTTTGACAGTACATAGTGGGGCATGTGGAGCACACCAAGTTGGCCAGAAGATGAAATGGTTGTTGAATCAAAAAATGACCTTCTTACCAATTCTGACGAAAGGACATTTCTTGGGGGGCAATTTGTTAACCCTCATTTTCGACGCTAGAAAGAATCAAAGCTATTTTAAGTTAAAAAATTATTTTTAACGTAAAGAAGGCTTCGACCCAGTTTTGGTGAAGCCTGAGTCGAATAGGGGTTTTGGAAACCTCAAAAAATGGCTAAGTGTTGGGAGATGCTTCAACCGTGAGAATGCTGAAACGCGCGTTGCAGTTATCACATTGAGGTTGGAGGGAAATTTTCAAATGTTTGAATTTCAAAAGGATCAGTTGCTGAACGTGGGAGCAGTTGAAATGGAGAAAGGCGCCAAGAGGACACGTTTGGAAGCATAACCACCACTTAGTAGTTATTTCTTAGCACTATAAATAGGAGTTATTTCTATAGAATGGGGGTGTTCATATTTTTGTACAAGTTACTCAAAGAAACTCAAAGTACCCGCGTGTAGAGAAACGAGTTCGTGAGAATGTACGCAATGTAACACCACTTTCTTTCATCAATGTAATTTATCTTCATCATGTTTATGTTTCAGCACTTTACATTTTCCTGAACTTTACCTTTCATGTCTTAACTTTTCCTTGAATCTTTATTTTCAGTCAAGTTTATTTTAAACCTTGTTTTTACTTTCATTTAAAAGCTTTCGACATTTATCTTCTTGCATCTTTACATTCAAGCATTTAATCTTCAAGCATTTACTTTCAAAGTCTTTTATCTTCAAGTCATTTATTTTTAAAGTCATTTATCTTTCCGCATTTACTTTCGACTGCACTTTTATCAATTCCAGTCTTTATTTTCAAGAACGTGGAGTTCATTGCATTTTATCTTCAAAAGCTTTTACATCATTGCATTTACTTTTAAAGTCATTTATTTCCTCGTCATTTACTTTCGACGGTCATTTATTTTTCTGCATCTTTTACATTCAAGAACATGGAGTTCAAGCACTTTTACATTTTTGTCATTTATCTTCAACAGTAATTTATCTTCCTACATTTTTATCAATTCAAGTCTTTATCTTCAAGCCTTATTTTCAAAGCTTTTTACTTCTTGTCTATTACTTTCGATGCCAGAATTGGTTATAAAACAAATCACAAAGGAATATAAATGTGTTAAAGAAAATTTCATTATGTACTTTGTGATAGCCAATAGATTATTAAAGAAATTTGAGGTAGTGGCCATCCAACACATACCTAGAATAGAGAATCAAGTTGCTAATGACTTGGCTCAAATTGCCTCTGGATACAAAGTGTCGAAGGGAAATCTTCAAGAAGTAATTGAAGCAAGAGGTAAAGTGGTGGCTGTTGGATTGTGCCCATCAGACTTAGAAACAACTAAGCTTGGATGCATAGATGGAAAAATTTTTGAAATTTTTGCTATAGATAATTTGACAGATGAAGACTGGAGGAAGCCTATAGTTGAATATTTGCAAAATCCAACGGCTTCGACAAAGCAAAAAATCAGGTATCAAGCTTTAAGCTATGTACTTTTGGGTAATGAATTATTTAAAAATACCCCTGAAGGAGTCTTATTGAAATGCCTTAGTGAAGCAGAGGCATATTTGGCTCTTTCGACAGTACATAGTGGGGCATGTGGAGCACACTAAGTTGGCCAGGAGATGAAATGGTTGTTGTTTTGATAAGGCATGTATTGGCCGACTATGCTGAAAGATTGCATAGAATTTGCTAAGGGTTGCCAAGAATGTCAAATTCATGCTGGCATACAACATATCCCTGCAAGTGAATTACATTCCATAGTGAAACCATGGCCTTTTAGAGGATGGGCTTTGGATATAGTGGGAGAGATTCGACCAGCATCTTCAAAGAACCAAAGATATATTTTGGTGGGAATTGATTATTTCACCAAGTGGGTTGAAGCAATACCACTGGCGAATATAGGTCAAGAAGATGTTATTGAATTCATTCAAAATCAAATTATTTATAGATTTGGTATTCCTGAAACAATCACTATGGATCAAGGATCAGTGTTTACTGGTCGAAAGATGCATGAGTTTGCCAAAGAAATAGATTTTAAGTTATTGACTTCTACACCTTATTATGCTCAGGCCAATGGGCAAGTCGAAGCTGCCAATAAGGTAGTGATTGGACTAATTAAGAAGCATGTGGGAAAGAGGCCTAGAAATTGGCACAAGACATTAGACCAAGTTCTTTGGGCATGTCGAACATCCCCTAAAGAGGTTACTAATACTACCCCATTTCGACTTACTTTTGGTCATGACGTAGTATTGCCTGTTGAGATTTATTTACAATCTATAAGAGTTCAAAGACATCATGAGATTCCCTTTGAGGACTATTGGGAAATGATGATGAATGAATTAGTGGATTTGGACGAAGAAAGGCTTAGAGCCTTGGAGTTGTTAAGAAGACAAAAGAAAAGGGTCGAAGAATCCTATAACAAAAAGGTTAAGTCTAAATCTTTTGCATGTGGGGATTTAGTTTGGAAAGTGATTTTGCCTATGGATCGAAAGGATAAAACACTAGGCAAATGGTCTCCTAAGTGGGAAGGTCCATTCCAAGTCATACAAGTTTTCTTTAATGGAGCTTATGAAGTGGAAGAGTTAGACAAAGATAAAAGAATCTTGAAAGTAAATGGCAAGTATTTGAAAAAATATAAGCCTATGTTGCAAGAGATTCATATTAAAACGTAAGTTTTATTTTAAGAAAGGAAAGCCAAAATAGGCCAACTCAGGCTAACATGGCATACAAAGCAAAGGAGAATCAACATAACATCTTTCAAAGATAGGAAAAATTATTCATAATCTCTCCAGTCAATGGATTTGAGGAAGTCCATGTAGTCTGCGTCTGGCTCATTATCATCAAAGTCCTGGGTGTTGGAACGCCCTTTCTTAGAGATCCTCATGTTGGTTTCTCGCTTTTTTGCTCTGGAAGTTGCTCCAGTAGAGGCTTCAGGTTTCTTTGTTGCCTCTGTTTTCTTGGTTTCTTCAGTTTCTTTTGCCTTATCAGCTGTCTTCTTGGCTGATGACTTCTCTGAGTTGTTCATAGTTACCTTGATGAATGAACATGGTTCAGATGGAAGAGAATTTATAGAGGCGAAGTATTGATTGGATTTGCCAGTCAAACGGTGAAACCATGTGAATTATTCTTGGAAGTATGCCTGAGGGCTATGCTATAAATGTCAGTTTAAAGCTAGAGGCTTATGCCTTGGAGTTTTAAAGCTGAAAAGTTTGGCTTTCCAAGAAAAAGATAGAATGCCTTAATTGCAAATTTGACTTAGATGCGAGGCAATAAATAAAATGCATCATAATATAATATGAGTCGAAGGCAGTTAATGGCGAAATACTAAGGATTACTTAATCAGTGCCAAAGGCATAAAAACTGTCATTACATAAAGGCCTAAAAAGGCCAAGAAACAAATGATGGTTAAACAAATAAAGGTTTCGAAAGTATCAGAAGGGAAGCCTTGACGCCAACTGAGCAAAGGCTTCTATGTGATGTTTGAGGCAAGCATTGCACAAAGATTCATCCAGTTTGGCTGCTGCAAGCTCTTTTTCATATCTTTGGGCTGCCTCAATATGATCCATAGCATTCTTCATTTCTTTAGCCATCTTAGTGTCGTCGAAATGTTGCAATTCACGGTTGCGTTTTTCAGCATTTTCAATTTTGGCTTGTAGCTCCGTGATTTGTTGCTTCCAGGCTTCAATATCCTTCTGGTTGGAGGCTATCTCATCTTGTTTTTTCTTTTGATCTGCCTCTATACGTTCGACCTCTTCATATGACTCTTTTGCACTACACCAGGCTGAACTCTCATGACCAGATATTTCTTCTATGGTATTCCTGATAGATGGAAGCAGCTTTATTTCTGCAGCTATTTGGTTCACCACAGCAGTTAAATCTATCAGCAAACCAGAAACATCTGGATTAAGGGTGGTGAGCTCAAACTTTTCAAGGCGTCCTTCAGATAAGTGGTTGCAGTGGGGTCTGAGGCCAAAACTCCGTGAATGTCCCCCTTGAAGAATTTTTTCTTTATGACTTGGAGGATTGGTTTGGCGAAATCGTCTGATGCTGGAGTCGAAGAGCCAGAAGAAGAAGAACCATACTTCTGCCCGAGTATTAATTTGGAATACTCACGTGGGTTCGACCACATGAGGGTTGTCAGTGAGTATCCGGGATTTGGAATGTTAGCCAAAGGTTGCTGGACCACGGGCGAAGAAGTATGGTGAGGGGTAGGATTTGGCTGGTCTTCTTCCTCTTCCTCTTCTTCTGATTCTTCTCCTTCATCCTTTTCTTCTTCAGTTCCGACTGCCACTCCTCCATCATTTTCTTCAGCAGTTGGTTGGAGGTTGGCCTGGTCATCAGCTGGTTCAGGATGTGGTTCATGTGTTTCTTCAGGGGCAGCTTGTCCAGGATTGTCGTTTTGAGGTTGAGCCTCAGGACCACCTTCTTCTTCGACAACCAGTTGATCAATATCCATGAAGTTAGCCAGGTCGAAAAGTGGTGGACTTGAAGCATCATCATCATCAGAGTTAGAGCCACCAGCCTGTGCATTCTGTGTAGTAGTTTGGGCAGGAGGGTTGGTGGGGTCTGTAGCTAGAGGATTAGGTTGATTAATTTCACTTAAACCAGAGCCAAGATCAGATGATGGATGGTAAGTTGGTTCACCTTGGCTGTTGAGGAGTGTAGTGGTGAAACTTCCTGCAGCGTGTTGAGGGGTGGGATTGTTGATTATGTCGGTAGAAAAATTGCCCGAAGCTGGTTGAGGGTCAGGATTATTGATTATGTTTGCCTAAAGAACACAAGTGAAGAAAACTGAAAAAGAAGAGAAGGTTGCTTGAGAGTATGAAAGTGTGGAAAGTTCACCAAATGGTGAAAACGGCTATTTATAGACGTTTGAAAATCCCAAGAGCCTTAGATCCACCGTTGAAGTTGAGAAGGTAGTGGGACGCGTGTCTTTC
The DNA here is from genome assembly GCA_022829125.1 of Lathyrus tuberosus. Lineage (NCBI taxonomy): Eukaryota > Viridiplantae > Streptophyta > Magnoliopsida > Fabales > Fabaceae > Lathyrus > Lathyrus tuberosus. Next base: position 1,167,980 of record JALAZF010000108.1, on the reverse strand, counting down.
TCTTGGAAACGTGATGAGTAGTAGCAGTTATGTTCAGACTGCAAACATATATTTTCAAGAAAGGAGTTATGATGAGTGCGGCTGAAGAGACGTTTAAGGGTTTGTCATGATGGCATGATGTCATAAGCGTGGGTTAAAGAAACTAAATAGTTGAGCCACTGAGTGATTAGTGGATTATTCAGTTGAAGCCATGCAAACAAGCGCCGAAATGGTTGTTGAATCAAAAAATGACCTTCTTACCAATTCTGGCGAAAGGACATTTCTTGGGGGGCAATTTGTTAACCCTAATTTTCAATGCTAGAAAGAATCAAAGCTATTTTAAGTTAAAAAATTATTTTTAACGTAAAGAAGGCTTCGACCCAGTTTTGGTGAAACCTGAGTCGAATAGGGGTTTTGAAAACCTCAAAAAATGGCTAAGTGTTGGGAGATGCTTCGACCGTGAGAATACTGAAACGCGCGTTGCAGTTATCACATTGAGGCTGGAGGGAAAATTTCAAATGTTTGAATTTCAAAAGGATCAGTAGCTGAACGTGGGAACAGTTGAAATGGAGAAAGGCGCCAAGAGGACACGTTTGGAAGCATAACCACCACTTAGTAGTTATTTCTTAGCACTATAAATAGGAGTTATTTCTATAGAATATGGGTGTTCGTATTTTTGTACAAGTTACTCAAAGAAACTCAAAGTACCCGCGTGTAGAGAAACGAGTTCGTGAGAATGTACGCAATGTAACACCACTTTCTTTCATTAATGCAATTTATCTTCATCATGTTTATGTTTCAGCACTTTACATTTTCCTGAACTTTACCTTTCATGTCTTAACTTTTCCTTGAATCTTTATTTTCAGTCAAGTTTATTTTAAACCTTGTTTTTACTTTCATTTAAAAGCTTTCGACATTTATCTTCTTGCATCTTTACATTCAAGCATTTAATCTTCAAGCATTTACTTTCAAAGTCTTTTATCTTCAAGTCATTTATTTTTAAAGTCATTTATCTTTCCGCATTTACTTTCGACTGCACTTTTATCAATTCCAGTCTTTATTTTCAAGAACGTGGAGTTCATTGCATTTTATCTTCAAAAGCTTTTGCATCATTGCATTTACTTTTAAAGTCATTTATTTCCTCATCATTTACTTTCGACAGTCATTTATTTTTCTGCATCTTTTACATTCAAGAACGTGGAGTTCAAGCACTTTTACATTTTTGTCATTTATCTTCAACAGTAATTTATCTTCCTGCATTTTTATCAATTCAAGTCTTTATCTTCAAGCCTTATTTTCAAAGCTTTTTACTTCTTGTTTGTTACTTTCGACGCCTTTAACTTCTGCATTCTTTATTAACAGCCTTTTAACTTCCAAGCTTTTACTTTACTGCAAGTAGTCGAACGTGGAGTTCACTTAGGTTTCTTTTTTCAGCATTGTCGAACGTGGAGTTCAGTTTACATTTCCTTTATTTCAAGTTATATTCACTCTCTCTTAAAATTTAGCACATGTCCTAGGATTTGTGTGGTCGATCCTTCAAGTTAGTCAGTTTTATTTAAAATTGATAGACCAGAGGTTGTTTACTAAAATTCACAATAAACAGCGTCCTGCCGAGGAGTGTCCTTCTTCTTCGCGAATTGTTTCAGGTGCCCGTCCCTGATCAGTATTTCAATGGCATCCTTCAGATGGATGCAGTCCTCCGTATTATGGTCGTGACTTTTGTGGAAACGGCAGTATTTTGATTTGTCCACATTTGGTATGTTCGGCAGTTGTTTAGGGAAGCGGACCCCCGCCTGCTTAAACTCCGAATTGGCACATTCAGACAAGATCTTTTCCCTGGAGACGGTCAGGGGAGTGTAGTCATGGAACCGCCCGGAGGGTCCTTTACTGTCACGGGAGTCACGAGGACGGTCCTCGCACCACCCTTCGCCCCGACGAGATGTCGAAGCTTCCTCTCCTCTAGACGAACGAGCATTCTCCTGATGGCGTGATGCTCGGACGTTGTTGGCCGCAACCTTTTCTTCGTACTGAATATGTTTTTGGGCTTTGAGGAGGAGGGCGTCAATGTTCCTCGGTGGTGCGAGGCCAATGGCTTTAGAAAACTCGGAGCCTGGGCGGAGCCCTTGCTCGAGCAGAAACTTCTTCATTTCGTCCGTTTTAGGGACTTGTACAGCTTCCTTGTTGGACCTCTCGATATATGCGCGGAGAGGTTCGTCTTTTCCCTGGATTATGGCTCCAAGAGAGGCCTCAGTTTTGGGGTGGCAGCGAGATGTTATGAAGTGTCGCGAGAACATCCTGCCCAACTGTCTCCACGAGGTAATGGACTCCTCGGGCAGTTACTTGTACCATGTCATCGCTCCCTTTTGGAGCGTGGTCGGGAACAGTCTGCATTTGATGGCGCCCCGTACGCCGCGGTAGGCTAACAGCGCATCGATGTTCTCGATGTGCTCGTCGGGGTCAGTGGTCCCGTCGTACGTGCCAAGTGACGGGGGTTTCTCCAAGCCTTTTGGGAGACGGGTAGCCAAGATCTCCTGGGACAACGGGTCGTGAGGCTCGTCGTCGCTGCTAGAGCTGGTGTATGATGGGGACCGAACGGGATGCTCGCGGCGGCGGTTCCTTCGCCGAGAAGGTGAGCGGTTCCTTCGAGGAGAAGGTGAGCGGGCCCGTCCTTTAGATTTAATCGGTGGAGATTGCTCATTCCTTCGAGGCCTCTTGCAGTCGTGATCGTGCTGGTCACGCGGGGAGATCTGGTCGCGCTTCCGGGCTGTGCGAGGATCAGGCTCTTGGCGCAGTCTTCGGTCGATTTCTCTCCATGGCTGCGGGCTTCTTGATCGTCGCTGGTTCCTCCGCGTAGAAGGGGATCTTGGGCGGTGAGACTCCTCTAATGCCCCGATCCTCTCGTTTTGCTGCAGGATCAGGGTGTTGGTTTTGTTTATCGCCTCCAGGAGGGCTGCCACGGCCGGGTCGGCGTTGGGCGGAACAGGAACGGGCTGGACATCAAGTGATGGTTGACCGTTGTTGCGATCAGCAGGGGTAGGGGAAGGAGAAGCAGTGGCTCCGTCCCTGAGGAAACGGGAATCTCGGAGGAGAGATGACTAGCCGTCAACGTCAGATTTGTTGACGGGGAGGATGATGGTTTGGGGAGCATCCTTGGTGCGATCTTGGGAGGCCATGATCATGATGATGTTTGAGAATTGTTTTGATCTTCGGTTTCTGAGGAAAGAAAGATGGGGAGAACAAAATTCCCACAGACGACACCACTGATCGTGAAGGCTGGATCAGATCCTGTAGAATCGGGCCGCCAAGTGTGTCAGGGATGCTGGTCGTATGGAGAGGAGGAGGTGTACCTGCAAGGTACTCCGACACTCAAGTTAGAAAGGGTCAGAGAAAAGGGGCAAGTACAAAGTATGAATTCTTAGGGTGAATATTGGATACCTGACCCTCTCAAGCGGGAGGGTTTATACAGAGCCCCCAGCGCGCAGCCAACGATCCTATTTTCTGGGCGAAATAACCGTTTTCCCCAAAGAATAGGTAACTACCCAAACTAGCCATTATGTCGGGCAGGGTGCCCAAAACTAGTCGTTATGTCGGGCATAGGCGTGGTTCCGACACCTGCCCATAGCTGTTCGGGGAGAAGTGAAGCCGTGCGTGACAGGCAGTAATTTTGGGGAGGAACGTTGCATTCCTTGCCCGGTTTGAGGGGCAGAAAAGTAACTTTTGCCCCTCTGTGGATTGGACTTAGGCAATTTGGGCCGCTCTGGAGCAGAAGCTGATTGGGCCATGTCTAGCCATTGGTCTAGTTCAGAACAAATACCTTTGTATATTTATTTTTAATATACCCGATCAATCCAATCCACACCAATCCATTATTTTTCGGATCGGTTTGGTTTGAGCTTTATTGCAAAAATATAGAAATCCAATCCAAACCAATCATTTTTTTCTTCATTGGTTCAGATATTGAATTCTCTCGAAACCAAATCAAATCGACCCACGAACACCCCTAATAAGAACATGGAAAGTGACGTGTCTCGAATCTACAACGGTGCAGAGGAGTCAGAGAGAAATTAACCAAGTCCCCCGGAATAATAGGGGATTAACTGCCCCTCAGTCCCATGCTCTCCTAAAGCGGCTTTTATTTCTTACGAATTTGAGATCATACTCATGGACTTTTACAAATACCTCAACATTAAGATTCAAAGCGGGGACAATCTCATTTATGCAGATAAAGTAAATAAATAATTTCTCATCTCTTAACCTTAGCTAACTATAAATCATACAATAAATTCGAATATCTCTAACAACTCTCAGGGTCTATTTGATTTGGTTATGTAAAACTGTTTTTTAGTTTTTACAATTTGAAAATCATAAAACTTATTTGGTAGTTTAGTTTCACCATTCTATTTTTGAAAACTATTCTCAATTATTTTTAAAAACTGAAAAACTAAAATATGTTTTCGGAGGTTTTTGGTTTTGATTTTTAGTTTTGAAAATTAAAACTAGTAAACACATTAGGCAAAATAGTACACTTTTCATTAATGACAAATCTATAACATTATTCAACTTTTAAACAAGTTTCAAGAATTAGACTACAAAACATATTTTATTTCTTTAAAACTTTTATTTTTAAAAATTAATTTACAAAATAGTTTTAAAGACTAAAAACTAAAATTCATTCAAACAAACATTTAATAACTAGGGTTGTCACATATAATATTTTTACCAAATAAAATTAATTAACACTATAATTATCTTAAATGGTATCAAAACAGATAAAAATTATTTTAATTTATAATTTTTAAAAAAAAATTAAAAATAGATAAAATTGACATAAAAGAATAAAATATTAAAAGAAATAGTTGAATATACATAAATTTATAATTATTTCAAAGAATATATATAAATAAAAAATTCAAAATAATAAAAATCTGAATATATAATTCAAATTTGAAGTCTATTTTTCATAGATAAACTTTGTATAATATTCTAAACACGTCTTTAACGAAACTAAAATTGTTTGCAAGACAAAATTCATATTTTTTATACGTTAAAGAAAGTTTGATATTTTTGTAAGGAATAAAACATATTTAATCTATTTTGATATAATAAAAATATAATAAAGAAATAGTGAGAAAATAATAAAAATATAAGAGAGAGAGAGTGTGTGTGGGACCATGGGCACGAGGATGGTCCCATTTTAAAAGACATATTTATTTTATAGTCGTTCTATGTTCTCCCTCCCGTCTCTTGCCTCTCATCTCTCCACTTCAACTTCAACTTCAACGGTTCAATCACTCTTTTCTCCACTTCACTTTCACACTTCCAATAACCCAAACCACCAAATCTATTACTATTTCCTTCATCGCTTCATCGCTTCATCACTTCATCACTTCATCACCATATATCTTCTAACACAACCTCCTCCAGGTACTTTCTCTCTCTATCTCTCTCAAACACTTCAAATTTAAATGAAAAGTTTTTTAGTTTGAATGTTTTGAAATTTGCAGAAGGTGGGAATGGCTTACATGTGTGCAGACAGTGGTAACCTAATGGCTATTGCTCAACAAGTCATCAACCAAAAACAGCAACAAGAACAACAGGAACAACAGCATCAACAACATCATCATCATCATCAAAATCTCCTAGGTACTATCACTAACCCCCTCTCTCTCCATCCATGGAATCCCAACAACAACAACAACAACAGTTCTGTTTCATCACTTCCACCTTTAACCTTCCCACCAACCGACTTCACCGACCCATTTCAAGTCGGGTCGGGCCCCGAAAACCCCGATCCCGCTTTCCACTTCCCTCCCCTCGACCCTCACTCCACCACCTTCCGTTTCTCCGATTTCGATTCCGACGACTGGATGGACACTTTAATGGCCGCCGCCGCCGACGTCGACGTCGGCGACACCAACAACACCCACAACACCACAGACTTCCCTCTCAACCCGTTTTCATCATGCCCGACCCGACTCTCACCACCTTCGGATCTCCTCTTACCCGCCACCGTTCCTCTCCAAATCCCAACCCAACCTACCACCACTCCTCACAACAAAAACGACACCACCGAAACGACGTCCTCATTACCGTCGTCCACAAACCCACTTCTAAAATCACTAACCCACTGCGCAAGTCTCATCGAAACCGAACCAAATCAAGCCGCGGAAACCCTAAATCATCTCAAAAAATCAATTTCACAAAACGGAAACCCAATTCAGAGAGTTTCATTCTATTTCTCTCAAGCTTTAACCAACAAAATCTCCGCGGAATCACAACTATCCCCTTCAATTTCTTCTTCAACTACATGGGAAGAGTTGACACTTTCTTACAAAGCCCTAAACGATGCATGCCCTTATTCAAAGTTCGCACATTTAACTGCAAATCAAGCTATACTCGAAGCAACGGAAGGATTCAACAATATTCACATAGTTGATTTTGGAATTGTTCAAGGGATTCAATGGGCTGCCCTTTTACAAGCGTTTGCAACTAGGTCTTCTGGTAAACCTAATAGTGTAAGAATTTCTGGTATACCTGCTATGGCTCTTGGAACTTCGCATGTTTCTTCAATTTCTGCTACTGGTAACCGTTTATCTGAATTTGCGAAACTTCTAGAGTTGAATTTTGAGTTTACGCCAATTACTACGCCGATTCAGATGCTTAATGAGTCTAGCTTTTGTATTCAACCAAATGAGGCTTTGGCTGTTAATTTCATGCTTCAGTTGTATAATCTTCTGGATGAGACTACGAATTCTGTTGAAACAGCGCTTCGTTTGGCGAAATCTTTGAATCCTAAGATTGTTACTCTTGGTGAATATGAAGCTAGCTTGACGACCCGTGTTGGGTTCGTTAAACGGGTTGAAACTGCTTTTAATTATTTTGCTGCTTTTTTCGAGTCTTTGGAGCCAAACATGGCGTTGGATTCTCCAGAGAGGTTACAGGTGGAGAGTCTTTTGCTTGGTAGGAGAATTGATGGTGTGATTGGTGTGAGGGAGAGGATGGAGGATAAAGAACAGTGGAAAGTTTTGATGGAAAGTTGTGGTTTTGAATCGGTTAGCTTGAGTCATTATGCAATTAGTCAAGCTAAGATACTTTTATGGAATTATAGTTATAGTTCTTTGTATTCTCTTGTTGAATCTCAACCTGAGTTTTTGTCTTTGGCTTGGAAAGATGTTCCTCTCTTGACTGTTTCTTCTTGGCGTTGATTTGATGAAATGGAATTTGGACTCAAATTTGGAAATGGGTTTCTTCCACCTAGTCTTTTTTCTCTGGTGTGGAACAACTATCTATAATTGTCTATATGCCATTGAGGATCATGCTAGGAAGGAAGTTCTTCAATTTATGATGTTTTGCTTGGTGAAGAAGGTATGCAGATTGGATGTGTTTGTTATCAGCACTTAGCACTGCACTACCAGATTTTGGGATTATAAAATTAATTTCTGTTTTGGGCTGTATTTTTATCAGTTTGGTCTTAGTTTCAATTAATTTTCCTGTTTTTTTTTGGTAGCATAATGTTGCTATAGTTGTAGATGAAGGTTATGAACTTGAAGAAATGGGATGCTTTCTTTCATGTTTTGCTAGTATTGTAATTCTGTAAATTTGATTATGTTATCAAAAAGGTTATTTTACTTTACTCTGACTGATTTTGTTGTATGGCATTGATTAGTACTCCCTCCGTCTCATAAAAAGTGTCTCATTTGCACTTTTTATTTGTCTCAAAATAATTGTCCATTTACATTACCAATGTTGTAATTATTATTATTTTTTCACTACTATACCCCTATTCATTGAATTTCACTTTATTCAACTACTTTATCAACTACATTTAATAGGGGTATTTTAGTAAATGACATTAACTTTTTCACTACAACCAACACATCTAATCATTTTTTTAAGAACCGCGCATTGCTCAAATAGGACATTTTTTATGAGACGGAAGGAGTACAAATATCGAAGAGGCTTTTTTTTTCTTTACTTTCTGACTCAGTCAGGGGTTATAATTTTTTCTCAGTATATCTGCTAGTTGAAAATCTGTACTCTTAGGATTTGTCTATGCAAAACAGATTCATTTTCATCCAATGTAAATGCAGATTCTTCCCAACTTGGCTGATAATTTATTAATTTCTAGCTGTACAAAGTGATCATGATTGAGGAAAGTGTCAGTGAATGGGTCACACAGTCTTCTATGTGGCACTTGATTGAAAATTGAAGATCCTTTTTCACTAATGTGCTTCTGTGATCGGTAAATGACGTACACACAGTGAACTGTTGCATGGAAACTAGTGGGGTGATGACTGATGACTCAGCACAGTCAACTGAGTGAAAAAAATTACTCTACACGACTTTTGATTTTGGTTTATTTTTTCTTGATTTCACACCATCTGAATAAAGTTTGTTTCTTTTTGTTAAGCAAAGTTTTGGTGACTTTCCTTGCAAGTAGTTTAGTGTTGGTCTTTGCTCAAATAAATGGGCCATATGATATGATATCATCATATTAGTGGCTTTCTTTTGTGTCTCTTTCATATGCTGCTTCGATCAAGTTGCTTGTCTTCATCACACAGAGATGGTGAAGATGTTGAAACAGTAGTCTCTTTCGAGTGAGTTTGTAAAACGATTGGCCATGAGGGGGTGGTGACAAGGCTGGCAGTGATGGTTTTCTGGTGTAGAGTGAGTGATGATGACAATTCAAGTGAATAGGACATTTTCTCTTTGAACTTGATCTGGCAGAAGGGTCCCATAAATGTAGACTACACTTTGTGAGGCTTAGATTTGTGTCCTATTCCCCACTTTATATGGCAGAGTTCGTAACTCAAAACTCATAGATACAACACCACCATCCCTCATCTAGAATCACATTACCCCACTTGGAATAAGTGCAATTCAAGTGAGTACTACAGTTGTATGTCTTGGTGTATTTGGTAGAATCACAATAACATCATAATTTTGTTAACAAAATCATCATGATTTGAAGCATTGTTAATGAACAACTTAAGTTGCTGCTAAATTGAAACAATGAATGTGAATTGGGACCACACAGTACTAGGATGGATTTTATTTTTCATGGTTAACTAGTCACATCATGAGCAGTCAAATCAAAGATGGGGGTGTGTGAGTTGAAAGGATGAAAAGAGTAAAAGACAAATAAATATGTTGGAAAATGAAGCATGGTTGTTTGTTGATACAAATGAAGAAGTGCTTGTACACGGATTCGATTCATATGTTCTGAACAGTAGGGACTGGTGTCTGTATTCGTAGGATGGCACAGACAAAGTGGCCCAAGAACAAATATTGTCTTCGTCTAATAGCCTAGGGACTTTATTTTTCCTTTTTAATAATGACTCATGCTTAGGGTACTTATCAAGACATTTGTTAAGAATTAGTAAGAAAAATAACTGGTTTGAAAATAATATTTTTATTTTTTTCCACAAGGATCTATCAATTACAGTAAGCCCGTATTAATGCAATTTGCAGACCTTCCTTTTTGGTTTTTTATAATTTATTATTATTTAATTAGTTTTATTAATATTTTCTGTGAAAAACTTCCTCTTTCATGTGAGGAACTCCCTCCTTCAGGTTCATGTGTAACATTTAGAGCATCTCCAATTGTGCAATCCATTTTTAAATTTTTTATGGGACTCATTGAGCCACATCATTTTCAAGCAATTCATCTAGTTTTTACTTTAATGGTGCAACTCTAAAGAATTCATTTTGGGTCCCACCATTTTACTTAACATATTAATATCTCATTTATCAATTTCATATCCAGCACCATTTTAGGTCCCACCATTTTCATATGCTTTACACATAATGTTTTTTTATTCAAAGCCACCGTAGCAATGCAGTGCAACGTTTGCCGGGTGGTCAACTTTGAATTTTAACTTTTCCTTTAATCTCACGTCCGGCTGGCGAACATTGAGAAAAAACCCTCCGCTGGAGATGGTCTTAGTATTTTCATGTTCTCATAAAAGTGTTTAATTTTTTTTTGTCCTCTTTATAATATCAGGATAATATTTATTACTATTTTTTTACTATTACACTTTATTTATTAAACTTTACTTTATTCAACTATTCTATTAATTATAATTAATAAAGATATTTTAGTAAATAATATTAGCTTTATCAGTATAATCAACCTATCTAATTATTTTTTTAAGAACCGTAGACACTTTTTATGATACAAAGGGAGTATATCATTAATTTTCTGTGACAATGATATTAGTTGGACTTTTAAGTACAACGAGGCATGACATCGAGGCGGGGTGGAGACGATTTTTATCTTCCTAAATCCAAATTCGAATCTCAAAACAATCCTCGTTCCCCGTCCTAAACCCTATCGGAAATTGAAAATTAAAATCCAAACTCGTTCAAAATGGGTTCGAGTATCCTCGCCCCGCCACCATCTATTTAATTAAATAATTTTTTTAATAAAAATATTTATGTTTTTCAAAATAAAATTATATTACAAATAATAAAATAAAAATGTCTCAAAAAATTTCATGCATACATTTCAAATATTTTAAATAATAAATACAAATCAAAATATCAAAATATTAACCACATATTTAATATTCTAAATTATCAAACCTAAAATAATAAAACACATAACAAAATAAACGGGGCGAGTTCGGAGACGGGTTCGGGGTGGGTACTAGTGTCCCCATTACCCGACCTATCCCCATATTTTATAATTGAGAAAAACCCTAACCCGAACTCAAACTCAGTCAAAACGGGTTTTTCCCGTCAAATTCAGAGCGGGTTCGAGTGAGTATCCGTTAGTATGAGTTATGTTGTCATACCTAAGTACAACTCCTTTTCGGACAAATCTTTCTTCCGATAACGGTACATCCTGGCTCTAGTAAGGCTGAGTCCAATATTTGCGGAAAATATTCGTACACAAAAAGGGAGCATCAGAATCTTGTCGACAAATTTTTTATGAGCTTCCCGATTGATGAAGACTATCAGGAAAAAGTTATTCTTAAAGTTCTTCACACTACTAGAGTACGGCTCAACGTAAATGGGTAGTAAAATTATAAAAAAAAATAAAGATATTAAAATAAATTTAATAGGCTAGGAACGAAGCGGAGGTGGGTGTGGGGAGGGTACTAGCTGAAATGACATTACCTCTCCCTACTAGGTTATATTTTGATTGCGCCTCTTTCAAGCTTTTGTTCTAGTTTAGATTTCCTTGAGTCTCCTCACTGATTAAGCATCTTAGGATTAAATTTTTTATCCATAATTTTGCATGCATAAATCAAACTCTTTGATTATAGAGTAAGCAATATGCTTCATGTCATTTTGTCGAGTTTTTGGATCAAGAACTATATTTGAGATTGATTTAAATCATGATATTGGTAGAATTTCCAGAGACCTTTTTAACGCTTTGCTAGGTTTATAGAAAAAATCCGGAAACAGTTTGCAGTTTTACCAGATTTTTAGGAAAATCAAGAATTGGTTGGATTCTAATGTTGTTGGAATAAGAGATTTCAAAATATTTCAAAAAATTGTAGTTTACTGGCTTTTTTGGAAAAACCTGATATACCGGATTTTTTGTATAGACCTAAAAATTTGGTAGTTCTGAATGCTTCATTTGTGCAGTCTTGATCCTGATGGTTCTCCTATGGATTTTACTCAATTTTTTACCACTAACACAATATATTTTCCATAAATGTTTAAATTTTAAATAGTTCAAACAAGCTTAGCATATCTCTCACATTGATAATTTATTTTGTATATGTTATAAATGTCAAATATTTTCCTTTTCGATTGACGTTTTGGCATGAGCGCAGTCTGTTGGTAAACAACATGGTATTATTATTGTTACTATTCGTTCTGATACTGCAAATGGGATGAGAGGGATGAAAGATAAATTGATTGTGGGTTGTGAGAGAGGAGGAAATTACAAGAAGAAGGATGTGATTGCAAAAAATTATAGTATGAAAGTGAAATGCCCATTTATGCTGGGATATGTGTCAGGTGGAAGCGGTTGGAAGGTGACAGTTAGGTGTGAGTTTCACAATCATATATTATCTAAGAAATTAGATGGGAATGACATATTAGGTCATTTAAAATATCATGTAAGAAAGTTTGCGAATGGCGTGACCAAATACAATATGACTCCCAAATACATAGTTGCTACTTTGAAAGATAGAGATCTTGAAAACCTAATTGAGCGTTACCCAGATCTACAAGGTAAGCTATACATATAGGACGAGTGTAACACCTTAAAAAACCAAATTTAATTTATAGAATAATGCGGAAAATATGAAGATAACAATCAGGGTATCACATTAACAACTTCAACTTTAATTTTCAAAAGGCGGAACTTTAATTCAAAAAGAGAATAACATTAGCAAATTAGTCGTTAAAATCACTTAAGTTTGAGAAAAACATAGTAAAGTAAATTATTCAACACAACTTAAAAACAAAACAAAACTTCCAAACCGATGTTACACTATCAGAGCGACGCCAGATTGAACTAAACAACCAATAGATTTTGGCGAACAAAAACAAACCACTAACGAAGAGGTCAACTATGCCATTCTCGATAACCAATAGTTATCACTCCTCATCCTCAATCTGGGGGTCACTATCAAGTACAACGACATAGAACATAACACAATAAAGGAGTGAGAATACATTCATATATGATAACGGTGCATAAGACAACAAGAATAGTTCACATCAATATAATCAGTCAACACAATGTATAACATACAAATTATTATGCTATGCATAAATCCTCTATTCTCATGCATGTGGTACCATGGTTGTCAAACTCGCGTGTAGGCTCATAAACTCGTACGAGTTTACGAGTCTGGGAAGCAAGAACGAGTAAACTAGCACATATAATATTTTTTTGATAGACTTGAGTAGACTCGGGTAGACTCACACAAACTCGCATAGACTCGCGAGTCTATGGCAAGTTTACGAGTTTATAAGTTTTTCTAAATTTTCCTTATTTTTTAAAAAATGAAAACCCAAAAAGTCCCAAATTCCCAAAAGAAAGTATTTTTCTAAAAAAGAAAACCGTTGTTTTATTACTTGTATGAGAGTTAGAGACGTATCTCTCATAGTCTCTTCTAACGAAAAATTTTCTTCGTCCCTTCATCGACAGCACACTCGCGTTTGTCCATCTCTTGTTGTTGTTGGAATTAACCCAAAACCTATGGGAATTCCGACCCTATCTTGATAAACAAGAAGGGCTCTTAGCGCAGCAATACCAAAGAAAAGAAGAAAATAGAGAAAAAAAGGAAATTAGGATTCTAAAAGAGTTTGGAGAAGAAGGTTGTTACCCACAAACTGTGGGATTTTTCTCTTTCTATTCACTTGCAATTGCAAACCATGAATTACAATGTGTTGTGATTATTTACAAAATAAGGGTTACTCCCTATTTATAGATTTAGGTTTACTTGTTCTCCAAGCCAAAGCCCAAAACTATAAAAGCCCAAAATACCTATTTTGGAACTATATCAAATCAAATCTAAATCAAATCTTTGTAAAACAACTGTTTCGACACACCCTTGCTTCGACACTTCGACACAAGGAATTACAATTTAAGACACCACCTAATTCATTATGTCTAAGCTGTTTACATTCATCATGGATCTTAGTCTTCTGAAAACTTCGACCTACACTCCCTTCGTCATGATATCTGCAATCTGATTCTCAGTTCTGCAGTGTTCCAAGTTCATCTTCCCTTCTGCTACCTGCTCTCAAAGATAATGGAACCTCAATTCGATGTGCTTGCTTCGACTGTGTGCTATTGGATTCTTCGCCAGGTTGATAGCTGACATGCTGTTGATCTTCATGGTAATTTCTTCATGACTCTTCCTTTTAATCTCTTCGACCAAGTTCACCATCCAGGTTGCTTGACATGCTCAAAGAGAAGAAGCTATATATTCTACTTCACGTGATGACAATGCCACTACTGGATCCTTTCTCGAACTCCAAGCAACTGGTGCACCACCTAACATAAACACATTTCCAGCTGTGGATTTTCAATCCTCAACATCACTACACCAGCTAGAGTCGGTGTATCCCACTAACTTGCATTTTTTCCCTTCATCAGCTGCAGGAAACAAAATGCCGTAGTCGAGAGTTCCTTTCAGATACCTCAGTATCCTCTTCATTGCTGCTAGGTGTGATACCTTTGGCTTCTGCATGAATCTACTTACCATACCCACACTATATGCTAAGTCAGGCCTTGTGTGACAAAGGTATCTAAGTGACCCAATAAGTCTTCTGTATTGGGTTGGGTCGACATCATCTTCATCTGAATCCTTCGACAGTTGCAGTCTGGTCTCGGCTGGAGTCGAAGTTGGGTTGCAATCTTGCATCTCAAATCTCTTGAGTATTTTGCTTGCATATCTTCTTTGGTGCATCATCAAACCTCTACTAGGCTTGTAGATTTCGATGCCAAGGAAATATGAGAGATTTCCCAAGTCTGACATTTCAAACTCCTCACTTAGGTCATGTTTGAAATCTTCGATCTCCTTCTTGCAACTCCCTGTTATCAACAAATCATCGACATAGAGGCATAGTATAAGTAATTCATTATTGCTTCTCCTTACATACACTCCATGCTCAGTCGTACACTTCACAAATTCCTTCTCCCTTAAGAAGCTGTCGATTTTCTTATTCCAAGCTCTTGGAGCTTGCTTAAGTCCATACAAGGCTTTATGCAGCCTGTACACCTTTCCTTCTTTGCCTCGTTTCACATACCCAGCTGGTTGTGCGACATAAACTTCTTCATCTAAGGGGCCATTAAGGAACGCACACTTCATGTCCATCTGAATATGTGCCAATTGTTCATATTTGCTAGACCAATAACCAACTTTATTGTTTCGATCCTAGCAATAGGAGAACACTTCATCGAAGTCGATTCCTTCCTTCTGTAGAAATCCTTTCGCCACAAGTCTTGCCTTGTGTCGAGTTACTTCTCCTCTAGGATTCACCTTCACCTTGTAAACCCACTTCACATCAATTGCCTTCTTGCCTTGAGGCAATTCAACAAGTGACCAGGTGTTGTTGACTTCGATGGACTCTAACTCCTCATTCATTGCTTTCACCCATTTCAAATTTTTCAATGCCTCAGCTGCATTGACTGGTTCGACATCTGCGTAGAAAGCATAAAGTACCATCTCACCCTCTTCATCGACCACATCATCTGATGTAATTAAACATTCTTGCAACCTTGCAGGCATGTATCTTGTTCATCGAGGTCTGCTTGGGCCTGCTTCATCTCTGACTTGTTCCTGTCGAACTTCTCTTCGACTTCAGTGGCTCGTTCTTCACAAGAGATTCTCACTGAATCCTTCTTGACATTCTCAGTCCAATCCCATTATTTAAGCTCATCTATGATCACGTCCTTGTTGATCACTACCTGCTTATTCACTGGGTCAAACAGCTTGTAACCTCCAGTCGAATGATATCCTATCAAGATCATCTGATTCGACTTATCATCAAGCTTCCTTCTCAACTGATCTGGCACATGTCTATGTGCTATAGATCCAAACACCTTTAAGTGACTGAGGCTAGGCTTGACACCAGACCAACATTCTTCTGGTGCGATTCCTTCAAGCTTCTTCGTCAGACATCTGTTCAAAATATATGTTGCTGTCGAAACCGTTTCTCCCCATAATTCTTTGGGTAAATGCTTTCCATTCAACATACTTCTCACCATGTTCATGATCATTCTGTTTTTCGTTCTGCAATGCCATTTTACTATGGAGTGTAGGGTGGCACCACCTCATGCATAATCCATTCCTTTTCACATAATGCATCGAACTCTTTCGAAACTGTTAGTTCTCTAATTTTTGGATTGGCATTAATTTTAGTAAAACAAATATAGCAGCAATATGTTAAATAGGATGTGATTACTTGCTAAGAAGAACAGGTTAAGCAAGAAGTCCTATTTTATGTTGAGACATGTTGAGATGAGAAGTTCTCATCATCTGGAGCAACATGTCGGATAAGATGTCCTATGCTGAATCATTCGACATCGCGCCTGCGCTTAGCTGGACAGTTGAATTCTGTTATAGTTTAACAGATGCAGAATATTCTGGGAATATTATGTTATCCTATGTGGCGTTGTTTTATAGATCTGGAAGATTCAAATCAGAATCAAGAAGAATATTGAAGAATAATGACTTTCTAATTATGGAGATAAATTAGGAAGGATTTGCTCGAAGACCTATTATGTAGCAGAAGTTTCTGCTGATTTGTAGCAGCTGATATGCTGTGATTTGAAGCCCAAATCCAGTTGGGAATAAGTTATAAATAGAATGCTTGTAACCTAGAAAAAGCACGAGTCCAAGATGTAGATCATTAGGGCTTTGTCTAAGTGAACCACTCGGGTTGTGAGATGGTCATTGTGTTCTCACTCAGAAACCTATAGGTAATGAGTTTTGTATTGTTCTTGGAGGAAGCTTTAAAGCAACCCCAAGTTGTGTTCTTAGTTAGGAAAGAAGTTGTAAACGGTGGAATTTAGCTTTGAGTCTTGACTAGGTATTGTCATGGAAGTGTGTCTTCCTGTTTGTTCAGAATTGTTGTATCCAATCGCTGTCCGTGATTGATGAGGGATTGAGGAGGGCCTCATATCTAGGTGAGTCTTAGATAGAAGTCTAGCTTAGGTAGTGATTAAGTGAGTAGACTGTAAACTAAGGTGTTTGCTATAAAGGTCTATGAATTGATACTATCATAGTGGATTTGTCCCTGGCTTGGTATGCCCCCAGAGTAGGAGAGTTGCTCCGAACTGGGTTAACAATTCTGGTGTTGTTGCTTATGCTTTTCAGTATCGTGTTTAATGTTTATATGCCTTGCCTATGTGTTTTGTTCAGATCAGATGTCTCGACATGTCATAGGATATCTAGGTTCTGTCATACCAGAATTTCAATTGGTATCAGAGCAGGCATCCTGTTCTATTTTCTGGGTGAGATCCTAGGGAATATACTTTCTGGTTATGGGCAAGGTAGGTGGTACCTACTGAAAAGTTGTTTGAACTTGGAGAAGTTCATATTGTTGTTTGAATGGTCCCTAGAAGTGGAGGATGGATTGTTCATGACAGGGTGTGTATTGGACTTGTCTGTTGTTATCAGGCTTGTAGCTTTGGTGGTGAGCTGCTGTGTGGTTTGGTTTATTTTCAAACCTATGTTGACCTATTGCACATGGAGTGTCGTGTTTGTACAAGGGTTATTATGTTTTGCCTGAAGGTTGTAGAGGAGTTTTCTGGTGTGTGTTCTGCTGCATATATATATCTGATGGAAAATTCCTGGTGGTTTGTGTGTTGAGGCTGCAACACTCTATTTTTCCTCTGAAGGTGTATCCCATGGTGTGGTGATACTTGAGGATAGGTTCTACTAGCTTAATAATGTTGCCAAAGATACTTGAGGTCTATCCCAAGTCCACTCATAAAGGCACATTTATATGAGTTTGTTGAAAAAAAAGATCTGAAGAAAGTTAGAAGCAATTTATTCTTGCTTCCAACCCTAAAAGGCCATTCTCCGGGCTTTGATAAAGGATCTCTTGGCGTGTTTCTTGAGAAGGGAACTAATGTCCTACCAGATGTTGGAACATCAAACCAGCAGATTGTGCAGAATCTTGTTGGATAAAGGTATGGCAAAACAGATGCTTGGGGGCTAAACAAATGTGTATTGATCACATCTGTTTGGAACCTACTCCTGGCTTGGAAGAGGAGGCATCTGGGTTGTGTGTCTAAGAAGTTTCTATCAAGAAACATGTCTTAGATAAGTGTGTTGGTCAAGAGATGATCAATATATTGTCACTCATTGGATTAGTGTATTTCTGATCCAAATGAGTAGGAGTACAAAGGCTGTTTTTTTATGGAGGTCAAGCTCAAATGTCAAGGACATTCTCTTTAAAATCTGGAAGTTCCTTCTAATCAAATGAGCCAGATGTATGGAATCTTGTTTATGACCATGGAGCAGATTACTGTTATATGTGTGTACCAACCACAGGATGTGCAACTATTGGACGGGATAATGAATAATTCCCTTAGGAGTTCTTAGCAGTTAATAAGGGAGAGTCCTTAATCTGATGCTGGAAGAACTCGAAGAAATGTCAGACATAATGTCTTGACATCTTTGTATTGAGAATTTATTTTTCTCAATATGTATGGTGGTGTTTCTCAAAAACAGGATGGAGGTTGTTTACTCAAACTTGATATCACTATCAAGTCTATGAGAGCATGGAACTCTTGTTCTAGTGAAAGAGAAACTCAAAGGGTTGTGCGCAGAGGAGATGTATTAATCTAACTGGTTGACTGGTGTCTTCATTGTTGGAATGTTATCCAAACCATCTAGGATGAGCATTTCAGATTTGTGTTTGGAGCAAGGAGGAGTTGGTGTTTTTTTTGGGACAAAAGGATTATGGTTCCCTGGTATCTGCATGAGACGTTTCTTCTTAAGCTGGAGTTAAGTTATGTGGTGTCCTCACATAATGGAACATTTTTTTTGCAAGGATTGAAGGGCATCCTTGTAGGTTGAAGTGTTGGGAGAAGCATATTTTTTTCTGAACAATCTGTTTGTGGTGACCAGTAAATGTTTTTTTAGTATGCTCCAGAAACCTGTTAGAGGGAATCTCCTCTTTAGGTGCAGAAGGATGGCATCCAACATCTCAAAGTCAGACAAGAGGTCTAAACATTAGAAGTTTGAGAAGAAGATTCTTGAGATGTAGAGTATGCATGTTCCTGCATGTGTGTATGATCTAGTTTTGAAGGTTAATCAGCTACTGATGGTTGATCCTCTTATGTCCCTTGCAAGAGATGTGTGTGGATTACTATGGTTGTTGTCTCCAAAGCCATAGTAAATGTTTAAATCCATGTGATTTAGACTGATGTCGGAACAGATGTTGAAACATCATTTCAGTTCTTTGCTTCCTCAACCAAGGAAGTTTGTTTAGCTCAGGGTGGAGTGAAAGGTCAAGACACTGACCTAATCTGGAATGATTTTGTGGTGTGAATGGTTGTCATGATGGTTTGTGATGAAGAAGAATCAACAGATGCCTGATGTGTGCGAAAGAAGAATGTCAGACCAAATATCCTACCTTGTGTGAGAAGGTAGTCTTATCTGACTAACGATAAATACTTTGACGGGAGCTGAGTATTTGTCTGTCCTCTGATAAGGGTGTGCATCTGACTAATGATAAATACTTTGACGGGAGCTAAGTATTTGTCTGATGTGAGTATGCAAGTTTGCAGTCTGAATCTTTGCTTTAGAGAGGGTGTGCAAGTTTATTTCTCTCTATGGTGTTCAGGTGTTTATGTTAACCTGAATAAGCTACTCTGACTGTGTTTTATTGGGAGCTTCTTAAAGGACTTCTATGCACAATGAGTCCTTTGAATGGTGATGGGAAGCATCATGATTGTTGATGGTTTTATTTGGAAGATGATTGAGATTGTGCATGTGGATTTGGATGCTCAAGCATTATTGTCAGAAGAGGTGTTTCTGACTATGTGGATTAGAATGTGGAGATTCTGATCTTGTTTTTAGTAGTATGTTCTGGCAAAGCATGACTACTAATTTTGAAGACTTCACTAGTATCAACAACTACTAGTGAATGTAATGGTAGAGGAATTGTGTGAGATGATGTGATCTGATTAGAAAGTTTTTTTTAAGAGCTGTTCTTTCTTCTGCTGCAAGTATCTCTTGAAGAGATTGGATCTCAGTAAAGCTTTTAAGTAAGCTGAGAATTCGTGGAGTTTGTGAGCAGTGTCAAACCAATCAGGGTACTTGGATGTGTTCTCCGGGAGTGAGAGTACAGTATGTGAATGTGCTCAGCAAGTGTGTGAAGATTTGGTACTCAAATGTTCATCTCCATCAAGAGCATTGGTTATCCATGACAGGGGGAGTAGTTGTCTATGGATTTTGCTGCAAAGGTGCATATATTGTGAAGCTTGCATGCTGATCAAGCTTGTGGATATTGGTTGCCTCTTATGAGGATATAATGTCAGATAACATGCTATGACATTAGGTTGCTGGATGGCGTTTTGGTGTGTTCTTAATAGGACATGTATGGTTCTAGCCATGTGAAGCTAATTGTTTGAATCATGTGCGCACATGCTTCTGAGGAGGAGTATGAAGGATAGTTTTGTTTGTGTCTGGGAGAATTTATTTTTCTCTGCAGATTTTGGAAGAGCTCTGTGAGGGTCTTTGTTGATGGGAGATGTCACACTTGTCTTGGTGTGTGTTATTAATTCTAAGTAAGAGGAGTTTACTTAGAGTTCAGTGGAAGGCATTGTGTTTGTGCTTCAGAACTTGTGGATGATTGTGTGAAGCATTCCTGACTGGATGGTTGAAGATGTGGTGGTCAAGCTTTTGTGCATACAAGAGAAAGAAGACAATGTCTGATTTGATGCCAGGACATTTTTCGGGACATGTTTTCTCCTTGAGCCATACAAGGAAGTATTGTGGACGGTGCTGTCAGGAGGATGTGTGAAATGGAATGTTTGTCTTTGCATGTGCATGTATTGGAATTATGATGATAGTCATAATCGGTCTTGGACGGTGCATTGTTGTTGGATTTCTTCCTCAAATAACATTTTCATTGACCAAGATCGTTATTTCCCAAGAAAACTATGTGGATATTTAACGAGGTCTCCATCACCTCTTTCATCTTGTGGTAGTTACTCCTTCTTTATCTTTATGACCTATGTCCGGGTGTGGATGTGTACATCGTGGGTATGATCTGATCAGCTGCTGTTGTGACCTATTGTGGTTCTCATGTGTCCCTTGCAAAGGGAGGTATATGGATTATTATGCAAATAGTAATTCCTATGTTTGTTGGCTCTTGAGAAAGTGTGAAGTTGTTGTGGGGTCTGTATGAGCATGAAGATGTTCATGTGCTTGAACTGACGATTGGTGTTTTTGTTTCCGTTGTGTGCCTCAGGGGGAGTAAAGTGGTGTTTTGTTTGCTGTTTATGATGTCAGATCAGATGTCATGACTTTATGCCATGTGTGTACTACTGCTTAGGAAGAGTAGTTACATTTTTGTTGTTGAACTTGTGCAACTATTTAGGGGGAGCATGATAGTCTGTCATGCTTGCTTGCTGCTGCTGAAAAGATGTGGAACTCCTTACTGTGTCTGGGAGAAGTTATTCTCTGCAGTAGGTTGTAGTCTTCCGGGGGAGTAAGGCTGAGGTGGTTGTGGTTGTTACTTCACTTGATGGGAATTTGAATTGTTCAAGTTTTTTTGTGTTTTTGACCTTCTCCTTCAGGGGGAGTACTGATATTGTGTGACAGGGGGAGTGGTGTACCTGTCTGTTTTGCTGCTGCAAGATTGTAGTTGTACAGAGCTTACATGTTCTCATGTGACTTGTGTTTCTTTGTGATGTCAGACCTAATGTCTTGACATTGTGCTGTCAGATATGTTTTTCTTCTTTTTTGTGTGACAACATTGTGGGTCTTGAGGAACGGTTGCCCAGAATAAGCTGGAGGTTAAAAGATTCCAATGTCAAACGCGATGTCATTGTACTGTGACAACCTGATCACAATCAGTATTTTCAAGAATTCTCCTTTTGTACAGCTGGACAACAGTGATATGACGGGTCAAAATTCTATCTGTGGTGTTTTGAAAGGTTGTATTAATGAAGAGTTATAGCATCTTCAGTTTATGAGGCATGAAACACGTTTTTTTTGTGCATGCGTATTCAAGGACAACAGTTTCAATGACATGGGAATTGTCATAGTCAAAGCTTGGGAGTAGAGAAAGAGGAACCTAGACTTTGTGCACAATTTCTAATGATGATTTTATTTTTGTCCATTAATGCTCTCTTTAACTAGAGTGTCTTTACTAGCAATGGTCGTTATAATCTAGGTAACTCTCATTGTATTTTAAGGACTGGCTATCTCACTATCCTCTCAAGCAAGGTATCATCTTGAGTAAATCTTCCAAAATGTTGATGCTAAGAAGGTTCTTTAGGGAGGTTCTGTTTGGCCTTCGCCAGTGTGTCTTGTGGTTTGCGTCTTATTCTCTGTCTCTGTGTTTTTGTTTGTCAATTTTTGGCCAAAAAGGGGGAGAGAAGGTTTGTTCAGCTATTGAGTCTGGATTTTGTTTCCCAGGGATGTAGAATAGTCTGTTCTGTTCTGAGAATGTTGGTTGGGATATTTGTGACTTGTGATCTGAGTTAATGAACACAATTGTGACTTGTGTTCTGAGTTACCTGAATTGAAGGTATTCTGGGGTTTTGGATTAAGGGGGAGTGTCTCAGCCTGTGAGGAATGTTTCTGGGAATGAGCCTGTAATAGATTGGTTCGGCTGAACATGAAGAGGAGCTGTTGGGATGGAATGGAAATGTTTAGAGTTGTTGTGAAGAAGATGTCGAACAACATGTTATAACATTAATCAGACTGAAGACCTGTTACCATGTTCAGTAGCATCTGAAGAATGTGATTTTATTTTTGGTTGTAATTTTGTTATTGCAGTAACTTGGATTATTTGTTTTAGCCAAAATTTGCCAAAGGGGGAGATTGTTAGTTCTCTAATTTTTGGATTGACATTAATTTTAGTAAAACAAATATAGCAGCAATATGTTAAATAGGATGTGATTACTTGCTAAGAAGAATAGGTTAAGCAAGAAGTCCTATTTTATGTTGAGACATGTTGAGATGAGAAGTTCTCATCATCTGGAGCAACATGTCAGATAAGATGTCCTATGCTGAATCATTCGACATCGCGCCTGTGCTGAGCTAGACAATTGAATTATGTTATGATTTAACATATACAGAATATTCTGGGAATATTATGTTATCCTATGTGGCGCTGTTTTATAGATCTGGAAGATTCAAGTCAGAATCAAGAAGAATATTGAAGAATAATGACTTTCTAATTATGGAGATAAATTAGGAAGGATTTGCTTGAAGACCTATTATGTAGCAGAAGTTTCTGCTGATTTGTAGCAGCTGATATGCTGTGATTTGAAGCCCAAATCCAGTTGGGAATAAGTTATAAATAGAATACTTGTAACCTAGAAAAAGCACGAGTCCAAGATGTAGATCATTAGGGCTTTGTCTAAGTGAACCACTCGGGTTGTGAGATGGTCACTGTGTTCTCACTCAGAAACCCGTAGGTAATGAGTTTTGTATTGTTCTTGGAGGAAGCTTATAAGCAACTCCAAGTTGTGTTCTTAGTTAGGAAAGAAGTTGTAAACGGTGGAGTTTAGCTTTGAGTCTTGACTAGGTATTGTCATGGAAGTGTGTCTTCCTATTTGTTTAGAATTGTTGTATCCAATCGCTGTCCGTGATTGATGAGGGATTGAGGAGGGCCTCATATCTAGGCGAGTCTTAGATAGAAGTATAGCTTAGGTAGGATTAAGTGAGTAGACTGTAAACTGAGGTGTTTGCTATAAAGGTCTATGAATTGATACTATCATAGTGGATTTGTCCCTGACTTGGTATGCCCCCAGAGTAGGAGAGTTGCTCTGAACTGGGTTAACAATTCTGGTGTTGTTGCTTATGCTTTTCAGTATTGTGTTTAATGTTTATATGCCTTGCCTATGTGTTTTGTTGAGATCAGATGTCTCAACATGTCATAGGACATCTAGGTTCTGTCATACCAGAATTTCAGAAACATACTCTCATCCACCATCAGTCCTCAGAATTTTCAACTTTCGACCACTCTGTCTTTCGACCATAGATTTGAATCTGGCAAATACCTCGATCATATCACTTTTCTTCTTGATGAGGTAAGTCCACAACTTTTGACTGTAATCGTCTATGAACGTGACAAAGTATATGTTGCCACCAATCGAATCCACCTGGATTGGACTACATACATCAGAGTATATGACTTCCAGAATCGCCTTCGACTTTCTTCCAGCATCCTTGCTGAAGCTATTCTTGTGTTGTTTCGACTGAACACACTCTTCAGTGACTTCACTTGGAATGTCGATTTCTGGTAATCCTGAAACCATATTTCTTCTCTTTAGCTCTCTGATGTCATTGAAGTTGAGATGGCCTTGTCAAAAATGCCATAACCACTTATCTCTGTTGGCTGCAGTTGCTAGGAACTTGTGCTCCATCACCTTGAGTTCAATCTTGAAGGTCCTATTCCGGGACATTGGAGCCTTCAAGATCAACCTACCACCTTCGTCGAGGACTCTCATCATCTTGTCTTCGACAACTACCTTGTAGTTCTTTTTGACCAGTTGCCCTATACTGAGCAAATTACTCTTCATGCATGGTATATACAACACATTGGAAATTGTTGACCTCTTCCCATCTTTCCTCATAATTAGAACATCACCAACACCTTCAGCTGCTAGAGTGTTCTCATTTGCAAATTTCACCGTGTTCTTCGATGAGGGCTTTATGTTGACAAACCAATCTTTCCTTCCAGTCATGTGTGATGAGCATCCTGAGTCCAAGTACCACTGATCTTGGAATCTTTCTTCATCTCTTGTTGTGACCATCAACAACGTCTCTTCTTCTTCATGTTTCGCCATCTTTGCATCAGTTTCTTTATTTTTCTTCTTTTCTGGACAGTCACTAAAATAGTGGCCATACTTCTGACAATTGAAACATTGAATGTGACTTTTGTCAGATTTTCGACCACCACCTTTTCCTCCACCTCCAGCACCACCTCTTTGGTTGCCTTGGTTCCAGGGTTTTCTCTGATTCGACCAGTTTCCTTCATGCTGATTTCGACCAGTCGAATTTTTGTAGCCTCCTCTACCTTTGTTGCTTTCCCGCTTCCTTTGCCTTTTCTTTCCTTTTATGACTGCGCCTGCAAAGCCATGTCGCTCTTCGGCTTTCCTGCAGTTCTTTCAGCCATCATTTATTCATGAGACTCAAGCGTCCCTTGAAGCTCTTCCTTCGTCAATACTGACAAGTCTTTCGACTCTTCTATGGCTACTACCACGTGGTCGAACTTTAGAGCCAATGACCTCAAGATCTTTGCAACAACTGATCTTAATGTCAACACTTCTCCACATACCTTGATTTGATTCACCAGCTTTGCAACTCTGGTGAAGAAATCTGTTATACTCTCATTGTCTTCCATCTGAAGCAACTCATAAGTTCTCTTGTAAGTTTGTAACCTCACCTCTTTCACCTTCTCTGCGCCTCCAAACGATTTTTCAAGAATCTCCCACGTTTCCTTCGCTGACTCTACATCACTAACTTTTTCAAAGTTATCTGGATCGACACACTGATGGATTATAAAGAGAGCTTTATAATCTTTCTTCTTCAACTCTTTGTGTGCAGCCTTTTCTTGATCCATCGCGTTCTCCTTAAGCGGTGTTACTCCTTCATTCACAAGATCCCAAAGATCTTGATAACAGAAAACCACCTTCATCTGCTTGCACCAATTCTCATAATTATCTTTCTTGAGAATCGGAAGACTCACCGAAAAGTTCCCGTTCAGATGATTCATTGCGATCATGATTTTCCTTCCTTGAATCGCAACCGGAGCTCTAGATACCAGATGTTGGAATTAACCCAAAACCTATGGGAATTCCGACCCTATCTTGATAAACAAGAATGGTTCTTAGCGCAGCAATACCAAAGAAAAGAAGAAAATAGAGAAAGACAGGAAATTAGGATTCTATGAGAGTTTGGAGAAGAAGGTTGCTACCCACAAACTGTGGGATTTTTCTCTTTCTATTCACTTTCAACTGCAAACCGTGAATTACAATGTGTTGTGATTATTTACAAAATAAGGGTTACTCCCTATTTATAGATTTAGGTTTACTTGTTCTCCAAGCCAAAGCCCAAAATACCTATTTTGGAACTATATCAAATCAAATCTAAATCAAATCTGTGTGAAACAACTATTTTGACACACCCTTGCTTTGACACTTCGACACAAGGAATTACAATTTAACAGTTGTATTCACGTTCGTTGCCGTAAATCAATCCTTCGTTGTGTAAGTATTCTCTTATATGTTTCACATGGATGCTTCTCTTGTATGTTCTTTTGTGTTATGTTCTCTTGTGTAAAGATGATGCACCATTTCATTTCAATCAAATCCATTGATCACCAATCCCTATGTGTCAATTTACACATGACAAAATGGTTTAGAAGATTCAGGATTTACGGCAGAACAAACTTTTTTTTGTCTTGCAATAATGTATTGGTTACATGACTTTTTTACAAGTTTTACTAATTAATTAATTATTAATAATAATAATAATTATAAATATCCGGCATGTTAAGGATGTTTGAAGCCATTATCAATTATCAATTAAGAAGAAACTTATCATTTAAGTCTTTAACTAACTTTTCTATTTTGCTTGTTATATTATTGAGTTTTTTTGTTAAGAGTTTGCTATGGAGTATGAAATATTAATATTGATGTTAATTGGTGTTCTATTATATATATTTGTGTCATGTATGAGATATTTTCAGGTTTATAAATATATGTGTGTGTGTGTCATATATGTGTTACATAAATGTTTTTGAAAGTAATTTTCAATTTTCCATAGACTCGTACGAGTTTGCGAGTCGAGTCTACAGACCCTTTATGAGTCTGAGTATACTCATTAGTCTGACAACCTTGTGTGTTACCATCCTACAACCCTAGATAGAAGTCCTACAATGCTGATATCAGAGTTATGTTATGAGTAACCCACAACATTGGACCGAAGTTCTATAACATTGGACCGAAGTCCTAAGCTAATCTTTGGTATACATGACGCATGATGCTACAACAAATGAAAACAATATCCATCCAGACCTCCTACTCTCATTATCAATTATCAATCACAACACTAGACCAAAGTCCTACAACACTGGATATCAGAGTTATGTTATTGAGTTATCCTCAACACTGGAACAAAGTTCTACAACACTGGACCGGAGTCTAAGAACATTGGACCGAGTCTTAGAACACTGATTTCTTTCGAACCTAAACATCAAACGACCATCAATATTCAACAAGGCATGTTCATAACTGTTGTGAAAAACAATACCGAAGTAGCAAAGTATATTTGGTTTCTTGACCAGCAAGAAACACACAAGGGTAAGAAAAAGAGGGAAACAAGAAGAACACAATGAAATTGGTTATAAACTGCTATTATTTAATTTCTCTTTGAAACAATATTAAAAGTGTTACAGAATAACAAATAACCTCTCTCACCCTAATTAGGATTTGTACCCCACCCCAAAGATGAGAGACTAACATGCTATTTGTAATAAAACTAACATACTAACCTAATGGACTTTTACACACAGACCCATTACACAAGCTAACTTAAGAAACATGATAACTTAAATAATTGAGCTTACAACCAAGGCCCAATTCGACATGCCAATACTCCTAGCATACTTCAACCACAACATGTGAACAGACTTTGGCGACATGCTAAGATTCTTTCAAATTGTCGAACCAAGAAGCTACCCTTTGACCATACTAGAGTTCGATCCAATATCTCACAAATATCCACCTTGGAACAGACTCTATAACATCAAGGAAACAAACTAGCTTTCTTCATGCAACTTTATCAACTGCATACAGTGGAAGAAATTGCAACTTGGTAATGTCTCGGTGATCATATCAACAACATTGTGATCTGTCGAAACCTTCAGCACTTGGACTTCTCTATGCTCGATTACCTCTTTAACAAAATGCAGCCTCACATCGATGTGCTTGGTTCGCTTATGATAGGCTGAATTTTTCGACAGGTGTATAGCATTTTTACTGTCACATTTAACAATGATAACTTGACCTTGAAGTTTAAGCTCCTTAATAAAACCTTCAAGCCACAATGCTTCTTTCACAGCTTCAGTGAGGGTGATATATTCAGCTTTGGTGGTCGATAAGGTAACAACCTTCTGAAGTGTTAATTCCCAACTGATTGATGTGCCAAACATAGTGAACACATCCAGAAATTAATTTTCTGGAATCCACACAACCTGCATAATCAGAATCGACATACCCTTCAATTTCTGCTTTACTATTTTCACCACTTGCTCCACCATAAATCAGGACTCTGTTTAGAGACTTGTTTATGTACCTTAGAATCCACTTCAATGCTTACCAGTGAGCCTTACAGGATTCGCCGTGTACCTGCTTACAAGACTTACTACATATGTTATGTCGGGACTAGAACAAATCATAACATACATCAAAGAACCTACTATGTTAGAATATGGCATGTTATTTATATAAGCTTTTTCGACCTCAATACTGGGACATTGACTTGTACTCGGCTTGAATTGAGGGTTTGTCGGAGTTAAAACAGGCTTTGAATTTGATATACCAAACTTGTTGAGAATCTTCTTCAAGTATGCCTCTTGAGATAAGCATAATCTCGACTGTTTTCTATCTCTCTAGGTGTCAATCCCAAGAATCGTGGATGCAACTCCCAGATCCTTCATAACGAACTCCTTATTGTGTTCAACCTTCACTTTCATTCCATCCTTGACATTGTTGCTTACTATGAGAATATCATCCACATAAAGCAATAAAATAACAAATGAATTTCCAGGTTGAAATCTGAAGTAAACACAGTGGTCGAACTGACTTCTAATGAAACTTATGTGTGCCATAAACTTGTCGAATCTCCTATTCCACTGTCGAAGAGATTGTTTTAGTCCATATAAATATCAATTCAGCTTGCACACATAATCTTCCTTTCCCTTTTTCTGCATACCCTTCAGGTTGCCTCATCAAGATTATTTCATCTAGATCTCCATGCAAGAAAGCAGTCTTCACATCCATTTGTTCCAGTTCCAGGTCGAATTGTGCCACCATGGAAAACAACATTAGAATGGACATGTGCTTCACAATAGGAGATAACACATCATTGAATTCGACACCTTTTTTCTAAGTGAAATCCCTTGTGACCAATCTTGCCTTGTATCTCTTCGACGTCACTCCTTTGATTCCTTCCTTAACTTTGAAAATCCACTTACAGCTGACTAACCTGGATCCAGTAGGTTTTTGATCAGTTCCCAAATATGGTTATCATGAAGAGACCTCATCTCATCATCCATGGCCTTCATCCATTCAGTCTTATTTCGACTTCTCATAACTTCCTTATAGTCTCTAGGTTCTTCGTCTAGAACCTCACTTGCAGAGATTAAGGAATAAACTATAAGATTTGCATACCCAAGTCTTTGAGGTGGCTTGATGACTCTTCTCGACCTATCTCTTGCCAACAGGTAGTCATCGAAAATCTCCTCAGTTTCGACAACAACTTATGCTTCTTCTTTGACTTCATCTGGGTCATGCAATTCAACATCACTAAGCTCCACCTCAACAGAAATATCTTCCCGTTCCACCTCCTATTCAGATATTTTCGAACTTCGACCAATGTCATCAGTTTTCTTGAAAGCCATTTCAGCCTCATTGAAAACTAAATCTCGACTTGTGATACACCTCTTGTAACCTGGCTCTAGGCACCACAACCTATAAGCTTTGATTCCTTTAGGGTATCCAAGGAACATACATTTCAGAGCCCTAGGTTCTACCTTGTCTTGCCAAATGTGAGCATAGGCTATGCAGCCAAATACTCTAAGTTTGTCGAGATCTGGTGGATTGATAAGTGTAAATTGTAGCTATTTTTGTATATAAGTTTTGTTGTACTTATCGATACATTTTGTTAATATCGTTCGAATAAACCCCGCTTTGTTTGTAAATACGTTTACTTTATGTTATAGTGTATATATTGTGTATCGTGTAAATATCATTGACTTTAATTGATTTTCTCTCATTTTTGTAGGTATTCAAGCAAAGATATTTTGCCATTGTTTTATAGAGCATTGAATAAGCATTCCAACGCTTCCGACCGTGCGTCAATCCGAGTTACGGTTCAAAAGTTATGGTCAAAATAAGGGCTGGTGTACTGTCAAGTTTGCTTTGCGAACTTCCCAGCGAATAATCCCAGACTGGAGGCAGTAGAAAAAGGGACCAAAGTTCACATTGTGAACTTTCCAGCGAATATTCGCTTTGCGAATAAAAGTTCGCATTGCAAACTTTTGCAGAGTCGCAGAGGCGGTTTAACTGTTCCTGAGGCACCAGGTTCCAAATTTTGAAGTTCGCTTTGCGAACTTTACAGATTTTGAAATGATATTTAAGTCATTTCATTCATTTTTTGGGATATGGTTTGGGTATTTTTTGCTCCCACTCCACCAAACATCATTTTTTCATAGGATTAGCTTAGAAAACAACTATGGAGCTTGCACACGGATGATCCGGGTTGGATTGATCATCGACCGGTGCCGACAAACTGGGAGATTTTTGGTTAATTTCTCTTCTTCTTTGTGTATTATTCATTTGTTGGGTTTTGTATATGTATTTACTTTGATCTCATGTATATTTGTCGCCCATGGTGTTGTATAAAATCTGCTTTACAAATCTTTTTCGGTGATTGTCCTTGATTTTTGCTTTATGCTCGGGGTTTGGGTTGAGTTAGAGATAAACATCGCAAACTTTGATTAGGGATGATTATCTGTTAGTTTCTGGCTGCTAGAGATAAATTTAGAGCTAACAATCTTTATGGGTGTCGGAGCTTAATGCCTCTGTATCTCGAGTCGGGTGCGAGAGTGTTGACAAGGGTACCACGGTTGTTCTCTCAGCTCAGTGTGTTAGAGATGGACACTGTTGTGAGCGATGCTGGATGATGTTGAGGAGTATTGTAGGTTGAGTATAGCTGTTCGATAGGTTTAAGTTTGTGACGAGTCGATTATGTGCATGCCGGATAAGTCTTTTCTCTCTGAAGAATGAATTCTTTTTGTGTTAATGTTTACTTTTCTGCATTTACTTTAAACCCATTTTAACCCAAAGTCATTAACATTTAAATTGTCGAACGACATTTCAATAGCACTGATCTCTGTGGACACGACATAAATCCCAGAGGGAATTCTTTCGAAAATAATATTTTTTGCTTGCCGCTTTACCGCTCCAACAAAATGGCGCCGTTGTCGGGGATTGGTTTTGATATTGAATTGCATTGCGATAGTTTCGATGTTTTGGAGCTTTGTACATAATTATTTATATTGTATATATGCTTGTATAGATACTTGTTTTACTTTTATTTTCCATTATGTTTGTTCAAATGTTGTATACATTTTGTTCCCGTAACGTTTGTTCAAGTGTTTGGTTAGAACACTTGCTTTTGGTTTGCGCGGTGAGGCATCACCATGGCATGAAGGGAGGAAGTTACTAGCTAAGTACAGCAAAGGCATCGAGCTTACGATGTAAAACAATCATGTTTTATCGTTTTTTGTTTCGTTATTACTGTTTCATTCTAGCTTAGGTAATATGGTGAACATTCATTAAACAAGTTGTACTCGGATTGTTCGTAAAATTCTCAAATCTTCACTTTACAACTTGTTTAATCCAATTTCACCCGGTCTTTTAGTTTGTTTATCTTAATAGTTTTTGTTAAGTAGCTTGAGGAAATATAAGGTGATGTTCCAAGTTTGATCGTTTCAACTTGCGGATGTATGGTAATGATATTGTTAAGTTTTGTACACGTCAAAGGTATGTGTTTATCGCTTTCTAGACTTTAGCATATTCATGATACTTAGGCTTTTTACAAACTTCCATGCCATTCATTCTTTTGTATACTTGTTCTTAATGTGAATCACTTTAGTTCCCACCCTTTTTGTGAGGTAGCTTTCCATTGTTCATATATGCGCAGAGTACCAACATTCTTGTTCTAACTGGATTTTATTATGCTTAATCTTTTGTTTGTATTGATTATATGAAAGCATGAAAATGATCAAGGCATTTTGTTTCATTTTGAGCACAACTACCTAGCCAAATAGTCATTCACCTTGTGAGTGTGTGATCATTCGTAACCCCTTTGTGCCTTTCTATCATTATCCATGTTGTTTAAACTTAATGCTTGTCTATGAGTATTGAATTCACTTTTTGTATGGATTTTGATTGATTGTTTTTTCTTGAACCCTCAATTTTGTGTTGTTGTATGAATTTTTACCTTGCATTACAAAGTAGGGAGTATTCACATGATGATATGGTTGAATTCAAGTTAGGGAGAGAATAATTGTTTACTCATTGGTTGGTTTCTATGAGGTTGAAAAAGAACCGAAAAAAAGAGAAAAATATGGAAAAGAAAAGAAAATAAAAGAAAAGAAAAAGAAGTAAAAAGAAAATCCTTGAGAAAGGAAACAAAAAGAGTTCAAATAATTGTGCTAAATAAGTATTGTGTTTTGTGTAACACTCGAGATTTTGGAAGAAGTTGATTGGAATTTTGTGTTTGAGTCTTTGTGAGTTGATCACTCCCTTAGGTTTAGGCAAATTTTTGTTTCAATTACCTTTAGAAATTGCCCCTTGTTTGTTTACCCGACCAGGCTACAACCTTGAAAGACCTTGTAATTCTTGTCATTGTATGTTCAATGTGAATTTTGGGATGATTGCATAATTTAGTCTTTTGTTTGCAAGATTGTTGTGTGAGTAAAAAGTACCTCATTTTGTGTTTTTCATCTACCGATGATTGTTTTTGCTAGGTGTAATTCACGTTTGAACTTGTGTTGTTTTAGGATGTTTGGCATGATTTTTGTATTTTGCATTTGTTTCGTGACTATGTTATCGTCGTAGTTTAGTGGTAAGTATTTACTTTGTGTGTACCATTTTTCATTTGAACAATTCATTTGTTTCCGTTTTTCAAAACTTGTTGATTTGTGATTCTTTGGTTGTCACTCTGTTTCTTTGAGTCGCTTGATTCTTGTTTGGGGACAAACAAGTTTAAGTTGGGGAGATTTTGATAAATGAAAATTATAGCTATTTTTGTATATAAGTTTTGTTGCACTTATCGATACTTTTTGTGAATATCGTTCGAATAAACCCCGCTTTGTTTGTAAATACGTTTACTTTACATTATAGTGTATATATTGCGTATCGTGTAAATATCATTGAGTTTAATTGATTTTCTCTCATTTTTGTAGGTATTCAAGCAAATATATTTTGTCATTGTTGTATAGAGCATTGAATAAGCTTTCCAACGCTTCCGACTGTGCGTCAATCTGAGTTACGGTTCAAAAGTTATGGTCAAAACAAGGGCTGGTGTGCTGTCAAGTTCGCTTTGCAAACTTCCCAGCGAATAATCCTAGACTGGAGGCAGTAGAAAAAGGGATCAAAGTTTGCATTGCGAACTTTTGTAGAATTGCAGAGGCGGTTTAACTATTCCCGGGGCATCAAGTGTCAAATTTTGAAGTTGGCTTTGCGAACTTGACAGATCTTGAAATGATATTTAAGTCATTTCATTCATTTTTTAGGTTATGGTTTGGGTATTTTTTGCTCCCACTCCACCAAACATCATTTTTTCATAGGATTAGCTTAGAAAACAACTATGGAGCTTGCACACGGATGATCCGGGTTGGATTGATCATCGACCGGCGCCGACAAACCGGGATATTTTTGGTTAATTTCTCTTCTTCTTTGTGTATTCTTCATTTGTTGGGTTTTGTATATGTATTTACTTTGATCTCATGTATATTTGTCACCCATGGCGTTGTATAAAATCTGCTTTACAAATCGTTATCGTGTCCTTGATTTTTGCTTTATGCTCGGGATTTGGGTTGTGTTAGATAAACATGGCAAACTTTGATTAGGGATGATTATCTGTTAGTTTCTGGATGCTAGAGATAGATTTAGAGCTAACAATCTTTATGGGTGTCGGAGCTTAATGCCTCTGTATCTCGAGTCGGGTGCGAGAGTGTCGACAAGGGTAACACGATTGTTCTCTCAGCTTAGTGTGTCAGAGATGGACATTGTTGTCAGCGATGCTGGATGATATTGAGGAGTATTGTAAGTTGAGTATATCTGGTCGATAGGTTTAAGTTTGTGACGAGTCGATTATGTGCATGCCGGATAAGTTTCTTCTCTCTGAAGAATGAATTCTTTTTGTGTTAATGTTTACTTTTCTGAATTTACTTTAAACCCATTTTAACCCAAACTCATTAACATTTAAATTGTCGAACGACAGTTCAATAGCACCGATCTCTGTGGACACAACATAAATCCTGGAGGGAATTCTTCCAAAAATAATATTTTTTGCTTGCCGCTTTACCGCTCCAACATGGATGTCCTGACCAAACTTCTTTTGGTGTCTTCATATCTAACATAGTCAAAGGACATCTGTTTATAAGATATGTTACTGTCGAAACATCCTCTACCCTAAACACCTTCTTTAACCCAACACTAGTCAACATGTATCTAAATCTTTCCAAAATGGTTTGATTAAACCTTTCAGCCAAACCATTTTGTTAGGGAGTACCTACAGTAGTTATGTGCCTTGCAATACCAGAGGCTGTACAAAAACTATCGAATGCCTCATTGCAAAATTCAAGGCCATTGCCGGTTCTCAAGCCCTTGAGCTTTCTGCCAGTCTAATTTTCGACCAGCATCTTCCAACTTTTGAAATTCTCAAAAGTTTCATACTTAGTCTTCTGGATGAATACCCATAACTTTAAAGAATAATCATAAATTATGGATAGAAAATACCTTTCCCCTGAATGTGATGGACACCTTATAGGCACCCAAAGATCAACATGGATGTAATCAAGGGATTCACGTGTTCTTTGTTTGCCTTTGTTGAACTTCACTCTGCAAGATTTTCCAAGTACATAGGGTTCATAAAACTTCAGATTTTTGAATTTGTCTCCACCAAGCATATTTTGTTTCCCCAGTTCGACCAGACTCTTTTCACTGACATGGCCTTGAAGGTGTTAAAAGTACACAAGAAGGGGGGAGGTTGAATTGTGTTTAACGTTTTCTTTAATTTAACTTCTGATCAGAATTTTAGAATCAGAACTGGTGTTCAGATTCTATTTAATTCATTGGTAGCAGATATAACATAAGTAAATAAAATAACAGCAGAAGACACAAAATATTTATCCTGGTTCCTCCCCTAACTGAGAGTACTCTAGTCCCCTTGCCTCAAAAGATATTTTCATTATAACCACTTCATGATTACAATCGCTTATGCTTCTGTATAAGACTTTTACACCTGCTCAGACCTGTCTGAGACTTCCTTTGTTTAGAGAACACGTCTAAAACTTACCTTTTCTCACACTTTTTGATCGAGCCACCAGCTCCAAGGTCTTCTGGTTGAGACTTCTCTTTGCTTATAGCACATGCCTAAGACTTCTCTTGCTCACGTCCTCTGGAAGAGCCACTTGCTCTTCTGGCCATCCAGACTGAGACTTCCCCTTTGCTCAAGCTCTCTTGAGACTTCTTGCTCACGCCCCTCAGACGGAGACTTCCCCTCTGCTCAACTAGGCTAGCTGAATAAGACTTTCATAGCTCAAGCACTTAAGCAATGAGACTTACGTGGCTTAAGTATCTTGGCTCAAGACTTGTTGCTTAAATCCCAATGAGATAAGACTTTTTGCTCAAGCACATAGCAAGAGACTTAATCTAAACTACTGAAGGATCAGCAGAATAGAGAACAATGTGTACATGATGCATGCATCAGAGGTACAGGAGATCACCATAACAAAGACCTAAAGCTCTTAAGATTTCTAATATATTTAATGGTAAGAAATCTTAAGGCTTTTACAATTACAACCTAAAACAAAAATCTACATATTACATTAGAGTTGATAATTGCTTGATCTTGCTACTCCTTCATCAGAATAATCCTTGTTAAGATTCAAACTTGAATCTTAGGCCATATATGTAGCCTTTTCAGAAACTAGCCGTTGAGGAAGTGACATGATCAAGTTTTGTTGCCTTTACTCCATTGTACAAGAGTCGTTGAAGATGGATGCACGGCAGATTCCTGAATCCAGTGTGTAACACATTTAACCTTTGAGTCTTCAAGAGGTTTTGTACTGATAGAGCTATTGGGAGCTGACGTTCGTAGAGCATGTCAACCTTTCTTGAGCCTTGCAATCTTGTAGACTCTAGCTAACAAGCTGATAAGACAATGTAGCTTGCTTTATGCAGTACAGATAATCCACAGCTTTATCACCAGCTTTGAATGGTACCATATGCTGATATACAATTACCAAGTGTAGTAACTCGTCTGAATGCTGAGGCCTTCAGCTCAGAGTCTACGCCAAGCCACACTAGCAATTGTTCTTCAGACTCTGCCACCATAAGCTACCAATGAAGCAACTCCCAAGTGTCTTTAAGTAAAACAGATTCTGAGTATTTATGTACAAGAACCTGCATAAATAAAACACACATCAAATAAACCATTATTATTTTAATAATTTTGTTATCATAAAAACTAAAAGAGAATATGTCATGAACAAATCTTGTTTTAACAATCTCCCCCTTTTTTATGATGATAAACACAAGTATTTAAAGGACAATGTTGGACATTTAATTTTCTCTGCAACAACAGGGTATGTGGTTTGTAACCTCCCCCTGAGTCTGATAGTCCGCATTTGAGTTCTATTGACTCTAATACCAAGAACTATTTTCCAAGAAAAAGTAAATTAGTCTTCTTAGTAACATCAGAGTCTGAGGTTTGCAAGCTCCCCCCGAGTCAAACAGTTCCAAGGTTGAGGTTTGTAAGCTCCCCCTTAGTTCCATATTTAAGAAAACCAAAATAACAACATTTTAACTTCCTTTGGCAACATCAGAATACGAGGTTTGTAAGCTTCTTCTGAGTCTAATAGGCTAAGTCAGAGGTTTGTAAGCTCTTACTTAACACTATGTACAAGAGAGTTAAAAAATGTTGCCCTTTTTAACTTTCTTTGCCAACACCAGAATATGAGGTTTGTAAGCTCCTTCTGGGTCTGATAGGCTAAGTCTGAGATTTGTAAGCTTTTCCTTAGACCTATGTACAAGAAAGTTAAAAATACGCCCTGGGCAAGGTAACCATAAAAACAGAAAATAAATGACAAGAAAATAAATTACCAATATGTACAGAACAGGTATTCAATGGGTTCATTTTCCACTTAAATACTTACTATTATTTCTCTCCCTTTTGTCACATAAAAAATAATAAAAGAAAAAGAAAGGAAAGAGAAAAAAATATCACTAATAAATGTATCTCAGATCATCATTACAGGATCAGTTTCCAAAGAGGAAAAGTAATCAAGTAATAAGTGTCATTAAGGTTTGTAAAATGCATGCTTTGAAGTCTTAGTGGTCGTTACTATTCCAAGAATTATACAAGGATTAATTTTAGACTCTTGGTATCCACAGAATCCATTATAAAAGCATCCAACACCTAAGTCATGTTCATCAATCATCAACCAAGAGATATGGAGTCATCAACTGAGAGTCATAATATATTCGTCATAACAGATGTAACCGAGAGCTCTACAAGTATAGCAACCCAATCCCCTAAGAGGCGAGGTGCTTCTGAGTCCTCTACAACTGAGCCTTTTCCCTTAGCAATACTTACTTCAGAAGAGGTATCTTCAGCAGTACTTGAACGACCTTCAGAAGGAGGTTCAGTAGTAGCTGCTTTGAAGCCAAAGAGAAAAAGCATGAAGAGGTCAAAGAAGAAAAGGAGGGTCAACAAGAAGTTCTACTGCTCTAGCTATGGATCTCTTCTAGAATTATCTTGTTCCCCTTTTTAAAAATATTTTTGTAATCCATCAGTTTAATATTAATGAAATAGTTTATTTGACCAAGAATTCTTTTCAGCATGCAAGTACATTCCAATAATTTCTTTAGATTTTCTGAAAGTACATTAACAAAGTGAAACTAACACAGAAACGATAGTTAAAACAGATCAAACATAAACTCATAGTTATTCAGAAAATCTTAATAGGTTAGACTGCTAGATCACATTTCCAAGAGTCATTATTAGAGTACTGATAAGATTTAATCAGTACTTAAATAATATTAAACTCAAGACAATGTATGTAACACGTCTATAAAAAGGACACCAAGATGTATAAGCAAAAGCAAAGCTAGGTTCCAAAGAGAGATTTGAGGAAGGAAACACTACTAAATACAACAACTCAAGCAAACCAAGGCAATGTAGCAGCTGAAGGATCTGCAAGTAAGCAGACAACTTCAGAAATGCTCTCCTCTTCAGCATCCTTTGTGAAGATACGCAGAAGAAGAAGAACTTCTGGATCCATACGCTGAAACAAACTGAAAAAGGAGTCTTTGGAGTTTGATAAGGAAGAATGGCAAGATTTCATAGATAATCTGGACATGTCAGATGATCCTAGGGAAATCCTTAGGGCTCATCCATTAGACTAGAAAATCCAATTGTCATGTAATAGCTTCCTTTTTATTAATGAAATAAGTTGCAAATATTTGAGTTCTTTTATCTATTTCAAATTCTCATTGAACAACAAGAATAAATATTAATCAGTTAAAACTGAACACAAACATGAACAAACTCTGAATTTATTAATAAGATGTTCAATACAAATATTTCAACAACATAAAAAGCATAACTATGCAGAAATCTAACATCAGAATCTTTCATAGATAGATTCAAACTTGTGTCTCCAAATCTTGGAAGAACTAGCCTGTAAACTTATGTTAACCCCCTGCTGAACAACTATTTCAGAAATAACTCGTCCATAAGGAATGGAGAAGGTCTTTCCCTTTTGAAAAGAAGAAAGAGACCTCTTCAGATGGTCAAACATAACTTGAGGATGATCAATCTTCAAATCTGAATTAAGAAGTAGAAGCAGATCTTTTTCAATAGGGTCCACTTGGTCTAAATCCTTATCCTTAGGAAGTAAGTTTGAAATCAGAATCTGATTCCAAACAATAACATCAGGAAGAAGATTTGAGACCTCTGATGTATTAGATGGGTCTACAAAGATACGCCACGTAGGAAGATAGTGTTCCCAAACAAGAGTTCCTGGGATTTCTCCAATCACTTCACAATTAGTCACATTTGCAATCGCTTTAGAGGTTACTGTAATAGAAACATCAGTTACTCTAGACAGAATAGCATACTCAGAATTCAGCTCAACAATGGAGGCATTGATCCAAAACTCTTTGATAAGACTTGGATAAGTGAAACTACATAGCATCTCAAAGTAGCTATTCCAACCTTGTTTAGCTATAGTCTTCCAGAAGTTCAAACCAATCTTGAGCAACTCATCAAAATTCATAAACTTTTTATTAATGACAACCTGCTGATTCAAAGGAGAATTTACTGAAGAACTCATCTCAGGTTTGGTTTGATCAACACATGTTGCGGTGAGAATAAGACATCAAGCTATTAATTAAGTTGAATCACTCATCTTTGAAATTCACCACCGAGCTTAGATTTATCCAAAGGAAAGATTAAAGATCGAAGAAAACCCTAAGAGGATCTAGGTTCGGGGGTTGGTTATACTAAGGGAAGGTATTAGCACCCTAAGTATATGTAGTACTCTACAGGAACCTCTTGTTAGTTTGTGTTATGTTATGTTTGCTTGCTAAGGGAATCTGCTAAGGCTAAAGGTAAAAACCTAAGGGTATATACACTAATTTTGCTCGCCAAGACATCGCATCTTGTACCTACGTATCTGACTAAAGAATCAGAGCAACCGTAGTTCACCTAACTAAGGGTGAGGAACCATTGACTAGGGCCAAAGTTCCAAGGGGAATGAGTATGAGCTCATATAGAGTCAAAGAACTCTCTAAGTCTAAGTTGTGATAGGTGAATGGCTATGAGGCCTATGACTATGAGGTCAAGAGAAGATGGATATGAGGCCAAGATAGTTGACTATGAGGTCAAGGTAAGATGGCTATGACTATGAGGTCAAAGCTTACCTATGACTATGAGGTCAAGGTTAAGAGATAGCTCTATGACTATGAGGTCAAGAGAGAATCCTATGATTATGAGGTTAAGGAGAAAGGCTATGACTATGAGGTCAAAGCTTACCTATGACTATGAGGTCAAGGTTAAGAGATAGCTCTATGACTATGAGGTCAAGAGAGAATCCTATGACTATGAGGTCAAGGAGAAAGGCTATGACTATGAGGTCAAAGCTTACCTACGACTATGAGGTCAAGGTTAAGAGATAGTCTATGACTATGAGGTCAAGAGAGAATCCTATGACTATGAGGTCAAGGAGAAAGGCTATGACTATGAGGTCAAAGCTTACCTATGACTATGAGGTCAAGGTTAAGAGATAGCTCTATGACTATGAGGTCAAGAGAGAATCCTATGACTATGAGGTCAAGGAAGAAAAGCTATGGCTCTATGACTATGAGGTCAAGAGGGAATCCCATGACTATGAGGTCAAGGGATAATAATGAGCTATCTATGACTTTGAGGTCAATAGAGAGACTTTCCTTTGGAAGGAGGGGAAGGCAACCTCTTGTAAACAAGAGTTAAAGTGGGATTTGAAATTGAAGTGAATCAATATGAGTTCAAGGACTCAAGGGGATAACAATTAAGTGTAAATAACATCAAAGCATGATATATACATCCATGTATGAGCATGGCAAGAGATAATGAAATAGTTCAATACAAACATGAGTAAATGAACACAAGTATGGCAAAGTTTTTAAGAACTATGAAGTTAAAAGTGAGGACAATCATATCAACACAAAGTCATCTTGCAAGAAAATTATAAGAGGTGCCACAAGTTATGGACAAGGGTGATGAGGTATTAACCAAAATTCAAACAAGATCCACTTCAAAAGTCTTCAACAATCATTGATGATCACACTCAAAATAACCTCTGGAAAATATCTTGAAACAACATAGAAAATTGTCCCAAAAGTGGTGAGAAAATGAATTCAAAATTAGGATTGAAACAAAGTTCTAAAAGTCCATCAAAATAATAATATTAAAGTGGAAAATAAAATGAAATTTAGAAAAAATAAAATTGAACATCAAAATATTAATATGACATTTTTTGGGAAGTTTTTGGGTTAAGGAAAATATTTAAATAATTGAAATTGAAGTGAAAATTAAAATAAAATAAAAAATGTAAAACAAAATGAGACAGGGGGTGTATTAGAAATCTCAGTATGAACTGAGTTATACTTGTTGTGCGTTTGGGCTTGTAAACTGGGTGTGTGAGTATTGAAAATAAGTGGCCCAAAGTCCAGCCAGTAAAATAAACAAACATCCAAATGAAATGTTACAGGGCGCGTACAAAAATCATGTGACAATAACATCAACCGTCACTTAATTTAAGTTATAAAATGACAAAAAAAATAGCCCTAACCAATCACAGCTCGCCATACATCCTCTTCTTCCATGCAATGTGAAACAACAACCTGCAACTATCGTGAATAACAGACAAAGGCCATGGCAAACCCTCGCCTTTCCCCAGTGACTTCCAACTCGTTACTCAACCAAAATCCATGAGATAAAAATCAACATGTAGTATTCAGAACATAGAACAACCCTAAACCATATACAACTTCAAAACAACAACTTTAACATGGAGAAAAAGGAACGAAAGTCATGTGTTCAAAACTGACATAAGCTAACCGAACATGGATACATAATGCAAGCTCAAATAACCATTCATATTATCATTTAAAACTAACTCAGATGCACAGTATGGAAACATGGTATCATTCAGAAATGGTTATACATTTAAAATGAAAGCATAGAGACATGGTAGAAGCTTACCAAGTGGAGTCAATCCACTGCTTCTTCAGTCTAGGAGTTCGGGAACCACTAATGCTCAACTTCGTTCCTTTGGCTGATGATGATCTGCAAGAACTTGAGTGAAGTGCATCTCTTGTTCTCTCTTGATTGTTCACCAGCCCACAAATTCTTTCTTTTGTGTGATGTGTTTTTAGTTCTGCTATGTTGTGATGTTATTTTTATTGATTGTTGGTGTGATGTTATTTTTGTTGATTGTTGGCGAGGTTGTGTTGTTCTAATGTTCATGGTTTTTCACGAGCTTCTTCCTTCAAGATAGCGTGTTTGGCAATGAAGGGGTTAGTGTATTCTGTAACGCCCCAGTTTTTGTCAGTTTTATTTAATTGAGTCGTTTTGATTATTATATTATTATATTATTTTATTTTTGACTTTTATGTGAAAATATATTATTTTTCATCGTGATTATATTTATCGCGTTTTGGGAGCGTTTGCGAGATATTTGAGTGTAGGGGTATTTTGGCCATTTCATTTATTTTCTTAAGTTAGAAACATAAATAGAAATAGAAAGAGAGAAAAATAGAAAGGAAAGAAAAAGAAGAGAAGAAAAAGAGAAAGAAGGGAAGAGAAGAGAAAGAAGAAAAGAGAGAAAACTTGGAAAATCTAGGAACCGATTCAACCGACTTTTCAAACACGATTTAATTGGGTAAGGGTGTGAAACTCGATTATACTATGTTTGTGTATGATTATGTATGTTTGTGTGGAAGTTTTATTAGTTTTCAAATATAGGTCGAAATGAAATAAACGAGTAGAAATCGATGTTTCCGCGGTTGGAAATCGGTGTAAATGTTGTAGAATACTCGTTACTATGATTGCTATGTGTTGGTTTGGAAGTGTTTTGGTGGGGAAAATAGGATTTTAGGTTGTGTAACAGCGCTGCTGGGTTTTATGAATTCTCAGGTTCGCACTGCGAATCCCCTAGCGAAGGGGAAAGCGAGCATTCGCTGGCTATTCGCACTGCGAAGGAGAGGGGCGAGCATTCGCCAGAGGTTCACACTACAAACTTTGTGTTATTTTGGGTTGTTTTCTTTCTGCCTTGGTTCGCTTGGAGACTCGCACTGCGAATGGGGAAGCGAAGGTTCGCTGGGAGTTCGCACTGCGAACGTAAGGAATTTTAGGCTATTTCCCTTTCTGCCATGGTTCACTGGGACATTCGCGCTGCGAATGAAGAAGCGAAGGAATCGCTAAGAGCTTTGCATTGCGAACATGACAGTTTTTCCCAATTTGTTTTCTTTATAGCTTTTGATCCGTGAGTCGGTTTGAGGTGCGGTTTGATGCGTTGGGAAGCTTTTGAGATGTTCTTTCTTATATTATTGGTTTTGAGACTAGTGGCCGATTTAATTATGTCAGGAAATTGGAATGGTGTCGTTTTGTTAACTTGTACCATTGTAAGTGTGTGTAGTTTATGTGTATTATGCAATATGTTGTTGATATGAATGTTGTATGACTTGTGTGCTGTTGTGTGATGGAAATGCATGTGATAAATGTTGTGATGATGGTTTGTGACCTAAGGGCTAGTAAATGCAATGTGTTGTATTTGATGATATATGCATGATTATGGATGTGTATATGTGTGCACTTGAATGTCATGAGTCATTGTATGCCAAGCATCATGATATGCATGTTGGTGATGTCGTGTGCCCTAGTGGGTGTGAGCGACGAATCGGTTCCAGAGGGAATCCGCTATAACATCGTGTGCCTTAAAAAAATAAGAGGACCTAAAGCGATGATTATAGACGATCGTGTGCCTTATACAAAGAGGACCTAAAGCGATCGGATTGTGTGCCTTATACAAAGAGGACCTAAAGCGATCCATAAACGTGGTGTGCCTTAAAAAAATAAGAGAACCTAAAGTGACGGGGAACATCGTTTGCCCGACGGGGTGTTACATGAGTAATCCTAAGTAATAAGCGATGGTTCTAATAGTTCCTGAGTGAACTAGTGATGAGATGATGGATGATGGTACCGCATGTGCATTGCATAGAGTCGTTGTGTCGGTCTCTGTGCATTTGCATAAATCATGAAGGGATTGATTGTGTGTGGAATTGTGGATGAAATTGATGAGTTGATATATGTGTATATGTTGGTGATGGATATATGAAATATACATTGTGTTGTTTGTGTTTGAATTCTGGTATAAGTTGTGGTGAGAATAATTTATATGTGTATTTTTGTATTATATATAATTGTATGCAATTATATTATGATTGTGTTTCTTACTCTTCTGCTATTTTTAAATGCTCTACGAGGCATTGCAGATTAGATGCTGGAGGTCTTTTTATGAAGCTTAGGTCTTCATTCTTTTGTCGGTCGGCTCTGATATGTAGCACCGGGTAGTCGGGGGATCGAGTGTGATTATTTTGTATGATGTATATGTATCTTGTGGTTTGTACATGTATGATGTTGTATATGACAGACAAACTTTTATGATATATATATATATATATATATATATATATATATATATATATATATATATATATATATATATATATATATATATATATATATATATGAGTTTCAGATACAGATTTTCCGCTTTTATTATGTATTTGAATTGTGGGTGTTAGGAACTAAGTTCCTTTGTTATGTGCTACCTGAATCGTTGTATATCTTTATGAGCAAGTGTATGTGTATTTGTTTCAATTGATGTGACCCCTCGGTCTATGCCGTGAATGTTTTAAATATACTCTGATTAATTGTTATCGCTTTAATAGCCTGGGGGTGTAGAAGGGGGTGTTACATTAAGTGGTATCAGAGTCAGTCTGTGTCAGTTGGTGTCAGTACTTGTTGGTCCTTGTGGTTCGGTGAGCTGTTTGTTTAACCATAGTTGCTGTTATTGGAAATGAATAGAATATGGCTGGTAGGAATGACGCTGCTTTAGCTGCTGCGATGCAAGCTATGGCTCGGGCTGTGCAGGGTGCACCTAATGCTGCTGGTAATGATGAGTTCAGGAAGAACAAACCGCCTATCTTCAAAGGAAGATATGATCCTGATGGTGCTCATATTTGGCTTAAGGAGATTGAAAGGATCTTCCGAGTGATGGATTGTGCTGAGGATCAAAAGGTGAGACTGGGTACTCACATGTTACTGGAAGAAGCTGATGATTGGTGGGTTAGTACACATCATGTGTTGGGAGCTGCAGAGGAGGAGATCACTTGGGCTGTATTTAGCATTGAGTTTCTGAGGAAGTATTTTCCTGAAGATGTAAGAGGAAATAAGGAAATTGAGTTCTTGGAGTTGAAACAAGGTAGTATGTATGTTGTTGATTATAC
Organism: Lathyrus tuberosus; assembly: GCA_022829125.1. Classification (NCBI taxonomy): domain Eukaryota; kingdom Viridiplantae; phylum Streptophyta; class Magnoliopsida; order Fabales; family Fabaceae; genus Lathyrus; species Lathyrus tuberosus. Next base: position 1,123,255 of record JALAZF010000108.1, on the reverse strand, counting down.
TGCTAAGTTTGTGGAGCTGGTGCAGTTTTATCCACATTATGCAGAAGCGACTGCGGAGTTTTCTAAGTGTGTGAAGTTTGAGAACGGATTGCGTCCTGAGATAAAGCAGGCAATCGGTTATCAACGGATTAGGAGGTTTTCTGATTTGGTGGATTGTTGTAGGATTTATGAGGAGGATAGCAAGACTCGTTCTACTCACTATAAGAGTGTGAGCGAGAGGAAAGGAAAGCAACAGTTTCGTAGTGGTCCTTATGTGACACCAGCTGATAAGGGTAAACAAAGGGGTAATTTTGAGAGAAGGCCAAGTGGAGGTGGTATGTCTAATCCTCTGAGATGTTTTAGGTGTGGTGACCTAGGACATCGTCAGTTCGAATGTAGGAAAGATATGAGAAAGTGTTCCAATTGTGGAGGTTTAGGGCATATTGCAGCTGATTGTAAAAGGAAGGTGGTGAAGTGTTTCAACTGTGGGGAACTTGGTCATATTAGTACGAAGTGTCCGAAATTGAAGCAAGCTCCAGCTGGTGGGAAAGTTTTTGCCTTGGCGGGAACTCAGACTACAAGTGCAGATCGTCTGATCCGAGGTACTTGTTTTATTAATAGTACGCCTTTAGTTGCTATTATTGATACCGGAGCGACTCATTCGTTTATTTCGCCTGAGTGCGCGAAGCGTTTGAATCTTGTGTTGTCTTCAATGGGTGGAGAGATGGTTATTGATACTCCAGCAATGGGGTCAGTAACTACTTCTTTGGTTTATTTAAGTTGTCCTTTGACCATTTATGGTAAAGACTTTGAGATGGATTTGGTGTGTTTGCCGTTGGAGGGTTTAGATGTGGTTTTGGGAATGAATTGGTTACAGTTTAATCGGGTTCATATTGATTGTTATCATAAGTTGGTGAGATTTCCTTCTCTTGAGGAAGACGAGGACTCGAGTTTCTTATCTACCAAAGAGTTGAAGAAACTTTTGGCGGATGAAGCTCAGTTGTTTGGGTTATTTGCATCGTTGATTGTGGATAGTCAAGTTTCACTTGATGTGTTTCCTGTTGTGTGTGATTTTTCGGAAGTGTTTCCTGAGGATATTTCGGATGTACCGCCAGAGAGAGAGGTGGAGTTTTCTATAGATCTAGTTCCTGGTACTAGACCTGTGTCGATGGCACCATATAGAATGTCGGCATCTGAGTTGGTAGAGTTAAAGAAGCAGTTGAATGAATTATTAGAAAAGAGGTTTGTGAGGCCAAGTGTGTCGCCTTAGGGTGCTCCAGTCTTATTGGTGAAAAAGAAAGATTGGAGTATGCGATTGTGTATTGATTATCGCCAGTTGAATAAGGTGACGATTAAGAATAAGTATCCGCTTCCGAGAATTGATTATCTGATGGATCAGTTGGTAGGTGCTTGTGTGTTTAGTAAGATTGACTTGAGGTCGGGGTATCATCAGATAAGGGTGAAAGAGGAAGATATCCAGGAGACGGCTTTTAGGACACGTTACGGTCATTATGAATATTCAGTGATGCCGTTCGGGGTTTCTAATGCGCCAGGTGTGTTTATGGAGTACATGAATCGTATTTTCCACGAGCATTTGGATCGGGTTGTTGTTGTGTTTATTGATGATATCTTAATTTATTATAAGTCTCGGGAGGAACATGCGGAGCTTTTGCGTGTTGTGTTGCAAATTTTGAAGGAAAAGAGACTTTTTGCCAAGTTGTCCAAGTGTGAGTTCTGGTTGTCAGAAGTGAGTTTTCTGGGTCATGTGATTTCAGGTAATGGTATCGATGTGGATCCATCTAAAGTAGAAGCAGTTCTACAAAGGGAGGCTCCAAGATCTGTTACTGAAATTAGAAGCTTTTTGGGTTTAGCTGGTTATTATCGGAGATTCATTGAAGGTTTTTCTAAGCTGGCACTTCCATTGACCCAGTTGACTTGTAAAGGTCAAGCGTTCATTTGGGATATTCGGTGTGAGGAAAGTTTTAATGAGCTGAAGAGAAGATTGACGACAGCTCCGATTTTTATTTTACCGAATCTTACTGAACCGTTTGTGGTGTATTGTGATGCGTCTTTGATTGGGCTAGGTGGAGTATTGATGCAAGAAGGTAAGGTTGTAGCTTATGCTTCGAGGCAATTGAGGGTGCATGAGAAAATTTATCCTACTCATGATCTGGAGTTAGCGACTGTGATTTTTGTGTTGAAGATTTGGAGGCATTATCTCTACGGTGCAAGATTCGAAGTCTTTAGTGATCATAAGAGTTTGAAATACTTGTTCGATCAGAAAGAGTTGAATATGAGGCAACGTAGATGGTTGGAATTTTTGAAGGACTACGACTTTGGCTTGAATTACCATCCTGGTAAAGCTAATGTGGTGGCCGATGCATTGAGTCGGAAATCATTGCATATGTCCGCTTTGATGGTTAAGGACTGGGAACTTTTGGAATCGTTTAGAGATTTGAGTTTGGTATGTGAATTGACGTCTGATAGTGTGAGGCTTGGTATGTTGAAGGTTACTAATGATTTTCTGTTGACCGTTAGCGAGAAACAGAAATTGGATGTGAAATTTGTGGATTTGATGACGGTTGGTGATAAAAGTGAAAATGAGGACTTTAAAGTGGATGATAATGGTGTTTTGAGGTTTCGAGGTAGAATTTGTATTCCGGATGATGCGGAGTTGAAAAGGATGATTTTGGAGGAAGGACACCAGAGTAATTGGAGTATACATCCGGGAGCTAATAAGATGTACCAAGATTTGAAGAAGATTTTCTGGTGTTCTGGATTGAAGCGAGATGTGGCTCAGTTTGTGTATGTGTGTTTGACGTGCCAAAAGTCGAAAGTGGAACATCAAAAGCCTAGTGGTTTGTTGGTACCGTTGGATATTCCTGAGTGGAAATGGGATATCATTTCTATGGATTTTGTGACAGGGTTGCAGAATACACAGAGGGGACATAATGCTATTTGGGTGGTTGTGGACAGACTGACTAAATCGGCGCATTTCATTCCGATTGACATCATTTTTTCTTTGGAGAGGCTAGCTGAGATTTATATCAGTGTGATTGTGAAATTACATGGTGTTCCGTTGAGTATTGTTTTGGATCGAGATCCGAGGTTTACTTCGATATTTTGGGAAAGTTTACAAAAGGCGTTGGGTTCTAAATTGAGATTGAGTTCGGCTTATCATCCGCAGACGGATGGACAGACCGAGAGAACGATTCAGTCGTTGGAAGATTTGTTGCGGACTTGTGTTCTTGAACAAGGTGGTGCGTGGGATAGCTATCTTGCATTGATTAAATTCACGTATAATAACAGTTTCCATTCGAGTATTGGAATGGCACCTTTTGAAGTGTTGTATGGACGAAGATGTCGAACACCGTTGTGTTGGCACGAATCTGGTGAGAGTTCGGTGGTTGGACCGGAGTTAGTGCAACAGACTACGGACAAGGTGGAACTTATTCGTGAGACGATGAAGGCTTCTCAGAGTAGGCAAAAGAGGTATCATGATCGAAGGAGAAAAGATCTTGAGTTTCAAGAGGGCGATCATGTATTTTTGAGGGCTGCGCCGGTAACGGGTGTTGGTCGTGCATTGAAATCGAAGAAGCTTACTTCTCGGTGTATTGGTCCTTACCAAATATCTGCGAGAGTGGGTGCTGTGGCTTATAGGGTGGCGTTGCCGCCGAGTCTGTCGAATTTGCACGATGTGTTCCATGTTTCACAGCTTTGGAAGTATGTTCCGGATCCGTCGCATGTGATTCCGATGGATGAGGTTGAGGTAAGGGAGAACCTTACTGTTGAGGCATTACCAGTTAGGATTTTGGATCGCGGGTTGAAGTGGTTAAGGGGCAAGGAAATTGCGCTTGTGAAAGTGGCGTGGGGAGGCGCTGCTGAGGGCAATTTGACTTGGGAGTTAGAGAGTCGGATGCGGGAGTCGTATCCGGAGTTGTTCGTCTCAGGTATTATTTTCGAGGACGAAAAATTCTAAGTGGGGGAGAGTTGTAACACCCCAGTTTTTGTCAGTTTTATTTATTGAGTCGTTTTGATTATTATATTATTTTATTTTTTACTTTTATAAGAAAATATATTATTTTTCATCGTGATTATATTTTATCGCGTTTTGGGAGCGTTTGCGAGATATTTGAGTGTAGGGGTATTTTGGTCATTTCATTTATTTTCTTAAGTTAGAAACATAAATAGAAATAGAAAGAGAGAAAAATAGAAAGGAAAGAAAAAGAAGAGAAGAAAAAGAGAAAGAAGGGAAGAGAAGAGAAAGAAGAAAAGAGAGAAAACTTGGAAAATCTAGGAACCGATTCAACCGACTTTTCAAACGCGGTTTAATCGGGTAAGGGTGTGAAACTCGATTATACTATGTTTGTGTATGATTATGTATGTTTGTGTGGAAGTTTTATTGGTTTTCAAATATAGGTCAAAATGAAATAAACGAGTAGAAATCGATGTTTCCGCAGTTGGAAATCGGTGTAAATGTTGTAGAATACTCGTTACCATGATTGGGTTATGTTTTGATTGCTATGTGTTGGTTTGGAAGTGTTTTGGTGGGGAAAATAGGATTTTAGGTTGTGTAACAGCGCTGCTGGGTTTTGTGAATTTGCAGGTTCGCACTGCGAATCCCCTAGTGAAGGGGAAAGCGAGCATTCGCTGGCTATTCACATTGCGAAGGCGAGGGCGAGCATTCGCCAGAGGTTCGCACTGCGAACTTTGTGTTATTTTGGGTTGTTTTCTTTCTGCCTTGGTTCGCTGGGAGACTCGCACTGCGAATGGGGAAGCGAAGGTTCGCTGGGAGTTCGCACTGCGAACGTTAGGAATTTTAGGCTATTTTCCTTTCTGCCATGGTTCGCTGGGACATTCGCACTGCGAATGAAGAAGCAAAGGACTCGCTAAGAGCATCGCATTGCGAACATGACAGTTTTTCCCAATTTGTTTTCTTTATAACTTTTGATCTGTGAGTCGGTTTGAGGCGCGGTTTGATGTGTTGGGAAGCTTTTGACATGTTCTTTCTTATTTTATTGGTTTTGAGACTAGTGGCCAATTTAATTATGTCGGGAAATTAGAATGGTGTCGTTTTGTTAACTTGTACCATTGTAAGTGTGTGTAGATGATGTGTATTATGCAATATGCTGTTGATATGAATGTTGTATGACTTGTGTGCTGTTGTGTGATGGAAATGCATGTGATAAATGTTGTGATGATGGTTTGTGACCTAAGGGCTAGTAAATGTAATGTGTTGTATTTGATGATATATGCATGATTATGGATGTGTATATATGTGCATTTGAATGTCATGAGTCATTGTATGCCAAGCATCATGATATGCATGTTGGTGATGTCGTGTGCCCTAGTGGGTGTGAGCGACGAATCGGTTCCAGAGGGAATCCGCTATAACATCGTGTGCCTTAAAAAAATAAGAGGACCTAAAGCGATGATTATAGACAATCGTGTGCCTTATACAAAGAGGACCTAAAGTGATCGGATTGTGTGACTTATACAAAGAGGACCTAAAGCGATCCATAAACGTCGTGTGCCTTAAAAAAATAAGAGGACCTAAAGCAACGGGGAACATTGTTTGCCCGACGGAGTGTTACATGAGTAATCCTAAGTAACAAGCGATGGTTCTAATAGTTCCTAAGTGAACTAGTGATGAGATGATGGATGGATGGTACCGCATGTGCATTGCATAGAGTCGTTGTGTCGGTCTCTGTGCATTTGCATAAATCATGAAGGGATTGATTGTGTGTGGAATTGTGGATGAAGTTGATGAGTTGATATATGTGTATATGTTGGTGATGGATATATGAAATATACATTGTGTTGTTTGGGTTTGAATTCTGGTATAAGTTGTGGTGAGAATAATTTATATGTGTATTTTTGTATTATATATAATTGTATGCAATTATATTATGATTGTGTTTCTCACCCTTATGCTGTTTTTAAATGCTCTACGAGGCATTGCAGATTAGATGCTGGAGGTCTTTTTGTGAAGCTTAGGTCTTCATTCTTTTGTCGGTCGGCTCTGATATGTAGCACCGGGTAGTCGGGGGATCGAGTGTGATTATTTTGTATGATGTATATGTATCTTGTGGTTTGTACATGTATGATGTTGTATATGACAGACAAACTTTTATGATATATATATATATATGAGTTTCAAATACAGATTTTCCGCTTTTATTCTGTATTTGAATTGTAGGTGTTAGGAACTAAGTTCCTTTGTTATGTGCTACCTGAATCGTTGCATATCTTTATGAGCAGGTGTGTGTGTATTTGTTTTAATTGATGTGACCCCTCGGTCTATGCCGTGAATGTTTTAAATATACTCTGATTAATTGTTATCGCTTTAATAGCCTGGGGGTGTAGAAGGGGGTGTTACATATTCTCGTGCGTTAGTTTTCTAATCTCATGGATATTGTTGGTGTCTTACAAATGAGAAACTATCCTCCTTTTATAGGCAGAGCATGCTGGTCCATAACTTTAATGATACAAAAGGAAAAGGTTTTGTTCAAAGGAGGAAAATCAATGGAATGGATTCTATGTGTATGATCCTCAACTTGTCATCTTGAGCCAAGTGCAAGCAGTAGGTTGCTTATCTTACAACTGAAGTCAGAGAAAAAGAAGTTCATGAACCAATATGCCATGGTATCAATAATCTTTACATGATGGTTTTAGCTTTTGTAACATAGTATCTTCATGTGCCAGCTTTACCAAGTACAAGATGGTTGTACTTTAGAAGTCTCATTTACAGGTTTTGTGGTAAGGCATGCGTTGGAATTTGGTGATGGAATGGGCAATACATTGTACTTGGAGATATGGCTCAGATTGGAAGCATGGTTGGCATAAAACATGTTATTGTAAGCTTCACTTTTTCACACGACAATGCTTCAGCCCATGACCCAAATGACTTGGTTTTTGTCCCTTGTTAAAGATGACACATAGTGGAACATTTTTTGTGTTGATTGTAACTTGACATGCAGCCTAGAAACACATGATAAATTGTGACAGAATTTGTAGTCACAAAAGAACAAAATCAGAATTTCTCTAAGTATGCAACATAGTCATTTTAGAGCATAATATCTTAATGACCAATGATCCAACTTGTGAGGTTTTTGATTTTTTGCAAAGTAGGCACTTGATAGAACATTTTTCATTTGGAAAGTTACTTGAGATGAGGTTTGTAACATGGAGAAAAAAATGCCAAGAAGTCATGCACCATGGGTTGTCCAAAAGACTTAGAAAAAAAATTCTAAGTTATGGAGTTTTCACAACTTTGAAACACCTGACTTTAAAGCATCATAACTTGAGATTGGTTTATCCAAATGAGGCGTTCTACATATGCTTGGAAAGTTTGAAGAACAAGGAACAACTTTCATGTCCAAAGATTTTTTATTTGAAGCTTGGAACTAGGTGAAAAATTGAGTTGAAGTTGGATGAAAATTAGGGTGAAAATGATCAAAATTTCACTAAGTCCTAAAGGCAATTTATCTTTCAGGTCTCATAACTTAAGAATTATGAATTTTTTGAAGAAAGGTCCTCTAATACACTTTGAAGTTCATGGAAAGAGCTTCCATTTGAGCTTTGAGTCACTCAATTTGGATGTGTGGTTTGAAAGTTATGGCCTTCCCAATTTTGTACAAGAAGTGAATTTTCCACACTTAGAAAGTTTCAAGGACCAAACATTGCCCTCTTTGCAAGAAACCTCTCAAAAATTTATTTCTCATTCCCTAACTCAACAATTAGACATGCCATGAGGGATTTAGGACTTGAATGCTTCATCTACGATCAAAATCTCAAAAGTCAAAGCCTCAGTCAAACCCTAATCTTTCTCAGAATACAACTGGATGATTGTAGCACCTCAAAATTTGCCCTACCTCTCTAACCTTAGCTGGCTTATGTTTCTTCTCATTTTTCATTATCATTTATGCATATCATTGGTTTTCTCAAGGCATGGGATCAGGAGATTCTCTGGGTCAGGTTTTCTGGAACTATTGAAGTTATTCTATTCAAGTTTGGAGCTAGGGCGTGAATTCTTATTATCATAAATATTTGTATCATGCTTCATCAAGTGTTCAGGCTAATCTTTGTTTTTTTTTTCTCAATACCAAGATGTTAACCTGGTCATCAAGTTAAGGGTTTGTGGTTTGATAGGCTGAAGGAATGGGCTGTGGTACAAGATCTGACTGGAGGTTTTCAACATGGCCAAGGCTATTTATTTCTCTTGTTACTTGATATACAGGTTTGGTTTGGACTGAAGATTTGAATCAAAACTAAGGTGCATAGAATTGAGGATTTTACTTGGAGGGTCTTTAAGGCGTCAATTTCTTTTTCCAAGTTCAGACCATTCAGATCATGTGGTTAAGTTATTTCAAGGTGTCATAATTGCTTTTGTTATTGTGAGGAGTGGTTAGAATTTGGAGTGAGAAAATCTATTCATTCAAGTGACTTTGCTTCTGATTATAATTGGCATGAGGTGAATAGAATTTCAAGGTGCATTAAAGTCAAGGCATGTTCAAGTTTGTTTTTGGACCATTTCATCTCCGAGGCATAATTCAAAATGTATTTTATGCTTTGTGTCAAAGATTAGGTCACCAAAGGTATTGCATTCAAATTCCAAGGATGGATTTAGAGGTACAAAATTGCAAGTGCCAAAAATGCAAGTCCAGATTCGAAGTTGGACAAATTTCTAAGCAAGTTGTACAAAGTTTCAAATTGGATTACAAGTTACTACGAGTCCTAAAGAATTACAAGATTCAGCTCATTTTAAGCTTCAAGAAAGATGTCTTAAACCTACAAATTACAAAGGCTAAGTTTGGAATTCAATAAGAGTGAAATTCATCCATGTGCCACGTCCTGGTTTTCCTTCATGCCACAAGCTGCAAGTTTTGGAGATAAGAGACCTTTCTTTTTTTTCTTGTGCCAAGCTGCTACCCGTATCCAACCCTTCACCATCAATGTACATGAAAAAATCAAGATCAAACATTAGCATAAAGGTTAAAAGAAATAATATGTACATATTCAAAATAGAGGTATCATTAGGGATGCAGTTCAAAATTGCACAAGTCAAGTACAACAGGGGCTGGTTTGCTCATATTTCTTTGACCTTGTCACATTCCACAAGCTTTAGATGGTCTTCAAGTTTTTTTCAGCTCCAAACACGATGCCATAGGGAGGTCAGGTACATGGAAATCCAGACAGGGTGTTAGCATACAATGCGAAAGCAAGATGATTAAATCCTCACAATATCAGATCAATGCATACATGAAGAAATTCATTTGAGTATAGCATGTTTTCATTCAAAAGGTTCAAATCAAAATTCAATGCTTCACATGTTCATCTTATGACTATTTCATCTTGAGGCATACAAAAAAAAAATCAAATTCATCGGATTATAATTCACACTTCAGAATTCAACATTACATCCATTTCATTCGTATTATCTCATGTGAGGCATTTTTTTTTTAAAAGGATACACGTTACAGTAGCAGGATTTCAAAGTTAGGAGAGCATAACAAGAGTCGAGAGTATCAACACGATAAACACTTGAAAATTGGATGTTATTGACTCAAATGGGGACCACACCAAAATGGTAATCAGAGGAATATTCCTCTAACGGTTTGTCACACTTTCAGCCACAACTGTACGAACCTCAATTCCAATTCCAGCTCACAACCTTTCACACGAATTTCTCACCTTCACTCTCACGTACCAAAAACCTCACATAATTCACCCACACGTACCTATCTCAGCATATATAAACCACTGTTTCATTCACTGAAGGAAAACCCTAGAGAAAAAAAAATTCTACTCAGCAACCGTAATCAGAAGTTCCATTCATAAACCCTAACTATTTTTCACCTAAAAGCTCTGTTCCTACAAAAATTGCTCAAAGGTCTTCATCGGAACTTTGATTAATTTGAGCTAAGCCACTCGTTGCCATTATAACAACAGAAGCAAAGAATCTCGTTCGTTTTGCAAAGAAAAGGAAAAGGAGAGTTCGGGTTATATCTAGAAGGAGTTTATCAAGGCATACCGTTTTCAAGGCCCAACAGAGGGACTCCGTTTGGTAAAATCCTCTGAACTCTGACATTGTTGTTATTTGCTCATGAGTTGTTGAATCTGATTCCTTCTGTATTTTACTTCCCTTGTTGATTTGTGTGCATCTCTTTTGTTGTTGATTTTAATGTTGAATCCTTGTTCGCCTTTGAATCTGTTTGGCATTTCTCTTTTTCATTGAGTTGCTTTCTGACGGTGTCGATCTCGTCCTTTGGGGGAGTTTTTGTTGAAACGGTGGCCGGATTTGGGTTGAGGGCGTTTTTAAGAGGGGGTTTGTGTTGGAGTTTTTATGATTAGGGGTGTTTGGCCGGAGCAAGACGGCGGCGGCCACCGTGTGCCACCGTCTTCTCCGGCGAGGAAGAGAGCTTTGGTGAGGGTTTGATTGCAGAGAGAGTGAGAGAGAAACGTAGAGAGAGAGAGAGACTTTTGAGGTTTGATCCACTTTGTTTTTTTGTTTCTATCTTTTAATGGGATCCTGGCCGCCTCATGGTTGCGTTTGGTGGTGACAAGTGTCTCCATTGTGGACACTTGTCACCGGTTGGTGATTTGTTTTCTGCATACTAACCCTGTGCTGCTACCGTGCACATGCATTCCTCAGCCCTTAGATCTAGAGTCCAAGTTGACTCCGTGATGATCGGGTGGCCTTTGTTCAAGTCAACATTTGTTTGACTGAGTGTGCACCCTAGGCTCTTCAGGCATGGGCTGCTGGCATTTTGGGCTTGGGTGCTTTGCTTTTCGCACCTCCTTGTTTAGGCCCATTGCGTTTTCTTTAATGTCTTTTTGCTATGTTAGCACCCCCTCTGCCTTTTCCTTGTATTTCTTTTTTTCTTTTTTTTATTTCATTTCCAATTTCATTTTATTTTTAACTGTTAAATTCATTATAAAAATCCCTAAAAATATTTTCCTGATTATTTAGTGTTTTATTTTAATTTTAATATTTTTTATTATTATTTTTAATTCTTTTTCCTATTTTTATTTGAATTAATTTAAAAGTGTCTTTCCAATGATACCCTTCACTTAGGGTTAGGGACTTTTGGGACTTTTGTTCATCTTTTGAGACCAATCTCTTGGCCACTCTTAGACACTGATATGGGGATGTTTTGATACTGGTTTGATGATGGCTTGAGTTACTTTAAGTGACTTGCCATTCAACTTTTATGGACCCTTGATCTTTGTTCGGTTATGTGCATGTCTTGACTTGTGAAGCACTTTTGAACATGCTTTTGAGCTAGTTATGTTCCAATATTTTTGAACTTGTTAATTGGATGTTTAAACTTGCCTTTATTTTTTTTGGGAATTTATTGAACCACTTTGCTATTTTTGGTTGATTTTCACTTGTGGTTTGAATTTGGTTGAGGCATGCTTAGACACTTGACCTAGTTTGAGTGCATTTGTTTACTTGTGATTGATTGGTGCTTGAAATGATTATATGGTGTGATCATGTTCTGTTTGAGATTGTTTGTGGCTTTGTAATAATCTTCATTGATTCATTTTCCAATTTGATCTTGATTTTCTAAGTTGATGTTATTTTGACTTGAATTTTGTGGTATGTTTGACCTAATCTTGTGCAATGCTCTTTTGTTTGATACAACCAATGCATGATACATCTTGTTTGACTTGAATGACATGTTAGAGGTTCTGACCCTTTTGGTTTAAGTTGCTTTATGTGACATGTTCTCACTCTTTGCTTCGCATGTCCTTCAGTTTGCTTGCATGAATGATAAGTGGATGTTTTGATTAACTTTGATGCATGTTTTGAATGTGTTGCTTAATGATTCATCTTGTATGACTTGAGTTTGATTTTGGTATGATGTTGATACATATACTACTGCCCCTTGAGTTCATTACTTGGTTTTCATCTCACTTGATCATCATGGTTTGATTTGTATGATGCATATCATCATCATTGGTTTTGTGGTTTCTTTGGCTCCTAATGCATCATAATGTGAAACATTCTCGCATGTTTGGATTGGATGATCATGATGTGAATTAAATTCTGACTTGGTTTCACTTTCATCTTATATTGTTCATGTCATCTTTGTATAAGGCCTTAGTGTGTGAAATTGTGAATCATGTGCAAGTTTACTTGCATCCTTTCTTGTGTACTTTCACTTGTATACTTGAGATGTGCTTGTATAATCTTTGAAGCATGTTTTATGTTTTGATTTGGATATGATGATTATGATGTGCTTGCTGCCCCATCTCTTTTCTCATTCTTCTCTTTCTTCTTCATCTCTTTCACTCTTTCTCTTCCCTTGAATCTCAAGACTTGTTTAAGTCTTGGATTCCTTTCCCTATAGAGCTACCTAGTCCAACTTAATTTTTGATTAAGCTTGGAGTAGGATTAGCATTAGGTTTTAGGTAGTCGTCTCTCCTAAGCCTCACTAACCATAGGTTACCCATGCATGATAACATTAGGACTCTTAGTTTCCCTTTAGAGTTTCCTTTGTGTCTTCTCTCCTCTCATCTCAAAACTTCTTCAAAACACGTAATAAAAGTTAACGTGTATTGCACTTGAGCCTTCTCTGTGGGAAGTGGGGAATGAGGGGCTTCCTCTCATTCTTCTAGGATACCTAGTGTACGTCCTGTTGGGGACAATGCGCGAAGTATTCGTTCCTATATTTAAGAGTTGGGTTCAATGCAAGTTACGAAACAACTTAAAAGACACTTCTTGCTTAAAAAACTCCAAACAAACAATAACGTCTTCCCTTTGGGAATTCTTCTCTCATCTCACTCACTCTCAACGTACGAACGTGCTTCATCTCGTTCTCTTGCAAGACGGTAACGCCTAAGTCTCCATATAGCGAGCTGTAACACCTGAGCTAGAACGTAAGTCATTCCCTTAAAAAACACAATCCATCCCTAGTGAGAGGAACTACGTCGCTCTGATTCTCATGATCCCGATGAGATACGTAGGCAATGGGGTAGGGCCCATTCGAGCACTTCTTTTATTTTCCCTACATTTATTTCTTCGTTTCTTTCCGTTCTCGTTCTTTTTCCTTTCCAGTAGCAGCTGAATTCTAGACGACGACACCCTTTGATGCAGACAGCAAGCGTGGATCCCATCGAGTACGATGGACGTGTTGCGTGCTAACACCTTCCCTTCACGTAACAGACTCCCGTACCTGTTTCTCTTGGTCGTGAGACCATGTTCTTTCCTTTCTCTTTAGGTTTACGCAGTGTTTCCTTTCCCTCTCTCGGGATAAATACACATTGTTGGCGACTCTGTGTTTTTCCGCGCCACTCTCTCGTTTGTACCGTTGGATGCAAATCTTTCGGGAGTGACAGCTGGCGACTCTGCTGGGGACTCTGGTTGACCTCTTGCTGGTCCATCCCCTTTAGTGAGTCTATCCTAGCGCTTGTCTATTTCTTTTCATTGGGTGTTTGTGTGGTGCTTTGTAGTGTTGTATATTACTGTATTTGCTGTTTTATTTGTTTTACTGTATTTACAGCTTTTATTGCATTGCATTTCATTATATTACTATCATCTGGATATTACTGTGTTGTGCTGGCTGGTTTTCTGTTTGGCGGGTTGGGATGTTCTGAGAGATAAGCCCACTACACAGGCTTGAGCATACACACAGGTTTTAGAGTGGATAGTCGTGACGCTTGCATGGGGGTGGCCATGTATTGTCGTTCATGAGACCCACAACCAGACGAGGTTCTATCAGGAGCTACCTGCTATTGTGCGTTGGTACAGGCCAGTAGGTATTCTCTTGAGGGATTGTCGACTCTGGAGACCATTCCCGAGGACTCAGTTGCGGCACTCCTCCCGGGATGTGACAGTGGCAGACCACGTTCTGTGGCAAACCCATTGCACATTCTCGATCCGAGGACCCAATGTTGGGGACTTGCTATAGGTTTTCCTTTTGAGGTGAATCAGCGGACGACCTCTTTGATTGGCGGTAGCATTGTATCCTTCGGGTTGAATGTGTTATTGCTTCTCAAACCTCTGAAGCTGAGGATCTTTCATTTTTGTGAATCAGTCGAGGCCTCCTCGATTGGTGATGATGCCAAACCATAAATGGTGAACGTATCATCATTTCTCGACCTGAGAGCCCGGGATACTGAGGATCCTAGTACTCACGTGTGAGAGGGGCGGGTTGTTTACAGGTTTGCAGGTAATCGTGACCTTCCACCTACCCGGTATTTTTGGATTCTTTGTCACTACAGCCGTATCAGTGTGGTTATTCTATTATCCCAGTTTGACTCAAGAGTTTGTACAGAGCCTCAAGTTTGTCCAGCCAGTTCAGCACAGAGGCTTGGTACCTTGATCCAATGTTTTGCATTGCATTTCATTTTTCTCTAACATTCATATTTTTGCATTTCCAGGTTGTATCCGAATCTGTGATTCCAGTCAGAGGGCAGTATTAGGGATGGATGTTCCAAGAGGTAAGAAGGATATTATTATCTACAAGTTTCTCAAGCCAGCAATAGGTCCTATCACTATCCTGAAGGGAATGGCGAGTCCTGAGGTATTGAATGCTTTTGCGGAGAAGTATGGGTGGATTCTGTCTTTTGTTCGCAACATTGACGATTATGAGTTTCGGGGTCTTCATACTCTGATGCAGTTCTATGACCCTCCACTGAGATGTTTCTTGTTCCCGAATTATTTGTTGGTGCCTACTTTGGAGGAATATTCTAACATGCTAGGGATTGTTATCAAGGAAGTTCCCCCCTTCTTTGGTTCAAAAGGAGAGCTGGATTGTGGGAAATTGGCCGGTGCTCTTTATTTGAGCAAATCAGAGTTAGAAGCCAACATCTCCAACAAAGGAAAGATCTGTGGTTTCAAGTTGGGGTATTTAACGAAGAAGGCTCAGAAAGCGGCAGAAGACAAAGAATGGATTGTTTTCAACGCATTGTTAGCTCTTTGTGTTTATGGTATTGTGTTGTTCCCCAATGAGCCTGATTTTGTTGATGAAGATGCTATCAGGATATTCATAATGAAGAATCTGGTGCCAACCCTGTTGGGAGATCTCCATTATGCCTTATACAACAGGAGTGAAAAGAAGAGAGGAAGGGTGGTTCATTGCTGCGCTCCATTGTTTTATAAATGGTTCGCAAGTCGTCTACCTCAATCTGGTGCTTTTGTTAATTCTAAGGATTCTCTAGAGTGGAGTCAGCGTCTGATGGGATTGGTCAGTAAAAACATTGTGTGGATAAATCATGGATTGCTTGGCAAAGATATCATTCATAGTTGTGGTAAGTACCCTAATGTGCCATTGATAGGGAGGAAGGGAGGAATTAACTATAACCCTTCTTTGGCCGTCAGACAGTTTGGTTATGCTCTGGTAGGTCCGCCTGTTAAGAGAGATGTGGAATTGTATTTCCACTCGTCTGAAGGTTTGGAGGAGGCGCAGAGAGCTTCTGAAGCTTGGGGTAGTATACTGAAGAAAGGAAAGGTCGTTCTGGGCAAACCTAACAATCAGGCTTTCCTTCCTTATGTGGATTGGATAAAATAGATAGTTAAGGAGTGTTACTTGCCTTTTGATCGAGCACCTATGCTGTACCCAGAAAGTGTGGAGGAAAGACTTACTGTGCCTATTGAAGAGTTCAACAAGCAACAGAAGTTGGTGCACGAATTGAGAGCAGAGAATTCTGGTATGAGTAGTCAGTTGCAAGGAGTTTTGCAGGACAACTTAGAGTTGAAGTGGCAAGTTAAGGAGTCGACTGAGCGTTTGAAGAAGACAGAAAATGATCTGGATAGCAGAATTCAGCATTTCAAGAAGATTAGCATGGCAGCAGAGACATCAAGCAAAACCACCAGGACGACTAAGAAGCTTTTGGCTAAGACTAAAACCGAACTTGATGCTTATCAAGAGATGTGGAGTGAGGTCCAAGTCGAAAATGAGGGATTAAATAAAGAGCTGCAAATGGAGAAAGAAAAAGGGAAGCATTTCTTCAACAAGTGGAAAGAATTCCAAAAGGAGATTGAAGAGCTCAAATTACAAGCGGAATCAAGAAGGTGAGACATGAGGGTAGCAATGCTGAAGAGCAGATTGCAACGCTGAACCAAGAGATTGCGAAGAGAAACAGGTTAATCAAAGGGCTGATCACGCGACCTGCACATCCTGACACTTTGAATCTTCTGGAAGAAGTGGAGGCTAGTCTATTTGGGGTCAAATTGTAGTTGTTGTGTATCTGTTTTTTGTGGTTACCATCAGGATTGTTGATGGAATCACCATTGGTTACAATTGACTTTGTTTGTATGAGTTCTTCCATCTTGATAATAGAATGTTTGATTCAGATATTTGTGCCTTGGTGGTTGTTATTTGAATTGTGGTTTGTTTTCCATGGTTTAATCCTTCAGTAGTATTTCTGGGTTCGGATTTATTTTCCGATAGCATGTCTAATCCCTTGCCCGGTTTCATGGAATGGAATCAAAGCGGATATGTCCTGGAAATGTTCAAATATGTTTGTTTGCGTTTTGCATTTGCATTTGCATAATCATAATCATTTTTGCATAACAGGTTTATCTCTGGTTTTCTTATGTTCTCCTTTCTTCAGACAGGATTGCCGACCAACCTATTCATCGATATTCTACTCGACTCAATCAGAAGAGAGTCATGGAACAGATGCAAGCTGAGATGGCTGCTATGCAGGCGTGTATTGACCAGTTTATGGAAATGATGCAAGGAGTTGCACAGGGGTAACAAGACCTCAGGACCCTGGTGCAACCTCTTGTGGCAAGAGTTGACGAGAACGGTGTACTACATGGCGGTGCTCATACTCATGTTATTCCTCCTGGCGGAGCTGGTAATGGAAATGTTGGTCATAATGGAGTTCAAGGTGGAGTGCCAATTCCTTCTTTGGTAGGAGGAGGAAGCACTATTCGTGCAGTTCATGGTCATCGCTATGATGACCAGTAAGACGATGTTTTTTCTGTGCGAAGCATGGATGCTGGTATCCCTGTTGTTAATGATGAAAGGATCCATTTGATCGAAGAACAGCTGAGGGGAGTTGTGGACCAAAATACTCTGGGTATGGATTTGGATGATCTGGGGATGGTTCCAGGCGTCATTATCCCACACAAGTTTCAGACTCCTACTTTTGAAAAGTACAACGGTATGACTTGCCCAAGGACTTACGTAAGGGCGTACGCAAGTAAAATGGCTGCTCATGCAAAGAATGAGAAGTTGATGATGCGTTACTTTCAGGATAGCCTATCTGGGGCATCCCTGGAATGGTATATGCAGCTAGAGAGGAAAGACGTTCGTAGTGGGAGAGAGCTGGCAGGGGCTTTTATCAAACATTATCAATACAACACCGACATGGCTCCCAATCGTACACAGCTACAGAGCATGTCCCAGAAAAGCAGTGAAACCTTTAAGGAGTATGCGTAGAGATGGCGAAAGTTGGCGGCAAGGGTGCAGCCGCCAATGTTGGAAACAAAAATGTTGAAGATGTTCATGGACACCTTGCCCAAACATTATTATGAGAAATTGTTGCCTTGCGCGCTAGGCAAGTTCACAGATTTGATCTTGTTGGGAGAGATGGTAGAAAATGGGATTAAAGCTGGGAAGGTCTCGGGCAGTGATGAATCATCTTCTGGTCAGGGGAAGAAGTCGTACGTGAACTATAAAAGGAAAGAATAAGCCAATTCCGTCTCATCCTATAAGGGAAAGGGGAAACAACAACAAAACTATAACCAGCGGGTGGCTTCAATGGTTATTCCTGCAGCACTTCCACCTCAAGCAGCGCCTCAATAACAGAACCGAGTTCAACGCCAGTATCAAGCCAGACAGAGAACAGTTGATAGACACTTTCATACTCCACCTCTACCATATTCACAATTGTTTCAGCATTTGCTTAAGTTGAAGTTAGTTGAAACGAGAACTTTGGCTCCTCCTGTTGGTACTCCGCCTCCCGGGTACAATCCTAATGCCCATTGTGATTTTCATTCTGGGGCACCTGGGCATCATCTTGAGGACTGTAAAGCTTTTAAGCATAAAGTCCAGGACTTGGTAGATTCAAAGGCTATCAGTTTCGCTAATGATGGACCTAATGTTGTGCAGAACCCGATGCCTAACCATGGTGGGCCAGGGGTTAATGCTGTGATAGAAGAGTGTGAGTCTCTGAACCTGGTTATGAATGTGAATGAGTTGAAGACACCGTTGAAGGTAGTAAAGGACAGGCTGCTAAAAGGTGGAGTATATCCCGGCTGTGATGAAAATTGTCCAGAGTGCATGGTACAGGTTAATGGTTGTGGTCTATTAAAGTCTGGTATTCAGGGTTTGATTGATGAAGGATGTTTGCAATTCGACCGTTGTGATCAGCAAAAGGAAGTTGTTAGTGATGATGTTACTACTATTATTATTCCTTTCAAGACTGTTGTAATATCAGGGCCAGCGAGACCAGCGCCGGTTGTTATTTCAGGTCCTAAACCCATCCCGTATGAAAGTACCAAAGCTATCCCTTGGAATTATGATGCTAGTGTATTTGTTAATGGGCAGAAGCATGAACTGTTGGAAACTTCAGCAACAAATTCCAGTCCTGAGGGTAAAGTTGAAACTGATGCTATTACAAGGAGTGGTAGGGTCTTTATCCCTGCTGATAGTCAACCCAGTGGTTCTAGACAGGACAAGGGAAAGAAGATCATGGATGATACCGTGCAGACACCGGTAGTGAGTGATTCTACAGTAAAGCCAACTAACAACTCTTTTTCAGAGAATGTGGAAGAGTTTATGAGGCTTATCAGGAAAAGTGATTACAAGATTGTTGATCAACTGCACCAAACACCGTCAAAGATATCCATCTTATCTCTGTTGTTATGTTCAGAAGCTCACAGAAATGCACTTTTGAAAGTTTTGAACGCTGCTTATGTTCCTCAAGAAATGTCTATCAATCAGCTATAAGGGGTTGTATCGCATGTGAACGCTGGCAATGGTTTGGGTTTCACTGATTTAGATCTGACTCTAGTTGGGAGAAACCACAACAATGCCTTGCATATTTCTGTTGAGTGTCGTGGATCATTGTTGTCTCATGTACTTGTGGATACTGGGTCTTCGTTGAATGTTCTTCCCAAGAAAGCATTGATGAAGCTGGATACCTGTGGGTTGATATGCACACCAAGTGATTTGGTGGTGCAGGCCTTTGATGGGTCTAAAAGGTCCGTTTTTGGAGATATTGTGCTACCTATTAAAGTAGGTCCAGAGTTCTTTGATGCTACTTTTTACATCATGGATATCCAGCCGGCCTACAGTTGTTTATTGGGACGCCCATGGATTCACAGTGCTGGAGCTGTGACATCTACGCTACACCAGAAGCTGAAATATATGGTGGATGGTCATGTGGTAACAGTTTGTGGGGAGGAAGACATTATGATAAGCCAGTTGTCTACCTTCAAGTATGCAGAAGTTGATGGTGAGATACACGAGACTTTGTGCCAAGGATTCGAGACAATAAAAGTTTCTGATGAACCTCCTAAAAGTGTTATCCAGTCTGAAGTGGTAGAGCAGCCTGGAGTGGTGAGTCAGCCTGAGGTCTCAATGTCTTCATTCAAAGATGCCAGGGCCGTAGTTGAAGCTGGAAGTTCACAAAGGTGGGGCCAAGTTGTTGAAGTTCAAGAGAAGAGGAACACTTATGGGATAGGATACAAACCACCTAGGCGTCAGGAAGAGCCTACGAAGTTCTATGGTCCAGTTCGTTTTACCAGCGCAGGTGTGTTCTTCGATAGGGTTAATGCTATTGACGAAGATGGGGTCAGTGATTGTGACATGGATAGTTGGATTCGCCCCTGTACACCGGGTCAAAGCCTCTGTAATTGGTCATAAGAGAAAGTCATCCAAGTGACCGGCTTAGAGTAATTGCTTTTGTTTTACTGCTATGTTAATTCTACGTTCTGCCCAAGACGTAGTGATTCTTGTTTATAGGGCTTTAACTTTTTTGCGTGTTTATTCCATCATCAATAAAGGACGTTTTCACATTCAAATATTTCTGATCTCTGTTTTTCTATTTTTATTTTGTGCATAAAAACCACATCAAAATGGAAATGTGTTTCTATTTGTTGCATACATAATAAACATAAATCATCAATCATGCAGGTTTCCTTGTTCAGATTCCACCACTCATGATTCAGCTATGGCTCGATATGACTTCGACAATCCCATTTATCAGGCTGAAGAAGAGACTGTCGAAGATTGCGAATTACCCGAGGAATTAGCCAGACTGTTGAGACAGGAGGAGAAGGTCATTCTTCCTCATCAGGAGGAGATTGAAGTTGTTAATCTGGGAACCGAGGACGTAAGAAAAGAGGTGAGGATAGGGGCCGCTCTGGAAGACACTGTAAAGGGAAGATTAATTGAAATGCTTCGAGAGTATGTGCATATCTTCGCCTGGTCTTACCAAGACATGCCTGGGCTCGATACTGACATCGTGGTACACCGGTTACCCCTCAAAGAAGGATGTGCTCTGGTTAAGCAGAAGTTGAGAAGGACGAAACCGGAAATGTCTGTCAAAATTAAAGAAGAGGTTCAAAAACAGTTGGACGCCGGATTTCTCGCTGTGACAAATTATCCTCCATGGGTTGCTAACATTGTGCTTGTGCCTAAGAAAGATGGAAAGGTCAGGATGTGTGTTGACTATAGAGATTTGAATAGAGCAAGCCCGAAGGACGATTTCTCGCTTCCTCACATTGATGTGTTAGTTGACAACACTGCTCAATATTCTGTGTTTTCCTTCATGGATGGTTTCTCTGGGTATAACCAAATCAAAATGGCCCCAGAGGACATGGAAAAGACGACATTCATAACACCGTGGGGAACATTCTGTTACAAAGTGATGCCCTTTGGATTAAAAATGCAGGGGCAACTTATCAGCGGGCAATGGTAACTCTCTTTCATGATATGATTCACAAAGAGATTGAGGTCTATGTTAATGACATGATTGCAAAGTCACAAACTGAGGAAGAGCATCTGGTGAATCTTCAGAAATTGTTTGAAAGGTTAAGAAAGTTCAAACTGAGGTTGAATCCGAACAAGTGCACCTTCGGGGTGAGATCCGGAAAACTACTGGGGTTCATCGTCGGCAAAAAAGGTATTGAGGTTGATCCTGCGAAAGTAAAAGCCATACAAGAAATGCCTGAGCCGAGAACATAAAAAGAGGTTCGTGGTTTCCTAGGGAGATTGAACTACATTGCCAGGTTCATCTCTCATCTCACAGCCATGTGTGAACCAATTTTCAAATTGTTAAGAAAAGATTAAGCGTAAAGGTGGAACGAGAATTGTCAAAGGGCGTTCGAGAGAATAAAGGAATATTTGCAGGAACCTCCTGTCCTTATGCCGCCAGTACCAGGAAGGCCATTGATCATGTATCTTACGGTTCTTGAGAATTCAATGGGGTGTGTGCTCGGTCAACACGACGAGTCAGGTAGAAAAGAGCATGCTATCTACTACCTGAGTAAAAAGTTTACTGATTGTGAGTCGAGGTACTCAATGCTGGAGAAAACATGTTGTGCACTCGCTTGGGCAGCTAAGCATTTAAGGCAGTATATGTTAAACCACACAACCCTTTTGATTTCGAAGATGGATCCGATCAAGTATGTGTTTGAGAAGCAGGCGCTTTCTGGTAGAATAGCCCGTTGGCAGATGGTTCTAACAGAATACGATATTCAGTATGTTTCCCAAAAGGCCATTAAGGGAAGTGTTTTGTCAGAATATCTCGCTGAACAACCAATCGAGGATTATCAACCGATGAAGTTTGAATTTCCTGATGAGCATATTATGTATCTGAAGATGAAAGATTGTGAAGAACCTTTACCTGGTGAAGGACCTGAAATTGGATCTCAATGGAAGTTAGTCTTTGATGGAGCTGTTAACTCATATGGCAACGGAATTGGGGTAATCATTACAACTCCAAAGGGTTCTCATATACCCTTCACTGCCCGAATAGCGTTCGTATGCACCAACAATGAGGCAGAGTATGAAGCATGCATCATGGGGTTAGAAGAAGCAATTGATTTGAGAATCAAGAACCTCGATGTTTATGGTGATTCTGCATTGGTAGTTAATCAGATTACAGGTGAATGGGAAACTCGTCAAGCGAACTTGGTGCCTTATAACAACTATGCCAGAAGGTTGTTACCTTTCTTTGACAGAATTGACTTTCATCATATCCCCCGGTTGGAGAATCAGATGGCCGATACGTTGGCAACATTGTCTTCGATGTATAAGGTGAACCATTGGAATGAAACTCCTTCAATCAGAATCATGCGTCCAGATAGACCAGCTTTTGTGTTTGCAGTTGAAGGTGTGTCAGTTGGTAAACCTTGGTATCATGACATTAAAGTTTTCCTAAAGAGTCAGGAGTATCCAGAGGGTGCATCCACCAAAGACAAGAAGACTCTGAGGAGGTTGGCAGGAAATTTCTTTTTGAACAAAGATGATGTGTTATACAAGAGTAACTTTGACATGGTCTTGCTACGTTGTGTTGATGAACACGAGGCAAACCTGTTAATGGAGGAAGTTCATGAAGGATCTTTCGGTACCCATGCCAATGGGCATGCTATGGCTAGAAAGCTGTTGAGAGCGGGGTATTACTAGATGACTATGGAGTCTGATTGTTTTAAATACGCCCAGAAATGTCACAAATGCCAGATCTATGCAGATAAGGTGCATGTACCGCCTACTCCTTTGAATGTGTTGTCATCGCCTTGGCCCTTTGCCATGTGGGGCATTGGTATAATCGGAAAGATTGAACCTACTGCTTCCAATGGGCATCGTTTCATTTTGGTTGCCATCGTTTACTTCACGAAGTGGGTAGAAGCAGCCTCATTTGCCAACGTCACCAGACAAGTGGTAGCCAGATTTATCAAGAAGGACATTATCTGCCGGTATGGAGTCCCGGAGAGAATCATTACTGATAATGGTTCAAATTTGAATAACAAGATGATGAAGGAGCTATGTCAGAGCTTTAAAATTGAACATCACAACTCTTCTCCCTATCGTCCGAAGATGAATGGGGCTGTTGAAGCAGCTAATAAGAACATCAAGAAGATTGTGCAGAAAATGGTAGTGACCTATAAAGACTGGCATGAGATGCTGCCTTATGCTCTACATGGTTATCGTACTTTGATACGCACATCGACCGGGGCAACTCCTTTCTCACTGGTATATGGTATGGAAGCAGTTCTACCATTAAAGGTTGAGATTCCTTCTTTAAGAATTCTGACAGACGTGAAGCTTGATGAAGCTGAGTAGGAGCATTCCAGACTGGATCAGCTGAACCTTATTGAAGAGAAGAGATTGACAGCCATTACACATGGTCGGTTGTATCAGAGCAGGATGAAGAAAGCCTTTGATCAGAAAGTGCGTCCTCGGTGTTTTCAAGCTGGTGAATTGGTTTTAAAAAGGATATTTCCTCCTCAAACAGATCACAGGGGCAAGTGGACTCCAAACTACAAAGGGCCATATGTAGTAAGACAGGTTTTCTCTGGTGGAGCCTTATTACTCTCAACTATGGATGGCGAAGATTTTACGTCCCCTGTGAACGCAGACGTAGTCAAAAAATACTTTGCATAAAAGAGACCCGCTGGACACAAAAAGAAAGTCCAGGCAAAAAAGGGGCATCCCGGCGAACCATAAAAAGAGAAGGTTCGGGCAAAAATTAGGGATAAAAAGAAAAGAATAAACCCGCAAGGTTGAAAACCTGAAAAGGCAACTTTGGCAAAAATGGGTATCCCGGTGGATTGAAAACCCGAAAAGGGCGATCCAGGCAAAAGTTAGGGATTTTAAAAGCAAAGGCTATGATCTGCGTTCGATCTGTGAACACTTTTGATATACGGAAATTTCAAAGGAAAGGAATCAGTCCAGTCAGTCTCTTCAAGGGTCGAAAGCATCTGCGGATAAGCAAGTCATATGGGTCATAGCTGAATTGAATCATGGTGGATATCTGTTCCTCACATTGCCGACATGTGTATTTTCTTTCATTTCTTTTTGCGCAATTACCTCTTTTCAGGAATTGCTTCCAAATGTAAATGCCTATTTACAGGCCAATTCATTCAATAAAAACTTTCATTTCACTCAAAGAGCTTTTCATTCTTGTTTTTACTTTTACTGTTTTGTTTGTGAAAACGTCCGATATTTTGATAAACATTGCATGCGAAAACGTTGAGATTTGCGAAGCATATCGGAAAATAACGGTAACTGCTTAGGCAACGGTCGTTGTAATGGTAGTAGGAGTAGTTATTTTGCACATAGAACTTTCTGTTGATTTTGTTTGCAGGATAACAGGTTTGTTCTTCCCCAATAGAGCTACTCTCCTCGACATTGAAAAGTTCATCCTCCTCAGAAGGTTGTTGTTTTCCCAACCAGTGTGTCGAAAATTATCTTCCTCAGCAGAGTACAGAAGATTAATTTCCCAGTTAGAGTTGTGATAGATTCATCACTTTCTCAGCAAACAATTAGAAGTTGATGCTGATGCATCCCCGGCAGGAGACTTATGGAATATCTTCTTTGGGTAAAGTTGTTATTTTCCCCACTGGATCTGAGCACTCAGCTAATCAAGAAGTGTTTTCCTCACCAGCAACGGTATGAGTTAGTCCCCTCAGACGGGTAAGCTTGATGTTACCTCTTAGCAGAGCTGACGTCATCATCTACCGTTCCCCAAGCAGATTTGCTGGTATTGATTGATATTCCCCAGTGGGTAAAGGTAAGAGCATCTCCCAAGCAGGTTTGAAATTATTGACTTGTCTCCCCAGGCAGAATTTGGTGGTGATCCTCTCAGTGGTTTTGTTCAACGGCATTTGATATCCCCAGCAGGTCTTAAGTCCAATTGTTATTGGCATCCTTTCAGATCCCGGCAGAAGTCAGTTGGTATTTCTCAGCAGATAGAGTTTCTCTTTGGGTTTCACTTTCAATTTTCATTGTCCACCCCCAACAGAGTGGGTTTTCTCTCGAAGTTTTCATCTCCAGCAGAGTTGGTGATCAGTTTCTTTCCCAGCAGAGCGAAATCTTTCTCAGCAGGGTCTCTTATTTCAGAGGACAATTTAGTTTGTCATCCCCGGTGGATTTGCCTTCGTCTTCAGCATTTATTTTGATGAGGCGTTCCTTTTGCATTGCATAAGCATTTTGCATAGCATCCTCCCAGACGCGTAGCATTTCCATTTCGTATGGAGCATTACGCCATAGAAAAATTCAAACATATGCATTCGAAGCATAAGCCAGGTTTGATATCCTTTACCGGTTCCTTTCCCTAGCAGAAGGTAACATGATTTAGGAGATTTTGTTCAAACATCACACCGCAACTAGTGGATTTGTCCTCCTTGTCGGTCCTCCTTACACTCCCCGCAGAGTTGCCTGTTTAGATTTCTCTCTTCCCCCAGTGGATTCATCTTTGTAGATCTGTTGATTCTACTTATTTCGGGTTTGAAAGTCCATCTTTTCGAGTTCGCCTTCGGCCGTCTTCGTTATCCCAACTATTGGTTGGTATCTTTTCTTGGTTATCCCAACTATTGGTTGGTACCCTTCTTTTATCCCAACTATTGGTTGGTACCCTTCTTTTATCCCAACTATTGGTTGGTACCCTTATTTTATCCCAAATATTGGTAGGTATCTTTTCTTGGTTATCCCAACTATTGGTTGGTACCCTTCTTTTATCCCAACTATTGGTTGGTATCTTTTCTTGGTTATCCCAACTATTGGTTGGTACCCTTCGTTATCCCAACTATTGGTTGGTATCTTTTCTTGGTTATCCCAACTATTGGTTGGTACCCTTCTTTTATCCCAACTATTGGTTGGTACCCTTCTTTTATCCCAACTATTGGTTGGTATCTTTTCTTGGTTATCCCAAATATTGGTTGGTACCCTTCTTTATCCCAACTATTGGTTGGTACCCTTCTTTTATCCCAACTATTGGTTGGTACCCTTCTTTTATCCCAACTATTGGTTGGTATCTTTTCTTGGTTATCCCAACTATTGGTTGGTACCCTTCTTTTATCCCAACTATTGGTTGGTACCTTTCTTTTATCCCAACTATTGGTTGGTATCTTTTCTTGGTTATCCCAACTATTGGTTGGTACCCTTCTTTATCCCAACTATTGGTTGGTAACTTTCTTTTATCCCAACTTTTGGTTGGTATCTTTTCTTGGTTATCCCAACTATTTGGTTGGTACTCTTCTTTTATCCCAACTATTAGTTGGTATCTTTTCTTGGCTATCCCAACTATTGGTTGGTACCCTTCTTTTATCCCAACTATTGGTTGGTATCTACTGTGTCTAAGTCCACTTTCGGTTGGCAAACACTTACCTTTGATCCCCACAGGTTGCAAATTTCCAGGTTCTTTTGGTATTCAATCTCCGTGTATCCCGATTGTCTGAAAGCTCTTTGCTTTCATACTCTCGGATCCAAGAAGTTTGAATAGGGGCAGCTGTAGCACCTCAAAATTTTCCCTACCTCTCTAACCTTAGCTAGCTTATGTTTCTTCTCATTTTGCATTATCATTTGTGTATATCATTGGTTTTCTCAAGGCATGGGATCAGGAGATTCTCTGGGTCAGGTTTTCTGGAACTATTGAAGTTATTCTATTCAAGTTTAGAGCTAGGGCGTGAATTCTTATTATCATAAATATTTGTATCATGCTTCATCAAGTGTTCAGGCTAATCTTTGTTATTTTTTCTCAATACCAAGATGTTAACCTGGTCATCAAGTTAAGGGTTTGTGGTTTGATTGGCTGAAGGAATAGGTTGTGGTACAAGATCTGACTGGAGGTTTTCAACATGGCCAAGGCTATTTATTTCTCTTGTTACTTGATATATAGGTTTGGTTTGGACTGAAGATTTGAATCAAAACTAAGGTGCATAGAATTGAGGATTTTACTTGGAGGGTCTTTAAGGCGTCAATTTCTTTTTCCAAGTTCAGACCATTCAGATCATGTGGTTAAGTTATTTCAAGGTGTCATAATTGCTTTTGTTATTGTGAGGAGTGGTTAGAATTTGGAGTGAGAAAATCTATTCATTCAAGTGACTTTGCTTCTGATTATAATTGGCATGAGGTGAATAGAATTTCAAGGTGCATTAAAGTCAAGGCATGTTCAAGTTTGTTTTTGGACCATTTCATCTCCGAGGCATAATTCAAAATGTATTTTATGCTTTGTGTCAAAGATTAGGTCACCAAGGGTATTGCATTCAAATTCCAAGGATGGATTTAGAGGTACAAAATTGCAAGTGCCAAAAATGCAAGTTCAGATTCGAAGTTGGACAAATTTCTAAGCAAGTTGTACAAAGTTTCAAATTGGATTACAAGTTACTACGAGTCCTAAAGAATTACAAGATTCAGCTCATTTTAAGCTTCAAGAAAGATGTCTTAAACCTACAAATTACAAAGGCTAAGTTTGGAATTCAATAAGAGTGAAATTCATCCATGTGCCACGTCCTTGTTTTCCTTCATGCCACAAGCTGCAAGTTTTGGAGATAAGAGACCTTTCTTTTTTTTTTCTTGTGCCAAGCTGCTACCCGTATCCAACCCTTCACCATCAATGTACATGAAAAAATCAAGATCAAACATTAGCATAAAGGTTAAAAGAAATAATATGTACATATTCAAAATAGAGGTATCATTAGGGATGCAGTTCAAAATTGCACAAGTCAAGTACAACAGGGGCTGGTTTACTCATATTTCTTTGACCTTGTCACATTCCACAAGCTTTAGATGGTCTTCAAGTTTTTTTCAGCTCCAAACACGATGCCATAGGGAGGTCAGGTACATGGAAATCAAGACAGGGTGTTAGCATACAATGCGAAATCAAGATGATTAAATCCTCACAATATCAGATCAATGCATACATGAAGAAATTCATTTGAGTATAGCATGTTTTCATTCAAAAGGTTCAAATCAAAATTCAATGCTTCACCTGTTCATCTTATGACTATTTCATCTTGAGGCATACAAAAAAAATCAAATTCATCGCATCATAATTCACACTTCAGAATTCAACATTACAACCATTTCATTCGTATCATCTCATGTGACGCATTTTTTTCCAAAGGATACGCGTTACAGTAGCAGGATTTCAAAGTTAGGAGAGCATAACAAGAGTCGAGAGTATCAACACGGTACACACTTGAAAATTGGATGTTATTGACTCAAATGGGGACCACACCAAAATGGTAATCAGAGGAATATTCCTCTAACGGTTTGTCACACTTTCAGCCACAACTGTACGAACCTCAATTCCAATTCCAGCTCACAACCTTTCACACGAATTTCTCACCTTCACTCTCACGTACCAAAAACCTCACATAATTCACCCACACATACCTATCTCAGCATATATAAACCACTGTTTCATTCACTGAAGGAAAACCCTAGAGAAAAAAAAATTCTACTCAGTAGCCGTAATCAGAAGTTCCATTCATAAACCCTAACTATTTTTCACCTAAAAGCTCTGTTCCTACAAAAATTGCTCAAAGTTCTTCATCGGAACTTTGATTAATTTGAGCTAAGCCACTCGTTGTAATTATAACAACAGAAGCAAAGAATCTCGTTCATTTTGCAAAGAAAAGGAAAAGGAGAGTTCGGGTTATATCTAGAAGGAGTTTATCAAGTCATATCGTTTTCAAGGCCCAACGGAGGGACTCCGTTTGGTAAAATCCTCTGAACTCTGACATTGTTGTTATTTGCTCATGAGTTGTTGAATCTGATTCCGTCTGTATTTTACTTCCCTTGTTGATTTGTGTGCATCTCTTTTGTTGTTGATTTTAATGTTGAATCCTTGTTCGCCTTTGAATCTGTTTGGCATTTCTCTTTTTCGTTGAGTTGCTTTCTGACGGTGTCGATCTCGTCCTTTGGGGGATTTTTTGTTGAAACGGTGGCCGGATTTGGGTTGAGGGCGTTTTTAAGAGAGGGGTTTGTGTTGGAGTTTTTTTTATTAGGGGTGTTTGACCGGAGCAAGACGGCGGCGGCCACCGTCTTCTCCGGCGAGGAAGAGAGCTCCGGTGAGGGTTTGATTGCAGAGAGAGTGAGAGAGAAACGTAGAGAGAGAGAGAGACGTTTGAGGTTTGATCCACTTTGTTTTTTTGTTTCTATCTTTTAATGGGATCCTGGCCGCCTCATGGTTGCGTTTGGTGGTGACAAGTGTCTCCATCGTGGACACTTGTCACCAGTTGGTGATTTGTTTTCTGCATACTAACCCTGTGCTGCTACCGTGCACCTGCATTCCTCAGCCCTTAGATCTAGAGTCCAAGTTGACTCCGTGATGATCGGGTGGCCTTTGTTCAAGTCAACATTTGTTTGACTGAGTTTGCACCCTAGGCTCTTCAGGCATGGGTTGCTGGCGTTTTGGGCTTGGGTGCTTTGCTTTTCGCACCTCCTTGTTTAGGCCCATTGCGTTTTCTTTAATGTCTTTTTGCTATGTTAGCACCCCCTCTGCCTTTTCCTTGTATTTCTTTTTTTCTTTTTTTATTTCATTTCCAATTTCATTTTATTTTTAACTGTTAAATTCATTATAAAAATCCCCAAAAATATTTTCCTGATTATTTAGTGTTTTATTTTAATTTTCATATTTTTTATTGTTATTTTTAATTCTTTTTCCTATTTTTATTTGAATTAATTTAAAAGTGTCTTTCCAATGATACCCTTCACTTAGGGTTAGGGACTTTTGGGACTTTTGTTCATCTTTTGAGACCAATATCTTGGCCACTCTTAGACACTGATATGGGGATGTTTTGATACTGGTTTGATGATGGCTTGAGTTACTTTAAGTGACTTGCCATTCAACTTTTATGGACCCTCGATCTTTGTTCGGTTATGTACATGTCTTGACTTGTGAAGCACTTTTGAACATGTTTTTGAGCTAGTTCTGTTCCAATCTTTTTGAACTTGTTAATTGGATGTTTAAAATTGCCTTTATTTTTTTTTGGAAATTTATTGAACCACTTTGCTATTTTTGGTTGATTTTCACTTGTGGTTTGAATTTGGTTGAGGCATGCTTAGACACTTGACCTAGTTTGAGTGCATTTGTTTACTTGTGATTGATTGGTGCTTGAAATAATTACATGGTGTGATCATGTTCTGTTTGAGCTTGTTTGTGGCTTTGGAATCAACTTCATTGATTCATTTTCCAATTTGATCTTGATTTTCTAAGTTGATGTTATTTTGACTTGAATTTTGTGGTATGTTTGACCTAATCTTGTGCAATGCTCTTTTGTTTGATACAACCAATGCATGATACATCTTGTTTGACTTGAATGACATGTTAGAGGTTCTGACCCTTTTGGTTTAAGTTGCTTTATGTGACATGTTCTCACTTTTTGCTTCGCATATCCTTCGGTTTGCTTGCATGAATGATAAGTGGATGTTTTGATTAACTTTGATGCATGTTTTGAATGTGTTGCTTAATGATTCATCTTGTATGACTTGAGTTTGATTTTGGTATGATGTTGATACATATGCTACTGCCCCTTGAGTTCATTACTTGGTTTTCATCTCACTTGATCATCATGGTTTGATTTGTATGATGCATATCATCATCATTGGTTTTGTGGTTTCTTTGGCTCCTAATGCATCATAATGTGAAACATTCTCGCATGTTTGGATTGGATGATCATGATGTGAATTAAATTCTGACTTGGTTTCACTTTCATCTTATATTGTTCATGTCATCTTTGTATGAGGCCTTAGTGTGTGAAATTGTGAATCTTGTGCAAGTTTACTTGCATCCTTTCTTGTGTGCTTTCACTTGTATACTTGAGATGTGCTTGTATGATCTTTGAAGCATGTTTTATGTTTTGATTTGGATATGATGATTATGATGTGCTTGCTGCCCCATCTCTTTTCTCATTATTCTCTTTCTTCTTCATCTCTTTCACTCTTTCTCTTCCCTTGAATCTCAAGACTTGTTTAAGTCTTGGATTCCTTTCCCTATAGAGCTACCTAGTCCAACTTAATTTTTGATTAAGCTTGGAGTAGGATTAGCATTAAGTTTTAGGTAGTCGTCTCTCCTAAGCCTCACTAACCATAGGTTACCCATGCATGATAACATTAGGACTCTTAGTTTCCCTTTAGAGTTTCCTTTGTGTCTTCTCTCCTCTCATCTCAAAACTTCTTCAAAACACGTAATAAAAGTTAACGTGTATTGCACTTGAGCCTTCTATGTGGGAAGTGGGGAATGAGGGGCTTCCTCTCATTCTTCTAGGATACCTAGTGTACGTCCTGTTGGGGACGATGCGTGAAGTATTTGTTCCTATATTTAAGACTTGGGTTCAATGCAAGTTACGAAACAACTTAAAAGACACTTCTTGCTTAAAAAACTCCAAACAAACAATAACGTCTTCCCTTCGGGAATTCTTCTCTCATCTCACTCACTCTCAACGTACGAACATGCTTCTTCTCGTTATCTTGCAAGACGGTAACGCCTAAGTCTCCATACAGCGAGTTGCAACACCTGAGCTAGAACGTAAGTCGTTCCCTTAAAAAACACAATCCATCCCTAGTGAGGGGAACTACGTCGCTCTGATTCTCATGATCCCAATGAGATACGTAGGTAGTGGGGTAGGGCCCATTCGAGCACTTATTTTATTTTCCCTACATTTGTTTCTTCGTTTCTTTCCGTTCTCGTTCTTTTTCCTTTCCAGTAGCAGCTGAATTCCAGACGACGACACCCTTTGATGCAGACAGCAATCGTGGATCCCATCGAGTACGATGGACTTGTTGGGTGCTAACACCTTCCCTTCACGTAACCGACTCCCGTACCCGTTTCTCTTGGTCGTGAGACCATGTTCTTTCCTTTCTCTTCAGGTTTACGCAGTGTTTCCTTTCC
Organism: Lathyrus tuberosus; assembly: GCA_022829125.1. Classification (NCBI taxonomy): domain Eukaryota; kingdom Viridiplantae; phylum Streptophyta; class Magnoliopsida; order Fabales; family Fabaceae; genus Lathyrus; species Lathyrus tuberosus. The sequence continues at coordinate 1,091,470 of JALAZF010000108.1, read as the reverse complement.
CTCTCTCGGGATAAATACACATTGTTGGCGACTCTGTGTTTTTCCGCGCCACTCTCGCGTTTGTACCTTTGGATGCAAATCTTTCGGGAGCGACAATGATCTTTGAGGATCTTGCTTCTTTAATATCTTCCAAGACTCATAGATGGCTTTCAAGGATGTCTAGTATCATATGGAGTCATGTCTTGATCAACATCAAAGGCAATGGTTGACTTTCTTGGCCAAAACCCTAGTTTGAGGCATGGTGAACTTGTGGCTTAAGGCACTTGTGGTAGGATCCAAACACACTTGATTTCTTGTTAAGTAGGACCTCTTGGATGTAAGTAAGTTCAAATGGTTGCATTTGGGAGCCTCAATCATCTTTCTTAAATAGGTGACTTCATATACCAATCTCAATCCACTGGTGTACACTTATGATGGTTGTATGGAATCAGAGAATGTCTTAGGAGGCCTTGAATCATGTGATAGCCTGACTTAGGAGACCTTTGTGCAAACCCTGTTTTTCACATCAAAGAACAAACTAGCAAGATATGGTGATTAGGTAACAATGCACAGATGATTGACTCTAAATGCAAATGCAAGATGTTATGACATCTGAGGGGTAAAATTTGGGGTACAACAGTTGCCCCTATTTAAATAACTTTACCGGATGGTACGAGGAATGGAAATCCTCGGGGCATCAAGGTGAAAGGTGTTTAAATATAGAAAACCAAAAAATTTGCCCTTAGATGGAATGCAGATGCTAAGGACAAGCAACAGACGTGCAGATGCTGACATGCCATGGACTTCTAGTATGATGATATGATGCCATGATAGTGCAGAGATGCAGACAAACCAGACTCCAAAGATAAAGAGAAAACAAACACAGGTGAGCATCACTGGGGAAGGATGAAGGTTAGTATCCACAAGGAAGACTCACCGGAGACGTAGACTATCCAACAAAATGGACTCAACTGGGGAGACTCCAAGGAAACATTGGGGATAGAAAAATAAAGGGGGAAATTCTACAGGTTCTCACTGGAGATAGGATCCAGAGAGGTATTCTCCACTGGGGGAAGATCCAGGGAGATGCACGATAGGTTCATAGGTGACCAGACGACACTGGGGAAATAAAACACATTCTTACTAGGCATGAAGCTAGAAAGAAGACATGATCTCAACTGGGGATCAATCTGCAATAAAAGGATAGACATCCTACAAAATATTTTCTGGGGATTTCTTATGCTGAAGAGTTCAAACAGGATCTCCAAGAAAAGGCAGAAAAGACAGAGACAAACTTTGCGAGTACCATATGACATTGATAATGATTGAACCTCTGCTGGGAATAAGGTTAAAGTGCCAACAACGATTAGACTCAGAAATAACACGTCAGAAAACACTAGACTCACATTATTAATACTTGAAATGACACCAGTAAACACCAATTTGAGTTGCACTACAACTGACTACTGGAATTGGATACCAATATGAGTTGGATTTGAATACCAATATGAGTTAGTTTGCCAGCAAAGACTGGACTTTAGACACCAATATGAGTTGGTTCTGGATTGAGGTTCACAACTGACCAAAGTTCACATCGTCCAAAAGGGCTGACGGCAAGGAACAATAACATATCCGAAGGTACACAACCTGAGCTCGGAACACATCATCAACAAGGTTGACGGCAAGGAATCAAACATGACCGAAGGTACAAAACCTGAGCTCGGAACGTATCATCAACAAGGTTGACGGCAAGGAATCAAACATGACCGAAGGTACAAAACCTGAGCTCGAAACACATCATCAACAAGGTTGACGGGAAGAAAACAGAACATATCCGAAGGTACAAAACCTGAGCTCGGAACACATCATCAACAAGGTTGATGACAAGGAATCAAACATGACCAAAGGTACAAAACCTGAGCTTGGAACACATCATCAACAAGGTTGGACAAGGAATCAAACATGACTGAAGGTACAAAACCTGAGCTCAGAACACATCATCAACAAGGTTGACGGGAAGAAAACATAACATATTCAAAGGTACAAAACCTGAGCTCGGAACACATCATCAACAAGGTTGACGGCAAGGAATCAAACATGACCGGAGGTACAAAACCTGAGCTCAGAACACATTATCAACAAGGTTGACGGCAAGGAATCAAACATGATCGAAGGTACAAAACCTGAGCTAGGAACACATCATTATCAAGGTTGACGGGAAGAAAACAGAACATATCCGAAGGTACAAAACCTGAGCTCGGAACACATCATCAACAAGGTTGACGGCAAGGAATCAAACATGACCGAAGGTACAAAACCTGAGCTCAAAACACATCATCAACAAGGTTGACGGGAAGAAAACAGAACATATCCGAAGGTACAAAACCCGAGCTCGGAACACATCATCAACAAGGTTGACGGTAAGGAATCAAACATGACCGAAGGTACAAAACCTGAGCTCGGAACACATCATCAACAAGGTTGACGACAAGGAATCAAACATATCTGAAGGTACAAAACCTGAGCTCGGAACACATCATCAACAAGGTCGACAACAAGGAATCAAACATATCCGAATGTACAAAACCTGAGCTCGGAACACATCTTCAACAAGGTTGACGGCAAGGAATCAAACATGACCGAAGATACAAAACCTGAGCTCGGAACACATCATCAACAAGGTTGACGACAAGGAATCAAACATATCCGAAGGTACAAAACTTGAGCTCGGAACACATCATCAACAAGGTTGGCGGCAAGGAATCAAACATATCCGAAGGTACAAAACTTGAGCTCAGAACACATCATCAACAAGGTTGACGGCAAGGAATCAAACATATCCGAAGGTACAAAACCTGAGCTCGGAACACATCATCAACAAGGTTGACAGGAAGAAAACAGAACATATCAGAAGGTACAAAACTTGAGCTCGAAACACATCATCAACAAGGTTGACGGCAAGGAATCAAACATAACTCAAGGTACAAAACTTGAGCTCGGAACACATCATCAACAAGGTTGACGGCAAGGAGTCAACATAACCGAAGGTACAAAACCTGAGCTCAGAACACATCATCAACAAGGTTGACGACAAGGAATCAACATAACCGAAGGTACAAAACTTGAGCTCGAAACACATCATCAACAAGGTTGACGACAAGGAATCAAACATAACCGAAGGTACAAAACCTGAGCTCGGAACACATCATCAACAAGGTTGACGTCAAGGAATCAACATAACAAATAGGGATCACATCAAAAAGGTTGATGGAAAGTGACTGATTGAAGGTAACACCATTGGTAACTATAGACGTATGAATAAAACCAAGGGCAGATAAGCTTCTCGGGAGAGAGATTGCCACTTATCGTTGTAGAGGTAATGATAGCAAAACAAGCTTCTCAAGGAGATTGCCACTTGTTGTTGGGTATAAATTCCAAAGAGATGTTGATATTACAACACTGTCGGAGAAATAATTTTGTCTTCAATGAGGATCTGTAAAGATTTTTCTACGAGACATAGTGCAAAATAAATGCACGTTCAAAAATAGGCTCGGAAACCACATCTGCCAGGGACCAAAGTTCAATCTAGGGACAAGCTAGAATGAAACGGTCAAACAAGACTCCAATCATTGAGGAATGAGCTCGAATGGAGGTTTATCGTATCCAAATATGGAAAAGATAACTGAACCAACCATCATCCACGAGAATCGATCTCTGTGGGGAATTTAGAAAGGATGGGCAGTTTATGCCTAGGGCTGACAACTCTATTGGAGAGAATAGACAAACCCAGTCACTTGGGGAAATAAACGCCAAAGTGAACAAAACACGTAAACACCAAAAAGGGGGTATCAAAATGCTAAGATGTTATACACATGAATGCATGTATGCCATGTTTATGCTTATGCTCATGCTGATAAAACAGACAAAGGGAAGCGAGACTAGAGATGAAATAAACATCTCGACAAGGATACCCAGCCAACCTCAACTGATTACTAGGGATGAATATGAAGAATCAGCAGCACTGCTTCAAGGTTACAAACTTCTCTGAGGGAAAAAAGAGTAATCCACTCAGGGTATAGCATCATGACATCACTAGGATTGCCATCACGAGCTTGATTTCTCTACTGGAGGAAGAAATACATGGAGAATTGCCAAGATTAGCTGAAGTAACAGCTTACTGGGGAGCTAGCAAAAAATGTCACAAAAGCTAAGTAGTTCTTCATAACTCATCTTCCCCAGAGTACATGGTCTGTTAGAAGAAAAATACCAAGAGGATTTTACAGGAGAATTGGCATACAAGATGCTTTAATGTCTTCAAACTCCTGGAGGAATTCATGAATCTCGGCATAACTGCCCCAGATTAACAGTGTTTGCACAACAAAGTCCATGAACTTATTCTTCAGACTGGTCGATCTGTGAAGGAGATGTCGTCGACTTTTTAGAGATTTACCGAATCTCGACTTGACTGCTTCTGATTAACTGGTTTGTGAGGATAAGTCATCAAAAGGGTTTTACAGAAGAATTGGCATACAAGGTGCCTCAATATCTTCAAACTTTTGAAAAGATTAATGAGTCTTGACATAACTGCCCCAGTTCAACTGTATTCGCAATACAAAGTCTTTCAGACTGGGGAACAAACTTGCCCCTGTTGATGGGTCATGGGAGTCTACCCTTGTCATAAGATGACCTCAAGAAGTCTTGCCCCAATATTCTGAACTTTTGAATAGTTTTGCCCTTGATTCGATAGCTCTCGGAATGGTTGATTGGCAAATCCTCACACTTAGTTGCCCCTGACTGAGCTTCCTTTATCAAGTCAAATTCCCTAGTTGGCCGCATTTGTTGGGATTCCTTTGATATTGAATTGTTTTTGCAAACAAGTATTAAAATTGGCAGTCTTAATGCAACATTAATGTAAGCTTTTGAAAACAAAGTTTATTGATGAAACACACACAGTGGAATGATTAAATCAAAAACAAAGTGGATCTAGTCATTTACAGAATGACAGATGAAGTGATCAACACACGCAATTAGCAAAGATCATTAAGAGTCAGGTTAATCAACCTTGTTGTAGTATGCTTTCAAAACAACCTTACCTTAATTAGGTCTCTTAAGGGTTGTAACGTGGCCTGGTTCACGGTTTACGAAACAAAGGATAAAGGCTCAAAGTTTGTTTGTCCCTACCCACTCTTCGTGATGAACTCCAATCCTACGCTCAGTTAACTCAGACTATACATTTAAGTTCCTATAGGCTAGGAATGAATTGATGATAGTTGATGATGATTCAGACACCTTGGTACTCACTGCTCCCTTGCAGCATTTGATTATCCTTTATTGCTGAGGTTTTGAGACCTCCTCTTATCTTCGCTGAGGTTATGAGACCTCTTTTTGTCTTCGTTGAGGTTATGAGATATCTTCTTTCTTTGTTGAGGTTATGAGACCTCTTCTTGTCTTTGTTGAGGTTATGAGACCTCTTCTTGTTAGTTAAGGTTTTGAGACCTCTTCTTTCTTCACTAAGGTTATGAGACCTCTTCTTTGTCTTCTGAGGTTATGAGAACTCTTCTTTTTTATTTAATTTGAGAGAGCTGACTGGTGTCTTGCATGAAGCATTTGCATTTGATTGCATAACCAAGTTAAACTGAGAACTACCCTGCCCCAAGGTTGAGATTTAAGGGTTTTTTGTGTAAGGAGAGAAAACTCCTACTTCTAGGCTCGAAGGGGTTAACGAGGGATTATCTTCCTTATTTCTCCAGTGTTTGGGATTTGAAACAATGCCTTACATCATCGGCAAAGTTCGATTGGAAGCATACCACAGCAGTTATGGATATAAAATTTTCATCATCCTCCCCAATCTTTGCTTAAACAAACAGTTTGTTAAGTGGAATGAAACAAGATATAGATTTTTTTTTTACTTTTATGAAAATAATAGTAAAGGAGTGAAACGAATGGATTTAATCAAAAGGTGCACAAACATTTCATTAATCTTGCCAATTTGAAAGTACAACAAAGCTTATAAGCAAAATACAAATTCAAAGTGCAAAGGAAATACAATTGAAAATACTGAAATGAACAAAATACAGCCAGCCTTGGTGAATTGATTTCAGTTTCCAGGCCCATACGGGGGAACACCTTCGCCACTGATCACTTGTTCCTTGTGATACAGAACCTTGAGAGCCTCGCAAGTCTTTTGCCTTTTGCTTCAAAAGTTGAGACATTGGCATCTGACGTAACTTCCTGAGGTTTCAGCATCCTTAGCAGACTTAGCAGTTTTGCTTCGAACTCTTTGCATTCTTCAATGGGATGCCCCATTGTACCAGTACGGAATTTGCATTCAATCTTCGGGCAATCTTCTTCAAGGATCAGATCCTTGTTATGGATCAGCCTTTGCACAGTAGCTTCTAAGGCTCGGCAACCATCCAAGTCATGCCCTTCAGCTCCCTTGTGGAATTCATAAGTCAGGTTCGCATTGTGCCAAGGTCCTGGCACAGGGCTGTGAAGTCGAGGAGTCACCAACTTGTTCTGAATTAGCAATAGGAACAGTTTGCTTAGTGGCACTGGAATAGGCTGGCAGTTAACCTGGCCTCTTTCGACAGGGTACTTTTTCTTGTTTTGGTTTCGGGAACCTCGAGAAGAAACAACCGTTGGAGATTGAAGCACTCTTTTGGTAAGCATCTGACGACGATGATATTCTGGCGCAAGACCAAGACCAAATGTTGGCTGGTATGAAGTTTCCCCAAAGGTAGATCCTTGGTATGAGAGAACCACGGGAGACGAGGGACTGACAACCTCCTTGGGCGCCATAGGGTGAATGTGCCATTCCTTCATTTTTCAAGTTTTGCATGGTCTCTACAACCCAACTTATCTGGCCTTTGAGGATTCTGACCTCCTCTTTCAAATCTTCCTGGTTCTTTAGAATTGCGTTCATTGTTGCCATTGTCTTGAATAGGTATGCTAGGTATCCTTCAGACATGTAAGAAGAGGAAACTTAAGACTGAGAAATGCAAATGAGATGCGAATGCGCATGGAATGCAAATGCAAGCCAAGTGGTTTCAAGGAACTCAAAGGCAAGTTGCAAAAAAATTTTGGAAGAACTGCAGAGTTTTTATTTTTAAGATCCAAGCTCTGTTGATTTTTTTGAAAAGGAATGAATATCTAAATTCCTTGAAACCAACAATGGATGCAATGAGATGTCTGCAATGCACAAAACACAGGCACACATAAACATGGACATATGTACACAACAAAGCACACAAGTCCTAGGTTTAGGGGTCTCATGAGTGGAGCCATGGTGTCGCACCTCGAAAATTCATCGAAAATACGACCCTCGTGCGAAAGGCGCGGAAAACGATTCGACAGAGTCGCCACCGAACTTTATTTATCCCAAAAGAGGGAAAGGAAAATATCGAGAAAACCTTTAAGGGAGTGGATAAGAAAGTGGTCGTCGCAACCACATTCTGGGTTCGGGAGTCGGTTACGTGAGGAGAAGGTACGCGCACCCCCTCACGTCCGTTGTACTCAACGGGAACCTCTTGATTCGAATCGCGATGCTCGTTAGCTAAGTTTATCTATTTTCTTCTCTAAAATAAATGCGGGAAAGTAAAGATAAGAGGGAACGAATGCTAGGGGGAAATGGGTGGTTTAAGGATAGGGTGCTCGGCAAGATAATCGCGACCTCGGGCCTACGTATGCTCATTCGGATGAGAATGAGAAATCAGAGCAATCGTAGTTCGACTACGGGAAGGGATAGAGGGAAGACGGAAGATGGAGAAAAGGGATAGTGACCCTTTGGTTTTGATTTGGTGATCACTAAACTTACTTTTTTTTGTTGAGGATTTGAGGGCCTCTTTTGTTTTTGATTTTGATCCCTATCTTTTGCCTAAGTCTCCTTTGAGGTGCTCGACTTAGCAGGCTTTTGATTTTTTTTGTTTTTTGTTTTGTTTTGTTGGATGATTGTAACTGCCAAGTCACGGGTATTGATGAACAACCGACATGTCTTTTGGAGTTTTGTTTTAATTTCGGTGTATAGTTAGGATTAACTGAACACTACCCTGCCCCAGGTTGAGTGTAAGGGTTCGAATATCCGAAGGAAACTGCTACTTCTAGGCTCGAAGTGGTTTACTAGGGATTAACTCCTTGTCTCTCCAGTGTTTGGGGGGTTGAAACAATGCTTGTACATCATCAGCGGGATTCAATCCGAAAGCATACGTTTTGCAATTATGGGTATTTTGTTGTCATCATCCTCCCTCAAATCATTGCTAAGCGACAGTTGATAAAGAGAGTGAAGTGGATATAATTGTGTCAGTGTTTTGCAGTAAAAGGAAAAATGAGTGAACACGACATAACTGATTCAAAACATGCATAATCGATACATTAAGAAAACCAAATACAAATAACAATGTTCAAAGCATATAGTACTTAAACAAACATAAGCAAAATATAAGAATGTAAATGAGGGGATGGCAACATGTCTGCCTTCTTCGGGGAAACTTGAACTTGACTTGAGTTGAGTTGACTTAACTTGACTTGACTTGATTTTGATGCTGGCACTATTTTGGTGGAGGCGGAGAGTTGTTGGTGACGCTTGGAGCCTTCCCATTGAACGTGAGAAACTTTGAGTCGATCATGTCCTGAACCTTGTGTTTGAAAGCTCTGCAGTCCTCGATTGTATGCCCTGGAGCACCCTTATGAAACTCACAATGAGCATTAGCGTCATAATCTGGGGGAATGACAGTTGGAGGAGCTAAGTCCCTTGGAGTAACAGCCATTTTCTCCATTAATTGAGCAAAAATCTGAGCATATGATGTTGGCAGACGATCAAAGTCTCTATCATACCTCCTTGTCCTTTGTTGATTAGGATGACGTTGTTGAGCAGCTCTCTGTTGTTGATGTTGAGGAGGATACTGATACCCTTGCTGATTATAGGATTGTTGTTGAGGAGCCTGTTGCTGAGGCATTGGAGCTTGAACAGCTGGATGATAAGGCATTGGAGCGTATTGCGCAGCAGCAACATACGGCTACTGGAAGTATGGCATTTGATAAGGCATTGGAGGGAGAGCTTGTTGTTGAGCTTGCCCTTTCTGAGCAGCGTCAGCATTTGTTTCGCCCTCTTTCTTTTTGTATCCATTGAAGGGCTTCTTGGCTTGAGACTGGCTGCTAGAACCTCCTTGGATCTTTCCGCTCTTCATACCTTCTTCAATTCTCTCACCGACAATTACTAAATCAGAGAATCCAGCAGAAACATTACCGATCAGCTTCTCATAGTGCTGGCCTTGCAAAGTACTCATGAAGATGTCAATCAGTTCACGATCAATAAGAGGTGGATGCACTCTTGCAGCTAGCTCTCTCCAGCGTTGTGCGTACTCCTTAAAGGATTCATTGTCCTTTTGAGCCATACTCTGAAGTTGAGTACGATTCGGAGCAAGGTCAGTGTTGTACTTGTATTGCTTGACAAATGCATCAGCTAGATCATCCCAAGTGCGCACATTGCTACGCTCCAGCTGCATATACCACTCAAGAGATGCCCCAGACAGACTGTCTTGGAAGCAATGGATCATCAGCTTTTCATCTTTGGCATGGGCAGCCATCTTACGGCAGTACATTCTTAGATGCATGTGACGACAACTGAGGCCTTTGTACTTTGGAAATCTTGTACCTTGAACTTGGGAGGAATGATAACATCTGGCACCAAGTACATATCCAGAGCATTCAAAGAAGTTGAGTTGCGTCCCTCCATGACTCAGAGTTTTTTAGCTAGATCACGGCACATCTTGATGGCTTCAGAATCCTGAGCAGGAGTAGGATTGACAATTGGGATAACAGCATGGTAGTTTTAGACCTCATCATACTGATCTACCAGATTTTCTTCAGCGTGAGGAATAGGAATCTGAGTGACAACAGGTTGGGCTTGCTGAATGACACCAACAGTAACTCCAGATGTTGGAAGTGGTTGAGACGTGGCAGGAGCTAAGTCCATTGGTACCCCATAAGTGATGGGATTGGGAACAGGAACAGAGAGCCTTGAGGTAGATGCTTGAACAGGCGCAGTGTTGTTGGCAGCGCAGCTTCACGCAGTTCTTCTTCTTTTCTGGCCATCATGATGGCTTCGAGAATTTGGTCGATCTTTCCCTTCATAGAGTCCAACTCTTCTCTGAAGGCAGCTTGCTCTTGTTGAATCTGTTCCATCATTCGTCTAGTATTAGCTCGAGTTGCGTACTGGTGTCGAGGAATCAGCTTGATTTACTGGAGAAGGAAGGAAGTTGAAGTGAGATTCTGGGGTTGAAAATGCAATGCAAGATGTATAACAGATGCAATGCAATGCAATGACATGATATGCAATGCAAGATGCAAGATCCAGGATCGCAGATCAAACAGCTTCAAACAGTTTTGAGGTTGGCCGGAGGAACGGGTCGAGAACCACAGCTAGGATCAAGAAAGCTCACGGGTAGGTTTCTAAAACGGGTAGGTGCCTAGAGTTATGGATATATTTCAAAAACATTATAACCAAGACGAAGAGACATCCGACCATAATATCCTCGAAATAATCTCGTCTAGGTGAGGTCTTCGTTTCTTCCCCACGAGAAAGATTCCTCGGAGGCGCCCACTACACAACCATCGACACACGGGTTCTAAATTGGGTTCTCAGAATCCTAGATCGAGGTCGAAAATATTACTGTCAGGAAGTAATATGTTCGAGGGATCTCATCTGATTAGGGCGTTCGTATTAACTCACATAGAATTAACACTACCAACCACTATGGGTAAATGGGTTAATGGTCCTTGGGATCAATGACCCACCTCGAAAGTATTACCACCATGGCAAAGATTCACCACAACAATAATATCTCCAAGGGAATCTACTCCAAGCGGGGTTTTCGCTTCAACTCACGCGGAAGAGACCACGCAAGCCTACACTACACAACCACCATCCTAATCCTAGGGTTTTTCTCGACTTGGGTGTAGAGCCATCTCACAAAGTTCCCAATATCAGAGCAACCCAACAATGTTACAAAAGGTAACACAAATAAGGAAATAGGAAAGCAAGTAAGTAAGCGAACGAGAAGAAAAAGATAAACAAAGCTAAAGAGCTAGCGATTCGAATCGAGATAGACTCGACTCTCTCTTGCATGGAGCAAATATTCCCCAGCAGAGTCACCATCTGTCGTACCTCGAAAAATTCATCGAAAATACAACCCTCGCGCGAAAGGCGCGGAAAACGGTTCTACAGAGTCGCCACCGAACTTTATTTATCCCAAAAGAGGGAAAGGAAAATATCGAGAAAACCTTTAAGGGAGGAGTAAGGACATGGTCGTCGCAACCACATTCCGGGTTCGGGAGTCGGTTACGTGAGGGGAAGGTACGCGCACCCCCTCACGTCCGTTGTACTCAACGGGAACCTCTTGATTCGAATCGCGATACTCGTTATCTAAGTTTGTTTGTTTTCTTCTCAAAAATAAATGCGAAAAGGTAAAGATAAAAGGAAAAGATACTAAGAGGAAAAATGGGGTGGTTTTAGGATAGGGTGCTCGGCAAGATCATCGCGACCTCGGGCCTACGTATGCTCATTCGGACGAGAATGAGAAATCAGAGCAATCGTAGTTCGACTACGGGGTTTGACGGAAAAAGATGGTAGTGTGAAAAGGTGGAAAAAGAAAAAAGTGTGGACACAAACGGGGGAAAAAGAAAAAGGTAGCTCGCCAAGATTATCACAATCTTGTGCCTACGTATCTTTACTCGGACGAGAATAAAGAATCAGAGCAGTCGTAGTTCGTGGTACGCCCATGAAACAAGGGAGGGTTGGTTGATTTTTAAAAGAGAGGCATCGATTGCTCACACACGAGTAAGAGAACTCGCACCCAAACAATCGAAGAGAGATCAAAGACTTGAACCCCCATTTTTCACCTTGAAAAAAGAGTTTCGATAGTTATTAATCATTTTAAGGTTTATTGTGAAAATCCGCTTGATGTTGGATCAAGGGTTTATTATATGCGCTTAGTTATTTTGAAAAGGATTTGATTTATTAAAAGAAGAGGCGTCAATTGCTTACACACGAGTAAGAGAACTCGCACCCAAACAATCGAAGAGAGATCAAAGACTTGAACCCCCATTTTTCACCTTAAAGAGTTACGATAATTGTTAGTCATTTTGAACTTTGATTATGAAAATCCGCTTGACGTTGGATCAAGGGTTTGTTTGTTTATGAAAAGAATTTGATTGAAAAGACTTGAGGTTGATTTTGAATGTGGCTCGACGACGAATCGAGAGTTTGGTTGAAAAGGTTTGTTTAGAAAATGGCTCGACAACGAATCGAGGGTTTGGTGTGAAAATGGGTTGTTTGAAAAATGTCTCGACGACGAATCGAGGTTTTGGTTTGAAAACGGGTTGTCTATGCTAGTCCCTAGGGGTGCTCCTAGTAAACAAAACCACAATCAAAACAATATTAAGTGCGTACATCGGAATGGGGGAGGGATACATGTAAATTACAAGTGTTGACAGAAATAAATGGTCTCGTTGTAAGGTAGCCCAAGAGAAAGCCGTGTGTGTGCGAAGTGTCCTAAACTAAACCTTGATTGCAAGCGCCAAGCATAATAATCAACAGTCCATTAGTTAATTGTTTTTAGGGTTTCGATATTTATTAATTATTTTCGATTAAGGGTGAGTAAAATGAAATGGATATGAATATGATACAATATGATAATATGTACAACAATATAATAATATAATCGACAAGATATAATATGACATAAGAAAATAAAATTGGTCTCGTCTTAATCGCGATTTAATCGATAAGTTGATAATCGGACTTTTGACTTTCATTGACCCAAAATTGAATATAGAAATTAGAAATTAAATCGGAAATATGAATAAAGGCATAAAGGTCTCACCTTTACCGAGATTTAATCGAGAATTCAATAAATCGATCGATATTTGGTTTTCATCGACCTAATATACTAAAAAAAAACTAAATAAATAAAATGATAAATACAAAATGAATTGAAATAAATGAACTAAAATGATAAATATTACATGAATCAAATAAAAATGAATAAAAACGGTAGGCCTCATATTAACCAAAATTATAGATCTACTTTCATAAATCCAATTTATGGTGGTTATTATGTCATAGGCCCATGAAAATAAAATAGAAAATAAAATCGATTTGAAAAAACAGTATAATACTTAGAAAATAAGTTATCATTTAAGATCATTTGGAGAAACAAAAAAATAAAAGTATATATATAAAAAAAGGGAAGGGGGAAGCGCATGGTTTGGATGGGTATAGAGATCGTGTGGAGTCATTTGGGCTTAGTAGCCCATCATCCACTACAAACAACACGCGGGCCATGAAAAAGAGACGGGTGGATAAGAGCAAAGAATAAATAAATGGGCATGGAAACCCAAAAACCCAAATCTTGAAAACATCATATGCCATTCCCAGAAATCGAAAGGCATTACCCACAACAACAACTACTTTTATTCTTCCTCAAAATATAAAACATTGGTCAAAGTGAGTAGAAATGAAACTAGAGCAGAACCAAAAAACACCACACGGTCACCGATTCGAATCGTCTTCAACCTTCACTCAGCCGCGTTCGTCTTTCTCCTTCGCTCGGTCTCGCTCTCTCTGTTCACATTCAGATTTTGAGGTTTCAGGTTTGTTTATGGATCTTGGGGTCTCGTTTGATTTGGAAGATGATTTGTGAGTTTGAGTGAGGTTCGTCTCAGGTTTGGGATTTATTTCACTCTTGTTTCAATTTCTCCTCTCCATTTCTCTGTTTCGTTTCAGACTTATCTTCTTCTCCTTTTCGTTTATTCCTGGGAATGGGTTTGTGAGTAATGGTGATTTGGGTTTTGGGTTTGTTGATTAATTTGGGGATTTTGTGGTTGAGTTATTGTTGAGGGAAGAGCGAGTTTGAAGGAGGCATAAGAATTTGCGAAATAGGGAGAGTTGAGTTTTGAGTGAAGATGGGTTTTCAACGGGTTATGAAGGAGGTTGGATTACGAAGGGGAAAGAACTTGTTGTTGTTGTTGCGGCTAGGGTTCCTCAGACGAATGAAGGGGCGCATATTATATAGGAGAATGAAAGGGTAGACTTGGAATAAAGTTGAGGGAATTGATGAGCTGGAGATCATACGGTTTTGTCGTAGGAAATGGTTTGCTGATAGCTGTGAGGTTTGCAAAGGTTTATGCAGGGTACGATTCATAGCTTTTTCCATGACCTTTCCTTTTCTGTTGATGCTGCAGGTCAGTGTGATGGGTGCAGAGTATTGTTGAAAATTGGTTTTGGCCTTTTTGTGAGCGACATCATGCGTTGTTGGCAGCTGGTATTTTCAAGTCGTGGTGTATTCATCTTGGTAAGAGTGTGTGCGTGAAGCTTGTTATGGCTTATGATAATTTCTACTGCAAGTTTAAGTTTTGGTTTTGTCGTTTATGGTGAGTGACTTCTTTTGCAATTGAAGGTTGCAGGATGGTACGTTGCAAAGGTGAGTTGGAGCAGAGTATGTTGTGCTACCTTGGAAATGTGCTTGTGAAGCTTATGGAGTAGCTGGCTTGTGCGTTTGAAGAAAAATCCAGCAGCAGCATTTGTGGGGTCGTATAAAGGTTGGTACGGTGAGTGGGGACCCGCTGCTCATCACGTTACGTGAAAAATGTTCTTGTGTTAACAGTCTGTAATATACGCTTGACATGTTATCTGACCAAAGCTTGGTTCAAGGGAAACCACAACAATTGTCATTGGATGAAACTGGAATTTGAATTCTTGAAATTTTGAATGGACTTGAAATTTGGTTATGAATTTGCATCTTGAATGAAACCTTTCAACTTGAAATCTTGAATGAGTTTGAACCTTTTGAAAATTAAAAGAAATGGTTTGTGAATTTGAAACTAGAGTGAAACTTGGAATTTGACATGAACTCGAATGATTTGAAATTGACATGGAATCGAAACTTAGAATGAACTTAAGTTGGAATTGACGATTGAATTGAACCGGCGTAGAATTGAAAACTTGAACAAGAAATTTAAAATGGAATTGAACTTGGATTGAATAGAAATAGAATTGACACTCGCATTGGATAGAAACTCGAACTGGATAGAATTGAAATGAAATTAGAATGAATTAAAATGGAGACTCGACTTAAAAATTGAACTCGAATTGAAATTGGATAAAAAATGAAAATTGGCCGAGGGGAAACGTGAATTTGGTTGAAACTTAGAATCTTGGATGTGGAAATTGAAACTTTGTCATGAGTTTGAAATTTTGAATCTTGAACTTTTACGAACCAGAAAGCACTTTGACACCATATGGTTACCAATTTGGATATGTACTTCACCACAATGCCCAAACCCTATTTGGAATCTCAACCACAAGTACTTGAATCTTGCACACCATGGCCTTGACCTTGAAGCAAACCTTGCCTGACTGAGATTAGAGCAACCAACAAATGAATTTCAACCCAAACTCATTCCTGACTTGATGAACCCCAAACACACACCATTTGAACTGCATTCTGTAACATTGATCATGAAATCAACCCTTACCTGCCCCTACACCCCCTGACTGGACATCCTCAAATGAAACACAGACTTGAGCCACAGGAAAACAACATATTTTTGGATTTTCTGGATAATGGTTAGTGGATGGAATGTACAGATGAAAAAATATACACAGGTAGGACAAATTTAGGGTATGACACATGGTCTACCCATCCCAATAGGTGTGTACTATGGATTTATCAACTATAGAATAGGGTTCTATAAGTTCTCAGAGTCAGGGTAAATCCTTCGGATATTATCGGCCTACGTGACTACTCACACAGGTTAATAATATTCTCAAGATAAACTCGTCTGAGTATAGTATCGCATAACAACCATTTGGGACTACTCCCTCATAGCCATCGCACTACATCCTAAAAATTCCAAGTGGGGTGAAGGTAACTACGGTCCTCAGAATCACTGGCTCTCAAATCGGGAAGAGTGACATCAATACGACTACTCACATCAGACATCAATAATCCCAAAGGGCCTCAACTGAGCATGGTCATCATATGCCATAAATTGTTAGGACTACTCCCAACAACCGACTATTGATTACACCACAATCATATCATATGTGCTCTCAAGTCTGGGTTAGGACTTATCTCACCACTCCATAGTAGCAACCCTGCCAAACAGAAGAATCCAAACAAGTATGAAAATATATACAGACATATGTACAAATAAGCAAGCAAAACATGTAAATAACACAAATAAAATAAGGTGGGCTTAACCCTCAATTCATTTTCCCCAGTGAAGTTGCCATTTCTGTTGCGGTGAGAATCAGATATCAAGCTATTAATTAACTTGAATCACTCATCTTTGAAATTCACCATCGAGCTTTGATTTATCCAAAGGAAAGGGTAAAGATCGAAGAAAGCCCTAAGAGGATCTAGGTTCGGGGGTTGGTTATACTAAGGGAAGGTATTAACACCCTAAGTATCTGTAGTACTCTACAGGAATCTCTTGTTAGTTTATGTTATGTTATGTTTGCTTGCTAAGGGAATCTGCTAAGGCTAAAGGTAAAGACCTAAGGGTATATACACTAAGTTTGCTCTCCAAGACATCGCATCTTGTGCCTACGTATCTGACTAAAGAATCAGAGCAACCGTAGTTCACCTAACTAAGGGTGAGGAACCATTGACTATGGCCAAAGTTCCAAGGGGAATGAGTATGAGCTCATATAGAGTCAAAGAACTCTCTAAGTCTAAGTTGTGATAGGTGAATGGCTATGAGGCCTATGACTATGAGGTCAAGAGAAGATGGCTATGAGGCCAAGATGGTTGACTATGAGGTCAAGGTAAGATGGCTATGACTATGAGGTCAAAGCTTACCTATGACTATGAGGTCAAGGTTAAGAGATAGCTCTATGACTATGAGATCAAGAGAGAATCCTATGACTATGAGGTTAAGGAGAAAGGCTATGACTATGAGGTCAAAGCTTACCTATGACTATGAGGTCAAAGTTAAGATATAGCTCTATGACTATGAGGTCAAGAGATAATCCTATGACTATGAGGTCAAGGAGAAAGGCTGTGACTATGAGGTCAAAGCTTACCTATGACTATAAGGTCAAGGTTAAGAGATAGCTCTATGACTATGAGGTCAAGAGAGAATCCTATGACTATGAGGTCAAAGAGAAAGGCTATGACTATGAGGTCAAAGCTTACATATGACTGTGAGGTCAAGGTTAAGAGATAGCTCTATGACTATGAGGTCAAGAGAGAATCCTATGACTATGAGGTCAAGAGGGAATCCCATGACTATGAGGTCAAGGGATAATAATGAGTTATCTATGACTTTGAGGTCAATAGAGAGGCTTTCCTTTGGAAGGAGGGGAAGGCAACCTCTTGTAAACAAGAGTTATAGTGGGATTTTAAATTGAAGTGAATCAATATGAGTTCAAGGACTCAAGGGGATAACAATTAAGTGTAAATAACATCAAAGCATGATATATACATCCATGTATGAGCATGGCAAGAGATAATGAAATAGTTCAAATCAAACATGAGTAAATGAACACAAGTATGGCAAAGTTTTCAAGAACTATGAAGTTAAAAATGAGGACAATCATATCAACACAAAGTCATCTTGCAAGAAAATTCTAAGAGGTGCCACAAGTTATGGACAAGGGTGATGAGGTATTAACCAAAATTCAAACAAGATCCACTTCAAAAGTCTTCAAGAATCATTGATGATCACACTCAAAATAACCTCTTGAAAATATCTTGAAACAACTTAGAAAATTGTCCCAAAAGTGGCGAGAAAATGAATTCAAAATTAGGATTGAAACAAAGTTCTAAAAGTCCATCAAAATAATAATATTAAAGTGGAAAATAAAATGAAATTTAGAAAAAATAAAATTGAACATAAAAATATTAATATGACATTGTAATACCCTAATTTTTACCCCTAAGATCCCACATGTCATTTGCATTTTTACATACCACAAACAAGATCGCACATTGGTTCCCTCTTCTATAGGATTGTGCCTTGCAGGGATCTTTGGGTTTGTGTGTGTTTGTTAGTTGTTTTATTGTTTAATTGTTTATGTTTACTAACCATTAATCAAAATCCAAAAATATTTTGTTTTCTTTCACTAACATTTTCAGGGGAAGAACAGGTTAAAAATACCAAAAAAAAATCAGTCCCGCAGCTCGAATGGATTTCATCTGAATAAAGTCAAAGTTGATCGGCAAACAATTCAAAATTTCATCTGATCAAGAGTTTCCAAGGTTTAATTGATTATTATTCAAGGGACTCCAAGGTTCATGTGTTTATTTCCATGCCTTCTTTGACAAACAAGAAAAAATCGAGCCGGAATCAAGACAGCACATCAAAAAGCCGAAATTTCCAAATTTTCACTGTGTTAACCGGTTAACACATTTGGTTAATCGGTTAACGCGTGCGAATTTTGAAAAAAAATGCCAGCAAATTCAAATTTTCAGCAATTGGCACCAATTTTCATCATTTTTGAATATTCCATCTCAGTTCTAATTCCCTACATCATCAATATTAATTCCTACCATATACCTCCACTAATCACCACTCTTTTAATTTCCCTCCAAAATTTGAATTCCAATCCTAATTTTGATCTTCCAAACCACCAAATTCCCAAGCCTAAACTCTAAAAATAGAGGCTTCATTTCATTCATTTGACAAGCTTTTGATAGCCAAAAAATCCCTTGCAATTTCTCTCCCCAACTACCAAAATTCACCAAAAGCTCAATTTCTTCTTTCATAAGTTAGTAAGAATTCACATTGATTCTTACTAATTTAGAGCTAAACCTTCATCAATTCTTGTTTTTGTTCATCAATCACAGTAGATCAAGGTTTTGGAGTGTAGATCTTGCTGCAATTTGGAAGGATTTTCTGATTTGGAGTGGTAATTCACTTTCCACCATTGTTAAAGCTTCATATTCATCATTCAAGATGTAGATCCTTGGTGTTGCTTGTTGTTGATCCTTTGGATCGTATTTTGTTGTTTGATTGCAGGTTTCTCTGTCTATTTTTACTTTAAAATTTGTGCAAATTCAATTCATGGTCATAAGGTGTTTGAAAAATGTTTTGAAAGAAGATCATATTGAATTTTGCACATTTTTTTTGCTTCTGGTGCAGTGTTAACCGATTAACCAGATTCAGTGTAAAATGGTTAACCGGTTAACACCCTGTTTTGCGCAGAAATTCAAAATCTGCACTGGTTAATCGATTAACCAAATGTGTTAACCGATTAACCAGTGTCCAAAATGTTATTTTGGCTCTGTTTTGGGACTGTTTTGGTTCTTTTGCCTTTTTCTTCCCTCTTCCTTTGTTCTTAGCCTTAGATCACATAATTGTGTGGTTTAATTTGGCTTTCTCTTCATCTATTTCTCTTTTCTTTTGATCGATGAAAGTCTAAAAGATCTTGGAATTCCGTTGTTGAATTTCGATCAAGACTAGATCGTTAGCACTTCTCTTTTCGTGCGGTATTGCTTTCGGATGACGATCTATATATCGTTCATCTAGCATACATTAGCAAAATGAGCTATTGACCGGCCTCATTGTAGGGTAATTACTCCTTAAATTACTCGGCGATTGCTTAACATAGCACAATATTTGTCCCGTATCGGAAAACTATCAAGAATGGTTGATTATTTGTCTTATGGTTCAAAACTCATGAAACTTGTTGTTAGGAGGCTTTGGTCTTATCAATCCTTTAATGAGTTTCATCAACCTTGACCTAAGTGCGATCATTCAATTGTTATTGATCATTAACACTAACAACTAATCACTAACTTACTAACAATATTTTGTATTAATTTTGTTTATGTTTCCTTCTCGCTCCCTATCTCTTTTATTTTTATGCTTCATTTCGTATCATGTTTATGTTTCCGCAATTTTCACTTTGTCCGTTGGACACATGTTTATGCTTATGCCTTTTTTTGACTTTGTCCATTTGGACTCAAAAACATTAATAAAGGCTTAAACCATAAAAAACTTAATTCTCTTCATCTTGGACTATTGGTTACTATCCTATGCTTTGGAGTGATCTCTTTATGGACCTCTTTTGAAGTAATATTGGACTTATGGACCTAGAATTAGTACTTCCTATCCCTTTGCTTGGAGTATTGATTGAAGACTTGCCTTTATTGGCCAATTTGCTTAAGGATGGAATTCCTTTAATATTGCTTTGAAGTGGCTCCATTTTGGTTAGCTCCTTCTTTTCCCTAGCTTTTATTTTATGCACTAGGATAGTCACTTCTTCTCCTCCCCATTCTTAAATTTTCAAAATCCTCTCCCTTTTTTCAAAACCTTCTTGTTTTCAACTTAAAACCGCCTTCATAATAAAACCTTGACTTTTGTCAAGCGACTTTTAAAATTTTCTTTTCTTTAATAAATGTCAATCTATCTTAACCATACTTTGACCATTTCATGAAAACATAAAAAATATGAAACTCACTCAAATCTTTTGTGCTTTTATGCACCTTTTTTTCTTTTAAACTCTTTTTCATAAGTTTAGACATGATTCATTTTTTTAAGCGAAATTATTCGCTTAGAAATGACGACTTGTCTTTACACTTAAAAATCAATCAAAACCAACAAATTTTTGTTCTTTGTACCACGAACTACGGGGTTTTGATCCTACATTGCACATCGTGGGTACGTAGGCATGAGGCGATAAGTCTCTCCAAACACATAAATCTTAAAAAATAATTCTCCTCTCATCTCCTCAATCTCTTTACAAGCAAACCATTTTCAAACCAAAAAGCGGTAGATATTTCAAAGGGCTCCTATAGAGTACTATAGACGTTTTGGGTGCTAACACCTTCCCATTACGTAACCAACCCCCCTTACCCATTCTCTGTTTGTTCTTGTTTTTTAGAACTCTTTAGGTTTTGTTCGCTCTTTTTCCTTTCCCTTTGTGGATAAAATAAAAGTGCGGTGGCGACTCTTGCTTATTTTTTAGTTAAGTTAATCAATAGCTTACACTCACAAATTTCCCCGCTACAGACATTTTTTGGGAAGTTTTTGGGTTAAGGAAAATATTTAAATAATTGAAATTGAAGTGAAAATTAAAATAAAATTAAAAAAATGTAAAACAAAATGAGACAGGGGGTGTATTAGAAATCTCAGTATGAACTGAGTTATACTTGTTGTGCGTTTGGGTTTGTAAACTGGGAGTGTGAGTATTGAAAATAAGTGGCCCAAAGTCCATCCAGTAAAATAAACAAACAACCAAATGAAATGTTATAGGGCGCGTACAAAAATTATGTGACAATGGCATCAACCGGTCACTTAATTTAAGTTATAAAACGATAAAAAAATAGCCCTAACCAATCACAGCTCGCCACACATCCTCTTCTTTCATGCAACGTGAAACAACAACCTACAACTATCGTGAATAACAGACAAAGGCCATGGCAAACCCTCGCCTTTCCCCAGTGACTTCCAACTCGTTACTCAACCAAAATCCATTAGATAAAACATCAACATGTAGTATTCAGAACATAGAACAACCCTAAACCCTAAACAACTTCAAAACAACAACTTTAACATGGAGAAAATGGAACTAAAGTCATGTGTTCAAAACTGACATAAGCTAACCGAACAAGGATACATAATGCAAGCTCAAATAACCATTCATATTATCATTTAAAACTAACTCAGATGCATAGTATGGAAACATGGTATCATTCAGAAATGGTTATACATTTAACATGAAAGCATAGAGACATGGTAGAAGCTCACCAAGTGGAGTCAGTCCACTGCTTCTTCAGTCTAGGAGTTCGAGAACCACTAATGCTCAACTTCGTTCCTTTGGATGATGATGATGATCTGTAAGAACTTGAGTGAAGTGCATCTCTTGTTCTCTCTTGATTGTTCACGAGCCCACGGATTCTTTCTTTTGTGTGATGTGTTTTTAGTTCTGCTGTGTTGTGATGTTATTTTTGTTGATTGTTGGTGTGATGTTATTTTTGTTGATTGTTGGTGAGGTTGTATTATTCTGATGTTCGTGGTTTTTCACGAGCTTCTTCCTTCAAGATAGCGTGTTTGGCAATGAAGTGGTTAGTGTATTCTCGTGTGTTAGTTTTCTGATCTCATGGATATTGTTGGTGTCTTACAAATGAGAAACGATCCTCCTTTTATAGGCAGAGCATGCTGGTCCATAACTTTGGATTCTATGCGTATGATCCTCAACTTGTCATCTTGAGCCAAGTGCAAGGAGTAGGTTGCTTGTCTTACAACTGAAGTCAGAGAAAAAGAAGTTCATGAACCAATATGCCATGGTATCAACAATCTTTACACGATGGTTTTAGCTTTTGTAACATAGTATCTTCATGTGCCAGCTTTACCAAGTACAAGATGGTTGTACTTTGGAAGTCTCCTTTACAGGTTTTGTGGTAAAGCATGCGTTGGAATTTGGTGATGGAATGGGCAGTACATTGTACTCGGAGATATGGCTCAGATTGGAAGCATGGTTGGCATAAAACATGTTGTTGTAAGCTTCACTTGTTCACACGACAAGGCTTCAGCCCATGACCCAAATGACTTGGTTTTTGTCCCTTGTTAAAGATGGCACATAGTGGAACATTTTTGGTGTTGATTGTAACTTGACATGCAGCCTTTGTGACAGAATTTGTGGTCACAAAAGAACAAAATCAGAATTTCTCTAAGTATGCAACATAGTCATTTTAGAGCACAATATCTTAATGACCAATGATCCAACTTGTGAGGTTTTTGATTCTTTGCAAAGTAGGCACTTGATAGAACATTTTTCATTTGGAAAGTTACTTGAGATGAGGTTTGTAACATGGAGAAAAAATTCTAAGAAGTCATGCACCATGGGTTGTCCAAAACACTTAGAAAAAAAAATCTAAGTTATGGAGTTTTCACAACTTTGAAACACCTGACTTTAAAGCATCATAACTTGAGATTGGTTTATCCAAATGAGGAGTTCTACACATGCTTGGAAAGTTTGAATAACAAGGAACAACTTTCATGTCCAAAGATTTTTTATTTGAAGCTTGGAACTAGGTGAAAAATTGAGTTGAAGTTGGATGAAAATTAGGGTGAAAATGATCAAAATTTCACTAAGTCCTAAAGGCAACTTATCTTCCAAGTCTCATAACTTAAGAATTATAAATTTTTTGAAGAAAGGTCCTCTAATACACTTTGAAGTTCATGGAAAGAGCTTCCATTTGAGCTTTGAGTCACTCAATTTAGATGTGTGGTTTGAAAGTTATGGCCTTCCCAATTTTGTACAAGAGGTGAATTTTCCACACTTAGAAAGTTTCAAGGACCGAACATTGCCCTATTTGCAAGAAACCTCTCAAAACTTGATTTATCATGCCCTAACTCAACAATTAGACATGTCATGATGGATTTAGGACTTGAAGGCTTCATCTTGGATCAAAATCTCAAAAGTCAAAGCCTCAGTCAAACCCTAATCTTTCTCAGAATACAACTGGATGATCTTTGATGATCTTGCTTCTTCAATCTCTTCCAAGACTCATAGATGGCTTTCAAGGATGTCTAGTATCATATAGAGTCATGTCTTGGTCAACATCAAAGGCAATGGTTGACTTTCTTGGCCAAAACCCTAGTTTGAGGCATGGTGAACTTGTTGCTCAAGGCACTTGTGGTAGGAGCCAAACACACTTGATTTCTTGTTGAGTAGAACCTCTTGGATGTAGGTAAGTTCAAATGGTTGCATTTGGGAGCCTCAGTCATCTTTCTTGAACAGGTGACTTCATATACCAATCTCAATCCACTGGTGAACACTTGTGATGGTTGTATGGAATCAGAGAATGTCTTAGGAGGCCTTGAATCATGTGAGAGCCTGGCTTAGGAGACCTTTGTGCTAACCCTGTTTTTCACATAAGAGAACAAACTAGCAAGATATGGTGATTAGGTAATAATGCACTGATGATTGACTCAAAATGCAAATGCAAGATGTTATGACATCTGAGGGGTAAAATTTGGGGTACAACAGTTGCCCCTATTTAAATAACTTTACCGGATGGCATGAGGAATGGAAATCCTCGGGGCATCAAGGTGAAAGGTGTTTAAATATAGCAAACCGAAAATTTTGCCCTTAGATGGAATGCAGATGCTAAGAACAGGCAACAGACGTGCAGATGCTGACAGGCCATGGACTTCTAGTATGATGATATGATGCCAGGATAGTGCAGAGATGCAGAAAAACCAGACTCCAAAGATAAAGAGCAAACAAACACAGGTGAGCATCACTGGGGAAGGATAAAGGTTAGTATCCATAAGGAAGACTAACCAGGGACGTAGACTAACCAACAAAAGGGACTCAACTAGGGAGACTCCAAGGAAACATTGAAGATAGAAAAATAAAGGGGGAAATTCTACAGGTTCTCACTGGAGATAGGATCCAGAGAGGTATTCTCCACTGGGGGAAGATCCAGGGAGATGGACGACATGTTCATAGGTGACCAGACGACACTGGGGAAATAAAACACATTCTTACTGGGCATGAAACCAGAAAGAATACATGATCTCAACTGGGGATCAATCTGCAATAAAAGGATAGACATCCTACAAAAGATTTTCTATGGATTTCTTATGCTGAAGAGTTCAAACGGGGTCTCCAAGAAAAGCCAAAAAAGACAGAGACAAACTCTGCGTGTACCATATGACATTGATAATGATTGAACCTCTGCTGGGAATAAGGTTAAAGTGCCAACCACAAGAACTTCTCTAGAAGTCTAACAGAAACTTTGTATTTACATCTATACAAATGTTTCATTGAATCAAAAGATATGCCAGAAAAGAATAAGCATGTCCTTTTTTTTTGTTGGCCAGACTCGATTTAGTATTCAGACTTAACCAATAGAGTCTGAACACAGCATTGAGTGGACTCTGATTCAACGGCTGTCTAATCACTGATTCCACTACTCTCACCAAATTTAGTACCACCAGTACTTGAATCTGGGTTGTTGGCTCTTACTCCAATAAAGGTTGTAAACAAACATATGGAAGATGCCTTTACTTCTTTCCTTGACATTTGTAGCATATACATTATGATACTCATATTTCTATAAGACCATACATGTAAGTACAACCGGACTCTTCTTTACCTTACATCTCAATCTAATAGCAAAATCATAAGTCACTCCAGGGTATAAGTCTAGAATGAGATATGATTGGAACAAAATCTTGTTCTAAGCAATGTCACTAATATTATTGTCTGGGATTAAATCTTTTGACTCTGAAATCATTGACAAGCTCAGAACCAGATGGTGTTAGCTATCAAAAATTGATATAAAGCAGATCAAAGTACTGTCTTAGTACGGCTGACAGAACTCAAAGAGAAGTTGAATATTTCTCATAGAAATGTCTTTTAAGACAACTTCTATGATGGTCCTCAAATAAGAAGCAATGTAATTTCTTAAGATACCACCTTAAAGAAAAAACTCCACATTGTCAAATATTTTGAAGCAAGATAACTTTAACAACATCTCTTGCTCTTCAATACTTGATTTTTATTTCCGAACACAAATGCTTCTTTTCATCTGTATCCTGCACTAATATCAGCTTCAAAAGATTAGACATTAAATAGTGTCTGATATTAGGTTCTGGTAGTGTTTCTTTTTGCTTTCAGATCTGGGAGATCAGTTGAAATACAGGTATTTCAGAAGCTTCTGAAGTTACTCTTCTAACAACAAATATCACAATCCATTCAGTCAGTAGGGAAGTTTTTCTGACAAGAAACCTAAGTCTCTCATCATCAGTCATTTCAAGGAACTAAGCCAAATTGAGAAGGTGATTTGTTGAATAGTTTTTTATCATCTAACTTCATTTATTTCCTTTGAAGATTGCAAGACAAATCTTCAGAACACAGCAGATTCAAGATTAAATGAAGTGTAACTACTTAAAGCTTCAAAAACTGATCCCCATAAATCTGAGCACAAGAATTCAAAGATAGTCCAAGCATCAAACATATAAATGATGTTGATATACTCAGAAGTGAGATAGAGCATCTACCAGAATGCTACTACCTCTGAAGATATTCAATATGCATCTTCTGAGTTGGTGAAATATATTTTCAAGATGATCATCCTTAACACCATCAACTTCTATAGTAATACCTCTTTCAAGGATATTCTATAGACCTTTAGCAACCCTTTATCAAGTCCAATGAGTTATAAATATGTTCAGCTTTTCCATCATTTAAATTCAGTGGAGTCATCCATTTGAATATGGTAGGAAATGCCGTATGATATTTTTTATGTGGCACTTCATTCCTTCTTGGAGAAGAAATATACTTTTCTTATTGGATCATTATTTGTGCCACTGTTAAGTGTTAAGCATAAATCATGCTCTGATACCAATTGAAGGTGTGAAAAGTACACAAGAAGGGGGGGTTGAATTGTGTTTCGCGTTTTCTTTAATTTAACTTCTGATCAGAGTTTCAGAATTAGAACAGGTGTTCAGATTTTGTTTAATTCATTGGTAGCGGATATAACAGAAGTAAATAAAATAAAAGCAGAAGACACAAAAGATTTATCCTGGTTCCTCCCCTAACTGAGAGTACTCCAGTCCCCTTGCCTCACAAGAGACTTTCATTAACCACTTCATGATTACAATTGCTTATGCTTCTGCATAAGACTTTTACACATGCTCATACCAATTCTCTGAGACTTCCTTTGCTTAGAGCACATGTCTATGACTTACCCTTGCTCACACCTTCTGACCGAGCCACCAACTCCAAGGTCTTCTGGTTGAGACTTCCCTTTTCTTAGATCACATGTCTAAGACTTCTCTTGCTCACGTCCTCTGGCAGAGCCACCTACTCTTCTGGCCATCCAGACTGAGACTTCCCCTCTGCTCAATCATACTAGCTGAATAAGACTTTCACAACTCAAGCACTTAAGCAATGAGACTTACGTGACTTAAGCATCTTGGCTCAAGAATTGTTGTTTGAATCACAATAAGACAATACTTTTTGCTCAAGCACATAGCAAGAGACTTAATCTAAACTACTGAAGGCTCAGTAGAATAGAGAACAAGGTGTACATGATGCAAGCATCAGAGGTACAAGAAATCACCATAACAAATACCTAAAGCTCTTAATATTTTTAAGATATTTAACGGTAATAAATCTTAAGGCTTTTACAGTTACAACCCAAAACACAAAATCTGCATATTACATTAGAGTTGATAATTGCTTGATCTTGCTACTCTTTCATCAGAAGAATCCTTGTTAAGATTCAAACTTGAATCTTCAGCCATGTATATAGCCTTTGCATAAACTAGCTATTGAGGAAGTGATTTGATCAATTGTCTTTGCCTTTACTCCATAGTACAAGAGACGTTGAAGATGGATGCACATCAGATTCCTAAATCCAGTGTGTAACACGTTTAACCTTTGAGTCTTCAAGAGGTTTTGTACTGATAGAGCCATTGGGAGAAGAAGTTTGTAGAGCATGTCTACCTTTCTTGATCCTTGCAATCTTGTAGACTCTAGTTGACAAGCTGATAAAATAATACATCTTGCTTTTTGCAGTACGGATAATCCACAGTTTTATCACCAACTCTGAATGGTACCAGATGCTGATATACAATTACCAAGTGTAGTAACTTGTTTGAATGTTGAGGCCTTCAGCTCAGAATCTGCGCCAAGCCACACTAGAAATTGTTCTTCAGACTCTGCCACCAGAAGCTAGCAATGAAGCAACTCCCAAGTGTGTCTAAGTAAAACAGATTCTGATTATTTATGTACAAGAATAAGAACCTGCATAAATAAAACACACATCAAATAAACCATTGTTCTTTTAGTACTTTTGTTATCATCAAAACTAAAAGATAATATGTCATGAACAAATCTTGTTCTAACAGGCCCAATCTCATATGCCAATTTTTTGTCTTCGACAAAGGTTCAGTGGATACAACACCTGTAGAACCACTTACAACTTCATCCTCAAGGGTATCAAGACTTGTTTCTTCATGCCTCTTAAGACTTCCTTCGACCCCTTCATGACTTTCAGAATATTTTTCTCTCATTTGAAAACACATCCTTTCTTGTCGAATTCACCAAGAGAAATCAAATTTTTCTTCAAATCAAGTACATACCTGACTTTAGTCAACGACCTTATTTAGTCATCATGGAGCTTGAATCTCACAGATTCAACACCTACAATCTTGCAAGCTTTATTGTTTCCAAGCAATATAAATCCACCATCTTGATCACATAGTTCCTCGAATAAGTCTTTGTTATGCAACCTGAATCCATAATCCATTATTTACTTGAGTCACCGCTTGAAACCACAAGAACATCAGATGGGTCAAAATCATCTTGAATAATGGTTGTGTTACCATTATCCTTAACTCCATGATCTTTCAGGAGTTCAAGGCACACTTTTCTTGTATGACCCTCCTTTTTACAATGATATTATCGAATACCAGATGCATCACCACTATAAGACTTTTGCTAACTTTTACCCTTCTTCTTGTCGAACTTGCCATCTCTCTTTGTGAATTTCGCCTTAATCGACAGGCCTTCACCAGTCGAAGATGGCTTGTACTCCTTTTGTTCGTTCAAATCTTTATAATACAAGGTTGATTGAACTTCTTTAAAGGTCAAAGACTCTCTTCCATACAAGAGAGTTTCTTTGAAGTGAGCATGTGATATGGGAAAAGCACACAACAACAATAATGCTTGATCTTTATCCTCGATCTTGACATCGATACTTTCAAGATCAAGAATCAGTTTGTTGAACATATTCAAATGCTCAGCCAAAACTTTGTCTTCACTTATCTTGAATGAATAGAAAGCTTGCTTCAGGTAGAGGCAATTGACCAACGATTTGGTCGTGTAAAAACTTTCGAGATTCACCCATAATCCAGAGGTCGTCGTCTCCTTAGAAACATGTCGAAGAACCTTATCACCAAGGCCCAATAAGATGGAATTATGGGATTTCTCTACATAATATTTTTTTTCCGTTAATGCAACGTGCATGGTTGTGGCTCCCTTCAACGCTTCTAAACAACCTTGCTGAACCAGTAGGGCTTTCTTCTTCAAGCGTCATAGACCGAAATCGTTCACTCCGTTGAACTTTTCAATCTCATACTTTGTTGAAGGCATCTTCTCCACGCTCACCTCACCAATTTGTTGTGAAAAATGATACCAGAGTAGCAAAGTATAATCGGTTTCTTGACCAATTTGTTGTGAAAAATGATATCGGAGTAAAAAAGTATAATCGACATACTAACCTAATGGGCTTTTACACACATGCCCATTACACAAGCTAACCTAAGGAACAAGCTAACTTAAACAATTGGGCTTACAACCAAGGCCCAATTCAACATGCTAATACTTCTATCATACTTCGACTACAGCATGTGAACAGACTTCGACGACATGTTAAGGTTCTTTCGAATTGTCAAACCAAGAAGCTACCCTTTGACCATACTAGAGTTCGATCCAATATCTCACAATAACATCAACAAAACTAATAATTAACTCTAACAACTTCTATTCAAGATTAAGGGTTATAGACATATCCTTTAAGATCTCAAGACAACTCTAATTCAACTCATTTGCTCATCACACTCAATTCTAAACATTTCAGACTCAACTCTAACCATATTAATAACTCAAACTCAACTCATTTAATTTTCATACTCAACTCTAAACATATCAAATAACTCAAACTCAACTCTAAACATATCAAATAACTCAACTTAACTCATTTAACTCTCAAACTTAACTATAAACATATCAAATAACTCAAAATCAATTATTTATAATTATATTCAAATTCCTTAAATCGCTCCAAGAGTTTCCCAAAACCTTTGCCCCTATAAGTTTACCATTAGGATCCCTAAACCTTTGATTTAACTCTAAAACAAGATGTTTAACTTCACAATAGCGCCAAATATTATAGACTTACGATAAATTATGAAACTCTTAAGTCTAAAGGTTCTTTAAACTCTCTTTCAAATGCAATTGATTTCACCTCGACCAGAGTATTCTAACTCTAGTTCTATTCATTTCAGTTCAACCATATCACAATATTTCCTGCATAAACTCTAAAACAAAATGTGTAAGTTGACAATAGTACCGAATATTATATATTTATGATAAAGTGTGAAATTATCAAGTTTAAAGGTTCTTTAAACTCTCTCTTAAACTTAATTAATTGTATCTCAATCGGAGTTACGAAACTCAAGTTATGCATGAAAAAGGATGACCAACGCACGATGGAAATTGACTATATTTCTGGTATAAAAACCAAAAAACTGATATTGTTGTTGCACTTCTCGGCTCAATTTCCCCACTTCAACAGAAAGACTATTACATTAGATTTCTAACGCAACTGACTGCACTTGAAACGGACTTACGAAACTCAAGTTACGCGTGAAATAAGAGGATTAATCCCCTTTTATGTCTATCTATGATTTTTCTCTTTGCAATAGTTTTAAATTTTTATATTTTCATTCTCATGGCGGTTCAAACTCTGAAATTAATATTTGCTCATCAACAACAACATTTGTATTCTCGCCTTATCATAAAAATCAACATATTTTTATCAATATTTTTCCTAATATTAGCCATACATACTTACACGAAAATCAACAATCAACCGATCACGAAAAGGAAATCGTATCATATCACAACGTCTTAGAGAGATTTTTCACAAATATTCTTAAGCTTTAAAACCCCCATCAATGGAGGAAAAAGGAAAGAAAAAGGGAAGAGGATAAGGGATCATCTTTATCCTTCATGCCTAACCACCCATATCATGAATAGTTTCCTCCTTGACTCGAATTCGCAGAAAAAGTTTGAAGCTTTGATAATGAAATCTCTTTCCTTCTCCTCCTAATCTAGGGTTGCCTCTTTCTCTCTTTAGCATTTTTTCACAAAATTCTACGAACTATAAATATTCTCCCAATTTTTCTCTCCTATTTAAAAGTAAAAACCTAAGTTCTTCCATTATAATTAATTTCATAACTCTCCTTAACTTCACTAATTCCACTCACCTTCCTAATTTAATTAAAAATCTATTTTAATGTTCAAAACTCATTTTCTCACATTTCTCTATTATTTAAATTATTACAATACAATTAAATTCTAGTTTATACTAAACCACAATATTCGTCACTTCCATTATGTTAAATAATTCTACCCACTCATTTATTTAATTTAATTTAATTAATTAATTAAAAATACTCCAAAACTCAATTAAAATAAAATAATGAAAAATCGGAGTGTTACAATGAATAAGAGATGTTAGTTGGTTGAAATGCACCGTCTGCTGAGTCTTATTCATGAAGATAAGTACATGTACTAGACAAGAAACAAGGACTCTTCCAATGTTGTTGCTGATATCACTACGCCAAAAATGAGTTTTCGCAGCGCAACAAAGAAAGCGCTTTCTGGCAGAAGCGCTGCTACATGTTTCGCTAAAAACAAAAATAAAAAACGAAAGAAAAAAGCGCTGCTAAATGGGGGACATAAGACAGCGCTTTTGAAAAGCGCTGCTAAAACCCTAAGGCAGGTGAACTTTAGAAAGCGTTTTATGAAAAATGCTGCTAAAGGTGTAACATAAGGCAGCGCTTTTGAAAAGCGCTGCTAAAGGGCTTTCGTACAACACGCTTTAGGCAGCGCTTTTGGAAAGCCTTGCTAAAGGCCTTTCATTAATCCTACATAAGAAAGCGCTTTTACCCCAAAAGCGCTGCTAAAGGATTAACATAAGAAAGCGCTTTCTAAAAGCGCTGCTAAAGGTCTTTTAAAATATTAAAATTAAAACAGATTCTGATCTCCCTCTATTTTCATTACGACCGTTTCTATTTCGCCATAATCTCTCGCGACACTGTATCTTCGTCTTCTTCTTCTGCAAACGAAACTCCCTCCATCCTCCGTCGTCTGCCGTTCGTGACTTTATTCCGTTCGAGGCTACCCTCACAGCTACCGTCGTCCGCCGTTCGTGACTTCAATCTGTGCTACCGTCGTTTGCCGTTTGAGGTTTTTACTCTCCTTTTTTTTGTTTTCTCTACAATAATGGAAATGCCTAATATTCTCCATTGTTGATTGTTTCTCTGCTGTTTCTGTGATATAAATTTATTGTATTATTAATTGTTGATGTTAGGTTTCGATTTTTTGGTTTGTAGAAGTTTGTTAGTGTTTAATTGAAAATGTGATTAGTTGTTGATATTTGATTTGATTTGATTTAAAATGATATTAGTTATATTGTTAGTTGAAAATGATATTAGTTGTATTGTTAGTTGATTTTTTATATTAGTTTTTGATTTAATTGAAAATGATATTAGTTTTTGATATTTAGTTGATTGGTTTTTGATTTAATTGAAAATGATATTTGTTGTATTGTTAGTTGATTTTTGATTTGATTTTTTATTGCCTATCCATTTGCGTATCTGTATCGATTTCACTCACAGGTTCATTGTTTATAATTGTGTCTAAAATGACTTTGAACTTAATCCCTCTAAGTTTGTTTAACTTTATAAGTTTTTTAATATAATTGTGTCATTTTATATTTGATGTTTTTCTTAATTACAGGTGAAATGGCTAGTAAAGTGGAAAATTCACATGATACTTCAAAAAATGATGGACATGAAACAATTCAAGAAGCGGAAGGAGATATTACGCGAGGAGTAACTATCATGAAGAACATCATTCGTGCTAGAGATAAAGGAATAAAGTATGACGTTTATTGGAATGATACCAACCAACTTGTTGAGCCTAACGGAGCAATGTTGACAAGTTACATTGGTACACTTGTTCGTTCGTATATTCCAATTACTTGTGATAATTGGCGAAATGCATCGTTGAAACCCGCCAAAGAAAAGATATAGAGTGAGATACAGGTACCATATTGATGTTATTTGTTTTTGTTGCCGGTTATGTCTTTAAATTACTAATTAAGTTATTTGTTTTTGTAGAGATCTTTTAATATTAGTGATGACTGAAAGAAGTATTGTATTCAATTAGCCGGAAAAAGACACAGAGGGTTTCGAGCATTTCTATCAAACAAGTATCTTAGGGATTACGAACGAAATTTTATTGAAGCAGAACGTCCAGTGAAGTATGTGGAATTGATTTCACCTGAAGAATGGGCAACTTTTGTATCCAAAAGAACCGAAGCATTCCAGGAGTTGAGTGGCGTAAATCGCCAAAAAGCATCAAAACCCGCGTATCCATACAGGAAGAGGCGTTTGGGATATGCACGCTTACAGCAAAAAATAGTAAGTATATATAAATGCTTTGATTTACTTGGTTCTTTCCCATGTGTTATAATTGATTTTATTATTTGTCTTAATGTGTAGTTAGAAGAAGAGAAAAGTGAAGAAACATGTGTTCCGAAACATGTTTTGTGGAAGGCTGCTCGTGTGGGCAAGGATGGAGTTGTTGCGGAAAATGTTCAACAAGTTTTTGAGCAATGTGTAAGTATAACATTATATGTTTTATATCCCACTTATTGACATATATATAATATTTATGCTTTTTAATCCCCGCTAATATTTTTCGATATTCATGCATATGAATTCCATGAGACTCTGTCTCAGTCCGAAACTCTAGGTGAAAACCAGCATTGTAGGAGCATACTTACTCGAGTGTTAAATGTTCCTGAGTATTTCGGTCGTGTGAGGGGTAAGGGTTTTGGGGTCACTCCATCATCCTTTTATAATCGTTCAAAGAGCCAAAATCCTAGCAATAAACAAGTGATGGAAGCCATGGAAGAATTAAGAGCTCAAGTCCGTGAATTACAAAAGGACAAGGAAAAATATATGTCAGAAAGGCGTGGTTCATAGTTTAATGATACCAATGACAAAGGTAGTATCAATTGTCAACAGAAACTTGCCGAGGTAATTATATATGCTTATTATGAAATTAATTTAGCACAAATTTTTCAATATATACACATTAGAAGTGTTAATTCTATATTCAAATGTTTTACTAACTTATATGATTTTTAGATTCATGCCCAAGAGTTGCAAATAATAGAAAGTCAGAATAGGCAGCCAGAATTAGGCAACATGTCACCCCAAAAAAAGACTCTTGCAAGGACGGGGAAAAAAAAGCAATTGTATCCCGATTTAGGTCATCTCTTGAAACACTTGTAGAAACATCGAATTTGATGGACGGAGGTATTCGTGCAGTACCTATGGAGGAAGGTATTTTCGGTTATTCCTATTCAGAAACAATTTCTAAAGAGGATTTGGATCAAATTTTTAATCATTCTGAATTAGGCATCGGTGTTATGCACACATACATCAGGTATTCCGATTAACTCTCTTTAATTATTTAAACAAATTATTTACTCATTTCAACGAATAATCTAATGTTTATTATGTTTTTATTTAAGGTTCTTGTATGAGAAATCGGTGCGTCCGCATCAATTGTCAGAAAGATTCGGTTTCTTATCTGCCAACTGTATCAATGCACCGTTAATTACGATGAATCCAACTTTAGTACAATCTCACTTAGTCGAAAGATTTATGGCCAGCATAGATACAGAATAGTTGTATCTTTTACCATATAATACTGGCAACGGGTTAGATTTGCATTCTTACTTCATTTATTATCATTTTTCGTTTTTTGATGTTGCGTATAAAATTACTATATCGATACTTTTGTTTTATTTTACAGTGGACATTGGTTGTTGGTTGCGATAAATCCGATAAGAGAAATAGTGTATTATGTGGATTCGTTAGATGGTGATGTAGATAAATACCCGGATATGAAGACGACGATTGATATGTAAGTGAAATTGTTCTAAATATTCGTGTGTATTTGTTTATTAATTTATTTAAGTGAGATTGTTCTAAATATTCGTTTATATTATGTTAGAGTTATACAAATATTTCGATCACAAAGAGGAGCCCAAGTATCAAAGAGTAAGTCAACCAACATTACATGGATCAGAGTGGAGGTATATTTTCACAATTTTGCTTATAATAGTGATGCTACTTGGTAAAACAAGTTAGACTATATATCCTGATATATTTTTTTTTTCACTGTGTAGTGTCCTCGTCAAAAAAATGGTATAGATTGCGGTTATTTCGTTTTGAGGTTTATGAAAGAAATCATTCATTTGGATCAAATAGAGATTCCAATCATGGTATGGATTTATAACGTATGAGTTATTTTAATATTTATCGGATATTTGATATAATTAATTACTTTTAACTAAATCATGCATATTATGTTATATTATGTAGTATTTTGATGAATTCAGGTGTGCTACTTACTCCAAAGTACAATTGGAAGAAATTAAGGAGGATTTGTGTCAATACCTTATTGAGCAAAGAATCATATAAGCTATGGAAGTTGGAAGTTGTTGTATATACTTTGTATAGTTTTGGAAGTTGTTGTATATGGTTATTAGAATGGTTATTTTATTTTGGAAGTGGAATGGTTATTAGAATGGTTATTTGGTGTATGAATAGTTGTTATTAGAATGGTTAATTAATTTGAAAGTTGCCGACCATAAGTTGAATATTAGAATGGTTAATTGATAAAGTCTTGTGTATAATTATGAAATATAAGGCCTATATATGGTGATTAAAGTATATAATTATGTAGGCCTAAGTTGAATAAAGGCTTGTGAATTGAAGTATATAATTATGATAAGTTTTGATAAAAAAAAATTATGTTATACAGGTTTGTTAATATACAGGTCTATTATAAGGTTTTTTTAAAAAAAGTTTTCTTAAAAAAATGAATTTTAGCAGCGCTTTTGACAGAAAACGCATGCAAAACAAATAATTTTTAAAACAATTTGCGTGTACAAAAGACAGCGCTTTTACTGAAAAAGCGCTGCCAAAAGTGGAACTAAAGAAAGCGCTTTAAAAAGCGCTGCCTAAGGGGGGGGGAAACCAGCGCTTTTTCCAAAAAAAGCGCTGCCTAAAGTTGGAAAATAGTACACATTAGGCAGCGCTTTAAAAAACGCTGGCTAAAGGGGAACAAAAGACAGCGCTTTTAGTGGAAAAGCGCTGCCTAAAGGGGACCTAAGGCAGCGCTTTTGCAGGAAAAAAAAGCGATGTCTTTACCTTTAGCAGCGTCACCTTTGGCAGCACTTTTAAGCACTGCTAAAGACCAAAAAAAGCGCTGCTAAAGGTCTTTTTTGGCATTGTGTATCTTTTGGACGCACGATGACTCGGTGAAGTTGTTGAACATGTTTCATCTTATGTTAATTTTTTATTGCACATACAAAACAAACATGTACTTCTTATGCCAATGGATTCTATTTTGATTTATTTAATTCGAAAGTTGTTGTTGATTTAATGTACATAAAAAAAAACAGGTATTGGCTACCACTACTTGAGATCATTGGTGTTAGCTACACGAAGTTGAAAGTTTCAGTTGGATTTTCATATATGGAACATGAAAAGGAGGAAAATTTCACGTGGGCACTAGAGAAGCTAAAAGAGTTGTTTGCTTCTGAGAAGTTGGTACAAAATATTTTGGTTACTAGTCGTGAATTGGGGCGCTGATGGATGTTGTGTTTTCAAACTCAACTCATTTGTTGTGTTTGTTCCATATTTCAAAAGATGTTAGTATGAAGTGTAAGGAGTATGTTGAATCACATAGGCATGAGCATGTTATGGATATGTGGAACAACATCATAGATTAAAATACAGAGATTGGTTTTTTGGTACACCTAAAACATTTTGAAGTTGTATGTGATGATATTCCAAAATTTGTTCAATATGTGCACGAAACTTGGTTGACACCTTATAAAGAAAGATTTGTTACTGCTTGGAATAATAGAGTCACTCATATAGGGAACACGACAACAAAAAGGTACATCGACGTGCATATGAATATAGTTGCATTACTAATTATCAAATAATGACATCTTGTTTTATATGTGTTTTTTAGGGTTGAGTCTACTCAATGGAGACTAAAAAATATGTTAATTAGTAGCATGGAAGATTAATGTTGAAGTTGAGATGTTGTTAACACGATGTTGAAGCTACAATTAGGTTCAATTAGAGTATCATTTCAGAAAAGTGTTGCTAACATTGAGCATCGGTATAACACTCCATTTTATTCTAAATTGCACGACTTCGTTTCAAGGCGGTGCATATAACACATTGGAAAGGAGCTGAAAATGATAAAATTCGTTGGTTGTGACAAATCAGTATTTGGTTACTTTATTAGAACAACATGTGGGTTGCCTTGTGCGTGTGAACTTGCAGGTTATCAAATACAAGGAAAACATATTCCGTTAGAATCGATACATATGTTTTGGATGAAATTATTCATTGAAGAGCATGAGGTCACTGGAGAAAGTGGAACACGGTTGGATTTAAAAGAAGAGTGTGAAGAGCTAAAGAAGTATTTCAGTACACTGGATATTGTGGGCTAGAGGGCGATGAAGAAAAAATTTCGAGAACTAACACATTCATCCACAACTTTCATGTGTCAACCACCAGTGAAGTACAAGACAAAGAAGGAAAAGAAGAAGAGTAAAAATGGTGAAGAGAGTGATGTGCATCGTGATCTTTCACGGTGGGAATATGCTGAGGACTTGCAGGAAAGTCAAAGTACGAAGAGATCTTGTACAAAACCAACTGAAAGTCAACCGTTCAACGTGTCTTCAAAACTAAAATATTTGTCTCAGTTTTCTGTTTTCTTACATCAATACATTGATGGCATTGTTGATGTGGATGACGATGGAACTTGTGGTTTTTGGTCGATTGCTGCTTTACTTGGATGAGGTGAAGAGTCTTGGCCTTTGGTTTAGACGTAATTAGATATTGAAGTTTATCAACATAATCAACTGTATTCCAATTTGTTCTATGACACGGTACTTGAAGTTATGAATATGTTGCGGGTAGCTAGCTTGGGTGTGTAGGATCGTGAAAAGTGGATGACGATTCCTAATATGGGTTACCCTATTACTTTTAGATACAGTGTTATATTGGTCTCATTTTTCGGGAACCTTAACATCACATTCTTCTCGTTAGTGATACCTTCATGCATAGCTTCAAGTTGACACAAAATAATTGCATTTGGTTTTTTTAACAACAATCATTGGGTTCAGGTGAAGTTGAAATTCAATTGTCCTTTGTCTCCTGCTATAGACCGATGAAAACAGAGTTGTAGTGAAGTTGCAAGAGTATGGAAATCAGTATATGCGAGACATATTAGGCACTAGGAAGAAGAAATTAAGTCGACATAATTTATCTTATAATAATATTAGAGCACTTTTGCAATATAGTTCGTTAAAAATAAAATAAAATTAAAAAAAAAAAATCATTAATTTTATTACTGCCTGCCAGATTTTTTAAAATTTCCAAAAAATTTATTGTGTACCGGATTTTTAAAAAAAAAATCCAATAGCTTTTATATGTTGTCAGATGTTTGCAAAATTTCCAAAAAAATTTGTTATGAACCGGATTTTTCAAAACATCCAGTAGATTTTATACATTACCAATTCTTTCCAAATATTCGACAATTTTTGTTCTGTATTTTTCAAATATCCATGTATCCAAATTTCTTTGAATTTTTATCGGCAATTAACAAAATGTCCAATATTCCTTCATATTTTTACAAAAAATCCAGTACACATGTAAAAAATCCAGAAATTCTTCATCCCATTGATAAAATTTAGAAAAAAATCCAGGATCTTCATAAAAATATCCAGTATTCACCTAAATTTAAAAAAAAAAAATAGTAAAGACATAATCGTAATCGCAGCCCCTTTGTGGAGATGCCAGGTCAAAATTGAGGTGCTAAGAAGAAACCTCAGTAAAATGTGATCTAGTGAAATTTATTTTAGAGTTTTTCAAGGTTATATAATTATTTTAAAAATATATTTAACTTATTTAAATAATTGAGAAATAAAAAATTAAATAAAGTTTATTTAAAGAACTCAAAAAAATTGTTTGAGAAAAACTGCAGAAACATTGTCCTTGTTATAGGCGATTTCATCTTATAATAAACAGACAACAAAAACAAGTATCCTTATATATGCATTACTGATACATTGAATTCAATACAAGTTTGCATAGGACTAGTGTATGCAGAAATTTAGAGGTAACAAACAACGCAAGTTATTCCAGGCATTTTGCTTCAATTTCCTCTAGTGTAAGCCCCTTAGTTTCTGGTACAATGAAGTATATGAATCCAAGCGACGCCACGGCTATTGCGCAAAATATGTAAAACAAAATTCCTGCTCCCAGTAAATCCTGTAAACATAAGCAAAAAAAGACACGCAATTTCGATAGTCATTTGTGAAATATGAAAATCATGTGATTGAAGATGACATGTTAGAAATATATGGTCTTTTTAAAGATTTTACTCACCTTCAGTGGGGAAAAGGCGAATGTAACTAGGGTATTTGCTGCAAAATTGATGAGAACTGCTATACTGAGTCCTCGACCTCTTAAGCGCAAGGGAAAAATCTCTGCTATCATAAGCCAGCCCATTGGACCAAAGGAAATCTGGAAAACAACAGAGTCGCTAAATGTTGTAAGCATGGACGTATGAATTATGATAAAAAGAGGAAAAGGTGACATTCCATGACGAATGAAGAAAAAAAGATTATTCACCTGATAACAGCCGACATAGAGCAGCAGACCAACTACAGCAAGAACTGCCGCATTATCCAAGAATATGTAATATGAACCCAGTAAGAATAAGGAGACCACCTGCCATACAAATAAACACATGTTCTTGTTTGTTTACAGCTGAGATTTCTACATTCATTCCTTTTATCTAATTAACTATATTGACATAGCACACAGGACTTATTAGCAGACTCGACTGAGCCTCTAAATTTGAGATAGAAATGAATATCGTTTCTTTCTCGAGAAATTGCTATCAAAATTATCTGACAAAGTCTGAGAGATAGATAGGAACTTACTATTCCGGAAACTCCTCCAAGTAGTAAAGGTCTCCTTCCAAGTCTATCAACAACGACAACAGCCACTCCAGTCATAATCAACTAGAACAAAAACAGAATGACAGGAAAAAATTAGATAAAATAACATTTCATATCTTGAAAAATATATGTACAATCCACGAAATCGAACTTTGTATATAATAGAAACTCAAAAAAATATGATACTACAACTACATTAATACATAAATTCAAATGTTGATTATTAAGAATATGAGAAAATGAAATCTACCTTGAATACACCAAGCAGAATAGAGACCCGGGTAGCATCAGATGCTAAGGAGAATCCTGCACTCTGCGAAATTTAATTGGATAACAATAGTGTCATTACACTCTATGGTGCCATGTAATAATAGATTCTACGAATTTGCAACAGTATTCCTTGATTCAAACTAACATAACACCTGAAGGATTGATGCGGCGTAGTAGAGAACACTTGGTTGCCCTGTGATCTGTCATAAATTTGCATCTTATCGTAAAAATATACTGTAATGTTGGTAACTCTTATAATTATTACTATTTCACTTGAGCAATTATAATACCTGTTGAAACAAAACCAATCCTGCACTAATCACAAGGGCCTTCCTGCATTTTCCACGGAACATTTCTACAAAGGTAACATCATTTTCTACACCTATATAAGAAAGCTCTGCCATTATCTCGTCTACTTGCTGAGGCGCAGAATCATGAAATGTCCGACCTTGAAGCTGGCACAAACTATGAATTGCTGTGTCTTTCAAATTCTGAACATCCCCTTTTCTCTGTATAGCACGCAAAAGTAGCCATCTAGGAGAAGCTGGGAGCCACCACATTCCAAATCCCATTATTACTGCAATAGGGCTACTAATTCCAAACATATACCGCCATCCAGAAACAGTGTCTACCCACAAGCTACCTAGTCCATACCCTGCCTGCACAAATTTGCGATATACAGCCATTTTTAGTAATATTGAGAAACTAGGAACAGAAAATAATTTGATAATAGAAGATTATTTTTGAGGAAGCTTTACAGCAGTAAAAGGGAAAACTAAGTTCATTTGCTTTTCTGCATTTATAGAACATACAGGAAAATTCAAGGTTCTACCGGAAATGTTCAAGAACTTACAACGATCCCAATCACTATAAAGAATTCTTTCAGAGAGATTAGTAGTCCGCGTATTGGTGTTGGAGCTGTCTCTGCGATGTACATTGGAGCAGCATGCATTGCCTGAAAGAGAAAGAATGAAGACAGTGTATCTTGCTTTGAAGTTAACAAGTTACAGAGAAAATATACTACACATTATTAATAATTTCAAGATTAAGAAGACGCTATACATTAGTAAAAAGACGCTATAAGCTAGCGAGAGAAAGTTAGTTAATTCCTATAATTGTTACATGTCGATGATTCCTCTACTATAAATAGGGGTGGAAATAGGCCAGGCCGATAACAGGGGCCTACAGGCTAGCCTACATAGGCTCAGGCCAGACCAAGCTATTTTTTTAAATAGAAAAGGCTTAGGCTTTTTTATAAGCCTATTTAGTTAAAAAGGCTAGGCCTCAGGCCATAAAAAAAGCATTTTTAAGCCTAACAGGCCGGCCTATTTAAATAAATATGAATAATTTTTTATTATCTTATGTTATGTTTTGTATTTTTAGTTAAAATACATAAATAAAAATTGGTTATTTTGGAGAACTTGTGAGAATAAGATGAAAAAACCTTATGAACAATGTTATAAGTTGTTTTCATAAGTTATCTTAAACAAATAGTCTCACAAAACTTATGCTAATAGATAAGTTAAAATAACAATGCAAATAAACTTTTAGTCTCATTGATTTTTTAGTTTGTTAGTCTATTTAAACATTATTTTAATTGTGCATTTACGTATTTATAAAATAATAGACTTTTATGTAGGCTAACAGGCTAACCAGGCCTTAGAAAAGGCCAGGCTCAGGCCTAAAAATAAGCCTATGACAGGCTACAGGCCAGGCTTAGGCTTCAGTTATTTTGGCAGGCCAGACTTAGACTTGGCAAAGCCTAACTCGGCCCAGCCTATTTCCACCCCTAATTATAAATGCAAAATCAGACCTATACATACAAAAAATACAAAATAAGACACCTAGCCTAATCTCCTAACTATGGGATTTACTTCTGTCTATACAAGGAAATATCCATTTAAATTCATCCTCTCCGGCATTCTGATAGGAAATCTCACCTTGCATTTGTAAGAAATTGATTCTAAGATTCAAATGTGACACTCCAGCC
Organism: Lathyrus tuberosus; assembly: GCA_022829125.1. NCBI lineage: Eukaryota > Viridiplantae > Streptophyta > Magnoliopsida > Fabales > Fabaceae > Lathyrus > Lathyrus tuberosus. Next base: position 1,049,341 of record JALAZF010000108.1, on the reverse strand, counting down.
ATTGAGTCAAGGCACCCTTAATCAAGGGAATAAAATCAGAAAAGGGAAATTTGGAGCTATACAGATTCTACCAAGACAGGTGCGGCCCATTGTGGGCCTATAGCAAATATCTGCTTTTGCAAGAGATTAATTCCACAAGGACCAAAACATGAAACCACGACCTCCTAGTCACATGGCATCAACTTCAACCACTTCGCCAAGATTCCCTTCAGGGCACAGAAAATAAAAAAAAAATCAAAGGTACCACGGCCCCATACTATTCCCCACTCTCTCCACTTCTAGCCCCTTGGTTAGGAAAATACTCATATTATGTCAAAAATAAACTCTTCTAAATACTTGAGCCACTGGTTAGGTGTAGGAAAACAATATTTATTTTTCTAAAATAAAAGGGTGATATCTTTGTAGCACCACACTTTTTATCAAAGGCGTATCCGGAACTGAGACGACACCGACACATGTGATTACATTTAATTGACTCATTTTCTTAAATTTTTTACCAGTGTCAACGTCCGAGTGTGTGACTAGTGTCTGTGTTTCATAGACAAATATCCAACATTTCCAATTGTCTACAATGTTTGCTACCTCAACAAATCAGAAATGAAAACGTACAAGCTTAGCTGTACCATTCGTATAAAAAAGAGCATACCAATCCAATTCCTATTCCAAATACCAATCTCCCAACCACCAATACAAGAAAATTAGGAGCTAATGCTGTTATAAGTGCTCCAACAAGATACAGCAGTGCAGCTACAATCAGCTCTCTTCTTCTCCCTAAAATAAAATTTACCGTGTCAACTTCGCACTGGAAGGATATATCTAAAATGATAACTGATAAAAATGCATAATTACCTAGGAAGTCAGCAATATTGAAGGCCAACACAGAGCCTATTAAGGCACCATATAATGATCCACTAGTCTGCAAAAGACATCAAGCTTCAATAACTGAGCTCATATTCAAGACCAACATACAATTGCATGAATTAACAAATGATTCATGAAATTACAAAAAAGGCATGTCGCCACGCCCAAATAAAAAACAAATCAATAATTTAATTTCAACTTACAAGAAGGCCAATTTGAACAGAGTCTAAGTTATACCAAGTTATTCCACTTTGTGATGGTGACTGCAAAGAATGGAAATTATAAGTATACAAGCATAGCATTGAAAAAATACAACAATAATAGCAAAGGTAGGAAGAGGAATGACACCAAGAAGATATGGGAAACAAAAACATAGAGTACTGAAATTACATAAAGTGGGAAAGTACTGAATTGGTGCCAAAATTAGAGTAGAAGGGTGTACCTGGATGGAGACTGTTGCACTAGATGTGGCACCAATGTCATAGCCAAATAGTAGACCACCAAAAGCTGGGAAGAGAAATCTGAAAATTTTAAAACATGTTTTAGGTTAGTCTACAAGCAGAGTTCTTATTCTATTTCATCGTCTTTTCACTAGGAAAGAGTATCACACGATTAATTAAAGACTTGCTATCACAAAATCAAGGGTGGATAATGAACATGAAATGATGGCAATTCTCTTCATTGTAGTAGTCAAATTACTTCATCAACATCAAGCCTAAAGGAAAGGAAGAAGCCTAAAAGGAGGAATTTTTTTCACAAGATATGCGTCTAATCAACCTAGTATTATTTTGGTAAGATATTAAATTCCACAGGGTAGCTAAAAGCTCAAGGATAGAGGCTGATGCGCAATAGCAATGCGCATCAGCAATCCTCTATCCTTCATGATTAACACATATCTCCATTCACCAAACCCGATCAACATAACACCACACCTAGAAATTAAAGTCTTCCATACAGCCACTTAAAGATATAGCCCTCTACTTAAAGATATAGTCCAAGCTAAAAGATTATCCTTTATGTAGTGCTAATATTTATTGTATATGATTGATTGAACAGAAACAAAGATATATGATAAATTTTCCAAGCATCATGTACAAAAGAACACAGAAGGGGTCGAAAGGTAATAACACTCACGGGAGAATTGCAGCAGAGATGGAATAGTTTTCCGAAGCATGAAACCCATTAAGCAGAGGCTCCCTTTCAGCTGTAACCTCCGCAGACGACTTTCTTTCCTAATGAAAATCAATGCATTTCAAGCGTTACAATTTATAAAATCAAATAAATACCATAAGACAGCAACAAATTAGTTTCACTAAAACTGTATGAATCAATGTATCTATTTGCAAAAATCCAACTTATTCTTGTTTCAATTTTTCCCAAAAATAGCAAAAGACCAAAACCACACAAATAAATATGATCATACAAAGCATAGACTCCGACATCAGACATAAGGACAACCGATTGATTATATGAAATTACATGTGCTGGTGTCATGAAATTACAAAAACTAAACACTCATAATTCTCTGATTTGAATGGGAAATACTGAAATAGGCATGCAAAACAAAAATCTGTTATTTATATGAACTCTCTCAACAGAAAGGGGAAATTCAGTACTGTATGCCAACTTGTTAAGTGTGTGAAGCGGTTCAACTTGCTTACTGCAACAAACAAGTTCATATTTTTTTTTTAGGTTACCGGAAACTAAATTTCCTACTTTCAACCGTTCCATTACCTGAAAATACCGATTTTCTCAGAAATCAAGCAATGTTTGGAAATGCTAGAATACAATATATATGAAATTGAAATTGAGGGTGCATGTTGAAAGGTGAAAAGTTAAGAATCAAAAAGAGAGAACCTGTGAGAAAGAGGAAAGTGGGGGTTGTTCAGGGTCAGACGCCATTGCTTTGAAGCTTGAAAAGTTGGTGGAATATATAAAATACAATCAAACAGTGAAAATGAAAGTTAGATAGCGGTTTTTATTTATTAGAGTAATTAAAAAATTAAAAAGAAAAAGAAAAAGAAAAAGTAAGGTTTGGATTTATGAGTTTGACAACGATGGATGAAGAGTGAGTATGGTGATTGGAGGAACCAAGCAAGCACATGGATAAGTGTCTAGACACGTATCGAGAGTAATCAGCTTCAACGTATGCATGCATTTTATAACATATCGATGAGGATTGAAATTCATTTTTTATTAGTTGAGTTTTAAATGATTTTTTCTAATAAATGGGATATCCTCTAAATGGGTAGTAGTACTTTGATAATGCTTGTGTAAATGATGTTATGCAACAAATTTTGAAGAATCAATTAGTCTTGCAAAATCCATTGTTATGTAATGGGAGTTTCTGCACATATTTTAAATCTAATATTGCAAGAGGGATTTAAAGTTATGGCTGTATATCCAACCCAACCTATAATAATTTGTATAATTTTGATTTTTGCAACCTGCAGACCTAATTTATTGATGTATTTTTCGTAATTTCATATTATTTTTATTATTATATTAAATAAAAATATAAAATTAATATTTTACTAATAACTATAATTTTTCTATAAAATAAATTACTCTCCATCAATAATACTACTAGGCAGGTTACGTAATTATAAAATTAAATATTATTTCTTTTTCTTGTAACATTTTCAACTTATGTATTTTATAAAAATACTGGGTATTGTTAAATTTTATATTATTATCAAGTGTTATGTCATGTTTGATGAATTTTATTAGATATTATTGTTGAGAATGTAATTCTTTGTGTCGAAGTAGGTAGCGCTCGACAGAAACAAGGATGTGTCGAAATTAGTCTAGTGTGTGTGTGTGTGTCGAAGTGTCGAAGCAGGTTGTCTGACACAATATTTTGACTTAGACAAAAATAGAAATTATGGGCTTTTGTATTTTTGGGCTTTAGCTTAGGGAGCAATCTAGCTCAATTATAAATAGGGAGTAACTCTATTATGAATTGTAACACACAACAGAAAGTGCAGTTGCACAGTTGAATAATATTTTCTCAGTTTGAGAGCAGAGAGTTACTCTACAAAAATCATCTTCGTCTTCTCCAATTTTCGTCAAACCTTAATCTTCTTTCTTATTCAATTTTCTTTCTTCTTCCATTAACAATTGTTGCGCATAATCACTCTTGCAATCAATGTGTGATTGATTCACTCGAGTGAAAAGTGAAGAATAAGGGATTCATATCAGCTGATTGAATCTTGTTCATCAATATTGGTTCAGAATTACTCAAAGTCTTGGTTTAATTCCAATATCTGGTATCTAGAGCTTCGGTTGTGATTCGTGGAAGCAAAACACGATTGCAGTGAATCATCCAAACGGGCATTTTCTGGCGAGTCTTCTGATTCTCAAGAACAATAATTTTGAGAATTGGTGCAAGCAGATGAAGGTGATTTTTTGTTATCAAGATCTTTGGGATCTTGTGAAGGAAGAAGTAACACCGCTTGCAAAAAATGCGACAGATTAAGAAAAGACTACATACAAAGAATTGAAGAAGAAATATTATAAAGCTCTGTTTATAATTCATCAATGCATTAATCCAGATGATTTTAAAAAAGTTAGTGATGTAGAATCAGCGAAGGAAACATGGAAAATTCTGGAGAAATCGTTTGGAGGTGCAGAGAAGGTGAAAGATGTGAGGTTACAAACTCACAAAAGAACCTATGAATTGCTTCAAGTTGAGGACAATGAAAGCATAACTGATTTCTTCACTAGGGTTACTAAATTGATGGATCAAATCAAAGTATGTGGAGAAGTGTTGACATCAAGATTAGTTGTTGCAAAGTTAGTAGTAGCCATAGAAGAGTCGAAAGACTTGTCAACATTGATAAAGGAAGAGCTTCAATGAACGCTTGAATCTCATGAACAAAGAATGGCTGAAAGAGTTGCAGGAAAGTCGAAGAGTCGTGTGACTTTGTAGGCGCAATCAGCAAAAGAAAAGAAAGGTAAAGGAAGTTGGAATGGCAACAAAGGCAAAAGAGGCTACAACAATTCGACTGGTCAAAATCAACATGAAGGAAATTGGTCGAATCAGAGAAAACCCTGGAATTAAGGCAACCAAAGAGGTGGTGCTGCAGGTAGAGGAAGAGGTGGTGGTCGAAAACTTGACAAAAGTCACATTTAGTGTTACAATTGTCAGAAGTATGGTCAATATTCTAATGATTGTCCTGAAAAACAGAAGAATCAAGAAACTGATGCAAAGCTGGCGAAACATGAAGAAGAAGAGATGTTGTTGATGGTTACAACGAGAGATGAGGAGAGATTCAAGGATCAGTGGTACTTGGACTCAGGATGTTCATCACACATGTCTGGAAGGAAAGATTGGTTTGTCAATATAAAACTCTAAATGAAGAACATGGTGAAATTTTCAAATGATAATACTCTAGCAGCTGAAGGTATTGGTGATGTTCTGATTATGAGGAAAGATGGACAGAGGTCAGTAATTTCTAATATATTTTACATACCAGACATGAAGAGTAATTTGCTCAGTATAAGATAGTTGGTCCAAAAGAATTACAAAGTGTCGATTAAAGAAAAGATGATGAGAGTACTCGACTCAGGTGGTAGGTTAATCTTGAAGGCACCAATGTCTCGGAATATAACCTTCAAGATTGAACTTAATGTGATTGAGCATAAGTGCCTTGCAACTGTAACCAACAGAGATGAATGGATATGGCATTATAGACTTAGTCATCTTAATTTCAAAGGCATCGTAGATTTGAAGAGAAGAAATATGGTTTTCAGGATTACCATAAATCGACATCCCAAACGAAGTATGTGAAGAATGTGTCTAGGCAAACCAGCACAAGAACAACTTCAGCAAGGATGCATGAATCAAGTCGAAGGTAATTCTTAAAGTCGTATACTCTGATATATGTGGTCCGGTCCAGATGGATTCGATTAGAGGTAACAGATACTTTGTCATTTTCATAAATGATTTCAGTCGAAAACTATGGACTTACCTGATCAAGAAGAAAAGTGAAGTGATCGAGGTATTTTCCAAATTTAAATCTATGGTCTAAAGACAAAGCGGTCGAAAGCTAAAGATTCTGAGGACTGATAATGGTGGAGAGTATTTTTCGAAAGATTTCGATGCATTATGTGAGAAAGAAGGGATTATGCATGAGGTGGTGCCACCCTACACTCCACAGCAGAATGGAAATGCAAAAAGTAATAAAAGAACCATCGTGAATATGGTGAAAAGTATGTTGAAAGGCAAGCATGTAACACCCATATATAAAACTCATACATCAAAGCATAAATATTATATATGAATCCAAGTGTTTGGTACTGAAACACCATAAGCTCCTAGTTAACACATTATATATATTACATGCCCTAAAATACAACAACTAAAAGTTCTAAAGGCATAATATACACAAGATGTTCAAAAGATAAAAACTAAGAACTAGATCAACAATGATCTCAAAATAAACTCCGCTACGGAAGCTAGCCATCAACAAGCAAGGAAAATATCACACGACCTTATCCTTATCCTTCTCGAAACCTGAAGCACCTGAAATACATCAATAACGTGGGGTGAGATACATCAAATCTCAGTGAGTTCCTTATCTTATGGATTCTCTCGTATTAACAAGGTTCTAATAATCCTAACTCAAGTCTGGGGAAAAGGGGAAAGGACTCTTGAGTTCACACTTCAATTCTCACACTATATGGAAACATGCCATGAGTTCATCAACTCAAAAGTATCATTAATCGATAACCATACCAAGGTACCTCCTGTTCCCGTCCGCTTCTACGTCTAGAAGGCGATCCGAGTCATAGATCCTTGTAATCTACTTGACATACGAATGGATTCGGGTTCTACGGGCCTTTTACCGTTATGAACCGTCACTTCACACGGGCCATTTACCGTCACAAGCATACGCTCCATGGGCGCCATTCGTACAGCACGGGGAATCAAACCTACCAAGTAGTTGTGCATCCATTTCAGAGGAGTCCGAGACTCATGAAACTACACTCAAGATAAACCGGTTACGATTACATGATCACATACAACAATACGATTGTATTCGACAATCACAAGGCTATAATGCCTTAAGGACTCTCATGCCTTTCTAAAACCACAAGTTTAACCACATGTTTCATACTAGTGTTTCACTCTCCACTAGGCCAATACTCGGCAAGGATGTATCTTCCAACAACCCGTGCCCAAGCATCGCCATCTAGGGTTGTCTACAATTTCTAGTTCCTTACTAGATTCTCCTATAGTTCAAGTTTGAGGTTTCCTCACTCTTCCTATATCATTTTCATATTGGCATGCATATTCACTTACAACCATGCTAAACAATAGTAGGGTAGGCAAGACATGTCATAATTGCATAGTAGAATAATATATAACAATTAAACATAAATATATCACTTTTGGAACTTTCTCGATTATTTAATCGGTCAGTAAAATCGACATATTTCATCTCAATTGCATAGAATATTTCCTCAGCTTTACATCGATATAAAGTATGATCGAATCCGATAAACGAGTCGAAAGTTATGAATTTCTTGCTAAAGGATGAAATTTTAACTCCCAGGCCTGCGCGCTGAGCGCGCCCCTGACCGCGCTGAGCGCGGTTCTCCCTAACTTGAGGGGTTGCAGATTTCCTTGAGCGCGCTGAGCGGGCTACTGCGTGTTGAGCGGGCTCTACGATTTCCAGAAAAATACCTCAGCAAAACAGAAACTTCCTCCACCTCCAACCCTCTTACAAACCACCATCAACCACCAACAGAGGTACCATTAACATAGTTAGAGCATGGTTTGAAAAATAACATTCTTAAACTTACATTTTTCTCAAGAACACAAAATTCTACAAACCCTATAATTTTCCAATCAATCCAAAGTAACCAAAACATCAAAACAAGCATCAATATATATTTCTACAAGTATATTGATCATTCCTTTCGATTTATATCAATTTTCAACTGTTAAAACATCGATTCCCACATTCTAACCTAAAACTCATATTATCCAAAACTCTAAAAAGAGGTTTCTAACTAGAACCCACCTTGAAATGAGCAAGATGAAGATGATGAGAAGATTGGGTGATGATTTGATGAATGGATGATGATGATTCTTGAAGTTCTTGAACTTCTCTTCTTTTCCTCTTTTCTCTCCTTTCCTTTCCTTTTCCTTCATTCTTTCTTCTTTCTCTCTCTTTCTTACTATCTTTTTCTTTTTATGTTTGGAAAGTTGAAGGAAATAATAAGTAGTAAACTTAGTATTAGAAATAATACTACTAAATGTCCAAAAAGTCTCTTAAGTACAAATTAATAAAATACCTCAGAGTCAGATAATATTAGTTGGATTTATTCTAAGTTCCTCAGTTACTCTAATTATTTTGTCAAATAATTTCTCAGAGTACACTAGGCTCAGTCGATCACAATATAATATTATCCGGAGTAATAAAATACGGGGTATTACATCCTCCCCCCCTTAAATAGAAATTTGCCCTCGAATTTAAAGATTACCTGAACAGATGAGGGTAAGCATCTCGCATTTCTGATTCAAGTTCCCAAGTTGCATCGCCCGGATGCGTTACATCCCACTGCACCTTAACGAGTGAAATGTCCTTGTTCCTTAATACCTTTGTTTCTCTTCCCACAATGCGGCTCGGTTGAGGTTCAAACATGAAGTCTACTTCTATTTCAATAGTATTAGGTAGAATCGGCTGAAAAGGATCTGGAACAAACCTCCGAAGTTGAGATACATGGAAAACATCGTGCATTTCCGACAGAGAAGGAGGTAAGGCCAACCTGTATGTTACTTCGCCAATCCTTTCTAAAACTTGATACAGTCCCACGTATCTCGGACTTAACTTCCGTGACTTAAACGGTCCTTTCAGTCTTAATCTCGGAGTAACTTTCAAAACACATGGTCATTTTCTTCAAATTCCAAAGGTCTCCTTCGATTGTCCGCATAACTCTTTTGTCGATCTTGTGCTTGCTTAATTTTCTCGCGGATCATTCGAATCTTTTCTGTAGTCTCTTGGTTGATTTCGGGTCCTAAGATTCTATCTTCCCCAACTTCCGCCCAACACAAATGGGTCCTACACTTTCTTCCATACAAAGCTTCATAAGGAGCCATTCCAATGCTCGCATGGTAACTATTGTTATAAGAGAACTCAATCAATGGTAAAAGTTCTTCCCAATTCCCTTTACTCTCTAACACACAAGCTCTCAATATATCCTCCATTGTTTGTATTGTTCGTTCAGTTTGACCATCCATCTGTGGATGATTAGACGTGCTCAAACGCAACTCCGTCCCCATAGCTTGTTGTAAAACTTTCCAAAACCTTGAAGTAAACTTCGGATCTCTATCCGACACAATATTAGAGGGAATACCGTGCAATTTTACAATTTCCGCAATAAACAACCTCGCAAGATGACTTGCCTTTAAAAGTAGTCTTCACGGCCAAGAAATGCGCCGACTTCGTTATTCGATCCATAATCACCTAAATCGAATCATAACCACCTTGCGTACGGGGTGACCTACTGCAAAGTCCATAGAAATACTGCCCCACTTCCACACCTGGAATGTCTAAAGGTTGCAATAACCCACCCGGTCTTTGATGTTCAATCTTAACTTGTTGGCACACCGCACATTCCGACACCAGGACCGCAACATCTCTTTTCATACCGGACCACCAATAGTCCTTCTTTAAATCTTGATACATCTTTAAGGAACTCGGATGTATAGTAAAAGCACCTTATTCGCTCTCCCTGGATGATACTTCAGTTCTAAATCATAATCCTTTAAGTACTCCATCCACCTTCGTTGTCGCATGTTTAACTTCCTTTGGTCAAATAAATACTTCTAACTCTTATGGTCATTGAGCATTTCGAAACGTACACCATACAAATAATGTCGCCACACCTTTAGTGTAAACACAACCGCCGCCAATTCCAAATCATGAGTTGGATAATTCTGTTCATGAATTTTCAATTGTCGGGAGGCATAAGCTACCACCTGACCGCCTTGCATCAGAACACCTCTCAATCCCATCTTAGAAGCATCACAAAACACTTCGTAAGAGTTGTTAGGATCAGGTATGATTAACACAGGAACCGTTGTCAATCTTTCCTTCAACTTCATGAAACTTTGCTCACAACTCGAATTTCACTCAAAAGCAAAATCTTTACAGGTAAGTTTCGTCATTAGTAAAGCCAACTAAGAGAAACCCTCGATGAACCTTCTATAATAACTCGTCATTCCTAAATTCACACTTGATTAACTTAGCAAAAAGTTGCTTCTCTTGCAACACGGATAAAACAATTCTCAGATGCTCTTCATGCTCTTGTGAAGTACGAGAATAAACAAGAATATCATCAATGAAGGTTACAACAAACTGGTCCAAGTAAGCTTGAAATATACAGTTCATGTAGTCCATAAAATAGCTGGAGCATTAGTCACACCGAAAGGCATCACTAAGAATTCGTAATGACCATAACGGGTCCTAAATGCAGTCTTAGGTACATCGGAACTTTTCACTCGAATATGGTGATAACCCTACCTCAAATCAATCTTCGAGAACACACAGACTCCTTTCAATTGATCTAACAGGTTGTCTATCCTGGGTAAGGGATACTTGTTCTTAATGGTGACTTTGTTCAACTGACGATCGTCGATACACAACCGCATCCCACCGTCCTTCTTCTTTACTAACAATATTGGAGCTCCCCACGGTGAGACACTAGGTCTAACAAAATGGTTAGCCATAAGCTCTTCCAATTGTTCCTTCAGTTCTCTCAATTCAAGCGGTGCCATCCGATACGGAGAAATGGATATAGGAGCCGTTCCCGGTACCAGGTCAATAGAAAATTCCACTTCTCTCTCCAAAGGAAGAGAAGTGACATCTTCGGGGAAAACTTCTGGAATCTCACAGGCTACTGGAAATACACAATTTCACACATTGCATTAACACAAAGGAGTGTGTTGCTCCACAATCAAATAAAACAAAACAAGGACGTCCGTTAACGAAACACGTACCTGCAATCAAGGAGTTATCGCCCTTTGCTTTCTTTGCATCCAGAGTATACACTCGACCGATACTCTTTCCTTGTGCTTGATTCTTATCCAGAGAACAACCTCTCGCCATATGGCCCACCTTCTGACATTGATAACACTTCACTCCTTCATAGCGACATCTACCAGAATGCATCTTACCACAAGTACTACACACAGGAGGTGCACTAGTCCTAGAATTCTGGACTTGTTTCCCTTTGAAAGCTTGTTGCCTAGGCCTAAACTATTGGCTTGACCTCCCACAATTATTCTGATTCGACCTACGCGAATCCCCTTCTGTCTGAACACTCCTCAAATCGTTCTCAACCACATAACCTTGCCTTAGCGACCCGACATAAGCAGTTACTGCCACACTACCTTGCCTCAACTGTTAAAATTCAAACTCTCTTCGGATCCTCAAAGAACTAGGAAGGTACTTTTCCATAAAAGTAGCCTTGATTTGCTCCCACACTTTAGGCACACCTTGAATAGTCATAAAAGCTGAAGCAATATCCCACCACCTCTTAGCAGGACCTCTCAGTGAGTGAGAAGCAAACGCTACCTTGTTCTCCTCACTACAATAAATTATCAAAAAGATTCTCTCCATGCCAGCAATCTATTCGTGAGCCTTCACGGGATCCAATCCGCCATGAAATTTTGGGGGATTCATGCGGATAAAATCTCGGAATTTCCCACCTTTAGCTTCTGGAACAACCACTTGAGGATGAAAACCCCCATTCATCTGTTGCACCATCCGCTGCATGAATTTGTTCTGTTGTTGTTGCATCTGTTGCATAAACTGATACAAAGGAGCATTCCCATCGCCACCCGGCGGATTCGCCACGGGATGATTCGCTCCGGATCTACCACAGTTTCTGCTTCCGCCAGCCATGTTCCTAAACGTCATATAGATAAGATTAAGTTGATCAGGCTCAATACTATACATATAACACTTAAGACCAATGGCGACACAACGCATATGAAACGGAAAGAAATACTTATACTATTTCATGGCTAGGTCGAGGATACGACCTGCTCTGATACCAACTGTAACACCCATATATAAAACTCATACATCAAAGCATAAATATTATATATGAATCCAAGTGTTTGGTACTGAAACACCATAAGCTCCTAGTTAACACATTATATATATTACATGCCCTAAAATACAACAACTAAAAGTTTTAAAGGCATAATATACACAAGATGTTCAAAAGATAAAAACTAAGAACTAGATCAACAATGATCTCAAAATAAACTCCGCTACGGAAGCTAGCCATCAACAAGCAAGGAAAAGATCACATGACCTTATCCTTACCCTTCTCGGAACCTGAAGCACCTGAAATACATCAACAACGTGGGGTGAGATACATCAAATCTCAGTGAGCTCCCTATCTTATGGATTCTCTCGGATTAACAAGGTTCTAACAATCCTAACTCAAGTCCGGGGAAAAGGGGAAAGGACTCTTGAGTTCACACTTCAATTCTCACACTATATGGAAACATGCCATGAGTTCATCAACTCAAAAGTATCACTAATCGATAACCATACCAAGGTACCTCCTGTTCTCATCCGCTTCTACGTCTAGAAGGCGATCCGAGTCATAGATCCTTGTAATCTACTTGACATGCGAATGGATTCGGGTTCTACGGGCCTTTTACCGTTATGAACCGTCACTTCACACGGGCTATTTACCGTCACAAGCATACGCTCTATGGGCGCCATTCGTACAGCACGGGGAATTAAACCTGCCAAGTAGTTGTGCATCCATTTCAGAGGAGTCCGAGATTCATGAAACTACACTCAAGATAAACTGGTTACGATTACATGATCACATACAACAATACGATTGTATTTGACAATCACAAGGCTATAATGCCTTAAGGACTCTCATGCCTTTCTAAAACCACAAGTTTAACCACATGTTCCATACTAGTGTTTCACTCTCCACTAGGCCAATACTCGGCAAGGATGTATCTTCCAACAACCCATGCCCGAGCATCGCCATCTAGGGTTGTCTACAATTTCTAGTTCCTTACTAGATTCTCCTATAGTTCAAGTTTGAGGTTTCCTCACTCTTCCTATATCATTTTCATATTGGCATGCATATTCACTTACAACCATGCTAAACAATAGTAGGGTAGGCAAGACATATCATAATTGCATAGTAGAATAATATATAACAATTAAACATAAATATATCACTTTTGGAACTTTCCCGATTATTTAATCGCTCGGTAAAATTGACATATTTCATCTCCATTGCATAGAATATTTCCTCTGCTTTACATCGATATAAAGTATGATCGAAACCGATAAACGAGTCGAAAGTTATGAATTTCTCACTAAAGGAAGAAATTTCAACTCCCAGGCCTGCGCGCTGAGTGCGCCCCTGACCGCGCTGAGCGCGGTTCTCCCTAACTTGAGGGGTTGCAGATTACCTTGAGCGCGCTGAGTGGGCTCTGCGATTTCCAGAAAAATACCTCAGCAAAACAGAAACTTCCTCCACCTCCAAACCTCTTACAAACCATCATCAACCACCAACAGAGGTACCATTAACATAGTTAGAGCATGGTTTGAACAATAACATTCTTAAACTTACATTTTTCTCAAGAACACAAAATTCTACAAACCCTATAATTTTCCAATCAATCCAAAGTAACCAAAACATCAAAACAAGCATCAATATATATTTCTACAAGTATATTGATCATTCCTTTCGATTTATATCAATTTCCAACCGTTAAAACATCGATTCCCACATTCTAACCTAAAACTCATATTATCCAAAACTCTAAAAAGAGGTTTCTAACTAGAACCCTCCTTGAAATGAGCAAGATGAAGATGATGAGAAGATTGGGTGATGATTTGATGAATGGATGATGATGATTCTTGAAGTTCTTGAACTTCTCTTCTTTTCCTCTTTTCTCTCATTTCCTTTCCTTTTCCTTCCTTCTTTCTTCTTTCTCTCTCTTTCTTACTATCTTTTTCTTTTTATGTTTGGAAAGTTGAAGGAAATAATAAGTAGTAAACTTAGTATTAGAAATAATACTACTAAATGTCCAAAAAGTCTCTTAAGTCCAAATTAATAAAATACCTCAGAGTCAGATAATATTAGTTGGATTTATTCTAAGTTCCTCAGTTACTATAATTATTTTGTCAAATGATTTCTCAGAGTACACTGGGCTCAGTCGATCACAATATAATATTATCCGGGGTAATAAAATATGGGGTATTACAGAGCATTTATCCAAAGAGTTATGGGGAGAAGTTGTGTCGACTATAACATACATCTTGAACAGGTGTCCGACGAAAAGGCTAAAAAGAATTACACCAGAAGAGTGTTGGTCTAGTGTCAAACTTAGCCTAAGTCATTTGAAGGTGTTTGGATCTATAGTACATAGACATGTGCCAAATCATTTGAGAAGAAAACTTGATGACAAGTCGATTCAAATGATCTTGATAGGATATCATTCGACTGGAGGATACAAGTTATTCGACCCAGTGAACAAGCAAGTAGTGATCAGCATGGACGCGATCATAGATTAACTTAAGGAATGGGATTGGACTGAGAATGTTAAGAAGGATTCAGTGGGAATCTTATGTGAAGAACCAGCTAGTGAAGTCGAAAGAGAAGTTTGACAAGAAAAAGTCAGAGGTGAAGCAGGCCCAAGCAGACCTCAACGAACAAGACACATATTTGCAAGGTTGCAAGAATGTGTGATTACATCAGATGACGTGGTCAATGAAGAAGGTGAGCTGGTACACTATGATTTCTACGCATATGTCAACAGTCAATGTAGCTCAGACATTGAAAGATTCGAAGTGGGTGAAAGCAGTTAATGAGGAACTAGAGTTCATCGAAGTCAACAACATTTGGTCACTTATCAAATTGCCTCAGGGCAAAAAGGCAATTGATGTGAAGTGGGTATACATGGTGAAGCTGAATCCTAAAGGAGAAGTAACTCGACACAAAACGAGACTTGTGGCAAAAGGATTTCTTCAGAAAGAAGGAATCGACTTCGACGAACTTTTTTGCACCTGTTGCTAAGATCGAAAAAATCAGATTGGTTATTCGTCTAGCAAACGTGAACAATTGACACATATGTCAGATGAATATGAAATGTGCATTCTTAAATGACCCCTTAAATGGATGAAAAAATTTATATCTAATACTAACAAATGTCACAAAAATATCATTTAAAATTTTAATAAAAGAGATTAAAAATGCAACATTATCGTTATAAAATAGTTTTACACTAAATATATCATTCAACTATTCAATTTAAAATAACAGTGCTGACACAAGAAAGTTATTTACAGTTTTATTTTTTCTTAATAAAAATAATAGTTTTTAAACATTAAGTTTATTACATTGTAATATATAAAATATTAATATTTTTAGTATTTACTATTTTAGATTTTAAAAAGAGATTAATTGTTATGCACTGTCATAGTAAAAAGTTTTACACTGTCAATGCATCACAATCACCCGTTGGTATTACTTTTTAAGTGGTTAATGTTAAAGTCAAACCTTTTAAATAAATCGACGGTTGTGATTAACTGACAGTGTAAAAACTCTTTACACTGTCAGTGCATATCAATTAAATTCATTAAAAAATAATTTTAAAAGTTGTGTAAAAAAAATACTTTTAAAACAGTTGTTAGTATTTTCCATAACTTATACTCACACAAAAAAGGTTTACTATTTTAAAAATAGAATTTACTAAACTATGCGAACCTAATATCAATTTGATGTGATTCATGCCAATTTTAATTTATAAAAAGAAAGCAATAAAAAATAGAGTGAGTGTTTTTCTTATTAATTAATGTAAGTAATGTTCAGGAATTAGTGAAAAATAATGTACATTATTTAAAACAGGATGTTTGCTTTTGTTAATAAACGAAGATAAAGCTAAACTTTCGTATTTAATTTCTAAAGTTATAAAACAAGTTGATGTTTTTTAATATTTAAAAATAAATAAAGATGAAGATTACTTCATATATAATGCTTTTCTAGTTGTTTTGACTTCAATTTTTCCCATTGTTTATGTGGAGTTTCTCGTAAATACTCATTAGCAAACTTTCTCACTAATAAGTGGGAGGGTTAGGTATACTCTAACTTTTTTCTCATGATTGGTGAGGGCAAAATGTTACACTATATTATCGTTAAAAATAATTAGCACATCTTATGAATAAAGTCTAAGTATGCTATGTTATGCTTAAATTGTGCTTTGTTTTAATTTTAGCAAAAACATCCGCAAATTTGTTTGATTCTCTATTGACATGAATGCATTTATACTTGTCCATTTTCCTTAACTTTTGATGAATTTGCACCAAAGATAAACTGGTGTCTTTCTTTTGATGTTCCAACCTGATTGTCTCGTAAGTTTCATTTGAGTCTATTTGGATGATCAACTTTCATTGTCTGCTAATTTTGTTAAACATCTTGACTCCTTCGAGAATACCCCATAATTTTACAAACAAAACAAAACATCGGCCTATCGATTTTGTAAACCTACAGATCCAGTTGTCTTTGTTGTCTCGTATCGCACCCCCACATCCTGCCTTTTGGTTGGTAAGCACCACCTCATTAGTATTCAACATCATCCAATTCTCCTCAGGGGGATATCACTTGTGCATTCAGACTGAGCTAGTATTGACATTCACTTTCTGAGTCATTTCTATACTAGCTTGATATTGCTAGACTCTGATGAAGATTGTCTGCACGATGTCCTTTGGCATGATATAATCATCGACATGAATTTTTTAATTCCTCTAATACCATATGACATGGCACACTGTTGCCCAAGTAGCTTGCCAATGTTTCTCTTCCTGGTGGCTGAAATCCCGTTGCAGGTTTAGTTATACCCATTCATGCGATTCTGCTTTTAAAAACTTATCCCGATGATCTTTTTCCACCAGAGTTAACCAGGTGTGTCTTGTGGAAGGGCAATCTCTAATATCATGAAGCATGGTCTCATGTTCACTACCACAGTCAGTGCAGTAAGGATTCAAATGTGTTTGCTTGCAAGATCCACTTTAGTCTGCAACCCCTCATGTTGCATCTCCAGATGAGTAACCAGATTCTTTATGGCCCCTGTATTCTCCATATACTCTTTCAATCTCTTTTTATCTTATTGTTCCATATTCTTGTCAATACACCATTCGTAGACGCCATAGTGTAATTCCATTAGAGGTGTCTCCCCACTTATTATCATCCATGCCCAATTCATTGTTATGAGGATGAATGACTGATATCCATTAAAGAATGTCATGTTGAAACAAGTTATTTAACTTCGCTCAATCCCAATCTCCACAATGAGTTTATAGCTCTTTTACTCTCATATTCAGAGTTATTTGTGCATTTCTTTTCATATGATCCTTTAGCAAAATCTTGTTGTCGTGACATGAAAAATTACCCAAGCGAATAAACGCTCGAATGACAATGAAGTTACCATCGAAGTTTATTTTTTAAAGGGAAAACGTCGATAAAACCCTAAAAGAACAAAAATATGGTCATCGCAATCAAATTCAGGTTCGGGAGTCGATTATGCGCAGGGAAATTATTAGCACCCCACGGTATTTGTTGTATTCAACGGGGACCATTTAATCAATTTTGTGAATAAGAGTGTTAGCCTAAGGTATTTTTTATTTCTTCTAATTATTACGACATATTTACAAAAAGAACGAAATGGAAAAAAGTGTTTAATTAAGGTGTTTGACAAGACGTTGGATCTCGCTCCTACGTATCCATATATGCGATTGGGAATTCAAAGCTACGTAGTTTTTGGTAGAAAAAGATTGTGGATTGTAAAATGAGTTTAGTTGCGCTTAGGAGGAAAAAAAACTCATTTTTGAAAAAGACTCGCGCTAGGGAAATAAAAGCTTGTTGATAAAAGGTCTGCGTTGGGGCGGTAAATTTTGTTTTAAAAAATTGCTTAGTCGCGCACGGGCGAAAAAATGACTCATTGATTGGTAGGATTGTTTTTAAGACGAAAGACTAGTATTCGAAAAGCAAGTTACACGGGTTGTATTCGAACACTCGGGGGTAAAATGGATATGAATCCAATTAGTCATTTTTCATCCAATTTGATTTAGAAAATATGGGCGACGAATCTAGTCACAATTTCTTAAAGGAAGACAAACATTCGAATGGCATGGTATACGGCTTGTATTCGAATACTCGGGGAAAAGGAGATTTACATCCAATTAGTCTTTTTTCTCCCTTGAAGGAATGAACTAGATTTGATTCGTTTGTTAAGTTTAGAAACGAAAGACAAGTGCTCGAAAGGCAAGCTATACGGTTTGTATCCGAACACTCGAAAAAAAGAGGCATACGCCAAATTAATCCTTGTTTATCTAATATTTGGTTTTGAAAATAAAGACAAAAATTAATGCAAATAGAACTAAATCAAATGCATGAATGCGTAAAAAAACAACAACAAAAAAATAATAACGAGAAGAGAATATAGCTAGTAGACATGGGGCGCAAGTGGCAAAATATGGGATATGTTGAATAATTCTTAGGGCCCAAAAATTCAAGCCCAGCAAAACAATAATAATAAGGGTTAATAGTCATTTACCCCCCTGCAATATAGCCGACTTTTGATTTACCCCCCTTTAAAAAAATAATTTTGGATTACCCCCCTGAAATTTTAAAATTTTAAGTCTTTTGCCCCCCAGGTAGAAAAATTACCCCCCTGTAAAAAAAAATTATTTACCCCCTGGTTTTTACACGCTTAGGGGGGGGGGTACCCCAAAATTTCAAGGGGGTAATCCAAAATTATTTTTTTAAAGGGGGGTAAATCAAAACTCGCCAATATTGCAGGGGGGTAAATGACTATTAACCCTAATAATAAAGAAAACACAAATAGAGGTGAAACAATAAAATATGGGGTGTACTGGTAAAGCAGTTCCAAGCCCAATCAGTCAAGCTTAATAAACAAAAAATAAAAACAAAAATAAAGCAAGAAGGCATTGGATGATTTGGATCACCTGATGGAGATCAGATGGCCACGATCCAGCCTCATGATATCACAAGATCTTATCATTTTGGGCCTTATGATCAAAATTTGATGGCTATCTAAGCAGGGACCATGTGGATCCAACAGAGAGGTCTTGTAAAGTATCGTCCCATAATTTAAATATAATGACCAATTGAATTATGACACATGGTCCCTTATATTTAAATTAAATTAAATTAAATTGAATAAAAACAAAGGAAAGAAGAAAAGCAGTAACGTATGAGCGCTAATGAGAAGTGCTTTTCTTCATCTTCTTCATCATGCTCACACAAAAACCTGAGACAAATTTCATTATTTCTCAACAACAACACAAATTCTCAATGATGAACAAATTCAACAATCGGAGAAACAAGTAATAACGAAAGGAAAAGGTATTGTGGTGGAGCAACTCACGAATGTCGAAAGTGATCAGGGAAGAAGAATTTGCAGTGACTAGAAGAGCGGTATGGGTGGCTCTGTGCCATAAACATGGACGTACCAACTAGGAACAATAGGTAACACCTCAATGCATATTGTCTGTGGTACTCAACCAACATATCATCACCTTCAGCATCCTGAGACATCTGCAGGTGGTCTTTATAAAGTTCTTTAAAAAATTTAAATTTAGCATGAGCATTTATGGTGTCAATTGCCTCATTTGGGCCCACAGTTTGGTCAGCCCCTAAATATATAACCACCATCTCGTTGGCTTCATCTTGATTGAGCCTTCTGTGGTCCATTAATTTTCCCCTGATAGAAAGATACTGGAGGCATGAGACGTCATCCTGGATTATGGTCATCTCGCCAATAGGAAGGTGGAAAGATGACATTTATGAATGCCATGGTTTATGGTAGTGTACACAACATTACATAAACCAGCAAGACCAAAGTAACAGATAACATTCTTTAACCAGTTAGCATCGGGATGTTCCAAATCCAATATCTTCCTTTTTTGGTTTACGAAAGTTAAACATTGATGCTCTTGTAAAAAGATATCATCATCACTCGCGATTAAATTAGTTTAACACTGATGTAATGCAAAGATAAATAAATATACCTCTCCTTCTCAAGCATGGCTAGAAGCATGGACTCTATAGAGATTAATTAAAGAGGTGTTCAATGGGCCTCCTTAATAACTATCTTAGGTACATTTGCAGCGGGTTCCTTGAAGGTGCAAGAAACACAAGAAAGTGGGGGGGTGAATTGGGTTTCTAGATTTAAAAAATTTGTGTCACCTAATATATCAAACATCAAAGATAATGATAAATATAAGAACACAAGTATTTTCATTATGGTTCGTTGTTAACAAAGTTACTTCCAGTCCACCCACCTGAGTGATTTCTCCTTCAAAAAGGACTTAATCCATATTATACCCTAGTCTCTCAAGGAAACCAAATGGAACACAAATTGTCTAAGACTTCTTTAGTATTTATATTAACACTAGTCACTCAAGGACTTAACCAAAGGTTAAGAATACAGTGTTGTCTTTACAAAGATTTCTTCTCAAATAAGCAGATAACACACAAAATGAAGATTAAATTATTACATTTAAAATGATATGCAATGAAATCTCTAAGTGTTTCTCTTTTTGTTGTTGTTGTTATGTTGTTGCTTCGGCGTAGGTCAAGACTCGGACTTTTAATATTCTTCTTCCTCTAAATATATAGGAGATAAATAGATTTATTGGATGGTAGAATAGGAATATTCTATTAATTCCACTACTTTACAAACGATACAAAGTCGTCATAAAATCGTGGGGAATTGATAGAAAAAGATATGATAGTCGTTGATAGTACAATTTTTTAAGATACGACACATTTGTCCTTTTAATGAAATCCATTTTTAATTTTACATTTCTTAAATATACTTATCGTCATAATTAGAGGCTTCATATAAGAGATGAAGTGAAGCTTGATCAGAGTCTAGAGTCGTGATGATGTAACTATAAAGTCTATTTAGAGTGAGGCTTGAAAATATTAGAGTCAAGAGTAAATCTGAACAATAAATATATAAGCATTTACTAGTTTGTTCAGATGCTTTGACTTTTAGAGAAGTGATTCATTTGTTTATTGACTTCTAGTCAGAGGCTTCTGGTATAAATTGATGAAGTTTGAGTAGAGTTAAGAGACATGATTTAATAAAGTTTTGTTTCCAAAACCGTTCTGAATAGTTCTTTGTAGAAGTGCTAACTTTAATGAACCTGAAGCTTGACTTTCCTTTAGACACGCCTTTGTATTCTTCCTTTTTTTAATGGTGTGTCATCACTTTAGAATCTACTTTCAGCTTTTTTCAGACATTGTCTGCTTTCAGATTTGACTTCTTCATAATCAAAATCTATTTTCTTTTATCCGCGCATTTAACAAAAATAGTCAAAGTACAAAATTGTTCTATAAACTTTGTTATCATCAAAACATAAAAATAGTTGTATAACCAAACTTGTTCCACCATTCCTCTTGGGCTTCAAGGGCTTCATGAGTTGGGGACACATGGCCCCATGAAGTAGATTCCCAAAGCAGAGGACTACAAAAAGTAGAACCAGATGGTTGTATATTTCAACCTTGTGAACCATTAAACGAGGTATTATCAACTTGTGGCATTGTGGCCCTACCCTGGGCCCTCTCACATCGTACAAACGCGTGTTGGAACACACTGTCGAATATAACTTTATCCTGGTTGTTTTCAACTATTGCAATTGTAATAAAATCAGAAAGTCACATCAAAATATCAACCAAAATGTAATTAGGCACAGATTTGGAGATACATCTCCGAAAACAACACAACGAAATTCTAAGATGTATCTCCAGATGAACTTGAGATTTTCATCAATGGCATAAACCTAATTGTTGCCCTAACCTCCAACCAAATGGCAATGCATGTCTACATCAGCTACCTATTTCGATTTTACCTAAAACATCATTCAAAACACACACAAAATAATGAAATGAGAAACTTACCAACTTACCAAATTTGATTTGTGGATGAGAAGCTTGAATGGAGTGAGTGAACTAGGTTAAACTTGCTCAAATGGTGTTTGGAAATGGTTTGCAGCAAAACAGCTTAAATGGAGTTTTTTGAGTGACTTTTCAGAAAACGAAGGATGAAGAATGAAGGGTCTGACATGGATTTATGAATAAAACACGTCTGAAGATGCATCTCAGTAAAACTCCCTATATTTTGAATTAATCGTTTTTTAGAGATGCATCTCCGAATACACTCTTATGTTATACGGAGATAAATCTCCGATTTAATTTTGGCAAATAAAGGTGGCTTATCCATTTCTACTGAAAGACGTGTAAAAAAATGCATTTGAACATGTATTTTCGGATACTATTGACATTTATGAATTTTTTACCAATGGAAAAGACTGTATGACCTTTAAAGAAAACTCTCTAAAACTTATTTAAAAAATAATACACAACCATCTATATAAGAGAGATGTAACATTCTCCATACAAACACCAAATGAAATAACAACCCAACCTATCACACCAAATTAAAAGGAAGAATCGTGCATAATCCACAAAGATATATCAAAATATATCAAACACATATATTTATATTATTTATAAATACTATTATTTTTTCAGGAATAAATTATTTTTATTTTTATTTTATATGTATACATTTTTTATTTCAATTATAAATATTTTCAATTAATTAAATAAATAATTTAGTATTATATATACAAGAAAAAAACGAAAAAAAGAAGTTGGCTTCCTCCATCTCAACAGCTGAAAGATAAAATAAAGATAAAATTAAAGAAGATTATTCTTTTCACAAGTTGCTCCTCCACCATATCGAAGATGCATTTCTCGACATATTTATTTACACACATTTTAACGTTTTTGTAAATGAATCATCACATTTCACAAAAAGAAAATCCAAAAATACATCACCAAAATAATTATAAAGATGTATTTAAAGAAAAAAAAACATAGTACACCAGTAAAAATAACCCAGATGCAAAGAGTTCTCAAGAAAACTTTCCTGTCAATATAATTGATTTTTACAATATAATGCTTATTCAGTTGCTTCCTATAGTAAATTTTAGATCTATATGCATTGAATAGTGTTTCCATCAAATTCTTATTCTTTTGGAGAAAAATCAGGTTGTACTTCTTATTGCCTTCTTAATAGGTCATTCGTTGTACTGTTTTAAATTATTTGTTGATGGCTATTCATTCATTTTGGATTATTCGTTCATTTTGTAGGAACGGTAGGTTGGTACTATATCTACAAACAGGAGTGTGATATTGGAGAATTGATTGTAAGAAGATTTCAAAAAAACATAAGAATAGTTGTATAACCAAACTTATTACAACATTCCTCGTGGGCTTCAAGGGCTTCATGAGTTAGGGACACCTGGCCCCATGAAGTAGATGCCTAAGTAAGACGACTACAAAAAGTAGAACCAGATGGTTTATATACTTCAACCTTGTGAACCATTAAACGAGGTATTATCAACTTGTGGCATTGTGGCCCTGCCCTGGGTCCTCTCACGTCGTACAAACGTGTGTTGGAACACACTGTCGAATATAACTTTATCCTGGTTGTTTTCAACTATTATAATTGTAATAAAATCAGAAAGTCACATAAAAATATCAACCAAAATGTAATTAGGCACAAATTTGGAGATACATCTTCGAAAACAACACAACGAAATTCTAAGATGTATCTCCAAATGAACTTGATATTTTCATCAATGGCATAAACATAATTGTTGCCCTAACCTCCAACCAAATGGCAATGCATGTCTACATTAGCTACCTATTTCGATTTTACCTAAAACATCATTCAATACACACACAAAATAATGAAATGAGAAACTTACCAACTTACCAAATTTGATTTGTGGATGAGAAGCTTGAATGGAGTGAGTGAACTAGGTTAAACTTGCTCAAATGGTGTTTGGAAATGGTTTGCAGCAAAACAGCTTAAATGGAGTTTATTGAGCGACTTTTCAGAAAATGAAGGATGAAGATGGAAGGGTTTGACGCAGATTTATGAATAAAACACGTCTGAAGATGCATCTCTGTAAAACTACCTATATTTTGAATTAATAGTTTTTTAGAGATGCATCTTCGAACATACTCTTATGTTATACGGAGATACATCTCCGATTTAATTTTGGGAAATAAAGGTGGCTTATCCATTTATACTGAAAGATGTGTTAAAAAATGCATTTGAACATGTACTTTCGGATACTATTGACATTTATGAATTTTTTACCAATGGAAAAGACCGTGTGACCTTTAAAGAAAACTCCCAAAAACTTATTTAAAAAATAATACACAACCATTTATATTGGAGAGATGTAACATTCTCCATACAAACACCAAATGAAATAACAACCCAACCTATCACACCAAATTAAAAGGAAGGATAGTGCATAATCCACAAAGATATATCAAACACATTTATTTATATTATTTATAATTATTATTATTTTTTCAGGTATATATTATTTTTATTAATTTATATTTTATATGTATAAATTTGTTATTTCAATTATATATATATTTTTAATTAATTAAATAAATAACTTAGTATAATATATGCAAGAAAAGAACGAAAAAAATAAGTTGGCTTCCTCCATCTCAACAGCTGAAAGATAAAATTAAAGAAGATTATTCTTTTCACAAGATACTCCTCCACCATCATAAAAGATCACATTTATTTTTAAAATTCGAAGATACATTTCCCGACATATTTATTTACGCACATTTTAACGTTTTTGTAAATGTATCATCACATTTCACAAAAAGTAAATCCAAAAATACATCACCAAAATAATTCTAAAGATGTATTTCAAGAAAAAAAAAATAGAGTACACCAGAAAAAATAACCTAGGTGCAAGGAGTTCTCAAGAAAACTTTCCTGTTAATGTAATTGATTTTTACAATATAATGCTTATTGAATTGCTTCCTATAGTTAATTTTAGATCTATAGGCATTGAATAGTTTTTCCGTCAAATTCTTATTATTTTGGAGAAAAATCAGGTTGTACTTCTTATTGCCTTCTTAATAAGTCATTGTTGTACTGTTTTAAATAGTTTGTTGCTGGCTATTCATTCGTTTTGTAGGATTGGTAGGTTGGTACTATATCTGCAAACAGGAGTGTGATATTGGAGAATTGATTGTAAGAAGATTTCAAAACAACATAAGAATAGTTGTATAACCAAACTTGTTCCAACATTCCTCTTGGGCTTCAAGGGCTTCATGAGTTGGGGACACCTGGCCCCATGAAGTAGATGCCTAAGGCATACATACGAGTACAAAAAGTAAAATCAGATGGTTGTATACTTCAACCTTGTAAACCATTAAACGAGGTATTATCACCTTGTGGCATTGTGGCCATGCCTTGGGCCCTCTCACGTTGTAGAAACGCGTGTTGGAACACACTGTCGAACATAAAGTTATCCTGGTTGTTTTCAACTATTGCAATTGTAATAAAATCAGAAAGTCACATCAAAAAATCAACCAAAATGTAATTATGCACAAATTTGGAGATACATCTCCGAAAACAACACAACGAAATTCAAAGATGTATCTCCAGATGAACTTGAGATTTTCATCAATGGCATAAACCTAATTGTTGTCCTAACCTCCAACCAAATGGCAATGCATGTCTACATCAGCTACCTATTTCGATTTTACCTAAATCATCATTCAAAACACACACAAAATAATGAAATGAGAAACTTACCAACTTACCAAATTTGATTTGTGGATGAAAAGCTTGAATGGAGTGAGTGAACTAGGTTAAACTTTTTCAAATGGTGTTTGGAAATGGTTTGCAGCAAAACAACTTAAATGGAGTTTTTTGAGTGACTTTTTAGAAAATGAAGGATGAAGAGGGAAGGGTCTGACGCAGATTTATGAATAAAACACGTCTGAAGATGCATCTCCGTAAAACTCCATATATTTTTAATTAATAGTTTTTTAGAGATGCATCTTCGAACACACTCTTATGTTATACAGAGATACATCTCCGATTTAATTTTGGCAAATAAAGGTGGCTGATCCATTTATACTAAAAGGCGTGTAAAAAAATGAATTTGAGCATGTATTTTCGGATACTATTGACATTTATGAATTTTTGTACCGGTGGAAAAGACCGTATGACCGTTAAAGAAAACTCCCAAAAACTTATTTAAAAAATAATAGACAACCATCTATATAAGAGAGATGTAACATTCTCCATACAAACACCAAATGAAATAACAACCCAACATATCACACCAAATCAAAAGAAGGGATCGTGCATAATCCACAAAGATATATCAAAATATCTCAAACACATATATTTATATTATTTATAAATATTACTATTTTTTTCAGGAATATATTATTTTTATTTATTTTTATTTTATATGTATAAATTTCTTATTTCAATTATATATATATATATATATATATATATATATATATATATATATATATATATATATTAATTAAATAAATAACTTAGTATTATATATAAAAGAAAAGAACGAAAAAAAGAAGTTGGCTTCCTCCATCTCAACAGCTTAAAGATAAAATTAAAGAAGATTATTCTTTTCACAAGATGCTCCTCCACCATGATTAAAGATCACATTTATTTTTAAAATTCGAAGATGCATTTCCCGACATATTTATTTACACACATTTTAACGTTTTTGTAAATGAATCATCACATTTCACAAAAAGAAAATCCAAAAATACATCACCAAAATAATTCTAAAGATGTATTTCAAGAAAAAAACATAGTACACAAGAAAAATAACCCAGGTGCAAGGAGTTCTCAAGAAAACTTTCTTGTCAATATAATTGATTTTTACAATATAATGCTTATTTAGTTGCTTCCTATAGTTAATTTTTTATCTATAGGCATTGAATAGTTTTTTCGTCAAATTTTTATTCTTTTGGAGAAAAATCGGGGTGTACTTCTTATTGCCTTCTTAATAGGTCATTCGTTGTACTGTTTTAAATTGTTTGTTGCTAGCTATTCATTCATTTTGTAGGAACGGTAGGTTGGTACTATATTTGCAAACAGGAGTGTGATATTGGAGAATTGATTGTAAGAAGATTTCAAAAAAACACAGGAATAGTTGTATAACCAAACTTGTTCCAAGATTCCTCTTGGGCTTCAAGGGCTTCATGAGTTGGGGACACCTGGCCCCATGAAGTAGATGCCTAAGGCATACGAGTACAAAAAGTAGAACCAGATGGTTGTATACTTCAACCTTGTGAACCATTAAACGAGGTAATATCAACTTGTGGCAATATGGCCATGCCTTGGGCCCTCTCACGTCGTAGAAACATGTGTTGGAACACACTGTCGAACAAAACTTTGTCCTGGTTGTTTTCAACTTTTGCAATTGTAAAAAAAATCAGAAAATCACATCAAAAAATCAACCAAAATGTAATTAGGCACAAATTTGGAGATATATCTCTGAAAATAACACAAAGAAATTCTAATATGTATCTCCAGATGAACTTGAGATATTCATCAATGGCATAAACCTAATTGTTGCCCTAACCTCCAACCAAATGGCAATGCATGTCTACATCAGCTACCTATTTCGATTTTACCTAAAACATCATTCAAAACACACACAAAATAATGAAATGAGAAACTTACCAACTTACCAAATTTGATTTGTGGATGAGAAACTTGAATGGAGTGAGTGAACTAGGTTAAACTTGCTCAAATGGTGTTTGAAAATGGTTTGCAGCAAAACAACTTAAATGGAGTTTTTTGAGTGACTTTTTAGAAAATGAAGGATGAAGAGGGAAGGGTCTGACGCAGATTTATGAATAAAACACGTCTGAAGATGCATCTCCGTAAAACTCCATATATTTTTAATTAATAGTTTTTTAGAGATGCATCTTCGAACACACTCTTATGTTATAGGGAGATACATCTCCGATTTAATTTTGGCAAATAAAGGTGGCTTATCCACTTATACTGAAAGGCGTGTAAAAAAATGCATTTGAACATGTATTTTAGGATACTATTGACATTTATGATTTTTTTTACCTGTGAAAAAGACCGTATGACCCTTAAAGAAAACTCCCAAAAACTTATTTAAAAAAATAATACACAACTATCTATATAAGAGAGATGTAACATTCTTCATACAAACACCAAATGAAATAACAACCCAACCTATCACACCAAATTAAAAGGAAGGATCGTGCATAATCCACAAAAATATATCAAAATATATCAAACACATATATTTATATTATTTATAAATATTACTATTTTTTTAGGAATATATGATTTTTATTAATTTTTATTTTATATGTATAAATTTTAATTTTAAGTATATATATATATATATATATATATATATATATATATATATATATATAATTAATTAAATAAATAACTTAGTATTATATATACAAGAAAAGAACGAAAAAAAAGAAGTTGGCTTCCTCCATCTCAACAGCTGAAAGATAAAATAAAGATAAAATTAAAGAAGATTATTCTTTTCACAAGATGCTCCTCCACCATCATAAAAGATCACATTTATTATTAAAATTTGAAGATGCATTTCCCGGCATATTTATTTACACACATTTTAACGTTTTTTAAATGAATCATCACATTTCACAAAAAGAAAATCCAAAAATACATCACCAAAATAATTCTAAAGATGTATTTCAGGAAAAAAAACGGAGTACACTAGAAAAAATAACCCAGGTACAAGGAGTTCTCAAGAAAACTTTTTTGTCAATATAATTGATTTTTACAAAATAATGCTTATTTAGTTGCTTCGTATAGTTAATTTTAGATCTATAGGCATTGAATAGTTTTTCCGTCAAATTCTTATTCTTTTGGAGAAAAATGAGGTTGTACTTCTTATTGCCTTCTTAATAGGTCATTTGTTGTACTGTTTTATATTGTTTGTTGCTGGCTATTCATTCATTTTGGATTATTCATTCATTTTGTAGGAACGGTAGGTTGGTACTATATCTGCAAACAGGAGTGTGATATTGGAGAATTGATTGTAAGAAGATTTCAAAAAAACATAAGAATAGTTGTATAACCAAACTTGTTCTAACATTCCTCTTGGGCTTCAAGGGCTTCATGAGTTAAGGACACCTGGCCTCATGAAGTAGATGCCTAAGGCAGATGACTACAAAAAGTAGAATCAGATGTTTGTATACTTCAACCTTGTGAACCATTAAACGAGGTATTATCAAATTGTGGCATTGTGGCTTTGCCCTGAGCCCTCTCACGTCGTACAAACGCGTGTTGGAACACACTGTCGAACATAACTTTATCCTGGTTGTTTTCAACTATTACAATTGTAATAAAATCAGAAAGTCACATCAAAAAATCAACCAAAATGTAATTAGGCACAAATTTGGAGATACATCTCCGAAAACAACACAACGAAATTCTAAGATGTATCTCCAGATGAACTTGAGATTTTCATCAATGGTATAAACCTAATTGTTGCCCTAACCTCCAACCAAATGGCAATGCATGTCTACATCAGCTACCTATTTCGATTTTACCTAAAACATCATTCAAAACACACACAAAATAATGAAATGAGAAACTTACCAACTTACCAAATTTGATTTGTGGATAAGAAGCTTGAATGGAATGAGTGAACTAGGTTAAACTTGCTCAAATGGTGTTTGGAAATGGTTTGCAGCAAAACATATTAAATGGAATTTTTTGAGTGACTTTTCAGAAAATGAAGGATGAAGAGCGAAGGGTCTAACGCGGATTTATGAATAAAACACGTCTGCAGATGCATCTCCGTAAAACTCCCTATATTTTGAATTAATAGTTTTTTAGAGATGCATCTTCGAACTCACTTTTATGTTATAGGGAGATAAATCTACGATTTAATTTTGGCAAATAAAGGTGGCTTATCCACTTATACTGAAAGGCGTGTAAAAAATGCATTTGAACATGTATTTTCGGAAACTATTGACATTTATGAATTTTTTACCGGTGGAAAAGACCGTATGACCTTTAAAGAAAACTACCAAAAACTTATTTAAAAAATGTTCTGGACCGGGCAAGACTTTCTGCCCTTAAGGGTCAGGCCCAATCCATCATATTTGGTGAACAGGCCCAATGAGCACAATATAGCTGTTGGGCACAATATAGCCGTTGGGCGTGTTCCCTTCACGCGCAGAGTAGTTCACGCGACCAACTGCCTCCCCGGATATCACAGAAACAGTTAGAAAGACCACACGCTTTGCCATTCATCTGGCAATATCTCATTGGTCGATCAGGCGCTTTGCTCGCCAACAATCTCCCTATAAAAACCCCCTCGCTTGAGAGGGGCAGGTATCACAAATCATATACTTGACTTCTCTTACTTGCTTCCCCCTTTCTTTTGACCAAATACTTACTTTGGCATCGGAGTACCTCGCTTGAGAGGGGCAGGTACCTCCACCCCTTTTTCCTCTCCTACGAGAAGCTACTCTTGTCCTACACGAAGGCCGCGACGATCTTCTCCTGGTCCACTCCGATCAGTGGCGCCGTCTGTGGGAACTTCGCTTCCCCGTCTTTTTGAATCAAGATCCCTCATCTTTTCACCCAAAAGACCAAAGCTTTCATCTCTCTCCAAAACCCCAGATCATCATGGCTTTCATCAAGAGTGACATCCGCCAAGAACCTGTGACCGCCGCAGACACTGCCGACAACGATGTTGTCATCGGCCACATCCCGTCTGAAAACACCCAACGCAACGGTAGGCTACCTTCCCCGAAGCCTGACGAACAAAGACCACGAGCGCCAGCCGCGAAAATTTCCTTCGAACCCATTCCGGTCCCTCAAGGCGCAGATCCGACCACCGCGGCGTTCATCGCCTCTTTGAACAACTCCAATCGTTTCATCCTCCAGCAGGGAGAAAAAATCAGTGCCCTCGAGCACGCCCTCCAGGAGCATCACACCTCGGAGACGCTGAACCTCTCCCCGCCTCCGCGAGTTCACTCAAAGCGGAGACGTGATAGTCCTTTCCCGGTCAAAGAGCGTCCAAAATCAGGAAGCCCAACACCCGATCTTGCTCGCCGACATCGTCGTTCTCCTAGGAAAACCAGGCACTCCCCTGTTTCCAAAAGACACCGACATTCGGACAAGTATGAGCATAGGCGTACCCGCGTACACTCTCCTCGCCGCAGTCAAAGCCGCGACCACAGTCATTCTCCGTCGCTTTCTCACAGCTCTAGCAGTGACGACAAAGCTCGGGGCCCGTTCACGAGAAACATTGTGGAAACCCGAATCCCCCGCGGGTTAGAGAAACCTCTCACACTGGCTACGTACGATGGCACGTCAGATCCTCACGAGCACCTAGAGAACATCGAAGCTATGCTCCAGTACCATGGTGTCTCCGGAGCCATCAGGTGCAAAATATTTCCCATCACCCTGAGGAAGGGTGCGATGACATGGTTCAAAAGACTCCCTCGACCATCTCCTCCTAGTGCGAGCTCAAAGGCCAATTCACCCGCCATTTCACAGCCTCCCGACGACACCCAAAGACGGAGGCAACGTTGGAAGCGATCATACAGGGCAGGGAAGAACCTCTGCGAGATTACATCGAGAGATTTAATAAAGAGGCAGTGGAAGTCAGAACTTCCGATCACATGAAGAAGTACCTCCTCGAGAAAGGACTCCGACCAAAAAGCGACTTCCGCAAAGTTGTCGGGATCGAAGCTCCTCGAACACTGACAGAGCTTCTTCACATGGCCAAAGATTACATCCGCTACGAGGAGAAGGAAGCTGCATACCGTGCTCGGGACGCAAGAGACCGTGAAGCACCCCGGGCACCCAAAAAGGAGGAGCCAGAACCATCCCGCAAGGGGAAAGAAAAGCGGCGGGAGGAGCGTCCCCGTGAAGGCAAAGGGCCAGCTGGCCGATTTAATGAATACACTGTGCTCACAACCTCACGCGAGCGTATTCTCTCCGACTGCATCAACACTGAATTCAAACAAGGGGGTGTCAGGTTCCCTAAACCAACCGCGTCCAAAGGAAACGTCGACAAAAGCAAATATTGTCGTTTCCACCGTAGTCACGGGCACGTGACAGAGGATTGCGTGCACCTTAAGGACGCTATAAAGATCCTCATCAAAGAGGGTCACCTGAAGCAATACGTGAAGAAGGGAGAGTCCTCCTGACGAGACACGTCTGATTTGAAGAAAGAAGCAGAATCAACCCCATCCAGTCCTCCCCCACAGGCCGCAATGTCTATCAGCCGACCAGAGGACTTCTTCGTTCCTGACCACATCGATCCGACTTCCCAGGCATTCGTACACAGCACCTGGGAAGCCTTTCCTGCGGCCATGGTCATCTCATGTGGGGGTACCATGAACTCACGATAGGATCCATCAAGAGAAAGTTTGAACAGCTGATAGACAGCAGCCCCGATCAGTTGTACACGATCGGCAAGGGTAAAGGGCGTTCACAGCCGATCACGTTCTACAAAGAAGAACTCCCTGGAGGATCGCCGAATTCCCACATTCCTCTGCTGATCAGGGCCAAATTATCATCTACTGATATGCGGAGAATCCTGGTCGACCAGGGCAGCTCCGTGGACATCATGTACTTCAGCCTGTTCCGCGCACTGAAACTGAATAAGTCTAATCTCTCCCCGTACGTGGGATCTGATCTCCAAGGATTCAACGGAGCAACGGCCCGACCTTGGGGTTACGTGGAGATATCGGTCACGTTTGGCGAAGAGGAGGCATCCCGGACAATTAAAACACAGTTCTTAGTCATTGATTGCCCGTCGCTCTATCAGTCCATCCTCGGCAGACCAGCTCTCGCCGAACTCGTTGCTGTCCCCTCGACGGTCCACCTCAAGCTCAAGTACTACACTGAGAAAGGACACGTCACAACTCTGCACGGTGACATTGAGGCTGCTCGCAGATGCTTCGAGGCCGCAACAAAAGGGCAGAACCAGATTGCGACAACAACAAAGTCGGCAAAGCGCACCAGAGAGGACGAGGTTCCAGCCGAAGAGGGCCAGCCAGAGAAAAAGCTCGCGCTTCTCGTGCACACCATTGACCTCGACAGCAGGCTTGCTGAAGATGGAAACGAAGATCGGGACGAAGATGGAAAGTTAGGAGTGACAAGCTCCCCGTCTCCTACACTGCTGCGACCAGTTCTAGATGGGGAATTCGAGATCATCACTTTCAGCAACAACCCCAGCAGGAGAGTGAGGATAGGCGCTGGTCTTCCCGAAGAGGTAAAGAAGGATTTGAAGAAATGCCTCGACGACAACGCCGACCTATTCGCATGGAGTGCAGCGGATATGCCCGGCCTTGATCCAGAAACTCCATGTCACCACCTCACAATTAATCTAGCTGCCCGCGCCATTGCCCAACGAAGAAGGAAACAATCCGAAGAAAAGGCACAGGCTGCCGAAAAGCTTGTACAAGACCTCTTAGAGGCAAAATTTATTTCTGAGGCCAGGTATACGACCTGGCTCTCAAATATTGTACTTGTAAAGAAAAATAATGGAAAGTGGCGCATGTACATTGACTACACCGATCTCAATCGGGCTTGCCCGAAAGACGCTTATCCACTGCCGAGCATAAATAAACTCGTAGATAATTCCGCATGTTTCAAGCTCTTGTCCTTCATGGATGCTTATTCGGGATACAACAAAATCCCAATGGCCGACGAGGACAAGAGATACACGACATTCATGACCTCCTCGGGGAATTATTACTATAACGTAATGCCCTTTGGACTAAAGAATGTCGGGGCCACATACCAATGCATGATGAACAAAGTCTTTCGATCAGAAATCGGTGACATGCTCGAAGTATACATGGATGATATGATCGTGAAATCCCAAGAGGAATCCGACCATACCACCCACTTGCACAAGGTGTTCGACCAAGCTCGAAAATGTAAAATGCGTTTTAATCCGGAAAAATGCACCTTCGGCGTGCGAGCAGGAAAATTCCTCGGATTTTACCTCACCGAAAGAGGAATAGAAGCAAACCCAGACAAATGCCGAGCACTCGTGGAATTCCCCACGCCGCGGTCGAAGAAGGCGATACAATCTCTCAATGGGATGCTCGCGTCCCTTGCTCGCTTCGTAAGCAAGTCCGCCCAGCACGCCCTGCCTTTTTTCAAATTACTCAGGAAAGAGGCGAATTTTGAGTGGATGGACGAGTGCGAGCAGGCTCTCACCCATTTCAAACAAGCTCTGTCCAAACCACCAGTGTTGTCCCGACCAGACCGCGGGGAAACCATATACCTGTATCTCTCCGTGGCCAACGAAGCAGTAAGCGCAGCACTTATTCGCGAGACTACTGACGGGCAGAAACCCATCTATTTCACCAGTAAAGCCCTACAGGGACCCGAAGTCAGATACACGCAAATAGAACGGGTGGCCCTTGCTCTCATAATCACCACGAGGAGACTCAGATATTACTTCCTGGCGCACACTATCGTCGTCAGGACTGACCAGCCAATTAGGCAGCTACTAAGCCGACCAGACATGGCGGGCAGGATGCTAAAATGGTCCCTTGAACTGGCCGAGTTCGACATTCACTACGAAGGAAGGAAAGCCCTCAAGGCGTAGGTCCTAGCCGACTTCATGGCAGAAATGACTCCGGAATCGTTCCCTCCGGCAGGGACACAAGAATGGATCATTTACGTGGATGGCGCGTCAAGCCCTGCGGGCAGCGGAGCAGGGATTATACTCGAAAATAAGGAAGGGACCCTGATCGAAGTATACCTGATCCTTTCCTTCAAAACTTCCAACAATCAAGCCGAATATGAAGCCTTCCTCGCAGGATTACGACTGGCTAAAGACGTCGGCGCGAGGAAAATTAAAATCTGCACTGACTCCCAGCTTGTGGCATCCCAAGTACGAGGAGAGTATCAGGAAAAGAACGACCAACTAGCCAAATACTTGACCACGGTGAAAGAAAAATTGACAGAGTTCGAAGCATGGGAAGTTCAGCACGTCCCGCGCGAACAGAATACCCGAGCAAACATCCTCTCCAAATTGGCCAGCACCAGAAAAAAAGGTGGAAACAAATCCGTCATACAAGAAACACTGGCTAACCTGAGCATTACAAAGCCCGGCCTGGTAGATGTTAACGTCGTCGGAGACCCCCATTATTGGATGACCCCGGTATACAATTACCTCACCAAAGGGGAACTTCCCGAAGATAGTAAGGAGGCCAGTGTAACTAAACGACGAGCCTGCTCGTACGTACGTACTAGTCGAGGACAAGTTATATCGACGAGGGTTTTCTATTCCCCTATTAAAATGTGTCGACGAGGCCCAGGTCCCCAAAATCTTACAAGAAATCCATGAGGGCATCAACGCACAACACTTAGGAGGAAGATCCCTGGCTCGAAAGGCTCTGCGCGCAGGATATTACTGGCCGACCATGCAGTACGACGCCAAAGAACATGTGCAAAAATGTGACCGTTGCCAGCGCCACGGGGACATGCATTTGGCACCACCCAACGAGTTGAAGACACTCTCCTCGCCGTGGCCCTTCGCCTGGTGGGGGATGGACATCCTAGGCCCCTTTACGATGGGATCTTATCAAAATAAATTCCTAATCGTGGCCGTCGACTATTTCACAAAATGGATTAAAGCCGAAGCGCTCGCCAAGATCACAGCCTTCAACATACTGCGTTTCTACAAAAGAAACGTCCTCGCCAGATTTGGGGTACCCCAGGCCCTCGTAACCGACAACGGAACCCAATTCACGGACAGAAAATTCCAAGACTTCGTCGCCAAATTGGGAACAAAACAACACTTTACTTCGGTCGAGCATCCCCAGACCAACGGGCAAGCGGAGGCCGCGAACAGAGTAATCCTACGCGGATTGAAGCGAAGACTAGGCGAGGGCAAGAAAAGGTGGGTCGAGGAGCTCCACAGCGTCCTCTGGGCGTACAGGACAACACCTCACTCCACCACCGGGGAAACCCCTTTCCGACTAGCGTATGGAACAGAGGCGGTAATACCGGTGGAAATAAGGGAGCCCTCTAGAAGGACAGAAGCTCCCCTCGATGAAGAAATGAACGACGAGGCTCTACGCGAGGAGCTCGATCTGGTCGAAGAAATAAGATCAGGGGCTGCCCTCCGCGAGGCCGCGTTGAAACAATAAATATCGTTGCGACATGACGCCAGAGTCATAAAACGCGACTTCCCCGTAGGCAGTCTGGTCCTACGCAGAAACCAAAAGGATTCTCACGAAGGGAAACTGACAGCGAACTGGGAAGGACCTTATAGGGTCAAGTTCAAAACGGGCACGGGAGCGTATTACTTGGAAACACTGGACGAAAAACAACTTGCTCGACCGTGGAATGCTGAAAAACTCAAGCAATACTATAGCTAAGTCCTTAACCACGAGGATAGACAAGTCGCCGACATAATCAACCCAAAACGGGGAGAATTGCGCGACCATCGTATCATGCCTTGGTGAAGCATGACACGCACTACAACGCCGACCAGCTTCTGCTCATTGAACGAGCAGATCCTGCACACAGCGGGGATACCTCAACCGAGCTCCGCCGTTGCCGCACCATTCAGGCAGGACGCCCAGCTCGCGATGAGAACAGTCCAAGCCTATGAGACTAGTACCTTAAACGAAGTCCTAGCCTCATCATGGGCAGAACCACTTCGCCCTCCTCGGTAGACTTCACACCTATCCGAGCACACACATACATACAAACAAAAAGAGCAAAGTCCATAATAAAACGTCCACAAAACCCAAGTATATTAAAGTACCGGCCACGACCGGATAATGTCATAAATATAAAGAAGGGCAGCGCCCATACAAAATGATAAATACAAATTGACAAGGGCACGCAGGCCCACAAAATATGCTAAAACCAACAGTCATACTCTGCGACTTCACTCTCCTCTTCGGCTGGGATAACTTGACCGTCCACCACTCTGTTGAACAAACCCATTTCATCCGTCGTAAGCTGTACATCAGAGTTGAGGGCCTGCATCTGCTCCTTTGCAACATTGAAACCGAACTCAGCAGCTTTCAAGTTGTCCTCGCCCAGGATTCTAATCCTGCCGATCAAGTCAGCCCGCGACTTCAGAGACTTCTCGTCGTCATTTTCATCATGGACAGCTGCAGCCAAACCTTCCAATTCAATGATCCTCGCTTGAAGACGCGCCTTCTCCTCGTCAGCCTCAAGCGCAGCTAACTTCAGCTGGGTCACCTCCGTCTGGAGCAGCACCTTGGCCTCCTCGTGACCTTCAAACTGTTTTAAATCGTTGAACAGCTTGTTGTTTTCTGCCTCCAGCTCGGCTATTCTATTCTGGGAAGTCACGAGGCTCGCCCGAGTAGCGGCTTCATCGTCGGCGAGGACAAGGGCAGCTTCAAGGACCCTGAACATGTCTGCGCATCCTGGCACAACTGTTTTCTCCTCACCTTAGAGTTGGCGTTCAAAATAGTTGTGGCTTCAGAATCATGGACCTCTATCGAATCTCCCTCAACGAATAAATCTCGGCGCGTGTAGCAGGCGGGCAGGACGAAATGACCGGCACCGGACCCCCCGGGACCAGCGGCCACAAGAGTCCCCGCAGCATCTCTCTTCCTCTTAAGAGAACCCTCCGGGGTCAGCGGCGTCGAGGCTCTCTCCGGGACGGGGGTAGATCCAGCAGCAAAACCCTTCATCACTGTCTGCTTAGGCGCTCCGGCCTTGGTACCGGTGGTCGCCTTCTTGTGAACCTTCACAGCCTGCGACCTCATCAGAGTTCTCGCATGTCAGACATCATACCTGCGAACACACACATCAAGTCAGAATCAAAAGAATTTAAAGAAACAAAACCAAACAGTGGAGCATACCAAGCAAGGTCATAGTGTCGTCGTCGTTATCACACTCAAGGAGAGCTTTGACATTAATATATCTAGCTGCTCGGGTAGGTCCATCCTCCCCGACCAACTGATTCCCGTCCCAATCAACGACGAAGGCCGGAGTAAAGCTCTCCACATAAGCATGGAGGATCTTGTACGACTCCTTATCCGCCGGGCAAAGCTGCTCATGCTTCACCAGGAACTGATCTGTTCGGCGCTTAAAATGGGTGTAGACCCATTCCAAAGGAAAGATGGAGACCACACAATCCCTTTCCCGACCATCCACCATCACCCTCTCAATGGTCGAGATGCTCATCTTCGCCTCTTCGGTTATAGGTTTCACGATCAGAAACTTGTCCTTGAAATTGCGTATCGAATCAGAATACGGCCAGAACAGCCTACTCTGTTGCTTAAACGATACCCAACTCTGTTTCGACCCCGCCGTGCTCCGCTGAATTTGGAAGAGGCAGAAGAAGAGATTCGTGGTCGCCCCGATATTGAGATAACGACACACTAACTCAAAAGCCCTTATGAAAGCCAAGGCGTTTGGGTGAAGCTGAGACGGGCACAAGGCCAAATGGGTAAACAGAGAGGATTGGAAGTCAGTGAAAGGGAGACGCATCTTGGCCTCCGTAAATGCAAATTCATACATAGGAAAGCGAAGTCCCGGGTACGAGGAACATATTCTATCGTACTCCCCGGGACGAAAGGCTTTCCATGCCCGTGGAGCGTCCTCGTCGCGTCTCTCTAACAAGTCGAAGTCCCGTATCTCCTCGGCGAAGAAGGTTGATCGAAAAGACAAAGGCTCATGTCCAAGCCAGTCAAGGTCCCCTCCTGCGACCTTGATATTTGAGTAATCGGCAGACACATTGGGCCCCTCTTGTACTTCCTGTGCGTCGGGCATAACTTCATCGCGGGGTTCAGCCATTTTCACCTAAAAAGCAGAGGAAGAGAAGTGAATTCGACATCCGCGATCAAATCCACCCTTCCACCACTAATCAAGTGAAAGGGCGTTAACGAATCCGAGGACAACCACGTGCTCGTATAAATTACCTACCGATAGCTAGGAGAGGTCTCCGCGACCAGAACTCGCAGATGCACATACGAGGACGCATGTTCGTCCCAAAATCACGCCAAAACTCCGAACAGGCCTAGTGCCCGACTACAAACTAAATTCTACACCTAACCAGATTCTACAAGGATCTACGCTAACAATTTCTACAAAATTCTAGAAATTCCTAAAATTCATCATGTTCTTCACAAAATTTCCTGGAACTCATGTGTTCATCAAAGAACACATGAAGTTCAACCGAAAAATATGAACTTCAACCGAAAAACCTATAAAAATATGCAGAAAGGGAAGAACGAACTTATAAGTAAAAGAAGAAGTTGACGGTGGCGAAGAGAAGCTCCGACGTAGACTAATTGCAGAGCAAACGAGAGCAAAGAGTAAAAAACTTGTGAAATTATGAAAATGAAACCTTCCCCACCTTTTTATAACCATTTGATCGTGGGGAATCGTGAAGGTCATCATAACCTATACGCCCCTAGGACTGACAAAGGCCATAAATGCTCACCACGTGTCACAAAAACTCTTCGCCTGGTTCAGCGCAGAAAATACACTAGCCCTTGGCCCCCACGAGCAAGTATCTTCGTCAAAGTGAACACATCCGTGCAGAGATGCTCGCCAAAAAACTCCCATTTCTCCGAGGACGCTGCAAACCCTGATCGACGTTTCGCGCTAACAGCTGACGACCACATCTGGTCGGGCACGAAAGAAACATTCCAAGCGAGCATCCACCTCCCCGACAGTACGGCCAAAGTCGCAGCTGCCCAAAGTCATTGCTCTCCAACAGAGCAACGACTTAGGGGGCTCCTGTTCTGGACCGGGCAAGGCTTCTGCCCTTAAGGGTCAGGCCCAATCCATCATATTTGGCGAACAGGTCCAATGAGCACAATATAGCCGTTGGGCACAATATAGTCGTTGGGCGTGTCCCCTTCACGCGCAGAGTAGTTCACGCGACCAACTGCCTCCCCGGATATCACGGAAACAGTTAGAAAGACCACGCGCTTTGCCCTCCATCTGGAAATATCTCATTGGTCGATCAAGCGCTTTGCTCGCCAACAATCTCCCTATAAAAACCCCCTCGCTTGAGAGGGGCAGGTATCACAAATCATATACTTGACTTCTCTTACTTGCTTCCCCCTTTCTTTTGACCAAATACTTACTTTGGCATCGGAGTACCTCGCTTGAGAGGGGCAGGTACCTCCACCCCTTTTTCCTCTCCTACGAGCAGCTACTCTTGTCCTACACGAAGGCCGCGATGATCTCCTCCTGGCCCCCTCCGATCAAAAAATTATACACAACTATCTATATAAGAGAGGTGTAACATTCTCGATACAAACACCAAATAAAATAACAACCCAACTTATCACACCAAATTAAAAAGAAGGATCGTGCATTATCCACAAAGCCATATCAAAATATATATAACACATATACTTATATTATTTATAAATATTACTTTTTTTTCAGGAATATATAATTTTTATTAATTTTTATTTTATATGTATAAATTTTGTATTTCAATTTTATATATATATATATATATATAATTAATTAATTAATTAAATAAATAACTTATTATTATATATACAAGAAAAGAACGAAAAAAAGAAGTTGACTTTCTCCATCTCAACAGCTGAAAGATAAAATTAAAGAAGATTATTCTTTTCACAAGATGCTCCTCCACCATCATAAAAGATCACATTTATTTTTAAAATTCGAAGATGCATTTCCCGACATATTTATTTACACAAATTTTAACGTTTTTGTAAAAGAACCATCACATTTCAAAAAAGAAAATCCAAAGATACATCACCAAAATAATTCTAAAGATGTATTTCAAGAAAAAATTAGAGTACACCAGAAAAAATAACTCAGGTGCATGGAGTTCTCAAGAAAACTTTCCTGTCAATATAATTTATTTTTATAATATAATTCTTATTTAGTTGCTTCCTATAGTTAATTTTAAATCTATAGGCTGTCAAATTTTCATTTTTTTGGAGAAAAATCAGTTTGTACTTCTTATTGCCTTCTTAATAGATCATTCGATGTACTATTTTAAATTGTTTGTTGTTGGCTATTCATTCACTTTGTACGGTAGATTGATACTATATCTGCAAATGAGAGTGAGTGTGTGATATTGAAGAATTGATTGTAAGAAGATTTCAAAAAAGCATCCTAGAAATTAGTCAAACGATACATCTCTGAAGAAATTTTTGAGCTAAATAAAAATGTCTTATTTGCAACATCTTTGCTTGTATAAATTCGGAGATTTTAAGAGGCGTGGGTCACACCCTATGGATGGGTAGAGCAATCCCCAATTAAAAATGCCTCGTACATTTATTTTAAAAATCCATATATTTATGTTGAATTGACAATATTTACAAAAAAGGTAAATGAACATTTCCTTATTTCAAAAAGCTTAAACAATGCCCACTAGTAATTCACACAACCAGCCATATAAATAAATTGACTTGTAGGAAGCATAATGGATAAAACAATGTTTATATTTTCATTGTTCAGACAGTAGGACATTTTCAGTTTCTTGCAAACTGTCAATATAACGGAAGCAGTGTTTTTATTAACTTCAAAATTATAATAAACAACTAATTAAGAAAATACTTATAAAGTATACATCATCTAACTTAGTCTTGAGAAGAATCCTTTCACTTTGGTAAAAATATGTTTGGTCTCCTTTCATTGGCCTAGGACTAGCTTAAGAAAATTGCTGCAAACTTATAGGCAGAAACAAGTTACATGGTTTCACATGTTGTGAGGAATCATAATCTATCATATTCTATCATATCATATGAATATACATTAGGCAGTTGCTGCATGGTGTGGCAATAAACAAACACAAACATTATGCTTTGATGTCTTAACTCTCATCATGACTTGATACAGATGAAGATGCAGCAATTTGTTTGCCTTTGCTATCTGACAATGATGTGTCCTCCTCGCCTATATTTTTGTCGACGTTTGCTTTCTGTAGGAAAATGATATCACGAGTTAATTTTTTTCTTCGTTAGGAAGAAACCATTCTCAGAAGACATTGATTATATGCAAACTAGTTATGAGATTAAATGCAAAAGACGAACAATGGTAGTAAAATAAGTCAATTTTGGTTTCACCATTGTCTAAAGTAATTGGTTTGATCAAACCCCTTTACTTTAACTGTTATAAAGTAGCAAACCAATAATTAAAAGCGCCTTTGTGTGCATAATATACACAATTATTCACTTTAACATAAATTTAAAAAATAATAAAAAATATGTTCAAAAAGTAAATAGGGTCTTTGTTTTCGGTGTTTCTAGAAATGCATTTTCTTTAGTTAGCTTCTATTTTCTGTGTCACAAATGAAGAAAAAAAAATCTAAGACCAAATGGTGTTCCAACTACCTACATACAAAAGTCAAAATTGAAAATGAAAATCAAAATGTTACTAGAAAATTGTACCTCAATCTGGAGTTTCCTTTGAGCTCCCAGCTGGGATCCCTCTCCATAAACCATGTGGGCTGCATGTGTTTGAGATGGTAGAGAAGAGGATATATTCATTGGTCCACCGGGGGTCACAAACTGCTTGTGTGCTTCTTGCTCACTGGAAACTTGTTCTCTCTTGGCATTAGATGATTCAGCCACGGATCTTTGAACCATGGGATGAAGAGTGTAACCAGGGGGGCTGTGAGTTTGAAAATTTAGAGATTTGTCATAGGTTCAAGGAACAGCTCTTGCAACATCTTTACATATATACAAAGATTTATGTTTCGGTTCAATAATTCTTCCAACGAAAAAGTGACAAGTAAAGTTTGTTAGTTTTCATAATTTCAGATTTAAAGAGAAATGGGAGTGTCTTAATTCAGGAACAACAATTGAATGAAACTAAACATTTCACTGCAGAAAAACATATCTTATCGTACCACTTAAATCCATGATCCAAAAACATTCAGCTTCATTCTAAGTGGAATTACTCTATCTACCTATTTCCTCCTCAAACAATAACGAGAAAGGACACTATTCTTATTTGTTATCAAGAGTTCTGTTTGACAATGCATTTTAAATTCAGTATAATCCACTTTGAACCCATCTTATCCATTTTTATAAGATGAGAGAGACGCATACAATTGACTTTATAAGTAACTATACAACAAGGCATGTTGTCCTAGGTGAGATTGCTTACCATGCAAAAGTTGGAGAAGGGTAAACATAAGACTTCTCATATATTGAAGCTGCTGATGCAGCAGCTTGAAGTCTTGCTTGATGCCGACTCAAATTATCACATGCCACCCCATTGCCAACCTCAGTTTGAGCTGAGCTTCCAGTGCCTGCCCCTGTTCCATTTCTAGATTAATCTTAAAATATAATAACAAGAATAACCACCAAGTCATGTTCCTACTAGCATTGGGTCATATTCCAGGTTAAAATAATCAACTTCAAATATCACATTGAATAAAAATACATGCAAAGCTATGTTGTTTTATATGACATGGTAAACATTACTTATATAATCCTTACAGATATCCCCTTTATAAAAGAATTTAAACAGTATAGTTATGTTGACTCTGCAGGCGCCATCATGAACACAAAAAAAAAGTTTGAAAAGTTAAGCAGAGAGTACTTTTTATGTACTTCACGCGAATTATGAAAGAAAATGTATGACGAGTTTCTGCAAGTGTATAACAAAGAGCTCATAGTTTTTTGCTATGGGTGAAATTGAGATACTAGGCCATTATTTGGAAAGGTGCATGTACAACGAGCAATAGTTTGCCAGGATCATCCTTTAACTATATTTCTTCATTTTATTATTCCAAAGCATCTTATCCCTGGAAATATATTTCCAAGCATTGGCAAATTACTAAAATGTTTTTGAGGCCTATGAATACTGTTCAATTGTAGTAGTTGTTTATCATATGATTACCATGCCGATGAGCATCTGACTGTGACCTTTGCTGCCCACCAGCAGCAGTACTACCATTTTCCGTTGGGACAACCAGTGCTCTGCAGGTAGGGCAAGTATGCTGCCGCTCAAGCCATGATCGGAGGCAGTGAACATGAAAAAGATGACCACATATAAGTTTCTTTGCAGTAACCATCTCTTCACGACAGATGATGCACGTTGCATCACTTCTGCAAAGCCATATCAAGAAATATTGTTTCAAATGTATGTAAACAAAAACAATGAGTATAGATGTAATCCTAAGTTTAGAACTCACGCAGTAAGCTCTTCAGGGGTTGCATCAGGAAACCGGTCATTCATGTTAGAAGTGATCTTACGGTAACGTAAGTAATCTGCAACACGGATTTTGAAGTTCCTAAATGTCTCGTACAGCTCCCTTATTAAG
The DNA here is from genome assembly GCA_022829125.1 of Lathyrus tuberosus. Classification (NCBI taxonomy): domain Eukaryota; kingdom Viridiplantae; phylum Streptophyta; class Magnoliopsida; order Fabales; family Fabaceae; genus Lathyrus; species Lathyrus tuberosus. Next base: position 1,005,230 of record JALAZF010000108.1, on the reverse strand, counting down.
TGCAAAGGAACTCCATAGTTTCTGATAAATCACATTAAAGTTAGAATAAGACCAGTCAAGGTTGAAAATGCAATCAGATCAAAATCAAAACTAGAGAGAAAATAAAGAGCATAAAAAAAAATGGTGAACTAAATGATTCCCTTGCATGTCAAAAAGAGAAGTATTACTGAAAGATGCATAAAAAATTTCACTTACAACCTTGTCATGTTGAAAATCTGAACCCAGAATTAATACTCTTTTTCTATCTTCAAGGTTTTCATTCCTATTAGCCAGGAATAACACTAAATCTAACATGCTCTTGCATTTAGTCTAACATAACATTCAGGAAGTATAAATCTCTAGTGATTCTAACCATGAAATATCATGCGAGTAGTTTCTCAAATACAAACCATATACATACCATATACATGTAACTATTAGAAATTTGAACCAAAAACCAATACTGTAATATCCAATATGTTAATTTTCAATTTTGACCTTAAATAATTTGATTAGTTCGGGTGTGCTAAGGGAGCTTCATTTCTGTTCTAAGTAAACCTCTAAAGTGCTTCTTAGCTGGAGCAATGTGGTACTTGGTCTCTTAAAAAGCTTTTGAAATACTTTCAAAACAAACAACATATACTATAGCTTCTATAGTGCTGTGTGCACATGTGTTATGAAGTTTAAATTATGCAAGGGAGTAATACACACAAGTGATCACTTACATGAAAATTGCCAGAAAGAAGCACATATACATAGACAAGTGAAGCAAATCCTTAACAAGTTCCAAGTAAAACGTGAAGACTGGTTTCTTTTCCCATTGTCCCTCCATAAGCATGTCACTAACATAGAAAATATATTTTACAAAAATTGATACCGTTGTTGTTGCTAGTATCATGTACCTGAGATAGAAACGTATACTATGTCAAGACAACACGAAAGAGTATCAAAACCACACATCCTATTGCATTATAAAGAGTATTATTATAAATTGATAGAAATGTTAACTTCTGGATACCACGGAAAGCACCAAATAGCACATACAATTGACACTGTGTATAAATTAAACTTTCTTCATATAAATTTCAACTATAATGGAATTTTTAATATATTAAAATGTAGACGTTTGGTTTGTTCCATACAACAGAATTAAAAGTAAGGCATTCTCATCCACCAGAAATCATGTTAGAGAATTTCTCATAGTTTCAATGATGATTAACAATGTCACAAAATATTTGAGACGGGAATAAGGAACAAGTAGGTCTTACTCAAAAGAAAAGAATAGTGAAACCGATGCCTGCTGTGTTGCTAGTAAATGCTTCACCGATCTATACAAAAACGTGCCATCAAGAAGAAGAAGGAAACCCAAAAAAGACACAATTCGAACTTGAGACAACAAAGACACAGAAGGTGTAGTCTCTATATACTCTACTCTCTTCTGAGCCAACCAATGCAAAGCCTTAATCAACAAGAGTGCCGTGACCATAGCAAGGAATGTAATAGAGAAGTCCTGCCTAAAGATAGTAATTGCAAAGAGAATTTCCATAACCTCCCTCCACGCTTGCTCGTTAAGCCTCTCGACCTCAGCTTCTCGAAGAGAGCCGAGAAACACCTTTTTAGTTAACTGCCACATACTACACATGATGACTAGAGCCATGTTGAGAAGAAGCACCAAACTGATCTTGGAAGTTGCAAGATAAACCATTGCCGGATAGAATTGACCTCTACTGTTAAATGCATGATAGGTTACAGCCAAAGTGGCAATTAAACTAAGACCCGCATATGTCTGCAACCTCATCATTTTGATCTACAAAAAAAACAGAAACCATTGCAAAACAATTCAACACCCGCAGCATGCATCTATATGATAAACAATCCGTAAACAACAACAAAAACTGTAAATTGAACTAAAACTCAAAACCTAAACGAGAAGGGGAATTCACGGAGTTGAATAAAATGAGAAATTGAAAGCGAAATTTATTAAAAATTTGTATGAAAATTGAAATTGAGTACCGGATTTTGGAGGAGAGAGACGTGTGAGGGTTTTGTTGATCGGAAAGGAACGGAGGATCCAACGGCGGTGGGTAGTAACTGGGGGAGCTACAGTTGGATTGGGGCTCTTACATGGAATTTTATGTTTTTCAAAGTTATTAATAAAATGACCGTCAATTTTTAATATGATTTAATAAGTATGATGTGGAACGTTCAATCATTTTTTGCCACGTTGGCTTTTATGCAATGTAAGCAGCACTCATGTTTGTTAACAAGGACTCAAGTTTAAAGATTAAAAGGAGATTTAAATGTTTATTAAAAAAAATACTATAAGTTTTACTATTTTTTTTTTGAGTACTTGAGAGGGCCACAAGGCCCAAAAAGAGAAAAAAAGATTACAAAAAAATTTCTCTTCAATGTCCTCAGCTAAAAATGCTTCCATAAAATTTGGAGCATAAGGAAACATAATTAACTCACTATCTAAACGACGTCCAGCCTTGGCCAATGCATCCGCACACCTATTTGACTCTCTGAAATTGTGTGTCACTGAGGAGAATTCAAACCTACTTAGAAGGCTCTCTATCTTCCTAAGCATAACAGTTCCTTCGGCTCTCCTTGTCTTCCTTTGATTGATATCCGTTACAAGCTCAATTAAATCTATACTCACTACCACTTTCTTGATTTCCAAATCTAAAGCTAAAATCAAACATTCATACACCCCTTCGAGTTTCGCCAACTAACTATTATCAACATCCAACTTCTTTGCGAACCCTCTTATCCAGCCACCATATTCATCTTTAATTAACCCCCTACAACCAGAAGCAACGCCTTCCATAAAGGCATCATTCACATTTAGTTTCACCCTTCCATGTTTAGGAGGTACCCAATTAATAAGCAAAACCTCCTTATTCCGACCCTCTACCTTCTTAGCCAAAAGAGTCGCTTGATCATACTCCTTCAATTTTTTATCCACAACCAACGAGGTATTCGTAGGACGAAAAAATTCCTTATTATGCTCTTCCTGATTCCGCCAGTACCAAAGTGAATGACAAGAAAAAGCCCAATAAGAGCTCCAATTATCCATATTCACATTAGTATAATTAATATTCAAACTAATCCAATCATCCAACTCCAGATTCTGAAATATGTGTTTGATACTTATTGAAACTCTATTATCCCACACTTCTCATGCATATCGACAATCCCGAACCACATGTAACGCAGTTTCTATAACATAGCCACGCAATCAACAAGAAGCTGCTCCAAGACCTTTCTTGCTTTTACTATAATTTGTCAACAATCTATCATGCTTAAGAAGCCAAATAAATGTCTTAACCTTCTCTGGAACATTAAGTCTTCACAGCTTCCTCCAATCATTGTCATGTTATAAAACTGTTTTACCGTTCTCGTCGCATTATTATCACCAACCAGCTTGAAAATATCATGTCCTCTATTCACATTTGGAGGCTGCATTAATATAATTTTATTAATCACATTCTGTGGCAAAATATTCTCCAACTGCTGCCAGTCCCATGAACCATCTTCAGATGTTAATTCTGTAATGTTTGCATCTATATTAATTTCAAGATTATCCTGGACATAAATTTTCAGTTGCAACCCTTCCTCAATCCAGCAATCTTCCCAAAATTTAATATTCTTGCCATCACCGATAATCCACTGCCCGTGTTGAATCAGAACAGAAGCAACCTTGGTAAAGTCTCTCCATAGACCTGATCCTGTTTTCGTATTCGTAGAAATGATATTCAGCTCGCTGTTCTTGTAGAGACCACACAGCACTTGACACCAAAGATCATCAGACTTATTAGCAAACTGCCACACTAATTTCATAATACAAGCCATGTTCATCTTAGAAATATCTCTAAGACCAAGTCCGCCGTACTCCTTTTCACGGGTAACTGTCTTCCAATTGACAGCATGGATTTTCTTATGATCTTCTGTATCACCCCAAACAAAATTTCGCTGAAGTTTCTGAATATTGTCTAAGCATGACTTTGGCAGGAGGCTTGCCATCATATGGTAAGTCGGGATTGCCTCAATCACACTTTTCGCCAGGATAACACGACCAGCCAAGGAAAGGTAATTAGATTTCCATCTTGCCAATCGATTAGAGACCCGTTCCACAATGTAATGGCAGTCTGCTTTTTTCAAAGGTCTACCACATAATGGAACTCCTATATATTTATTGAATTGGTTAGTTTCAATAAACTTGCACCTGTGAAGCAGTTTTTGTCGAACTCGTCTCGAGGTATTCTTGGAGAAAAGGATGCAAGACTTTTCTGCACTAACCTCCTGCCCCGTAAGACCACAAAATTTCTGAAGAGTTTTCATAACACAGTTGATCTGATTTTCAGTAGCCTCACCAAACAACAGCAAATCGTCTGCAAACATGAGATGCGAAATACAAGGAACATGTCTTCCCATCTTGATAGGCTTCTATTTACCACTTATCATCTCTTCCTCAATGATATGAGACATTTTATCCATACAAAGAACAAAGATATAAGGGGATATAGGATCACCTTGACGAATACCCCGATGTGGCCGAAAAAATTCGCCCCTCGCACCATGCCAATTCACATTAACCTCTGTGCTTGTAATAGAATGCATAATGATATTTATCAACTGGTCTGGAAATTTTGCTTCTTGTAGCACTTGCCATATGCATTCCCAGCTGATTTTATCATAAGCTTTAGAAAGGTCAGTCTTAATTACAAACATGCCTTTTTTTCCATTTTTCTTTTCAATCAGTCGCATGACCTCCTTATCTATGATGATTTTCTCCTGTATTGATCTTCCCGAAACAAACCCTGCTTGAAATGGCAAAACTAATTTGGGCATACAACATTTCATTCTTTCCACAATAATCTTGTTGATAATCTTGTAATTCGAATTGCACAAGGATATAGGATGAAAGTGCGAAACATGTTGCGGCGTATCCTTCTTAGGAATTAGGCAGATGTTAGTGTGGTTTATCTTGGCAATTTCCTCAGGTTTGTTCCATAAATTATGCATAAATTGGCAGACGGATTGTCCCACGATGTCCCGCGATTTCTGATAAAAACCAGCATGAAAACCATCCGGGCCAGGTGCTTTCCAAGGCTTCATAGCAAAAACTGCTCATCTAATCTCAGCATCAGTAATGGGCTTATTTAATTCACAAGTATCTTCCTTAGTCAGGCTTGGATAGGAAATGTTAGTGTGAGCCCATTCCTTCAAAGAAAAGTTTGCAGCAAACAAAAACTTATAATAACTTGTAACCAACTCTTGCAGTTGATTCATTTCTTCTATCCACTGCCCATCATCATTTTTCAACATTGTTATTCTATTCCTCCTTCTTCTATTCACCGCTTTTGAATGGTAATATTTCGTATTTCGGTCACCGTCCACTAGCCATTTCGTACGAGCTCTCTGGAACCATATTATCTCCTTCTGTTTGAGAATAGAGTTCAGCTTCATAAGAAGTTTATTCTCTAACAATTGCATACTTGCAGCATTATCATTTCTTTGGATGCGGTTTTGAATACCATTAATTCTGGCCATATACTCCTTTTTCCTTCTTTTCACTTGCCCTAAAGATATATCTTTCCACTTAAGCAAAGCTTTTTGTGCCAGTTCCAAATTCTCATTCATACTTAGATCTGAATTCCAAACTTCCTTAAGTTTCATATGATATGACTCTTCCATCAGCCAAGCGCTTTCAAACTTAAATGGGCGTGTAATGTTTGAAGAGAAATAAATTGTAGGCATGATTAATAAGGGATGATGATCCGAGAAATCAACTCTAGCTAAAACTTTAACATGAGCATCCGGAAATACCTCATTCCATTATGTAATGCATAGAGCTCTGTCAAGCCTTTCGTAAATTCGTTTACCTCCATGAAAGGTCGGCCCCTTCCACGTAAACTTTGGGCCAGAAGATCCAAGGCCAGGTAGCTTGCATTCATCTATTTTTTCTCTAAACAAGCTGCATCTCCTAATAGATACACCAGTTCCTCCCTTCTTCTCATTAGAATTTCTAATGTCGTTAAAATCGTCGGCCGACATCCAAGCTCCTTGAACATTAGTGGCAATTCTTTTAAGGCAATCCCATAAAACATTTCTATTGACTTCATTATGGCTAACATATATTGCTGTGAAAAACCATTTCCTGCCATTCTGTTCTTGAATCTCTAAATGCATATACTGATTGTTTTTTTCACACATCACTATATTCAAATTCTCCATTTTCCAAGCCACCCCTATACCACCTGCATAACCTTGATTTTCCATTACTAGATAGCCATCAAAACCCATCAATTTGAGACTCTTATGAAGCTTATTATGGTCATATCTAATCTATAATATAACATAAACAGAAGGTTTATAAATGTCTATATAGTATTTACTATATCTGTAGAACGTTTTCCTCGCAGCTCCGTGTTAAGTGCAAAATTTGACTTAAATTGAACTATCTTTCTTAGCACTTTTCAACCACAATTCTCATGTTTTCATTGATTTAACTCATGATTGTTGTTATTCTTCTAACATTGGGAATATACCTTTGGTGCTTGTAATATGTGTGTTATTTTGCAGAAAAAAAGGCATAAATTGATCAAAGTTGTAAGACACAAGAAATTATACAAGTTGCCAAAGAACAGAGGAAAACTTCAAAAAGTTCGCTTTGTGAACTAGCTAACGAAGGTTCGCTTTGCGAAGGCTGGCGATGCTTCAGCGAATGGTCCCAGAATTATGGCAGAAGAAAAAGGCACTAAAGTTCGATTTGCGAACTTGAAGGCGAGTGTTCGATTTGCGAATATTCCTTCGCATTGCGAACTCATGAAAATTCTGTGGCGGTTTAAGCTTATCAGAGGCACCTCAGGTGCCTAATTTTGACATTCGTTGTGCGAGTGAAACGTTCGCTTTGCGAACATGGAATTTCCTTATTGTATTATAAATAGATTTTTCACACTTTTGAGATAAGATAACATATAGAAACTTGAGATAATTATCAGGACTTGTAATTTTAGGATCAGAACTTGATATCTCTTCATTTCAAGGGGGAGAAGGTAAGATCTTAAATCTCTTGTTGGGTGAGGATGTAATCTTTTAATACCTTATGTATTTCATCTAATGTATGTTTGTGAATTAGTTTTGATTCTCTATTGATTTATTGTCTTTGATTGTTTATTTATGAGTCTTGACAAACTCTTTGCAAATCTTTGGTCTTAGATTTTCATCTATCAATGAGCAAACTTTTGACATGGTTTTGTGTGTTGATATTCATTGTATCTTTTATTGTATTGTGTTGATTAAGTAGCATGGCTAACATGAGTAGGATCGATACGGTATTGGGAGGATGCGTGATAATAGTGATGAAGAACGATATTCACATACATTTGGCCAAATTAGTTGAATACATGTAAAAAGGGTTAAGCGTATATACGTATTCTGATCATGGCATTTAATATGAAGCAGTTATTTATCTGATTTAGGTGTCGTCTTTGTTTACCTGTTTATCTTTGATTTGAACCGCTATAGACATATACTCTTCAGATCTTGATCTAGGATGATTACCTGTTAGGTTCTAAACTGTAGAGATAGATTTAGGCTTAGCATTTGCGTGAGTATCAGTTCTTAATGCTCTGTGTTGGTTTTGTTGTGTGAGACATCACCAATGAGACAATACGCTTATTCTCTCGACGTTGTGTTAGACATAACCTCTGTTGTGAGTGATGCGTGAGGATATTAGGCGAATGATTAATTTGTGTTTACTTGATTAGAAGAATGCATGTGTTATCAATTAATGAGATCCAATCCCAATAAGGCTCCGTTTATAATTCAGTCTTTACTTTAGATTTTCAATCTTTATATATTATGCCTTTAATTTTGGTTCCTTAAATATTTTAAACCAATACTTTTAAACCATAAGCTTAAAAACATAGAAATTGTCAAACGACAATTCTTTGTCGCACTGATCCATGTGGATACGGCAAAACTGGGTTACTTAAATTAGTTTTTGCTTGCTGCTGTATTACAGTTCAACAAAATGGCGTTGTTGTCGGGGATCGGTGTTTGGATATTGAATCTGAAATTCTGGTATCAGACGTGTGATGTTAAGGTGTGATGTCACAACAACACACTCTGCACAATGGACAGTAATAACAGTAACAAAGCAACACAAAGAATTGTTCACCCAGTTCGGTCTAACTACCTACGTCTGGGGGCTACCAAGCCAGGGATGAAATTCACTACTTGTAGAATTAATTTACAGACTCAAGAACCCAGTTGACAGTCTCCTAAACTTAATTCCTACTAGTGACTTTCTACCTAAGAAACCACTTAGATATGAGAACACTACCCAATCCCTAAAACACTTCAAAGAACAACCTCTTTGAGCAACCTTTATCTTACTTCACAGCTTTGATCAAGTAATAACTCTCTTTTGCTTCACAGCTTTTAAGAGAGGACAAAATACGACTCAGCAATTCACCCTAGAATTCTGGTTATACAACTCGTACAAAATACTCAAGACACTCAGCCTATGCTCTTGATCTTCTCTCTGTATTTTTGTACCTTTTCCTTTGGTCTTGTGCGCTTTATATAGCTCATTGAATTGGTCTTGGACTTGCTACAATATCTGACCAGATTTGTTATTTAAAACTGAATATTTTAAAACAGATTTTCTCCTAAAATCTTTTTAAATCTTCAACCTTTTAAATCTCCTACAAATCTGCACCAGATCTCCTATGCAGCAGAAAATATCTATCCCAAGATATTCGCATCCAATGAGACAGCTTGCTCTCCACAATTCCAGCTAACTCGCAACCCTAACAACATCACAACCTGATGTTATTAATTCTGCAGATCTAATGTCACAACATCGCCTATGTGACATCAGACATCCAACTTCAGCAAATTAATTACTTAACACAGCCCAGTGTTAAATCTCAATGTTGCAACATCAGTACCTTGACATCAACATTGAATATACTTTGTTTTACCAAAATTCTAGCCAATCCAAGAACTGACAATCTCCCCCTTTGGCTAATTTTGGCTAAAACAATCTCTGCACTCTGCAAACAAACTCTGCACCTTCAGAGACTTCAGCAGCGGAAAAATTCAATCAATAATCTTGAAACTCCAAGCAGCAGCATCAGCAGTGACATCTTTTCTTCAAAACTCTGCTGCTCTCATAAAAACTTCAGCATGTATCAATCTTCAATTCACTTCAGCATACTTTGCTTTATACAAACTCTACTGCAGCACCTTAGCAGCATCTTCAATTTACTTCAGCATATATCATTATGCCTGCAAAACGGTTACAATCTTCAACTACAATCTTCAAACAGCTGCACATATCATCTTCAACCACAGCTGCACATATTTCATTATTAGCAGCAATGAGCACTCCCCTCAATGCAACAACCAGCATAGCAGCTGTCAATTACTCCCCCTTAATATCTGCATCACATTAGCAGCATTTGGCATTCTTTGATACTCTTGACTCTCTTGGCTATTTCTCCCCCTTTTTAGCCACAATTAGACAAGCTACAACCAGAAGCCCTATTAACTACAACCAGTACACCCTAGCTCTCATTATTAGCCTCACAGTTAGCAACCAGGCAAAACAAATCATAGAAGGAAAAACATAAAAAGTGCATATAACAGCACAATATTCAAATTGCATAACCAGCCACATTAAGTGCTGAAACAAAGATAAAAAATAAAACTAACATTACTAATTAAGAAGGCAAACATTAAAAGCTTGAATCATCTGAGCTGAGACCATCATCATCTTCTTCATCATCATTGGCACTTACACCAGGTCCATCATCAACATCCTTACTTGTGTTGGCTGCTTCACCTTCCTTTGCTGCCAATCTCAGAGTCATGACAAGTCTTTCAAATTTTTGTTTCCTTTTAGTGCTAACTCTTATGACTTCATCTAACTCCTTGCAAGCCTCCTCTAGTTCTGTAATCAACCCAGTCTTGGCTGGTGACTGTTGTGATGTTGAAGCAGATGTCTTGACACTGTCAGGAACATGTTTCCCTTCAAACAGCTTGTAATGGACTGACAAGGCAGACTTCCTTTTGCAAACAACATCTGAATGTTGTAGAATTCCAGGATGTTGAGACAAGATAATCCCACAAATAAGAGAGGGAAAAGCAATGGGCATCTTCACAACATTTGTAGCAGCATGCTTAATAGTATGATCATAGATGTAGGAGTCATAGTCAATTCTTTGTTTTGTCCCAATTGCATAAATTATCTTCCCCAATCCAACAGAAATTGTGGTCTTGTGATTAGTAGGAACCAAGTTGACAGTACCTATTCTGAGCAGAATAGCATATTTGACACTCAACAAACTGGCTAACAACTTTCCTTTTACGGGCCAAACTTCTACCTGACCAGTTGTGAGTTCTTTGCAGATAACATTATTGGAGACTTCATATACTCCATAATCTTCCTCACTTCTTCCTAAGTAGGCATTTATCACCTTAGGAGAGAACCAGACACACTTACCCCTGACGATAACTCTTCTGAAGGTTAGGCTTTTTCTGTTATTAATAGACTTAGGGATATTCACTATAAATTATCTGACCAGTCTATCATAGCAACTAGACAACCCTGACACAGTCCTTATGAGACCTGTAAACTTAATTAGATCTACAATTTCAGTAGACTCTAAGTCATCTGCTACTACCTCTCTTTCCAGAGCTATCCTTCGTTGGCTCACACAATTCTACATGGATGCACTTCTGGCACAGTGAAATGAGATGTTATCAGGCACTTAATCAGCAGCTCCTTTCATCACAGGGTTGATGTCTTGAACATCACACTCTGAATCTGATTCTTCCCTGATTCTCCTCTTCTTTCCAGACCTGGCAACGTTGCTCCACGACTTGGGAGAGTCTGCGACTGAAGTCCTTTTCTTATCCTTGACCATATCTTCATTATCAGATGAGTCATCAACATCTATAACCTCAACCTGATCCTTGCCTTTACTCCTGTGACTTTCTTTCCTAGGGGACGATGTTCTGACATCAAAGATGACATCAGTATCATCAAGATCTTCTCCTTGAGCTTCTTGACTCACAGACAAGGCCAGTCTTTGAAGATTTTTGTCCTCACTTTGAGAGTCCACCTGTTCAGCAGGCATTTGCCTTAAAGGGACAGAAATCCCTTTCACACGTATTCCCTTCTCAAGGATTTTGTCTACGATCTGCCCCATGCACTTGTCAACATCTACCCTTTCCTCAGCAGTTTGTGGACGCGGGTTGGTAGTTCTAGGTTTGTCTCCAAATAACACACTAGTAACAACTTTCTTTGTTTCAGGATTCTTAAAGACAGTAGCAGGTCTCTTGGGAAGTTAGTTTAATGGGTCTCGTAGTACCTGATTTAGGAAGAATGGTTGAGAGGGGCTTAATGTCCATAGGATCGGATGCTGAACCTTCGTCAGTGGAAACCCTAGCTCTTCCTTTTGTGGAACTCTGACACTCAGATTTCTTGGATGGAGACGCCATGAATCCTTTCAGTGAAGGTTGATTCTTGAAGGTGAAGAAGTTAATTCATTGAGAGACCAGGGCTTTGAAGAAGCGTGATGTTGCAGTACCAGGAAATGGGGGTCTGAGGCAAGGAGCTTGATTTTGTGTAATTTTTAAAGACCAATTACTAATTTTCTCCCTCCATAAAGACTTTCCTTTTAAAAAATTCACATCAGGACTCATTAACTCTGAGTGGCCTTTCAGCATCCTGACGTCATAGTCTGATGTTATAACATCGACTTGAACATCATTAGTTGAACTACCTTCAAGAGAAATCCACTGATAGCAGTTGTCTTTGGTTCTGGCACCCTTCATAACAACCTGATTATGCTCATCAGAAACCACACACTCATGCTTAGTGTAGTTTACCTTGTAACCTTCATCACACAACTGGCTTATGCTGATCAAATTTGCATTTAAACCACTGACAAACAGACCATTGTCAAGTTCAGGTCTACCATCACCTTTCACTTTCCCAACTCCTGCAACAACACCTTTTTCTCCATTGCCAAACATAACCTCATGAGAGGGACACTGACTGACTTCAACAAACATGGATCTACATCCAGACATGTGTTTGGAACACCCACTGTCAAAATACCATGTTCCTTCTTTAAATTCTTTGTCAGCCATGTGAGCCAATAAGCACTTCACTTTCTCCTTAGGTACCCATTGTTTAACAACTTTGGGCCTGTACTCTCTCCATCTGTTTTGAGGCTGAGGGTATCCATGCAGCTTGTAGCAAGAGTACTGCATATGTCCAAACCTTCCACAATAAAAGCATCGCACCCTTTCATCTCTGAATCTTCTGCCATGATGATATTGCTTAGGCTGCCATCCATAATGTGGTCTCCTCCTACCATAACTGACCTGCCTTCTATTATGTTGGTATCTTCTTCCATAAGAAGGCTGAGAATGTTGTTTTCTGGATTGTCTCCCATGATGGTGTGGCTTTCTTCTTCCATAAATATGAGGAACATCATTGGTGTAACCATACCCCTGATGTTGAGACACCTGATGAGACATGCGCTATTTGAACTGAGCAGCTTGCATGCTCTTGTGGTATTGTGGGGGCATATACTGACTAGTTCCTTGTGGTTGTTTTCTCTTCTAATTAGGACCAGTCTTCTTCTCAATCTTCTTAGGTTGTGAAACATCAGCTTTCTTAGGTGGAGGATCCTGCTTCTTTGGCTGATGTTGAGACAAAAGTTGTGACACTTCCTTCTTTGAACCTGAAGTGCTTTCTTCTGAAGTTCCCTTATCCTCAGCCACATAACCTATCTCAGCTTTGTCTCCAGCAGCTTTTTCTGTCTGAAGGATCTTATCAAGTGCGTATGTTCCACAGCTCAGCATCCTAACAGACTTGGTCATTTGATCAAGGTGAGCTCTAACTAGTACAACTTCATTTTCCATATCAACTTTTTCATTCTCTAGCTGAGCAATTTGTTGCTTGTGGCACTTGTTTTCTTGACAAATCTCAGCACTTTTTAAACACAACTCTTGATAGGTAGATGCTAACTCCTCATAAGTTATTTCTCCATCACTAGAATCATCATCAGAACCAACAGCTTCTGTTAATGCTCTAACATGCTTTGCGGACTCACCTTCACTTTCACTATCAGAGTCAGACCAGGAAACTGTCATGCCCTTCTTCTGCTTTTTCAGGAAGGTGGGACATTCTTTCTTGACATGTCCATACCCTTCACACTCAAAGCACTGCACTCCTTTATCTTGGGCAGTTTTCTCTTCACTATTCTCTTTTGACTTGCTGGTGTCAGAAGTTATGTTCTTGACATTAGGCCTGGAGTTATTATTCATTCTCTTGAACACTTTGTTGAACTGTCTTCCCAACATAACTATGGCCTGAGATAGATCCTCCTGGGATTCAGAACTCTTTCCTTTTTCTTTTTCATTATTTGACACCAAGGCTATACTCTTTGGCTTCTTTTCTGGTTCTTCTTCATTCAAACCAAGCTCAAAAGTTTGAAGAGATCCAATGAGCTCATCAACTCTCATCTTGCTGATGTCTCGTGATTCTTCAATAGCAGTCACCTTCATCTTGTACCTCTTAGGAAGTGACCTAAGAATCTTCCTTACAAGCTTTTCATCTGACATCTTTTCACCTAGAGCACTGGAAGCACTAGCCAGCTCCAGAACATTCATGTGGAAGTCATGAATAGTCTCATCGTCCTTCATCTTCAGGCTTTCAAATTTTGATGTTAAAATCTGAAGTCTTGACATCTTAACTCTAGATGTTCCTTCATGTGTAGCCTGCAAAATATCCCACGCTTCCTGAGCAACTTCACAGGTATTAATTAACCTGAAGATATTCTTATCCACTCCATTGAAGATTGCATTTAGAGCTTTGGAATTTCCAAGGGCAGGCTCATCTTCTTCCTTGGTCCATTCTTCTTCAGGCTTTGGCTTTGAGGTGTCTTCTTTATCTTTGCCAGCATCATCTTTCTCACACATGATAGGTGCTTTCCACTCTTTAATAACAGCCTTCCAAGCCCTGCTGTCCAAGGATTTTAAGAAGGTAGTCATCCTTGGCTTCCAATAATCATAATTGGATCCATCCAAAATATGGGGTCTGTTGACGAATCCTCCAACTTCTTTGTCCATCTTTACACCAGAAAGTAACTTCCCTAGATCTCACCCAGAGACAGACAGGATGCCTGCCCTGATACCAATTGAAATTCTGGTATCAGACGTGTGATGTTAAGGTGCGATGTCACAACAACACACTCTGCACAATGGATAACAATAACAGTAACAAAGCAACACAAAGAATTATTCACCCAGTTCGGTCTAACTACCTACGTCTGGGGGCTACCAAGCCAGGGATGAAATTCACTACTTGTAGAATTAATTTACAGACTCAACAACCCAGTTGACAATCTCCTAAACTTAATTCCTACTAGTGACTTTCTACCTAAGAAACCACTTAGATATGAGAACACTACTCAATCCCTAAAACACTTCAAAGAACAACCTCTTTGAGCAAACTTGATCTTACTTCACAACTTTGATCAAGTAATAACTCTCTTTTGCTTCACAGCTTTTAAGAGAGGACAGAATATGAATAAGCAATTCACCCTAGAATTCTGGTTATACAACTCGTACAAAATACTCAAGACACTCAGCCTATGCTCTTGATCTTCTCTCTGTATTTCTGTACCTTTTCCTTTGGTCTTGTGCGCTTTATATAGCTCCTTGAATTGGTCTTGGACTTGCTACAATATCTGACCAGATTTGTTATTTAAAACTGAATATTTTAAAACAGATTTTCTCCTAAAATCTTTTTAAATCTTCAACCTTTTAAATCTCCTACAAATCTGCACCAGATCTCATATGCAGCAGAAAATATCTATCCCAAGATATTCGCATCCAATGAGACAGCTTGCTCTCCACAATTCCAGCTAACACGCAACCCTAACAACATCACAACCTGATGTTATTAACTCTGCAGATCTAATGTCACAACATCGCCTATGTGACATCAAACATCCAACTTCAGCAAATTAATTACTTAACACAGCCCAGTGTTAAATCTCAATGTTGCAACATCAGTACCTTGACATCAACATTGAATATACTTTGTTTTACCAAAATTCCAGCCAATCCAAGAACTGACAGAATCGTATTGCGATAGTTTCTATATTTTTTAGCTTTGTACATTTGTTTATATTGTATGTATTTGTTTTCTTTTATGTTTTCTCTAGTGTGATCAGGAATGATGAGAACTCGTTCTAGATTGGTTGCTATTTGTATAAAAGTATTCAATGAAGCTTCGACCGAGTCTGGATGGTGAGATTTGAATGTATGCGTGGTAAATTGTACTGCTTTATAAAATGTTATAATGATTTATGAATATTGTGCTTTGTGCAAACGTGTATTCTTGTTTTATTTTGCAACTTGTTTGAATGCTTGTTTCACTTTGGTCCAAAAGTCACAACTTGTGAGAAACCTCCATTGTTTACTAGATGCTAGGATGACTGATAACTTTGTTTAATACATTTGATTCATGCTTTGTCTATTGATTATTGTGATTTTGTGGAAGCATTAGAAATGATCAAGGCAATTGTTTATATTGAGCACAACCGTATCCGAAAGTACCTTACCCGTGAGTAGAGAGAATTCGTTAACCCCTTTGAGCCTAAACAGTTTAGATATCATTTTAGTGATGAACTTGGTTTATGTACATAATTTGAAAGTTCATCATTGAATTTTGTAAGGTTCTAAAAATTTCTTCTTGAACCTTTGAACATTGTTTTACTTTAATTTCCTTGCCATAAAAAGCAAGGAAAATTCACTTGAGGTTTGGTTGAATTCAAGTTGGGGAGAATGAAAAAGAAGAATGGTAGGTTGCTAAAACTTTTGAAAAATTTCAAACAAGCATGAAAAGAAAAAGTGTGAATATGAATGTGAAAAACAAAAGAAAAAGAATGCTTGTTTGAATAAGAAAAATAGAGAATGAAATAATTGTGCATAAGGAAGTTTGAGAAAGTTGGTGATAAAGGAATGAAAGTGGCGAATGAAGTTGTGATGTGTAAATACCATGAATAGTGAATGTTTCTTTTTGCATCAGCAATTTCAATTCAATGGCCTTTAGAAATGTCCCTTTGTTTTGAACCCTACCAATCTACAACCCTTAAAGCCTTTAGTGATCCTTTTGCTTCCGTGTTTTCATTTTTGATTGTTAGATATTGTATGAATTGAGTTGCTATTAGCATTGTTTGTCGGTGAGTGAAATTTCTCCGCGGTTGCAAACGCGTTAATTTCTTCATTCTTATTTTAAAGAGGAGTGTTAGATTGATTCAAGTATGAAAACTTAGTTGTTCTTTGAACCATTCCATGATATTTTTTTAAGAACTTAATTCTTTGCATTGTTCGATTCTATTGAGTGGTGAACGTTGCATGTACGCATTTTCATGCTTGACTTTGGTTGAATTTTATGCTTGAGCAAATCCTTTTGTTTTCATGAGGGGCATACTTTGCTTGAGGACAAACAAAAATCTAGTTGGGGAGAGTCGTTAAGTGCAAAATTTGACTTAAATTGAACTATCTTTCTTAGCATTTTTCAACCACAATTCTCATGTTTTCATTGATTTAACTCATGATTGTTGTTATTCTTCTAACATTTAGAATATACATCTGGTGCTTGTAATATGTGTGTTATTGTGCAGAAAAAGGCATAAATTGATCAAAGTTATAAGACACAAGAAATGATACAAGTTGCCAAAGAACAGAGGAAAACTTCAAGAAGTTCGCTTTGCGAACTAGCTAGCGAAGGTTCGTTGTGCGAAGGCTGGCGATGCTCCCTCCCGCGAATGGTCCCAAAATTATGGCAGAAGAAAAAGGCACTAAAGTTTGCTTTGCGAACTTGAAGGAGAGTGTTCGCTTTGCGAATATTCCTTCGCATTGCGAACTCATGAAAATTATGTGGCGGTTCAAGCTTATCAGAGGCACCTCAGGTGCCTAATTTTGACATTCGTTATGCGAGTGAAACGTTTGCTTTGCAAACATAGAATTTCCTGATTGTATTAGAAATAGATTTTTCACACTTTTGAGATAAGATAACATATAGAAACTTGAGATAATTATCAGGACTTGTAATTTTAGGATCAGAACTTGATATCTCTTCATTTCAAAGGAGAGAAGGTAAGATCTTCAATCTCTTGTTGGGTGAGGATGTAATCTTTTCATACCTTATGTATTTCATCTAATGTATATTTGTGAATTAGTTTTGATTCTCTATTGATTGATTGTTTATTTGTGAGTCTTGACAAACTCTTTCCAAATCTTTGGTCTTAGATTTTCATCTATCAATGAGCAAACTTTTGACATGACTGTGTGAGTTGATATTCATTGTATCTTCTATTGTATTGTGTTGATTAAGTAACATGGCTAGCATGAGTAGGATCGATACAATATTGCGAGGATGCGTGATAATAGTGATGAAGAACGATATTCACATACATTGGACAAATTAGTTGAATACATGTAAAAAGGGTTAAGCGTATGTACGTATTCTGATCATGGCATTTAATATGAAGCAATCATTTATCTGATTTGGGTGTCGTCTTTGTTTACCTGTTTATCTTTGATTTGAACCGCTATAAACATATACTCTTCAGATATGGATCTAGGATGATTACCTGTTAGGTTCTAAACTCTATAGATAGATTTAGGCTTAGCATTTGCGTGAGTATCAGTTCTTAATGCTCTGTATTGGTTTTGTTGCGTGAGACATCACCAATGAGACAATACAGTTGTTCTCTCGACGTTGCGTTAGACATAACCTCTGTTGTGAGTGATGCGTGGGAATATTAGGCGAATGGTTAATTTGTGTTTACTTGATTAGAATAATGCATGTGTTATCAATTGATGAGATCCAATCCCAACAAGGCTCCGTTTATAATTCAGTCTTTACTTTATATTTCCAGTCTTTATATTTTCTGCCTTTAATTTTGGTTTCTTAAATATTTTAAACCAATACTTTTGAACCATAAGCTTAGAAACGTAGAAACCGTCGAACGACAATTCTTTATCGCATTGATCCCTGTGGATACGACAAAACTGGGTTACATAAATTAGTTTTTGCTTGCTGTTGTACTACAGTTCAACACTCCGCGACAATTCCAAATGAGAATTTTATCTTTTGTACTTATCATCATAACAATGACACAAAGTAGGTAATCAATCTCACACAAGAACCTACAGAGATAACTGAGTATCATGCTCCTCTTCCTCTTCTCTCAACACTGCATCCTCCTCTTCTTGTGCACTTTTATTTTCATCCTCACCAGCCATTCCTTCACTTTCTTGTATTTCTGGTGGACGGTTAAAAGCAAAGTTACCATCATTCGAATCTCCTCCATGGAATATTGATTTTGGATTTTCTGAACTATTATTGCATATTATTGAATCTATAAGTTTTAGATTTTAATAGTATGACTCTCGGAAACATATATTAAATAATGGTAAAATACTATTTTCCATCTCTTAATTTTATTTCGGACTCTATTTTGGTCTCTTAAATTTTAAAATGTTCAAATCGATCACTTAAGTATTTAAAATGGAACATGTTTGTCCTTCTGTGTATTTTCGTTAGTGAGGATTCAGAAAGACTGTCCATGTGACTTAGTTGATGGCTTATGTGGCTATATGTCCATACACGTGAAATTTGACGTGGCATGTGTCCCCTGGGATGATGAAAAATTGCTCAGCTATCATATGTTGTCACTTGCAAGGGCGGAAATGAAGACCTCGTGGAATTTAAAATCATGTTGAAGACCTCGTTGAAAAATGAGGGGAATAAAGAAGAATATCAAACCAACAAACACTTATATTGAAATATTGCCATACACATTCTAATAAAATAAGAAGTATTGCAAGCACACGAAGTGTTCGACGTAATGCCCGAGCGAAAAACATAACCATTCTTCAAATACTTAAGGAGAAACAGAACTTGGATCATGAGAGTCAAGTCACGCCGACATCAAAATGGTTCCCGAACCTTTAGAAATATTCTCAACCTTTACAAACTCAACAATAGAGGGTATATATTGTGAGCAAGGGGAAAGACTACAAGTTTGTTCTGGTAATGCTCGTGACCTAGTCTAGCTTGACTGTCGATCGCGAAAGTTTATATCTAGATAAGTTCACATCTTCATTCTAGTTGATTCTATGTATTGTGTATAGATTGTTGTTTCCCCTGAAGTTCAGTTTCGCCTATTTTTTTATCAACACAAATTTGTATCTCTGAAATATAAAGTAGAACATGAGGTGTATTGTCCACTTGGTTTACTTTGTATGTTATGTTTTTAGGATGTGTGTTATTCCTAGAACTTATGGCTATTTGACTTAAACATTTATAGTTCTGCTTTGTTATCTTGTTTAATAGGTATACCTGAGAAGTATCTTTAAACTAGTAATAACGCCATGTAATGTTTGAATTATTATGCAGGTTTACAATCCACGACGACAAACAGAAGTTGGTTATGAGGATTGAAATGTGTATGCCCAACAAATATCATGCACTGTGATTTAAAGTCAAGTAACTTACAACAGAATTTTAATTACGATCTTGAGATATGAAAATTTGGTCTAGCTAGAACTGCTTATGAAACAGATTTAGTGAGTGAGTATGTAGTTGCTTGATGCTACAGAGTTCTATAATTGTTTTACAAATGCTTCGAATGTTTACTGAACCAAATGGCACGTTCATGGAGGACATGTTATCATATGCAGCTAAGCTTTATGAAAGGTCTCACATGTTGTAGCTCATGTATAGTCGGATAAAGCTTGATGATCGGTTAGCAGCCTGTAATTCTACCCTCTCAGTTCTGTAATTCTACCCTCTCAACTTTCTGTCAGCGTGCATTTGTTATTTCTGAAGACTGAGCAATGTGGAAATGTATGCATCTTAGATTCGTTTCTGCATCAGATGGATTGTTTATGCTTGAGCATGTGTTTTGACCTTTATTGTCTCTCTGGTTGGAGAGAACAATGCAGCCAAAATAAAAAGAAAAAGAAAATGCAAAATGTGGTTCAATAAAAACAATCAACTATGTTAATATACATATATAAAACATTTGGAATTATTTAACAATAGACAAATAGCTCATGTGGTGATTGATTGCCCATATATCCTCACAATCATGGGTTTGAGCCTTGCTTGTGGCAAAATTTAAATTTTGGCCTCATTTTAATTGTTTAAGATTAAAATAAATTAAAAATAAAATAAAATAATACGTGAAATTTGGAAATGAGCATATGCCACATCAACGCTAAGTCACATGCCACGCGTGCAAAAGTTGACGTCGTTTGTTAGAATTAGACGAAAATATGGATGTCAATGGGTAGGGTATGAACAAGGTACTACAATACTCATCTTCGTACCCTCAGTTTGAAAAAATCCTCGTACCCGAGCTCATACCCACGTGGGCACCAACATTTATACCCGTCCCCGTCCCCTATAGGTACTTAAGTACCCCTACCCATACTCGTTTACCCGCATTTCAAATAAAAAATAATTGATCAATTATAGTTTATCATGTAATTTTAAGTTTTTAATAACACTAAAAAAATCAAGGATGTTGTTGTTGAGTTAAGAAATAAACAAACATTTATATAAAAATGCATACAAGTTTAATAGTGACGTATTTAACAAAATTGATAAATTAACTTGTGTATATAATAATAAAAATAAAAACACATAAATATATATTATATGGGTATAGGGCGGAGTGGGTACCGAGGTACCCGTACCCGCGCTCATACCCGCTTATTTTGATGGATAATTGTTTGTGCCCGTATTTGTACCCATTTTGCGGGTTTATACCCTACCCGTTATGGGTGATTTTTGCGGGTATCCACTAGGGATGGATCTAATTGTCATCCCTAGACGGAAAGAACTTAAATGACGCACTTTTAAAACATAAGGGGCTACATTGGTCCTTTTAAAAGTTAAGGGACTCAAATGGATCCCGAGATAAAGTTAAGGGATTAAAAAATGTATTTTACCTTAAATAATCGTCATCGTATATTAAATAATGTTAAAATAATAAATTTATTGTATATAATTTATTTTTTAATTTTTTTAGTTAGTTTTTGAAATTATTTTTTAACACCAAAGGGTGAATCGTTTAATCAATTTTTTTAAATTAAATAAAAATAAATAATTTATTGGCTATGTGGCTTGATTTCAAACATTATATTTACAACTTGGATGTTCACATTTTATTTTCTCTCTATTTTTCTAATTCATCTCTATCTATCTTTTAATTTCACTATTTCTAAAATAAAAAGAAGAGGAGTGTAGAGAAAAAGGAAAGGACGGGATCAAAGTCCTTGTATTTATCTAATCAAAATCTTCTAAAATATGGTGATGTTCCCGCTCTAAATTTCCACAATCATAATGATAGAGGTATTCCCAAAATTGTAGATATTGTTGTTGGCATAATTTTAAAAATCGGATCGGCTGGTCAGATAGGTTGAACCAGGAACCGCTATGGTAACCGATCTGGTTTAATTGTTGGATCGATTGTGTAATTGAATTAATGAGAACCGATAAAAACACGGTATAAATAAAAAAATCAGCAGTTTTGGAAAACCAACGGTTTAAGTGTTTTTAAAATTAAAACGACGTCGTTTTTCATTGTTTAAAAAAATAAAAATAGAAGTATAAGAGAAAGTTAATATTCTTTCTCTTAAAAATTGGTGATAGCAATGTTAAATATAGGTTGCTAAATTTGAACATACTTTATTTTTCTCCTATTTGAGATTGATACTTTGATTAAGTTTTTAAATCAATTACTTGACTCAAATTTGAATTTAAATTATAAACTTCTGAAATTATGATATTTTTAATTTTTTAGGTGTTAGTGATTTTTTTAGACACCAAGTCATCTGGTTCAACCGGTTTAATACCTATATAATTTTGTTGTAGTGACAGGTTTATTCAACGAGTTATCCGGTTTAGTCATGCGATTTGACCAGTAACCTAGTGGTTAGACAAATGAACCAATGACCCAATACCCTCACAATTTTGATGACCGATCCGAATTTTAAAATATTGGTTGTTAATTTTATGTTTTTTTGTTGCATTTAACCGAATTTAGGGAATTTTATATATGGTTTATACTATCTATTTCCTCCATTATATCTCTTTTCTCCTTTTTTTTTAAGTGGGAAGATCGAGTGGTTAGGATGGTCAATGTTTCAACTAAAATTTTAAGGCATTTGTTATGTGAGATTTAACTAATCATCAAGTATTTGAACTAGAATTGTCAAAAAGGATTAGTTTAATTGGTTGACATGTCAAGTCTCATGGTCGTTTTCCATCGGCTACCTCGTATGAGTTGCAAGTAGCCTGTTTAGCTACATACCTACAAATTCTAAAATATAAACAAAAATTTATATTCCATCCGTCTAAAATAATACATTGAATTCCTTTCATTTTACCAAAAAAATATTTTATTTTATTCAATATTTCAATGTTTAATTCTATACATTAATATAATCATAATTGCTTCACATTTCACTTCACAATTTCCTTGTATTTTATTAATCTGTGTTATATTTAATACTTTGTATTACTTCGAATAATCTTAAACATATACTATATTTAAAATATGTTATAGAAACAAAAATTTTAAAGTGATATAGTACTTAAAAATATATTACATTTGGGTGAATGAGGTAACTTAACTAATATGTGTCGATTGAGTTAAATAAGTGTAAGAAGTTGGTAAAAGGTTGAATCTTTGTTGACAACATTTATTTATATTATTGTATTAATATAAAAAAGTTCTTGGTAATTGTTATATGTAACACCCCTTCTATACCCCGTACAAAAATCGGAATAAACTAATCTTATAAATAAAACATCAGAGCAAAGAATAATTTATCATGATATAGCCAGAGATGTCACACCAACGTGAACTAAAACATTATGCTCATATAGATATATAACAACCTGATAGTCATATAATCATAGGAACTCAGTTCCAAAAATATCCTCGTTCAGTTACAGAATTAAAGCGGAACATCCATAACTGATGTCATCACAAAAGATAAGTATGTCATATACATGTTCATAGAAGCCACCATATACAAGCCAAAAGAAACATCTACACTCGAACCCCGACTACCCGTGTTACATATCAGAGCCGACGGAACGACAAAAGACGAAGACACTAATCTTCGCAAAAGACTTCAGCCTCTAATCTGCAATGCCTCATAGAGCATTAAACCACAGCAGAAGGGTGAGAAACAGAATTATAATATAATTGCATATCATTATATAACACTTAGCAAAATATGCACAATTATTCTCACCACACAAATATGATACTTGTAAACAACACAAGACATATTCAACCCATTTCACACATCAATCACATAAGCATATACATTAACACAATGCATAACAAATCCTTCTCAAAATTCAACACATAAACATTCATGTAATGAATTATGCAAATGCACAGAGACCGACACAACGACTCTATGCATGCGGTACCATTAGTCCCCCAGGAACTCTTGGAATCATCGCTCGTTACTTAGGGTAACTCCCCGTCGGGCATACGATGTTCCCCGTCGCTACCACTTATCACCAAGCATACGACGTTATGGATCGTTTTTAGTCCTTTATAATAGGCACACGATCAATACAACAATTGCTTACACCCATAAGGGATCTACAATTCAACATGCATTGTTTACACCCACGAAAGGATCTTACAATGTCTAACTGCATTGTTTACACCCACGAAGGGATCTTACAATGTCTTCATGCATTGTTTACACCCACGAAGGGATCTTACAATGTCTTCAACATGATGCATGTCATATAATGACCCATGGCAATCAAGACTCATACATTAAATCATGCATTTCAAGTACATATAAAGTAATGCACACAATTGCCCAAAATGGCCACAAACACTAATATACCATTCCACAACATCAAATTCCCATCAAAGAATCATCACACAAGCCATCTCATAACATATCATAACATGTCTTACAATATTGAAAAATAACTCAAAATTCCATTTTACGATTTCTCGGAAAAGTCGGCTAAAAGTCGGCCAAAAATAATATTTTCTATCATCATCAAAAAGTACTCATCGACAGCTTCGATTCGGTATAAAGAACTCTTAAATACGATAAACGGTTAACAAGATATGAATATTTCAAAATAACGCAAAACATAAACCGGACGCCCGACACTACGAAACGGTTCGTAAAAACTGTACCGATTGGAGCAAGTTCAGACCCCAAAACTATTTTTCCTAGAAAGAACATCTCGTTAGCTTCCCAACGCTTCGAACGAGGGTTAAAATCGACTTACGGTTCAAGAGATATGAATTTCCGAAAATTACACGAAAACAGAATTTTCACCTACAGCACGCGTCCGTACGACGCGCACAAAAACCAGAATTTTGGGGCAGCTGCTGCCAGCCGCGCGAAACCCCTCAAAACCCGACCGATTCTCAGAATTCCCTCAAACAAAACACGCGGTAATATCACATAAATGCATACGGACATATTAGGATCAAGAAAAACCCGATTCCTCGACTTTTCGAAATCACTATTCATACACATAATCAAAACTCAAAAACACAAAATCTTCAATTATCAACCGATTTTAACGAAACGAGTTTCTATAACGTCAGCCTAACCTCACACGACTAAACTACACAATTTGTTTCGAATTTCATCCGTAAAAACTCCCGATTTTATCGATTATGTCAAAAACTAACCTAAACTCAATATTTTCCTACACAATCCAAACAATTCAAAAACAAACGGATATAATCGTATACAATGATATAATAACCGAGTTTCGCACCCTTACCCGATAAGAAACCGATTCCCGAAGCTCGTTTGGTGAATTTTCCAACTTTTCTTCACTTTCTCTTCACTTCTCTATTTCTCTCTTTTTCTTCTCTTTTGAAAAAACTCTTACTAACTTTTCTTTTTCTTCTTTTCTAAACTTATAATACTTTCTAACTTACTAACTTATTATATTTTCTTAACTTAAAATCTACACTTCTAATAAATATTAAAACTAACTATTAATTAAATACCACTAATTATAAAATATCTAATATACCCTCTATTCTAATTTTCCCGCGAAATCTCCAAAAACGGTAAAAATACAACATATGTAAAAACAACATATTAACTTACCAACATCATAATTAACATAAATATCTATTAAGTACACAAAATCCAAAACATCACAGAAACGTACACGCCGCCCGGCGAGGCTAATAAAACACCAACTTCACCATTCACATAAATATTGCTCAATTAAATAAAAGACTCAATAACAAAACATCAATTAGCACAAAAATAGGGAATATCAAAAACAGACCGTTACAACTCTCCCCCACTTTAGAAATTTTCGTCCTCGAAAATATTACCTGATTCAAACAACTCCGGATACGACTCCCGCATCCGACTTTCCAATTCCCATGTCAAATTGCCCTCAGCAGCGCCTCCCCACGCCACTTTCACAAGTGCAATCTCCTTGCCTCTTAACCTTTTCAACTCGCGATCTAAAATCCTCACCGGTAAAACCTCAACCGTAAGATTATCTCTTACCTCAACCTCATCCATCGGAATCACATGAGACGGATCTGGAACATACTTCCGTAGCTGTGAAACATGGAAAACATCATGTAGATTCGAAAGATTCGGTGGCAATGTTATCCTGTAAGCCACTGCACCAACTCTTTCGGATATCTGATATGGACCAATAAAACGAGAAGTCAACTTCTTCGACTTCAAAGCACGACCCACACCCGTAACCGGTGTAACTCTCAAAAACACATGGTCGCCTTCTTGAAATTCAAGATCTTTCCTTCTCTTGTCATGATAGCTCTTTTGTCTACTTTGAGAAGCTTTCATCTTCTCCCGAATAAACTTCACTTTCTCCGTTGTTTGTTGTACCATTTCCGGTCCAACTATCGTCCTCTCGCCGGTTTCATGCCAACACAAAGGTGTTCGACATCTCCGACCATACAAAGCCTCAAATGGTGCCATACTTATACTCGAATGAAAACTGTTATTGTAAGTGAATTCAATCAACGCCAAATAACCATCCCAAGCACCACCTTGCTCGAGTACACAAGCACGCAATAAATCCTCCAACGATTGAATCGTCCTCTCGGTTTGACCGTCCGTTTGCGGATGATAAGCCGAACTCAATCTTAGCTTAGAACCCAAAGCCTTTTGTAAACTCTCCCAAAACCTCGATGTAAACCTAAGATCTCTATCCGATACAATACTCTTAGGAACTCCATGTAACTTCACCACCACAAGAACATAAATCTCGGCTAACTTCTCCAAAGGATAACTAATATCAATTGGAATAAAGTGAGCAGATTTAGTAAGCCTATCAACAATTACCCAAATAGCATTATGACCTCTTTGCGTATTCGGCAATCCCGTAACAAAATCCATCGATATACTATCCCATTTCCATTCCGGAATATCCAACGGTTGCATAAATCCACTCGGTTTTTGATGTTCCACCTTAGACTTTTGACAAGTTAAGCATGCATACACAAATTGAGCAACGTCCCTCTTTAATCCGAACCACCAAAAGATTTTTCTCAAATCTTGATACATTTTGTTCGCTCCCGGATGAATACTTAAGTTACTTCGGTGCCCTTCTTCCAATATCATCTTTTTTAACTCCACATCGTCGGGAATACAAATACGACCACGGAATCTCAAAACTCCAAAATTATCAACTTTGAAATCTTCATTCTCATTCAACATCAAATCAACGAATTTCAAGTCCAACTTTTGCTTTTCACCTACCGTTGCAAGAAAATCATTTGTAACATGTAGCATACCAAGTCTCACACTTCTCGGCGTCATTTCACAAACTAAACTCAAGTCTCTAAAATCCTCCAAAAGTTCCCATTCTTTCATCATCAATGCGGACATATGTAACAACCTCCAACTTAAGGCATCGGCCACCACGTTTGCCTTACCCGGATGGTAATTCAAACCAAAATCATAATCCTTTAAAAGTTCTAGCCACCTCCTTTGTCTCATGTTCAACTCTTTTTGATCAAATAAATATTTCAAGCTCTTGTGATCACTAAAGACTTCAAATCTCGCACCATAAAGATAATGCCTCCATATTTTCAAAACAAACACCACGGCCGCTAACTCCAAGTCATGTGTAGGATAATTCTTTTCATGCACTCTCAATTGTCTAGATGCATATGCCACAACTTTTCCATCTTGCATCAAAACACCACCTAAACCCGTCAATGAAGCATCACAATACACAACAAATGGTTCATTAGGATTAGGCAAAATCAAGATCGGAGTCGTTGTCAACCTTCTCTTTAGCTCATTGAAACTCTCTTCACAATGAATATCCCAAATGAAAGCCTTTCCTTTACAAGTCAATTGCGTTAAAGGAAGTGCCAATTTCGAAAATCCCTCAATAAACCTCCGATAATAACCTGCCAAGCCTAAAAAGCTTCGAATCTCCGTAACCGACCTAGGAGCCTCCCATTGCATCACCGCATCTATCTTGGATGGATCAACACTAATACCACTACCGGAAATAACATGTCCAAGGAAACTTACTTCCGACAGCCAAAATTCACATTTTGACAACTTAGCATACAATTGTTTTTCTTTCAAAATTTGCAACACAATTCTCAAATGCTCTTCATGCTCCTCTTGAGACTTAGAGTAAATCAAAATATCATCGATGAACACAACCACAAAACGATCCAACTGTTCATGAAAAATACGATTCATGTATTCCATAAACACACCCGGCGCGTTAGAAACCCCGAATGGCATCACGGAGTATTCGTAATGACCATACCGTGTCCTAAAGGCCGTCTTTTGAATATCCTCTCCTTTCACACGAATCTGGTGGTATCCTGATCTCAAATCAATCTTGCTAAAAACATTCGCACCAACCAATTGGTCCATCAAATCATCGATCCTTGGAAGCGGATACTTATTCTTAATTGTCACTTTGTTCAACTGTCGATAATCAATGCATAACCGCATACTCCCGTCCTTCTTCTTTACCAACAATACCGGAGCACCCCAAGGAGAAACACTTGGCCTTACAAATTTCTTGTCCAACAAGTCATTCAATTGCTTTTTCAATTCTACCAATTCCGATGCCGACATACGATACGGTGCCATCGAAATCGGTCTAGTACCCGAAACTAGATCAATAGAAAATTCAACTTCTCTTTCCGGCGGTACGTCCGTAATATCTTCCGGAAATACTTCTGGAAATTCACACACCACTGGAAACACATCAAGCTCAACTTTACTCTCCACCGACAATGATGCAAACAAACCAAACAATTGAGCTTCGTCCGCTAAAAGTTTCTTCAACTCTTTAGTGGATAGGAAACTCTCAAATTCATCACCTTCCATAGAAGGAAACCTTACTAACTTGTGATAGCAATCTATATGAACTCGATTAAATTGCAACCAGTTCATACCCAAGATCACGTTCAATCCCACCAACGGCAAACATACTAAATCCATAACAAAGTCTTTACCATACATGGTTAAAGGACAACTCATACACACCAAAGATGTATTTACCGACCCTGAAGCAGGAGTCTCAATAACCATTTCAGCACCCATCAAAGTTAACGCAAGATTCAAACGCTTCGCGCACTCAGACGAAATAAACGAATGAGTCGCTCCCGTATCAATAACAGCAACTAAAGGTGTACTATTAATAAAACACGTACCTTTAATCAAACGGTCTGCATTCGTAGTTTGAGTCCCCGCCAATGCAAACACCTTTCCGCCCGCTTGAGCTTGTCTTGGTTTCGTGCACTTTGTATTATAGTGACCATTCTCCCCACAATTATAACACTTGACCGTATTTCTCCTACAATCAGCAGCCACATGACCCGTCAAACCATAATTAGAACACTTGTTCATATTCCTCCTACACTCCGACACACGATGACCCATACCACCACAATTATAACATTTCACAGAAGAATTCATTCCTCCTCCACTCGGCTTCCTATCAAAAGTAGCCTTCTGTTTCCCCTTATCAGCAGAAGTCACATAAGGCCTACCTCTGAACTGCCCTTTTTCCTTTCTTATCATTCAGATTCTTGTAATGAGTAGCACGTGCTTTGCTATCCTCATCAAAAATCCTACTTTTGTTCACCAACACTGGAAACTGCCTGATCTCCTGATAACCGATACCCTGCTTGATTTCTGGCCTCAAGCCATTCACAAACTTCAAACACTTTGACCTCTCAGAACCAGCCGTATTATAATTAGGACAGAACTTCACAAGTTCCTCAAACTTAGAAGCATAATCCGCAACAGAGGAATTATCCTGCTTCAGTTCAAGAAATTCAATTTCCTTCTTACCTCTCTCATCTTCCGGAAAATACTTTTCCAGAAAAGCATCCTTGAACACAGCCCATGTAACCACTATTTCATCCTCCTCAAACCTCTGAGAAGCATTCGCCCACCAATCTTCAGCTTCCTTTTCCAACACATGAGTACCAAATTGCACCTTCTGATCCTCGGAACACCTAATGAAACGGAAGATCTTCTCAATCTTCTTCAGCCAAATCTGTGCTCCCTCAGGATCATGAGTACCTTCGAAGCTCGGTGGATTATTCTTCTGAAACTTATCCATACTACGCGACTCCTCGTCCGCCGCAGCATTCGGTAAATTCTGCATCGCTTGCGCCATAGCTTGCATGGCCGCAGTCATAGCAGCGTCACGTCTTGCCGCCATAATCTGAACATTCCCAATGATAGCAAATTATGGTTAAACAACCACTCCACAGAGTGCAACAGACCAACAAGACACAACCGACACGACAACATGGTCGGACAAACCAAACATTGGCTCTGATACCAATTAATGTAACACCCCTTCTATACCCCGTACAAAAATCGGAATAAACTAATCTTATAAATAAAACATCAGAGCAAAGAATAATTTATCATGATATAGCCAGAGATGTCACACCAACGTGAACTAAAACATTATGCTCATATAGATATATAACAACCTGATAGTCATATAATCATAGGAACTCAGTTCCAAAAATATCCTCGTTCAGTTACAGAATTAAAGCGGAACATCCATAACTGATGTCATCACAAAAGATAAGTATGTCATATACATGTTCATAGAAGCCACCATATACAAGCCAAAAGAAACATCTACACTCGAACCCCGACTACCCGTGTTACATATCAGAGCCGACGGAACGACAAAAGACGAAGACACTAATCTTCGCAAAAGACTTCAGCCTCTAATCTGCAATGCCTCATAGAGCATTAAACCACAGCAGAAGGGTGAGAAACAGAATTATAATATAATTGCATATCATTATATAACACTTAGCAAAATATGCACAATTATTCTCACCACACAAATATGATACTTGTAAACAACACAAGACATATTCAACCCATTTCACACATCAATCACATAAGCATATACATTAACACAATGCATAACAAATCCTTCTCAAAATTCAACACATAAACATTCATGTAATGAATTATGCAAATGCACAGAGACCGACACAACGACTCTATGCATGCGGTACCATTAGTCCCCCAGGAACTCTTGGAATCATCGCTCGTTACTTAGGGTAACTCCCCGTCGGGCATACGATGTTCCCCGTCGCTACCACTTATCACCAAGCATACGACGTTATGGATCGTTTTTAGTCCTTTATAATAGGCACACGATCAATACAACAATTGCTTACACCCATAAGGGATCTACAATTCAACATGCATTGTTTACACCCACGAAGGGATCTTACAATGTCTAACTGCATTGTTTACACCCACGAAGGGATCTTACAATGTCTTCATGCATTGTTTACACCCACGAAGGGATCTTACAATGTCTTCAACATGATGCATGTCATATAATGACCCATGGCAATCAAGACTCGTACATTAAATCATGCATTTCAAGTACATATAAAGTAATGCACACAATTGCCCAAAATGGCCACAAACACTAATATACCATTCCACAACATCAAATTCCCATCAAAGAATCATCACACAAGCCATCTCATAACATATCATAACATGTCTTACAATATTGAAAAATAACTCAAAATTCCATTTTACGATTTCTCGGAAAAGTCGGCTAAAAGTCGGCCAAAAATAATATTTTCTATCATCATCAAAAAGTACTCATCGACAGCTTCGATTCGGTATAAAGAACTCTTAAATACGATAAACGGTTAACAAGATATGAATATTTCAAAATAACGCAAAACATAAACCGGACGCCCGACACTACGAAACGGTTCGTAAAAACTGTACCGATTGGAGCAAGTTCAGACCCCAAAACTATTTTTCCTAGAAAGAACATCTCGTTAGCTTCCCAACGCTTCGAACGAGGGTTAAAATCGACTTACGGTTCAAGAGATATGAATTTCCGAAAATTATCTCGTTATCTATTAAGTACACAAAATCCAAAACATCACAGAAACGTACACGCCGCCCGACGACACATACTTCGCCCGGCGAGGCTAATAAAACACCAACTTCACCATTCACATAAATATTGCTCAATTAAATAAAAGACTCAATAACAAAACATCAATTAGCACAAAAATAGGGAATATAAAAAACAGACCGTTACATTATAGGCCGCTCACAGGCCCCGGAGGAAAAATGAAGGAAGTGAACACGAGGAATTGATGTTCCTCATTTTTCACCTAAAGTAAACAACTCTGCCCTCTGAGACATCACACATTATTTATACCAATCAGACGATTTTCTGTACACTATGTTGCATTCTTCATAGAGGATTTTAACCGCTTTCACTGTATAAGGCAAAAATCATGTCATTCTTGAGTATCCAAATCTACTACCACTCAAACATCACTCATTATTCTCTCGCTGATTTAAGTGTTAAAGTGTTGACCTTGCAGGTTAACCCCTTATTACTTCACCAGAAACTCGAGTCCACTGCATCAAAGCACTACCTCATTGTTTCAACGGTAATTTATATTTCTGAACGGAACAATTATGTCGTATGTGGGAATCAACATTTGTTTTTTGCGAATTTCCACTTCCTAATTTCTTATAATCCATAAATTTAGATAGCTTCTTCTAAAAGATTCAGATTTTTATTTCTTAATCTTCCTTTTTGAAGTTTCAGTCTCATTTTTCTTAGGTAGAATACAATTTAGTTTTTGTGGAATCTCCAACCAACCATACGCGACAAAATCCTGCTCTACCGAGAGTTATACAATGATCATTGCAGGCTTTCGTGTTCTTCGAATCTACACAACAAATTCACTAAGGCGAACCATCACATTGACCTTCTCCGCTGCTTTATGTACTTGGACAAGAAATGATTGTTTACCTTCAACTATTATAGGTCAATCTTGGAGTATATGGGCACACAATTGTTGAACAATATCTATAATTTAGTGCACTAGCAAAATTTCCAATTTCTAACAGAGAGGCATTTAGAATTGAAGAGAGCCTGCAACATGTTACACGAATGAATAATAGTGTGCGAAAGGTGGCATCCTAGGATAATCAAGTTGCTGTACCTGAGTCGATCGCCATTAAGACAATAACACCACAAGGAGAGACCATAAGGTCAAATGCTCGCTATCGACATCAAAGACATAAAACTCTTCCATATAACCTTAAAGGGATAAATGATATTCACACTACATATAAGGTATGTTATCCTCATGATTCACCAACACGACATCCTCAAAGAAAGGAAAGATACGATGAAGATGTTCCAGTCCTATAATGGAAAAGGAACATGTTGTTCAACTCACTTCCCATATGTCGTTCCACTCCATGGAAGACTCTTTTAAGTTTTGATCAACTAAACCTCAAACAGGGCATCTAAACATTTGGTTCATCAAGTGGAACTCCCTCAACTTCCCTTGTACCATCATTAGTGTAGATGAAAGTTGTAATGACATGTCAACTCGTACGAGATTTAGTGGCACCTTTTGCACCTCATATGGGACATGGCAAAGTGGTTTCTCAAGATTCATCCAGAACATTTCAAATATCCTTGAAGCGGAACTTTAGGCCATTTACAAAGGTCTCTCTATAGCTAAATGTATGACTATTATTGACTTGGCTTACTGCACATATTATTCCCTTAATATCAGCCTCGTTGAAACCCCCTTGAATTAGTATCATAAATATGTTGTGTTAGATAAAAAATATTAAAGATATTTTACTTGAGAAAACTATGTTTCGAGTAAATCACACTCTCTTTGAGAGTAATCAAGATGCTGATTTTATGGCAAAACTCAATGCATATACCAATGTTTGTTGAGTTGTAATTCCTTCTGTCGAAGAAGTGTAGCTCAACAGAAACAAGTATTAGTCGAATTAGCCTAATGTGTATGTGTCAAGTTGTATTAGTGTGTCGAAGTAGGTGGCTTCACACTGGATTTCGACTTAGGCCTGTTTAAGTAGTGTTAGTTATTTTGGGCTTTTATAGTTTTGGACTTTGGCTTGAGGTGCAAGCTAACCTAAATCTATAAATAGGGAGCAACCCTTCTTTTGTAAACAACTTAGAATTCATAATTTGTAATCACTCGCAGTTGCAATATTAACAAGGTTTCCACAGGTTGTGGGCAGAGAAAAACTCTGTAGAAAATTCATCTTCTTCTCCAATGTTTTTTTCTCTTTCTTTCTCAACCTTTTCTTTCATTGTCATTGCGTAATTGATAACAAACTTGAGACCAAGATTAAGTAGGAATTCTCCATAGGTTGTGGTTGAATTCCAACATCTGGTATCTAAAGCTCCAGTTGAAATTCAAGGAAACAAAACTGTGATGGCGATGAACCATCCAAACGGGCACTTTCTGGCGAACCTTCTGATTCTTAAGAAAGATAATTATGAGAATTGGTGCAAGCAGATTAAGGTGATTTTTTGTTATCAAGATCTTTGGGATCTTGTGAAGGAAAGAGTAACACCGCTTGTAGAAAACGAGACTGATCAACAAAAGGTTGCACACAAAGAATTAAAGAAGAAAGATTATAAAACTCTCTTTATAATCCATCAATGTGTTGATCCATATAATTTTGAAAAGGTTAGTGATGCAGAATCAACAAAATAAGCTTGGGAGATTCTTGAAAAATCGTTTGGAGGTGCAGAAAAAGTGAAATAGGTGAGGTTACAAACTCACAAGAGGACTTATGAATTACTTCAGATGGAAGACAATGAAAGCATAACAGATTTCTTCACTAGGGTTACTAAATTGGTGAATCAAAACAAGGTATATGGAGAAGTGTTGACATCAAGACCGGTTGTTGCAAAGATCTCGAGGTCATTGGCTCTAAAGTTCGACCACATGGTAATAGCCATAAAAGAGTTAAAAGACTTATCAGTATTGACTAGGGGTGGAAATAGGCTGGGCCGAGCTAGGCTTTGCCAAGCCTAAGCCTGGCCTGCCAAAAAAATTGAAGCCTAAGCCTGGCCTGTAGCCTGTCATAGGCTTATTTTTAGGCCTGAGTCTGGCCTTTTCTAAGCCTGGTTAGCCTGTTAGCCTACATAAAAGCCTATTATTTTATAAATATGTAAATACACAATTAAAATAATGTTTAAATAGACTAACAAACTAAAAAATCAATGAGACTAAAAGTTTGTTTGCATTGACATATTTTAACATACCTATTAACATAAGTTTTGTTAGACTATTTGTTTAAGATAACTTATGAAAAAAACTTATAACATTGTTCATAAGGTGTTTTCATCTTATTTTCATAAGTTATCCAAAATAACCAATTTGTATTTATGTATTTTAACTCAAAGTACAAAACATAACATAAGATAATAAAAAAATTATTCATATTTATTTAAATAGGCCGGCCTGTTAGGCTTAAAAGGCTTTTTTATGGCCTGAGGCCTAGCCTTTTTAATTAAATAGGCTTATAAAAAAGTCTAGGCCTTTTCTATTTAAAAAAATAGTTTGGTCTGGCCTGAGCCTGTGTAGGCAAGCCCGTAGGCCCCTGTTATCGGCCTGGCCTACTTCCACCCCTAGTATTGACGAAGGAAGAGCTTCAAGGGACGCTTGAGTCTCATGAACAAATGATGGCTGAAAGAGCAGCAGGAAAGTCGAAGAGTGATATGGCTTTGTAGGTGCAGTCAGAAAAAGAAAAGAACGGCAAAGAAAGCTGGAATGGCAACAAAGGTAGATGAGGCTACAACTATTCGACTGGTCGAAATCAGCAGGAAGAGAACTGGTTGAATCAGAGAAAACCCTGGAACCAATGCAACCAAAGAGGTGGTACTGCAGGTATAGGAATAGGTGGTGGTTGAAAACCTGACAAAAGTCACATTCAGTGTTTTAATTGTCAGAAGTATGATCATTATTTTAGTGATTGTCTAGAAAAGAAGAAGAATCAAGAAACTGATGGAAAGCTGACGAAACATGAAGAAGAATAGATGTTGGTGATTGTTACAACAAGAAATGAAGAAAGATTCTAGGACCATTGGTACTTGGACTCGGGATGCTCATCACACGTGACTGGAAGGAAAGATTTATTTGTCAACATAAAGCCTCAATGAAGAACATGGTGAAATTTATAAATGACAATACTCTAGCAGCTAAAGGTATTGAAGATGTTCTGATTATGAGGAAATATGGCAAGAGGTCAATAATTTCCTATGTTTTGTACATACCATACATGAAGAGTAATTTGCTCAGTATATGGCAGCTGGTCGAAAAGAACTACAAGGCGTCGATCGAAGACAAGATGACGAGAGTTCTCGAATTTGGTGGTAGGTTAATCTTGAAGGCTCCAATGTCAACTTCAAAGACATTAGACGTTTGAAGAGAAGAAATATGGTTTTAGGATTACTAGAAATCGACATTCCAAGTGAAGTGTGTGAAGAATGTGTTCAGGTGAAACAACGCAAGAATAACTTTAGCAACGATGCAAGAAGCAAGTCGAAGGCAATTCTTGAAGTCATATACTCTGATGTATGTGATCTTATCCAGGTGGATTCAATTGGAGGTAACAAATACTGTCACGTTCATAGATGATTTCAGTCAAAAACTGTGGACTTACCTGATCAAGAAGAAAAATAAAGTGATTGAGGTATTTGCCAAGTTTAAATATATGGTCGAAAGACAAAGTGGTCGAAAGCTAAAGATTCTGAGTACTGATGGTGGTGGAGAGTATGTGTCAAAAGATTTCGATGTATTATGTGAGAAAGAATGGATTGTGCATGAGGTGGTGCCACCCTACACTCCACGTCAGAATGGAAATGCAGAAAGGAAGAATATAACCATCATGAATATGGTGAGAAGTATGTTGAAAGACAAGCATCTACCCAAAGAATTATGGGGAAAAGTTGTGTCGACTGCAACATATATTTTGAATAGATGTCCGACGAAGAAGTTAGAAGGAATCACGTCAGAAGAATGGTTGTCTGGTGTCAAGCCTAGCCTAAGTCGTTTGAAGGTGTTTGGATCTATATCACATAGACATGTACCAGATCAGTTGAGAAAAAAACTTGATGACAAGTCGAATCAGATGATCCTAATATGATATTATTTGACTGTAAGTACAAGTTGTTCGACCTAGTGAACAAGCAAGTAGTGATCAGTAGGGACATGATCATATACGAGCTTAAGGAATGAGATTTGACTAAGAATGTTAAGACAAATTTAGTGAGAATATCATGTGAAGAACCAGCTAGTGAAGTCGAAATAGAAGTTCGACAAGAAGAAGTCAGAGGTGAAACAAGCCCAAGAAGACCTCGACGAACAAGACACATGCCTGCAAGGTTGCAAGAATGTGTGATTACATCAAATGACGCGGTCGATGAAGAAGGTGAGCTGATACACTATGCTTTCTACGCAGATGTTAAACCAATCAATGCAGCTGAGGCATTGAAAGATTCGAAGTAGGTGAAAGCAATGAATGATGAGTTAGAGCCCATCAAAGTCAACAACAATTGGTCACTTGTCTAATTGCCTTAAGGAAATAAGGTAATTGATGTGAAATGGGTTTACAAGGTGAAAATGAATCCTAAATGAGAGGTATCTCGACACAAGGCGAGACTTGTGGCAAAAGGATTTCTACTGAAGGAAGGAATCGACTTCGACGAAGTTTTTGCACCTGTTGCTAGGATTGAAACAACCAGGTTGGTTGTTGGTCTAGCAAACATGAACAATTGGCACACATGTCAGATGGATGTGAAATGAGAATTCCTGAATGAACCTTTAGACGAAGAAGTTTATGTTGCACAACCAGCTGGGTTTGTGAAACAAGGCAAAGAAAGAAAGGTGTACACGTTGCACAAAGCCCTGGATGGACTTAAGCAAGCTCCAAGAGCTTGGAATAAGAAGATCGACAACTTTCAAAGGGAGAAGGAATTTGTGAAATGCACAACTGAGCATGAAGTATATGTAAGGAGAAGTAATAGTGAATTGTTTATACTACGTCTCTATGTCGATGACCTGTTGATAACAAGAAGTTACAAGAAGGAGATCGAAGATTTCAAACATGACCTGAGTGAGGAGTTTGAAATGTCAGACTTTGAAAATCTCTCATATTTCCTTGGCATCAAATTCTACAAAAGTGGTAAAAGTTTGATGATGCACCAAAGAAGATATGCAGGCGAAATACTCAAGAGATTTAAGATGCAAAATTGCAACCTAACTTCGACTCCAACTGAGACCAGATTGCAACTGTCGAAAGATTCAGATGAAGAAAATGTCTATTAAGCCCAATAAAGAAAACTTATTGGGTCACTTCGACACCTTTATCACACAAAGCCTAACCTAACATACAATGTGGGTATGGTAAGTAGATTCATGCGAAAGCCAAAGGTATCACACCTAACAGCGACAAAGAGGATACTAAGGTATCTGAAAGGAACTCTCGACTACGACATTTTGTTTCTTGCAGCTGATGAAGGAAACGAATGCAAGCTAGTGGGATACACTGACTCAAGTTGGTGTGGTGATGCTGATGATAAAAAATCCACAGCTGGCTATGTGTTTATGCTAGGTGGTGGACCAGGTGCTTGGAGTTCGAGAAAGGAGCCAGTAGTGACATTGTCGTCGTGTGAAGCAGAATACATAACTGCTTCTCTTTGTGCATGTCAAGCAACGTGGATGGTGAACCTGGTCGAAGATATTACAAGGAAGAATCATGGAGCAATTATTATGAAGATCGACAGCATGTCAGCTATCAGCCCGGCGAAGAATCCAATAGCACGTGGACGAAGCAAACACATCGAAATGAGGTTCCATCATCTTTGTGAGCAGGTAGCAGAAGGAAAGATGAATTTGGAACACTACAGAATTGAGAATCAGACTGCAGACATCATGACGAAGGGAGTGCATGTCGAAGTGTTCAAGAAGTTAAGGTCTATGATGAATGTAGATAGCTTAGACACGATGAATTCGGTGATGTATTAAGTTGTAATTCCTTGTGTCGAAGCAGTGTAGCTCGACAGAAACGAGGATTAGTCGAATTAGCCTAATGTGTATGTGTCGAGTTGTATTAGAGTGTCGAAGTGTCGAAACAGGTGGCTTCACACAAGATTTCGACTTAGGCCTATTTTAGTAGTGTTAGCTATTTTGAGCTTT
Organism: Lathyrus tuberosus; assembly: GCA_022829125.1. Lineage (NCBI taxonomy): Eukaryota > Viridiplantae > Streptophyta > Magnoliopsida > Fabales > Fabaceae > Lathyrus > Lathyrus tuberosus. The sequence goes on along the minus strand of JALAZF010000108.1, from coordinate 966,576 downwards.
TATAGTTTCGGGCTTTGGCTTGGGGTGCAAGCTAACCTAAATTTATAAATCGGGAGCAACCCTTATTTTATAAACAACTTAGAATTCAGAACTTGTAATCACTTGCAGTTGCAATATTAACAAGGTTTCCACAGGTTGTGGGCAGAGAGAAACTTTGCAGAAAATTCATCTTCTTCTCCAACGTTTTCTTTCTTTCTTTCTCAACCTTTTCTTTCATTGTCATTGCGTGATTGATAACAATCTTGATATCAAAATTGAATAGGAATTCTCCATAGGTTGTGGTTGAATTCCAAATAGGGAAGATTTTTTTTTCAATATGGAGTATTGGATATGAATGTGGTGACTTGAGCATTTATAAGTGGGAGAACCTATACACCTATCACCTTAAAGTTTTGGGTGAATATGTAGTGTGTCTCTCACAAAGGTGTTGCTCTAGAAAGAAAAATTCCACAATGTTCAATGCTCCCTCCTGAATTTTTTTCCCTAACAACGTTAATCTCTTGTTTCACAATTTGCTTTCTCCAAAATAAAGAATCATTGTTGCACCAACAAACGTGTCAGAAAAATTATTTTTAAAACTATATTTTGTTTCTCCTTTTTCTTCTTTTCTATTCTAGCTTTGTAAAAAAAAACATATTTTTAACCTATATTTATTTAAATTCATGGACATAGAAAAAATAAAATTAAATAGAAATAAGAATAAAATTTAATAATATTAATATTTCATTTTTTTATTTAAATATTTCAATTAAAAAATTTAATTTCTTCACCTAGAAACATAAAAAATAAAATAGTAAATATAAAATAAAAGAGTGTATATAATACATTCCATTATATTTAATTTCCTTATATCTATTACTTATAATTTAGAGTTGGAAATGAGTCGAGTCGAATCGAACTCGTCTCAGCTCGACTCGACTCATTAAAAATTAGTTCAATTCAAACATCGATTTGAGGTCGACACAAATTTATTTTTAAGCTCAAATTCAACTCATTATAATAAGTTCACGGACAAATCGGTTCAGCTCATTAAGTTTATTTCGTTAGATTTAACTCGCTTGTTTCATAGACTTAAAACCATTTTTTTAAAGTATTTATTTATATCTATTTTTTATATTTGACATTTTAAATTAATACTATTTTTTAGAAAGAAAATATTGAAATAAAATAAAAATTATCATATTGAAATTTAACTTTACCTAAAAAATCTATTAATTCAAAAACTATACAACTTTTAAAATGAATCAATTATTCTTCCTCCGACACTAAATGTTGACTCCGAAGCCATATAAAATATTCGAATGTCAAGAATATTTGCTGTCATATGGGATACCATACCACTCTATATTTTCCACTGTTAGATTAAAAGAATTATATGGCTGATATTTGAAGTAAATCTTTAAAAATATTCTTAAAAATAATATAATTATTTTCTTATATAATCAAATTGACTCATTAATCTATTTCAATGATTTAATTGTCGAAATAAATTCTGAATAATTTTTGAGTTGGTTCGATTTATTATCGGTATTCTTTACAAATCAAAATAATACAAATAATACAATTTAATTATTTATCACTTCATGCTATTACAACCAATATCTCAAATTTAAAGATGTCTTATTTATTGAAGAAAAAAAATAAAAATAAAGGCTGTAATATATTGCAAAATTAGAAAAAGAAACGAAGAAAGATAAAATAGACACAAAGGAGGATTAACTAAACTCAAGACAGTGCCACTAATTTTGTACCCTAACCCAAGTGTGTTGCGGCCGTGTTTAACGAAGAAGCTACACTCCTCCTTATACTTTCGCTCTCGCGTTGATTCGGCGGCGGAGCTTCATCATCTCTCCGCCGATCCTAGATTCCGACGCCACGAAATCAGTTTCAATCACCGGCTAAAATGACAGAAAATCGTAAAGTTCCGAAGCTACCAGTTGAAGGAAAGCGCAACATCCTCATCACCAGTGCCCTGCCTTACGTCAACAACGTTCCTCATCTCGGCAACATCATTGGATGTCAGTTCTCTCTAATCACCGATTCATTTCCCTTCCACAATTCACTCGCATGTTCATGGATTCGTTCATTTCTTGGATTGAGTTATTTAGTTCATTTCTCATGTTTATAGCTTCGAAATTCACATGCATTGGTTTGATTTTGATCAGGTGTGCTGAGTGCCGATGTGTTCGCTCGGTATTGTCGGCTTCGGGGTTACAATGCTATTTACATCTGCGGTACTGATGAGTATGGTACAGCAACAGAGACTAAAGCTTTGGAAGAGAATTGTTCTCCCAAAGAGATTTGTGACAAGTATTCATTCATTTCCTCCATAACTTATTTTCATCCATTTGCTTGCTTATTGTAATTTTTAAGTTATCATGTTTTCGCCATTTATTTTGTTATGCTTAATTACTCAATGCATTGACAATATTGTTTCACTAGCCCCTAACTTCTACTAATCAAAAGGAACAATTGCAGCAAGCCTATGTTTCATGTTGTGCATGTTGTTGTAATTTGGGCATGTCATTGATGTGGACTAGAGTTGTTGATAATTGTGTTTTTGATCTGAGGATATTACACTTGTTGGGCACTGGGTCATTCCTTGAGCAGAATTTCACTAATGATAATTTCTATGTGTGTGTTTGTAGATACCATGCCATTCATAAGGAGGTATATGATTGGTTCGATATAAGTTTTGATGAATTTGGGCGGACTTCTTCCCCCGAGCAAACTGAAGTTTGCCAGGCAATTTTCAAAAAGATACACGAAAACAATTGGCTCTCTGAGGACACATTACAGCAGGTGTTATGGTGTCTTTTGTTTCAATGGCTAAAGTGTATTTGTTTAAATATATTATTGGTTATTATTAGCATCATACTCTCCAATTTTGTTGAAAATTGGAGTTGTTTCATGTGTCAAGATTTCTGCACGGTTTTTATTATGCTTTACTTAAATGTCTATAAAATTTCAGCTTTACTGCAATACATGCAAAAAGTTCTTAGCTGATCGGCTTGTGGAGGGTACATGCCCTATTCCCGGATGCGAGTATGATTCTGCTCGAGGAGACCAATGTGAGAAGTGTGGAAACCTTCTAAATCCGACAGAATTGAAGATTCCCAGGTGCAAGGTAGTAAACTCCCTGTTCCCTAAATTTTGGCTCTAATGCTTGTGCTAATTAGTTGTATCAGTCAAATTTATGGAAGCATTTCTGTGTCATATGTATGATTTTTGAATGATCTTAGGCTATGTTTAGGAGTTACAAGGGGAGGGAAGGACTTTGGAGGAGAGTGTAAGTTCCTAATTTCGGGAACTAAAAGAAACATTTGAAGAATGGCTTTAGAGGTGTTTTAAAAATCTCCAAATACTTTCACTCATTTTTATAAAATTCCAAACAAGGAGTAGTCTCATCACAAACCCTTAGGGAATTGAATGATTATTTATCTGTTTTGAAATTTTTAGTTGTTTTGAATTTCATTGTACTCTCCTATCCTTGCAGTTTTGTTTTATATTTTCGTTGGACTTCTTTTGATTCTTCTACATTTAAATCTAGAGCATATACTCGTGCACTGCACGAAAAAAGAGAATACAAGATTAATATTTTTAATCAACATTTTAAAGGATTAATTTTATCTCAAACAATAAAATGTTGAAATGAAAAACTAATAATTAATTTAATATTTTGTTAATATTAAAGCAAAAAATTGTTATTACATACTATATATGTGTTGATATTAAATAAAGTTATTAATTATTACTAGTTTTTAAAAAAAGCTTATACCCAACAAAAATAAACTTAAACTCATTTATTTCTCCAGTTTTTACTGTTTCATTCCATAGCATTTATTCTATATATTCTTCATAACGCTTTCAACGGCAATAGTTTTATTTTTTATGATTAGATATACACATTCATTGGTTATGCATTATTATTTACATTGCTAGATGAAACTGCGTTTGAATTCTTATACTTGTTTACAATATTTTTCTGTAAATTGCAGTTAAATTCTGATACTTCTTATCTTAACATTTTTATTTCTTTATTATTGAGTTTGTATGCTTTAAAGTTTATGGGATTTATAAAACTACATGCAAATAAGTAAATTGTACCAATGAGTGGTTTATATGCAACTTATATTAATATCTATAATCTATAATCTATAACTATATATACCCTTTCCAATTTTTGTTCAAATTATAAAACTACATGCAAATAAGTAAATTTTAGCCTATTTTTGTTCAAATTATACCCTTTTCAATTTTTGTTTTAAATCTAAACTTCTCTTTTATTAACCGTTATATGGTGGTTTGCATATCTCTTTCATATTATTAATTTTTTAAATTATTTTATAAGTAATTTAAATTAAAATAAAAAATAAACATACAAAAAATACCGTTTATATTTTGATCCGCATGTGCATTAATAAAAGCAACTTGATAAAGAATAACTATATTTTGATCCATCATTTTATAGTTAGTTTTATAATGCCAAAAGTAAAGAATAACTATAGCAACCTGATAACTTGGAGAAGCCACAAGTTATTGGTGGAGAAAAAAGAAGATTTAGAGGACATTTCCCCCAAACAATATCAAAACTACAACAATACCTAGTATCTGAAATGAAATACCAAAATAGCAAATTAAAGGTCTATCATAAACTTTTTTTTTTCTTGAACAACACCTGAGAAGAATAACAAATTAAAGGACAGTCATAAGTTAGTAGCAATAAGACACATTGCACAATGAAATAATAGTAATTGCTTTATTTTTATTTATAAAGAAAATCAACAAGTCATTATAACTAAAACTAAATCAAGGTTGATCCTTATCTCATGATTTATAGCACATAAAAGTTAATACAAAACTTAGTTACCAAATTGCCCGTGATTTAGGCAGGAAAACTACTACCGTACTACCTTAATATCTCTACATATTAAGATTAAATCTCATTTTCTGAAGCAGACATGTTTATTTGTCACAATCAAGTACAATTTTATAGTTGTTTAGAAGTCTAGAGAAATTTTAAGGTGAGGTTTTTGGCATATGTAACAGGTTTGTCGAAATAGTCCTCGTATTTGTGATACAGACCACTTATTTCTTGAGCTCCCTCTTTTGAAAGATAAATTGGAAAAATACATCAACGAGATGTCTGTGGTTGGATCATGGAGTCAGAATGCTATTCAAACAACAAATTCATGGTTCAAAATGGGATTAAAGAAGCGTTGTATTACCAGAGATCTGAAGTGGGGAGTACCTGTTCCACATGAAAAATACAGTGACAAGGTAAGTTTTCCTTTGGGTCTTTCAAAATTTCAGTTGTTTTTCATTCAGTAATTTTAAATTATATACTTCAAATTGGAAGGTTTTCTATGTTTGGTTTGATGCACCTATTGGATATGTATCAATCACGGCAAGCTACACACGTGATTGGGAGAAATGGTGGAAAAATCCGGAGAATGTGGAGTTATTTCAGTTTATGGGAAAGGACAATGTGCCATTCCACACTGTAAGTTATTATCTTCAAACAATTTGAGCATTTTTAATTTGTTATGTGCTCTAGTGTTCGATTGGGATTACACGTATCAATATCTTATCTTCTATTATCTTTCTAAAATTCCTTCTTTGATCCGTGATTCTTTGGCTGTGTTAAAAAATTCTTATGTTTTCAATTTGTTTTTTAGAACAATTTTATGTCCTAGTTCTGAACAGGGATATAATCAGATCAGACGCCTAAATTGCACCCATCAGCAGATTTTGCATTACTATTGTATTTTGGAGGTTAAAGCCCCATTTTGCTTCCATTTCTCTATTTTTCGTACCCTAATATTTTGATATTTGATATTTGCACCGTTATTGAACCACGGAGGTGAAAAGCTAAAACCACATTTCACTGACATACTTGGCTTCAGCAAATTCAAAACCTTCCTCCCTCCATTCATGTATATTGTAATTCATGTTTAAAACAATCTCTGTTCATCTTGTTCACCGTCATGAGCTTAAGTCCAATGATTGCATACAGTTCTTCCAGTCGTATGCAGTGTTCTCCACCACTCATCACTGCGAGCAGTGGCTTCCAGTTATTCAACATCAACCATGCACATTATATCTAATATGCTAAGAACCTCTGTTCACTCCCCTACATTGCAGCATGCAAGCCTATTATTTTTTTTAACCATTTGTTCTGCTTCTCAAGCCTTCATTGCTCTGTACTTTTTTAAGAATGGCTTATTACTTTGGAACATGTCTTCAACTTTTGTGTTTTTTTTTTTTTTTTTAATTTATTTTTTATTATTATCTATTTTGAATCTATAATCTTTGATATAACAACCATCTTGTTTTAGTGTTTTATAGATTAATTGCTTTGTGCCACTATCCAGGATTGATGTTCTGTAGTAACGTATAGTCGTATACAAGATATTTCATGCATTATTGTTTTTCAATTTTTTGGACTACAATAATATACTCCCATCTGCCTATCTATTTCTTTCTTCTTTCTCTTTGTTTTTTGTATGATAACTGTTCAAATTCACAATGTATTACTTCTAGGCCAAATGCTTTCTGTTGTCCTTTATGTTTTGTGTTAATAAAGTTTTGGTCCTTTTTGTTTTTTGAGCTTCAAACTGGTCCTTTTAGTCACTTAATATTTGCAACGGTGGCTAAAAACTTTGGTAAAAATGTTATTTATGAAAAACATAAAGGACTAGTTTGATGCCTAAAAGGACCTATTTGACACTCAAAACAAAAAGGACCAAAATATTATTAAGGCAAAACATAAAGAATGAAATGATGCATTTTACTATTTTCTAATATATTAGCTTCTTCCACACACCCAGCCAGTATCGTAGCATGTTACCTTTCCCAGATACTGTCACATTTATTTAATTACCATCAATCATTCTACTCTGCGAATTGTTGTTACCACTTGCGAAATTATCATGCTGTTTATTTTGCTTCAGCCTTTATTGTTGTTTAGAGTCCAATATTGGACAGTGCTATGATTTGAATTCTAGCTATAAGCTTGGGGCAAACGTTACCTCACCTTAACTTAGTTTTGTAGGGTTGAGTTAAACCAACTCAAATTCTAGGTTGATATCAAAGCTTATTCTAGATTCATTAGGCTCCCATCATCAGGCCATTCGAGTCATGCCCAAGATGTCCAGTCCGGAACTTGAGAGTGATGTGTTGAGAATATCACATTAGATAGAGAATTCTACCCGCCACCCCCAATTATACCTGCCACCCCACATATTTTAATAATGGCAAAAATGTCCCTTAATATTTTACAAGCAATATCCGGAACAAATTCCCGGTAGTTTTAAAAAAATTTCCGGTATGGATCAAAATTCCCGGTAGTTCATCTGAAATTACCGGTATACCGATAATTTCAATTTCCCGGTACGTATTAAAAATCTGGTTATTACTGAAAAGTGCAGTTTGGTACCGGGAATTTCACATCCATTGAAATTTCCGGTAGGTATAATTTTAGGGTTTTTTTTTACCGGTCGAGATTTTGCCGACAGTTTTGTATGGTTGTGATTGCACCGACACTTTGTGCAGCCCAAAATTGATGCACGTTTGTATAAATAAGGGTTAGGTCTTTTGGTAAAACAAATCTGAAAAAAATGGCTATTCCAGCATTTTTGATTAAGGCAGAAGTTTACTTCAAGAGAGCTTCTCGACCTGTCGAATTCATGCTTCCCGACGACACAACTTCCTTTGCCTGCCTGACTTCGAAGTTGAAGGAATTGTTGCCTGATGGTGACAATAGAAAGGTATTGAAGATCGAGTTTCGGGAGGATTGGGGGATGGTAGTGTGAAATACAACCTAATTGAGCTGAAGAACGATGAAGACGTCATGAATTAAGATATACCTGTAACAAACTAAGATACCCAGCAAGCTGCCTCGTCTCAAACCGGGTCGCCTCCCCGAGCGCATGATATAACTGAGTCAGAGCTGCACAACCCTAAGCCCAGTTGTGTGTCTCCAGACCGCTGAAGAGGCACAGATAGCGAGCATCCACATACGTACCAGACTTGTCCGCAAAGAGAGTACATGCTACTACATGCAGCATGTACGCTACATGCCCTAGCGGCAGCCTGATAACTACCAGCAGCAACAAGCTCGTCGTACCTATCACGGAGCCACCACATGCGTAAGTGAGCACCTCGTGTATCGATGAACTCCTGATACACCACTGCCTCAGGCAGACACAGATCGCGAACAACCATCGGATGTGCCTGGGACACACTCATGATAGGGGCCGTCCAGAATCTACCGCCGATAGGGAGATGAAACAAGGAGCCATCTCTCTGAATGGGAGATGAAATGATGACGTCTCCTTGTGCCACCTTTCGACGAAGGCACTCAGCGGATCTGCATCCAACATGGTCAGGGAGCAGTTCCCAAAAATGCAGCAGGTCAAACTCCTCCACAATCTTCTTCACAGCAACAGGGAAGGGAATACTCGGGAAGTTCTTCATCTTCGCTCCGTGTGACTGGACCCTCAGTACAGGTCGTACCTGTGACACCAACCATTAAACAACTTTGTTAATACATAAACAATTTATGTATAAATAAACAAAACTTAAAATTAAACGTAAAAACCATATACCTGGCCCTGCCATAATCGTAATGCTACATGCTCACTGTACTCTGTAAGCACACCAGGGAATCCTGCCTCAGTGTGTACCGATGGCTCGGTCGAAGGGACCGTCACATCGGTCTCAATGGTCTCCTCAACCCCTCCTATACCAGCAGCCTCTCTTGTATCAGCATCACCCACCTCCTCACCCTCACCCTCAGCTGCCACTCTAACATCAGTATCCTCTACCACATCCCTAACAGCAGTCTCCACCGGAACATCTCCAACAATAGCCTCCTCCGGCGGAATAACAGTGACGGCCGCATCTGTGGCCTGCATTGAAGAAAGACCTCCACGTCGCCTAACGGCGCGAGGTGCCTGGAAACGCCCCCGCTGCTCGGCCATCTGCTTCCGGTGTGAACCGGTTGGGACCACCCGTCCAGCCCGTACATGCGCAGACTCAGCATCAGGAGCAGCTGTAGCCATACCCCTACCAACTCCTGCTAAATCATGCGTCCTCCCAGCGATACTACTGTCACGGCCTCTGGTTTTCACTGAAAAATAAAATAAAAAAGTAAGATAAAAAATAAAACAAATATTGCATAACTACCGGAAATTTGAAATTCCCGGAAAAACCAAAAAATCAAAACTACCGGTTTTTTTGAAATAACCTGTGAATATTACCGGAAATTTGAAATTCCCGGTAAGAAAATACCGGGATTTATGAAATTTCCGGTAATATTCACTGGTTATTTCAAAAAAACCGAGAAATCTTGTAAAATTGAAATCTCCGGTAGGTAAATGAAATTTCCGGTATCGTCTGTGATTTTGAAAAATCCGTGTAGTTACCGATTTTTTGGAAATGTGAGAATGTTTTTTTTTAGGGTCACTTATGTCTTTTCACTAGTGTGGGGGTGCCAGGTATAATTGGGGGGGTGGCAGGTAGAATTCTCCATTAGATATGATATTGAGTTAAGCCTAAACCAAATTTAAAGAGTTAGGCCCAATCTTAATTCAAAGAGTTGTGGTAGGACCAATATTTTATTAACTGGATCATACATCAAACTAATGAGATCTTCAGGTCAAGGTTCAATCGGTTTAATCTGTTCAGCCAGTTGAACTAAATGATAAATTAAATTTTATCACAAAATAAGCCTAAATAGACCATTTGAAAGATCATGGGAGTTCAAGTGTTATTACTTATTAGATCATGGGAGTTCAACTATACTGAATGGGCTTAAAAATAATAGCCCAATACCCTTCTATTACGAGAGAGGGAAAATTTTACCCCATACTCTATGAATTAAATTTTTGGACGAAAATACCCCTGCATAAATATCAATAATTTCAAAATTTTCACGTTTTTCCTCATTTCATCCCACCAAGAGTGTTAACAAATTTGCTTTCACGTTGTATTCCCAGAGAACCCACCCAGTAGACTTTCGGTTCTCACCTTTTTCACACCGGAGAACTAGTAATTATGTTTTCCTGTTTGTTTTTTTGGTTATTTCTCACCGGATAACTTGACATCGTGTTATCCGGTTTATATGTTTTCCACCCCGGATAACTTGATGTCATGTGATCCGGTTTTGTTAATGTCTTCACCGGATAATATGATGTCATGTTATCCGGTTCTGTTAATATTTTCACTGGATATCTTAGCATGCAGTTTTTCGGTTTGTTCACGTTAATTAATTTTTTAATTTTTTAATTTTTTTTATAATTTTTTTTAAAGTGGCTCGCTTTAGAGGACACGACAGACACATTTATCCCTGATATGCTGATGGAAGGACAATTGGATAGCAGTCGAATCAAGAGGAAGATCAGATTGCTGCCCCTGCACCTTTTCCTATTCTTATTCCACTGCATCCACCATTTTCTGGAGGACCGTCTGATACCTCACTTTTGGGGAGGTATCAGAACCACGTCACTCGTCGTCTGTGGGACGACGAAGTAAGTCAATCTATGACCTTTCAACGTTGAATAAAATTTAATTTTAATTATTTATGTATGATGACATATATTATGAATTATTTTCTTCCGAAGAAAGAGCTGAAGGTTGCTGCACATGGCAGCAAATTGATTAGATGGGTTTTGCATAGTTTCCCACCAGTGATTGAGTCGTGGGTATCTGCTTCTGGTCTATCTTTTCTGCAGAGAACCAATTTATCGAGGATGGATCAGAACTTTGTATCTGCATTTGTTGAGAGGTGGCACCCCGAAACATCGTCCTTTCATATGCCGTTTGGCGAGATGACTATTACGTTGGACGATGTTTCTTGTCTGCTTCATATACCATGTAGGGGGAGGGAGTTCTGTAACCCTGCAGAAAGGTTCAGACTTATCTTTTTTCCTACTCCAATAAACATAATTAGAATCCTCTATCAACTTAAACAATGGTTGCATTTCCGTTCTAGGTCCCTTGATGTATTTCTGAATCATACTCTTATGTTTATATATTTGAGTTATTCGAGTCACATTCTCCGGATCTCGTTCTTGCAATGACAACAATGTGTGTCTTGGTGGAACATGACGTTTTGACAAATCTGCAATATGTTGTTGGTCATCAGCATTAAGTCGACTTACAATTCCACCTCTATCACAACCAAAGTGCTACCAAGAAATGTGGCTGTCCATTCAAAGTTAGGTCAACACCTTCTAAAGATGGTTCTAGTTGGAATATTGACATAAAACGTGGACTTCACAACCATGGTTTGAAGGTAATGCCTTTGTAAGTCGACTCAATGTTGATGACCAATAACATATTGCTGATTTGTCAAAACGTCGTGTTCCACCAAGACACACATTGTTGTCATTGCAAGAACGAGATCTGGAGAATGTGACTCGAATAACTCAAATATATAAACATAAGAGTAAGATTCAGAAAGACATTAGGGGACCTAGAACGGAAATGCAACGTTTGATAGAGGATTTTGATTATGTTTATTGGAGTAGGAGAAAAGATGAGTCTGAACTTTTCTGCAGGGTTATAGAACTACCCCTACATGGTATATGAAGCAGGCAAGAAACATCGTCCAACGTAATAGGCATCTCGCTAAACGACATATGGAAGGACGATGTTTCGGGGTGCCACCTCTCAACAAATGCAGATACCAAGTTCTGATCTATCCTCGGTAAACTAGTTCTCTGCAGAAAGGATAGACCAGAAGCAAATACCCACGACTCCATTATTGGAGGGAGACTATGCGGAACCCATCCAATCAATTTGCTGCCACGTGCAGCAACCTTCAGCTCTTTCTTCAGAACTCTCCTGAAAATAATTCATAATATATGTGATCATACATAAATAATTAAATTTTATTCAACGTTGAAAGGTTATAGATTGACTTACTTTGCCGTCCCACAGATGATGAGCGACGTGGTTCTAATACCTCACCAAAAGTGACGTATCAGACGGTCCTCCGGGAAATGGTGGATGCAGTGGAATAGGAACAGGTGCAACAATTTGATCTTCCTCTCGATTCGACTGCTGTTGAATTGTCCTTCCATCGGCGATAAATGTGTCCGTCGCGTCCTCTAAAGCGAGCCACTTAAAATTAAACAATTAATTAACGTGAACAAACCGGAAAACTGCATGTTAAGATATCCGGTGAAGACATTAACAGAACCGGATAACATGACATCAAGTTATCCGGTGTGGAAAACATATAAACCGGATAACACGATGCCAAGTTATCCGGTGAGAAAAAACAAACCGGAAAACTTACTAGTTCTCCGGTGTGAAAAAGCTGCGAACCGGAAGTCTACTGGGTGGGTTCTCCGAGACTACAACGTGAAAGCAAATTTTTTGGTGGAATGAAATGAGGAAAAATTTGAAATTATTAATATTTATATAGGGGTATTTTTGTCCAAAAATTTAATTCATAGGAGTATGTGGATAATTGTAGGAGTATGGGTTAAAATTTTCTGAGAGAGGCTAATAGTTCTGCTATTGTTTTCTTTTCTCTCATCAGCTGATGCCACCTTAAGCAGTGCAGTCCACTGTGTCTAGTTTACACTTCTCATTCTTCATGATTGAGTTTAGGATTGGGCCTAACCCTCCCCTTTGTTCTCACCTTTGTCACTCCTACTCCCATTTTACAATGTGTAACATTGCTTCAATCATTCACCTACTCCGAATCCTTCACACAAACCAACAACTCCACCCACACCATTTAAGGCAAGGCAGGAAACCTTTGAATCAATCATCTGAATTAAGGTAATAATGAATTTTCCGCTCAAGTTTTAGAACTGGACTTTTGCCCAAACTGGTTCTGGTTAAACGGGTCTTCTTGTTTTCAACGGTTCAAACCGATTTTCCCGGTTCTTTTGGACTGCCAATTTTCCATGCCTGTCAGGATCAGCACCAGCTCCGGTTCACGGTCCAACCAGTTGAATCGTTTCCGTTTTTAAAACATTGGTTATGAACATTGTGGGTTTTGAACTTGTGTCAACAAATATGACATGATTTCCACTCAACAGCCAAATATTTTGGTAACTAAAAATGTTGACCTCTCTGTTATAAATGTCCAACGTGCTTCCATTATTCCGTGTTTCATCTTAGAATTTTGGTTGGGGTCTAAACTCAATAACACAAAATTAACTTTTAAGGTGAGAGATACTTTCCACTCATAAACACATTTTCAGACTATGTCGCACTTTGTGGGATTCTTAACATTTCATTTGTCAAATTGGAACCCTGGGAGTTTATTCACCTGTTAAGTGCATGTTTGCATTATTTTTTATTTTTTATTTTTTTTGTTTCTATTGACGTAGTGGCCAACACATACTTAACATTTACGGGGAGGAGAAAATGTGCTGATCCAGATTCGAACTCAAGATTCCACATAAATTGCTCTCACAAACAAAACAAATCACTAGGGTGTAACAAGGACAAAACAAGATATTAAAAAAATGTTTTTACTACATTTGCATTAGCTTTTTGTGTAAAATGGATTGTTTTGAACAGCTTCCTTAAAGAGCATAGAAACGGATGGTGTTGTCAAATATGGGATGCGACAGGGGCGGAATTTCATCAGACTGCCATGAAATAGGTGACATGGCGGATTTGAGATGGTGAGTCGCGGCGCCAGACTTGTGGCGGCTGTGGTGCCCATGGCAGTAAAAACTGACAAAAACAAGGGGAGTGGGCTGGATCGTAAGGCCTGATCAGAAAATTAGGCCCAACAAGCATTAACCTAAAACCCAAACCCTTTTCTCTCACCGAATCCCATTCCTCCGTCTTCATGTTTTCATATATACTCTGTCAAGCTCACACAATATCTAGTGTTCTGTCAAACTTCATTTTATGCTCTCCGCCATGGACAACACTGATTAGAAATAATCATTTCACCTGGAAAAAACCTTTCTCATATAAACACATGGATGCTGTAAATCCTGGTCAGCATGTGTCCATCCTACACCCTTACCTCTAAGTACTGAATTTGACACCTTTTAACTTCTCTTGATTGCCGATGGATCTCTTCAGTGTTTGGAATCTTGGTGTAGCAGCTATTTGCTCAGTGAAGTTTGAAAACAATGCAAATGCTAACACATATTAATGTACTTAATATAGAAATTTTGTCTTGAAATCTGTGCATTCAGTTCCTTGAAAGTTAAAAAAATGTACTTTTCAACACAATTTCTACTTTTAGATTCCTTAACACGAGCCCTTTAGAACCAGCTTTCGTTGCTTGATGGGGTGGATTGTGTGTTATGGCTGTTGGTTGAATAGTTCTTTGGAAATTGATGGAATTTATTCTTCAGGTAATGTTTCCATCTACTCTACTCGGGACTGATCAAAATTGGACTTTAATGAAGACTATTAGTGTTACTGAATACCTGAATTATGAAGCAGGTAATAGGTTTATTTCTGAATGATGCATATAGGTTTAAAATTAATATGTTTTATGCTTAAAGGTTTGTTTTGTTTCGGAAAATATTTTCTGTTCTCATTTCTTATATTCACTATTAACTTTAAACTGTTTTTTTTTTTCTTAATTTTAAATTTTTGATACATCACTATGAACTTCAAAACTGCTATTTTTTTTCTGATAACAAAAACCACCATCTTATTTTCACTTTGTTTTGTGTTTTCAACGACTTGCACAAGAGACTGTTAAAACATTTTTTTTATTCTCACTAATTTCTATACAAATATTGGAAAGTAGGAAACAAAGTCAAAATGATTGGCTGTTTTTGCAATAGAAACTGAAACAGGAGATGATTTCAGAAACCAAACACACCCAACATTCGATAGAAATGGTAATGTTTGTCATTTGTCAATTTTAAAGTAATAAAATGTTAAATGATTTCTAGGGAAGTTTTCTAAGAGCAAAGGCATCGGAGTATTTGGTAATGATGCGAAAGACACTACTATTCCAGTTGAAGTATGGAGATACTACTTGCTCACAAATAGGCCCGAGGTAATTACATTTCAAACATATATTAACATTTATATTTCTCTTTAAGATTAAAAATGTTAGATTTTCTTTCCCTTTATTGAGTACATTGATTGTGATATGCATTTGTAGGTATCAGATACACTTTTTACGTGGTCTGACTTGCAAGCAAAATTAAATACTGAGTTGCTGAATAACTTGGGAAACTTCGTCAACAGAGTTTTGAGTTTTATTGCCAAACCTGCAGGTTGGTTTATCTCTTTGGTAATATTTCTTTTGATATATTTGCTGATTAGTTGCTACAAATGATAAGGAATTAAGTACATGAGGACCATGAGTATAATTCTTGGTGTTATTGATAAATAATTGTCCTTTATCACTGTATTATATGCTGGAAGTCGGAAGATTTATATCTTTTCCTTTCTTCATTATGATCACTATTTATTAAAGTTATTTTTTTTTTTGCTGCTTGTCATTTTATTTACATATTTACTTTGTCTTGTAAAGGTCAAGGATATGATTCCATTATTCCCACTGTTCCTGAGGATGTATGCGGCGACTCCCATGATCCAACCAAAAAATTGGCCAGCAAAGTTGCTGCATATTTGGAGCAATACATAGAAGCAATGGAGAAGGTTTCTAGTACCTATTTTGAAATAGCATGACATTAGCAGACATGTTTGATTGTGTTATTTTATTTTCTTAAAATTTAAATCTATTTTATCAAACAAATTTGAGGTTGTCAGCATTGACAATGGAGCGTATCAGGCAGCAATGCAATGAAAATGGAGCATTTCCGACGGCGATGCAATGGTGGAGGGTGGTAGTGAATAGTGTCAAGTGGAGGTGGTGGATTTTGTGGAAGGGGGGTGGGGCAATAATCAATAAAAGATGAAAAAAATAACAACTTTTTTGTTCAAAAGATGAAAAACAAGAGTTTTGAGAATATAAAATTCCTACTCGAATGAGTTTTTTTATATAAAAAACAAGAAACAATTTGTGTAAGTTGCAGTTAAACAAACCTGTAAGCACCAGAATGCACTTTTTTTCTTCTAATTTGCTTATTACCAGTCTGATAGTATTTCTCTTTGCAAAACTGTAAAGGTTAAACTCAAGCAAGGATTGAAAATTGCAATGAGCATATCCGGTGAGGGGAATGCATATTTGCAGGTAACTATGGAATTGCTACATTCTCTATTTTTGCCTCTCCTGTCCTCCGAAATATTCATTTATACTATATTGGTGTTGATGTTAAATGGTTGTGTAACCTGCTTAACTTTTGTGCAATAAACATTATAGGAAACTGAATTTTGGCGTCTTTACAAGCAAAACCAATCTCTCTGCTCTCTTGTTATGAAAACGGCTGCTGGGGTTGTATATCTTCTTGCTTGTTTATTGGAACCTTTTATGCCATCTTTCAGTCTCGAGGTAAAAAATACTCCATAAATATTTGTGTCTCTTTTGTTGGTATTTTGTTTTAATTTTGATGACTTATTCTTTTAGGATAAGGATGAGTTTGTTCAAACTTGAGCTAAGGAGTTTAGTTAGGACTGTTGTTTGTTAATGAGGTAGTTAGGACTTAGGATTAGCATGCATGGACATGGATGTTACAGAGTTAGAGAGGTATCTTTTGAGTATTTTGTGAAGTTTAGCGAATAGAGTAGACTCTATAGTAAAAGGGGAATCCTTGGAGGAGAGTTTTCACTTTTCTCTCCTATTCTTCCTTATTTTTTCAATGAAAGTGTTTTTTTTTTTTTATTCTTTTGAATTCAATTATTGGGTTCCTAACATATTCCAAGACATTACTCTTCTCTGTTTTCTGGCACTGAAGGTATTCAAGCAGCTAAATTTGTCTACGGAGATACATCTTTCACTTTCTGATGATAAAGGAGATGTTGATAGAGTTAGAAGACCCTGGGATCTCCTGAGTGCCGGTCATAAAATTGGAACACCAAAGCCATTGTTCAGGGAACTGGTATGTTGCATGCTTTGGAAATGAATTAAGGGATTGCAGTTCTACTTTTGTTTCGAGTCATTGATGTATTCAAAATCCTTTTTCCAGAAAGATGAAGAAGTGGAGTTCTACAGGAAGAAATTTGAAGGAAGTCAAGCAGATAGGGTTTTGCGTGCAGAGGCCGAAGCTGCTGAAAATGTTGCCGCACAGTTGAAGAAAACAAAAGTTTCAGGTGTTTATTTCATCTTTCTAATGAGAGTTTTATGTTTAAAAAGGTCAACAAAGACAGACGATGAGGTATTATTATCATTATTCATTATATTTTTCATCAGAACCTGAGTATCAAGAAAAAGGGGAACGGTATATTGAAGCTACCTTAAGAATGTCTCTCACCTCAAAGAATGTGACAACTGGCTCTATTCCATAATAAGCTAAATAGCATGAACAGTTGGACTTTCTATAATTACAGCACTCTATTTTAACAGCAATGCATCATTATAATCTATAATTGTTATTAATATAGTAACCATTACTGACATTTCTCATTTGTTACGGGCTAAAAGCTGATTAAACCAGTCTTTAAGAATTTATTATTCTTTAAAAGTAGAGATATCAAAATCCTTGAAAGTCATTGGTGTTATGTTATGGCATGTTTTTCTTTTTTATTTCCTAAATTGCACTTCACTTGAAAAAAACTGTTTATAACGAGGTTTCTTAGTTAATGTAAAATGTATGAGTTATCGCACACATTATTATCTGGGTATGTCGGTAGTAAGCTTAACGACTTTAGGCTTGATTGGTACCCCATTAGTTAATAACCGAAATTGGTTAAACCCTTGTTTAGGCTAGGTTAAGTTTTATCAACAGATAACTGAACTTTCAAGATTGTTTACATTGGTTAGTGCCATTGTTTGCAACAGATGGCACTGGGAAGAAAAAATCAGGAGCAAAATCAGCAGCAAAATCATCAAATGAAGCCAAAAACAAGGCTGCTGCTGAACCAGATATTTCCATCACAAGGCTTGATATTCGAGTTGGTCTCATAAAAAAGGCTGAAAAGCATCCTGATGCAGATTCACTATATGTTGAAGAGATTGATGTTGGGGAAGAACAGACAAGAACTGTTGTCAGTGGACTTGTCAAGTATATACCACTTGATGAAATGCAGGTTTGTTATGACGTCTATATATATATATATTTTTTTTTTAAATAACAACTTGTGATGGTGATGTTTATCTATTTAATTAATGCTGATGGCTTTCTTCAGAACCGAAAAGTCTGTGTTCTTTGCAACTTAAAACCAGCAAGCATGAGGGGCATTAAATCCCAAGCAATGGTTCTTGCTGCTTCCAATGATGATCACACCAAGGTAAGGAAAAATAATGCATTTTCCTTTTCAACAGGGGGCGCGGGTCACACTTGTTAGCATTTTAAACTACCCCGTGCTACTGTTATAGTAGTATGACTAAAGTTATGATTATTACGATGTAGTATGACAGCACATGTTAGTTGTTTATGATTTAAAGACAAAGTAGGTTTGCTTATGGTTAGCATTGGCTGAAAGACAATTAAGATCTCCAACGTTGATACACAATTTTCTTCGTAGTTTTTCCTCTGCTTTTTTCAACTAACAGACACTAATAATCAATCACTGAAATTCCCCTTACCTATTGATTACAAGTAAGTTAAAAGATTAATGTTTAGTTCCGTATGGGTTAGTAGGACTAACAATTAGATTGCCATTTTTTCTTTTAACTTCACTTGTCCAGAAATAATGTGCATGTCTCCCAGCTTTTCCCCTAGCTTCTGTATGTGGATATTGAGATGCTTAGTATATGAGGGCATGTTTATTGCATTATAGTGCCAGTGCATGTACGCATGTGTGGTCATATTATATACATCGCCTGCTGCTATATCTATATTTGATTTTGTTTAGTATTCCTTTGAACTGCTTCCTCTCACCAAAGTATGTGAAAAGAGTATTAGAGTACTAATTTTGCTTACTGCTGTACATAGGTTGAGTTGGTTGAACCGCCCAGTTCTGCTTCTGTTGGAGAACGAATTACATTCCCGGGGCACGAAGGCAGTCCTGATGAACTCTTAAACCCAAAGAAGAAAGTTTGGGAGACATTGCAAGTCGATCTGCACTCTAATGAGAAGCTAGAGGCATGCTACAAAAATATCCCACTCACCACTTCAGCTGGCATTTGCACAGTTTCATCAATAAGCAATGGATCAATACGGTAGACAAACATCAAATATTGGTGTTTCAAATAGATTGATAGGGAGAAGGAATTTTTAAAGGAAAAGAAAGCATATTTTAGCCATTATAATCTGACTATCAGACTTGTCAGTTTTTCATGTTCTCATAATTGTAGAATTTAAATTTACATTTACATTGTGATTTAACCTTTTATCTGCTCATTCTAAACGTATATTTTAGACGGGCTGGTGCCAAGTGCCAACTTGTTGTCTCCATTGATAAAATTTGGCATTTATTTTCCCTCTCTTATAAGTTATTCCAAACCCTCTGCGAAAAGTAAAATATACTCATCTCTGAACGCACAATTTTCTCATTTTTTCAAAATTGTATTTGGAGATGCATCTTCGTATTTGTATTAGGGTTTGTTTGCAAATGCATCTCTGAAATAACTCTTAATTTCAAATTCAAGGGAATATTCGGAGATGGACCTCCCAACGTGTTTAGTGTATATATTTTGCGCTAGACCCTCCCTTTTCTCCTTCATTTTTTGAAACTTTTTTAGACTCAACTTCAAGCAACATTAGAGTTTGTAGCAACATATTTCAAGTCCATTTTTCAAGCTTCTTCAAGGATAAGCACTACATTGAACAAATTCAGCATGATGACATTGATTAGACATCATATAGCACTCATTGGGACATTGTTCATTTTGATCGCATTTCATTTTACTCCGAATGGCTGGCATGTGGGACAAATCTGATGTGCATGTATCTATTGGATTGATGCATGTGTCAGTTTGGATATGTGCAGATCATTTGGAGATCCCCTTTCGTGTCTGCTCCTAACAGCATCGTCCACAAAGTGGATTACGAGAGTCATTTGGTACCAGAGTATCGGAGTATGTTAGCCACAAGTGGACGGTTACATGACTTGGTTCTATAGCGTGTCACACACTATCATGACACCAGACGCTCCTGGACTTCCAACTAGGTCTGCTCATGAGGAGGTCTTGGAGAATGAGCAGGTCAGGGATGACCATGTCATTGATGTGTTGTTGATTTATCAAAATATTATGTGGATTACATATGAGGGCATAGAGTTTGGGCTGTTTGAGAAAGGTGGTGATGATATGGTTGTCCTATCACGTTTCATTCTTACTGAGACACGGAATGCCTTGAGTTACCGGTGGCAAAGGAGGAGCCAAAGGGTTAGGATTAAGCATACACATCAGATTATGCTTTTATTTGTATTTTGAGATGTTTTAGTATTTTTTTTCATACTTTGAGAACAATATTTGTAATATGATTGAATATTTTTTAATTAACGCATTAACTTGATCTATGATATTCGTGTTTGTTACTGTTTGAATCAAATAATGACAATGTTAGTCGAATTAAAATGACTTTGGATTAAAAAAAATACAAATTTAGGACAATGTTTCTTTCCAAGAAACGTGTTGAAAAGATTTCGGAGATGCATCTTCGAATTTACCCAAGAGATATTCGTAGATGCATCTCCGGACAATTTTTTTTTTTGCAAAAATGGGGTGACTGCTTATTTATGAAGAAATGTGTTTTCGGAGATGCAATTTCGAATTTACCCGATAAATATTCGCAAATGCATATCCGGACCAAGTTTTGCCAAAACTAGAGTGACAGCTTGATTTACGAAACATGAGATTTAAGGTGCGTTCAAATATGCATCTTCAAAAATTTTCGAGGACATTTTTGTGTTTTCACGGGAGTGAGCCACACCATAAGAGTTAGAAAAAAATTGCCTAAAATTTTAATTTGATCTCATAATTTTAATTGTTAGCTTATATATATATATATATATATATATATATATATATATATATATATATATATATATATATATATATATATATATATATATATATATATATATATATATATGTGTGTGTGTGTATGTGTGTGTGTGTGTATATATATATGTATATATAATTAAACCCATATTGCATTTGTTAGAATTTACCATAACTAGTTATATCAAGGCTTAATACCCTTTTTGGTCCTCTAACTATAGGGGTGGGTCCATTTTGGTCCTCTTTCTTTTAAAAGTTTCAAAATGGTCTCATACGTTATTAAATAGGTCCACATTTGTCCTTGCCGTTAGAAAAGTTAAAATTTCACTTAAAATGTTGGTGACGTGGAATGGATTTGCTGATGTGTATGTTACTGAATGGGGATGTGGCGCGGTGTATATATTATTGAATTCAGAATTATGGGAAAAAATTTCTAAGTCATTTCAGTTCTTTCACTAAACCTTTCACTAAACCCTAGAAGAGAATACATAGCATCTGAGGTAGAAGACGAAGACGATTTAGGTAAAAGACGAAGACGTAGCAGACGATTGGTTGAAGACGAATACAAAGCATCCCAGACGTAGCATACGATTGAAGACGGGTCATTATCCTGGTTAGTGGCCCCCTTTTTAAAATTAGAGTTTTTTATGTTCCTTTCGTTCCCTTTTCTGTAGTCTAGGATTTGTGTGTAGATTGAAGAACGTGAGTTTTATGAACTCTAGGGTTTGTGGCCCCCTTTTTAAAACTAGGGTTTGTTATGTTCCTTTCTTTCGTAAAGATTCTGTTTGTTTTTTATATTAGGTTAAAACTAGGGTTTGTGATGTTCCTTTCGTAAAATTTCCGTTTGTTTATGATATTAGGTTCAAATGGAAGAAATGATTACTCTCAACATTCATCATAGTGGGGAATTTATTGATTATGATAAAACGAATTACGTGGGGGGTAAATGTAATGAATTACAGGTAGATGTTGATAGGTGGTCGTATTTTGAGTTGATAGGAGTTTTGAAGGACATAGGGTATACTGAGGTAGACAATATCTACTACAAGGATCCAACATTTGGGATTAATGTGCTTAGTGGTGATAAAGGTGCGTTAGAGATAGCTGACTCATGTAGGGTACACCTTAAAGTTGACATCTACATTGAACACCCATTATCCCAACCTGAGTATGTTGATGAGGGTGACACATTACATGAAGAACCTTTGGACATGGAGGAGGACACATTAGATGAAGAACCTTTGGACGTTGTCAATCCACAACAGTATGATATTGTTGCTGAACTTGTTGATCAAGTCCTTAAGGATGGCAATGGTGGTGAGGGAGTCAGTGCTGGTGAGGGAGTCAATGCTGGTGAGGGTGTCAATGCTGGTGAGGGTGTTGACAAAGAGGGTGTTGAGGGTGTTAACAAGAGGTACATAGGAATATGAATGGTGATGGGATTGATGGTCAGGTGCACTATGGGAATGACACAAGCTCTGATGATGACAATGAGGATTCAACATATAAATATGATAGTGCCTTGGAGGTTGATTTTAGTGATTTTGATGCTAGTTTGGATTATGATGAAGAACATGTTGCCAAGTTGGTGGAGTATGATGAAAAACATGAAGGAAGTAGTAAAATGAAGAAAAGGAAAGGTGAAGCAGAAAGTGGAGAGGAGAATGGAGTTGTGTATGATAGTGAAGAGCTAGACAGTGGTTGTGACACTGAGGATGGTGAAGAACCAAGGAAGAGGAAGCATCCAATTTTCAAGGCTATGAAAGACATGTCTAACTATAAATGGGAGTTGGGAACCTATTTTAATACAAAAAGTGATTTTAAGGAAGCTATTCAAACATATGCTGTTCAGAATGGGAGAGGTATAAAGTTTCTAAAAAATGACAACAAAAGAGTGAAGGTGGTATGTAAAGATGGATGTGATTGGGAGGCTTATTGTGGAAAGCTTCCTGACGAGGACACTTGGCAGCTTAGAAAATTAGTTGACACACATAATTGTGCTAGGGAATACAATGTAAAGATGATGAGCACAAAATGGCTAAGCAAGAGGTTGCAAAACACATTGAAAAATAATCCCAAGCTTAAGCTAAAGGATATTAAAGAAAAGGCTCTTAAGAAATGGAATGTAGGTGTTAACAAGACAAAGGCAATAAGAACCACAACTGTTATTGCTACGAAGAGGACTATTGGTGTTTGTGAAGTAAGTGAGACAAATGATGTTGCTACTCAGGTGATCCAAATTCGTAACATTAAGAAGGCCCTGATGATGTCACCTAACATGCCGCATGTAGTTCCATTCAAAGTTGTGACAAAAGCAATGGAAGTAGCATTAGTACCCATTATGGAGGAATCACCTAAATTTCTCATGATCTAACACTCAAAATCAATTGAAACCTCAAGCATTGCAAGTATCTCATGGGTTCTCTTTGAAGAATCAAGGTGTGTCATCTACATGGAGCAGCCAAATGGAAACAATACTTAAGAAGTTTATGCCATAAACCAAGGTCTTTTCAAATGAAGCAAAGACACAAATTCAAATTCAACGGGTGATCTTCAAGAATCAAGATACTCAAGTGGATAAAATTGCTACTCCACATAGCTTAAGAACCAATGGATCTATGCCTAGAACAACGAAAAACTCTAGGCTCAACTTTTGGAACTAAAAAAAGGAGACTTGCAAGGTCATATTATTGGAAAATGGTAAGGAGTATGAATGACCTAGTAGATGAGATATAGACATTAAAGTTGTAATTGATTACTTTTCTTGAGCATTAGTAGAAGCCACCCCTGAAACAAAATCACAACATCCAAATATTGCACAAAGAATTCAGAAATATAAAGTCCATAATTGCACAAAAAGAAATCACATGTCCTATCACCTAAAGATACATATGTGTCACTTGATGCCTCTAGAGCCAATTCTTCAAAGGAATCATATGTTTAAGAAAGACCACCTCATTTATTTCCTAAAAGGTTAAAGAAGACAATAAGATCAAGAATTTTGAAATTCTTAGAGATTTTGAAGCAATTTCACATCAACTTTCCCTTGATTTAAGTTATACAAAAAATACCAAATCATTCCAAATTCATGAAAGATGTATTGACTAAAATAAAAAGAGTATGAAAGTCGGAAACAATTTCTTTAACTCAATAGTGCAAACAAATAGTTCAAATAAAAATGCCTCTTAAGCTAAAAGATATAGGGAGATTCAAAATCCTTTGAACCATTGGAGGCACTTATTGTGGAAGATCCTTAAGTGCCTTAGACAGAAACATTAACTTAATGCATTTATCTATTTTTAATAAGCTTGGAATAAGATTGGCAAGACTCGCCAATATTGCTCTACTACTAATAGGCAAAAGTATTTGTTACCATCAAGGAAAAATTGAAGGACTAGTGGAAGAAATTAACAGTTTTTTAGGAAGACAATTCCTAGCAACAAGAAGGACTCTAATTGTTGCTGAAAAAGGAGAACTAGCTATGGGAGTGAACGACCCACAAGTTTTTGTCAATGCGCTTAATGCATTAAAGTATCATGATGAAGAAGCTGGTGATTGTTCATTAAAAGCAAATTGGAATTAGTTACAACAAAAAAATTATGCAATACCATTATGAATTATAGAAATAATTAGAACATTTTGATGGATAATAACTAATTGAAGAAAAGATATAAGTTGACCTCCACTAAAGCCACTAAATACAAGTTGGGTAAAAAAATAAAGGCATTGAAGATCATTAGTGACGTGAGAAATGACAATATCTCATATGTGCATAAATCTATAACTTTGGAGTTGAATCGTGTACCTTTTCATATGGAGTATGCATAGTTGGAGACAAGACATAAGGTATCAATGATCATACATTTGACTTGTTATCTGCCCAAAAAAAAAAGATTGCTTTTGTCACTTTTGAAGAAGTATGTGAAGTCCACACCATGAAAAGTAGTTGAAATTAAAAGAATTAGATATACCGTGTGTATGCATAGAATGTTTTTAGAAGAAAAATCCAAGAATGGCATCGAGAGTTAGAGGAGGTTGAGCTTATTCATGAAGGAAGATGTGAAAATGAAGATGAATAATTGTGTATATGTTGGGATCTTTTATCCCATATCTGATTGTGTCTGGGTTAGTTTTGTATAACGTGTTTCTAAGAAGGGTGGCATGGATTATTAAATGTTGATCAAAGCAACAACGGAATATCAATTTACACCGCCCTTCATTGACCAAATGTAAGACAGGTTGTGAAATAGTATTATTATTTTCTTGATGGATATTTTGGATACAGCCAAACTGTTATTTCTCCTAAAGATCAAGAAAATACAAATTTCATATACCCATATGAAGCATTTGCTTTCAAAAGAATTCCATTTGAATTGTGCAATGCACCTGCAATATTTCATACATGTATGATGTCCATGTTTTAATATCTAATTGTATCAGCAATGGAAATATTCATGGATGACTTCTTAGTCTTTAGTGAATCCTTTAAAAGATGTTTAGATCATTTAGAACTTGTACTAGCAAGGTGTGAAAATAGCAATTTGGTGTCGAATTAGAAAAATTTTCATTTCATGATGAAGGAAAGCATAGTGCTAGGATATTGTATCTCAAAGAAAGGCTTGGAGATTAATCAAGAAAAAATAGAGGTTATTGAAAATTACCACCCCTAACAAATATTAAAAATGGAGGTTATTAAAAAGGTGTAGAGCTTGGGCTAATAAGATTGGTGTAGAGCTTGGGCTAATAAGATTGGTTTTGTTATTGCAAGAGTTTGATCTAAAGATCAGAAACAAGACATGTATGGAGAACCGAGTAAGGTTGATTATCTATCGCGACTTCCAGATGAAGTGCAATTCAAGATAGTATGGTTATTAGATAGTAACTTCAAAATGAACAATTTATTGCATTGTGAGGTGTCGTGACACCTTGGTACATAGACATAGTCAACTACTTGTTTGGTGTTTATTTTCCCCTAGAATTTAATTCACAACAAAAGAAGTGATTCTTCCATTCATCATTAAATTACTATTGGCACGAACTTATTTTATACAAGAAGTGTGATAACCAATTTTTAAAAACATGTGTTGATGAGAAAGAGACATGTAAAATCTCATCATCTTGTCACTCATCACCCTACGATGGACATTTTGGAGGAACAAATACTAAAGTTAAGGTATTGTATTCTAGCTACTTTTGGCCCACCTTATATAAATTTACTCATAATTTTGTTAGAAAATAATTACTTGAATTGTCAATTCAATAAAGGCTTGTACCAAGTATAGTATCATAATACATCACCCTATTTATTGTTGGAGCTCATAAATCAGACAGTTCGTCAAAGAATGAAGCATAATAGGTCAAGGAAGACCATGTTTTGGATGAACTAATTGATGAGGTTGAAAAATGTAATAAAGAAGAGCAATACAAAGTTAATGAATATAAGAATCATGAAAAGACAAATAGGAGATGTGATATGAAAATCCTATTTAAGAAGGACACATTAAATAAAGAAACAAGACATGTTATGCCCACTAAAATGGAGTAGTTGATTGAACTGAAGGCGAACACTATTATGCCAAACATAGCCCCTAAAGAAGGCTAAGTAGGAGTAGAAAAAAAAATGAGGAAATGAATATGGAGGAACTTGTTGAAGTACCAAAGACAGTATTCACATATATAAACGAACATGAAAAGGTCCTTAAAAGCTTCTCCAAGCCCAAACAAAAATAATAAAAAGACCAAAGTTGTTGCCAAGGAGACAACTATAGTAGTACCTCCTACTAAAGAGGGAGATAATCTAACAATTGCAAATGAAGTTGGTCAGAAGAGGAATAAAGCAGGGACTGGGAAAATAAATAAGCTCATAGCCTAAAATTTACCCCAAACCAAATCCTAACCAACAATGTAATTTTCTTAAATTTTGTAGTTTTAATGTCTTGTAGTGTCGTGTCACCTCGATCCTTGTCATGTCACCTTAATCCATGTAATCCAATTTCATAATTCAAATTCCATTTCCTTGTTTCTTTATCATTCATATTATTTTATATTATGCTTATTACTATGTTTAAAAATATGTATGTGTTTATATTTAACATGCATGATTAGTTTTATTTAGATTTTGGATCACGAGGACTCTCTAAACGACAGACCTCGTGTAGGCTCTTAATTTGAAGTTTGCTAAAAAAAATCTTTCTCTAGTCTTTTAGGGATTAATGTATATATCTTTATGAAAGTAGATATGGTCTTAGGTATCAATCATATACTAAAATGGTATTACTGATATTCAAGCTAAAAAGACCAGACTGTTAAACCAAGGCTATGAAAGTGTCTCTGGTTTAACCGAGAAAAAAACTCTTTTTAAAAATAGAAAGCCTTAAATGATAATGAAATAATAAACTGCACTACAAAAGTAGGTAATTCATTGGTTCAGGACAAGATCACAAGCTACCAAAAGGAGGTATGTATGATCACTTTTATCTATTCATTTACGCAAAAACTTACATTCTCGTAACAGAATGATAAAAGAGAGTTTACATGAGCAATATATAAGAGCAATTCATAGTTTCAACTAATAAACAAAATAGGCAAATTCGGTTCTTGAAACAATCCTCAGAGAAATGAAATTTTCTTACTACTCCGATTAAGATATGTGCTTGCAGAATATCATGCAAGTAGAATACCCATGAGCTTAGTGATCAAAAGCATATGTTCCAAAAAGAGAAGTTCCCATATTATTGAAACTTATTACAAATAATTGATTAATGAAAGGTCAAAACAAACTATGTATCTTCAAATAAGTCTAGTAAGGTGACACTGTCTATCACGGGTTACACATACACGTAATGAATATACATGTTTATGAAAGTTGTGTAAATTTTGTAAGACAATATGAATTTGAAAATTGGGTCTCTCAAATGTGTTGTTGCCTTTCGAATCCATTACGTAGATTAACAAATTTATATGCAACCCTTGTGTTATCACCCGAGGACAAATAATGTTCAAGTTTGGAGGTGTGATAAATTCATTTATATGATTTGTTCAGGTACCAAATAATTAAATTCATCACTTATATCTCAATTGATTAGTAGTAGTTTTATGTGTTTTTAGCCAATTAGTGGTAGTTTGTATTTAAGCATAGTAGATGTTCTAAATATGAATTTTAGTCGCTTTTAAATGTGCACGACCATTACTTATAATGAGTGGTGTTACGATAATGCTAGATTGTTGATTCCTTACAAATTTAAATATTAGAAGATGCTTGTTGAAGTTGTGACACCTGTGACACAACTAAATGAAAGACTTCTAATAAATGTGAAAATCTGAAATAAGGAGTAAAACATGTCACCCATGTGTATTGTATTATCATAGTACTACCTCAAAAAATGAAACATGCTTTATCCTAGGGCTAATGCTTTTGGATTAAATGAAGTTGGTTTTAAGACTAAAAAGCAGAGCTATAAATAGAATAAAGCCCTTACATTGAAGCAAGTTTGAGGTTAGAAAGGAATCTATAGAAAGGAACAGATCAAATTTGTTTCCATCATCTCTCCCATATATCAAATTATGTGGAAGTTGATAAATGAGAGGCGCAACACCAATGATCTCTTGCATTTGAAATATCGTAAAAGGTTATTATTGCTTTTTTAGGTTTATAATTTTTATTCATACTTTCTTAATATGCAATCTATTTTCTCGGTATTTGTATTTCATATGCTCACTGCAAGCTAAACTCATTATGTTGGATAATGTAAAATTCCATGAATAAATAGTCTATTGAATGTGAATGATTGTTGGTTGCATTATGTTTAGTTCTTGTATTTTATTTTCATATTTTAATTCTAAGTCTGATCATCTCAGGGTTAAATAAAAGTTTATTAAGTTACAGTAATCCGTAGTAAATGGATCTCAAGAACTAATATGGTAAAGTAGCAAGTAGACATACACTGCTTACTTAATCACTTTATACATAAAGGATTGGGTCCATAGGGTACACTGATAAAGTTTCACTTGAAATGTAATGGTGCTAATGACGACAGACATAGGGAAATTTTAGTGAACCATTTCATATTTCCATGTCGTTTACAAACACCTCAAGGTTTAGTTGTGGCCTCATCTAACTTGACATAAGACGCCACCACATGCATTATATGAAAATCATGGAAATGATCATTGTCCACTATCTCCGCATTCATGGTATATACTTGCTATAAATTTATATTGTTATGTAACTTTGTCACATGATACTCAATATTATTTTTATTTAACTCACTAATTACTTTATTGATTTAAAATTATTTACCTTAATCCTCGTGGGATTGATAATTTTCTTATCATCTGCTAGTAGTTTGAATGTGTATACATGCACGCGTTATTGTTAGTTTCCTTTTGTGGTGTTTAAATAGAAAACATTGTAACGGTTGTGTCAACAAATATCATAATGTAATGAGTACAATTTTTGAATCCACATGGAATGATAAATATAATGTATTTGCAACGATTACGATTGTAAGAACGAAAAAAGGGTTTTAGTTTTAAAAAGGTTTTATTTTCATAAAAAGAAAAGAAAGTAACATAGTATAAATAACAGTGCTAGAGACTGTTAGAATTAAGTGTTGCAATTGATTTAATTTCTTGTCTATCAAATGACCAATTAAGCTCGTTTTAACCTTCAATATATACTATCATTTATTGCTTAGAAATGTTATCCATGTATGAAACAATATTATGATACCATTTGTTTTGTTTATTGACAGTGTGATATTCTAATAACTAATATGAAATCATTATGCTTCAATAGTATATATGAATATCATGTCTAGATCTATATCTATATCTAGATCATGATACATGATTCTTTAGGTATAAATCTAACAACACTTCTCAACATCATCTAGATCCATGTATCATGTTATAAATGACCATGTCATTTAAGGCATAACCACAAGTTACTCTTGGTCTAGACTATGAGACCATTTTGGCACCTCATTGACTTACAAGTATAATACAAATATATCAGGCATTAAGAATAAGATGAAAGACCAATTATGTTTGATAGATTAATTTGGGCATACGCCATGATTGCATCAAGTACACGAGATACATAATATTGTACAAACCTAACCCCAACAAGAGAGAGATTAGTTACACATAAGGGCGGTAGTTAGATAAAAGGTGAAGAAGAAGAACCTCCCTTGGGCAATCTGTTATTCCTATGTTGGTCCATCTCAACAAACCTTCAATTATATAACAATTCTAGTTCTGCATCACGAGTTTCACTAAACTATAAATTAAATAATATTATGTAAGAACTAATATTATTTTAAAATGGATACATCAAATGGGATGGCCTTGCCCCCTATTTATATAATTTCAAAAACTGGTCTCATTCGTCGGATGAGGTGTAATTCTCTTAGTGAATCTTGCTTTTAGGTTTCTTTTCCCTTAAGTTTTCCCAGACACTTTTGCTTTGTCGCCTTAAATTAGTTGGGAGAAATATTATTTTGCCAACTTATTTGTCTTGTTCTTGAACCTTTCCATTAAGCCCCAATGTCACTTGTTGAGCTCAAATTCACTCAACGAATTTCACTTGTATTCCTAGTATACATTATGTTTTACTTTTGATGATCAGGCCTAAATTTGCCCAACAAATTTGGCCTTGCTTTGACTTTTAGATCTTGAGTTTGATGCTTAATTTGTCTTAAGAGTTGATCCTTTTAGCTTTTCTTTTCCATCCTTTTAGCTCAGCTTTACATAATTATCAATACAATTATGAATTTAGAATAAATGTGGGGGGGGGGGGGGGGGGGGGGGGGGGGGGGGGTGGGGGGTTGTTATTGTGCTACTTTGTGTCTAAGTAGGTTGATAAGTGTGTGAAAAAGACAGTGACATTTGGATAAATTACACACTTATTAGTTATTCTACCTGACTTAGTATGTTGTTTGTCCTCAAACAAAAGTAAGGCAAACATTTGAACATGGTTTTATCGATACATGCATATGTGATTTTTGGTTTTGATAGAACATAGCTTTTCAATGAACTGCATGGCTTTATCGTTAGATAGATTCAAGACTTTCACAATAGTATTCATGATATAACATGTTTATGAATACATTTCTATAAAACAAAGGATTAAATTAAAGATTCCATTCAATTGATAACCAATCATGCATTTCTGCCTCACAAGTGTTTCTCTCTTACCATACAACTGCATTCACTTAACTCAGACTTATTATCGTATATATTAGTGCAAACAAATTATCTAACCATTGATCTCTAAGATCTTTCTTATATTGTAATATGGTTGGTTTCTTAATAAACCATTATTTTCTTGGGTTCAAAAAGTCTTTAGGTTCAGGAGAGCAATCATTTATCATTTGTTACACACTCATCTTTCTCTTTATTTTTCTTTTCATCTTTACTATAATATTTTCTTTTTATTTATGATGCTTTGTATTTTCTTGGCACTATTTTCATTTAGTTTGATTCATTTTGCTTTTCTAATTTATCTATGTTTCATTTTTGCATCATTTTTCATTTTATTATTTTTCCACACTTTGACTTATTGAACATGCCTCTTCCCAACTTGCTTACAACCTCAGTGTGTAATGATGCTTTTTTTATCAAGTTTAGAATTGTAATTTTTCAAAAAGAAATCATCTACAACAATCAGATCAAGAGGGATATGAGAGATAACTAACTTGCGTGTTACATTTATACGTCAAGTGTAGGGCTGGAAATGAGTCGAGTCGAGTCGAACTCGCCTTAGCTCAGTTCGACTCGTTAAGAATTAGCCGAGTTCGAGTTCGAGTTTATCACGAACTTTTTTTTCAGCTCAAACTCGACTCGTTAAGAATTGGCCGAGTTCGAGTTCGAGTTCGAGTTCATCACGAACTTTTTTTTCAGGTCAAACTCGACTTGTTAGAAGTTCACGAATATCTCGGTTCAACTCGTTAGGTTTATCTTGTTAGGTTCAACTCCCTTATTTCACAGACTTAAAAGTAATTTTTTAAAGTCTATATATATATATATATATATATATATATATATATATATATATATATTTGACATTTTAAATTAATATTTTTTAAATAAAAAATATAGAAATAAAATAAAAGTTATAAGATTAGAATTTATACGATATTAATTTTATTTGTATAATTATTCGTAGAAATATTTTACTCACTTGAGAATATAAATTATCAATTAAAACCGTTAGATTAAAAGAAAATATGAGACTAAGATTTAGAACAAATCTTTAAATCTACTCTTAAAGACAATATAATCTATCTCATATATAATCGAATTGACTCATGAACCTAACGAGTCGAACTATGTATAGTTCAAGTTCAGATCATTTAGTTAATGAACTTAGTTTTTAGCTCATATTCAGCTCATTTGGTTCATGAACCTAGTTCAACGATTTAATTTTCGAATCGAATTTCGAATTATTTTCGAGTTGGTTTGGTTCATTGTCAGCCCTAGTCAAATGCCTTTCTCTAAATATTTAAATATTTATTTGATCATTTCTATGGTTTTTCAAACAAGTTAAGAAAAAACAACGTAATCAATCAAAATAACATCATATTATGCACTTATGGTTTCACACATATTTCAAGTAACCGCGTGAAAACTAACACAATCTCACCAGCTTGGCTTTGCGAATAAAAAAAATGAATGGTTTAATCATTTTCATAGTTTTAACAAAAGTATACTTTAAAAAAGCAACAAATTCATAGTCAAACTTAAAAGACTTGAAATAAATTATAGACAATTTAAAAAGTAGCATAATTTTTAGCACATTTTTTTCTTTCATTTTCTTAAATTTATTCTTCTCCAATATCCTCCTTATCATCACCCATGTCTCCATATTCTCTCTCGTGAGCATGTCCTTCCCCGATAGAGTGGTTTGTTCGCAAGCCATGCACAAAACGCATCAAAAGTAGCGAGACCGAGTACTTGATAAGAGTGAGACACGGGTTAGTCCACATGCAGCAAGTGCAGATACTTATTCAGTGATACCATTCCACTTTGTTGTACATCAAACCTATCCAATTTGTATGAAAAGCATGTCCTTAAGTTAGGTTTCATATAGTAGAAACTGGTGGTTACATGTATGTCTGCAAACAAAACGATTGTGATGCTTATGGGTTTTTGATAGTATATGTCAGTATAAGCATCATTTATGTTAGGTTTAATGGAGAATAATGATGAGCCAATCATAGGTACTTGGAGGCATTAAAACATATCCACCAGCAGACTTGGAAAGGTGAGTGGTAGGTTTATTGGATTAAGGAAACACAAAATCTCATCAAATATTAGTCGGGTAATGTTCACCTCCTTATCTTGCATTAGGCATCATGCCATATTCGCCACGTCCATTGTAATTCTTAAGCTATGACTTATTAGGATGACGTTGTTTGTGATTAATGCAACCCACATATATATGTTTCTAGTTTAGGTCCAGTCTTAGGAAGAATATTGGTATGTTGTTGGCATTTATCTATTAAGACATGTCTTTCTTGTAGTTGTCACGAGCAATCTTATCAAAGTCATAGTCAGCTGTCATCATTATACTTATAAAATCATCCAATTCATCACTTGGTTTCTCAAACGGTTTATCTAAACAGGTGTTGATTATCTTTTTATCATATTTTATATTCACACGTGTGATTCTGGAATATCTCTCAATTGGAAATTATGATAGCGACCAATGTTTTTTTTAATAATAGGAATCAATATTTTATGATGAATTTAGTATGTTTTTAAATTCCACTTCATTTCTAATTTGTGTCATCTACTCATGATGTTTCAAACATTCGTTTTTGTATAAGCACATCAATATGTTCACATGATTCTTTTGACCTAATTCAAATCTATTTTACACGTTATTATATAGAGTTAGACTAACAAGTAAATTTTCAAATTTGAACAATTTTCAATGCAAATCAATGTATTATTATATCATTCCTTATCATCACTAAAATCAATAAGCAAAGAATCAATAATTCGAACTAAAACATGGCTCAAACATTTTACCCAATGGTTTAAGTAATAAAATAAATATCGAACCACAGAAACCAATGGTTTACGTACCGAATTCTTGTCCTATCAATGTATATCTAGAGAAACTGAAAATAAGGATTATAGTAAACAACTTAATATAAAAAGCAATTAAATGAAAACAACTTAACAAAAAAGTCACTTAAATATCAAATTAGGGCAAACAGGACCTGAGGTTACGATTCATACTCTTACAAAATCACACAATCCTTGTTACTTGTATTATGAAAAATTTACATACATTATAGAAGATACATAAAAATGGGCACTTCCCGTTTTTGCCAGTGCATTTCCCATATCAACGACGAATAATCTGTCAGCTTTCGCACACCCAGATTATTCTTCGACGAGTCGTTACTTTTGCCTAGATATATGTTTTATCAAATCCGTCCAAGTGCTTTCGTTGTTTTGGACTAGGTTGTTTAAAAATATGTGCTCTGGTATCGACACTGATTCTTTCAGACTATGGTCGATACCTGAGAACAACTTAATTTTGTAACGAAGTTGGAATACATGAATTCAGATTATAAAATAAGTTTAATTAAATTCTTGCAATCGATAGTAACAAGTCATACAATAGGTTATGAAATAATCCCCATAACCCCTAGTCCCTAGAGAACTACTCACTTATGGTGAGGGTAAACCCACTTACTATCGGAGATGGGATAGATTATCCCAATCTCCTGGAGTTTAAGCACCTCCTTTTGAACTACCTCTTTTGTATTAGGATTTTATCGCCTCCTGTGTTCCCTATAGATCTTATAATCATCCTCTAACATTATCTTGTACATACAAACACAGAGGCTAATACCCTTCAATTCATTTATATTGTACCCCATGGATTTTGGGTACCTCCTAAGGATGGAAATGATATTTTTAGTTTCAGGCTCCCCCAAACTAGCATTCACTATCACGGATTAATTCCTCTCCATGTACAAAAATTCGTACTTGAGGGTTTTTGAGAGTGGTTTCAGCTTTATTTGGAATTTTTGTTGCTCAGGGTCGTCGCTTGTGTCACAAGCACTTCAAAGCTTTGTTGATAGGAAATGCGACTTTTGTCCGATATCTCCTCATAAGCTTTCACTTCAATGTTTTCTTTATTGTTTTGGGCATTATCAAGCAAACACATTTCCAAATTATCGGTCGGAGAAGGTTCTGATGCGCTCTCTTGAACACAAGTATCGATAATATCGACTAAGCAACAAGAATCCCTCAAAGATGTTTTTTCACGAGTTTTGCTAGAATGAGCTAAATATTTTCCTCTCCTACCTCAAAAGTCAACTTTTCTCTTTTGACATCTATGATGGCCCCAGTTGTGGTTAAGAAAGGCCTACTTAAAACTATTAGGATTTTAGGATCCTCACTGATGTCCATTATAATAAAGTTAATCGGCACATAACACTCTCCAACTCTCATTGGGACATCCTCTAACGTACCTACAAGATACTTAAACGATATATCAATAATTTGTAAAGATACATTGGTAGGTTTCATGTCTCCCATATGTCAATAATTTGTAAACGATATATCAACAATTTGCAAAGACATTAAGCTAACATTAGCTCCTAAATCACACAACGCTCTCTCAAAGTCCATGGTACCTATATAACACGAGATAGAGATACTTCCTGGATCTTTGAGATTAGGGATCGCTGTGTTTTAAATTACGACGCTACTATCAAGGGTCATGGCCACAATTTCATGGTCCTCTAGCTTTATTTTATTGGAAATGATCTCTTTTAAGAACTTGGCATAAGAGGGCATTTGAGTTAGTACCTCAGTGAAAGGAATATTAAGGTGGATCTTCTTGAGAAGTTCCACAAACTTTTTGAATTGGGCCTCCACTTTGGATTTCACAAGTCTTTGTGGGAAAAAACAATAGGTTTGTAGGGAGAAGGAGCAATATAAGGTGCCTTATTCTCAACCTCTTCAACGACCTCTTTTTTGTGTGGTGTTGGCACAATCGCTTAAACCTCTATCTCTTTTTCACTAGAACTACCCACTTGCATACCACTACGGTTTGTCACAAAATTAAAATTTCCCTTAGGATTTTGTTCGGGTTGCCCTGGAAATGATTCGGGGGGGGGGGGGCAGAAGAAGTGGCTTGTGGTTGTGCTAGTTGGGAAATTTGAGTCTCCAATATTTTGGTATGAGTGACAACATTATTGTTCAGGACTGGACCAATGGCCAGACATGGCCCAATCCACTTCTGCTCCCAGAACGGCCCAATTGCCTAAGTCCAATCCACGATGGGGGAAAAGTGACCTTTCTGCCCCTCAAACCGGGCAAGGACTGCACAGCTCCTCCCCAGAAATACTGCCCGTTCCGTACAGCGTCTTCATTCCCCGAACAGCTAAGGGCATGTGCCCAAACCATGCCTATGCCCGACATAACGGCTAGTTTTAGGCACCCTGCCCGACATAAAGGCTAGTTTAGGCAGTTACCTATTCTTTGGGGAAAACGGTTATTTCGCCCCGAAAATAGGACCGTTGGCCACGCGATGGGGGCACTATATAAACCCTCTCACTCGAGAGGGTCAGGTATCAAATAATCACCCTTGAAACTCATACTTTGTACTTGCCCATTTTCTCTGACCCTTTCTTACTTGAGCGTCGGAGTGCCTTGCAGGTACACCATCTCCTCCTCTTCATACGACCAGCATCTCAGACGTACTTGGTGACCCACTTCAACAGGATCTGATCCAGCCTTCACGATCAATTATCAACCTTAGTGTTCAATTGCCTAAGTGCCTCATCGGTGAGAAGGTTTTGATTTCTAAACTCGTTGTTTTTATGGGTTTGTGTTAAAACAAAATTTTCCATCAAAAGTTCAAGATTATATTTCTTAGGATTGATTGTGTAGCTTTTTTGAAACTCAGAGCTCCCATGACTTGTTGGGGGTTGTTGTTCCTATAATATAAGTTTGGATGGTCACATCACCCCGTATTATAGGGGTTGGAGTATGGATTGTTCCTTTGGTTATTGTTCACAAATTTTGCATTTTCTTGGGCGGATCCTTCGGTAAGGATCCTTTGACAATCTCTATTGGTATGCCCATTAATTTTGCATATCTCACAATAGAGAGTGGTGGGGGCAACAAAAGCGATAGGGGATGGAATAGTAGGTGTAAAAAGTGTGATTCTTAGACTATCTATATTTTGGTAAAGAGCATCCACCTTAGCTTTCATATGATCAAACACATTAACATCATAGACAAAACCAGTCTTAGGGGTACACTTAACGACAACTTGTCGCAACTTCCCCATGAATGGTGGTTTTTTAACATCTTTTATTATCAAATTATAGGCTATATCTTAAGGACTATTCATTAGGGATCCCTGAAAGCCGCATCTAAGTTCATCCTTGTGGAGTAAAGGAAACCATTGTAAAAGGTATGGATAATCACCCACTTTTCAAGCCCATGGAAATGGCATAGTCTTAACAAGTCTTTATAATGCTCCCACGCGTCAAACAAGGATTCCATGTCTTCTTTCCTAAAGTTATTGATCTCATTCCTAACTTTGGCCATTTTACTTAGTGGAAAGTACGCGCAAGAAAGACTGCTTTTAATTGGGTCCATGAAGTAATAGAATTGGCGGGCAAGGATTGGAGCCAAGCCCGCACATGGTCTCTTAAAGAAAAGAGAAATAGACGAAGACAGATGACGTTTTTGTCAACACCATTGGCCATAACGGTACCACAATTATAAAAAAAAAATAGAAAGACGAAGATTCGGGTATTCCGAAGGTAAGCCAACAAATTGGTTTTGTTGCACCATATCGATCAACGAAGGTTTTTAGTTCAAAATTATCATTTGCAGTCAGTGGGTTCACAATACTATAATGCAATTCCTCTCCGGTAGGAATAACATAATATTTAAGGGGCTTAAAATCAACCAGATCGGCCATATCTTGTAATCTAAGATTTCAGCGTCTCTTAAGTAAGAAACTCTCGATTTTGTCTGCGAGCTAAACTAAGTTATAAACAGATCGAGTTCTACGCATAAAATAGCAACGAGAACCATAACAAATACACATAATAAAAGAACATAAAAGTAAGCTCTAGTATATACGATGATCAAACATAAATTCAATATTAAATGGAATTAGTCCCCGACAACGGCGCCAAAAACTTGATGCAGCCACAAATGCACAACTGTGCGAAGTAATAAAATAGATATCGGACGACAAAGACCATTGGTTTAAGTACCAAATTCTTGTCCTATCGGTGTATATCTAGAGAAATCGAAAATAGGGATTTTAGTAAACAACTAAATAGAAAAAGCAATTAAACGAAAACAGCTTAACGGAAAATAGCTTAAATCTCACATTGGGGCAAAAATGACTCAGGGTTACGGTTCATACGCTAAGACAACCACACAACCCTTGTTACTTCTATTTTGAGAATATTGCATAAATTATAGAAAATATCCAAAATTGGGCACTATCTACTTTCGCCAGCGCATTACCCTTATCGACGACGAATAATATGTCGACTTTCGCATGTTGAGAATAATATGTCAAATGTGAGTTAGAGTCCCACATTGATTATAAATATGGAGAGTTGAGCATTTATTAGTGGGAGAACCCACACACATATCACCTTAAGGTTTTGGGTGAATAAGTGGTGTCTCTCTCATTTGTGTTGCTCTTGGCCCAATGTTGACTCTCCTCCTCATGACCCAACACATGGTATCAGAGCCTTTAGTTCGTAAAGGGACCGACTTACTTGTATCGAAATTCCCAGGAAGAGGTGTCCCGTTGAAATCGAAATGCCCAGGAAGAGGTGTATCGAAATGCCCAGGAAAGAGGTGTGTGTCAACAGCGGTACAAGTGTATGTGGACAAAAGAGTTTCCGCTTGAGGGGGAGCATTGTGGACTCACACTTGAGGGGGAGTGTTGAAATAATATGTCAAGTGTGAGTTGGAGTCCCACATTGATTATAAATATGGAGACTTGAGCATTTATAAGTGGGAGAACCCACACACCTATCACCTTAAGGCTTTAGGTGAATATGTGGTGTCTCTCTCATTTGTGTTGCTCTTGGCCCAATGTTATGTGGTGTGTCTCTCACAAAGGTGTTGCTCTAGAAAGAAAGTCCCACAATGTTCAATGCTCCCTAGTTGAAAAATCTCCCCAACGTCGCACACCTAAATTATTCTTCGACGAGTCGTTACTTTTGCCTAGCTATAAGTTTTCTCAAATTCGTCAAAGCGCTTTCGCTGTTTTGTACTAGGTTGTTTAAAAATATGTGCTCCGGTATTGACACATATCCTTTTAGACTACGGTCAATACCTGAGAACCACTTACTTTCGTAACGAAGTTGGAATGCATGAACTAAAATTATAAAATAAGTTTAATTATGTTATACGAAGACAACTTATCTAGAGGGGGTGAATAGATCCCTAATAAAAAATTTGATAGATGAAAACTATTTTAAAAAATGATGGCTAGCGAAAGTAACTTGGATCGATTCGTCTAAACCGAATCGCTATAGAAAAGCTCGGATATGGGTATGTGAAAAAAATTAAAGATAATGATAAGTTATCTAATCAACAAGTTTCAATCATAATCTCTTGAAAGTAACTCAATAAGCAATGTTATATCCAATGATAAATCACACAAAAAATTAATTGAGACAAATTATCGAACAGCTTGTGTGCAATCGATTATGTTTGGAATTTTGTATAGTTTTTTGATCTTAAAATCTAGTCGCAATCAAAATGATTGTGATCAATTCAACAAACATCTTTCGAACGATTTTCAAAAGAAAATACCAAACAAATCAATCACACAAATGATGAACATGACAATTTGCAAACAAAATGTAAAAGAGAAAGAGAAAGAGAGAGGGAGAGAGAAAGAGAGAGAGAGAGAGAGAGAGAGAGAGAGAGAGTACAGAAGGATTTATTTAGGCAGTTCCCCAATTGGCCTCGCTATTGGTACGTCTGCCCTCAATTCGAATTCGAATTGAGATAGTGAAATTAAACTTACTTTTTAAAAACCATATACAAGATAAATGTAGCAATCCAACCCTACAAACCCTAAGTTTGATGTTGATTCTGATACTTTCTCTTCCTTTGATCAAACTTGATCAAGTAACCCAATAATGCCACTTTGATTCATCGTCTCACGCTACTCCTTTGCAAGAACCGTAACCCTTCAAAGCCTTCACTCGATCGAATCCAAACTTGAGTAATCTTGTCCAAAACATTCAAATCCAAACGTTGATGTTGAAGGAAAACCCCACGTTGGTTTTCTTATTTGAAACTCCCCTAAGATATCAACCCAATTTACAATTCCATGAACTAAATTGGACTTTATCAACTTGATTCTAAATGGAACCCAAACAATGAATGATTATGTGTACTTTGTTTGTGTGCATGCCTAAAACCAATGTTGAAAATGATGACGACTCTTAGTATGTTCCAGGTTTCGTTTATGATTTTACCAAAATCATTGAGGAAAAAAAGATGCATGTAACCGGTATATATATGTGAGCAAGTATGAAGCAAAAAGAATGAAAAACCATGCAATTTTTCAAGATTTTTGATGCATAGGTCGACCTATGCAAGTCATGTGTCGACCTATACAAGTCATGTGTCGACCTATACAAGCTTTAATACTGTAGCACACGTGCCGACCTGTAGAAGAAAAATTCTTCAATGTGTCGACCTATAATCGTATGCTTCGACTTGTAATAGTGTTTTTCACAATTTTTTACGCATAAAATCATTTCTTGATGCATGAATCTTTTCTAATCCTTTTCCAACATGTTATAATGCTCCATAATTCTAAAATGCACAATTAGACTCAGATAATACGATCCAATATACATAAACGCTAACGATAGTATTGACATCATTCAAAATACACCTAA
The DNA here is from genome assembly GCA_022829125.1 of Lathyrus tuberosus. NCBI lineage: Eukaryota > Viridiplantae > Streptophyta > Magnoliopsida > Fabales > Fabaceae > Lathyrus > Lathyrus tuberosus. Next base: position 925,677 of record JALAZF010000108.1, on the reverse strand, counting down.
TTGGAAAGTTGCACTCACGTAATCCCCCCTTATTGATGATAGCAAAACTTGAGTCGATGCGTTTTTGTGTCCATGAAAACTCCCTCTGAATGTATACATCATAGCTTCATAGCTGCATATACTTCTCCCCCTTTGACAACATTAAAAAGAGATAAAGCAATCACATTAGCAGTATCACAAAGATACAACATAACTCATATATAATATACCAAAATAAAGGCAACTGTAAAGTAAGAATCGTGCACTCACATATACGCAACATACATAAAAATACACAATAGTAAGATACACAACATAAATAAAAAGGCAAATTAACAATGTTATATAATAGTTATCCAATGAATTACGCATAACAAAACCATTGTCTTATATTAGACAATAAATGCAACATTGCCAAGACATAAACTAAGAGCAAAAGCAAACCGGAAGAAAAACATAAAATGCATAAAGACTTAAAATATGATATGCATGACAGAAAAAAATTTCTAAGACATTTGACCTAAACGACCCAAGGACTCAACATTTCAGCGTCTTCCACGACCTCTAGGCATTGGCCTTACTCCACGGAACCATCCTTGTCCGTCATTTCTAGACTGATGATCAAAGAAGTCACACACCTCTTAGTATAATTGAGCATAACGATGATGATTCTCATTTTGAGTAGCAATCATGTGATTAATTCTAGCCATGGAGGTAGTGTGATTAGTAACTATTTCACTCATAGAGACCAGTTTTTCAGTCACATATGAAGCAAAAACATCAAAGCTAGCATCTTCTGATGTCATGTATTCTTGCATGAGACAAAATTGTTTCACTTGAGCGACTTCAAAAATATTGTGCCTCCTACAGCACAAGACCGTTCACACACGACAATCTTGGCTCACAAACATCCAACATGTCTCAACCAGACATTCTCATAAAATTCTATGTTTTATCCCATTTAATGTTATTACTAGTTTCCTCTATGTCCAATTATACCATCTTAGTCTTAAGGTTTAAGATAAATTGCATTACACGCGAAATCGGGACAGAAATCACAAAAACGGGAAATTCTCACCACGGCCCTGCCCATACGCTTATAGACTAAATTTCTTCGCCTCAGGCCTGTGTATCCTACACGTAGGGATCATCTGCCTAGGCCTCATACGCGTATTGCCTTGGGCTTTACGCGTATCACAAAGAGGGGTTTCTCTCTCAAACTCCTCCAAAACTTCCCCTACGCGTATGGCCACGCCTATACACGTATGGCCACTCCTTCATACGCGTCCTATACGCGTTTTAGCAGAGGACCGTGCTGGCTCTGGGGACGGGGTATGTATGCTACACGTATGCCCCTGGGAGTGTCCCTTCATACGCGTATGCCCCCCTGTCATACATGTATGGCCAGTCAGTCATCAAAAATCCCAGATTTCGCATCAGTGCGAATTTTCCCCTATTAGAGCACTTCCAAGCTCCTAATTCATACCTAAAACCATCTTTAACTCAGTACAATTTCAAAGTCCTAATTCTACTTCATTCTTTCATCATTTTGTCAACATTTTCTGTCATCAAAACCTATTTTCGTTAACCCCTTAAAAACCCCAATTTTCAGATCTGGTTTCATGGTTAACACAACAACAACATACATTATATACGAATTTCACAGCAACATCAACATACAACACGAATTCATAGCAGACATTATATAGACACGAATTTACAATTCTCATCATACAATCATGCAACAAATCAAGAAGGAGAAGAAAATACACATAAATCCTAAGAGGAAAAGGAACCCTCACTACCCTCTCATGTTCAGATCACCCTTATTGAATCCCATTCTCCCCTCGTACCTGAAATTTACAAGCTTTGATCCTTCAAAAATGGTGGAAAATCCCCTTGCCCTAGCTCCCTTCTTCCTTTTTCTTTTCTCTTTCACGTGAAACTAATCTTTTTGCAACTGCTCTACCATACTCTCCTAATTGTGATTTATTTTCTCCTTAATTCTCTCTATTTTCTTAGTCATAATAGTAATAATCCTAATAATAATAATAATGTTAATAATTATACTAATAATAATAATAATAATAATAATAATAATAATATTAATACAAATAGTATTAGCATTAATTAAATGTCTCATTATTCATATTATTATTACAATCTTGTCCTAAGGCTTAATTTAATTTAATTCATTCCACTAACCCTCACACCCACTTTAACACACCTACTTTTAACCAAGACAAGGCCAAACAATCACACAAAATAATCACAAAATGACTAAATAATTAAATGGGGTGTTACACTTTGAAACTGCTATGAAACTCGCGTCAAATTGTCTCTTGACATCTTCTCGAATCTTCAGAGCCATGTCTAGTCTTGTTCTTCGGAGCTTCTGCTTTACTGGTGGGGATTCTGGTTGAAGCGGTAGTTTATGCACAACAGTATCAGTATCCAGACCTGGCATATCCTGATATGACCATGCGAACATGTCCACAAACTCTTGTAGCAGCTTAACCAATCTTTCTTTGATGCTTGCCCCAAACGTGGCTCCAATCTCGATCTCTTTCTTTTCTTCCTATGTGCCAAGGTTGATTATCTCCACCGACACTTGATGTGGCTAAAGGGCTTTAGACTCGTGCTCGAGCAGTCTTGCCAATTCATTGGGAATATCACAATCTTCCTCACCCTCTTCTTCAGCTTGATAGATAGGAAACTCAAAGTTAGGAGGGGGAGTATAGTCATTGGATTCAACGAGTTTAGTGATTATTCTGCATGTTTTGAATGATTGCTTTTTATTAAAAGTGGAAATTAAACAAAATGCAAAAGGAAAATGTTTTTTAGTAGTTTCGAAAAGATTGTCATTTTCTGATAAAAAAGAGAAAAACAATAAAATGAACAACAAGAATTTAACAAAATGTCTTTTATTCATCATGGTGATTTTAAAAATGAAAAGTGGCCCTACAACATGATCCACTAGCCTTGGGCAGAGCTAAAGATTTAGAAAACAAAGGAAAACAACAATTACTTTGACATGGGAATAGGTTACAGAATCTTAATTGCTTCCTAATTGGTCAAAGTTAATTCACACTAATACACCAGATTTGATATGTCTTCATCTCCAGTGTCTTCTTAAACTGCGTTGACTTGATCTCCATAGACATAACATGCGCTGATGAATACTTCGCATTCGGTCCTTTGCAGGGACCGGGGTTCGTTCTTTGACAGATGGCTTGTACCCCAAACCAAAACGACCATTCTTCATGCTGATATCAATAACCTATCCCCAGCCTTCAGGACTACCATTCTCAATGGTTGATGTTGTACTCTTCATAGATGTAAAAGACGATATAACCTTCTCCACAGATTCCTTCACTTCCACAAAAACGACATTGGTTATCTTAAGAGATTAGAAAGAAGACTCCAAAGCATCTTCATCAGCCTCAATGTAACGGAAGGAGGAAAGGTGACTAACCATAAAATCTTCCTCTCCAAGGATGATTACCAGCTTGTTGTCGACGATAAACTTTATTTTTTGATGAAAGGTGGAAGTTACTGCCCCAATAGCATGTATCCATGGTCGCCCCAGTAAATAGTTGTATGCAGAATTAATATCCATGACCTGGGAAGTAATATTGAAAGCATGTGGACCAATTAAAATAGGTAACTCCACCTCACCATTGGCAGTTCTTCGTGACCCATCGAATGCCTTAACCACCAGTGCACTAAGTCTCATTTCTGATCCTTGAATAGCTAACTTAACAAGTGTCCTCTTAAGTAGAACGTTGAGGGAGGACCTTGTATCTATTAGGACTCTTGCCAAAGTATCCTCTTGGCACTTTACCGATACGTGTAACGCACGATTATGATTTTGTCCTTCTTTAGGCAGTTCTCCACCGTTGAAACTCAAAGTGTTGCAAGTAGTGATATTGGCGACCACTACATCAAACTGGCTGACCATTATATCTTGAGTGACGTGGGCTTGTGCAAGCACTTTCAGTAATGCGTTCTTGTGGGTGGGAGAACACATAAGCAAACATAGAATAAAGATTTTTAATGGTGTTTGGTGCAGCTGATCAATAATTTTATGATCACTCTTTATGATGATCTTTAAGAACTCCGCATATTCATTGGAATGAACCATATTTTGCTCCCTGGGAGGAATTGCAATTGTGGTTTCTTTAGGTGGCGCTTGAGAGGTCACGATAAATTGAGTAGTGTAAATCCGACCACTGTGGGTCATCTTGCTCGTTCCTGCGATATTGCTGACATCGACACCATCATCCTTCAAAATCTTCTCTTGTCCTACCTCCCCATACTCCTTGTTAATTACAGTAACATCGTACTTCCACGACACTGCCTTAATACTTTCATAAGGGAAAGGACTGGGCATGCAGATAACAGGCGTGGGATGATCAATTGTCTGAGCAGTGTCTTTGCTTTGGTAAGTTATAACAACTGGCTCTGGCAAGTTGAATATTGGTTCTGACAAGTTGAAAACTGGTTCTAACAAATTGAAGATTGGTTCTGATAAGTTGAAAGCTGGCTCTGGCAAGTTTAAAACTGGCTCAATCACTGCTACTTCATCTCTTTTTGCACGGCTACTGACTTATAATAACCCTTGGTTAATCAAATCTTAGACGTCTTTTTGCACCGTCTCACATCCTCTTGGATGGATGGCATAATCTACACAATCTTTATGACAAACCTTTACCAGTTCAGCTTTTACCAACTTTGCATAGAATGCTAGCATAGGGGTTTTGATTTTTTTCAACATCTCTAATTAAAACATCATCAAACGCTTCATCCACCGCATTAATAGTTCCATGTGCGGGTAAATGATTGTTTTTGACATTCGGTCCTGAATCCTTGAACGAAAGAATCTTATTCTCTATCAACTCCCTCACTATATTCATCAAAGCATAACATCCTTCCATATCGTTCCCAGGTGCGCCCTCATGGAAAGGGCAAAGGGCTTTTGGGTTATACCAATGAGGTATAGGATCTGGTGGGGGGCCCAAAGGTCTAGGAAACACCAATATCTTTTGTAGTAGAAAAGGATATAACTCAGTGTATGTCATCGAAATCAGACTAAATGGAGGTTTAACACCTTGTCTTCTTTTCTAAGCGGGTGCATTCTAATGAGGAGCTTGAGCTCTTAGTTGTTGATATGCTGGAGCTGCAGGTGTTGGTTGATATACAAGAGCATCCTGAGCGGGTTAATAAACAGGTGTTTGCTGAACTGGTCGGTATACAGGCGCATGTGGCTGATTGAATGTCGGTGTGACATCTGCCACATGTGGTTGCTAAATATACCACATAGGGTATGTTGGTTATTTCTGAGTGAATTGGAGTTGTTGTCTCCTGCATGATTGATTCCTTCCTCGACTGGACGAAACATTATTTGTCTCTTCTTCCTTATTTTTTCTGAAAAATTTCCAGAAAACTTCTTAGCATTGTTGTTGTTGGAAGTTCCAACTGCACTGATTATTTTTCCATTCTTCAAGCCAAGCTCGACTTTTATACCTACAGCGACCAAATCAGAAAAGCTTGCTGACACACTACCCACCATTCTCTCATAGAATATTGGTTGTACGGTATGCATAAACCAATCTACTAGTTCTTTCTCCACTAAAGGTGGCTCAACCTGAGATGTCATCCCTCTCCAACGTTGGGCATACTCTTTGAATGACTCGTTGTCTTTCTGAGACATATTCAACAATTATCTTCTATCGGGAACTATGCTCATATTATACTTGTAATGCTTTATGAAAGTATCAGACAAGTCTTGAAAGCAACAGATGCGACTTTGGTCGAGACTTAAGCACCACTTAGAGGGGACGCCGTTCAAGTTATCTTGGAAGCAATGAATTATGAGCTTCTCGTTTTCAACATGAGCAACCATTTTTCGGTAATACATGATGAGATGGATCTTAGGACAGGTATGACCTTCGTATCTGTCAAAGTCGGGGGTCTTGAATTTTGCATGAATTACAAGACCGGATACAAGACACATCTCCCTAGCGGCAGCACCAAAAACTTGATCTCCCTCCATTGCCCTTAGTCTCTTCTCAATAGTCTGAACATCCTCTTTAATGCCCCTTATATCTTCATATCTTTCTTCTTCCTCATCAGACATTTATGGAACATGCTGTTGATCTTCAAAGTATGGTTATACGTGTGCATGAATAGCTGGAGGTGCGAAAGCATGAACCATAGGGTAAGCCTCGGTGGCTATTGGTAAAGAAACAACTTGTTGAGTGGATTGCACTACGACAGGTGGTACTTGAGCTTGAGGTGTGAAACCGGGGTGGCAAACCAAAAGGAGGCCATGTAGAAGGTATTGTCCTTGCGGGTTGGGGTTCAAGCATTAGACCGACGATTTTTTAGACGACCATTGGTTGCGTGTCCATCTTGGCCTTGATGACTTACAGCATTTCCATTATTTAACCGACGCTCCCTCAAAGGTCCTCTAGTTCTGAACTGACTTTCTCTAACTCTTGCTCTTGTTCTGCCATTCTTTGACGAACTTGGGCTCTGGTGTTATACCGGTGTTAAGGACTCAATGTGGAACTGGAGGAAGACAAAGAAATGAGCTTTTTATTTGAAGAATGGCATGGATGCATATGGATATTTTAGTATTCTTAGTTATTTTTTTATTTATTTCAGCAATATTAGAATATTTCATTTGCAAGAAATTTTAAATAAAAGGCAAGACAAAATATGAAATCCAAAATGAGAAATTTCATTAATTCAAATATTCAAGTACAAGTACAAAAAGTCTCAAGCTACATTCAAAAGACAAATTAAATCAAACTTAAGTACGAACAATCTTATGCTCTAAGTCGCCCTTTATGATCGTTGCAAGATCTGTGGAAAGCTGCTTCACCATCTCCTTGCAATATTTGACAAAGTTGAAGACCTGAGGTGGAGTGTTCTATAGGTACATGGACCAATCGGTTTCTTGAAGTTTTTCTGGGGGTTCTATCATGTGGAGATTAGAAAACCTTGCCAAGTTATGGAACTTGCCTTTCCATTCAACATAAAGACCTTGAAGCTTCTTGATGACGCACTCATCTTCATCTAAGGCTCCTTTAGCTTTTTCATATAACTTTCTCCAATACACGCAGTCATTCTTCAAGAGCATGCAGGTTGCATCACTCTTTTGATTTTCCAAAGTAGAGATCCTCCTATTAGCCTTCCCCAACTGGCACTCAAAGTGGAGACATTTTCTCACATGTATCTCCTTTCTAAGGACCTCATAAGACAACTCATTCTTACATTTATTGAGAATATTCTTAAGTTCACGGATCTGAGCTTCATAGCCACGTAAGTCTTCTTTCTAGATTCATCACTTGCTTTAGAGATGATAAAATGGGCTACCCGACCCTAAACGGGTCGGTCCTGATGGGCTCGGGCTTTTTAGGGTTGGGCCAAAAAAGCCCATTTCTAATATGGGCTCGAAAATTACTACCCGAGCCCGGCCCTAGATGGACTTCGGGCTACCCGGCCCTAAACGGGATTTTTTTTAATAAAAAATAAAAATAAAAAATGTCATAATATTTATTATAAATAAAATTAAAAGTTATATCGCTTTAAACATAATACATTTTTAAGTACTATATTATCTTTTATCAATACTATAACGTATTTTTAAATACAATACATGTCTAAATTGTGTAAAATAATACTCGAATATTTAACATAAGAGAAACTAATAGAATACAAGTAAAGAGTGTTGATTATATTAATGTATAATATTTAAAAGAGAAAGATTGAATAGAATATATAAAAAAATTTGTGAGGTGAGAAAAATCAATGTGTTATTTTAGAGTAAGATAATATAAATATTAATACAATTTTTTAAAATTTATAGCGATATGGGTCTAATGGGCTACCCACGACCCATATGGGCTAGCCCTAATGGGTAGCGGGCTTTTTAGGGCTGGGTTAAAAAGGCCATAAAAAATAAGGGCTTTAATTTTAAGACCCAAGCCCTATGATTTTTCGGGCCTGGGGGGCCGGCCCATGTGGGCTAGTCCGTTTTGATGACTCTAACTTGCTTGCAATATGTCTTAAATTCCTGAGATATACAACAAGTAAATAAGAGCTTTGTTTTCTTTTTTTATGCACATGTAATGTATGTAGATGAATGCATGATTTTTGTATACAGGTTCAGAGGTTTGAGGTTACAGATGAATCTGATTGCTTTCCATGGAACAAGGTTCTCACTGGGTATGATATAAGGTTACAAAAGGGACCACAGAGTCATAGATTCATATGAATGTTTTCCGTCCATGACAGCTACATGTCGGTCATCCACTCCATCTAATTAATCTATTTTGGATGATATCTTCGTACCAAACCTTCGAGATCTACCTCTCATGGGGCCCGCATTACACGACCATCGACTTTGGTTCTAGACATGGTTCTCAGAGTCATGAATTCAAACGAATGTTTGTTTCCAATGGCAACTACATGTCGGTCGTCAACTCTATCGAGAGAATCTACTCTGAGAGAGATCTTTGTACCGACCCTTCGAGATCTACCTCTCGGGGGGGCCCGCACTACGCGACCATCGTTCCTGTAGACCAAGGGTTTAAGGTTCTACAAAGGTTCTTAAAGTCATGGATCCTTGTGCAAACATCGAGGCAAACGAAAACTACATGTTAGACTCCAATATTCTCAAAGGATCTACTCTAGGTGAATTTCTCATGTCGACCCTAACGAGATCTAAATCTTGCGGACCCACACTAGTCAACCATCATCCTATCTTATGTTTTTACTCAAAGCTCGGGTATAGAGTCTTTCCCCCAAGGTTTTGCAACCAGAAATCCAAGTACCAACGATCCAATCACAATATAACAATATAAAAATATAAGATAAAAGAAAAGAAAATCCAAACAAATAAAAAAATATAAACACACACAAAAACCTAACTAGGCTTGACTCACTTAGGTGTGTCATTTTCCCCACCAGAGTCGCCATCTGTCGTACCTCAAAAAATGAGAACGACTTCGCAAGCACAACTGCACGCTTGCGGGATGGACTTAAAAGATCCGCCTCTGATCTTTATTTATTCCCATAGATGGAAAGGGAAAATAGCGAATACAACCCCTAAAATAAAGAACAAGGATATGGTCATCGCAACCAATATATGGGTTCGGGAGTCGGTTACGCCAGGAGAAGATATTAGCACCCCTCACGTCCATTGTACTCAACGGGAACATTTAGGTTAGTTGTGTGTGTTAGTGTTTGTTTAGGCTTCTCAAGTTATTAAAAGAGAAAAGAAAAAAGGAAAGGGGCCTGGCAAGATTTCGCAATCCTGCTCCTACGTATCTCAAAAGAGAAATCAAGGCACACGTAGTTATGGGTAAAAAAGTTTGTTTGCTAGTCGATTTTAGCGAAATGTGTCTAGTATTAATCGGCATAAAAACATTGTTTTATCCAAAACAGGTGAGGAGCGGACGTTTACACCACATTTAATGGATTTACAAATCACATTCACGCCACTTATCTCAACTCAATGGGTGTGGATGAAGCATTGCTCTTGCATCATCTTAAGACAACATATCTTTTGTTTTTAAAAAGGTTTTTGGTTGTGCCAAAAGGCAAAAGGTTTGTATTGGTTTGAAGTGTTTTAGGGTTGATGAGAGAGTTCGAACAAGCGAGAACTACATCTCGTGTCCTTACTTTCGGGAGAACATTGACTACACCCCGCTCCTTTTTCATCTTTATTATTGGAAAATGTTTGAGTATTTTTATGTTTTGAGGTTTTGATTGAGAAAATGCACTCGATGTCGATCTAGTTTTATTCATGATTATGAAAAGTGTTTGAAGTGATCGAAAGGGAAAGGTTGATGGCGCTGCATGAAGCAATCGACTTACAAGTTAGGTAATGGAATAAAGTTGAATGATGATCAATTGGTGTTGACCAATGTTTTTGAAAATGAAACTTGGTGTTTACCAAGTTCTTTAATTTTTTTTTATCTAATTAGTTAGTTTCTACCTAAATATGAAAAACACAAACAAAATTACACACAAGAGTAAGTGATACATTTTTAACAATTGGGGAATAATTAAAATGCAATAAAGATAAAAAAAGTAATATTTAACAAATTATACAAAATGATAAATAACGAGCAAACATAATCGTAAACAAAATAGGAAGATAAAAACACACTACTACTAACCTACCTTTTCTTTTGTATTTTTATAATTAAGAACAAATCAAAATGTTTTTTTTAATTCTTAGAGCTATCAAGAAAATAAATAGATTTTTTGATATATATATATATATATATATATATATATATATATATATATATATATATATATATATATATATATATATATATTGTTAAGAAAATTAAATATTTTTTTATTTTATAATTACTATTACTCTATATATTTTTTATATTTTTAGTAGCATCTAAATATATATTTTGCATTTTTAAATTGGAATTGAATAACACAATGCTAAATGGAGAATAATAAAATAAATAAATAAAAATTTTGGTTATTTTCTATTTTGTTTAAACTCAGAATTCAATTTGACAATGTCCTAATCTAATAATAACACAACGACAATACAATAAATACATAAAATAAAATAAAAACTTGTTTAAAAAGAAAAAATACTAAAAAAAAACTAAACTATAAAGTAGGAAATTAAACAGATGGGTCGTAGGGAGTATGAGAATAACAGGGTGGTGCAGGCCCATTACTGGTGGTTGGGATTGAATGAATGCTGGTTTAATGAGCATGAGAGAGGAACTGGGTCGGGTCGACCCAGTTCAACCAACCTATTCAAATTAAAACAAACCTTAAAAACCAAAATAATGGAGAAAACGACAACGTATAAGGAAATACGCAAAATGGAAACGAAGGAGAAAAAGAGAACGATTCTTGCAACTCTATCGCTTTCTACCTCGCGCAAGATCTCACGCGCCCTCTCTGTCTCGTCTCTTTGATTCGTGGTTGTCCTCTCATCCAATTCTCTCTACGGCCTAACTCTCTGCCGCTCACTCATACGTCTTCATCGGAGAAGGGTGACGACGTCTTTACCTTCTCCGGCGACTCTCCACTCAAGGTAAATGAATATGGCAACAAAAAAAAACTCAAGGCAGATGAGCAAAAAACACAAGTCATTCAACAAAAATGTAAGGGGATGAATCCGGTTGGACCGAGAACTGAAGATGAATCCGGCTGGGTCAACCTTTCAAAACCTCTAGTGGGTCAAAACCGGAGTAAAACCGGATTGAACTGTCCAAAATCATTCGAACCAAAGAACCGGAGCCGATTTTGTAAAACCGTCTGGTACAAAAAATGCATCAAATTGACTTTTTTTTTTTTATAATTTTAATATGTTAATATCAAAACTTAACATACATTCTCCAATCACAGTGTGTTTTTTACAACCATACAAACTTCTAAGTTTTGTCACTCTATTATAGTTTTTCTTTCAACCACATTCCACCATCATCATCATCATCATGCCATCTCTTTCAAACAAAGTGACGATATCTAACTCAATATTGATTATCGTTTAAGACTTGTATGTCGTAGATTAACTCAAATTCGATTTTTTGTTGTTTAATGAAGTATATTGTATTATTTATATTCTAGTATTCTATCTTATTTAATTCAGGCATTCTTAATTATTTGAACTTTATTTTAGTTATTATATTCTATTATTTTAATTTTGGTTTGAATTAGTTTAATTTATTTTATTGTAATTCTTTAGTTTGGTCAAAATATTCTTAAATGATGCTTGAAACTAAGTGTAGTACTATGTTATGCTATATATTATCGATATTGTTGTATTAAATTTGTAATGGATATTTGAAATATTTAATTGACTATGTTGTGAACATATAATTATGTATGACATATCTATGAAATTTAGTTTCATATTATTAATTTATTTAATAAACGGTTCCACTGTAGGTTTAGCCGGTTTAACCAATTGAACCTTAAACCGTAAGTTTCACCGGTTCAATCTCCGATCAGGTTTTTAAAACACTGGTTCTGATACCCTTCTCTTTATTAAAAAAAAAAGATTATGTAGTATTATAATAAATAGTAAGGGAAGGGGTCAAATTCAATTTCATATGATGCAGAGAGATAACCATTTTGGTGTAAATTGCATGTGACCTCGATGTTCATGATAACTGCTTTTTTCACTTTTTCTATCTTTTGTGTTTTCTTTCCAAAACTATGTTAATTCCTTATTTTTTTTGCTTATAACAGGACAAAACTCAAAAGCTTGGGATCAGAGATTGTTGTTTTAGGATGGTACTAGAGCTGGAGAAAAAAATGCACTTTTCTATGTGTACATGAGAGGACCAAAACCAAATCAAGACAAAAAGCAATTTAAAATTCTGCAGAAGAAAAGGAATTATACTTTGAACTATATTTTTTTTGTGATTTTTGTTTGTATTAAAAAGTAAAACAAATTTATTATTTATTAATAATGTGAGCATTTTTGTAAATGATGTTGTAAGCAAAACTTGGTGTAAAATAAAGTCATGATGTAAATGAAGATTTTCAATTCTTGATTCAATTCCAACCTTTATTACTTAGCTCAAAATTTCAAAGCAATTTCAAAACTTACATTTCCAAATCAATAAAGGATTTTGTTACAACTTAACAATAAGGATAAAGACCAAATAAGTTCAATTAAAACCCGGTTTAATTGAAATTGGAATGCAAGAACATCTAACATTTAATGAAATCCTAAATGTATGTCATTGCATGATAGAAAGAGTATATGGGATAAATGAATGAAATGATATATATATCTATGCACAAACGTTCGAAAATAGGTGATTGAAAATCAAACCCTTAACCAAAATGACATCAAAGAAGAACATGAATTGTCTAAGCCTAAAGTTCAGGGACATCAAGGGTTACCTAGTCTCTCATTATTGTACCTATGTAAGAAAGGATCTTTATGACCAAATGTAATAATCATAGGAAAATATGGGGCACCAATGAACCAAGATAGCAAATGATTGGACATAAATGAATACAGATGAATGACTTTAGGCGGGGCAAAATTTAGGGTATGACAATTGCCCCTATTTAAATATTTTTACCAGATAGCATGAGTGATAACAATCCTCATGAGACCAGGGTAAAATGTATTTAAATGCAGAAGACCCAAATTTTGCCCTTAGATGCAATGACATATCATATTATGAGTTGAAGGACTCTTTGTTTTCTTCTTCTTTAGTTTGTTGGGGATATAGACCCTATCATGACTTTTATGATGGATGATGGACGGACATGTGGGGAATGATAGAGACATATGATAATGGTGATTCAAAGGAATGGAAAACAATGCAATTTTTCCAGATTTTTGATGTATAGGTTGACCTATACAAGTCATGTGCCAACCTATACAGGTCATGTGTCGACGTGTAGAGGCAACACATCTAACAGAGCTTACAGACTTTAATACTGCAACACATGTGCTGACCTGTAGACTTCACGTGTTGACATGTAGAAGAAAAATTCTTCTATGAGTCGACATATATTCATATGTGTCGACTTATAATAGTGTTTTCACAATTTTTGATGCATAAAATCATTTTTTGATGCATGAATTATTTCTAATCCTTTTCCAACATGTTATAATGCTCCCTAATGCTAAAATGCACAACTAGACTCAGATGATATGGTCCAATGTACATAAACGCTAACGATGGTTTTAATATCATTCAAAATACACCTAATTGGAAAGTTGCACTCACAAATTAAAATTATCGCAATCGATAGTAATGAAATAATCCCCACAACCCCCGGTCCATAGAGAACTACTCACCCATGGTGAGGGCAAACATAATTGCAAAGATATTCATCATCAGACTCATATCAAATAATCACATTAGATGAATAATAAAAGAAGAATGAATTAGAAAATCTAAATTATGATTTAAACTTTAATCCACAATTTATCCCTTGTAGAATTGAGTTACAGATAAAAATAGAACAAAAGATACGTAGAAACTAGGAATGAAAATTGGAATAAAAGTTGGGATCCGAAACTCGTAACATGCTATGAGTTTTATAGCAAAATAGTAAAAATGCATAAATTTTTTTGGCTTTATGAGAATTATTTAGATTTGAGACAAATCAAATATTTGATAAGATTCACAATTAAGAGAGGATCAATCTAAACATGAAAACATTGAAAACTTAGCAACTTTATCTTGCCTCCCTGCTACGCGTCGTAGCAACTGCTACGGGTGACCGTAGCAAGCCTCTAACTTTAGTACTAGGAGAGGCTCATAGGGGCGCCTAGGGTTCTTGGCTGCTATGGCCCATAGCAGCCGCTACAGGTGGTCGTAGCAGCCCCCTGGTTTTTATATTTGAAAATTTTCCTTTTTGTCTTTTTTGCCTCCTTTTGCTTGCCTTTGATCCAGCGTTGTCTTGGATGCTCACTTGACCCTGAAATTAGCAAGAAAGCACAAACAAAAGCATAAAGCATGGTAATTAAAAGTAAATTAAACAAAATGAGGTGAAACACTAAAACAACATGACTAGAAATAACGATGCGAAGACCACTTATCAGTATGGAAGTTTGAGAATTTACATGTTAAACTTAGCAACTACTTGCAATAAGCCAAACTTTTTAGAAGAAGTATTACAAAACTCATATTAATTTACCTACATTCCTACTAGCTAATATCAAACATGTTATTTTCAAATACTTTAAAAGAGTGATAATAGATAAAATACATAACTTTGGCTTTGAAGAGGGATTAAGAGTAGCTTGGAACTTAATTTGATCAAAGTGGTAAATGTGTAACTTTTTTCAGCATGATTTGATTGTTAGCTTTAGGATTTTTAGTTCAAATGATCAATGTTCCAAAATTATCCTCAAACCGAATTTGGTTTTTTGTTTGAAATATTTTTGAAATTTAATAATGTGTTTTAAAAAAATTGTTTCTTGAAAATTTCTTTGGTGGGGTATATGTTCTCCAGATGAATTATGCTTAAGGTCAGGCAAAATTTGTTAGGTGAATTAAATTTCGCCTAGAAAATAATAGTCATATTGTAATTTCAAGTTTTTAAGTAGAATTTTGGTAAGTGTTGGGAAAATTTGAATATGAAAAGAAAAAGGGCTTTAAAAGTTTAAAATTTGGTTGGGTTGACTCCCAATAAGCGTTTGTTTTATTTTGTCATGAAATTTTAGATGAATTACAATACATACTTGTGCCAAGCAGGGCTTCAGTTGTCTTGCCCTTTATCTTACAAGGGCTTATGTCTAATTTGGAAGTTAGTGATATGTATGGTTCATTTCGTTTTCCTTTATCAAACAAATAAAAAATGACATTTTCATCACAAATTTTGATTAACATTTGTTTTTTTATTCATGTAAATATTCATTCTTGCGGTTTGCATTAATGGTCTTCCAGAAATAAGAGGAATTTATAGATCCTTTTGGATATCCATTATCATAAAATCAATTGGGAGAAATAATTTATCCACTTGTATTATTACATTCTCATAAACCACATTTTTGTTGTTTGGAGTCAGTCATGGCTTTAATGTTTTTAGAAATCAACTGCCCCACATTAATTGGTTTGTAGGTCATAATAGCCATCAATCCAAAAGCTCTTTTTACAATAAACTTATAGCTGTTGGACGTAGCCTCAAGAGTTTGAACAAATAAAGAAGCTTACACCCTTTGAATAGGGTGTAGATCTCTAGTGTTGAGTCATTGCGGAAGACCCAAATTTCCTATCCATTGTTCCCCAACACGACATAATTCTTCCAAAATCAATTACCATTTTGCTTCACCTGGTCTGTTGTATGGGTTCAATTTATTTTATACCCCACACTGATGAGTAGGACGAAGATCAAGCAACCAGATATTGTAGTTGGTTTCTTGAATTAAGTTTTTGAGTTTAACCCATTTTATCGCTAGCAATGCATCCATTAATTTTGGTACTCATGTAAAACATTAGGATTAAAGGCTCTTTTTTAGATTATGTTGAAATTCTTCACGCGTAAGAACCTTTCAGCTTGTGCTTTAGACAAAAACTTGTGGGTTGGGTAGATGATAACAAGGTGGTTTGTTAAGCAAATAAAGTAGATAGAGTAGAGGTACGAATGTGTTTTGGTGTCATGGTAACTGAAAGCAACAAAAATTAGAAATTAAAAAATGTGATATTAGCAATTGATATGAGTGACGTGAAGAAAATTTTCAAAAAATAAGTAAATAAAGTTGGATGAAGGTAAACTGTACGAAACAAATGAGCAACCCTCCTTTTTATAGTCATTGTTAACACAAAATCGCGGCCACGATGTGTACACATCGCACTGTTATCCATAACGGTAACACCCAGTGGTCAAAAGAGTTCAATGTCTCACTCTAACGACAATTCTTATAAGGAATTACACTGTGATACCTTTTTCATGTCGTTGCGATGAATGCATCTCGCCACAAATTGTATATATCGTAGACACGAAAAAATCCAGGGGTGACTGTGCTTTTTGGATCACTTTTTTCTATTCTTTACCTTTCATCCCTTTTCCTCTTCCCACTTCTTCATAAATCCTCAACTCACTATATCCTAAAAGAATGAAGATAAAAGTAAAGGATCCTCTGAACTATATGAGGTCATATCCTTATTTTACTTCTTAAGAAACCTTACATAATACATGATACTTGAAAAAAATGAAGTCATTAGAAATAAGTGAACAAAAGAAACAAATTTTCCAAGAAACACATAATGTATCCACTATAATTAAAACGAAAAAAGTTTTAAATTGTTTAGAAGATGGTCAACCTCTGTCCAGGTTCGAAAAGATACATGTTTATAAGTATCAATGTATCCCGCCATCATTTTGGTTTTTTCCTTTATTGTAAAGATCTAAATATTGACAGCATGGGGAGTAACACACTCTCTCAAATCATTCACTAGGTAAGTAATATCCATTTGAATTTTTGAAAAGTGATATAAGGACCACAATATGTAGAACCTTGTATTTGATAATTATAATTATGTATTTCAACCTATATTTTCCAAGATAATAGAACATGTTAAATTATTAATGGCCATCTGTCAACAATGTTGTCACGAGTTTTCGATGTCGTCGGTATAATTTATAAATATTTGAACTTTAAATGGGCGAAGGAAAAAACATCCTTCTTCCACCTTAGCCTGGATCTGAGTGTTCAAAGTCGTATGTGGCAGCCAACTGGTGGAAGATACAGATAAATTTTCTTCGACGAGCCAATTGTTTTTCTTGTTAATGACGTCCAAGCTTAGCCTAAGGGCAATGAGGGAAAAGGAGGACACTAATCTGGAGGTGGCTCTCAAGGGAGACGCCCTAAAGGAGAAACAAGCTTTCAATGAAGGTCGATGAATCTGAGGCTCTTTCTTGTTTTCTTTATGCTCTTGTAATCACGACCTGAAGGTTTTCCTTAATTATCCCCCATAAGATATTTATGTAATATTAAGTATTACCCTAAAGAGCTTCTTTTCATATTTGCCTTGCTTTACTATTGTTTTCTCTATATGAGTTATCAGGGGATATCCATCGCCATGTTTCAGCTTTGTTATTCTTATGGAGAACAAGGACCCTTTCTTGGAGATGTTAATGTTTCCCTATGGGATACAAGGATTACTTTGAAATGATCTAGCATATTCAATAGCCTCATAGGGCGGGAAAGATAATTAAATAATGATTCAACACGTCTGATAGCCCTAAAAGGGCGGAAATGACTCCCATATAACGATCCAATATATTTGATAGCCTCAAATAACAACAAGGGCTCGTGTGTAAGTATCCACAATGATAACCTCAGAGGGCAACAAGGACTCATGTATACGAATACAACATATTTGATAACCTCAAGGGGCTGCAATGACTCATATATATAAGGATCCAACATATTTGATCACCTCATGGAGTGATCTAGATAAGACCCATTTCTCATTAATTTCTTGCAAAAAAAATAACAACAACCTAAATTTCAATAATAAGGTGATGTTCTCATTAAAAGTTCTTGTGTCACATTGGCAACACGGGGAAAAAAGTTCCTCCCACAAACAAAGAATGTCACCAAATTGTTCTTACAATGGCAGAGATGGTAACTCGCCTAAATAATTCAAAAATGTTAATGAAACAAACATAAACTAAACTAAACAATGCCATTTGCCCTAACATTCATAATCATTCAACAAGGCATCCTTTCCTGTATCCTTCGTGTCCACTTGGTATGGAGTGACAATGTTCTTACTCGTGATAACTTCCTTTGTTGGACGGGCTTCAAACTTAATGCCAACGACTTTCACGCCCACAATGTTGACCTTCTTCATTTTCATGCTCTATATGTAGCATTTACTGGATAATCCTGACTATACCATATCGGAGCGAGTACTTCATAAGCAGATACAATATAGATAAGGTGACTCCCATCTGATTAAAAACAGTGCAACATATAATCATGTTATATGAGGAAGGCACATCAATGCCAAGATATATTTATTACCTTAGTCTGTATGGAATTCTCTCTTGCTTCAAAGGTAGTCTTTAATGTTTTATAAACCTTCACCTGCATTTGTTCCCTTTAAAATCCCACCAACGATACTTGGAAGGGCTTGATGTCATCTAAGTTTAGGTGAAGCATCACAAATGCATCATAGTATGGGACTATTTGGAGCTTCCTTGATTAATCAAGACCCTTTTTATCTCCCAATCGACGAATCTTACAGTGAAGACCATTGGATCATTGTTATGTTGGTGGATGTCTGCAACGACTTTCTCGAAAAAGGCTATCTCAACTTTTGGAGCTTATAACTCAGTCGAATCGAAGTTGGTGGGCAAGCCTTATATGCTAACTAGCTTACATTAAATATTAAGTTGAACGACTAATATTTATATATTTATTTCAGGTTTATAATTTATAAAAAATAATTTTGAGGTCCTTGTTTTTTGGAGGCCTTGGGTTGTGGGCCTAATTGCCCTGGACCATGGCCGACCCCGACTACAAATATCCCAATCCCTATGGTTGGGGGAAATGCATTTATGTTTTCGCATATTGAGGATATATTTCTCTTTTGCACGAAGAGAGTTGTCATCTTCATTGTAATTTCTGCAAGTACATGATCCATCATCAATTAGTTGAGAGTGTGCGATTCATTGATATTGTTTTTTATTTGTCACAAATAAATTTACCATACTATGTAATATAAAACATTAAAAGCAATAATAAACTTCTGGGTGCTTCAAGAAAAATGATAGGCTAAATTATTATATTTTTTTTGTATAACCATAATTATATATTGTACAATCTTTGTAACATTTATCTCATACACTACAAAATGAAAAATAATCCTAGGAGAAAGATACTTCAAAAATGGTTATAACAAAAACTTTAACATCAAAATATACTTTGACTATTAATAAGCATGTCATACTGAAAGACTACACATGTATGATAAACTTTTACATATCTGAAAGAATGACATGTTGAAAAAAATATCAACCTTGTGGAGGAAGACCATGAGGAAAAATGGTTCTACATACAATTTCTCACAAAAGAGCTATTAGCTTTCTATAATAATATATAATACATTATAGCAAGCCAATATCCCAAATGTACAATCATCAATTGCTACATCATATCTTCTTCCTTAGTACATAGATTTTGTTAAGAGTAGTTTTTAATGTATGAATTTAACAATTGATCAATATATACATGTAAAGACGAAAAAACAAAATTTATATTGATCTTCTTATAAAAAATTGATCTAACCATAATTTGAGATATAAAATCTACAAAGAGACAAATCAGTGAAAGAGTTTCTTGAATCAAAATTTAACACTTTGATACGTTATTGAGCCAATTACTTAAAAAATGAGTAATGAATAATAAAATAAAAGTTGAGCTGACACAATAACACGAAATTCATTTTTATTGGTTTAACTATAAATCCATCATTTTCACTATAAATCCCCAAAGCCAAATTCAATCAAGGTAAAGAAAAGCCACCACAAAAATTAGTTGAATAATTTCAGGCATCAATAAAATAATCCATATCGTCAAATGACCCCATATAATACAACTATATCCAACCTTTATTGGTAACAAAATAATAGTTTTGTAAACTTGGTACAAATGATCGGAAATTTTATAATTATTGTTGTCAGTTAACACTTATGTATGATTTTTAAGTATAACAATAATAAGTTTGTAAGGGGTATTTGAGGCATGACTTTAACATTGAAACCTGATTAGAATGTCCCTACAATTAATTATATGCAATTAATTTTGTTGGATTTCATATGGGGTTTATCTACAACTGATAGAAGTATCCTTTTTGCAGATGCTTCACGTACTTTGTTCAGGGTCGGTTCCCTCGTTTCTATTGTAGCTGTTGACCAGGATTATGTTCCAGGCTCCAGCGAGCTTTCGAGAGAGCAAGATGAGACGAGGGAGATGTGTGAAGTCCTTAAGTGGAAAACTATCTATGCTAAGAAAGAATTGGGTGGGCTTCGGGCGAATGCTGATGCTGTCAACTCTTGGTAGGAAGAGGTGGATCGATACAGTCGACCGTCCACTTTAGCTGCTCAGATAAAGAAGTTAAAGGTTTCACTTGCTGATGGAGGTAAACACTATAATAAGCTTTCAAAGGATGCGACTGAAGCGTGTCGGGCGTTTGAAGCGAATAGGAAAGTTCTTCAGTAGAAGAAGGATGACCAAGCCAATGCTTTGAAAGGTCTCGAGGAGGAAGTGGCTGCTACTCGACAAAGATCTCGCGAGTCCCTTCAATGGGTTGTAGAAGCCGTGAGCAGGGTCTGGGATGAAATAAAGCATACACGCGAATTTTATCCCGACCTTACCATTACCGCTGGGCAGTTGAATCCTTTGGTCGATGCTTCTAGGAAGGTTGTCGAAAGTGGTCCTGGAGCTTCGGAGCCAGGTGCCGACGTCTAAGAGCCATTTATTCTTCTTTCTTTGTTTTATTTTTTCCTTTAGCATGCTTACGCTTTTTGGTATAATATTATTCATTATTCAATCGTT
The DNA here is from genome assembly GCA_022829125.1 of Lathyrus tuberosus. Lineage (NCBI taxonomy): Eukaryota > Viridiplantae > Streptophyta > Magnoliopsida > Fabales > Fabaceae > Lathyrus > Lathyrus tuberosus. Next base: position 904,652 of record JALAZF010000108.1, on the reverse strand, counting down.
GTTATTATCCGGTTGGGATCCGAGGATATCTAGAATCCGAGTAGTGCTAGGGCTTGCTCAGGAACCCTTTAATTTACACAATTTGTTGGCTATCGAAAGTAGTGAATGATATTTACTTAAAATGTAAATGAACTTAAGTATTTTGCAAAGATGTGCACGATTATTTCTTTTAAAAGTGTGTTGCGTTAAGATGTACGCATTATCCTGATGGAATGTCGAGGTAGTAGTACGAGACTGGACTTGGAATATGCTCGTGTGGAGGAAGCATTAGTACAATTTGATGCATCTGTATGTCAAATCAAAATTGATGGAATATGAGCTTAGCTTTGGGCGTCCGTGCTCGCAATTGTACCTGTAAGTATTTCATGCCAAACCAGTTAAACACAATTATGCCTTAATCACATTTATGTGGATAAGGCACGAGTCTAGTTAATTGTGGTCATGTTTCGAATTATATTTACAAACGAGGGGCATAAAGCCGACTAGATGCGACCATGCTTTGAAGTATGCTCCGCATCACATAGGATCATATCCGACTAAAGATAAAGGGTCCTCATCCCTGCCCCGAGGCTAAAGCTCAGATCGAGGTGGACATCTTCAGGCTTCACCACGCTCACCCAATGGATTGGCTAGATCCGAAGGGCGGGGGGGGGGGGGGGGCACACGTGAAAACGTGTATTTGTTTAAATGAGGTATTTGAATGCTGTATTCAGACGTGCAAAACGTCTCTGATAACATCCCTGTGGGAATTGGTTGCTATAGTCGGACGTGCAAAACATCTCCGACAACTCCAATAGATTCTTAAGACGCATAAGGCGTTATGGGGAATTGATTGTTGTAGTAGGGAGTGCTAAGCATATTCGACAACACCCTTGGATTCTAAAACGCACGAGGTGGTGTGAGGAATTAATTGTTGTTGTCGGGCATGCTAAGCGTATTCAAAAACACCCCCGAATTTTGAAGATGCACGAGGCACTGTGGGAAATTAATTGTTGTAGTCGAGCATACTAAGCGTATCTAACTTCACCCTTGGATTCTGAAGACGCACGAGGCACTATGAGAGTTAATTTTTGTAGTCGGATGTACTAAGCGTATCCGGCAACACCCCTAAGTTTTGAAGATGGAAGAGGAACTGCGGGGAATTGATTGTTGTAGCCGGTGTACTAAGTGTATCTGACAACACCCCTGAATCTTCATGTGGGCAAAGTATCAGGGGGTTTGATTGTTGTAGACACACGAGTAAATGTCCTCCTACAACACCCCAGGATCTTAAAGACGGAAATCAACTGCATTGGTTGTTCCCCAATTTGTTGCTACATGCATTCATTTTTTTAGTATCCTAAAGAGAGGACAAGGTAGAAATCAGAACAACAAGAGTATAATAGCAGTATATATATATATATATTTTATTTTACTTTTATAAAATTAATTTACAAATACATTAATGAAATTTTGCAGTCGACCGCAAGTGTATACAGAACACTTGACCTCAATCGCGCTGATCGAGTGACTTGGTGATCGACTGACCTCGAGGACCGAGTCTTTGACTGTAGAGATGTTTGGCCTTTGTTGTGCACGCCCAACTCTAGTTTATGAGTTGATGCGAACATGCGTCTTAACAATCAGCAAATCTGGAGGACTGAACCCTTGACCTGGGATGATGTCTGGCCTCTATTGTGAATTTTCGACTCTGGTAGCCGGGTTGAGGTGGACCAGTTTGCTTGGGCTTGAACCTTTTGCGATACATCTAGGATGCTTATGTTTTTGGAGGTCTAGGACTCCATCCTTTATGGATCTTTACCGACCACCCCAACTGGAAATTTCACGTGTCGAACCTGGACCTTAAAGCCTTGCCCGACCGAGGTTCTTGAAGGGATCATCTTGATTAATGGAGAAGATTCGACCAATAGCGGCGTATGGACCTTTTCCGGCACTCCCTTATCTTTATAAGTTGTTTTTAAGGTCGCGCCACACGCCTTTCCTTTTTGGGTAATACCGAGTTATCGCTTGCATGTCGGTGGTTTGAAGCTTGAAACTACCTTCTATTCCCCTAGAAGTTAGGCCTAGGGCGCGATTTTTTTTTGCTTTTGACCGGACCCGAGATGGACACTGACTTGGATTTAACGACACCTACTCTAAGGTGCATTTAGCAAAGACCAACCCATAACTCTACTCGATTGAAGGCGAAATGAGACTCGACCGACCTCAGATTCGCAAATCAAAAAATGGATCCGAGCCCGCGTACACTCACCCACGAGCTTCGAATGAGGGGGATTGAGGTTTATAAATAGTCTGGGTCTGAATTGGATCTAGATGTTTAGAACTTTATGGATCCGTCTACGCCTGTCGGTGTACCTTCACGATGGCTCAGGGTCATCATGAATGGTCGATCAGAGGTGGATTAAGGCTTGGTGTATCTGAACAGTTCAAGTATGAGATTTTAGATTCTCGAGACTCTAATTTCTTTGCCTGAGACGCTTTTGGAGTTCAAATCTGAGGATCGAATGTGGAATCGTGGAAATCGCAGAAATCAGAAGTAGATTCCCACTAATGGTGCCACTGTTTTTGTTGCGAAACTAAAAATGGCGAGGATTGCGAAAACTACGATAGAGCAAAGCTTTCGATGCACTACGTCGATGTGACATCGTGGATCGAAAGTTGCAATCACGATGCTTCTTGAACCATAAGTATAGGTATTGGTGCGATGTCGAAACCAGTGTTTGCTATCTTTGATACCTTGGACCTAGGGGTTACCTACATGGTTAACACTCAAACGCACAAATCAATTTAGGGTTTGTTGGGGGAGTTCACTAGGGAACATTGATACATAGTGTAGGACTAGGCACCTTTGTGAGAGACGCACCACTTGTCCACTTAAAACCTTAAGGTGATAGATGTATGAGTTCTCTCACTTATAAATCCTCAAGTCACCACATTCCTATCCAATGTGAGACTATTTCCCCACTTACTCATACTTGCTATATTATTCCAACACTCCCCCTCAAGCGTGAGTCCACAATGTTTCCCCTTTTTTATATATACTTGTACCGCCATTGACACATTTTTCAAGGCATCTCTTATTAGGTATTTCGAATACACCTCTTCCTGGGCATCGATTTCAACGGAACACCACTTCCTGGGCATTTCGATACAAGTAAGCTGGTCCCTTTACGAACCAAAGTTCTGGATACCATGTTAGAGGAGTTTCTCACTAGGGAACATTGATACATAGTGTAGGACTAAACACCTTTGTGAAAGACACACCACTTGTCCACTTAAAACCTTAAGGTGATAGGTGTATGGATTCACTCACTTATAAATCCTCAAGTCACCACATTCCTATCCAATGTGAGACTATTTCCCCACTTACTCACACTTGCTATATTATTCCAACAAGGTTCAGGATAATGGTAGTGAAAATAAAGATTAGAAACCGTGTACCTAAAAACTATTTATGAAGGTATTTATACATTGGGCCTGACTGGGCGAGTTGGATAATGAGCCTCGTGTTATTGGACATTTGGCCAACACAAAGTAGTGGGTCTCAGATATTTGGCCGACGTGTAGCAATGGGTTCCAGGTGTTTGACCGACACGAGACAAAAAGCAAAAATGAAGTGAGCGAGGAAAAAAAATCACATATGGAAAGAATTACATGGAGAAAGGCTAGGGTTATAACAACAAAGTAGAAAAAAAACTATAATCAAATCTAGATAGCAGAGAAAAAAAATCTAATGAAACATGTTTGAAAAAACATATAAAAAAGTAAAATAAAGTACATTTGAACAATCTATTTTCTCGAGGATAAAATCTAGAAGCATTGCTTGATTACTTATATTTTAAAAGATACATGCGATTTTTAAGAGATTTGATGCACTATCTAACAAATTCTAATAAGTAAAAGCCATTAGTTACCATGAAATGTGAGATGTATAGTGAGAGGGGAAAATACAAAATGCCAAACATTCAAAATTAATAACTTTAATTGACATTAAAGTAACACATTGCATATAGATAATGGAATGTGATCATCGACTTTACTTTAGAAACCATAAATTGAAAAATACAATTTTTTTTTGTTGCAAGTGAAAAAAAGTTGAATGTAGACGAAACTAAACGAAATTTTTTAGGCGGGATAATGAAATATTTATGCGTCTTAACGCGGTAACTAATTATTCTTTCTTAATATAGAATAGTGAAATATTCACGCTCCTTAACACACAAACTAATAATCCTTTCTTACGTGAGAGTTATTTGGCGGGATAGTGAAATATTTACGCGCCTTAACGTGGTAACCAATTATTCTTTCATAACATGAGATAATAAAATTTTTACCTCTTTAACACGCAAACTAATAATCCTTTCTTACGCGGGAGTAATTGGCAGGATAATGAAATATTTACGCGCCTTAATGCATTAACTAATTATTCTTTCTAAACATAGGATAATAAAATATTTACGCTCCATAACATACTAACTAATAATCATTTCTTACGCGCGGGAGATATTTGGAGGGATGGTGAAATATTTACGCGCCTTAACACAATAATTAATTAATTTTTTTATCGCAGGATACTGAAATATTTACGCGCCTTAATGCGAGATTTCTTGTATAAAAGATTTTTAGATGTTTATAGTTTTATTCAATTTAAATTTAAATTTGGTTCCTTAAACATTTTCAAGTGTTTTGTTTTTCTCCAAAAATAAGGCAGCCAAAAAAAACCATTCCCCAAAACAGAGCACCCAAATTCTCCCACTTTCTACCCGTTTTCTCCTCCAATAAAGATATACAGGACCCCAAAATGTCTCTCCACAAGTTAAATTCCGTTGCTGAATCCATCTCCTTAAGTCCCTTCACTCACTTACTCACAGAGACCGTATATAGCTTAGCGTCAAATCAAATCAAAATCAACCCTATTTACGTGCTCCCTTCATTCCGTTCCCCCCTCTTCTTTCAAACTCCTCCTCTAGCTTCATATTCAAGCTGTCTTTTCCCCCTTTATCTTTATTTTAATTTTATTTTTTACAATAATAATTATTATTTCAACTCAATAAATACTAGAAGTTTTTTGTTATCACACTAAAAAGATAAAAAAAAGTCCAAACTGTTCTCTCTCCCTGAACCCTCTCTCTCTATCTCTCTAGAATCTCCGCGTCTAGGGTTTTTGTTGCTCTAGGGTTTAATCACTATCAGTGTTCTTCTTCTTAGCCATGGCCGCTGAGAAGCTCAGAGATTTGAGCCAACCTATTGACGTGCCCTTACTCGATGCTACCGTCGCCGCCTTCTATGGCACCGGATCTAAGCTAGAGGTCAGTCACCATCTTCACCTTCAATTTTCTTCATTTTCTTTTTTCTTCAACAATGTCACGAGCACTCCAATGAATAATGCGCACTTTAGGTCTCATCAGTCTTTCTCTGTTCGTCTTGTTTTCAAACTGATTAAGTCTCGTTAGTCTCGTTGTATGATTTATCGTAATCAATTGAATTGAGCAAGACACGAATTCCACTGTGGTTGATAATCTATGTAGTATATATGTGATTGATTAATAGTCTTGTGAACATTGAGCTTTTTTTCGTTTTAGATAATGTGATGCTGTTTACGGCCGTTTTGGTTATTGATTTTGTATGTTCTTAGTTTAACGTTTTTTTGTGTGTTCGTTTTGACTGTGCAGAGAAGTGCTGCTGATTCAATTTTGCGGGATTTGCAAGAGAATCCTGATATGTGGCTTCAAGTTATGCATATCTTGCAGAATACTCAAAATCTCAATACCAAGTTCTTTGCATTGCAGGTTGGTTTGTTTAATGAACTCCTCTGGGGTTAATGTTAGGAGGGGTGGATCGCAATTTTTCAAAATAAAATATGGATTTGATTTATGATTTCCTACTAAATATTATTACTTCAATCATAGTCTATAATAAAAAGCCTATATCTATGTGTAGTCAATGCAAATGACAATTTTTGTCTTTGTCCGAAATAACTCTTGAAATTTTTTGGTTTTATAATGCAAAAGCTCTAATTGATTTGTTATATGATCAAGATTTGTGTGCTGGGTTGGTTGATTAATACAGCACTTAATTTGAAAGCATACTTTAAACTTTAAAGCACTAAAAGTGAGGTACTTCAGTTTGTAATTATGTGAGATTTTAATGAGAGTAACTGTAGCTCAATTTGCTTTGGTCTTGAATATATAGCTTTTATTTTCTGAAACTTCTTTTTGTAGCCATTTGCCAAGAGACTGGCTTATGTCAAAAATGTTCATGCCACATCACTTTGTTTGATCGACCTATTGACTCAATATTCGTTTGACTACTGTGTTTATGTTTGCATATTTGTTTTAAATGGACTACTTAGTTCTGTCCTCTGCAGTCTACTTACTGTTGGAGCTTTGCCTTTGGAAACAATGCTTATTAAATGTCAAGCAAGTTTTTCATCTCTTATGAAAATATTATGTCAGCTGCCTTTCTTAGTTTATGTTTTCTCTATTCTTGTACATTATATTCAGGTTCTTGAAGGTGTCATTAAATATAGATGGAATGCATTACCTGCTGAGCAGCGAGACGGGATGAAGAATTTCATCTCTGATATCATTGTACAGGTATCGGCTGTATTCGGCGAAAGCAGTTATTTGTGTTGAGCTAGTCAGGCATACATAGTTTTTCTCATTTAGTACTTGTTTTTTCTGCATCATTGATCTTATTGTTGGTTTTTCTCGCATAGCTTTCCAGCAATGAGGCCTCATTTCGGACGGAAAGGTTGTATGTCAACAAACTCAATATTATATTAGTTCAGGTAAACAGCGCAGTTTCTTAACACCATGGTTGTCAAGATCTCGATCTAGATCTTAAAATCTTACGATTTTGCAATCTCACCCACCCCCAACGATCCCGATCCTAACTAGAATCGCGTGTTATAGTCAAATTATGAAAAAAATTGTAAAACCATTGATTTTGAGCAATCTTGGCCAATTCCGGCCACGATCAATCGTTTTCTGGCCACACTTGCCATTTTCCGGCCACCACCATTACAAGCTGAGAAGGTTGACAAGATGTCGAGACGCAACAATTACAATTCGGCGGTGGCCATTTTCCCACAAATACACTTGCCTACCAAAATATCATGTAAAAAAACTTCAAATATTTAGTTTAATTTTTTCATTTTAGTAATATCTTTCGATTTTTGTTACAATCTTATGTTTTACAATCTTATTACCCCCTCTTATCTCACAAAAATAATTGGGTAGGATCTTCCGATCTTAATTACGATCTTATATTTTACGATTTTACTATGCCTTCCCGATCTTAAGTAAGATCTCGATCTTGACAACCTTGCTTAACACTGACTAATAATTCCTGTGTTTTTTAAGTTCTGAAACCCATGTTTCTATGGTTAATTTTTATGCTTTCCCTTTATACACACATTCATTCATATTTGTACTTAAAGGCTTTATGTAATGGTGGGTGTGTCTCACACGCAGATTTTGAAGCATGAGTGGCCAGCAAGATGGCGAAGCTTTATTCCTGATCTTGTCTCAGCAGCTAAAGCTAGTGAAACAATCTGTGAGAATTGCATGGCTATATTGAAAGTAAGTCTATCTCACTTTTCATTAAATTATGTTGCTTATGTCAATGTCAATGACTAACCTAAAAAATGGTTGTTCAGCTTTTGAGTGAAGAGGTTTTTGATTTTTCGAGAGGAGAAATGACACAGCAGAAGATTAAAGAGCTTAAACAGTCATTAAACAGGTAGCTGTTGATAGCCTCAATGTCTATGTATTATTTTCTGCATTCCATTTCACTCATTTTTCTTCTAAGTTGGGTGTCTGAAAGATTGAGTTTTAATTACTTGTTGTACATTAATGGATTCATTAGGCTGCATTCTTAAAATCCTATCCTGTGATGTTTTTTTTTAAACTTTTTGTGTACACTTGATTCCTGGAATGTGCTCTATAGATTGAAAGACTAGCAAGTGTTAATAACTGCATATATAAGTGGCTAGCTAGAGCAATTGATTTTAACTAATAAGTGGAAAAATATATTGTAGTTTGGATTTGTATTGCCTTAATTGTGATTTGGTAACTGCTTTTGTGGCCTGTAAGAGTTAGACTGGGGCGATTGACATCCAACACTCCGGTTGATGATCAGTAATTACTTGGTCTCTCTAGAACATGAATACTTTTAGACAAGTTACATACAGGAGAATTGTTTTCTAATCCAGGAATTATCACTAAAAGATGACGGCCCTTGCACAAGGCTCCCATCAGGTGGGGTCTTCGTAGCGTAGATGCATACAGACTTATCCTCAATAGGTGCTAGAGGGGATGCTGGTTGTAGGATTTCAACTGGAATCTACTTTTTGACTTGATTACTTACTGATTTGCTTACGATCTGGAAAGATTTTTGCTAAGAATTCCGCTGTTTAAGTTTACCATTAAGTTTTCAGCTTGAGGGTAGTCAAACAACTAGAGATCGAGGAATACCTAGAAAAACTATACATTAGGAAAGACCTCGAGATTAACGAGTTGGATAGAAATATGGTTTTTGATAGAACACGGTGTAGTTTGATCCATGTATCTGATCTCATTTAGTGAGATGAAACTCGGTTGTTGTTGTATAATATAATGATATGCTGGAGTTTATTATATAAATTGGCTTGATATACATACTTGATGCTTTCCCTTGTTATAATTATCCTGAAAGCATAAGTTATTAATTAGGTGGAAGCTTGGTAATGATTTTTATTTATCTACCTTTACTTTCTCCGAAGTGTCTATCTTTTGCTAAGAATTATAATTGATTGTTTGCAGTGAATTTCAACTCATACACGAGTTGTGCTTATATGTGCTATCAGCATCTCAAAGGGCTGAGCTCATATGTGCTACACTGTCCACATTGCATGTCTTCTTATCATGGATTCCCTTGGGTTATATATTTGAATCCCCGTTGGTAGGTTCTTTTTTCTGCTCAAAATGAATTTGTTGTAGAGGAACTCACTAACCGAAATATTTAACTTTTGTCTCTCAGCTTGAGACACTCCTAAAGTTTTTCCCGGTTCCAGCATATCGGAACCTAACGTTGCAATGTTTATCTGAGGTATTATCCATCCTTCCAGTTCTGATGTTTTTACTTGAATTTTTATTATAGCAATATTCACTTTTTATGTTTCCAGGTGGCATCCCTTCAATTTGGGGATTATTATGATGTGCAGTATGTCAAGATGTATGGTATATTCATAGGTCAATTGCAGGTGTGTTTGATTGATCTCCTTTTTGTAGCATGTACATCATTCTTAGGCTTATTCATTTGATTATGCTTGAGCATTTTGGCTGACTGTGATAATGTAAAATATAGAGCATACTCCCGCCTACAACAAATATACCCGAGGCATATGCACATGGCTCTACTGAAGAACAAGTGGGTTTTTACTGAAACAAGATGCTTAATTTGCTTTAATTAATTTTGAAGTATTTGTCTTACCATGGTTTTTTCCGCCGTTTAGGATTTTATACAGAACCTGGCACTGTTCTTCACTTCATTTTATAAGGTTAGATTTTTAAAGTTTCACGTCTTTAATTTTATTCTGTGATGCATAATCATCAAACGACTTCATTAAACTGTGTGTAAGAATGTTACTTTGCTAAGGCTGGTTTATTTAAGCTAAATTTTTTACTATATCATATTTGGGCTCATTCAAGAATAGATTCTGCATTATTGGTTTGCTTGCTGGGTGTCTCTCTGGTAAAAATATTCTGACAGTCTTCTATTTATGCAGGTTCATATCCGCATCCTGGAATCCACTCAAGAGAATATATCAGCTTTGCTGTTGGGCCTTGAATATCTTATCAGCATTTCATATGTTGACGATACTGAGGTTTTTAAGGTATGTGCATACTGCATGTGTGTCCCAGTCTCTCCTGTTCCAAATACCCAAATTGATACTGTATCTGATTTGTTGAAAATAATAGGTGTGTTTGGACTACTGGAATTCCTTAGTGTCTGAGCTGTTTGAGCCACACCGAAGTTTGGATAATCCTGCAGCTTCTGCAAACTTAATGGGACTTCAGGTGCTGTGAAACTTAAAATATGACTTGTGGATTGTTAAAATCAAGAATTGGCAATTCTCTTTTACCTAGTGTCTTTAATATAATGTTTCATTTTTTAATGCCTGTCCTTTTGTTCTTAATGTTCGTAAGAGTCTCACTGTTTGTTTAGAATGTCGGTTATTATTGGATAAAGAACTAATACCTGGTTGGAAAGTGACTAATTAAATTAGTAAAATCAATAATATGATTAGATGTGATCATAATCATCCTAGTTACTATTAACAATTTTGCTTATTTTGCTCACTTTTCCTCGACTTAATCTATGTTTTTTGGTTTTATTTAAACAATTTTAAAACATGCTTGTGGTGTTTACTACCACTAGTCTTCATGTTATAAAAAGGACCCATTTTAGAATTTATGACATGCACACAGTAGGTCTTAAAGTAAAAATCCTAACAATTATATATATATATATGTCTCGTGTGTGTTTCTAGTATTTCTTTTCTCACTTATGAGAAAGGTGGCTGTGTATAAGTCTTACTGATATATTTTTCTCAATGGAGCAAGCAGGTAGCAGGAATGCTTCCTGGTATGGTTGATGGGCATGGTTCTCCGCTTCTTCAACGCCGACAGCTTTATTCTGGTTCCATGTCAAAGTTGAGGATGCTAATGATCTGCCGAATGGCTAAACCTGAAGAGGTTCTCATAGTTGAAGATGAAAATGGGAATATTGTCCGTGAGACCATGAAGGACAATGATGTTCTTGTTCAATATAAGGTTATAAGCTGATATCTAAGCTCTGCTAGATTTTAGTGTCTGATATTCATTCATATCTTGGTGGAAAAAGTGTCTAATAGTTACTTCCCTTTTATATATTTTATTTTTATTGATTGCTCTCAATCAACTCAAATACTCAAATGTTTAATTATACAGATTATGAGGGAGACTCTTATTTACTTGTCACATCTTGACCATGAAGATACTGAAAAACAGGTATATGAACCCAAAACCACCCTTTTATTTTGCTCCAAAGGCAATCACATTATATGGTGGTTTGTTTTTTGATCAGTTTTAGTTTTTATTTTTGGGACATCTATATTTGTTTAAAATATAAAATAATTTGTTATTTGTCAATTTATGAAACTACGATAGCAACTTTCATGAAATATGACTTTAATGACCTAAAGTTGAATTGAATAACCTAAAAATGCAACATTATATTAGTATGCTGTTTTGGTTAAGAGTGATTGGGATGTAATGGCCACCTATCGCTATCATAAACTTTTTTTTTTTGATGGATTTACCTATCACAAATTTGTTGCACCTTTATTAAATTGCCTCGTTTCATGTAATGTGCAGATGCTGAGGAAATTAAGTAAACAACTCAGTGGTGAGGATTGGACATGGAACAATTTGAACACACTCTGCTGGGCAATTGGATCTATATCTGGTTCCATGATTGAAGAACAGGTACTGTGAACCTTATGGTATTTATTGATTGACTTTATGTCCGTATATGCATGGGTCAATATTAAATTTATGTACAACTTTTTTAATCTGTTGAGGCATTTCCATTATTGCGGTATCCCGTTGGTTATAAGATTTTTTAATATAAATTTTGTGGACATCCATGCCGGTTTCAATGGTATCTCGATTGCATGGGGGTATACCTTGGAAAGCATGTAGAATGTCTTAATTAGCAGCAGCGTCAAGCAAATTTCAATGATATCTCGATGGCATAGGGGTATACCTTGGAAGGCATATAGAATGTCTTAATTAGCAGCAGCGTCAAGCAATTTGACCTTTTTTTGGATCCGCAACTACTCTTCCATGAATTGCTAATCTTTCTCTGCGCGCACACATATTGGGTTGTTTTTGTCATTTCTAGGACTGATGAATGTGTAATATCACTTTCTCTACTGAGTCATTAAACTAGTTAACGGTATCTAGGGCTGGAAATGAGTCTAGTCGAGTTGACCTCGCCTTAGCTCAGCTCGACTCGTTAAAAATTGGTTCAGCTCAAATCTCGTTTCGAGTTCGATACGAACTTTTTTTTCAGCTCAAACTCGACTCGTTAAAAGTTCACGAACAATTCGGTTCATCTCGTTAGGTTCATCTCATTAGGTTTAGCTTAATTGCTTCACGGACTTGAAAGCCTTTTTTTTAAAGTTCATTTTATTTTTATATATTTGAAATTTGAAATTAATATTTTTTAAATAAGAAAATATTGAAATAAAATAAAAGTTGTGAGTATGGAATTAAATTTTGTTTCAAAAATCTACTAATTTAAAAACTACACAACTTTGAAGAGACACATTTGAAAGTCTAATTCAAAAAACACTCAATTGAAGTTTAAATTTGTCTCTAAAATCCATAACTTCATCAAATATTTAGGAAACTTACAAATTTATTAATAGTATACAAAAAATTACTAGAAATTGATACATTTTTATAACAAAATGATTACACCACTTGCAATCTTCATTACACATGTTATTTTAGAAAATGTCATAATGTGTCCAACAAGACCACTGTAAATGCAATTGTCAGCTTTACTGTCATAAGTAGTACATAAGAGAGAATATAGGGTAAAGATTTAGAGTAAATCTTTAAACCTACTCTTAAAGATAATATAATCATTCTCATATATAATCGAGTTAACTCAGCTCATTTAGTTAACGGACATAGTTTTTTGTTCATATTCAGCTCATTTGGTTCATGAACCTAGTTCAATGATTTAATTGTCGAACCGAGTTCCGAACTATTTTCGAGTTGGTTTGGTTCATTGCCAGCCCTAACTGTATCCGTAATTCATTTATAGCATTGTTTTATCAGTTTTGGTATTTTATTTCCCTATTTATGGTTAAACTTCTTTCTTGGATTTGTGACAGGAAAACCGATTTTTGGTTATGGTAATTCGTGATTTATTAAATCTATGTGAAATCACGAAGGGAAAAGATAATAAAGCAGTTATTGCAAGTAATATCATGTAAGAAGTGTTTACATTTGCAATTTTTATTGTTTAATATTGCTGTTTTTTAGATATAATATTCAGTTGCTTCGGTTGGTAGGTACGTTGTTGGCCAGTATCCACGATTTTTAAGAGCTCATTGGAAGTTTCTTAAAACTGTTGTTAACAAGTTGTTCGAATTTATGCATGAGACACATCCTGGAGTTCAGGTTATTTTTTATCCTTTTGAAGCTTACTTTCAGTTTCAACTTGTAATCTATCATCCGATGAAGGACTCAACTCTTTAACTTCAATTATATATTATATGCCGGTGAACACTGTCTAATTTATGGCTTGCTGGAGTATTATTCTAATCTATATTTACCTTATAATATCTGCATGTCTCTCTCTGTCAAATATTAAAAAATAATCTGCATTACACTTTAAATAATGTAATATTCTGTTGATAATATATATTAATCCTGTTTCCATTGTTTTAGGATATGGCCTGTGACACTTTTTTGAAAATAGTTCAGAAGTGCAAGCGGAAGTTTGTGATCACCCAGGTAATAAGGACAATAATTTCCTTCCTTTTCTCATCCTTTTGAATTTAAATAAAAATGACTAATGCGTGTCCCACAATTCGTTCATTTATGTTAGTATGTGATGTAATCCATAACTGTCAAAGTAATTGCTATTTCAGGTTGGCGAAAATGAGCCATTTGTATCGGAACTTCTATCGGGCCTTCCAATCACTATTGCTGATCTTGAACCCCATCAGATACACTCCTTCTATGAATCTGTATTCCTTTTAGATGCCTTAAACTCATTACTTAAATTTTCATATTTAATTATATATTCTATATTTATTCTTGTGTCTGCAATGTGCGTTATATTTTTGAAAATTGTAGGTTGCTCATATGGTTCAAGCAGAGTCTGATTCACAAAAGAGAGATGAATATATTCAGCGGTTGATGGGGCTCCCTAATCAGGTCTTTTGCCTGCTTAAGAAGCCATGTCATTTGCCAAATGACTTTCATGTTTTTTTTTTTTTGTAATTTTTCTTCCTGGAAACACTGTCTTATAATTAATGCCTGTGATATTGATTTTTATTCCCGCAGAAATGGATGGAAATTATTGGTCAGGCACATCAAAATGTTGAATTTTTGAAGGATCAGGATGTAATACGGACTGTACTTAATATACTGCAGGTATAACTTTGTCTTTTTTTTGTTGTTGTAATTTTGTGTCATTCTGCTGGATATACTTCATAACTTGCCGTGCATACTAGGATGCCATTTGAATAAAGAAATTTCATTTAATACTTTATTGCCCGACTTGTTTTTTTTTTCCAGCATGTCAGTCCTTGTTAGAACACTGTTTATGTTGTTGGATTACATAGTTGGTTACAAGCATGGAAAAGGAGTAGGGATGCATTTTCTTAGTTTTATTTTGGAATTTAAACAATTAGCATGTGACTTTGGTACCCACTGTTAATTGTTGCAAATTTTTATTCAAGGGAAAGTTTCCTTTATTTATTCACAACTTCTGTATTTTTATTGGTTTTTCTATGTCTTGATGTATAATTATTCTTAGAATTTCGATCGGGTATAATTCAACCGTACAAAACCGGCGTGTATGGTGAAGATTGCCCCTACTTGAAAACATATGTTTAGATCATAGTCCATCCGATGTGAGACTCTAAACACACCCCCTCATGCCCAGCACTAAAAGGCTTGATGCGTGGATATAAATGATGTGTGGTCCGATAGTGGAAACCGGATAACATGTGGTCCAACGGATCTTGAACTAAGCTCTAATCCCATATTAGAATTTTGACTGGGCCTAGCTCAACCTTACAAAACAGCCTTGTAATGTAAGGCGATGGTTGGTCCTTCTTATAAACATATGCTCAAGCCATATTTCATTGTGTGGGACTCTCAACAATTATGATTGTAATAAATTCCAAGTCTTTCACTTATTTTTGTTGTTCTGCTACTTTATGATGTTAATGTTGTGTTTTAATTCCTCCTAATTGCAGACAAATACAAGTGTTGCATCTTCTTTAGGGACATTTTTCCTTCCCCAAATCACATTGATCTTTTTGGACATGTTGAATGTGTACAGGTGTGTCCTGTTAACTGATAGTTTTTGTATCAGTTATGCTAATAATAGTTGATACAGAGCAATATGTCGTTTGATTTGATTTTTTTTTATCGATATATGCTAAATCAGTTTTATGGTTTTCAACAGAATGTACAGTGAGCTTATTTCAAAAAGTATTTCAGAAGGGGGACCTTATGCATCTAAAACATCCTATGTGAAGCTTCTACGGTAAGATTAATTGTGATTATATTGGTTTTTATAAATATGATGACTGTTCAGTCCCTTTATATATATATTTTCTTCGTAATGCAGTTCGGTTAAGAGAGAGACACTTAAATTAATTGAGACATTCTTGGATAAGGCTGAAGATCAACCCCAGATTGGAAAGCAATTTGTGCCACCAATGATGGATCCTGTTCTGGGAGATTATGCTAGGAATGTTCCTGATGCAAGGGAATCAGAGGTTTTGTCCCTTTTTGCCACAATAGTAAACAAGTATGCTTCTTTCTCTTTTTTCTGTTTATTTATTTTGTTGATTGCGTACGGTGCTTTGAAATCTGGCATTATGCATGCTTATGTTCTGCTACATCCCGTGGTTTATATAATATGCACATGTTTCACTCATTTTTGTCTATCCCTCTTACTTCCAGATATAAGGCTACCATGATTGAAGATGTACCTCGTATATTTGAAGCTGTCTTTCAGTGCACACTAGAGGTAATTGTGCAGAATATTCAGCTTTGTAAATGTTCTAGTTTTTGTTGTTGTTATTATTGTTGTTGTTGTTGTTGTTGTTGTTGTTGTTGTTGTTATTATTATTATTATTATTATTATTATTACTATTATTATTATTATTATTATGTGGTTGGTGGCCCTTGTGTTTGATTTGAATATTTTTAGCTTGAAATAAAATAGCCATGATCTTGTATTTAGATCATGGACTTGTCTTTACAAATCAAAATTAAAATTAAATATATTTTGATAAAACATCTAGTTTTATTGTTACTAGAAATGTTAATTTACAGTAAAATTTTTAGTGATTATTTGAAGATTCAAAATTTACAATAATTATTCTGAGTTCATGATTTACATTAATTTTGATTTCACATCTTTTTATTCTGAGATCTTTGACTTTAAAGTTGTAAATATTAATAACTTGATGACAAATAGTTATTGGGTATATAATATGACCGCCAAACTATCAACTGAACTATATTTTTCTGTTTATTCTGATTCGCAGATGATTACAAAAAATTTCGAGGATTACCCAGAGCACCGGCTTAAGTTCTTCTCTCTGCTCCGTGCCATAGCTACTCACTGTTTTCCTGCACTAATCTGCTTGTCAAGTCAGGTTTTTTTCTTCCCCTTTTTCCACAACAAATCAGTGGCATGTCAGTTTTTTTTTTAGTGTATGAGGTATTAACTGCGCCTGTTTGTCAAAATTTGCAATCGCTATAGTCTGTCTGATATTTTTGGGCTCATGTGTCAGCAATTGAAGCTTGTTATGGATTCAATCATGTGGGCATTTCGGCATACAGAAAGGAATATTGCTGAAACTGGTCTGAACCTGTTGCTGGAGATGCTGAAGAAGTTTCAGGTGTGTTTTTTCTGTGCAAATACTTTGCTCCCTAACCGGCATAGGGGTTTTCTTCATACTCTGTGTACAGGTTTTCCTGTTTTTGAGGACTTCTTATCTTTGTTGCACTTGGTCTTTTTATCAATGATAAATTTTATCTTCCATTCATGGCAAAGTTATTGCCACTTCTGCGTATATCACCATTTTATATATTGACTGAGTGCGTTATTTTACAACAGGGCTCAGAGTTCTGTAATCAGTTCTACCGGACATATTTCTTGACAACTGAGAATGAGATATTTGCTGTCTTAACTGATACTTTTCATAAGCCTGGGTTCAAATTACATGTCTTGGTGCTTCAGCATTTGTTTTGTCTGGTACAGTCTCATAGTCATGCTTTTGTTGTTCAATTTTTGTATCTCAATTTTAGCAAGAGCACACATAATGAGTTTGACCTTTCAGGTGGAAACTGGTCTGCTAACCGAGCCCCTCTGGGATGTTACTACAACTTCATATTCATACTCAAATAATGCAGCTTTTGTACGCGAGTACACTATAAAGCTTCTAAGTGCTTCTTTCCCTAATATGACAACAGCTGAGGTAATTGAAGAGAT
The DNA here is from genome assembly GCA_022829125.1 of Lathyrus tuberosus. Taxonomy (NCBI): domain Eukaryota; kingdom Viridiplantae; phylum Streptophyta; class Magnoliopsida; order Fabales; family Fabaceae; genus Lathyrus; species Lathyrus tuberosus. The sequence goes on along the minus strand of JALAZF010000108.1, from coordinate 887,366 downwards.
AAACAATATTTATTTCCCTTTTGCTAGGACGGATGACTAATTTGGACAAATTTGCAGGTTACCCAATTTGTTAATGGGCTCTTCAAGTCTACAACTGATCTCTCTATGTTTAAAACTCATATAAGAGATTTTCTTATACAGTCAAAAGAATTTTCAGCTCAGGTAATGCTTTATTTAGTATTGCTAACTTGTACTGAATTCAGGTTTTATTTAGGCTAAAGCAAGAATTTGAGAAGTTTTTTTTGGACTCCTATAAGTTGAATCATTAAATCTTGTAATTTAATTTTATTCACATGATTGTTTCTATGATCATTGTATTAGCTCATTGCTACAGTTTTTGATGTTTCTAAGCTTTTTCATGTTCACCCTAGTAAATTGTTGATTGTGTTCCTTTCCTGCCCCTACTAGACATCTGATTTTGTCATCCTCTGTACCTCAGGATAACAAAGATCTCTACGCCGAGGAGGCTGCAGCACAGAGAGAGAGGGAACGACAAAGAATGCTTTCTATTCCGGGGCTGATTGCACCAAGCGAGTTGCAAGATGAAATGGTGGACTCATAGGTAGATTAAACAGCGTGGAAGTTAATATTAATACCATGGGCATTTTAGTGTATTTCACAGGCTCCGTGATTCAATCAATTAACAGTGACTAAGAATAGGTGCAACTTTTTTCTCCAAGTTTAGTTTTTACTCTCTTCCCAATATTTTATGTTGGGACTGGTTTGGCAGGTTTTTCAGAATTTTACCTAGCCGGCAATATTGCCTTGTCCATGGGGTGAGTGTAGATTATTGATATACTAATCGAGGATGATAATGTTGGGTCTTGTAAGGAATTCATTTGTATTGAACGAAGATGGAGGTCTCGTTTGAAGTGATGATGACTATTTAGGGGGCGACCTCCTAACTTTTGGCGGTTTGTGCAGAAAACCCTTGTGGTTTTATATTTTGTATTTTGCCCTTCAATTAATACTTAGGGATATTGATGTACTGAGTGCACTTAATATTTACTGTTATGTGCCCATTCGTCCCAATAGAGAGAAGATATTATTTTACATCTATAATGTCTTGCTTTCTGGCTTCAATTCTCCAGCACGCCAGCCAATTAGCATACCTAATCAGACCAGCTATTATTGATAGTTTTCAAAAGTTTAATGCTTCTATGATCTGATAATGCTTTTCTTAAAATCGGTGTAATCATATCATCCACTATGATAAATGACAAATACAATAATTGTGATAAAATTAGTTTGATAAGTGTCAAATATGATTATTTTATGGAAAAAATGGTAATGCACTGGCAGTATAAAAATTAATATTTACATTGTTAACTAATGACAATCATGTATCCTATCAAGTTATATTGAAAATTTTAAACTAATTATATAACATGGTAAAATAATATATTTCTATTGGATGACAGCGTAAAATAATTTTATATTGTGAGTGTATAACAATTAAAATTTTATTTTATAATGATTTTTAAAAAAAAAAAGTATAAATATGCTAACAATTAAACCCTTATTTTATAATGATTTTCAAAAGAAAAAAAGTATAAACAGGCTAGCTGCCTCAAGTTAGATTGAATGAAAAAAGGTTAACTATGTCTTGTTTGAGTTGAACCGTACATTTTTGAATACCTGTGACCCATCTTTATGTCCAGACCTTTAGTGGTGCTTATACCATTTTGACTTATCTATCACATGTGATTTTAGCTTCTTTGATAGTTTGCATAGGATGATAAAAGAATATTTATTATTAATATATTTTTAAATTTTAAATAGTATAATAATACAAATAATATTTAAACAATTTGTGTAAGTCTTTCAAATTCTTCTAATATAATTTTTTAATTTTTTAAAATTAGGGAGGTTTTGGATTTTGAATATAAATAAATTCTCTAAATCTCTCCCACATTAATCCTTATATTCTATTTATTAAATCCTCTCTTTTTTTTCAAAATTTTTGCTTGTCCTCTTCTCTAAACTCCTAAACAAAACTTTAGAAAACTTTTGCCTTTTTTTTTTTTTTGGGAGCTTTGTGTTGATTCACCTCTTTTTCGGAGTGTTTAGGAATGTGAATTTTTTCACCTTGTGGAAGATGTCTTTGTTATATCTCTTGGATATACTTTCTTTTTACTTTTTCCATGCAATTTTAATTCTTTTTAGGGAACTCTAGCCCCTTTTTGCGAAGTTTCGTGTTGACACGCGTTTAGCATTAGGAATAAGATTAAGGTTTGCAATTATCTCTTGTCCTATGCATTAGGTATTGGCCTAATTCAGTCTCATGTAACTCACCTATGCGGAATTCAATTAATCTTAATTGAATTCAATTTAGAGTTAAGTACTAAGGTCTTATATATAAAGTTATACGTAACAAATTCTAGTTATGCAATGATTACACAATTTAGTTAGAACTCTCACACACACATTTTTCTCTTTCTCTCTATACATGATTACTATTTATAACATGGTGTCATAAGCTTCTATTGATCTGGTTCTCGCTTCTACTAGCTTTAGTTCGTTTTCATGGTTGTATCAACACAATCACAAAACTCACAAGCCATTACAAATCATGACAAAGCTCTCTCTACTGCAACAATAAAACAAAATATCTATGTTAAGTTAGATGAAACTAACTATCGCTAATGGAAGCAAGAGGTGGAAGAAGTGCTGCGAAACATGAAAATGGTAAAATTTGTTGTTATGCCACAAAATCCTGAACGTTTTCTCATTGTTCGTGATCACGATTCTGGCATAGAGAATCCTATGTACACTTCGTGGGAGGAACAAGACTCACTATTGTGCACGTGGTTGTTGTCCACGATTTTTGACGTACATCTCTCTCGTTTCATTTTGCTGCGTCCTTCATGGTAGGTTTGGGAGGAACTTTATTCGTTTTACCGCATGCATATGATGACACGTTCTAGACAACTTCGGTATGAGTCGTGATCTCTGTCAAAAGGTTCACATTCAATCTTATGTTACAGGTGCTGACTCATCTCCTTTATACAACCATACTTGGTATCCTGACTCAGGTGCAACACACCATGTCACACCTGATTCTTTTAACCTTATGAATTCAATCTCTCTCTCTCTCTCTCTCTCTCTCCTTTAACCATGTCCAAATTGGTAATGGTCAAGGTTCGTCTATTACTTATCTTAGCTCTATGCCATTTCCTTCCAATCTATATCCTCATACAACTCTCAAACTAATTAAATTGCTTTTAGTTCCTTCCATTACTAAAAATTTTGTTAGTGTGAACCAGTTTGCGAGGACCAACTTTGTATTCTTTGAGTTTCATCCTAATGCTTGTTTTGTTAAATGTTTGGCTACATCTATGGTGCTCCTTAGTGGATCTCTTAGGAGTGATAGAATATACAAAATTGATTGCAAATCCTAGTCATCGTCTCTTCAAGAGTTAAATGCCAACTTTTGTGACTCAAGTCTCAAGTCTCTGGCTTGTCTCCACTGCTTCCTTAGCTTCTCGTTCATCAAGTCTTAAACACGATCTTATAGCATTCTTGAAATCTTGTACTGATTTGAATTCTAATTGTAATAATTATCCTAGTTTTTCTAGTCTTAGCTTGTATTAAATCTAGCAACATAGACTAGGTCATCCTCGTCACGAGGTCCTAAGTCATATACTCAAACTGTGTAACGTTCAAATTTCTAATAAAAGGCTCATTGATTTTTGCAATGCATGTCGTATAAGTAAAGTTCATAGGCTTCCATCTATTGCTTATACATCCACGTATACAAAACCTCTTGAACTCATTTTTTGTGATCTATGGGGACCTTCTTATGTCCTATCTTCTTGTCGCTATAACTACTTCTTAACTTGTGTTGACACTTACACTCGTTATACTTGGATATATCCTTTAAAACTTAAGTCTCACACATTCATTACCTTTGTTTAAGTTAGAACACTAGCAGAATTGGAATTAAATCTTAAAATTAAGTCTGTCCAAGTAGATGGTGGTGGTGAATTTAAACCACTCACTCACTTCCAATACTTTCATGGCATAACTCACAAAATCACTTGCCCTCACAGTGATCACCAAAATGGCTCAGTAGAAAGAAAACATAGACATGTTGCAAAAACTGGCATTACACTTCTAGCTCAAGCCAACATGCCCCTTAAGTTTTAGGAGCATGCCTTTCTTAAGTTACACTCTTCCTCTTTAGTTAATAACTCCCATTTCTTTCATCTTTACTTCAAATTTCATGACTATAAGTTTCTTAAAGCTTTTGGATGTTCTTGTTTTCCTCAATTAAGACCATATAACGCTAACAAGTTAGCTCTGCACTCCAAGGAGCGTATCTTCCTTGGATACTCACCAATTCATAAAGGCTACAAGTGCCTTGATGCTAGTGTAAGGTTGTTCATTTTAAAAGAGGATGTCTTCAATGAGACTAGGTTTCCTTTTTCCGAGTTATGTGATGATCCTCAGTCAAAGTCTAGTTCTGTAATAAATTTCTGTCATCAAGTTTTCCTCAATTTGTCCCAACTCAGTGTGTGTGAGTGTGTCATGAATCATCAACTCATACTCATACTCCTCCTACCACCTCTAGTACATCTAATTAACATCTATCTCAAAACTCCAGTTTTACCTTTCTTATACATGCCTCTACTCACACAACTTTAAACAATCACACTTTACAACTTCTACAACCAGCCATCACTCCACCCCTAATCATTCTTCTAATGACATTTCACTAAATCAACCTGCCGATACTTCCAACACCACTCAGTTCACACCTAGTCATTCCTCTACATAAAAGTCTACAACTTCTCAAACATTCATCTCTCCATCTCTACCATCAATTGAATTTGACTTACCATTTACCTTATCAACTTCTTACAATGCTCTGCCTCCTCTAAGAATACACCCTCAGAATATTCACTCTATGCAAACTAGAGCAAAAAATGGCATCGTTATGCCTCCCCGTCACCTTACACTTCTTCTCACTTAGCTTGGACCTTTATCATATTAACATGCTCTGCATGTCTCTGAGTGGAAAACTACTATGCAGCTAGAATATCTTGCTATATTGAAAATAATATATGGACATTGGTTTCTCCTCCACCAAACATGAAGCAATTTGGTTGAGAATGGATGTTCAGGGTTAAAGAGAATCTTGATGGGAATGTAAACAAGTATAAGGCCAAACTTGTGGATAAAGGGTTTCTCCAAGTTGAAGAGTTTGACTATTCAGAGACTTTCTCACCTGTAGTTAAACCTATCACTTTCAGATATATTCTTACCTTGGCTTATCTCAAAATTTGGCCATCCAATAATTGAATGTCAACTATACATTTCTTAATGTATTTCTAAGTGAGCATGTTTACATGGTTCAACCGCATGAATTTGAAAAATAAGGGTCTAAGCTTGTGTGCAAACTTAATAAAGCTATTTATGGACTTAAGAAAGCTCCCAGAGCTTTATTCGTTAGGCTTAAATATGTTGTTCTCTCCCTCAAGTTTAAAGCTAGAAGGTGTGAACCTTCACTCTTCATAATACATACTTCATCTGAATACAATTTTGTGTTAGTGTAAGTTGATGATATCATCATCACTAGAACTTCAAAGGAGTGCATACAAAAACTCATTACCAAGCTCAATCTCTCATTTTCTCTCAAAAACCTTGGTCAGCTTGAATATTTTCTTAGAATTGAAGTTCATCACCTTTCTAGTGGTTCTCTTTTGTTGTCTCAAAGAATATACATTGGAGATCTCCTAAGCAAGACTCGTATGACCAATGTTAAAGGTGTTGCATCATCTATGGCCTCCCCTACTAAACTATCAAAGGTTAGTTCTGCTCCTGTTTTTTATCTTTCACACTTCAAGTTTGTTGTTGGGGCTCTACAGTATGCAACAATAACCAAGCCTAAAATTTCCTATGCAGCCAACAAGGTTTGTCAGTTTTTGTCCAATCCCCTTGAAGAACATTAGAAGGCAATTAAAAGGATACTGAGGTATCTTCAGGGTACAATCACTTATGGCCTTCTTCTTGAATCATCTAATCTCAAAGTACCAATTAGCATCACAGGGTTTTGTGATGTTGATATGGCATATGATCCTAATGACAGAAGGTTCACTTCTGGTGCTTGCATTTATTTGGGCCTTAATTAAGTCTCTTAGTAGGCTAAGAATCAGACCTTGGTTGCTAGGTTCAGTGTAGAGGCTGAGTATATTGAATCATACCTTATGCAACTACAAAAATCTATGGCTACAATCTCTCCTTCAAGAACTTCAAGTCAAGTATGAGACTCCAACAATTATGTGTGACAACCTCATTGCAGTATCTCATGCCCATAATCCTATGTTGCACTCTAGGATAAAGCATATAAAGTTGGTAATTTTCTTTTTCAAGGAAAAAGTCATGAACAAAAGCCTTGTTGTGACTCACATACCTACTTAACACTAGTGGGATGATGTCCCACCAGTCCACAAGCAAGTTCATCATTCTAATAACCAAACTCAAAATAGTTGACAAGCTCCCACTTGATCAACCACCTTGAGTTTGAAGGGGAAATATTAAGAATAAGATTAAGGCTTGAGATTATTCCTTGCCTTAGGCATTAGGCCTTGGCCCAATTCAGTATCATGTAACCCACCTAATAGAATTCAATTATTCCTAACTGAATTCAGTTTAGAGTCAAGTGCTAAGACCTTTTATATAAAGCTATTTGTAACAAAATTACGGTTATGCAATGATTACACAATTCAATTATAACTCTCTCTCTCTCTCTCTCTCTCTCTCTCTCTCTCTCTCTCTCTCTCTCGCCCATATGTTTTTAGCGAACCTATTGTCTTTTTTAAAGTCCTTACTATAGTAGATGTCATTTCCTTCCACTTTTCGTGTCTTTAACTAGGACGACCTCTATTGAATATGTCGATGTTTTCCCAATTGTTCTTCATTTTCCTCCTTATGTCTCTCATGCTATTCATGGACTTAGCCAGCTTCCTGGAGGTTGTATATCATTTAAAAAGGTATTATGAAAAAGTGTTATTCAAATAACATGAAGGGGTGTTATTCAAATAACATATGAAGTGATGTTATTCAAATAGAGTGAAAAATGTGTCATTAAAATAAAATGAAAATGTATTGTTGTGAATAAGCATGAATAACATCTGTAAAAAAAATGTGTTATTGTGAAGGGGGTGTGAATAACATATATGAATAGTGAAGACTTGATGGGAGTCAAACACTATAATTGAACAAAGAGTTATAGTCCTTCAACAATAGTTTCTCTACAAAATATCCATCAAGAAAGAGTTTTGAGTTGAGAAAGCACGAATAGGAAAGGGAAAGATGGATTATGACCCTCTTTAATCATCATCATGAAACAAGGTACATATTTTAATATATTTATGTTTGTGAGAATCATATATTCTAAGATCCATATAATGATGATAGTTTTTTATTAAATTTGTAGTATGAATGAAATATAGTTTACATGTGGTATTATAGCATTATGTTGTAGGACTATGTGATTCTCCATGAATGTTGATTTTTTTCCTCTCAAATTTATTATGAACTTTAATAATAAAATTTAGAATTTTAAACTTACATTTTCCGTTGTGTATGTTGTGATTACCTTTTTTATTAAATCATTATGTAACATTCATTCCATTTTATATAATGTCTTTCGTATATATACATTATTTTATTTTCAAAGAAAATTATGTGTTTTGTCTATTGCATATTTTGTCTATAATTATATAAATTAAAAATTATGAAAGTTTGTCAATCACCAAAGTGGTCAAATTTGTAAGTTTATTTTGTTTTAAATATAGAATTTAGGGTTAAATATGTTTTTAGTCCCTATAAAGTTTGAAATTTCATTTTTAGTCCCTCATGGGTTTTGGCAACGGTTTTAGCTGGTTTTGACAACGGTTTTTTCGTAAAAACCGTTGCCAAAAGGTAGGGAAGGACTAAAAATGAAATTTCAAACTTATAGGGACTAAAAACATATTTAACCCTAGAATTTATTACAATTATCTCAAGCATGGATGCTAAAATTTATGATTAATTTTGGGTTGATTGAAAATTATTGTCATAAGACATTTTTGGATCACCTAAATGTTGATTAATTGTTGTTATAACTAATGAACATGAATGTTGGTAATGTGTGTGCATTAGGGGTGGCAAAACGGGTCGTCTGCCCGCCTCACCCCACCTTAAGCTCGCCAAAAAAAGAGCGGGACGGGCAAGCCCGCCAAGTGAAATTCAGCTAAATATCTAGCTTGCCCCGCCAAGGTGACGAGTTGGCGGACGACAGGTTTACCTATCTTTTTTAATTTTCTTCTTCTTTTTTTAATATATTAAAAGTTTTTTTTTTACATTTCAATTACAAAACATCAAACCAACAATTAGAAAGCATAAAATGGCAGTTACAATTCTATAACCATCAAGATATTTCACCTAAAATATAACCATCAATAAGAGTTGCAAAACTATAGTTCCGGTACTAACCTTCAACCAACACAAATAAATATTTTGAATCCTTGATAACTAGGTAGGTGGGTCAACCCACCCCTTTTTTGGCGGGCTTAAGGCGGGGCAGAATTAAGGCAGGAATTTATCATTTTTCTTAGGCTCACAAGGATTCTTCTCATTTGCAGGCGTAAGCAACTTACACACATATGAGGGACCTGACTTTAACTCAGCCACGTCGACCCCAATCTCTTAGACATGGTTATATTCGACATCTGACATCAAGTCACTGTCTTCCATATTGACATAAGTCATACGATCTTTCTTACCCTTGCTCACTTTGACTTTCTCAGCCTTTAGTCTTTCGACCTGTCGAACTCTATCTACCAACAAGGCCATATCTCTCAGATACCGCGTATCTAATTTCTTCCTAATAGAGTAATCTAATCCCCCAGCGGCCATTTCGACTAACTCATGCTCAGACACTTGAGTAAAGCACCTTGTTTTTAATAGTCAGAATCGATTTAAGTAATCATCGATTGATTCAGCAAACTTTCGCTTCACGCTCGATAATTCTTTCAGACTAATCTTGAATTTCCCCGTGTAAAACTGCTCATGGAACAACCTTTCTTATCGAGTCTAATCATTGATGGAACATGCATCAAGGGTCATAAACCACGTAAAACATTTTTTGTGAGGGAACTATGAAAATATCTCATCATTAGGTTCTCATTATTATCTATATCTCCCGCTTCGGTCAAATATCAGGAAATATGCTCGACAGTAGACTAATTAGTGTCACCAGTAAATTTTGTGAACTTAGGGACTTTCCAACCCCTTGGCAGTTCAATCTGCAACACGTATTCTGAAAGGGGAGATCTGTAATTTAGCCTTTGTAGGCCCATTTTGCGCCATTATCCTTTTGACAATGGTTGCGAGGTTATTCTCTCCCAACAAATTTCCTTGTCGAACCTGATGCACGACTTGATCAGCGTCTTGATTTCGATAAACTATCATGACAGGTGGACGCTCGGCTTCCCTAGTTATCTCTTGTTCGACCACTTGGGGCACGACTTGCTGTCCATGGTTTACTGTCTTTTCCTCCAACACCACCACTTTGTTTCTAAATTGCCTAACGATCTGGGGTTGTACGATGGGTCGAACTTGGGCTGGCGGAGCTCAAAAAAACTAGCAATTTGATTCATTTGAGTTACCAATTATTGGTAACTTTGATTCATATTTTAAATTAATGGGTTAAATATAGTACCCATTTGTTGTGTTAAAACATTAACCATATCACGATTACTCTCATTTATTTGCTGTCTCATAGCCAACACTGAATTCATTGTAAGTGTTGGCATTGCTTGGGAGCCAAACCTCATTCCCATATGGGGTGGCATGGTTCGACTTTGGTTACCTATGGTTGAGCCAAAAGCCAAAATTGGCAAATATGTATCCGCAACGTTATCAGCAAATGTTGACGGATTGCTATACAGGCTTGCCATTACTATTGTTGGTATTCTATAGGGTTTTTCACACCCTGGATGAGCATTGCGAGACTCGTGGCAAAAGGCCTGAATTCTGACGCCACAATTGGTCTGGTAGTCACTGAGTGACTTTGGGTTATTGAAGGGGAAAAACCGTCCCTACAGGTATTACTGATGGCGCAACCGTTGTGGACGGTATAATCGTAGTACTAGTGATCAAAGGGATTTGCCTAGTCTTCGTCACAGAGACCGTGCTTTTCCCAGCGCTATTAGACAGCTGTTGTGTATTATTGTTCATGGGAATTGTCATTCTCCTGATGTATCTCCTCACACGCTTTCTAACTTCTCTCTTTGTTATCTTACCGCTCCTTAGTCTCATGCACACTCACACAATGAGAAGTTAATGGAACGAAGAATTATAATTTTTAAAATGGAAAGTAAAAACAAACGCAAAAGGGATTAAACTCAAAATATCCCGGAACATATTTGTGTGCATTCAAAACTTTGAACATGTTATTGTCGAAATCGAAGTGTAATGTTTGAGGAATAACAATGTGAATTTTAAAATGACTTGGAACACAAGGTTTGAAGATAAAAGTAACTGAAATCGGAGTGTGTAAAGTAAAGACGAAATAATAAGAATCAAAATGTAAATGAATGCAAGAAAAGACTTGAATGTAAAAATGCTTGAAATTTATAAATATGGAACGCATACATACATTTTCTTCACTCGTTTCTCAATTACACAGATACTTTGAGTATATAGAAATTTTAGTATAATTGCAGACCCTTACAATATAAGCAAAAGTCTTATATACTAGTCTAAAATAACTACCTATAACAGTCGACTAAACTTATCACGACACGTTTCACTTCCATGCAATCGTTATCTTCGACAAGCCTCAACGTGTCTTCGAGTAACTACTTGTTTCAATTCAATTCCCGCTTTTTTAACACCATTAAAATATCTTAAATACTTTGACTGGTCACCGGGAATTGACTTAATGATATCGAAATCACTAGGATCAACAATGCTATGACAACACACTCTGTAGTACTTTCCACATGCGGTACCCTAGTCAATATTGTTTCCATTGTAATGATGAACTCTAACCTTAGCCAACATAGTATAATATTCAATTAGACAACAAACCAACAAGAATACTTGAAAATTACACTAAGTCCACAGACTCTAACAATGCTCCTCGACCTTCAGCTGTTTCGACCAACATCATCATGTATAACTTTCGACATTAAATCAACTCATGACTTCTGATTGACTACATTAATTTCAGTTTTCCAACATGGCATGCTTAATGGTTTCACTTCCCATTTATAGTTAGGTTGAAAAATCAGGGTAACACCATGTACAAAGCATGTATTTTCGTCCTAAAGCATATATAACAATATACACCAAAGGAAGTGAGCCTCAAATTCAACTCTTAGTTGGTTGAGTTATAGATAAATAGACCATACCAAAGATTTGGTGAACAAATTCATAATAGTTAAGCATTACACATCTTCAAAGAACAAAATGCAAGGATTGACATCTTGTCAAAATTGGCATACACCCGGAAAAAAAACATGGACATGTCATACCCCAAATTTGTCCTACCCTCTCACTCCCTCATGCTAAGCATTTGTATGGTTCCATGATCTTTCTCTAGATGATCATCTGACCTCTGGCCATGATCTGCTAGGATTTTGATTTTAAAAGGCCTTATGTGTGCTCATGGTGATTATAGTCCCTTACAAGTTAAGGCTTCTCATTCTTTGTGTTAGGATCTTCATAAGTGTCGCTCAAATGAGTTCATTGGATTAAGTACAAGTTAATTTGGACTTGAAAGGAGAGTTTAGTGTGGATTCTTTGAAGAGAAATGAGTCCATGAGTCCATTTAAATCGAGTTTGTCAAGAATTGGTTGGAAGATGCATTTAAAGGGACTTCTTGGAAAACGAGTCATTCGAAATTCAAGGCATGGTCATTTGGTTTCAACTTTGATTTTAAGTCTTTTTTTTAAATGATTCAAGATTATTTTTGGCCGTGATTCAAGTTTCTTTTCAAGAAGTGTTTCAAGTGGTTCACTTCAAGTTTATATTCAAACCTTTTCAAAGTGACCAAAAGAATTCAAAGATTACCATTCTACAAAATTACCAAATTCAAGTCTCTATCTAATTCTCAATTCAAATCCATATTCAAAGTTTCAATTCAAGAGACACATTTCATGACAAATTTCAAGTACATAACCACCATATCAAATAATTCACAAATTTCCAATTCACAACCATTTCTCAATTCGAGTTTCAAAACCCTTTCAAAGCTTCAAATTCATTCCAAAATATTCAAGTTCAATCGAGTTTCGATATGACAATTTAAATTTACAAGTTCATTAAAAAAAGAACCAAAGTTTACAAATTATAAAACCATTGCAAAAGATTTTGTTACAAATTTTCTAAGCCTAATTTTTCAAAACCTAAACTTAGTCTTCAATCACTTTTCAACCTTTAACCAAACTTCATTTTATGCCTTTTGAACCCGTCTCTGGGACCATCTTCAGCATAATACTTCCATATTTCCATACTTCCATTGGCCATGCTACTCATCTTGAACCTACAAAGTCAAGTGCACCAATGAGTCATTCAATTCATTTCACAAATCAATAACCAAATTTCATCATGATTCATAACCAAAATCAAGTTTTATGTAAAAACCAATTCATATGTTCACTCAAGTCAAATTTTTCCACATCAATACCTATTAATTTCGTGCAAAACTCTAAGCAAAATCATGTAACATTTTTAAGAGCAATGTAACATTTTTAAGAGCAGACCAAAGCCATTCACATTCCAAGTTCATCAATTCAGAGTTTTCAAATGACATTGGGACCACAAAGTTTCAAATTACAAACAGACAAAAACAAGGGCAGAGCTCAGAAATTACAGATGGAGCAGATACATCAGTTTGGCAAAAACACATCCTGAGCCTCGAAAATGAACAACTGACCTTGCAACAATGAAGATTCCTCAGTAAAGTTCAAATTACTAAACCCTAATGTTGCTACTATAAAAACCATGCTTCAATTCACAGAAAATGGGGCAATTTGAAAAAAGAGAAAAAATTAGGAGATTCGAAATCAGCAGCCACAAGGAGAGAAGAAGATTTTCAGAAAAAAAACACCAGCATCTAAGTTTTCTACACAAACAAAAAAAAAAACCCTAGAACGGCTACCATTGAACCCTAAACAGAGATCCATTGAGCCACCGCAACAACTATACAGAGGCGTAACAACAAGAAGGAGACAAAGAAGAACTTACCTTGTGGAACTTCACTCCGAGAACGTCTGGATCGGTACTTATTCTGCCCCTCCTTACATTTTCCTTGCAATATAGCTTGTATGCATTTAATTTGATGTGAATACTCTTGAATAGAATTGCGTACGACTTTTGCTTCTTGGGGATGTGGTTATTCTTCTTTCGTTGCTAGCTCCATGTTGTTTGTTCTTTTAGGGTAGAGGTTTGTTGGTTTAAGTAAAGTTTCTTTGGGATTTTTGAGAGTTTCGATCTGGTTGTTAGGGAAAGAATTGGAGAAAATAAAGGTTAGATTCAAAGAGAGAATGGAAAATAAGAGGGGGTAGGTGTTTAAGTCATGGTGAGACGAGGTTTCGCCGCCGGAGAAGACGGCGATTTCCACCGTAAGTCTTCTTCTCCGCGAGCTTCTTAGGGTTTCCGGCGAGTAAGACGGCTCTGGCGAGTTGATAGTCGCAGAGCGTGAGAGTTTTGAGAGAGAGAGAGAGAGAAAAAAACGAATGGAAGTGAGCTGATACACTTTATTCTTTTTCTTTTTCTTCCTGCCACGCGTATACGAGTTGGTGAGGATGGCAAGCATGCACCGGTGACAAGTGTCACCGGTCTTGACACTTTGAATCTTTCCACGCACCTCCCTCTGTGCATCCCCACCGTATGCCATCACATCCTAACCCTCAGATCAGAGTCAAAGGCTGACTCATTGAGGGATCCAACGCTCTTGGTTGACTGAGGTCCACGGTAGACCTCCCCTGCATTGGGCTCTACTGACTTTCAGGCCTGGGGTTTTTTCCTAAACGCACTCCCAAGCACTAATCAGCATTCTGGGCCCATCCCTTTTTGTTGTGTTTTTTTTAGTTTTATATTTACTTAATTTATATAAAAAAATCCAAAAATAATTTATTAACTTATTTCTTAAAAAACAAAATACCTTTTATTTAATTCCTAAAATCCTTTTCTTTAATTAATTTCTAATTAATTTTATTAAACCATTTTATTTAATACTAATTAACTTTAAGGGTTAATTTTATTAAATATTTTAGTTTAATTCAATTAATTGTTTGAATTTTAATTCTAAAATCTAAATAAATTAATTAGTTAATTTAGAATTTCTCTTCTTTAGATTAACCTTAGAATTAGGTTACTAACTAAACTAACATGCTTGATTATATTTCTCCCCCCACTTTGTTTGGTTTATGATCTTTGTGTGCTATTTATACTTTTCTCAAATGGATTATTATCATGCCTTGATTATATCTATGTCATTCATCATATGCTTATCCAAACCTTTTTCAAACTAATACCTTGACTTAATATCAAGCCCTTTTCAAACACCTTGTAAGTCGATTGTTTTCACGATCGCCATCAACCTCACATAGCCTCCTCTTGGGCTTTATACAACGATACTTGTTGCACATTTCACAATCTTGTTTGCATACATATGTGTGATTGTCTTACTTTAATTGTGGCTTGATTATTCTCCCCTTGAGTAATTGTATCCCTCTCCCATAAATTAAAATCAACCATTTTCAAAAGAATAAACAAGCTTGATCCAACGTCAAGCATTTTTCAAAACAAATTCAATTAATCACCACTTCATCCTCAAGCATTCACTTGATCCACATATCAAGTCCCATTACACCTCTTGTAAGTCGAGCGCTTTTGCCTCGCAATCGACCTTACCTTGAACCATTAGGACCTCCTTTCCATTAGTTCTCAACCATTTTGCACGCAAATTCAAATCTCGATCAACATCGAGCATTTTTTAAACCAAATCAATACATTTAATCATACTTAAACATCATTTCTTAAAAGGTGAAAAGGAGGGGGGTTAAGTCTTTGGTCTTTCTCCTCAATTGTTTGGGTGCGAGTTTTCTTACTCGTGTGTGGACAATTGACGCCTCTAAAACACTTGTAACTCGACAACATTCAAACTTCTTTCCAAGCAATCATTAAAACATTTAATCCCTATCTAAACACATTTTTACTAAAGGTGAAGTGAGGGTGGTCGAGTCTTCGATCCTTCTCCTCAATTATATGGGTGCGAGTTCTCTTACTCGTGTGTGAACAATTGTCATCTCTAAAACATCCAATACGAATAAAACTCATTTTCTCGCCCTCGTGCGATCGAAGCCCTAAAACACATACAAATCAAATCCTCTTTTCTTAATCAAACTCTTTAACACACTTTATCATATATTTAAACAACTTCCTAAAAGGTGATGTAAGGGTGGTCGAGTCTTTGACCTTTCTCCTCAATTGTTTATGTGTGAGTTCTCTTACTCGTGTGTGGACAATTGGCGCCTATAAAAAACACAAACCAAACAACCGTAGTCCCATGAACTACGAATGCTCTGACTTTCCCATTGCACGAGGAAATACGTAGGCACAAGGGTTCTAATCCTTGCTGAGCACCCTAATAAAAAAAACCACCCCATTTCCCCCTTAGAAAGCAATATTACCTTAGAAGATAACAAACAAACCTAACTAACTTTCTCAAGAATCGAATCAAGAGGTTCCCGTTGAGTACAACGGACGTAGAGGGTGCTAATACCTTCCCTCTTGCGTAACCGACTCCCGAACCTAGAATTTGGTTGCGATGACCATTTTCTTATCCTTTAGAGGTTTTATCGATATTTTCCTTTTCCTTCCTAGGAATGAATAAAGTTCGGTGGCGACTCTGTTCGAATATTTTTTTCGCGTCCATCGCGAGGATTGTATTTTTCGAGGTACGATAGATGGCGACTCTGCTGGGGATATGGCATTGCCCTATGCTAGAGAGAGTCAAGCCTAACTTGACTCGATTCGTGAGTGTTAGATCTGCTTGTTTGTTTATCTTCTCTTGCTTATTTGCTTGCTTGTCTGATTATCTGTTATCTACTTGCTTGCTTATTTTTATTATATCCTATTATTATCTCTTATGACACTGTTGGGGTTTCTCTGATCATTGGTGCTTTGTGAGACGGCTCTACACCCGAGTCAAGAAAAACCCTAGGATTAGGATGATGGTTGTGTAGCGGAGGCTTGCGTGGTCTCTTCCGCGTGAGCCAAAGCAAAGACCCCGCTTGGAGTAGATTCCCTTGGAAATGTTATCGTTTTGATGTTACTTCGTCGCGATGATAATGTTTTCGAGCCTGAATCGTTGATCCCGAGGACCATTAACCCATTTATCTATGGTGGTTGGTAGTGTTAACTCTTTGTGGGTTAATGCTAACACCATAATCAGATGAGATCCCTCGAACGTATTACTTCCTGACAGTAATATTTTCAACCTCGATCTAGGATTCTGAGAACCCTACTTAGAACCTGTGTGTCGATGGTTGTGTAGTGGGCGCCTCCGAGGAGTCTTTCTCGTGGGGAAGAAACGAAGACCTCACCTAGACGAGATCCTTTCAAGGATATTATCGCCTGATGTTACTTCGTCATGGCTATAATGTCTTTGAAAGATATCCATAACTCTAGGCACCTACCCGATTAGAGCCTACCTATGGGGGGTCTTGTGATCAGAGATATCCTGTGTCTAGCTCCTTCCCCAGAATCAGATGATGCTTTTGATCATGTACCCTTGCATGAGCATCGCATAACCATAACATCTATACCCTTTTTTTGTTTGTTTTTAGGGAATCTAATAATTGTCATTTGCTACAGATAGGAATTATGGAAACTGACTTTCGATGCCCTCATTCTTTCAAGTTCAAGAGGCCTGATCTGACTGCTTTACGTGGGTTGGTTTCGCGTATACCTTCCGTCTACCGAATCAACTTTGGGAAGAACTTTGGTAGACTGTTGCGTATTTTGAATCAAGATGTAGACTTTGCCATGCTAAGCACCTTCGTACAGTTCTATGATGCTCCCTTGAGATGTTTCACATTTCAAGACTTTCAGTTAGCACCAACGCTTGAAGAGTACGAGAAATTGATGGGTATCCCAATGAAGGGCAAGTTGCTATTTGAAGGGGTTGATGTGACTTTGAAGGATGAAATCATTGCAAACACTCTCCACACGTCTAAACAGGATGTCACCAACAACTGGAAGACTAACGGAGGGGTCAAGGGTTTCTTTCTCTCATTTCTGTTGGAAAGGGCCGACACTCTGTTGAAAGCTGAAAGTTGGGAAGCCTGCTATGCTGCTATAGCATTGGCCATCTATGGGATTGTTCTGTTTCCTAATATGGATGTAGATGATTTCATAGATATTACTGCCATCCATGTTTTCCTCACAGGAAACCCGGTGCCTACCCTTCTAGCTGACGTGTGTTATTACCTGAGTTGGAGACACGTTAAGAAAAGAGGTATGATTGCGTGTTGTGCTCCTCTATTATATCAATGGACCCAAATGCACCTTCCGGAGAAGGGACCCTTCATAGAACAAGTGGACAAAGTTGGGCCTAAAGGTTGGGAACCCTCAGATCAACTGACTTATCTTGGTACTCCCTAGACTACGATACAGTCATATCCAGTTTTGGTCAGTTCCCTAATGTTTCCCTCATCGGAACCCGCGGTTGTATTAATTCTAATCCTATATTGTCCGTGAGGCAGTTGGGGTGTCTGATGAGTGGACCACCTGATGAGAAGGCTTTGGAAGCATTCTTAATGCATGGTCTGAAAGCTGAGAACCCTGACCTACTCAAAAGAATCGCAAAGGCGTGGAAGGAGGTCCATAGGAAAGGAAAAGCTGAGTTGGGGAGAAGGAACAACATTACTAAAGAACCGTACTTTACATGGGCCAAAGAAAGAGTGGAAAGAATCAAGATGCCCTTTGCCATCAAGGTGTCCGAGCCTTTACCTGAGCCAAAGCCTACTCACGTCCCAATTGAGGAAGCCGAGGATCTCAAGGCAACGATAGCTAGACTAGTAAAGGAAAATGAGCAACTTGAGTTGAAGCTTCAAAATTTTACTAATGAGAAGAATGACTTGAAATGGGAGCTTCAGCGCAAGAACACTCAACTGGAAGCAATAGGAAGTTGGGCGAATGAAGAAGAGCAGCAGAAAAGAAGGTTTAGGTGTGTATTGGCCAAGCTGATAGCCGAATAGATAGGCTTAAGGAGGAATTGGATCAAGCTTACAAGAAGTGTGCCAAAAATAGGAAAGCTTGATTCCTTGCCACTAAGAGGAAAAGGACACTTAGAGAAGAGATGGGAGCGGAAATCAAAAAATTAAGCTCAACTCTACACCAGTCAAAGGCTTCTGAAGTAATGGAACGCCAACTTAAGGAGGATCTCATGAGAGTTGCTTATGTTGAGCCAGCAGACTGGGATAGAGTGTGTGGCGAGTTGAATAATCTCAAAAGGCGTACCGAGGAGCAGAAGAATCATCTTGAGGCTGTCCTTGCAGACAAAGATATTTGGGCCTCTGCGAGTAAGAAGGTGCTTGATGACTGTACCGGTTATGAACGTTCCATTCATATTCTAATAGCTGATAGGGACATGTACCGTAACAAGCTTAATGGGTTAGCAGAATTTTGTAACTGGTTGACCGAAGACTTGGTGTGGAAGCATAGAGATGCTTTGGAGGCTCTCGACGAATCTACTCCTCAAGCCATCGTCAAGTTTGTTTGCCTTTGTAAGGCGATACTGAAGAGGTTTGAAGAAGAGTTGAAGGAGTGTGAGGCTCGAAGGCCCAAGTTTTGAGTTTTATGTTGCTTTTTTTTGCTTTATGGATTGTATTCATTTCCGGATGATTATCGCGTGACTATTACAATCTTATGAATGAATGAGACTTGTTTTTCTTTACAACAGTTTGTTCCTTAATATTCCTGTATAAGCTAATGATTAATTCGAACGATTCCCTTAAAAAAAATGCATTCCATCCTGCATACATATCATTGCATTCATTTTCCACAAAAACACCTAGCAATAAACTCATTCACTCTATCATTTCTCCAAACAGAAAACCTGACTACTCGACACCGGTACGAGACCCGTTGTAGCTTCAAGATGACGCTGGAGCAAATTGAAGAGAATCAGAACACGATGAGGAATGAAATTGACTCACTGAAGGCCAAAATGGATCAACTGTTGGAGACCATGATGGTACTAGCTCAGAAAGAGAACAATGCTAAAGTTGTGGGCGATACCAAAAAGCTCACTGAAAAGATAGGAACCTCTAGAGTAACTAAGGGAATCCCTCCTCCCGTTCACATAGATTTGTCAAAACACGCGGCTCATCATGGATCTGTGAGTGATGCAGATGAGCAGTTTTTTGCCTTCTACATACCACCTCCACCTCCTCAACATGTTGGACCTGATCCATCTGCTGACAGATTGCGCACATTGGAAGAAAAATTCAAGGCCTTGGAGGTTCAGACTACTCCCGGCTTGGATGATGTGGATATGTGCTTAGTTCCCGGACTTGTGATCCCTGAAAAGTTTAAAGTGCCAGATTTTGACAAGTACAAGGGAATTAGCTGTCCCAAAACTCACCTGCGAGCATACTGTCGCAAGATGGCTGCTCATATTAAAAATGACCTACTCCTGATTCATTATTTCCAGGATAGCCTCAGCGGGGCATCGCTGGAATGGTACATGCAGCTGGAGAAGGGGCAGATCAGTACTTGGAGAGATATTTCTGAGGCATTCCTTAAACATTATCAGTGCAACACTGATCTGGCACCAAACCACACTCAACTGCAAGATATGGCTCAGCGCAACAATGAATCATTTAAAGAATATGCTCAACGTTGGCGGGAGTTGGTTGCTCGTGTTCAACCACCTTTGTTGGACAAAGAGTTAATGGATATGTTTATGTGAACTTTACAGCCTCAATATTTGGACCGTATGCTGGGATCAAGCTTCCCTAACTTTGCTGAGATTGTGTTTGTATGAGAAAGGATTGAGAGTCAGCTGAAGAAGAACAAAGCTGCTGTTGCAACTACAAGTGGAGGAAAGAGGCCATTTGTAAAGAGAATGGATGAAGAGACCAATGCTGTCATGAGAGGACGAGGGGGTAAAGCCCCAGTGAATATACCGTATCAGCAAGTGGCTGCAATTGCACAAGCCCCACTTCAACAACCTGCTCAGCAGCCGAATTATCAGAATGTTCCTCCGCCACAATATCAAAATGCCCTACCACAGAGGCAACCAAGACCAAGAAGGCATATCGATCCCGTGCCAATGCCGTATAGCCAGATTTTTTCTCAACTGTATCAGAGTGGGCATTTGAAACTCAGAGATTTGAGGCCAGCAGTCTTCCCATATCCTCTCGGATACGATGCCAACACCCATTATGAGTTTCACAAGGGTGCTCCCGGGCATACCATAGAACTGTTATGCATTTCAGAACAGAGTTCAAGATTTGGTTGAGTCCAAAGATCTTACTTTCACTCAGCGAGGAGTTAATGTTAAAAACAATCCCATGCCCTCGCATGGATGACCGTCTGTTAATGCTGGGGAAGAAAGCAACGGACAGAGATTGATTACAAGGGTTGAAGATATTCGTACTCCTATGGCAGTTATAGGAGAAAAATTGAAGAAATGTGGGATGATCCCTCAAGATGAGCTTGATGATTTGACTGACGAGGTGGTTAAGAAACATTTGCAGAAATTCCTGGATCAAGGTGTGATTCAGGTTGAATGCCGGTATAGAAGAAAATAAAGTGTGGCTGTCATTAACATTCAGTATGATGCACCTGAAGGTCGTCAACAAAGACAAGTTCGTCCTGCTCCGGCAATCATTGAATATGATGGAGCTAATGTTTTCCAACAAAGACCAGTTCGTCCTGCACCTGTGGTTATTCAGTTTGATGAGGCGGATGTTAGCAAACCAAGGCAAGTGTGCCCTGTTCCGATAACTATTGAGTATCCTATTAGTGTTCCTGAGTCTGAAGTTTTCAAACAAGGGCCAGAAAAGGTAGTCGTTGAATATGGTGGTGCTAAGTGTGACGCCGTAGTAGGACCAAGTGGAATGACCCGTAGTGGTCGAATCTTTGCAGCAAAACCAGTAGATGTGCCAAACAATGACAAAGGAAAGGAGGTTGCTATACCAGTTGAAACTCCGAGTGCCGAATTACAAGAAGGGTTGTCATCTCCAAGAGTTGCATTCACACAGAAAGAGGCTGAAGAGTTTCTGAAGATTATAAAGAAGAGCGACTACAAGGTAGTCGATCAGCTGAATCAAACTCCTGCCAAGATGTCTATGCTCTCCTTACTGCTCAGTTCTGAGGCACATATATCTTCTATGTTGAAAGTATTAAGTGTCGCACATATTACCAAAGATATCAATGTAGCTCAATTTAATGATGTGATAGCCAGTGTCACTACTGGAAATTTTCTTGGGTTTAATGATGATGATCTGACTACTGAAAAGAAGAACCATAACAGGGCTCTTCACATTTCCATTAGATGCGAAGGTACTTTGTTGTCCAGGGTCTTGGTGGATACTGGATCCTCTTTAAATGTGCTCTCGAAGACTACTCTAGAAAAAATGCCTATAAGTGGAGTAAGCATGAAGCCAAGTACTCTCATAGTGAAGGCGTTTGATGGGTCTAGGCGTGCGGTTATGGGTGAGGTGGACTTGCCAATTAAGATTGGGCCTACTATATTTACCATTACTTTTCAAGTAATGGACATTTATCCTAGTTACAGTTGCTTGCTAGGAAGGCCCTGGATTCACTCGGTATGGGCAGTTACGTCAACTCTCCATCAGAAAATGAAGTTTATTACCAATGACAAAATGGTTGTGATAGGCGGTGAAGAGGATATTCTGGTAAGTCATCTGACATCGTTCTGCTACATTGATGTTGAAGGTGAAATGGTTGAGACACCTTTTCAGTCCTTTAAGGTGGTGAGTACGCTGGCTGTGCAACGAGTACCAGAGCGCCAAGAGTTAAGATCATCAATGGCCTCTTACGAAGAAGCTAAAGCTGTGGTGGAAGAAGGAAATGCCCAAGGCTGGGGAAAAGTCGTTGAGGTTACCGAAAAACTTGATAAGTTTAGGCTAGGTTATCGGCCATCCCACAATTCAGCCTTTGTTCCATACAACAGAAATCAGATCCTTCCTTTTGAGAAGATTTTTACAAGTGCTGGGCACATCTTTGGTTCTCCAGTAGCAATGATCATTGAAGACCATGAGGGTGATGAGCAAGCTTCTGCAAGCTGGATCCAACAAGTAAAGCCTAGTGAAGAGCTCCAGAATTGGAAGACCATTGAAGTCCCTCAGTTCTTCACACGCCAAACGTAATTTTACCGTTTATCAAAAACCTTACGCTCTGCCCAAGGCGTAGTGGAGCATTGTATGGGCCACCTGATGTTTTCAAACATTGATTATCATTAATAAACTTCAGTTTACATTCAATTTTCGCTCACTTTCTTTCATTTTTTACTTTACAATAAATGGCAATATTTTCATGCGCACACTTTCCTAAATAAACTGCATAAATCATAAACATGCAGAAACACCACCGAGGTCCTTGACATAGACGCTGCTACGGGCCTATATGACTTTGATTTCCCAATCTACCAAGCTGAAGGAGAAGGCGCGAAAAATCATGAACTCCCTGACAAGTTGGCAAGGCTGCTCAAGCAAAAAGAGAAAGTCATCATGCCACACCAAGAAGACATTAAAGTCATCAACCTGGGTACTGAGGAAGACCGAAGAGAGGTAAAGATAGGTGCGTCTCTTCAAATTGAAGTCAAAACCAAGTTGATAGAGCTCCTCCGTGAGTACGCTGATGTATTCGCCTGGTCGTATCAAGACATGCCTGGGTTGGATACTGATATGGTTGTACACAAGTTACCACTCAAGGAGGAATCCATGCTGTCAAGCAGAAGTTAAGAAGGACCCATCCGGATATGGCTCTCAAAATTCGTGAAGAAGTTCGAAAGCAGTTTGATGCTGGATTCCTGGCAGTAGCAAAGTACCCACAATGGGTTGCCAACATTGTGTCGGTACCGAAAAAAGATGGAAAGGTTCGCATGTGTGTGGATTACAGAGATTTGAATAGAGCTAGTCCTAAGGACGACTTCCCATTACCTCACATCGATGTATTGGTTGACAACACAGCTCAGTTCTCCGTATTCTCTTTTATGGACGGATTTTCTGGATATAATCAAATTAAGATGGATCCAGAGGATATGGAGAAGACCACATTTATCACACCATGAGGCACTTTCTGCTATAAGGTGATGCCATTCGGACTTAAGAATGCTGGGGCCACGTATCAACGTGCAATAGTAATGCTCTTTCATGACATGATCCATAAAGAGATTGAAGTGTACGTTGACGATATGATTGCCAAGTCTCAAACCGAAGAAGAGCACTTGATCAATCTGGAAAAGCTGTTTGTTCGATTGAGGAAGTTTAGACTGAGACTCAACCACAACAAGTGCACATTTGGGGTACGATCTGGAAAATTGTTGGGCTTCATCGTAAGTCAGAAAGGAATCGAAGTGGATCCTGATAAGGTGAGGGCAATTTAGAATATGCCTGTGCCTAGGACAGAGAAAGAGGTTCGTGGCTTTCTAGGAAGATTAAACTACATTGCCAGATTTATTTCACATCTTACTGCCACCTACAAACCTATTTTCAAGCTGCTAAGAAAGAATCAGTAAATTGCGTGGGATGATGATTGCCATGGGTCATTTGATAAAATCAAAGAGTATATGCAAGAACCACCGATCCTGGTACCGTCTGTTCCTGAAAGGCCACTTATTATGTACATGACTGTACTTGACGAATCTATAGGCTGTGTGCTGGGGCAACAAGATGAGGCGGGAAAGAAAGAACATGTCATCTATTACCTAAGCAAGAAGTTCAATGACTGCGAGACAAGGTATTCCTTACTCGAGAAGACCTGTTGTGCATTATCTTGGGCTGCCAGACGTCTCAGGCAGTATATGTTGACCCACACTACTTATCTGATTTCCAAGATGGATCCCATCAAATACATCTTTGAGAAACCTGCTCTCACCGGCAGAATAGCCCGATGGCAAATGCTTTTGTCTGAGTACGACATCCAATACGTCACTCAAAAAGCCATCAAGGGTAGCATACTGGCGGACCATCTTGCCCATCAACCGATGGATGATTATCAGCCCTTGAAGTTCGATTTTCCAGACGAATACATAATGGTACTAAAAGATTATGAAGAGCCGGGTCCAGATGAAGGGCCTGAACCAGGGGAGCGATGGACTCTTATGTTTGACGGTGCCTCAAATGATAATGGGAATGGAATTGGGGCAGTGATTACATCACCCAAGAATTTCCACTTGCCATTCACTGCTAAGTTTTGCTTTCCATGCACCAATAACATGGCTGAGTACGAAGCTTGTATACTCGGACTAGAAGAAGCCATCAATTTAAGAATCAAGACTCTTGACGTGTTTGGAGATTTTGCTCTAGTAATACACCAGATTAGAGGTGACTGGGATGCCAAACATGCCAACTTAGTTCCATACCGGGATTATGTGGCAAAGCTACTTCCCAGATTTGATGATATCACCTTTACCCATGTGCCTAGAGAAGAAAATCATATGGCAGCGCTCTGGCAACTTTGGCTTCTATGTATAAACTAATATGGCCCAACCATCGGCCGCATATTGATCTACAGCGATTTGAAGAGCCCGCTCACTGTTTGGCTGCCGATGAAGAGTCAGATGAAAAGCCATGGTTCTAGACATCAAACGATATCTGGAAAAACAAGAATATCCAGAGGACGCTTTGGCGGTGGATAAGAGAACTTTGCGCAGATTGGCATCAAATTTTTTCCTCAATGGGAATGTGTTATACAAGCGTAATCATGATACTGTACTACTCAGATGTGTGGAAAAGCATGAAGCTGAGCAGATTCTGAAAGACATCCATGAAGGTTGTTTTGGTACCCACGCAAATGGGCATACTATGGCAAAGAAGATGTTGAGAGCAAGCTATTATTGGCTTACCAATGGAGGCTGACTGCTACCATCATGCCCGAACATGCCATAAATGCCAGATATACTCTGATAAGATTCATGTACTTCCCACTCCTTTGAACGTCTTGACTTCACCATGGCCATTTTCCATGTGGGAATGGATATGATTGGGATGATCGAGCCAAAGGCCTCAAATGGACACCGCTTCATATTGGTTGCCATAGACTACTTTACCAAATGGGTTAAGGCTGCATCATATACGAATGTTGCCAAGCAAGTGGTCGCTCGCTTCTTGAAACACAACATTATATGCAGATATGGAGTGCCTAACCGTATCATCACTGACAATGGGTCTAATCTCAACAACAAAATGATGGATGAACTGTGTGCTAGTTTCAAGATTGAGCACCATAATTCGACACCCTACAGACCCAAGATGAATGGAGTCGTTGAGGCAGCCAACAAAAACATCAAAAAGATCATTCAGAAAATGGTGATCACTTATAAGGATTGGCATGAGATGCTACCTTTTGCGCTGCACGGCTACCATACCTCAGTGCGAACTTCAACAGGAGCAACTCCTTACTAATTGGTTTATGGCATGGAAGCGGTCCTTCCGATAGAAGTCGAGATCCCCTCATTGAGAGTACTGATGGAAGCTCAGCTTGATGAAGCATAATGGGTGAAGACGAGGTTTGATGAACTCAACCTTCTTGAAGAAAAATGCTTGGCAGCAATATGCCATGGCTAGCTCTATCAAAGATGCATGAAGAAAGCTTTTGACAAGAAAGTGCATCCTCGGACATTCCAGGAAGGTGACTTGGTGCTCAAGAGGATCATGACTATGTATAATGAATCCAGGGGAAAGTGGACGCCAAACTACGAAGGCCCATATATTGTAAAAAAGGCATTCTCTGGTGGTGCCTTGAAACTCGCAACTATGGACGGTGATGAATTACCATACTCGGTGAATGCAGAGTACGTTAAGCGATACTACGCCTAGAAAAGTGGAATAATAAGGCCGCTAAGTCGAAAACCTGAAAAGGCGACTTAGGCAAAAATGGCATTCCCGGTGGACCTGAAAAAACAAAATCAGTCCAGGTAAAAATTAGGGATAAAATAAAAATATAGGCCCGCTGAATTGAAAACTCGAAAGGGCGGTTCAGGCAAAAAAGGGCGTCCCGGTGGATTGAAAACCCGAAAGGGCGATCCAGGCAAAAGTTAGGGACAAATTCCAAGGCAAAGTATCTAGTCTGCACGTCCACTTGATCCTGATGTGCCACTGAAGAGAGGAATCAACCCAGTTGTCTTCCTACGAAGCAAGTTGTTGAAGTTATCAAAGTCATAGGGACCATAGCAGTGTTGAAACTCAATGGAACCTCATTAATTGGTATTGCCATTATGTTTTTCTTGCACCACAATTACCTCATTAAGGAATTGCATCCTTGTACATACTTACCCCTTCCAGGGGCGAATCAATACAAAGAGAGATTTTTCACCAAATTGTGCTCATTTTTTACTTTATCTGATTGTTTGCAAATTGATTTTTGTTTTTGATAAACTGTGTTTTGAAATTTCGGTTAATAAAGACAATATTTGAAAACAATAAAATTTGTTTGGGTTTTGGGAGAACTAAAAAGGAATTAGGTAGTCTCCAAAAGAACTTCACCACATGAAAGCATCAAATCAGTTGTCAGTCGTCTTGGCTCTTCACCACAAGCAGTGTAGCTTTTCAGGGATGTACTTAATGTAATCCCCAACATTGAATCTTTCAAGCCCAACAGGGGAAATCACGCTCCCTAGTCATATTTGGCTTGCTCAAAAGGAGTAGAGTAGTCAGACACTCTCACCATCTCCATAAAACCTAAAGTCCAATCCTTTATTGGCAACTACTCAAAAGTACACACTCATTGGCACCTTCAAATCTACCCTTTAAAGTCCAGTCTTCATTGACAACCATTAAAATTCCACCGTCGTTGGCATCCTCATAACACCAAAATAACCAAAGTCCAATTTATTGGCAAACACCAAAATAACCAAAGTCCAATTTATTGGCAAACACCAAAATAACCAAAGTCCAATTTCATTTGGCAATTACCAAATCCAATCCCTGGTGATACCCTCGACAAGGAAACTTATCCCCAACGCGCCCGATCATTTGCATCGTCATGTGCATAACATGCTAGCATAACATTACATAATCATATCAAGCACTATCATATCATACGTGCATTAGATTCCCCGGCAGTTGCATCTTAGCATGTGTTTCAGTGCATCATGCAATGCATGACATATCTATCCCCTACAACATAACATAACAGGATCCAGGATCACTTCACAAGCATCTTGGCTAGACCTCCTTCAAAGTCAGCAGTATTCCTCTGAAAAGAGTTGATACCCCGCACGTGCTCAAGGAATTCTATTCCCCAGCAAGTCATTCTTCAACCATGCAATTGATAATGACAACCCTCAACAGCTGTTGTCAGTGCTCCCCAAGCAGAGGTTACCCTAAAAAGTTTCTTGTGAGCTTTCCCCCACAGAGCCTGCACATTTCCTCCAACAGGAATCTTGCTAAACTATTTCTCAGCAAATTTAACGTAGAGATACTGCTTTGGTATCATCGAGGAACCTTAATGGATAAGGGACTGCTTCGACGACCCAGAGAATCGTCTACCTTCAGAGATATTGCTTTGGTATCATTAAAGAACCTTAATGGATAAGAGACTGCTTCGACGACCCAGAGAATCCTCTGCCTTCAGAGATACTGCTTTGGTATCATTGAAGAACCTTAATGGATAAGGGACTGCTTCGACGACCCAGAGAATCGTCTGCCTTCAGAGATACTGCTTTGGTATCATCGAGGAACCTTAATGGATAATGGACTGCTTTGACGACCCAGAGAATCGCCTGCCTTCAGAGATACTGCTTTGGTATCATCGAAGAACCTTAATGGATACGGGATTGCTTCGACGACCCAGAGAATCGTCTGCCTTCAGAGATACTGCTTTGGTATCATCAAAGAACCTTAATGGATAAGGGACTGCTTCGACGACCCAGAGAATCGTCTGCCTTCAGAGATACTGCTTTGGTATCATCGAAGAACCTTAATGGATAAGGGACTGCTTCGACGACCCAGAGAATCATCTGCCTTCAGAGATACTATTTTGGTATCATCGAGGAACCTTTATGGATAAGGGACTGCTTCGACGACCCAGAGAATCGTCTGCCTTCAGAGATACTGCTTTGGTATCATCGAAGAACCTTAATGGATAAGGAACTGCTTCGACGACCCAGAGAATCGTCTACCTTCAGAGATAATGCTTTGGTTTCATCGAAGAACCTTAATGGATAAGGGACTGCTTCGACGACCTAGAGAATCTTCTGCCTTCAGAGATACTGCTTTGGTATCATCGAAGAACCTTAATGGATAAGGGACTGCTTTGACGACCTAGAGAATCGTCTGCCTTCAGAGATACTGCTTTGGTATCATCGAGGAACCTTAATGGATAAGGGACTGCTTCGACGACCCAGAGAATCGTCTGCCTTCAGAGATACTGCTTTGGTATCATCGAGGAACAATAATGGATAAGGGACTGCTTCGATGACCCAGAGAATCGTCTACCTTCAGAGATACTGCTTTGGTATCATCGAAGAACCTTAATGGATAAGGGACTGCTTCGACGACCCAGAGAATCGTCTGCCTTCAGAGATACTGCTTTGGTATCATCGAAGAACCTTAATGGATAAGGGATTGCTTCGACGACCCAGAGAATCGTCTGCCTTTTAGAGATATTGCTTTGGTATCATCGAGGAACCTTAATGGATAAGGGACTGCTTCGACGAGCCAGAGAATCTTCTGCCTTCAGAGATACTGCTTTGGTATCATCGGAGAACCTTAATGGATAAGAGACTGCTTCGACAACCCAGAGAATCCTCTACCTTTCAGAGATGCTGCTTTGATATCATCGGAGGACCTTAATGGATAAGGGACTGCTTCGAACACCCAGAGAATCCTCTGCCTTCAAAATATTACTTTGGTATCGCGAAGAACCTTAATGGATGAGGTGTTGCTTCGACCACCCAAAGGGCCTCAAGTTATTTTGTTCAGTTTGAATCTCGCTACCTCATTCTGTCAGCTCTTACTCTATATCACTTTACCTTCCCGCCAGACAAATTTTGGGGTCTTCTTGTATCTAATGGTCTTCCACCCTAAAAATGAATGCCATACAACAGTTCATTCTCTCGGGTTCAAGACAATTAGATAGGGGCATCTGTCATACTCCAAATTTGTCCTACCCTCTCACTCCCTCATGCTAAGCATTTGTGTGGTTCCATGATCCTTCTCTAGATGATCATCTGACCTCTGGCCATAATCTGCTAGGATTTTGATTTTAAAAGGCCTTATGTATGCTCATGGTGATTATAGTCCCTTACAAGTTAAGGCTTCTCATTCTTTGTGTTAAGATCTTGATAAGTGTCACTCAAATGAGTTCATTGGATTAAGTACAAGTTAATTTGGACTTGAAAGGAGAGTTTAGAGTGGATTGTTTGAAGAGAAATGAGTCAATGAGTCCATTTTAATCGAGTTTGTCAAGAATTGGTTGGAAGATGCTTTTAAAGGGACTTCTTGGCAAACGAGTCATTCGAAATTCAAGGCATGGTCATTTGGTTTCAACTTTGATTTTAAGTCTTTTTTTTAAATGATTCAAGATTATTTTTGGCCGTGATTCAAGTTTCTTTTCAAGAAGTGTTTCAAGTGGTTCACTTCAAGTTTATATTCAAACCTTTTCAAAGTGACCAAAAGAATTCAAAGATTACCATTCTACAAAGTTATCAAATTCAAGTCTCTATCCAATTCTCAATTCAAATCCCTATTCAAAGTTTCAATTCAAGAGACACATTTCATGACAAATTTCAAGTACATAACCACCATATCAAATCATTCACAAATTTCCAATTCACAACCATTTCTCAATTCGAGTTTCAAAACCCTTTCAAAGCTTCAAATTCATTCCAAAAAATTCAAGTTCAATCGAGTTTTGATATGACAATTTAAAGTTACAAGTTCATTCTAAAAAGAACCAAAGTTTACAAATTAAAAAACCATTGCAAAAGATTTTGTTACAAAGTTTCTAAGCCTAATTTTTCAAAACCTAAACTTAGTCTTCAATCACTTTTCAACCTTTAACCAAACTTCATTTTATGCCTTTTGAACCCGTCTCTAGGACCATCTTCACCATAATACTTCCATACTTCCATACTTCCATTGGCCATGATACTCATCTTGAACCTACAAAGTCATGTGCACCAATGAGTCATTCAATTCATTTCACAAATCAATAACCAAATTTCATCATGATTCATAACCAAAATCAAGTTTTCTGTAAAAACCAATTCATATGTTCACTCAAGTCAAATTTTTCCACATCAATACCTATTAATTTCGTGCAAAACTCTAAGCAAAATCATGTAACATTTTTAAGAGCAGACCAAAGCCATTCATATTCCAAGTTCATCAATTCAGAGTTTTCAAATGACACTGGGACCACAAAGTTTCAAATTACAAACAGACAAAAACAAGGGCAGAGCTCAGAAATTACAGATGGAGCAGATACATCAGTTTGGCAAAAACACATCCTGAGCCTCGAAAAGGAACAACTGACCTTGCAACAATGAAGATTCCTCAGCAAAGTTCAAATTACTAAACCCTAACGTTGCTACTATAAAAACCACGCTTCAATTCACAGAAAAGGGGGCAATTTGAAAAGAGAGAAAAAATTAGGAGATTCGAAATCCGCAGCCACAAGGAGAGAAGAAGATTTTTAGAAAAAAAACATCAGCATCTAAGTTTTCTACACAGACAAAAAAAAAACCCTAGAACGACTACCATTGAACCCTAAACAGAGATCCATTGAGCCACCGCAACAACTATACAGAGGCGTAACAACAAGAAAGAGACAAAGAAGGAATTACCTTGTGGAACTTCACTCGGGGAACATCCGGATCGGTACTTATTCTGCCCCTCCTTACATTTTCCTTGCAATATAGCTTGTATGCATTTAATTTGATGTGAATACTCTTGAGTAGAATTGCGTACGACTTTTGCTTCTTGGGGATGTGGTTATTCTTCTTTCGTTGCTAGCTCCATGTTGTTTGTTCTTTTAGGGTAGAGGTTTGTTGGTTTAAGTAAAGTTCCTTTGGGATTTTTGAGAGTTTCGATCTGGTTGTTAGGGAAAGAATTGGAGAAAATAAAGGTTTGATTCAAAGAGAGAATGGAAAATAAGGGGGAGGGGTAAGTCTTTAAGTCGTGGTGAGATGAGGTTTCGCCGCTGGAGAAGGCGGCGGTTTCCGCCGTAAGTCTTCTTCTCCGGCGAGCTTCTTAGAGTTTCCGGCGAGTAAGACGGCTCCAGCGAGTTGATAGTTGCAGAGCGTGAGAGTTTTGAGAGAGAGAGAAACGAATGGAAGTGAGCTGATACACTTTATTCTTTTTCTTTTTCTTCCTGCCACGCGTATACGAGTTGGTGAGGATGGCAAGCATGCACCGGTGACAAGTGTCACCGGTCTTGACACTTTGAATCTTTCCACGCACCTCCCTCTGTGCATCCCCACCGTATGCCATCACATCCTAACCCTCAGATCAGAGTCAAAGGCTGACTCATTGAGGGATCCAACGCTCTTGGTTGACTGAGGTCCACGGTAGACCTCCCCTGCATTGGGCTCTACTGACTTTCAGGCCTGGGGTTTTTTCCTAAACGCACTCCCAAGCACTAATCAGCATTCTGGGCCCATCCCTTTTTGTTGTGTTTTTTTTAGTTTTATATTTACTTAATTTATATAAAAAAATCTAAAAATAATTTATTAACTTATTTCTTAAAAAACAAAATACCTTTTATTTAATTCCTAAAATTCTTTTCTTTAATTAATTTCTAATTAATTTTATTAAACCATTTTATTTAATACTAATTAACTTTAAGGGTTAATTTTATTAAATATTTTAGTTTAATTCAATTAATTGTTTGAATTTTAATTCTAAAATCTAAATAAATTAATTAGTTAATTTAGAATTTCTCTTCTTTAGATTAACCTTAGAATTAGGTTACTAACTAAACTAACATATATTTCTCCCCCTTGTTTGGTTTATGATCTTTGTGTGCTATTTATACTTTTCTCAAATGGATTATTATCATGCCTTGATTATATCTATGTCATTCATCATATGCTGATCCAAACCTTTCTCAAACTAATACCTTGACTTAATGTCAAGCCTTTTTCAAACACCTTGTAAGTCGATTGTTTTCACGATCGCCATCAACCTCACATAGCCTCCTCTTGGGCTTTATACAACGATACTTGTTGCACATTTCACAATCTTGTTTGCATGCATATGTGTGATTGTCTTACTTTAATTGTGGCTTGATTATTCTCCCCTTGAGTAATTGTATCCCTCTCCCATAAGATTAAAATCAATAATTTTCAAAAGAATAAACAAGCATGATCCAACGTCAAGCATTTTTCAAAACAAATTCAATTAATCACCACTTCATCCTCAAGCATTCACTTGATCCACATATCAAGTCCCATTACCCCTCTTGTAAGTCGAGCGCTTTTGCCTCGCAATCGACCTTACCTTGAACCATTAGGACCTCCTTTCCATTAGTTCTCAACCATTTTGCACGCAAATTCAAATCTCGATCAACATCGAGCATTTTTTAAATCAAATCAATACATTTAATCATACTTAAACATCATTTCTTAAAAGGTGAAAAGGAGGGGGGTCAAGTCTTTGGTCTTTCTCCTCAATTGTTTGGGTGCGAGTTTTCTTACTCGTGTGTGGACAATTGACGCCTCTAAAACACTTGTAACTCGATAACATTCAAACTTCTTTCCAAGCAATCATTAAAACATTTAATTCCTATCTAAACACATTTTTACTAAAGGTGAAGTGAGGGTGGTCGAGTTTTCGATCCTTCTCCTCAATTGTTTGGGTGCGAGTTCTCTTACTCGTGTGTGAACAATTGTCATCTCTAAAACATCCAATACGAATAAAACTCTTTTCCTCGCCCCCGTGCGATCGAAGCCCTAAAACACATACAAATCAAATCCTCTTTTCTTAATCAAACTCTTTAACACACTTAATCATATATTTAAACAACTTCCTAAAAGGTGATGTGAGGGTGATCGAGTCTTTGACCTTTCTCCTCAATTGTTTGGGTGCGAGTTCTCTTACTCGTGTGTGGACAATTGGCGCCTATAAAAAACACAAACCAAACAACCGTAGTCCCACGAACTACGAATGCTCTGACTTTCCCATTGCACGAGGGAATACGTAGGCACAAGGGTTCTAATCCTTGCCGAGCACCCTAATAAAAAAAACCACCCCATTTTCCCCTTAGAAAGCAATATTACCTTAGAAGATAACAAACAAACCTAACTAACTTTCTCACGAATCGAATCAAGAGGTTCCCGTTGAGTACAACGGACGTAGAGGGTGCTAATACCTTCCATCTTGCGTAACCGACTCCCGAACCTAGAATTTGGTTGCGATGATCATTTTCTTATCCTTTAGAGGTTTTATCGATATTTTTCTATTCCTTCCTAGGAATGAATAAAGTTCGGTGACGACTCTGTTCGAACGTTTTTTTCGCGTCCATCGCGAGGATCGTATTTTTCGAGGTACGACAAGACAAAACTTTCATCTAAGAAATATTTAGTTCCCTAAGCACACATATCCCATAAGTGATTAATATATGATAAAGACGACTTCAACACTAATTGAATGACACTCATCATTAAGTATACTAAAAAGGAAAAAACCCCAAAGAAACAACAAAGATATGTTAACGAGTCTTCTCTTACTTTGTAATCGTAAAATGTTTTAAGAATAAAGTAAGATGTGAATTCCTTTTTTCACCGACACCCCTAAATTTGATAATTTAAGTTCTCAAAATATATTTTTTTTCTTCAAAATAATATAAAAATTCCTAATATTGTAAAAACAAATTGTGAATAGCTGTTACTATAAAATAATTGTGCATGTCCTTTAACCATTTTTTTATAACAAACAAATGATTGAATAATCAATTTCACAAAATATAGTAGTATTATTTTCTCTAACTAAAATGTTTTAAAAATCCCAAAGGTGAAAGATTCCCATTCTTTTTAAGCTAGTATATCATAATAACAAGGTGCTGAGAATTCATTTTTCCAAATCAAACGCATTAGGGAAGGTTGAAGGAAACGCAATTCAATTCAATTCAATTCAATTCCCCTTCCCTTCCCTTCCCTTTGCATTTCGTAATTCAAAAACCTGTTTTTTGCGTTTCCAAGATTCGTATAATCAATCAAGCAACGATTTTTCTTTGATTTTGATCTCATGGGTCAAGCTTTTCGCAAGCTTTTCGATACCTTCTTCGGCAATACCGAGATGCGGGTAACCCCTCTCTTCCTTCTCAATCTCACTTTTTTTGAGTTTTTTTTTTTTATAAATTAATAATCTAAGATCAATAAATGTATTTTTTTTCCCATAATGATGCTGATTTTGTGCTTGATTAATCATAAAGTTTAATTTTTCCCAAATTGTTAATATTGTTTTAGGTTTGTTTTATTTAATATTTTAATTTGATGTGGTTCAGGTTGTCATGCTTGGTCTTGATGCTGCTGGAAAAACAACTATACTCTACAAGCTTCACATTGGAGAAGTTTTATCCACTGTTCCTACAATTGGTTGGTTTTATTAAACTCATAATGAAATTCATTGTTTCCTTTTTTTAAATTTCTTAAAGATGCATGCATATCTTGGTTTTCTCATTTTGCACCTACTTGTTAATTAATGCTAATTAAGTTGTTTTTGGAAGTTATAGTGGAAGATTTATTAGCTTATTCTTGTTGGTTATGTATTTGGTTGTTGTTTCTTTGTCTGTTTTTAATATGTTTATAAGTTGGGTTGTTTTATTATCCCCTTGATTTTGTGATGTTGACATTTTATTATACCGGATTTCTTTTTGATGGAGCTGGTTTTCGTTTGCGTGATGGAATAGAGATTTTGGATTCTGTAATTAGTTGTACTGAAAATATCTGTGGCTGGTTTGTGTGAATTAAATGGAGAATCAGAATTTGAAATAGCCCATGCGTTTCTTGAGGCTTATTAGTGTGTATGCATTGTAGGTTTCAATGTAGAGAAGGTTCAGTATAAGAATGTTATTTTCACCGTTTGGGATGTTGGAGGCCAGGAGAAATTGAGGGCACTCTGGAGGCATTATTTTAACAACACAGATGGTCTGGTAAGCATTGATTTCTGTGTAACTTGGTTTGTTAAATTTTCCTTTTGCTACAAGTATTCATATTTTCCATAGGACTGAAAAGACAGGATACGGGTCTAATGAATCAAGGTTGATACATATGTGCATTTTTATGTAGATCTATGTTGTTGATAGTTTGGACCGCGAGAGAATTGGGAAAGCAAAACAAGAATTTCAGGTAATGAAGTAAAAAATTTGTTAGAGATAATAATAAAATATCTAAGTTTACTATTCTAGATTTCATAAGATTTAGAGAATATTTTCTGTGTACAGCTGTCCCACTACAGCTGTTAAGTTAGTTATGGGTTTCCTATATAATGGAACCTTGTATTCCTCATTTAATATGAAAATTAATATACAAGATCTTTCATCAGATTTTATTCTAACAACATTCTCTCTCTAATACCAATTCTAACAAAACTTACTGCGCGCGCACATACACACACACCATGTTATTCCCAACAGACTTTGAACTTATCTATGGATTATTTGCAGAATATCATAAATGACCCATTTATGCTCAACAGTGTCATCCTGGTGTTAGCCAACAAACAGGACCTGGTATGTGCATCTTCTTGACATGTGTTCTACTTTTTTTTTTCTGAACGACCTGTATAGATTAACCCAAACTCTAAATATGTGAACTGGTTGACATTTTTTAATACGGTTAGGAGAATGTGCTATAATTAATGCATTTACCAATCCCAACATTGCAAATAAAGCAGGTTTTATATCAGGCATTCAAATAGTTGCAATGTTTGGAATTTTGTTGGAAGGTTTAGGATTTCTTTCCCCGTATAATTCTCGTTGGCATAAAAAGAATTATGCACCTTTTGCTTATGCATTTGTATCTAAAGAAATATTTGTATTTTTCCTAAATTTCAATGTTTATCTAAAGAAATATTTGTATTTTTCCTAAATTTCAATGTTTATCTAAAGAAATCTTTGTATTTTTCCTATATTTCAAAATTTCCCTCCCAAGAGTTTTATGCCTTTCTCTTTTCCCACATGTGTAATTTGGCAGGTACTCCCTTTGTCTTACTATAAGTGTCTCATTTGAGTTGCGCCCTGATCTTAACAAAATAATAGTTTGGTTGATTTCAATGAATAAATAACTCTCATTTACTAAACTACCCTTAGTAATAATAGTTAGTGGAGTAAGTTAAGTGAATTGAGGTACAATAAATAAGGAATTAGTAAAGTAGAGAGTACTAAATAGCACAATTCTTTTTCCCTGCCAATAGCTGATAGGTAGCTTGGATCATAAGAGAAATATGAAACTGAGTTAGCTGACAAATCTATATCAATACCATCTGTGTAATTCCTATAACTGGTCCTCCGTGTGATCATTCTGACTCAATTCTGATTTTGCTGCAGCATCTGTATTGATTTATTTTTTGCTTTCTTTCTGCTGTCTAAAAGTTAAAAGGAAAAAAAATGCTTTAGGACATTCCAACCTGAGTGTAATTTCTTTAAATCTTGAGGTAGGTTAGTGAATACCCAAGTGTAATTTATTTCAAATATTCTTGTATCCTAAAGTTATTGAATATTGGCCATGGAGGATATAGTGGCAGTTTCTGGGCTTGCCGCATTGGTAAATATCTGTCAATATTGCAGGTTTTTGGCTCTGCGCCGCAAAGCAGGCCCGGTGGGATTTTGGCTCTCCGCCATTACTAGGCCATTAAGAGAAAGACCCAAATAGAGGGAGAGAGAATGCTGAGCTGGCAAGTTAGTTAGAGATAGTGGAATGAGTAACACATGAGATGGAGTATATGGAGTGTGTGGGAGGGAAAGATGAAGGGGATTCGGTATCATATTGTACTAGAACCTTAGGCTGGGCAAAGGTAGAATTTTTTCTTCCTTTGAGGAGCTTTGCTCTGAGATTATAGGGAATTATTATTTGTAATAGTTTCTTTTTTATCATTAAAAATACATTTCTCTTATCTCTTGAATTGGGTTACTAACAATTGGGCCGACCTGCCGGATTATTAGCTTAGAGCCTGTGTTTGAGAAGGAAGAATCAGAATCATACAATCGGATTGTAAATGAAAGATTGCCAGAATTTGTGGGTGAAGACCCTGGATCATCAAAGCAGATTTGTTTTTCAGGAGCAGAAAATCCATTCATCTGATAAAGTGCAGTGGGCATTCATGAGAATGGAGGGGGTCAAGACAACTTAAATGCCAGTTAGATATCATTTTCCATAGTTTTGATGAGAAGATTTGGGGCTCAGATGAAGAAAACCATGGGGGAAAAATCCAGAAACACTGTTAGAATCTCGGACTGAGACAGAAACAAGAAAGAAGTCTAGGTTAGAAGTGATAAGAATGGCTTCTATTGACGAAGAAGAAACAAATGGCAATGTCTTGTCACGTCAACGTAGATAAGAAGCGCACCACCGA
Source organism: Lathyrus tuberosus (assembly GCA_022829125.1). Lineage (NCBI taxonomy): Eukaryota > Viridiplantae > Streptophyta > Magnoliopsida > Fabales > Fabaceae > Lathyrus > Lathyrus tuberosus. Next base: position 849,591 of record JALAZF010000108.1, on the reverse strand, counting down.
GAATTTGAACTCATGCTGAAAAGATTTTTGAAGTAGTAGCAGAGAAGATGCAAATCACAACATGTGTGAGAGATGGAGAAACGGAAGTGAGGAAAATAAATCACAAATCAGCAGTGTTATCAAATTGCGGCGCCATGCCCGCTATGTCAGATATACATGGTGGTTTTTGGCCTTGCCGCAATGGCACATATCGGCCGATATTGCGGGTGTTTCCACCATAATCCGCTATAACAGCACCGCAAAGCAGCCGCTATGGCGGGATTTTGGCTCTCCACCATCGACAACACTGCAAATCAGTGAGAAAAAGAGAGCAAACAGGTTGGATCAACCCACAACCTCCGGCCGAGCCGCCGGAATCAGGTTCACTGACTAAGGCACCACCCGGTCCAAAGCTGCCGGAACTAGATGCTTCCTTATGCGAGGATGGGCTTTGGACCAAATGACCACCAGATCCGCCGGAGCCACCAGCTCGACCAATATTGTTGTTGTGGTTGTGAGGGGCTAGCTTCTGGGTGATTCAAGCACTGCCGCAGCTTTCGGTGCTGCCATAATCAATCGGGATCGACATGGGCTGAGATTACTGTGGTTAGTGTGGGATGAAACTGCTAAAGCAATGGTAGAGAAGAGAGCAGGGTGTTTATGCCACGGGAAAGTTTCTTGATAAAGAAGATGGAAGGGAGGACGAAGTGGAAGTCAGGTCAATGCTCAGACCTAATAGGCCTGACCCAGCTCAGTAAATAGAAAGAAGTATGTGTAAACTATGACGTGGGTTTAATTCTAAAACCAACAGGTTAAACTTAAAACAATGATGACTTGCTAGATGATTTATTATTTAATTAAGGGAGCTAGTGTACATTTCTGGAATTCAAGGACAACACATATTCTGAGGACAAAGCAAACTCAGTAAGAATATATGTGCATGTTTTATCCAGGGGTTAAAAACCACTAGGTTTGCTAGTGCTCTCAAGTATGGAAAATATGTCATAAGAATGGAAGTTATCCATTGGTTAAAAACCAAGAGACTTGCTAGTGCTGTCATAATGGGAATATAGTACAATATTCCTCACAATGGGATATTAATGTAATTGATTTGTATGTGGGGATTTTATCAAGTTCTGTTAATTGCTTGGCTGAGATGGATAGAAGAAGCTCTCAAAAAGAAAGGCTAGAAAAACTATAATTGATGGACTAGGAAAAGATAGGAAAGCACTGCATGTGGGTGTTGTGAAAACTTGTGTTGATTAGGATGGATTTTTGGCAACAGTTTTAGTTTACAGGCAATACCTAGGAGTAGATATCACATCTGATTGTGCTTCTCTTTGAGCATTTGATTTGTGATTCCCGTTCAGAGGATTAATGTGAAATTTAAAGTTTGTGCATTTGATATGTTTATTGCAATTATTAACATATATCCCAAGTGCTGCAATTGGGGTCATGCTTTGGAACTTTTCAATAAAAGGGAAGGATGGAACTTGATCACTTTCAACTATGTGATTGTCAATTTCAATTTGAAGGCATAGAGCGAGGGAGTTTTTGGTGTGTATCAGTGAAAAGAAAGTGAAGCCTCACCAATTTAGAACTCCCTGATCGATAGATTTAGACAACCTAGCATCCATGTGGAAATTTTTTACTACATTAAGAAAATGAGGTTATTAGTGTGGCTGCATTTGGAAATTCTTGTTAGCCCTTTATTAGCGTGTCCACTGGTGTTGCAAAATGGAAAAAAGGTACATGAGTTTGCATTGGAATCTTTAGTGGATGGAAACAATATGTTGGCAACTGGTTTGGTTGAGTGGTATATGAAATTTGTGCATACTTTTGGGAATGTGGGGTCTTTGTCCAATATTTTCCTTAACCAGATGGCCTTGATTTTTGGAATGTTGTGATGGGAGATATGGAAAACCCAAGGAAGTCCAATATTCCCATGGTGGTTACTGGCTTTAAATATTAATGGAGAAATTATCCCTCAACCTATGGTTTGCCTAATTTGGTACATGATAGAGAGAAGATTTGGTCCTCAATTATTTGGGTGCGACTTAAGTTGTATACCATAGAGGGAATTTTGTTCCTCAGGCTTTTGGGTGCAATTGATGTTTGGTCTCGGTGTCTACAATGTCTCAGATTGCTATTTTGTTCCTCAAGCAAAAAGAGTAATAAAAATCACTTCCAAATTTGAGGACATGGTTGTTTATAAGAGGGTGACATTAATTGGACCCATTAAGAGAAAGCCAAATAGAGAGAGGCACTGTTATCAAATATCTGCAATTGTGGCGCTATGGTGGATATACATGGCGGTTTACGGGCTTTGCCGCAATGGTAAATATCGGCCGATATTGCGGATTTTTCTGCCATAATCCGCTATAACGGCGCTACAAAGGATCCGTTATAACAGCGCTACAAAGGGTCCAATATGGCAGGATTTTGACTCTCCTCCATGGACAACACTGGAGAGAGGGGGAATGTGGAGCTGGTAAGTTAGTTATAGATAGTGAAAGGTGTTACACGTGAGAGGGAGTATATGGTGTGTGCGAGAGAGAAAGATGAATGACATTCAATATCATTTTGTACTAGAACCTTAGGATTGGGTAAAGGGAGAATTTCTTACTCCTTCGAGGAGCTTTGCTACATGATTACCAACCATCAAACCAAGCCTTATCCCACTAAATGGGATTGGCTACAAGGATCAAATTCCGCAATAATGTTCTATCCAAGACTATGTTTCTATCCAATTTGTTAATCTTGAGATCTTTCTTCATAGTTTCTCTTATAGTTTTTTTTAGGTCTTTCTCTATCTCTAGTTGTTTGATCTCTCTCCATTTGATATATTCTCCTTACAACAAAATTTACAGGTTTTCTCTCTACATGCCCAAACCACCTAAGTCAATTTTCCACCATCTTTTTTACTATAAGTGTTACCCCGACATTCTAATATTGTCATTTCTAATCTTATCCCGTTTAGTCTTTCCACACGTCCAATGCAATATCCCCATCTCTGCTACATTTTATTCTCATGTTGATTCTTAATTGCCCAACATTTTATCCTATACAACATTACAGATTTTATTGCTCTCCGATAAAATTTTCACTTCAGCTTGAGCGGTACTTCAGTGTCACTTGAAACTCATGATGCCCTCATCCATTTTAGCCACCCAACTTGAATTTGATTGTTTATATTCCCTTCTATTTCTCATTTGTTTGTATTATGGACCCAAGATATTTAAACCGCGTGATTTGTGGGATGATGTGGTTTCTAAATTTCACCTCTGGATTAGAAACGCTTCTCCTTTTGTTGCACTTACATTCCATATACTCCGTCTTACTTCTGTTTAGGCAAAAATAATGTGTTTCTAAGGCTCGTCTTCAACCTCTCGTTTAAATCATCTTTAGACTCAAGTAGGACTATATTATTTACAAGGCACACAAAAATGTTTTAAAACAAAAAACAGTTTTCTATTTTGTTGTTAGCATTTTCTATTGATAAACTTTATTTTCTTCTTGTCCAAAATTCTGCTTGACTACTATTTTTTTTGATACTAGTGAGATTTTTAGTTTTGGTTTTTCACATTTTGGTGGAATTTGTGATTTTTGAATTGCACGCTCAAGTTAAATTTGTACTTGTATACAACTTGAATCATGCTTGCTATCTTCTCCGTGTGAGCAGGACCAATGTGTCAAGGTTCATAAATGGAACTTCTAACTGTCAAAAAAACACCTGCTATTTTGTACGATTATTGATATCCTTGTAGTGCTAACTGATAACTCCTCTTGAACAAACTACTTTGGGATTTTAAAGTCTAGTTATAATAAAATGTTATCCTTTTCTTTTCTAGAGAGGAGCGATGACAGCAAGAGAAGTATGTGATGGATTAGGTCTCTTTGATCTCAAGAATAGAAAATGGCACATACAAAGCACTTGTGCACTTAGGGGCGACGGCCTTTATGAGGGTTTGGACTGGTTGTCCTCAACACTAAAGGAGATGAGAGCTGCTGGATACTCTTCATTAGGACTAGGAACGTCATCTTTCTAGTTTTCCGGGTTTGAAATATCTTCATCTCTCAATCATGAGTTATATATCTATTTATCATGTCATTACATTTTAATGTATATTTTTATTCTCTTGTAGGTATTTTGGCTTTGTGATTTTGCGATTGGTGAATGCGTAACTGTGACTGGTAATCAAATTCTCTGGGTTTCATCTGGAGCGATGAAGAATATAGTTACTCCGCCTTTCAGGGTACATAAAGATATGTGACTTGCTATGATTATAGAAGTTTGTACATGTCAAATGATTAACTACATTCTGTTTCTGTATTGATACCCCATGTTAAGTGCATGAATATTGGATAGAAAGTTGGATACCGGCCGAACCAGTTGCTTATCCGCCCTTGATTTCCCTCATCTTATTTGAATGTTATATCTAGTGCCTTGATTCATAAAATTTATGTTTCTGGGATTTTGCCACAATTTTCTGTTATGTCGCGGCAATGTGTTGTGTGTTTGCGATTACTTCATTTTTTTGTCTATTGGAATACTTTGTATATTTGTAACCTTTCACGGTTTTACTTTTAGAAATCAGCATCAATTTGGCTGTCTTTTTGTCAAAATGAAATCAGCATATTTGGCCGAAATTATCTCCATGAAAACACGAAACTAGCTTTCCCGACCACTTCCAGGCACAGTTTCTTTCCCCCTCTTGCTCTTTTTGTCTCTTTTTCTTGAACAATCTCTTGCATATTCTCGTTCTCTATTTGTGATTAGTGTAAAAAATTGATATTGGATTCAAAACTAATTTGTTTGATTTTCTCATTCTCTCTTGTGAAATTAGGTTTGGAGATGTTAAAGCATCAGTTCTATGCAATTTTTCGTTCTCTCTCAGCTATTAATTTAGGATTAAAAGTAATAAATAAAACATTTTTTCTTTAATTAACATATATAATTAAGATTATACAAAAGAGTCATTTAGAATAAGCTGCGCCGGTTAGAATTTGATCTCTGATTTATGTTAAAAATTGAAGGATTCGCATACATTTATCTGCGTTTGTGAAATTCCAAAAAAAAAAACAATGTCTGTACAAGAGATTTGCTTTTTTGAAATGCAAAAAACGGATTTGATCTCATTTGTGTTGAAGCTAAATCAGAAATAGTGTTAAACCAGTTTACTGGAGTAGAAAAACCGGGTTACCATTTTTAAAGTTATATGGAGTGGTTTGGTAATTTTATTAAAGGAAATTATTAATACACTTTATGTATTATTAGAGTATCATGTGAAAATATAGAAATGTCTCTAGATTTTGGAGATGCATTGATGCGGTAGTTCGGCTACATCCAAATTATTCTCAGACGTCCAATTGTCTATGCTGCTCTTGCTATGACACGTAAGATATGAATGTCATGTTTGATGATTATCTTAGTCATCTGGTATTAGAGGAGACACCTAGTACCATAGTTAAGAGCAACTGGAGCTATGTAGATAGATGCATTAGGCGGTTCTTTAGAATGTCACATCCATATATGATGCAGGCTGCTCCAGGAGATCCACCAGGCCAGATCATCAGGACATACTAGAGGAGGGGGCACAATTAGATCATGCTCGTGATGTGTTGCATATATATCGTTGTATTGTGAAGATTGCGCAAGCAAGCATTGACAGAGGTATCTTTCCTTATGGTTCTGAGGTGAGGGAGGTCCTAGATGCCATTATGACGGAAGCACGGGAGACACTGATGTACTGGAGACAGCGTCAGAGGACGGGGGCAAAGGAGGTCGAGGAGCTCTAGTTTGGCATATGCAGTAGTTGATAGTATTTGTACTTTGGATTTATTATCGGTTGTATTTTATTTTGACTTATTTCGACTTTATTGTGTACTTCGACTTCATTGCGTATCGGCTGATGACTTATTTTGACCATCTGGATTTATATATGTCATTTTTTTGCATATCGATTGTATAGTTTAATGCTCATCACATAACAGATGCCGTAACATTTAGAAATCGTCATTTTCATCTAATTAACCATAAAACTAACTTAACTTGCACTATTTTAATAGGTTACGAAGATGCATCTCTGTAAACCCTAAACAGAGATGCATCTCCGGATCAATAAATGTTTAAAATGAGCTTTTTTGTGTGTTTTGAAATATTTTAGAGATGCATCTCTGGATCAGTTGTAATGTTTTGACTTAAGACAAGGTGCGTCCGGAGACACATCTTCGAAATCTGAAAGTCATTTTGAGTTTTTCATAGGCTGTTTTTCCACCCCATAGAGTGGGATAAGAATTCCCCTTTAATAATTAGGCTAAATTTTAAAAAATGGAACATTATGGTTATTGATTTTGGTGGCTTGCTTTTCCACCTTTCAATGCTCTTCGAATCTTTTCGACTTATAAAAAGGGTAATACTCTTTCATTCTTTGGTGGTGCCGCCCACACCTTTAAAATTCAAAAATTCCCCTAGAGTGACGCCCATCTTCTCTTTTCTGAGTTTCACCCCAATTTTTGAAAAAAAAAATAGTCTGGAGATGCATCCCTAAAATACCCCATGAACTTGTTTATGGGTTTGTTATTAACGCAAATGATTTAAATAACAACTCAGTGGTATTGTCGGAGATGCATATTAGAAAATGACCAGCGGGAAAGTTGATAAAACACTACCTTGCATGTGTTTCTTCCCCATGCTAAAACAAGAAATCATAGCAAAACCCTTGAAAGAATTTAACTCACTCTCAATCAACTTTTCAACACCAAAACATCATTATTGTATTTCACCACTTCAAAGGGAGAAAAACAAACTGGAACTGCAGGTAAATATCATCATAATTTCATCCTTCATTCCTTGCATTAATCTTTGTTTTTTTTAAATGAACGTTGAGTCTGGAGATGCATTTTCGGACGAAGTTAGGTGAGTTTCGGATGTGCATCTTCGGACTGTCTTGATAGTTTGAAACGTAACACTACTTTTCTGTTATTGGTGGTAATAGATATGGTGCACCCGAATATGTTTCCCAAAGCTATTATGAGTGCGGAGGTTTAACGGGTCGAAGTGAATCACGATGTTAAACTGAAAATGTTAATGATGATGTTCAACCGAATGATGTTGAGGAGGATGTTAAACCAGGTGTTCGACTAAACGTTGTATAGGTAGATGTCCGTGCACAATATACAAATAAAGAAATGTTTTTTGTTCGTGAACATATGCTATAATGGGTCCGTAGGGAGGCCGAAAATTGGGATTTGGCATTATATTGGAAGGTTTGGCAATGATTCAGATAGAAGACAAACATTTGTAACAATGGTATGCGAAAGAAGTGGCACATACTAATCAAATATTAGAAAGTTAAAACGAGATGACACTGGATCGAGAAAATGTGAGTACCCGTTTAAATTACACGGATATCGTATGGCGGATGAGACATGGAGATTTAATTTGATTTCCGATATACATAATCATGCCTTTGATGACATGTTATCTGACCATTCCATTGTATGTCGCCTTGTGTCGGAGGAGAGGGAACTTGTTTCAGACATGACATTAAACATGGTGGCTCCGAAAAACATACTCGCGTCTTTGAAACAGAAAAGACCTCTCAATGTTTCAAATATCAAGCAAATATACAATGTGTGTGCTCGAGACAACAAGGCGGTAAGAGGACCTAAATTTGAGATGCAATAACTCTTGAAGCTTTTGGAAGATGACAACTATGTTTCAAGGTTCAGAGTGTGTGAGAATAAAGTCACTGTTCGAGACATATTTTGGAGTCATCCCAATTTTGTCAAGTTGTTCAACACCTTTCCCACCGTGCTTATAATTGAATTGACATACAAAACAAACAAGTATAGGCTTCCATTTTTGAAAATTGTTAGTATTACTTATACAGAGAGGACTTATTCAGTCGGTTTTACATTTTTGGAATTCGAAAAAGAGGACAATGTTATATGGGATTTGAAAATGTGAAAGACTATGTTGAAGGACCAAGAAAACATACCACAAATCATAATCACCGATCGTGACATCGCACTGATGAATTTGGTTACAACGGTGTTTCCTACATCGGCCACATTACTTTATAAGTATCACATAACCAAAAAGGTGAGAAGTCGACTAAAACTTGTGGTTGGCACTAAACACATCAAAGGTGAGGACGCGAAAATAGCCAAACCTAGTGTCATGGTGTAAAAGATAATGGATGCATGGAATTGTATAATAAATTCTTCTACAACAAAATTATATGTCGAATCCGTAATACATTTCAGGAGGGTGTGTGTTAGATATCCAGATTTCCTGAAATATGTTGAGGGAACTATTTTGGACCAGGTTAAAGAGAATATTGTTTGTGCATGTACCGATCAGGTCAGACACTTTGGCAATACAACAACTAACAAAGTTGAATGTGAACATGCTAGAATGAAGAATCGGTTATAAAATAGTAAAGGTGGTTTTTGTCGAGATTGGGACGACGTGGGCCAAATGCTCTGAACCCAACATAATGAGATAAAAACATATTTTGGTGGGAGCATTACTGCGTTAAAACACCGCTTCAAAGGTGACATCCTTTATTCACAATTGGTTTGCAACATATCTCAGGCGGCGTTGAATTTTATTTTTCACAAAGCCAAGCGAGCGGATAAAACAGGTTCAAATAGCTCTAAGTGTGGATGTACACTTAGGAAGACTTAAGATCTTACATGTGCTTATTTAATTTCAAAGAAGTTGAAGCTTGAAAAGCCAATACGTATGGACAAAATTTGCACTCATTGGATACAGCTCCGTTTTGATGATGATGGTGTGACAAAAAATGATACAGTTCACCATGCTTGAACTGAAGACGAATGATGATTTGAAGGTGATGTGAAGTACCTTTTATCGTTACTCGACAAAGGGTCCGATTGAAGTGGATGCGACGATTCAAAGATTAGTCAAAGATATTATAAGAATGTTGTAACGTACCGAACCACCCGTTTTTAATAACATGTAATGTTAAATTTATGTCATGTTTAACTATGTAATGTTTATTTTGGAGGTAATTTATGTTGGTTTTCCATTCTGCCATTGTTTATGCCTGTTTCTGCTTTGATCTAACAAAGAATTTTTCGGAGATGCATCTCCGGAAATCTCACTAACTAATGAACTAAGAGGGATTACGAAGATGCATCTCCGAAACAACCTTTCACACATATAGAGAAACATCTCCAGATCAAATTTTAATAGAATAAGGGTTTCTCACAATTTTTCCCTCAATTATGTGTGAAAAAGGTGCTTTTAGAGATGCATCTTTAGACACTGAGGACATTTTAGTCCTTTCATGGTGGTGTGGGAGAACCCCTAAAGGTAGAAAGAGCAATCCCCTTATAAAAATATCAATCAAATCGTAGAATCTGGGCCATATTTCTTTAGTGTTTGGATTCTAAAATCCAAAATCTAAAGAACCCAGAGAAAAGAGGTGTAGTTGATGTCACTGGTAAATTCAACCATAAACAAACATAATGTACAATGCTGAACTCATTAAACAAATGCTATGAACATAAATACTTCGTTAAATCAAATCAATTTCAATGACACAGTATACAACAACACGAATAATACATCAATATTAATTAAAAACGTTAATTAAACACAGATAACATTATGGGTTAGACAACTAGTTACTTTTTTATCAGGTTCAGTCACGTACGACGCAATTTTATCAAATATACTGAGGTGAATCAAGTTTTAACACATCTGGTTAAGGTAATGTCTAACTTGATCAGTCTATTGGTGTGATACTTAACAAATATTAAAAATTAATTTTCAAATCATCATCATTTTGAAGTTACATGTTGGTAAAGAAAACACATTAATCATCGTCGATTGATGGACAATCAACCATCTTTCATGTGTCAGGGTGGTTGGAATGACAATTTATTTGATTTAGTTAGTATTTTAAATCATATAGTATAACATCGACACTAATCTTAAACAAATGAGGAAGACTCTCATTCTTATCATAATTTGCAACTAGGTTAGAGCTCTTTCTAACTAAGTACGAGTAAGAGCTCAATGTTTTTTTAATATAAACTTTAAATGAATCAAATACATTATTTTATATAAGTTCATGTGCATTCTAATTCATGGAATGTGTCGGTGTAATCTAAGTCATACAATAAAAACTGTTCTGGACTGGGCCAGCGCCTGCCTCGCTGTCGGGCAGGCCCAAGCCCAATGGCCAGCGGAAGCCCAACAAGGCCAAAGCCACATCCGTGTCTGGCACGTCCCGGTCCTCTTGGACGTCGGGCACGCGAGGTAAAGGCTGTTGGACAGGAGCATGTGCCCGACACCCACATGCTCCTCCCCGCAAGGACACGTTCTCTTGTAACTTCCCACTCCTGAAGGAATCGGCCTGCCCTACTTCCGAAGATTTAGGGACCGTTACACCAGGGCGAAGACCACGTACTGGTCTTCACTATGCCACGTAAGCCCGGCCAGTTACTTGGATTGGGCCTGGCAATCCAGCCCAATGCAAGTAACCGTTGGCCCCGCGCTGGGGGCCCTCTATAAATACCCTCTCACTTGAGAGGGTCAGGTTACACACACAACATATTCTAACTCTCACCTGCTTTTCTGTACTTGCTTACTCCCTTTCTTACTTGAGCGTCGGAGTACCTTGCAGGTACACCCCCCGCCGTATCATCATCACTGGAGCTGAAGTCCATACGACGTTGCTGGCCACTGAACAACTGTCTGATCCAGGTAAGATCAGTGGCGTCGTCTGTGGGAAACATTGCTTCCCCATATTTTCTTCAACGATAAACCAAAGCAATCCTTTCGTTCATCACCAGCATGGCCAATAACCCGTCAGAGAACAAGGTTCTGGACACCGTCCTCGCGCAACTCGAGAACGAAAACCATCGTGAGGACGCTGCTGCCCTCAATGTCGAAGAAGGCGACGCAAGAGATGGGCATACCGCCTCCCCAGAATCCCAAGACACGGCTTACGACGCCGCCCGCCAAGACGACCAGCAAGCCGTCTTTCAGCCAATTGCTCCTCCGCTTAATGCAGATTCAAGCACTGTGGCCCTATTTGCCTTGGTCAATCAGACCAACCAGCTAATCATGCACCAGAATCTCAGAATTGAAGCACTCGAGCGATGGCGGGCACGACGATCTTCCCCGCGAAGACATCCTCGCCCACCTTCACCTCGTCGTTCTCCTTCCCTGCGAATGACTCCTTCCGAAGAATCTCGAACCCCCTCACCGGTGCGCGAGGGCCGTCGGCCGCGCCTCGTACGCCCCCAACCGGCAATCTCCCAGAAGCGCCATCGTTCCCCACCTCGGAAGGAACCCAGGCCCTCCTCAACTACCAAGAAGACCAAGACCACCGAGGAGAGGCCGAGGAACCGCTCAAGGAATTCCCCTCCACGACAAGAACCTGGTCGACATCACCGATCCCCTTCGAGGTCCCCGGCCGGAAGCGACGACGACGACGACCAGATGACCCCCCTATCATGGGAGATCATGGACGCCCCAATTCCTGCGGGCATGGAGAAACCCCCACCACTGGGGACCTACGACGGCTTGGCCGATACCGACGATCACGTCAAAAGTTTTGAAGCCATGCTCGACTTCAGAAACGTCAGGGGAGCCATTAAGTGCAGGCTTTTCCCCACCACCTTGCGGAAGGGCGCCATGACTTGGTACAAGGGTCTGGCTCCCGGGTCGATTACATCCTAGAAGCAACTAAGACAACACTTCACCAAACACTTCACAGCGTCTCGTCGACACCCGAAGACGGAGGCTGCACTAGAGAGCATCTTCCAAGGGAAGAACAAATCTTTCAGAAACTACATTGAGAGATTCAACAGGGAAGCTGTCGAGGTTCATACAACCGACGACATGAAGAAGTATTTAATCATTCACGGACTACGTTTTGGATCCGATTTTTCCAAGTCCGTGGACCTCCGCAGACCTCGCCGTCTGTAGGACCTCCTCCAACGAGCTCAGTCGTACATCGAGCTCGAGGACTCAGAGGCAGCGCAGATCGCCCTCGAGTCGAGGCGGAAGGAAGGCCCCCGCGGCCATAAAGAAGAAGACTCCCCTCCCCGACGAGGAGGAGAAAGAAAGAAAGAAAACCGCCCCCGGGATCCTCGTGAACCACACGGACCAGCTAGCCGGTTCACGGAATACACCCCGCTCAACGCTCCGCGCGCGCGAATCCTCTCCGAGTGCTCCAACTCGGAATTTCTTAAAGGAGGCGTCCGCTTTCCGAAGCCAATGACCCCCAAATCAAACACGGACAGGTCCAAGTATAGCAGGTTCCACCGAAGCCATGGACATGTCACGGAGGACTGCATCCATCTCAAAGATGCAATTGAGATCCTGATCAAGGAAGGGCACTTAAAGAAATACGCCCAGAAGAATGACACTCCTCGTCCCAGTTCCCGGGAAGCCCAAAACGTCGAGGAGACGACACCTCCTCCCGACGAGAGTCGGCTTCAGGTCGCCCTCAGCGTCACTCGACCCGAAGACTTCTTTGTCCCCGAAGGCATCGAGGACCAAGAAGCAGTTCGCAGCATGTGGGTAAACTTCCCCCATGAAGACCCCGTCGCTGCCCGCAGCACATGGGAAGGTTTCTCCAAGACTATGGTCATCTCCGGGGTGGTTACAAGAAGGTGTCTGTCGGGTCGATCAAGCGGAAATTTGACGAACTGGAGTCCGCAACATCGGCGAAGACCACTACTCTCGAGAAGGTGCAAGGGAAATCAAACCCTATCACCTTCTACCTTGAAGAGCTCCCAGGCGGAGCGCACAACGCCACCATCCCCCTCTTGGTCAGGGCACAGATGACGGATTTTGACGTTCGGAGGATCCTCGTCGACCAGGGAAGTTCGGTCGACATCATGTATGCCCATCTGTTCGGGACTCTCCAGCTCGACGAGAGACATCTGACCCCGTACGTCGATTCAGATCTGCAGGGGTTCAACGACACCACCACCAGACCATGGGGCTACGTTGAACTGATGGTCACATTCGGGGCCGAAGACACCGTCTGCCAAGTGAAGACCCGCTTCCTGGTGGTTGAATTCCCATCCCTTTACAACTGCATCCTCGGGAGGACCACCTTGGCTGAACTCACAACAGTGCCATCAACGGTCCACCTCAAGATGAAGTACTACACGACCAGGGGACGTGTAGTTACGATGCACGGGGACATAGACGCAGCCAGGAGGTGCTTCGACGCTGCGATCAAAGGCATGAGTTCCATCGGCACCAAGCCCATGACCGGAGCAAAGCCATCCACGGACACCGTACAGAGGCCTCTCCCGCGCGTCAACGTGGTCGACCTCGACAGCAGGTTCCTGGACGAGCACGAAGAAGGTGGAGCAGCGGACCTCGACCTCCAGGCAGAAAACAACGGGCGGCCTCTCCACCCAACGCGCCCCATCCCATACGGAGACTTTGAGCTCGTGGCCCTCGGGGACGATCTAGACCGTAACGTGAAGATTGGCACCGGGATCCCCGACCCGGCGAAGGAGCAGCTGAAGGCATGTCTCCGGGAGAACGCTGATCTGTTCGTATGGAGCGCCTCCGAGATGCCTGGCCTTGACCCCGAGGTGGCTTGCCATCAGCTCGCAGTAGATCCGGCCGCTAGGGCCATAGTTCAACGTAGGCGTAAGCAGTCCCTCGAAAAAGCGGAGGCTGCTGAAAAAGCTGTAAAAGACCTCCTAGAGGCGAATTTTATTTTGGAGGCCAGGTACACAACCTGGCTGTCCAACGTTGTACTCGTCAAAAAGAATAATGGAAAATGGAGGATGTGTGTTGACTATACTGATCTTAACCGGGCATTGCCCGAAAGACTGTTATCCTTTGCCTAACATCGACCACCTGGTCGACAATTCTGCAGGTTACAAACTATTATCCTTTATGGACGCCTACTCGGGATACAACCAAATTCCCATGGATAAGGTCGACAAACAACACACGACCTTCATGACCGAGTCGAGCAATTACTACTATAACATAATGCCCTTCGGCCTGAAGAACGTCGGTGCGACCTACCAACGGGTGATGAACAAGGTTTTCCAAGCTGAAATCGGCGACATGCTCGAGGTCTATATGGACGACATGATCGTCAAATCTGCAGAGGAAGTCGACCATGACGCGCACCTCAAGAAGGTGTTCGACCCAGCGAGGAGATGCCGCATGAGGTTCAATCCCGACAAATGCACCTTCGGCGTTCGGGCAGGTAAGTTCCTCGGCTTCTACCTCACAGAGCGAGGAATCGAGGCCAACCCCGACAAGTGTAGGGATTTCTCCAAGATCCCTACTCCGGACTCGAAGAAGTCAATACAATCATTGAACGAGATGTTCACCGCCCTCTCCCGCTTCGTCGCCAAGTCCGCACAATACGCGCTTCCGTTTTTCAAACTTCTTCGATAAAAAGTGACGTTTGAATGGAGCGAAGAATGCGAGCAGGCACTCCTCCACCTAAAATAAGTCCTATCGCGACCCCCGGTCCTCTCACGGCCTGATCACGGGGAGACATTATTCTTGTATCTCGCAATCACGAGTGAAGCGGTCAGCGCCGTCCTCATCCGGGAAACCCCGGACGGGCAGAAACCGATTTACTTCACGAGTAAAGCCCTCCAGGGCCCAGAGCTCAGGTATCAGCAGATAGAGAAAGTCACCCTGACCCTCGTCACCGCAGCCAGGAGGCTGCGCCATTACTTCCTAGCCCAAACTGTCGTCGTAAGGACCGAACAACCTATAAGGAAACTCCTTGGACGACCAGATATGGCGGGGAGGATGCTCAGATGGTCGCTCGAACTCGCCGAATTCGACATCCAATACGAGGGAAGGAAAGCCCCGAAGGCTCAGGTATTGGCCAACTTTGTGGCGGAGATGACCATCCCGGAACCTACGACCAATGGATCCCAAAAGTGGACGATCTATGTCGACGGAGCATTCAACACGAAGGGGAGCGGGGCGGGCATTATCCTCGAAAACGAGGAAGGCATCCTGATCGAGGTATCCCTCGAACTATCCTTCCCAACGTCGAACAACGAAGCAGAGTACGAGGCTTTCCTCGCCGGGCTTCGGTTGGCCGAGGACCTCGGTGCCAAGGAGGTCAAAATCTTCATCGACTCCCAGCTCGTGGCCTCGCAAGTCCGAGGAGAATACCAGGCCAAGAACGACAGCCTCATCGAATACTTGACCTTGGTGAAAGAAAAGATGAAAAAATTCACCTCCGCGGAGGTAACCCACATCCCTTGCGAGCACAATACCCGAGCGGACGTCTTGTCCAAGTTGGCAAGCACAAAGAAGAAAGGCGAAAACAAATCTGTCATACAAGAAGTGCTTTCCCGCCCGAGCATTGACAAACCCGTTCCGGCGGCAGACGTGAACGCCATCGGGGACAATAATTGCTGGATGACCCCGGTATATGAGTACCTCACGACGGGCAAACTGCCCGAAGATCCCAAGGAAGCGGGGATGGTGAAGCGGCGGGCGTGCTCGTACGTGATAGTCGAGGATAAACTGTATCGGTGAGGGTTTTCTATTCCCCTCCTCAAGTGTGTCGAGGAAACCAAGGTCTCCGGCATACTCCAGGAAATCCATGAGCGAATTAATGCACAACACCTCGGTGGACGATCGTTAGCCCGTAAAGCACTTTGGGCAGGGTATTACTGGCCCACCATGCAACAAGACGCCAAGGAACACGTCAAGAAGTGCGATAGATGCCAGCGACACGGGGACACGCACCTCGCTACTCCTAACGAGCTCAAAACATTGTCCTCCCCGTGGCCGTTTGCGTGGTGGGGGATGGATATCCTCGGACTTTCGTCGTGGGATCGTATCAAAACAAATACCTCATTGTCGGGGTGGATTATTTTACAAAGTGGATCGAGGCAGAAGCGTTGGCCAAAATCACGGCCTTCAACATACTACGTTTCTACAAGAGGAACATCCTCGCCCGATTCGGCGTGCCCCAAGCTATTGTCACCGACAACGGAGCACAGTTCACCGACAGGAACTTCCAAGACTTCGTCACCAAACTGGGCACGAAGCATCACTTCACGTTGGCCGACCACCCTCAAACGAACGGGCAAGCCGAAGCGGTGAACAGAATAATCCTCCGAGGACTGAAACGTCGATTAGGCGACGCCAAACAACAGTGGGTCGAGGAGCTACACAGCGTCTTTTGGGCCTACCGAACAACCTCGCATTCCACGACCGGGGAGACCCCTTTTTGTCTAACCTACGGAACGGAAGCGGTGATCCCCGTGGAGATCAGGGAACCCTCGAGGAGGACGGAGGCCCCCCTCGATGGAGACGCGAACAACGAAGCCCTTAGGGAAGAGCTCGATTTTGTCGAGGAGACGCGTTCGGGCGCTTCTCTCCGAGAAGCTTCACTTAAACAGAAAATAACTTTACGTTATAACGACAAAGTTATCAAACGTGATTTTCAAGTAGGCACCCTCGTCCTACGAAGGAACCATAAAGATTCGCGGAAAGACAAACTCGCCGCGAACTGGGAGGGCCCGTACCGCGTCCGCGCGAAGACGGGGACATGAACCTACTTCCTCGAAAATCTGCACGGGGAAGAACTTGCTCGACCATGGAACGCTGAGAAACTCAAACAGTACTACAGTTAAACACTGCCCGCGACTTACTAGCATCGCGGTTACGGGGACGCACTAGGGTACAAGCGCGACACCCCTATAGAGAACACGATGATCAAAGGCCGCATTGTGTGTGCGCGAGGACTTTTGATCCGACGAGGATACCTCGATCGAGCTCCGCCTTCGTTGTACCAATCAGGAAGAACACCCAGCTCGCGATGGGAAGTTCACGCCACGAAGCTAAGACCTCGACCGAGCTCTTAGCCTCGTTGAAGGTCGAAATACACTTCCGGTCACTCGACCAGCTCTCCACGCAGTCGAGGATTATCGAAGTCGAGCAAGCCCCAGAATCTCTATACTTAGACAAAAATAAACAAAGTATAGCAAATACAATAACATAACACGCAAACAAAATAAGTAAACATCACACACATATAAACGCAACGATCAAAATATAAATCCGGGCAAGAAGCCCATTGTACAAATATTACAAGTATTCCAAAAGCCCTTGGCACGCAGGCCGGGCAAACAAAAGAAACAAAATGAAATGGCTCGCAGGCCAAGAAAAACAAGAAAATAGAACCTATTCCGCAGCCGTCCCCTCTGGCTGCTCATGCATGGTCGCGTCCCCGTCAACCTCTTCCTCTACCACCGGCCGTATGATTCGACCATCAACCACGTCGTACTCGGAGTGGGATCCCTCCGTAATAAGGCCAGAGTTGAGGATCTGAAGCTGCTGCACAGCATTCTTGAAGCCTATTTCAGCGGCCACAAGGCTGTCCTGCTCAGTCTCTTGGAGTTTAGCAATCAACGCTGCCCGCGACATCAACAATCTATCTTCCTCGGTTTCTTCCTCGACGGGGCGAGCAGCATCTTCCAATTCAGCGACCTTCTCCAAGAGGTTTTTCCTTCCCTCCTCGGCTTTTATCCACTTCTCCTCAATCTGTTGCAGGTTTTCGGCCTGTTGCTTCTGATGCTCGGCCTGAACTCGGTTCAGTTCTTTGCACTCAGCCAGCTCCTTGCCCACTTTTGTCAACTCGACAACAACGGACTGGAACCTCTCTTGCAGCCCGGTCAGCTCGGCTGCTGGATAAGTCTCGTCATTCAAGATTAAAGTCGTCGAACAAACTCGCATAACGGCGGACAAGTCCTCAAGCAGGGCTTTCCTCCTCGAAGCTTGAGGAGCACCCAGGACGGCCTGGACTTCGGCAGCAGGGATACCTGGAGAGTTGGCACCCGAGAAGAAGTGGGGCCTCAAGTGACAAGGAGGAAGTATGAACTTCTCAGAGGGAGGACTGTTCTCAACCGTCAGGTCGACGTCCACCTGCCCGTCTGTGCGCTGCCATTTCGGAGACCCTTGGCTACTGGGAGACTGACTCCCTTGGGGAGAGGTCGAAGAATCCGTGGGCACTGAAGTCGTGGCAGGATGTTGTGCTCGGAGTTGTTCGACCCGACCCTTTTTCGAAGCACGGGTGTTTTTCAGTTTCTTGAGACGCTCCTCGGCACTCGACATCTTACCTGCATAGAAAACAAAGAGGTCAGTAATTCGAAAAGTAGGACGAAGGGAAAGGCAGGTCGGGGAGGCTACCCCACCTAACAGCTCGAGAGCCTCCTCGTCAGAAAACGTCTCGAGGAGAGCCCTAGTGTTGATCAATCGACGCTTCGTTAAGACCTCCCCGTCGTCGCCCAGAAGGAAGTCCCCGTTCGGCGTCACGAACTTGGCTTTGTTAAACCCACCGACGAACTTGACTATGGCCTCATGAGCTAAGCGATCCCCTTCACAGAGTTTACCAGGGCTGACAATATAGTTGTTCGTTCCCCTCTTGAAGTGTTCTTCAGTCCAAAACAACGGGAACCTGGGCACAAGGACCTCCTCTCGCCGCCCATCTACTTCTTCGACGACCCGATGGTACACTGAATTGATGGCCTCAAGTGTGACCAGCCTCACGAGGTAGTACCGGTACTTGAAATCTCGCACAGAGTCCATATAAGTGTGAAACAGGCTGCTCACCTGCTTGAAGGACGCCCAGCCATGCTTGCCGTCGAAGGCCTGCCGTTGAAGATGGAAAATGCGAAAAAATAGGGGCACAGTCGCCCCGATCCTCAGGTATTTGTACACGAGCTTGAAAGCCCTGATGAAAGCGAGAGAGTTAGGGTAGAGTTGAGAAGGGGCCAAATGCAGCCAGACAAACACTGACTGCTGAAAATCCGTGAAGGGCAAACGCCACCCCACCTTGTCGAACATAAACTCGTATACGGGAAACCGCATCCCGCTATATGTCGAGCATATTCAATGATGTGGCAAAGGCCTGAACACGTTCCACGTCTTCGATGAACCCACTAGACGGTGCTCGACGGTGCAAAATATGCGGCCTCGTCCAAATCGATAAACTGGGAGATCATGTTTACAGCCTCCTCGCAGGCCCAGTCGTCGGGTGACCTCTCCCCGGTGCTGGTCGTCTCCGCCATAGGTGAGTCGGGCTCGTCGTAAGTATCTAAAGATCCCTCAGCCACTTGCGATACGTCCATTTACCTGAAAAGCAGAAGGAAATGGTGAATTCGATGACCCATATCAAATCCACCCCTCCACCGCTGATCAAGTGAAAGGGCAAGGAAGGAACATCGGGAAGCGCGAACCCGCGACCGTCCTCAGGTCTGCGGGGAGCGGCGTTGGGCGGGACCCCGAGATATTCGACCCACGTCCCCGTGACATTCTTCGTGTCCCCGGGGATTTCGTCAGCTATCCCCGGGAGACTCAACAAAAGAACTGAGAGATGTTCATCTCACGACCCTGAGACATTCTTCAGGTCCTCGGGGATTTCATCGTCTCTCCCCGCGAGATTCAACGAGTAAACTAGGAAATTCCGCCGTTTTCGCCGGATATTTCGTGATTTCCATGGGAACTTCATCAGTTCACCATAGATTCACCCTACAAATGCAAGCAAAAGAGGAAAAAAGAGAGAAACTACTTCAAATGTACTTCCGGTAGGGTTCCGGTGCGGCTATCGGCGGCGGCGAACGGTGGTTGAAGAGAGAACGAAAGAGGGGAAAGTTTGAGCAAAGGGGGAGCGAAAACGGAAATGAAACGAGATGAACCCTATTTATAAGGGTCTCACGAGTCTCGAGGGCTCCTAGGCAATCGATTACGCTACCCTAGCGTAGCCGCCCTAGGCAATGATGAGATGCGACACGTGGCACACGCTCTCCCACGCATGTCGCTTCATTCCCCAACACGCGACCTTCTGTCCTCCTCGGTTCAAGCTTCCCGTATCCCCGCAACGTCGCCCAGACTCGACCAGACTAGCACAAGCGAGTTGACTTATTTCTACCCGCTTGACCAGCCGCTCCTCGTTCAAAATCCCTTCCTCGACGGGATACTTCCTCGACATGGTGCTGATCCTTATGTCATTACTCTGACACCGCAGAGCAACGACTTGGGGGGGCTCCTGTTCTGGACTGGGACAGCGCCTGCCTCGCTGTCGGGCAGGCCCAAGCCCAATGGCCAACGGAAGCCCAACAAGGCCAAAGCCACATCCGTGTCGGGCACGTCCCAGTCCTCTTGGACGTCGGGCACGCGAGGTAAAGGCTGTTGGACAGAAGCATGTGCCCGACGGGCACACCTCTCCCCGACACCCATGTGTTCCTCCCCGCAAGGACACATTCTCTTGTAACTTCCCACTCCCGAAGGAATCGGTCTGCCCTACTTCCGGAGATTTAGGGACCGTTACACCAGGGCGAAGACCACGTGCTGGTCTTCACTACGCCACGTAAGCCCTGGCAGTTACTTGGATTGGGCCTGACAATCCAGCCCAATGCAAGTAACCGGAGCTGAAGTCCATACGACGTTGCTGGCCACTGAACAACTGTCTGATCCAGGTAAGATCAAAAACCATATGATTAACACGTTTGAGATTATAAAATTCAAAACATGCAAAACATTCTCTCAAAAGGGGTTCGAATTATATGATCAAAAACATGAAAAACACCCTCTACATGTGTCTAGATTCTATGGGTTTATATTATTTAATCTGAACTTGTACTTTACAACAAAATGCATGTTTTATTGACATTGAACCTTCAAAATACACAAACAAACATTAACCATATTATAACCTTAAAAAAGTAATATTATAACACAAAATATAACCATAACCATAACCAAAATACACAATATATCATATCATTTACAAATAATACATAACACCAACAAATCTTAAACAAAATACATCCTAATATGTGGCTTGCGAACTACTCCTCTTCCTCAACCACTTTATTTAAAAGGCACTCTTAGCTACCTTCACAATCTCATGAACAATAGCGTGCACATTAGTGCTTTTCTGTACAATCTTATTAGATAGTAATTCTGATGAAAAGTTTCGGATAAGCGCACATGCAGGAACCAGACTACGTGCACTGCCACCATTGTCTACTATTACATTCTCTGCAAGTACTTCCTCCTTAGGTTGTACCAACAATTATCCTTCTAGTGTGGGAAGCAGGTAGAGATGTGATATCTGAATATACCACCTCGTGTATCCCGCCTCCGTATCACAATCTTATATGATATTGGCGCCTTGATCCTCTATAGACACCACATGACCCCGATACTTAGTATACATCTGATCAAACCATTCTCGAGTGATTGTAGGCCCACAAGAGACAACAAGATGTCAACGAATACCATGCACGTATGCAAACTGATGCAAGACTCACTCGGTATAATATCAGACCATACACAATCTGCATATGATCAAACTAGACCAAAAGCATATGTCATTCAACAGACATGTGGCACAGCGAGTGTCGTAAGAGCCGATCCACACATCTTGTGTTAGTAGCCGATCCACACGCTCTCGATACAATTTTGTAAGAGGATGTCATTTAGTGGGAATGAATAAGTTAGCACGAGGTTCCATCTCCGTGTACTCAAGCTCATACTCCCACCCGCCAATACTGGAAAAATGTTTATAGGACATGCCTGCAGCAATGTATACTAATCAGGAAACAACATTAAATAAAATACTTTTAACATCTAATGAAATAATTACATGCATATGTTGCTCCAAGCAGTTTCATACATTCTGCTAGATGCCTCTTCCTAAATCACTGCAACAGTACCCCAAGAATAATCACCAACCATATCTAGATCTCTTAAACACTCGAAATACACCAAGTGAGCGTGGTGATGCCATGTCTTTGAAAATGGTAAAGCCCACTAAATAAAGGAAATACGTTAGGGTGGCGTACTGCCTATGTAGGTAATATGATCAGATGCACTAAACTCAAGAATCCAAGGGCTAAGATATGATGAATGAGAGAGTAAAACATATGAATTATCGGTGTGTGTAACCAAAGCATTAGAACCAGAGTTTTAATTACTTTAACATTACCTGAGGAAATCGTTGTAGCTTGCAGAAGAGCCATGAAGGGAAGATGTGGTCTGAATAATGTCTAAATGATCAACTTGAGTGCATTCACCTGACGTGTTGATCTGCAATGCAACTTCAATTATCGGTCAATAATATGCTTGAGTCGGTTACAATGCTCACACTTGGGACAGGGTTTGGAGTTAGAGATGACCTTTTCCGAAAGAGATTCGGATTATTTCAAAGTGATGGAGGGGAAGCAAAAGACTAAAGTGAAATTTTTGCAGGTACTCAGAGATGAATAACAGATGTATTAGAGATATCTGAAACACCGGCAGAACTCAAAATTAGCTCACGAGTATTAAAGTACTTCTAGGCAAGCCATATAGAGCAATGGACATGAAGAAGGTGTTGTGTTGTTCATGTTCCTCCTTTTGTTCAGTTGTAGTGTTTGTGGCAGATGTAGAAGCTCATAAACATCATAAAGTGCAAAATAAATGCTACCAATATATGTTGACGAAAGATCAGTTTAATATCAGGGTGAAGTGTGGACTTGATAACAATGCACAACTGGCCATCGATTTGTTCCCATTTTGGTTACTGGATCAGATTTTGTAGTGAGATGGACTTTGTAACATTGATCAATAATCCATAATTTGATGTCACCGGTCCAACTATTGTACTTGGAATCATTCAATTTCTCAATAAAGAGGGAGAGATGACGTACTTGGTAATTATACTCTTGGAAACCTTGACAATTCCAATAGCAACCATGTGTATCACAGAAGAGAGAAACTCGCAAAATATGAATGTTGTGATGAATCTGTGTAGTATGCGAAATTTTGTGTAAAATCATAACCAAAGTCACATTCTGGATGTTTAACATCCAACAGTTTACAAGTTCCAAATAAAATGGTTAGGATATATAAGCCTTCTAGAAGTGATCAAAATTGTGAGTTGCTTTTGGCTTTTGCAGAATATGCAGAAGAAACTGAATAGAAGAAAATGAAAAAATACAAGAAAATGTAGAAAATGAATAGAAGGAATCATTAATCATGATCATTATATTATAAAAGAAACATAATTTGAGTATAGAGAGATTATGAACATAAGATGAAATAGCTAAAGAATGGTATCTGTCAAACTTTTCCATTGATATTATAAGAACATATATACAAGAATAAACATCAAATATTAGACTCCAACCTCCTACAATTACTCAAGAATAAACTTCTAATGTTAATCCTAAAAACATTCCTACAATAGTTAATTCCTATCAATCGGTCAAAAAGATCTTTGATATGTTGAGATTTCCTCATCTATATATCTAAAAAAATGGAGATTACAGCTTCTATAACACATATTTAACAATATTTCTGATAATCCTACCTCAAGTTGGTGCATCAAAATTCTAAATGCCCAATTTGTTGAGGAAATAATAGAGAACTGTGAGATGCTCAATGCCTTGAGTTTCTTTTGGCTTTTGCAGAATATGCAGAAGAAACTGCGCAAGCCCTTCATACATTTTCATGCTAGCATTACTGCATTGTTCCTGTAAAGTCTCATGCTAAATAAGTTTGGATCTGCAAAACATGTCGAGTGCCAAACAGAGGCAATGAGTGTAAGAATTGTCATTCAATTTCGATCCAATTGTGGTGAGCTATTTGCAACTATTCCATCTTTAGTACACAAATCATCAGATTTCACCATCTCTCGTCTTGTATCCAATTATTTTTCTCTTTTGGCCCTGTAGGACCTTCCTCGCCATACAGTTCCACTGGAAGCTTGTTAAACAAGTTTCTCATTGAAGACTGAAGCATGGGAGGAAGCGCGTTGATAATCTTATCCAACTCAGTTTTTGAATCATAAACAATTTTGGGACCCCACTCTCTCATAAACTGCAACCAATTAGGTTCAGCGACAGCATTTCCGAGATATTCAGCCGCAAAAATCTCATAATGGATACTTGAATCCACGTAAAAATTACTACGAACAGCATCGTTCCTAATGCCAAGCCCTAGTTTTGAAGACCCTTGGATATATGTTCCAGGACGAGGGTAACTTGCATGTCCGCTTTTTGATGAGTAAACCATTGCTTTATTGCCATCAATATAATCCAAGTCACACGCGTCCACCCATTCGCCGCCACTGTGCTGCGAGAAGTATATACTATAGAGTTCTCCGGCGAAGTTGCATATACGAAGCGTGAAATGCTCCCAGTCGCCAACATGCTCTCCAATCTTGTTCAAAGGTATATTCTTAAGTCCAATTTTCAAAGTGGCTGGCCCATTGAAGGGGCAAAATATCCACATTGCAATGTCTGTAAAAGTCCCACCAAGAGCTGGTTTCACATGAATATAAAGCTTTGCACTATTTATGTCCCCGCGTTTGACGAAATCCCTCCGATCATCACTGGGCAGGTCTATCCAAAATTGGCCATCATTTGACCCTCCGCAAGGTAAATTTGAGCCGGCTGCATCGATTCCCTCTCCAGCAGACACACCCTTTCGGTACAAAAGGGCTCCATTGTTGAAAAACCAATCAACAGAAGAAGGCAAGTAAATTTCCTCAGGATGAAAGAAAAGAGTAGGACCATAATGCTCAATAAGTGCGTGAATTTGTTGCAAATTAGGCATTGATGGTAGCGCAGGATTCAGATTCTTCAAGCATGCAACATGGTCCTCTTCTCCATTGCTCAAACCGCTAGTGCAGAGAAAACTCCCAACAGAAACACCTTTCCCTAGCATGCCACGATCACAAGGCCTCGAACTCCATACCTGAAATGAAAACTCTGGATTTCTAGAACTAACGGCAAATACCACCCGATAAGGTTCACATTTGTCAGTTAGATCGGCACGAACACAACACATTTCATCCAACTCAGGCTTGTTCGGTTTATTTGTAACAAAGTAGCCAACAGCCTTGTAACCTTCGGGAGGTTCAGGTAGCCAGAAGTAACCGCATCCACTTGAAATTTCAAGACTGTCAGGCTCATTTGAACTCCAAACTAACTTAAAATCAATAGGATTCCTCAGAGGAGGTAACTTTTCCTCGTTAGTTCCGGACAAACAAGTTCGTGTTTCCTTCGCGACAAGTACAAAACCCCGTAAAGGCCTGTCACTTGTTTGACAATAGTGACCAAGGATATCGAAACTGTCAGGTATTCCCACAGGCTTGTAAAATATAACAGCTTTTTTTGAGTCTAATATAGCACTGCTCCAAATGAATTCAAACCTTGGGACCTTGAAAACCTCTATTTCACCAAGATTCACAACTCCTGATGCAAAACCTTGTCCTGATATGACATAAACCGAATAATAAATTCACACAAAAATGCAAAATTGACATTGATATCATGAAAAAAATCATATTTTTTCGGTGACCCAGTAATGAATTCACAGGAAAAATACTAACCTTGAGGCCATTGAGGGAGGGGAGAAGGAAGAGAAAAGATTTGAGGGTGATTTGAAAAGGATTGATCGAATGTAATTGAATTCCAACAAAAGCACGTGGAGCCAAACATCTCCACTGCTCATAGATCGCACACTTGAAACATTTCTTGATTTACCGAGACTTTTTCATTTGGTTTTTTTCGACAATTGTTTTCCCTCGAGGAATCTACGACGATGTTCTTTTTGTTTTTGTTTGAAAAATACTCTGTCATATGCTATAACTCCCTTTGTTTAAAGATTAGTTAGAATGATACTGCACAATGTTCATTTCTAAATATTTGCTTGGTAAATTTACAAACAAAAAGCATTTCATTTTGATGGAAATTAATTTTAAATTAATTAGAAAACTCTCATATATTATACAGTAGAAATTTAATGTTCAAATAAACATGTCATAAGGATCACATAGTTATTTTTTTTCAATAATTAGAGGTATTAATTACTCTCTCAGTTTTTTTTTAATAAAATTTGAGTATAATAAAAATAAAATAATCCACTTTATTTCTCCCTCAATAATCAATACAAAAAGAAGCAAAATAATTTTATTGGATTGAAGTTCACTAAAAGTTTAAATCTAATATATAGCATATCATAGATTTATTTTCAAGTCTCGTTCTAAAGCATAAATGAAAACTTGTAAATAGTTATGCAGAAATATCAGATGAACGTATGATCGAACGTGCGACCGAGATTAAATATTTGTTTTCACTGACTTATTTGAGTTTATCTATTAATATATGTTTTGTAATACTATTTGTTTGAAAAAATTTATGAAAACAACTTATGATATTGTTCATAATGTTTTTCAACTTATTATTATAAAATTTTCAAGATAACTAAACTTTATTTTCGTATATTAATTCAAAATACATAATATAATATAATATAATATAATTAAATGTTCTGGACTGGGCCAGAGGCTGCCCAACTGTCGGGCACGGCCCAACCCAGCTCCTCGTCAGGGAGAGTCCAATGAAAACCCAACTCATCAACTCACACGGAGAGCACTCACGCGCCTTCCCCATGGTCTCCACGTGCTCACCACGCGGGGACACGTCATCAGCCAACTACCCGTGTCCGAAAGAACAGGTCATCCACCTTTCGAAGTTCACGGGGCAGTTGACGCAGGACGAAGATCACATACTAGTCTTCCCTACGCCACGTAGATCCTGTCAGTTATTCGTATTGGGCCTAATGATCCAACCCAATGCGGATAAGCGTTGGCCCAGCGCTGGGGGCACCTTATAAATACCCTCTTTCACTAGAGGGTCAGGTATTCTAAATTCTACATTTTTTTGTACTTGTTTTCTCTCTCTCTCTCTCGCTGAAACTTACTTTAGCATCAGAGTGCCTTGCAGGTACACCCCCTCCTCTTCTCCACCACCAGCGAACTAGAAGCTCACGACGTGTTGCTGACTGCTGATCTCTTTCTGATCCGGTAAGATCAATAATAATAATAAAATTATTAATGTTGGTTTATTAAAATATAATAGGCTTTTTTAATATCTCGTGGCATAGTCCTTTTAGCTAAATAATTTTATAAAAAAGTTTAGGGAAATTCTCTTTCCATTATATGGGGTGCGCCCAACACACATGAAAACCCAAAAGTATCTTATTAGTGTCTGAATATCTTCGAACGCACTTAAAATCACAACAACCTTTGTAATTTCTGATAGTCACCCCATTTTGAACAAAATATGATCTAGAGATATATCTTCGTATATTATTTGGGGTGTATTCAGAGATGCATCTCTGGAAGTCCCCTTGAATGGTTTCAAGGCAATAACATTGTCCGAACATTTAAATTTTTTAAGGTCAACGTATATTTTAGTTCATTTTAGGCCATAAATTAAAAAACAAATACATTAATTGATTCAAACATGATACACATACATTAAAAAAGTCACACATTAATTAAAGTAGGGTTAAATATACAATACCCCCCTGCAATGTTAGCGATTTCTCATTTTAGCCCCTGTAAAATTTTTTTTTTAAACACCCCCTCGTAATATCCAGATTCCCTCACTTAGGCCCCTGGCTGCCACATGGCAGCAAAGATTCCTTTCTCTTTGTTTGCGTGGCAGCCACGTGGCATTTTTTATATTATTTTATTATTTTTTTTATTTTTTTATTTTTTTTATTTTTTATTTTATTTTTTTTTTATTTTTTTTATTTTTTAAAAAAAAAATTTTTTAATTTTTTTAATTTTTTTTTAATTTTTTTAATTTTTTATTTTATTTTTTTTATTTTTATTTATTTTTATTTTATTTTTATTTTTTTTAATTTTGTTTTATTTTTTGTTTTATTTTTTATTTTTATAATTTTTTTTCTTTTTTTTTTATTTCATTTTCGCCTTGCAACCGATGTAAAAACATACATTTTAAGAAAGATAGCATACATTTTACATCGGGCCAGAAAGGAAACCGATGTAAAAAAAAAACATTTTACATCGGCCCAGAAAGGCAACCGATGTAAAAACATACATTTTACATCGGGTCAGAAAGGCAACCGATGTAAAAACATATATTTTACATCGGACTTAATAGTCAACCGATGTAGTAGATGTATTTCACATCAGACTTAATAGTCAACCGATGTAGTAGATGTATTTCACATCAAACTTAATAGTCAACCGATGTAGTAGATGTATTTTTCACATCGGACTATGGCCCGATGTAAAATGTCTTTGATTTACTACATCGCTTGACTTTACATCGGACCCAGAACCGATGTAAAATGTGTTTTTCGCCCGATATAAAAAGTCTTTTCTGCACTAGTGTAATTTTTAAAATAAAAATTTGTTTAAAATAGAATTAAAAATAAAAATTAGGTCCAAAAACGAATATATATATATATATATATATATATATATATATATATATATATATATATATATATAAATAAAAACGAAAAAGAAATAAAAAAAAAGAAAAAAAATTAAAAAAATTATAATAAAAACAAATAAAACAAAAAAGTAAAAAAAAAATTAAAAAAATTTAAAAAAAAAATTAAAAAAAAATAAAAAAAATTTAAAAACAAATAAAATAAAATAAAAAAAATAAAAAAATAAAAAAATAAATAAATAATAAAATAATATAAAAAATGCCACGTGGCTGCCACGTAAGCAAAGAGAGAGGAATCTTTGCTGCCATGTGGCAGCCAGGGGCCTAAGTGAGGGAATCTGGATATTACGAGGGGGTTTTTAAAAAAAAAACTTTACCAGGGGCTAAAATGAGAAATTGCTAACATTGCAGGGGGGTATTGTATATTTAACCCATTAAAGTAAAATCAAGATGTATCTACCATACATAACTTGTTCTGAAAATACTAAAAAAAACAATACAACCAAATATAAACTACTGAGTATGTCTAACTCCTCGGCTTCGCCGCCTGTACTGCAAGGCATTTTGTGCCTCGACAATAATGTCTTCTAAGAGGGTCAACCGGGGATTGCCTTCCTCAAAATGTCATGTCTCTATGTCCGATCTCGCCATATCCATAATACACCGACAAACGCTGCATACGTCTTAGGTGTGGTCTACCCTAAGCCTCAAGTACCTCCCGATTAGATGGCCCAGGTGGTCTGTTAGACGATGGCAATGATCTAGAAGGGGGGTTGAATAGATCACTAATTTTTAAACAGAATCGACACTTAAAAATTGTTTTCAAAAATGTGCGGAAGAGGCCGGGGAAATAAATCGTCTCAACGAACCGTTATTGGTAAGATCCGATATGCGAAACCGAATGGAATTAAATCCAATGAGAAAACGAATCAATAATTTTCCAATTAATCAATACAAGTAATGATCGCTTTATTTTATCCTATTTCCAATTACTTGCGAAATGTAAACTTGAATTGACAATATCAGAAACAGTCTGTGTGCGATCAATTCGTCGAACACTTGGTGTGCAAAACACCCCAAGTTGAATTTCCTATGTAATACTAGTGCAGAATTTTTCACAATTACAATCCAAGTGATTGTAATGAGTTTTCAAAATAGGGTTTCAGCACCACACAACAGTGGAAATTTATCGAACAATTGATATTACACAAACGTGAACAACACAAACTAAAGAGATAGAGAAAGAAAGAACAACACCAGATTTGTTTTGGCAGTCCCCCTTTCGCCCCCGCTTCTGGTTCGTCTGTCCCAAATTCTAAAACTAGAATTGAGATATGTATTATCAATTTGCAAAGTTTATATAAGAGAAGCAATAGTCACCACACACTCAAGCCTAACTGTTGAAGTTGATATTATTCCCTTCTCTCTTCTTGATTCAAATCGATTCAAGTGCATCAAACGCCTCGAACAAACCTACGGTTACCACTACTTGTTTGAACTAACCCACCGTTCTTCAAACCTTTTGCTCGGCTGATTTCGATCGCACGACGTTCGACCCCAAATCTTTCTAAACAATCCTCCGGTTACCGCTACTAGTTTGAACGAACCCACCGTTCTTCAAACCTTTCACTCGGTTGAATCTGTGAAGCAAAGATCTGTACAAAAAACCCCCCAAATCCTCAAGATCTTGGAGGACAAAACCCTAACGGTTTTATTCAAGAAAAACCCACTAAATTCTCAACCCAAACTAGATACACAATCCTACGTTTGGACGTTATCACCTCGACAATGCAAAAGATCAACAAAAATGATTATGTGTAATTGTTGAAGAATGCAAGTATGAGAATGAAGATGATGAGAAAAAGTCAGTGTATATTTTCACTTTTCTTGTTCTATGTATGTACAATAATGAAGCAAATGAATATATATGATGCCAAGACCAAATAACTGAAATAACAGCTTTTTGAAACAAAGGATCAGAAAAATCAGCTTTAGTGCGCGAGAGGTCGACCATAGCACTAAGGGGTCGACCTGAGCACACCCGAATGTAAAAAGTGCACAAAATTCTCATCGATGCGTCGACCGGAACAGGGTCATGCGTCGACGTAAGGCACCATTAAAACCATAATTTTTTCTTCTTACAGTATGCGTCGACCGCTCCATACATGTAGGTCGACGCATGGACACCTGAGAGCAAAAAAATTGTTATTTCAACAGCATGTGTCGACCTCCACACGTCTGTGAGTCGACGAAAGGATACCAAACTGCTATAAACACTTTTTTGTGTGTATTTTGGTCGACCTGAACCCTTTTTGGGTTGACCTAAGGTATCTAACATGATCACATGCACAAATTTCATACACGGGATGCTCCTATATGCATAGACACGTTTTTACGGAATATTTTATGCATATTAAAGAATGAATGCAATCTAAGACGCGATGATACCGTCCAAAGTATAAGTACGAGATTATACTAGTTTTGACATCATTAAAACAAGGACTAAGTAACCTTGCCCTCACATACTCCCCCTTTTTTATGATGGCAAAACCCTTGCAAAATCTTCAACATATCAAGTACTTTGTGAAGCATCCTCCCCCTGATTTTATACATTTCTCTGTGACAAAATTTCTGATCTAACTTTGTGAAGCACTTGCTTTTGCATTCTCCCCCTTTGACAACATCAAAAAGAGCGAAGCAATAGGTCAGTCGTAATCAAAACATATTCATGTGTACACAATTATACTCTTTGCAACAGATAAAACATCAACAACGATTCACATAAAATGTTGTTAATGCAAGAGATATAAACATAAATAAGACAAGAAACATAGAGAAAGAAACTTAGTTCATTACACAACCAAATTTGTTCAATACAAGTTCCAAGTCGAAAGAAAACAAACACATAACAAAACATAATAAGAACATGCAAAATGAAACATGACATGCACAACACCAACACAGCTCAACCCTCTATAGTCTCCCCCCCCCCCTATGTGGGTGACCACTCCCTCTAAAAGAGTAATCCGGATGTGGTGCTCCTTGCTCATCTAGGCGTTCAGTGAATTCCAAAATAGCCTTGTTTAGCGTATTGAAGCTAGTTGAAAGAGAGCGATTCTGACTTCAGTTGTCTCAACCATAGTATCAAACCTTTGTAAAATAGTAGAAGTAAACAAATCAAAGTTGTCACTTTGAGTTTGGAGTTAGCCCTGCAAAGCTGTGTACCTTTCCTCTTGAAGAGTAGCAAAGTTTTGTTGTTGAAGCTGCATATTCCTCAACATCTCAAGAACTTCAGAATTGTTTGGTTGAGGTCGAGGTGGAGACGGAGGAATGTAGGATGAATCTTGATTAGTCTAGTCAGTGGTAGGAGGCATGTAGGATGAACCTAGGATAGTCCAGCATGTGTGTTGCCACTCTCCCCAACCTTGATTTGCATTGGGGTCCTGCACAGGTGAGTGACCCAACCAATCACCGTCATCATGATCATAATCATGATGGTCAGTCTCCATCTGATGAGCTTCTCCGTCCTCATCTTCGTCTTCTTCTTCATCCTCGTCTAAATTCTGAACTCTTGAACCAGATGCATTTGTCTTGACCAAATACCTTTTCCCTTGACGGTTCCAAAGATAACCCATCAAAGTCATGGTCTTTTGGCTAAATTCTTAATCACTCGTAATGGAGATGTATAGAACATTTTGAACAACAATCCCAACCCTATCAAGAACACTTTGAATGAATGAACCATAACACAAAGTTGTCCCTCTACCTGATTCTTTAAGAGCATAAATTTTGCTAGCAATGTAGTATGGCCAGTGAACCTTTTTCTTATTCTTCAGCAAATAGACCAAATATACCTCAGCTTGGTCAACTCTTGAATAACCTCCCTTCTTGGGACGGAGAATGTGAACCACAATCCACTGCAAAATCCTATCAATAGGTTTCAACCGACCGGTAGTAACCGATTTAGGGAAGAAATCACTAGCAACAATATCTGGAGGATATGGATCCTTCAACATTGAATTCAGAGCAGATTTGAATTCATAATCAGGAGCCAGTTCAGTATCAGATATTTTAAGACCAAAACTCAAAAGTGGACACATCTCAAATAAATCTCTCCAAACAGCAGCATCAACCTGTAGACTCTTACCACCTATCTTATACCCAAACTCATAATCACGAAACTTTCTGTGTATACCAGTGTAAAATAACCTAACCATGTCTTCAATATAATTTGTACCACACTCTAGAAAATTATCAAACTTTTGATGACTCAGTATATCAATAATTTCTGGGATGTGCATACGTTCAGCCACTTTCGGATAGAAAACAAATTGTTTGATGACTGACCTTTTCTTAAACTTCTTCTAAAAAACATCAGCTAGTTCATCACAAAGTAAAGACATAGCATTTACCGGAATATTTGACGGAGGTTGAGGTGAAGGTTGTGAAGTTCCTGCTCTAGAAGTTGAAGCCCTGGTAGTTCTCTTTCCTGTTACTCTTGAAGAAGCCATGGAAGCTCTATTTTTCGAAGTGATGAACAATACCCATGTAGAGATTGATAATGAGGAACCAAATTATTCACTAATTTGTAGTTGAAGTTTCTGATTTGAGAGAGTTTTTGGAAATGGGTTTTAGGTTTTGTAGAGCAATTTGAGAGAGTGTTGGTGATAATCAGATGAAATGAAATAAAAGGATACAAATGGTGATGATAATGACAATGTGAAATGAAAAGGCACATCGAATGACCTTTAATTCCCAAGAAAAATTCAGTTACACTTCATTTTCCAAGAAGAATTTCTGGGTCACGCAACGATGCGTTGACCTAAAGCCTAGGTTGCGTCGACGCACGCACGTTTTAAATTCAAATTTCTGAATCATTTCAGTATGAGTAGACGCATGGGTCGGCGCATACAGACCCGAATCCAATATTGTCACAAATGAAATAGCATGAGTCGATCTATGCTCTGTTGTGGTCGACGCATGCAGTGCAATCATGAAAAAATGACAAAATTATGTTATGTATGCATCACACAAGAATAACTAACAAGCCCACACATATTTTAAACATAAAAACGGATTAAAAATGTATCTAAATCATCAAGTAATCATCAAGATGACACTAATTATAGCACTATTTCATATATGTATGATCAAGACAAGTCAAATAGATAGGAACAATATTACCTCCAATGAAGATGAGTGATGAATGCCCTCACATAGCTTGAGCTTTTCAATGTAGTTAATCAAAGTATATACAAGCATAGATATCGAGCATACAACCATTCAATTTTCAACACGATCTGAGATATCGAGAACACCAAGTTCCCTACGGATGTTAAAGAAGGGTTCTGTTGCAAGTGGTTTTGTGAAAATATTGGCAAGTTGATTCTTGCTATCAACATGCTCAAATACAACATCACCTTTCTCTACATGATCCCTAAGGAAATGATGGTGAATTTCAATATGTTTCATGCGTGAATGTAGTACTGGATTTTTGGTTAAGTTAATGGCACTTGTATTATCACACAAAATGCGAATACGTTCATATTTAACATTGAAGTCGAGTAATTGTTGCTTGAGCCAGAAGATTTGGGCACAACAACGTATTCCGCCTCGGCTATTGACAAAGCAACAAAAACTTGCTTTTTGCTATACTAACTCACTAAGGAATTTGAGAAGAAATGACAAGTGCCGCTAGTTCTTTTCCTATCCGATTTGCAACCGGCAAAGTCGGAATCAGAATAGCCAACCAAAGTGCAATCACTTCCCTTGGAAAACTAAATCCCATACTTTGTAGTACCACATAGGTATCTAAGTATGCGCTTGACGACTTTTAAATGCGATTCCTTGGGACATGATTGATATCTAGCACACATACATACACTAAACATGATATCTGGTCTAGATGCGGTAAGATAGAGAAGAGAACCTATCATACCTCTATATTTCTTTACATCAATGACCTTACCATTCTCATCTCGATCCAATTTTACACATGTAGGAATTGGAGTGTCAATTGCTTTAGAGTTAGCCATGTTGAAGTGCTTGAGTAGCTCATAGCAATACTTCGTTTGGCTCACGAACGTTCCTTCTTCGAGTTGCTTGATTTGCAGTCCGAGGAAGTAGTTTATCTCCCCCATCATACTCATCTCGAACTCACCCTGCATCAACTTAGAGAATTCCTTGACCAAATTCATGTTAGTAGATCCAAATATTATATCATCTACATATACTTGTACTAAAATGAAGTGTTTTCCTTGACGCTTAATAAAGAGGGTTGTATCAACCTTCCCTCTTGAGTATCCTTGGTCTAGTAAAAAATTTCTATAACGCTCATACCAAGCCCTAGGGGCTTGCTTGAGACCATACAAAACACGTTTAAGCTTATAAACATGATTAGGATACTCATGAGATTCAAAACCAGGAGGTTGAGATACATAGACCTCTTCATTAATGTATCCGTTTAGAAAAGCACTATTTACATCCATTTGAAATAATTTGAAATTTTTAGAACATGCGTAGGCAAGCAAAAGACGTATAGCCTCAAGTCGGGCAACAGGAGCATAAGTTTCCTCATAGTCTATGCCCTCCTCTTGGTTATACCCTTGCGCCACTAAGCGCGCTTTATTCCTTGTTATGACTCAGTTTTCATCAAGTTTGTTCTGAAACACCCATCTGGTGCCAATTACTCAATGGCCTCGCGGAGGAGGGACAAAGTCTCAAACCTCATTTCTTTTAAATTGATTCAATTCCTCTTGCATTGATAAAAACCAATGTTCATCGAGTAAGGCCTCTTTGAAGTTTTTAGGCTCAATCTGAGAGACGAAAGCAAAGTGATAACAAAAGTTACTTAGCTTGGATCTCGTAGTTACTCCCTTTGATATGTCTCCGAGTATGTTGTCGATGGGATGATCCTTAGAGGACTTCCAAGCTGGAGGAAGGTCGTTGTTATTAATTGGATGATCCTCCTCAATTTCTTCAGGATGGTGATCTTTCTCCTCCTCAACTTTCACAGATTTAGGTTGATCAGTCCCTTTTTCAGTGTCCTTGAGTATACCTTCTGAAGATACACCTGCACCATGAAAAGAAATACCTTTTCTAACATTTTTCGGATAAGATTCATCAAAAGTAACTTGCACGGATTCTTCAACAGTAAGTAACCTTTTATTATATATCCTATATGCCATACTAGTTTGAGAGTATCCAAGAAAGATACCTTCATCGTCCTTTGAATCAAATTTACCAAGGTTCTCCTTACCATTATTCAACACAAAGCATTTACAACCAAAAACGTGAAGATGTGATACGTTAGGCTTCCTTCCTTTCAAAAGCTCATACGAAGTTTTGTTGAGAATAGGACGGATGAGCACCCTATTCAAAACATAACAAGTCGTACTAATGGCATCGGCCTAAAAGTATTTAGGAAGGTCACTCTTATTGATCATAGTTCTTCCTAATTCTTCCAAGATTCGATTTTTACGTTCCACTACTCTGTTTTGTTGAGGAGTATGTGGTGCAGAAAAATTATGACCGCTTCGGATTGTTACAATGCTTGTATTCAATTTGTTTTGAGAGAGCTTGGAAAACTTCTCAAAAGCAGAAAAAGTACCGCTCTTGCTTGCTAAGAAAATAGTCAACAAAACCTAGAGTAGTCGTCTACAATCACAAAACTGTAGTAGTTACCACCCAAGATTTTAATCCTAGATGGTCCAAAGAGGTCCATATGGAGGAGTTCAAGGGGTCTCATTGTTGAAATAATATTTTTAGACTTAAACGAGATCCTTGTTTGCTTCCCCATTTGGCACGCATCACATAAGTGATCCTTTGAAATTTTGATTTTGGATAAGCCAACTACTAGATCCATAGAGACTACTTTATTTAGCAAATCAAAATTGACATGCGCTAAACGCCTATGTCATAACCATGAATCTTCACTCATGGTGACAAGTGTAACACCCCCTTTCTATACCCCCAAATAATCACATAATCATTTAGGCACATATTAAAAATTCCGTCAGAGTATAATTATAAACATAGTATAAAAGAGGTATGTCACCTTATACATGAAATTAAAACATTCAACACCTGCTCAACAATTGATATGCAATAGTGGGGTAACTTTGCAACAGAGGAACTTAGTCCTTACACCCACATCTCAATATTTAGAATAAAAGCGGAAAATCTAAACATTGAATAACATCAAACATATATACATATATATATATATATATATATATATCATCAAGTATTATCCACCAACATAATTCATGTTTACATAAACATTCATCAACAAGATACATGTACAAATGTATCACAAAAGAATCATAATCATTCTAGCTACCCGGTGCTACATATCAGAGCCGACCGACCAAAAGAATGAAGACACGCTTCACAAAAAGACCACCGGCATACCTACTCTGCAATGTCTCATAGAGCATCATAAAACAGCAGAAGGGTAAGAAATATTATCATAATAACAATGCATATAATTATATATCTTAGCATAAAAATACACATATTCTACATTCTCACCGCAATTCATCACAACTCACTCATATACATCACAATGTATATATATACAAAACCAAGCATATTCATCATGCATACTTTCACAATTCTTATCATTCCACATAAACATACATATTCATGTTTATTCATCAATGCACAATTATAAAGATGATAAATGCAAATCATAGAGACCGACTCACGACTCTATGCAAATGCAATGCGGTACCGACTCAATCATCTCAAGTTCACTCAGGAACTTATTGGAACCATCGCTCGTTACCAATGTAACTCCCCGTCGGGCCTACGATGTTCACCCATTGCTCACACCTCACATAGGCACACAATGTTTATGGATTGCTCACACCTCACATAGGCACACAATCCGATTGCTCACACCTCACATAGGCACACAATCCGATTGCTCACACCTCACCTAGGCACACAATCGTTTGTAATCATCGCTCACACCTCACATAGGCACACGTCGTTACAACGAATTCTCATTAGAATCACTCAACACAAGAATGTACATCATTATGCTTCACATACAAAATGACTCAAGACATTCTTGAAATGCATACATATTCACAATATATTCATGCATTCATCTCATACAATCACATACAATCTATATACATTCACATCAATGCACTATTATATGATTCACATCCAAAACACACATTCAAATATCATACATCCATCACCAATGCGTATCAATCATGCACAACATTTTATCACATATACTCACGCCATACAATAGCACACAAGCTATACATTACATATCAAAAGCATATAGCATGATAACACATCATTCGCACGCCAATACGACGGTAAAAATCCGACAACCCGACTATTTTTCAAAAACACGAATTAATTAAATCATCTTTTACCATCCAAACCATTTTTAATAGAAAGAACTTTTCACTAGCTTTCCTACGCTTCAAACGGGGACCAAAACCGACTTACGGTTCAAAAGTTATGGGTTTTTGAAAATAATATTTTTCTGAAAACTGACACTGTTAATCGATTAACCATCGCGAAACAACAGAAAAACCAGAATTTTATGACCCAAAATCCCTCCAAACTCATTTTTACACCAATAGATACATCCATATCAGTACCCAAACCTCAAACAACATCAACAATACATTTATGCATACAAAATCATGTTTTGATCATCATTCACAACATTTTCTACATTTAGGGTTTATACAAAAACTCATAAAAATCAACAACAACAACAACACAATCATACATAATGATATACATTGATGAGATAATAAGATTTCACACCCTTACCCGGATTCCAAGCTTGCTAGATGATTGTTCTTGATGGTTTTCTAGGTTTTTCCAAGTTTTCTTCTCTTTTCTCTTCTTCCTCTTTCTTTCTCTCCTTTTTCTCTCTATTTCTCTTTTCTTTCTCTTTCTCTCCTATTTTTTCTTCTTATCTCTTTTTCTTTTCTATTTCTTTTCCTACTTTCTTTTTTTTTCTCATTTTCTTTTCTTATTTTCTACTCAAATTCAATTAATTCATTTTCTCACATAATTCTACACTTAATCACTTTTCTACCAATTTTACTAAATTTCTCACATAATTCTATTTCCACTAAATTTCTAACTTACCATTAATTGAGAAATGTCCAAAATACCCTCCATTCTAATTTCCCGAAAACTCTAAAAAACGGTAAAATATCATAACATGTCAACATAGCATATTAACACACCAATTTCACAAATAAAATAATTTATCACTCAATTTAAATAAAAGACTCAACAAAATGGGAATAATCGGAATTGGGGCGTTACAACTCTCCCCCACTTTAGAAATTTTCGTCCTCGAAAATATTACCTGATTCAAACAACTCCGGATACGACTCTCGCATCCTACTCTCTAGTTCCCAAGTCATATTGTCTTCCGCAGCGCCTCCCCACGCTACTTTCACAAGCACAATATCCTTGCCTCTTAGCTTCTTAACTTCACGGTCCAAAATCCTAATCGGTAAAGCTTCAACCGTAAGGTTATCTCTCACTTCAACCTCGTCCATAGGAATAACATGTGACGGATCCGAAACATACTTCCGAAGTTGCGAAACATGGAATACATCATGCAAATTCGAAAGATTCGGAGGCAACACCACACGGTAAGCCACAACACTAACTCGTGCAGAAATCTGATACGGACCAATAAAACGAGAAGTCAACTTCTTCGACTTCAAAGCACGACCCACACCCGTAACCGGTGTAACTCTCAAAAACACATGGTCGCCTTCTTGAAACTCAAGATCTTTCCTTCTCTTGTCATGATAGCTCTTTTGTCTACTTTGAGAAGCTTTCATCTTCTCACGAATAAACTTCACTTTCTCCGTCGTTTGTTGTACCATGTTCGGTCCAACTACCGTCCTCTCACCGGTTTCATGCCAACACAAAGGTGTTCGACATCTCCGACCATACAAAGCCTCAAATGGTGCCATACTTATACTTGAATGAAAACTATTATTGTAGGTGAACTCAATCAACGCCAAATAACTATCCCAAGCACCACCTTGCTCGAGCACACAAGCACGCAATAAATCCTCCAATGATTGAATTGTCCTCTCGGTTTGACCATCCGTTTGCGGATGATAAGCCGAACTCAATCTTAGCTTAGAACCCAAAGCCTTTTGTAAACTCTCCCAAAACCTCGATGTGAATCTAGGATCTCTATCCGATACAATACTCTTAGGAACTCCATGTAACTTCACAACCGCAAGAACATAAATCTCGGCTAACTTCTCCAAAGGATAACTAATATCAATTGGAATGAAGTGAGCAGATTTAGTAAGCCTATCAACGATTACCCAAATAACATTATGACCTCTTTGCGTATTCGGAAATCCCGTAACAAAATCCATCGATATACTATCCCATTTCCACTCCGGAATATCCAACGGTTGTATCAATCCACTAGGCTTTTGATGTTCCACCTTAGACTTTTGACAAGTTAAGCACGCATACACAAATTGAGCCACATCCCTCTTTAATCCAGACCACCAAAAGATTTTCTTCAAATCTTGATACATTTTATTCGCTCCCGGATGAATACTTAAGTTACTTCGGTGTCCTTCTTCCAATATCATCTTTTTCAACTCCGCATCATCGGGAATACAAATACAACCACGAAATCTCAAAACTCCAAAATTATCAACCTTGAAATCCTCATTCTCATTCATCATCAAATCAACGAACTTCAAATCCAACTTTTGCTTTTCACATACGGTTGCAAGAAAATCACTCGTAACATGTAGCATACCAAGTCTCACACTTCTCGGCGTCATTTCACAAACCAAACTCAAGTCTCTAAAATTCTCCAAAAGTTCCCATTCTCTCATCATCAATGCGGACATATGTAACGACTTCTGACTCAAAGCATCAGCCACCACGTTTGCCTTACCCGGATGGTAATTCAAACCAAAATCATAATCCTTCAAAAGCTCTAACCACCTTCTTTGTCTCATGTTCAATTCTTTTTTATCAAATAAATATTTCAAGCTCTTGTGATCACTAAAAACTTCAAATCTTGCACCATAAAGATAGTGCCTCCAAATTTTCAAAACAAACACCACGGCCGCTAACTCCAAGTCATGTGTAGGATAATTCTTCTCATGCACTCTCAATTGTCTTGAAGCATAAGCCACAACTTTTCCATCTTGCATCAAAACACCACCTAAACCAGTCAATGAAGCATCACAATACACAACAAATGGTTCCGTCGGATTTGGCAAAATCAAGATTGGAGTCGTTGTCAACCTTCTTTTTAGCTCATTGAAACTCTCTTCACAATGGATATCCCAAATGAAAGCCTTTCCTTTACAAGTCAATTGCGTTAACGGAAGTGCCAACTTCGAAAATTCCTCAATAAACCGCCGATAATAACCCGCCAAGCCTAAAAAGCTTCGAATCTCTGTAACCGATCTAGGAGCCTCCCATTGCATCACCGCATCAATCTTGGATGGATCAACACTAATACCACTACCCTAAATAACATGTCCAAGAAAACTTACTTCCGACAACCAAAATTCACATTTCGACAACTTAGCATACAATTGTTTCTCTTTCAAAATTTGTAACACAATCCTCAAATGCTCTTCATGCTCCTCTTGAGACTTAGAGTAAATCAAAATATCGTCGATGAACACAACCACAAAACGATCTAACTGTTCATGAAAAATACGATTCATGTATTCCATAAACACACCCGGCGCATTAGAAACCCCGAATGGCATCACGGAATATTCGTAATGGCCATACCGTGTCCTAAAGGCCGTCTTTTAAATATCCTCTTCTT
The DNA here is from genome assembly GCA_022829125.1 of Lathyrus tuberosus. Taxonomy (NCBI): domain Eukaryota; kingdom Viridiplantae; phylum Streptophyta; class Magnoliopsida; order Fabales; family Fabaceae; genus Lathyrus; species Lathyrus tuberosus. The sequence goes on along the minus strand of JALAZF010000108.1, from coordinate 808,505 downwards.
TCACACGAATCTGGTGATATCCCGATCTCAAATCAATCTTGCTAAAAACACGCGCACCAACCAATTGGTCCATCAAATCATCGATCCTTGGAAGCAGATACTTGTTCTTAATTGTCACCTTGTTCAATTATCGATAATCAATGCATAACCGCATACTCCCATCCTTCTTCTTTACCAACAATACCGGAGCACCCCAAGGAGAAACACTTGGTCTTACAAATCTCTTGTCCAACAAGTCATTCAATTGCTTCTTCAATTCTACCAACTCCGATGCCGACATACGATACGGTGCCATCGAAACCGATCTAGTACCCGGAACTAGATCAATAGAAAACTCAACTTCTCTTTCCGGCGGTACATCCGTAATATCCTCCGGAAACACTTCTGGAAAATCACACACCACTGGGAACACATCGAGCTCAACGTTACTCTCCACCGACAATGATGCAAACAAACCGAATAATTGAGCTTTGTCCGCTAAAAGTTTCTTCAACTCTTTAGTGGATAGGAAACTCTCATCTTCATCATCTTCCAAAGAAGGAAACCTCACTAACTTGTGATAGCAATCTATATGAACTCGATTAAATTGCAACCAGTTCATACCCAATATTACGTCCAATCCCTCCAACGGCAAACACACTAAATCCATAATGAAGTCTTTACCATACATGATCAAAGGACAACTTACACACACCAAAGACGTAGTTACCGACCCTGAAGCAGGAGTCTCAATAACCATCTCACCACCCCAAGAAGTCATAAACAAATTCAAACGCTTAGTGTACTCATGAGAAATGAATGAATGAGTCGCTCCCGTATCAATAATAGCAACTAAAGGCGTACTATTAATAAAGCATGTACCTTTAATCAAACGGTCTGCACTAGTAGTGTCCGTTCCCGCTAATGCAAACACCTTTCCGCCCGCTTGAGCTTGTTTCGGCTTAGTACACTTAGTACTAATGTGACCCACTTCTCCACAATTATAGCACTTCACCATATTCCTTCTACAATCGGTAGTAGCATGCCCAAGGCCTCCACAGTTAGAACATTTCACCACGGTCTTCCCACACTAAAATGATTTATGACCCATTTCACCACACTTGTAACACTTAACGGAACCGGAACCTCCTCCTCCAGATCTCTTCTCAAAGTTTCCCCTATGCTTGCCCTTATCAACGGGTGTCACATAAGGTCCACTTCTAGCTTGTTGCTTTCCCTTCCTCTCATTCAAACTTTTGTAATGTGTAGAACGAGCCTTGCTATCTTCCTCGAAGATTCTACAACATTCCGTCAAATCCGTAAACCTTCTTATCCTTTGATATCCCACAGCTTGTTTAATCTCGGGACGCAAACCATTCTCATACTTAATACACTTTGAGAACTCAGCAGTAATCGCAGCATAGTGAGGATGGAATTGAACCAACTCCACAAACTTAACAGTATAGTCCACCACGGACATACTACCTTGTTTCAGTTCAAGGAACTCCATCTCCTTCTTCCCTTTCACACTTTCAGGGTAATACTTCCTCAAGAACTCGGTACGAAATAAATCCCAAGTTATCTCTTCATCATCCACCTCAAGAACTTGACGCATACCGACCCACCAATCGTCGGCTTCTTCCTTCAGCATGTGAGACCCAAGCTTCACCTAATTCTCCTCCGCACAGCCCATGACTCTGAAGATCCTTTCAATTTCTTTCAACCAAATTTGAGCACCATCGGGATCAAATCTTCCTTTGAAGACCGGTGGTTGATTCTTCCTGAACTCGTTATTAGCATTCACGTTCGGCGCACCTTGCACCGCCCTAGCCATTGCTTCCAAAGCAGTAGCCATCGCATTGTCGTTTCTACCAGCCATATTCTGATCATTACCAAAAATGACAACAAGGTTAAACAACAGTTCAACCATCACAACAACAAGACAGACACAACTGACTCAACACTGGCTCTGATACCACTTAATGTAACACCCCCTTTCTATACCCCCAAATAATCACATAATCATTTAGGCACATATTAAAAATTCCGTCAGAGTATAATTATAAACATAGTATAAAAGAGGTATGTCACATTATACATGAAATTAAAACATTCAACACCTGCTCAACAATTGATATGCAACAGTGGGGTAACTTTGCAACAGAGGAACTTAGTCCTTACACCCACATCTCAATGTTTAGAATAAAAGCGGAAAATCTAAACATTGAATAACATCAAACATATATATATATATATATACATATATATATATATATATATATATATATATATATATATATATATATATATATATATATATATATATCATCAAGTATTATCCACCAACATAATTCATGTTTACATAAACATTCATCAACAAGATACATGTACAAATGTATCACAAAAGAATCATAATCATTCTAGCTACCCGGTGCTACATATCAGAGCCGACCGACCAAAAGAATGAAGACACACTTCACAAAAAGACCACCAGCATACCTACTCTGCAATGCCTCATAGAGCATCATAAAACAGCAAAAGGGTAAGAAATATTATCATAATAACAATGCATATAATTATATATCTTAGCATAAAAATACACATATTCTACATTCTCACCGCAATTCATCACAACTCACTCATATACATCACAATGTATATATATACAAAACCAAGCATATTCATCATGCATACTTTCACAATTCTTATCATTCCACATAAACATACATATTCATGTTTATTCATCAATGCACAATTATAAAGATGATAAATGCAAATCATAGAGACCGACTCACGACTCTATGCAAATGCAATGCGGTACCGACTCAATCATCTCAAGTTCACTCAGGAACTTATTGGAACCATCGCTCGTTACCAATGTAACTCCACGTCGGGCCTACGATGTTCACCCATTGCTCACACCTCACATAGGCACACAATGTTTATGGATTGTTCACACCTCACATAGGCACACAATCCGATTGCTCACACCTCACATAGGCACACAATCCGATTGCTCACACCTCACCTAGGCACACAATCGTTTGTAATCATCGCTCACACCTCACATAGGCACACGACGTTACAACGGATTCTCATTAGAATCACTCAACACAAGAATGTACATCATTATGCTTCACATACAAAATGACTCAAGAAATTCTTGAAATGCATACATATTCACAATATATTCATGCATTCATCTCATACAATCACATACAATCTATATACATTCACATCAATGCACTATTGTATGATTCACATCCAAAACACACATTCAAATATCATACATCCATCACCAATGCGTATCAATCATGCACAACATTTTATCACATATACTCACGCCATACAATAGCACACAAGCTATACGTTACATATCAAAAGCATATAGCATGATAACACATCATTCGCACACCAATACGATGGTAAAAATCCGACAACCCGACTATTTTTCAAAAACACGAATTAATTAAATCATCTTTTACCATCCTAACCATTTTTAATAGAAAGAACTTTTCACTAGCTTTCCAACGCTTCAAACGGGGACCAAAACCGACTTACGGTTCAAAAGTTATGGGTTTTTGAAAAGAATATTTTTCTGAAAACTGACACTGTTAATCGATTAACGCATTTGGTTAATCGATTAACCATCGCGAAACAGCAGAAAAACCAAAATTTTATGACCCAAAATCCCTCCAAACTCATTTTTACACCAATAGATACATCCATATCAGTACCCAAACCTCAAACAACATCAACAACACATTTATGCATACAAAATCATGTTTTGATCATCATTCACAACATTTTCTACATTTAGGGTTTATACAAAAACTCATAAAAATCAACAACAACAACAACAACACAATCATACATAATGATATACATTGATGAGATAATAAGATTTCACACCCTTACCCGGATTCCAAGCTTGGTAGATGATTGTTCTTGATGGTTTTCTAGGTTTTTCCAAGTTTTCTTCTCTTTTCTCTTCTTCCTCTTTCTTTCTCTCCTTTTTCTCTCTATTTCTCTTTTCTTTCTCTTTCTCTCCTATTTCTTCTTCTTATCTCTTTTTCTTTTCTATTTCTTTTCCTACTTTCTTTTTTTTCTCATTTTCTTTTCTTATTTTCTACTCAAATTCAATTAATTCATTTTCTCACATAATTCTACACTTAATCACTTTTCTACCAATTTTACTAAATTTCTCACATAATTCTATTTCCACTAAATTTCTAACTTACCATTAATTGAGAAATGTCCAAAATACTCTCCATTCTAATTTCCCGAAAACTCTCAAAAACGGTAAAATATCATAACATGTCAACATATCATATTAACACACCAATTTCACAAATAAAATAATTTATCACTCAATTTAAATAAAAGACTCAACAAAATGGGAATAATCGGAATCGGGGCGTTACAACAAGACACTTAGTGTTACTCAATGATACCTCTCTCAAGTAAAGCATATAGCATTGTTAACCCTCAGGCCTTTAAACACATCCTCCTTCTTATCATTATTTTCAATTATGCATCAATCTTTTAAAAATGAAACTTTATAACCTTTGTCGCATAATTGACTAATGCTAATAAGGTTGTGTTGAAGACCCTCAACTAATAACACGTCTGAGATATTAGTAGAAAAGGGATTACCTACACTACTTTTGTCGAGTATTACCCCCTTGTTGTTGTCCCCGTAGGTCACAAATCCTTTCTTCTTTGCCACAAAGTCAATGAATAAGGAAATGTCTCTCTTCATGTGTCTTGAGCATCCACTATCGAGAACCCATCTTCTCTCCGTAGACTCAAGACATTGTACCTACACAATCAAACAACGGAAATAGGTAGCCAATTTTTATTGGGCCCTTGGTTGTGAGTGAATCTTTGGTTACATTTGGGCAACCATTGGAAAATGCCTTTAGGAACTAAAAATCTCCTAAAGCGGCATTTGGCAATGGTATGACCCCTATTGCAACAATACAAGCAAGTAAGGTTAACATTTGTGTTACTTTTGCTAACTTGATCTCTAATCACATAAGTGTATTTTTTATAAGGATTATTCATGCTTTCTCTAAAATTTGATTGATCAATAGCAAAAGTGATTTTAGGTTCTAAAGCCTTGTCTAGTTTGGCAAAAAGAGGCTTTAAGAGTTCTCGCCTCTTTTTGCCAAATGTGACAAGTTTCACAACCCCAATTTAACCAAATACTCTTGTCATCCTCAACTTTTTCTTTTGTTGCTTCCACCATAGAATTCTTAAGAGCCTCTAATTCCTTTTCGGAATCAGAGATCTTTTTCTCTAAATGAGAGAAATTTTGTTTGTTTGAAGCTAAACGTTTAAAGGCTTCTTTAGCCTCATGGTGTAAAGTATCAAAAGCATTTTGTAATTCAAAATGAGACATTTTATTAGAGTGTTTATACTTAGCATGTCTTAGCTTTTTCTTCTTCTTTTGATGAGCAGAGAGACAAAGGTTGACGGACTCTTCTTCGTCACTTGAGCTATCTTCACTAGACGACTCATTATCACTTTCCCAAGCAATGTAAGTTCTTCTAGGGTTACTTTGTTTCTTTTGTTGAGGATTCTTTTTCTTCCCCTTATATTTCTTCATCAATGGACAATCCGACTTATAATGGCCGACTTTTCCACAATTAGAGCAAGAACCTTTTGCTTTACCACTCTTGTTTCCTTCATTCTTGGAGGACTTTGTTTGTCGTCGAAAGTTGATGAGATTCTTGTCCTAATGTTGAATACCGTTTTTCCTTATATAACAATTGTATCGCCTCACAAATAGCCCCATATCTTCATACATATCTTCATCATCATCACTCGATTCACTATCACTTAGCTCTTTTATGGAGGACTTTGAGCTAAAAGCCTTTAGAGCTATTGACTTCTTTTCCGCATCTTTGGTCTTCTCTTTCTTTTCATTTTTATCATGTTGGTCGAGACTAATGAGCACTTGCTCATGTTCCTCAAGCTTACCAAATAAAGTTGTGATGTCCAAATTCATGAGGTCATTGGCTTCCTTTATGACTGTGACCTTTGGTTGCCACTCCCTAGTAAGACACCTAAAATTTTTATTAGTAGCAACATCATTGGAAACCGGTTTCTAAAGTGAGTTTAGTTGATTGATTAAATGAGTAAATATCTTTTGCATATCAGCAATGGTTTCACCATGCTTCATGTGAAAAATATCAAACTCTTGTGTCAAAGTGTTGATTCGAGCTAGTTTGACATCATTAGTTCCCTCATGGGCAACTTGCAATGCGTCCCACATAGTTTTAGCAGTAGTACAATGTGAAACTCTATAATATTCATCAACTCCTAAAGAGGATGTGAGAATATTTCTAGCTTTCCAATCATAGTTATACTTTTTCTCATCTTCTTCGTTCCATTGTGCTTCCGACTTAGGCACAACAACGTTATCCACATTGGTCATATTGATTTCAATAGGATCATTTTGTATAATGTTCCATACCTTTATATCAATATAATTGATATGCACGCGCATACAATCTTTCCAATAACTATAATTCTCACCGTTAAAAACCGGTGCTCTATTGTATGCCCCTTTTGGTTCTTTAGCCATTTTCTAAAAAGTTATATGCGAAGCACTAGATAAACCAGTGCTCATGATACCACTCGTTAGACAATGGCAATAATCTAGAAGGGGGTTGAATAGATCACTAATTTTTAAACAGAGTCGGTGCTTAAAAATTGTTTTAAAAAACGTGCGGAAGCGGCCGAGGTAATAAATCATCTCAACGAACCGTTATTGGTAAGATCGGATATGCGAAACCGAATGGAATTAAATCCAATGAGAAAACGAATCAATAATTTTCCAATTAATCAATATAAGTAATGATCACTTTATTTTACCCGATTTCTAATGACTTGTAAAACGTAAAATTGAATTGACAATATCACAAACAGTTTTTGTGTGCGATCAATTCGTCGAACACTTGATGTGCAAAACACCCCAAGTTGAATTTCCTATGTAATACTAGTGCAGAATTTTTCACAATTACAATCCAAGTGATTGTCATGAGTTTCAAAACAGAGTTTCAGCACTACACAACAGTGGAAATTTATCGAACAATTGATATTACACAAGCGTGAACAACACAAATTAAAGAGATAGAGAAAGAGAGAATAACATCAGATTTGTTTAGGCAGTTCCCCTTTCGTCCTCGCTTCGGGTACGTCTTCCCCCAATTCTAAAACTAGAATTGAGATATGTATTATCAAGTTGCAAAGTTTATACAAGAGAAGCAATAGTCACCACTCACTTAAGCCTAATTGTTGAAGTTGATACTATTCCCTACTCTCCCCTTGATTCAAGTCGAATCAAGGGCATCAAACGCCTCGAACAAACCTCCAGTTACCGCTACTTATTTGAACGAACCCACCGTTCTTCAAACTTTTTGCTCGGCTGATTTCGATCGCATGACGTTCGACCCCAAATCTTTCTACACAATCCTCTGGTTACCGCTACTAGTTTGAACGAACCCACGTTCTTCAAACCTTTCACTCGACTGAATTTGTGAAGCAAAGATCTGTGCAAAAAAACCCCAAATCCTCAAGATCTTGGAGGACAAAACCCTAATGGTTTTATTCAAGAAAAACCCACTGAATTCTCAACCCAAACTAGACACACAATCCTGCGTTTGGATGTTATCACCTCGACAATGCAAAAGATCAACAAAAATGATTAAGTGTAATTATTGAAGAATGCAAGTGTGAGAATGAAGATGATGAGCAAAAATCAATGTATATTTTCACTTTTCTTGTTCTATGTATGTACAATAATGAAGCAAATGAATATATGTGATTCCAAGACCCAATAACTGAAATAACAGCTTTTTGAAACACAAAGGATCAGAAAAATCAGCTTTAGTGCGCGAGAGGTCGACCATAGCACTAGGGGGTCGACTTGAGCACACCCAAATGTAAAAATTGCACAAAATTCTCAGTGATGTGTCAACCGGAACAGAGTCATGCATCAACGCAAGGCACCCTTAAAACCAGAAATTTTTCTTCTTACAGTATGCGTCGACCGCTCCATACACGTGGGTCGACGCATGGACACCTGAGAGCAATAAATTATTATTTCAACAGCATGCGTCGACCTCCACATGTCTATGAGTCGACGCAAGGATACCAAACTGCTATAAACACCTTTTTGTGTGCATTTTGGTCGACCTGAACCCTTTTTGGGTTTACCTAAGGTATCCAACATGATCACATGCACAAATTTCATACACGGGATGCTCCTATATGCATAGACACATTTTTATGGAATATTTTATGCATATTAAAGAATGAATGCAATCTAAGACGCGATGATACCGTCCAAAGTACAAGTACGAGATTATACTAGTTTTAACATCATTAAAACAATGACTAAGTAACCTTGCCCTCACATGGTCTTCCAAGAGTGTTTGGTGTCATTATAGGGTGTGACTCCCTATAGAACCATGTCATGTAGTCGTCTGCATAAGTCCAGTGTATCGAAGCTGACACCCTGCGATAGTTCTCTGCCACCAAATGACTCTCGGAATCCTGAAGTATCGCCTAAAGATCTCTGCAACGAACAGTGGGAGGATTGGACTCTGAGGGGTGTCTCGAAATAATCTACAAATACTCAAATTGGCGTATCACTCACTCGAGAAGATATGAATACATCAGACTTGACCCACATGTCATCCATCTAGAGTATAATGAAATGAGGTTCAGCTGACGCATCTGGCGGTGACCGCCTTATGAGCTAAAGAAAACGCCATCTTCTATATGACGGTCAGGATACACCCATAATGGCTCGATCACATAATTCCCTCAGAGCGGGACAAAGGCGGGAGCACATGGCCAATTCTTAGTGTAGTCTGGCACAAATTCTCACCCGGAGATGAGAGGAAAGTGGGAGATGATCCATACCTAAAAATGGTTCAAATAAAATATTAGTAACAAGTGTAACAAAAGAGTTATGAAAACATTAGTAACAGTAAATTAGCATAAGCAACGTGCAGTTTCCTGTGATCTATTTTGTCTTCTAAAGACAATTGTCGTCTATCTTCGAGTACAAGTAAACCAAACAGGTAAACCACATTGTTGTAAACTCGATGAAGTATTTAAGGTAGACCACATCGAAGTAGGTTGCACTTTTGTGCACAAACATGGACGTGTCAACCAGGAGCAAGAGGTAACACCTCAATGCACATTGTCGGTGATACTCAACCTGCATATCATCATTGTCGGCATCAACAACCATATGTAGGTGGTCTTTATAAATTTCTTCCAAGAATTTAAATCTAGCATGATCACCTATGGTGTCACCTACCTCATTTGTGACATCACTTGGGTTAGTCCCTAAATATGTAACCAGCATTTCGCAGGTTTCCTCTCGACTAAGCCTTTTGTGGTCCAATAATTTTCCCCTTATGGAAAGATGTAAGAGACATGAGACGTCATCTAGGGTGATGATCATCTCGCCAATAGGATGGTCGAAAGATGACATCTCTGAATGTCATCTATCTGCAAATGTTGCCTGCATGTCATGGTTTATGGTAGTGCACGCAGTAACACATAAACCGGCAAGGCCAAAATAATGGATAACATTCTGAACTAGTCAGGGTTGGGCTGTTCCAAATCTAATATCTTCCTTCTATGGTTTATGGATACATCTCCAAAAACAATTCAGACTTAATCCGAAGATGCATCTACGTATGAACTCGTAATTTTCAACAATGGCAGAAACCCCATTATTGCCTAACCTCCAACCAAATGGCAATGCATGTCTATATCAGCTACCTATTTCAAGTGTACTATTATCTAATGCAACTTAAATAACCAATGTTACCTAAAACATCATTCAAAACACAAAAAAAAAAGAATGAAATGAAAAACTCAAATTAGAGTTGCGGATGAGAAGCTTGAATAGAGTGAATAACTTTGCAGCAAATAAAGTAGAATACAGTGAATGAAGCTTGGTGAAACTTACTCAAATAGAGTTTGAAAATGATTTGCAACAAAAGAGCTCAAATGGAATTTTTTGAGTGACTTTTCAGAAAATGGAGGAAGAGGAAAGGGTCTGGCGCGAGTTATAAATAAAACGCGTCCGGAGATGCATCTTCGTAAAACTTCCTGATTTTTTAATTAAGGGTGTTTGCAGGGATGTATATTCGAACTCACCCTTATGTTACACAGACGGATTAAATTTTAGAAAAATAAGAGTGAGTCATCCATTTGTGCTAAAGGGTGCGTAAAAAAAAGTGCATTCGAAGATTCATCTCCAAATGATAAAGGTAGTTGTGACTCTTCACAGTGGCGGGAAGCACGTCATGAGATCTAGAGAACAATCTCTTAAAAATCTAAACCTTTTCTATTTAAAATAAAAAATCTAACTTGACTCTATGTAGGTTAGACCGTATTCCTAAAATCAATTTTATCCTCTCGAAATACACTATTTGAAGAAGGAAAAAATATATTTTTGTCGAAGTGTACATTCAAACAATACAAAAAGTGTTTTTGTAAGAGGTCAATCTGCATTGAAAAAAAAAACATAATCTAACTAAGACTACAAAACAAACTAAAATAACAAAATCTAACAAAAAAACCAACCCAAAAGGTAGCAGAACAATAAAGCGGAAAAAAAAACAATAGCCACTACACACCCCAAATCCAAGAATAGTATGCCTGCTAGCGCCCCCAACTGCACAGATAAGATAATAACTAAATTATGAACCACCAAACCATGACAACACATAACAAAATCCAGGCCAAGAGACAAATGCACAACCCTGCAGAAACTAAGCAAATTACGGCACCAACAAACACCTAGGACTCTTGCAGACAAACACAACTTAATAACATGCAAATTCCACCCTCAAACAAAATCCACCACCACTAACAGCCAGTCAGAACTGGACAAGAATAAGGCAGCAAATGAAGGTGAAGTAGCAGCGAAACTAGCCACTGCCATGTTGTAATTTTCTATTCTTCTGCAATTTTCTCAATGCTAGATTCCACGTTATGAAAGACTGACATTCCTACTTTTCCAAATATTCCACACACAAGTAGCCCAAATGTCCACCAATTTCAAGGCGAGATCTCTACCTCTGACTACCAAATTTTCGAACTGCTCCATATGCAACCAACCTTCATTGTTGAAAGCTACTTGCACTCCAATCCATTTGCATATGCAGCTCCAAACACATACAAATTTAGAACACTTTGAAAAAAAATGTGAGAAACTAACTCCTCGCAACAACTCTCTCCCGAGCACCCTTCTTGCCCCAAAGCCACTACCCCCTCTTTGCTAAGTTGGCTTTTGTAGGGATTTTGTTTTGAAACATCCTCCAAATCAAGCACGACACTTTTAATGAAATTGTCTTGTTTCAAATCTTTGTCCAGGTTTGATTGGATACCAGTTGATCGATCGACGAAAGACTTTTGTAAGCATCCTTAACCCTCTTTGCTAAGTTGGCTTTTGTAGGGATTTTGTTTTGAAACATCCACCAAATCAAGCACGACACTTTTAATAGAATTGTCTTGTTTCAAATCTTTGTCCAAGTTTGATTGGATACCAGTTGATCGATCGACGAAAGACTTTTGTAAACGTCCTTAACCGAGTACTCATTAGAAGAAACATGCCTAGCTATATTCATTTCATTTATGTTCTTCCACCATTTTGAAACTCCCTCCTCAACCATATTTAACACCCCATTATTCACTGCGTAATATTCCCCTTCTCTCTGTTCTAACTTTTCATTCCCACTTACCTAACAGAGCCATGTTGAACAATCTTATATTTCTAACCCCCAACCCCCTTCTTCAATCGCCCTACAAACTTTCTCTCATTTAACCCAATTGATTTCTTCTTGAGAAGCTGTCTTTATCAGCTACCACGTGTGTTATTCCAAATAACACATCAAGAGATGATGAAAATAATACCATTATCTTCTTTACTGCTCTCGTTATATCAGAATTTCCATTCATGTATAAGAACATAATAGATTCAATTTTTGTAATAAGACTCCAATTTATTAATACTAGCTTATGGCATATGCTGATAAGAATTGCAAAGTTCAAGAACTAGTTTATGAATACAAATAAAAAACAGATTACAGTGAGATATTCAAGCTCATGCTACCAATACAAGCATAACATGCAAGAGATACTAAACAGGAACTCTGTTCTGATTTTAAGTGCTATGAAATTCTTAGCTCTAACTATCGCAAGAGCAGAGCTTAACAGCACTAAGGACTCACCATTCATACACATTGCTCTCAGCATTTGGAGTTCATTGCGAGAAAATGTCCTGAGTCTATGCTCAACAGTTTATGCAGTTAAATATGGATAGTATTCACGAAGCTTGTGCATCATTAGCATTTGGCTCAGGATCATTTTCTGATGATTTAGCGTCTTCAAAAGTTTCCATTTCAATGGTCACATCATCACTCATATCAGCCTCAACCATTACTTCGTCGTTGTCTGTTACCAAAGGCTCAGTACCATTTTGTGCGCCATCAGATTGCTGCTCCTGCTGTTTTTCACTTGGCTTCTCTATGGCATCAGTCTCTTGTCCTGGTTCTTGTGGATATGGATCAGTGCAGATTGTCAATGTAGATGTAACTAACAAATTCTACAGAGAAAAACACCATACAGAAGTCAAGCAAAATGTTTAAACAAGTTATCTATAATTTTCAAGTACCAACCATAAAAAATGAATGATTAACCATTTACAAACACAGAATCTTTAATTTTGTTAAATAAAACAAATTTGAAAAGCAGTGCAAATGCCCCATTATGATGTGTACCTTCTCAAGAGCTAAAGCAAGCTTGGAAAGATTTGGATAAATGTTTTTTGCGTCCAATAGAATCTGTTAAATACAAGCTATCAGACAACAATGTGCTGTATTATCATGTTAAACTTGACGAAACTTGGAGCCAAGATATAATATTGCACAACAGATGAAAATTTACCTCACAAACCCTTTGCAATGTAAATGGTGGGCCATCAATAAAACATGTAAGTGCTGGAATCCAAAAAGAATTTCAGAGTTAATTATTAAAGATTGTACACAAAAAATAATTAGTACAGCAACTAATAGTAACAGCTTCAAACTACTAAAAGAATATACGCATCAAGGTAACATGGCATATGCAACCTAAAAGGAGATCGTTATTCAAGATATTTGTTGCAGGTAAATGATTAAGAAAGAACTGGACCTGGGCCGAGTCTAACAAAATTGGCATACAAAAAAATGTTTAGCAGCTAAACGGCTGTCACTACTTCATTATGGCATCAACTAGTTTTAAAGTAAAATTAGAAACCAGAATGTATGGATACTCCTCATCAACGCAACTGATGCCATTCACTAGAAAGTTTATGTCTCAATGATACTCTTCTAAGAGCTTTGGTTTCATTAAGTGTCAGTTAATCTTCGTTCCAGACATACATGTTGGCCAACTCAAAAGTCAAAACTATTGAAAGAATTCAAATATGTTAATATAGACCTTTTTCTAAGAAAATTTTGTTACAAAATAATATACTATTCTATGTAGAGATGACAGAAAAGCCACTTATTTTACCATTAATAGTTGGAAGTATATTTGCATCAAATTATCTTCGCAGGTATTATAATTACACTGGTAGCTATGGCTAATGTTTGGATCCCACAGCTTTAAAGTTAATATTCCCAAAATACTTTTATTAGTTTTTGAAAAAGTAATTTAATAGTTTACAACATTGTTCAAATACTAAAGACTAATAGAATAATAGTGTTATCAAATAGCTGTGTCATGGCCGCTGTGGCGGATATATATGGCGGTTTTTGGATTCGCCGCAATGATAAATATCAGCCGACATTGCGGGTTATTCCGCCATATTCTGCAATAATGGCACCGCAAAACGGCTGATATAGCGGGATTTTGGCTCTCCGCCATTGACAATGCTGATAGAATTTTAATATAATTTTCAATATTTTAAAAACAAATATTAAGTTCTCTCAATTGATGCTATGAAATTGAATGATACCAACAAAAAATAGTGGAACTAGGTAGTATACCATACCATCATTCAATTTGTTGACTAAATCAGAGTAGGATTCTCTTAGTGAAGCATATTGCTGCTCACTTGTCATTTTTGCCTCAGGGTACTCGGACAATACCTGTACAACAAATAAAAGATGTAAAACATCACGTATTAGAAGTATGATGATGTATGAATAATAAAATTCCAAAAACTATATACGAACAAACAAAATATGAAAAGCTACATGCTAGCATACCGCTAAGAATTAACATAATCCCAAGAAGAATGCATCTAGCATACCTCCCCATACCTGCTTCAGCTGAAATGATAGCATACTCTTGAGATTATCCCAGTCATGCCTGTTACACAAAAATTCAGCACACCAGTTTTTAAAGTGCATTCCATCTCCAAATCAAGTATCTTTCAACTTAGCCACTGTAGTGAATACAATGATAGTAGCTTCTGAATAAATATTAGAAAGCAATATGCAAATACTTAAAAATACAAGCATATGGAAAACTCAAAATTTAGAACATTGTTATCGTTCGCTAACACCTAAACATCACATCTAACAAGCACAATCAACATCAGTCTAAATCACAACCAGAAACAAACTAACATCCCTTACAGTATCTACCAACCAATCTGCTTAAAGCACTTAAAGCACAAAAGTAACTCTCACCAGAACCTTCCGGAGGATGCAATAGCTTGAAGAATCCGAATAACTTCGTCTCTTGAAGCATCTGTTTTTTCTTCAGTGACTCTAAAAAAAACCAACCACAAGAACAAAATTAATTCCAACAGTTTCTCAAACAGAAAAACGAGCGAGTGAATTCACAAATCACCTGTGATTTGAAACATTGGCCACCACATCAGCCACCGCGTCGTTGGGTAGGTTATCGGCGTCGCTGGAAGAAACGGTTGCGTGCTGCAAATTATCGTGTGGTTGCGTCTCCATGAGAAGCCCTACAACCGCATTAAGTTAAATCGAACTAAATTAATTACATAAATGGTCGATTAGCGATTCTTGGTTGGGAAAGTCGAACAGTGTGTGCATTGTGGAATATTATAATATAATAGTATTAGATTAGATGTGGTGGAAGAAAATGCATACCTATTACGATGTCGTTTTGAAGATTGGAAGTGAAGGGTTGGTGTGGTGTGTTAATTGAGATTTGAGAAGGGTGTTCCGGTTTGAACTTGGCAGCCTCCGTCACCATCAGCGGAGGAACTGCGTCGTGGTGTGCGCGAGTGTTTCTATATATAAGTTGGGCTTTGTTCTGGCCGGTTTATTTTGGAACAATGGACTCACTTGTGGGCTTGTTGGGAATGGCTAATATTTAGCCTTGAAAATTTACCCCATACTCCATCATTTATTCTCCTACTCTTATATTATATTTTTTTTTACCAAAATATCTTTATAAGTACAAAATTTTACTAATTTAATTATTTGATCCACAATTTAATAAATAAATCTATTTTTAAAAGATGTTTTATTAATATTCTCAGTAAATATGACAAGTATTATCTATCTATACTATTATATAATCTTATAACGGCTTCATCAAAGATTTTTCACTAAAACTTTTTCTTTTAATTAATTAATTAAATATAAATATATTTATTATTAACTTCATTTAAAACTTCGGACTAACTCATTCTTATATTTTAAATAATTATTAATTAACAAATGCAATAAGACACGTCCTAAAATTTTTTAAAAATGCAACCACCTATAAAAATTAATTAAATATAAATATATTATTATTAACTCCGTCATTTAAAACTTCTAACTAAGTCACATTCTTATATTTTGAATAATTATTAATTAACAAATACAATATGACACATCCTGAATTTTTTTTTAAATGCAGTCACCTACCAATAATATGTTAACATAGTAACTATTCAACATAACTTTTCTCTTCATTCTATTAATTAATGTTTTATTATTAATAATTAAATTAAAATATTTAACATGTTTATTTCTCAAATTTCTGTCCGCTCAACACTCTCTATTTATATCATACAAACAATTAACCTCTCTATACTCATAACATCTCTCTAACCCCACATTAATAGGACACATAGTACTATTAAATTAAAAAATAAAAAAATAAAAAAAATTAGACATATAATGCAAACCTTAAATTTACTTAATACAAAAATAAATTAATAAATATAATTCATAAAACGGTTAAAAATTTTTATAGCCCCACTAAATTAAGTAAATAGTAAATTTATTAATTAGTGGGGGTTATAAAAAACTTTAACCGTTTCATGAATTATATTTATTAATTTATTTTTGTATTAAGTAATTATAAGGTTTGCATTATATGTCTAATTTATTTATTTTTTTTAATTTTTAATTTAATATTATTATGTGTCATATTAATGTGAGACTACAGGGATGTTATGAGTGGAGAGAGGTTAATTGTTTATATGATATAAATAAAGAGGATTGAGCGGAGAGAAATATGAGAAATAAACATGTTAAATATTTTAATTTAATTATTATATACGTAATAATAATAATATTTAATTATTAATTAATAGAATGAAGAGAAAAGTTATATTAGATAGTTACTATGTTAACATATTATTGGTAGGTGATTGCATTTTAAAAAAATTTCAGAATGTGTCTTATTGCATTTGTTAATTAATAATTATTCAAAATATAAGAATGTGACTTAGTTAGAAATTTTAAATGATGGAGTTAATAATAAATATATTTATATTTAATTAATTTTTGGTAGGTGGCTGCATTTTAAAAAAAAATTAGGAGGTGTCTTATTGCATTTGTTAATTAATAATTATTTAAAATATAACAATGTGAGTTAGTCGGAAGTTTTAAATGGAGTTAATAATAAATATATTTATATTTAATTAATTAATTAAAAGAAAAAGTTTTAGTGGAAAATCTTTGATGAAGACATTATAAGATTATATAATATATAGATAGATAATACTTGTCATATTTACTGAGAATATTAATAAAACATCTGTTAAAAATAGATTTATTCATTAAATTGTGGATCAAATAATTAAATTAGGAAAATTTTATATTTATTTATATAAGGATATTTTGGTAAAATTTTACCCCATACCCTATCATTTATTCTCCTACCCCTACATTATATTTTTTTTTTACCAAAATATCCTTATATAAATAAATATAAAATTTTCCTAATTTAATTATTTGATCCACAATTTAATGAATAAATCTATTTTTAAAAGATATTTTATTAATATTCTCAGTAAATATGGCAAGTATTATCTATCTATATATTATATAATCTTATAATGTCTTCATCAAAGATTTTCCACTAAACAAGACTGGCGAAATTATTTCATCACTCTTCAAAATTTTTTGAAAATTATGAAATTTACAATAGGATATATCGAAAATTTTGCAATATATATCAGAAATTTTGGATTTTTTTATACTAAAAATTTCAAAAAATTTTAGTAAAAAATAAAAATTTTTGAAAAAAAAATATGATGAATACCGAAAATTTCATTTTTTTATCAGAAATTTTGAAATTTATGGTACAGTACCGGAAACTTCGAAATTTTCTGTAGTATAAAAAAAACTTAAAAATTTTGAATTTTTTTTACTTTCGAAAATTTCGAAATTTCCGATACATTATTGAAAATTTTAAAATTTTCGGTATTCTACATAATTTTTACCGAAAATTTCAAAAAATTTTATAATGTAAAATTTTTTTACTTGTTTCAGATATTTTCAAGCGCAATTTTGGAATTATGAAAATTTGGGGGGGTGTCAAGTATAATTTTGGGGGGTGGCAGGTAAAATTCTCCTAATTTCATACTACATGTAGAAAAGTATCATATAAAAATTTGAAATTGCTCATTTGATTATAAAAATGCATCTCCAGATGCACCCTGCATCTCACTTAAACACGTTCAACTAAGTCTCACCCCATATTTTTTCTAAAATTTATAGAGATGCATTTCTCAATATACACCCCATGTATTCTTCAACGAAACGCCTTCTTTTGCCATAAATCATTCTAAAGATGCATCTTCGTATTCACACCAAACATAATCTGGATATGCATCAACGAAACCACACTAAACACTAATTTTTGCCTTTGATTTAGAGATGCTTTAAAGAATTTGACGATATATTACGATAATATGAAAAAGTGATGCTCAGATTATAATATCATTTTCAATTTTGAATAAATTAAACCACACAATTTTTTAATAATAAGAAAATGACATATATAAGTTAATAAATATGAAGCACACAATCAGGTCAATATAAAATAGAATCGAAAATAGTGCTTATAATACAAATATTACATACTACTGTTATGACGAATGCGGGCCCACATGTGCCTTCCCCATCATGGAATCTAGAACGTCCATCACCTCAGAGCCATCCAAAAAAATCATCTATCTATACTCGTCTGCCCAATCTCCAAGATACGACGACATCGAGGCAACACATCAACAACATCATTTGTCCTAGCTTGCTCATCCTCTAGTATCTCCTGGTGAGTTGGCCTAGGTGGATCTCACAGAGCATCCAGTATCATATAAGGATGTGACAAACTGGAAAACTATGGGATGTAGTTATGTGCATCACTATATTCGCTAGGAGTTATGGTACTTTGTACCTCATTTGGTACCAGGTGATTAAGATAATCATCAAACATGGTATCCATATTCTTATGTAGCGGTTGAAGGTTGCCCAGGTGGAGTTTGACATTACAACAGTTGAAGGGGTTACACCAGGAAATTTGTTTCGAAACCAAGATGGACCAACACATTTGTCTACGAAGGGAGTCACGGTTGAAACAAAAGTTGTAGATATATTCAAGACACAATTTGATATATTTCATAAAAGTTATCTCTAATGGGGTGTCATAAAGGGTGACTAAAGCAAGTCTTGTACCTTCAATGTCTCTGCAGTTAGTTTCTTCCATTAAGACTTTTGATTGAGTCATGTGAAGTTTTGGTTCAAATGTGACAGTTAACTAGAGTTGTAGAAGCCACAAAGGACCAAAAAGAAGGTATGATTTGTTAGTCTTAGGAATGTGTTTTAATTTATACGAGGCATTTCCAATTGATTGATAAAGGTTGGCCAAGAGTAGCATACTTAGTGAGATCTTTCGACCCTCATGAAGTTGAATGGCTAGAGAGACTATTTAAAGAGAGCTGGAGCAGAAAAAGTAATAGGACAACTAGAGGGTTAAGAAGGTAATATGCCATTGGTCGAAGACCTCTGCAGTTTTCTTGTTATGATGATCAATGATGTAATTTTTGAAGCTAAAGCATTCGAAAACAAATTCGTTTGCAGTCTCTAATGTTGTAGTGAAGTTTTCATCTATAGGGTTAAGACCCATGACAACTACCACATCGAATAAAGTTGACGTAAGCATTCCACAAGGGAAATGGAAAGTGTTGGTTGAACCTTCCCAAAAGAAGATTGACGCGAGTAACATGGCTGGGTTGTACCTAGGGCCAGTTCTAGAAATTTGAATCACGTCGAAGATGCCTATTTTTCCCATTGGTCTTTTCTTTGGAGTTGAACTTTGTCGAGCCACGCAATGTACTTTTTGTTTTGAGTAGGGGGCCATATCGAAAGGCATGCGTATGTGTTTCCATAAAAGACAGACTGGGAGTGTTCTTCGAATGCTGAGGGCATAGTAACGGGATAACATGGGAAGAAGTTCTTTACTTTCCCAGGTTATGATTTAGCAGTTGGGTATGGTCCTAAGAAAGCAAATAGTTTATCAGATAAGGAAAAATGGACAGGTACCTGATTAGTCCAAATATTGATTTTTTCTTTCAGCATAGGTGGAACAGAATCTTTTCCTTGTTCATCTTCTTCTGGTGGGATTTTGAACGCCAAGGGTTTTTTTCCTATATCAAGTTTGGATGTTGAGGTTTTGGCTGCCATTGTTAGAATTTGAAAGCTTGTTGCGAAAAGGGGTTTTGTTTGTCTAAGATATTGAGAGCGAAAATGAAGAAGATGAGAAGAGGAAATGGAACGAGTATTTATATAGTAATGTTTCTCTTCAGTGACGGACACTTGGCGTACGCATGTAAACATGAAGTGATTCGTGTTTCAAGAAGTGGGAAAGTTGATGGGATTGGAGCAGTTAATGAGACGTGTCAATGCATGATCTCCTATATAATAGGAGTAATGATGAAATTCTTAGAGGATCTTTTGGAAATGACAATGGCCATTAAAGTGGTAATTATGACGATGACGTCAGTGACAGGATTTAAACAGTGTCAAAAATACACCAAAAAATGGCACCTTTCTCTTTTTGATTCAAAATCGAAACATGACATTTTGGGGGACAATTTGTCATCTCAGATTTTCGACACAAGCATTAATTACAAAAATATGATAAGAATCATGTAATAATACTTTTATGGAAAAGTAGAAATGGCCAGCTATGACCATGAAGATCTTGACGATATTGGTTTGTCGAAGACTTTTACTAACTCTGGTTGAAAGTAGACAGTCTAAGGAGTTGTGTTGGTCTTTGAGACTTAGTGAAATTCAGAGTTCCTAAGATGTTTACCCTACACATTCGAAAGAGGTGTAATTGGATAAGATCGGACAATTATTCAAGGACGCGTGGGATCCTGTCGAAAGCGAAGGTTGTATGAGAAACGAGACGTGGCATATTTTGTTTAGTTGTCTGTTGCAGAAGGTTAACTTAGGATTAGTATATAAGTAGCACTTACTTTGAGTTTTTGGGGTCCGCATTTGTACACAATTGTGTAAAACTCAAAGTATATGTGTGTTTGTGAGAAAATAGTCAAGAATGTACGTATATGTGTTCCACTTTTACAAATTTAATTCTTTATTTTAGTCATTTATTTTTTTAGTTATTTTCTTTAAGTTTTCCTTGCACTTCGATTTTACACTTATTTTCAGTCATTATTTTCAATTTTCATTGTATTTCGACTTTATGTCAAACTTGCTTAAAACTCATGATTCACACAAATATGTCTTGAGATCTTTTCGAGTTTAATCCCTTAAGTAAAATGAAACTTGTTTTTGTTTACTAAATTTCACAGTAAACAGCTATCCAACCTATGTATTGCTCACCCACCATAGTGAAAATCCAATAACGCCCCTAAATTCTAGATTTTAATATCCTAACGCATCAATTACATAACAAAATCTCTCTGAAACAAGCCAAAATAAAGGTAAAATTATGTTTGGATTTTGAAATCTAAAATTATAACTTATGAAAATTTAAATTCGGATGCCCCCACGTACCACGCTAAATTCAATCTCAAAAACATGTAAAACCAAAGTTAAATGGGTTGTCTAGATTTTAAAATTCGAATACATTAGGGGAGGTATTTTTCTCAATTTGCGGAATTTTTAACCTCCTCAAATTAATTTTTTGTACTTTTTTAAAAATTATGGATTTGTGAAGATTCAAAACTCTTTAAATGTCTCAATTTTATTTTATTTAATATCTCATTAATATTTATATCATTTAAATTTTATTATATTTTTTTATAAAATTTAAAATTTTAATAGGGTATATTCAGAGATTAAAATCCTAATTATTTTTTTGTAAAAATGGAAACGCCTCTTTGATGATGTGATTTTATTATAAAATTGGCACGTCCAAATTTTAATCTCTGAACAACACAAAAGGCATTTCGGGATTTCTTAGGGCGTTCTTCACCTCTATAATTTGGGATGAGCAGTCCCTTGATTTTTATACAAGTATAGAAAAAAATTATTCATGTGTAGTTTTAAAATATTTATATAAAAATATATTTAAAGAAATTAGGGTTAGATTTGAATGCTTATAATAGTATATAATGATTATGATTGATTGGTAGTTTAAAACTTTAGGTAATTATGTAAATAAATTAAATTATTAAAAAATATATTTCAATTTCAATGAATAGTCAAAATCATAGAAATGATATAATAGATATTAAAATAAGAAAAAGAAAATAAGAATAAAATAGATAAATAAAATGTATAATGTGAATCTCGAAATGATAACAATTATTAATTTTTTTTTTGTGAAAATTTGTATAAACTTAGAACAGGTAATTTATTTAAGGAGATTGGTTTGTGTTCTGTTATGGAACTAGAAATAGTTGAAGTTGGTGGTTAGAAATTCAGAATCAGTGGTGTTGATCTCCAATATGACGGCGCGGGGATGGACATACGAGGTTAGTACTCTAATATCTAAGTCCATTTAGAATTCAAGATGCGTGTAATGAAAAGTAGATATCAGAAAGTGTACCTTACATTTTGTGTGATGTGACTTTATACCTTGGGTCATTTGGAATATATTAGAATTAAGTTGGGCCTTAGCTCTTTGGGCATTTGGACGACACAAAACATTTGCCCCTGAGGTTTTTCGGCCAATTAAGGAGTCGAGAAATTATTTAGTGATCGTGGTGGTCGGCATGTGAAGATACTATTCACTTCAAACTAGAAGTGAAAACGTTTAGTTAAAAAATAGTGGGGAACAAGCGCTTTAATGCATTTTCATCATCGAAACATTTTGTTGCTTCTTTCTGACACATGGGGTTGAAGTCGCTAGTTTGGTATTACGTTGCTTCTAATGCACTCGAGTTTACTTAAATTTCCAAGGAAAAATTCAGTTGTTGATTTTGTAACTTCTCTTTATAGTTGATCTAGTTCGTTTGATCGTTTGATCACCTTCTTTAACCTTAGCCTTTGAATTGAATATAATCTAGTGGTTAAATTATCCTTTTACTTAATTAACCATTAGATTAGATTCAATTCAAGGGCTATGATTTGGAATAAGTTAAAAACATTTACTCTTGGAGTAAGTTGATTCCCACCATATATATATATATGTGTGTGTGTGTGTGTGTGTGTGTGTGTGTGTGTGTGTGTGAGAGAGAGAGAGAGAGAGTTGTTGAACGGAGAGGAAACTTTTCACAATTCTTGAAAGTCAGTTTTCATTTGTGAGTGTTTCTTAGTAGCGAGTGTCTTCCTTTACTCTCTCCTGAGAGTATTTACCATAATAATTGTAACTTTTTGCTTAAAGCTTCTACTTTTCTCCATTACATTTGCTTCGCCAACTTTGCCTTACCTTGTATCCGTCCCAGCTCAAAATTTTACCTTCAGCATTTCTATTCTTTTGGTCAAGATGAGTGATAACTTTATTCGCATATCTAGTGATTTTGAGAGTGATGTTTCTCCTGTCGCGAGAATGGAAGTATCTCCTGACTCAAATCCCTCTCCAATTGCCCATGAATTTATATCCTTCACCAATGATTATAATTCAAAAAGGGCATTTAGGAGCTCCTTGAATGAGAGAGAGTTTCCTCCATGGATTTTTTCGATGCCCTATTTGTCGGATGATGACGATGAGAAAGATCTTACGACTTCTCCTATGCCTATCCCATCTAGTATACTACAGAAATACAAGTCTTGTGATTTGACTGCTTAAAGCATGATTTTGGGTTTACCATGATAACCTCGACAAAATTGTCCTTTTCATGGAACGAGACAATTTTCCATTCTCAATGCGTACAATCAATGGAACCTAGCATACATGAAAAGTCATATGACTCCCCCATTTGTAAAAGATATTCAACATCTACTGGGTGATAATATGGAAATAACAATGTCTAGATAGGGGTTGAATAGACCCAAAATCCTTTTAGACAATTTAAAAAACTTTTAGGTCTCATAAAATGAAATAAGAGATTTTAGAAAGCGCGGAAGCAAAACACAAAGACGAGAGTTTGGAAGCATCTCGGTGAATTAAGTTGCATGAAACAATACATGAAAGAACTTATAGAAAGAATCATTTATAGCATAAGTCATTTAAATGACATACAAAGCCACTTACAAATGAAGTGATTTAAAAACACATTACTTAGATGATCTTAACAATGCATAATTAACTTCATGATGAGTCCTTAGAATTGATACACCACATACATAAGCTTATACATTGAAACACTATAAGCAAGATATAGTCTATATGGTATACAATCCATGCAAATACAAACATGCAGTAGCAAATACGAGATGAATGAATGCTTGAAAAGTAAAAGGATGCAAAAAGAGAAAGATAAACAGAGATATATAGTGCTTTAGCATTTGTCATCGCTTTGCCTACATGCACTCTTCAATGGATGATGTCATCAGAACATAATCACGATCTCCCACTATGATAAAATAATGATTATAACATTTTGACTACAAGGAACTATCACACAATGATTCCATCTGATGAAGCAGACACTAAACTGCTAACGCAATACAAGATCCCACAAGATCTTGATCCAATAACCTTGCTATCCATAATATCCTGCTCCAAGTATTCGTGTATGGCAATCCACTTGATCCCATCGATTTATTGTTTGAGTGATGGCCCTTAATGGAGCGTATATTGGAGAACTCCCAACTTTTTCTGCTGGTAATCTTTCTCCAATGCCACCAAAGAAGGACAACTTCTAACTCCGCCTTATGGACTGTTACTACTTGATTCTGCCAAAGTCTTCCTTGGAGTATAGGGGAAATTATTATCCTTTTGGATAACTTTTCAAACCCAAACTGCACTCAAGAAATGATACCTGCACCTGTTAAAAATAAAAAACCAGCTACACACAAGCCTGTTAGATACTCTAATGTACCACTAGTCTCCCTTTCACTCAATCTTTAAAGAAGAGTCCTTAAAAAAGGAAAGAGACTAAGGGTGAAGATGGTGAATAATGTCAGATCATTTCAATAGCAATTGGCATTACAAGCGATTAGTCAAGTAACTCAGTTTTGATGAGAGCTGAACACACACACATAAGGTTCAAATAAGTTTCTAGATAAATGGGTATTGGTTATTAAAAGTTATCAAGAGCTTGATCAAATCCTTAACAAGATTTGAACAACTCATTCTCAAAAACACACAAAACAATAACCCAAATTACACAATCAAGATGTAATAAAAACAAATAAAGAAACAACATGGGTTTAATATCAAGGATTGTTGTTTTGGCGAAGAAGAGAGTCGAAAGGTGTATAGATGAACACACTAAGATAAGAGGACAAAATCACAATTTTTGTCTCTATGAAAAATCATATATTTCAACACTTATTATTGTAATCAAAAGAAACAAGCATTTAAATGAGTGATAGAAAATTAGGTTATTATGGTTTGATTCGAATCATCATTTGTACTTGATTTGAATCAAATGGGATTCTGATTCGAATCATGTTCAAAATTTGATCTAAATCAAATGATCCAGAATGTAATCCCAATTTTCAACAGGTGAATTATTCAAATCAGATATTACACATGATCTGAATCAATTACCAAAAGCATCAGAATTCAAATGTTCTAACTTGTGATTCAAGCTACTCGTGTGGAAATGACAAAGCAATAACTTTCATAGTCTAAAAAAGAAAATAGCTAATAAGGATCAACTGATTCAACATGAAATGCAAAGGGTTCTTAGTGGTACAGTTACATAACCAAACGATTACAACAAGGAAAGAAAGATTACAATCACACGGATGAATTGAAATAGCATACAAATTACAAATGCGCGACGGAACTCAATAGATACTTAAAGCACGTAAAAGATACCAAATGATACTATGTGCTTCCAATCTCCCTCTTTTTGATGTTTGGCAAGATTGTGAGATTATTGTTGATAAAATAATCCAGTGCAAAATTTGGAATTTGAAAACATTAATCACACTGATGACTGTCCCATAGTACTTTATTT
Organism: Lathyrus tuberosus; assembly: GCA_022829125.1. Taxonomy (NCBI): domain Eukaryota; kingdom Viridiplantae; phylum Streptophyta; class Magnoliopsida; order Fabales; family Fabaceae; genus Lathyrus; species Lathyrus tuberosus. The sequence continues at coordinate 782,755 of JALAZF010000108.1, read as the reverse complement.
AAGTTGTAAAAGATGTAAAGCTCCCATACTTTAAACACTTAATGTGTGTAAATATCGGCAATATCTTAGCTACCTCTCCTTCTTTGTCAAATATAAAACGGACAAAACCATACAAAAACAAGGAAAAACGCACAAAGAATCCTAGTTAACATAAAAGCAAAAAATGGAATGCCACACTTAGTGAATCATGAACACAACCATACACATCGCACACAGGAAATAATCACAAATACGTAAAAAGACAAATAAAAATTGAATGAATATCGGAAATACCAAAACAACGTGAATTCAAATTATATGATTCACATGGTACACAAAAGTTGTTCTAATAAAGGATCAAATGATCACAACATCAACATAGCTCAAACCAAAACAAACATAATATAAAAAGAAAAATAAACATGCTAAATTTCATGACATGAAATGCTATGAAGTATCACACAAAATCAGTAGAAACAAAATCAGAGAATGATGGAGGAGGTACAGTAGTAGCAGCATGGTCTTTTGGAATGGGAATAGTTGCTACAACAGTGTCATGATGAAAGATGTAGTTGTTACCACCTAGATAATCAATTGAGTTATTCATCGTTTCAATCTGCCTAGCCAGACGTCTTTGCGATGCAAGAATCTTTTCCTTCATCTTTACCTTATCCTCCTTTCCAACATTGACAAGTGCATCAATGCATGCCATGATACAATCCTCTCTTATTTGGTTGTCTGCAAGCAACTTCTGGAGCATATCATCCAACAGTTCCTTTATATCAACATATGTGGAAGCAACAACACTTCCACCAGTAGTGGATGGAACAATAGTCTTAGGAGCTTCCTTATCAATAATCTTATCTTCATAGGTTCTTCTTCCATAGGTCTCTAAGTAGTAGTAATCACCATTTGAATCCTTGCAATACCTCATCTTCGACACAACACCATAATCCATAATTTTTGGAGATTTAATGAGTTCTTCCTTCTTGCACTTAATACCAATAAGTTGCAAGATCATCATAACAAATGAAGAGAAAAATATAGGCCTATTAGAATTGTCCCTACAATAGATCATCTTATCAAAGATGAATTTGACCTAGTCATACCTGCAAACCTTGATGTTGTAGACAAGACACCACATCAAGAATAAGTCATTGTCATCAGCCCTGCTAGACTTACCGGGTTTCCTATCCAATACCTTCATAATAACCTAGTGAATCAACCTCATACCAAACTTGATTTGACTTATCCTCGAGTTTGACATTTCCATATGTTCAAGACAGATTTAGAAATATTCAAAACAAAAGCAACTTTTTCATAATCTTGTTCTTCTTTTGGATTAGACAAATTTGTTCCTTCACTTTTCATATCAAAATAATTGATGAAGTCAAAGTAGCAAAAATTCACAACTTTATCCTTAAATATACATTGCAAACCTGAAGTGGTGAGTTCTAAGTTACAGTAAAAATCCTTGACATAATCATGATTGTACTTCTTATTCAATCCAATAAATGTCAATAGATTGTTATCAGCAAACGGTTTCGGAAATTTGGTTTTCAACTCATTTTCAGCAGAGGTATTCACGTAATACTCAGACTTTATAGGTTTGTAAATAAAGTTATCAATGCACTTTTGCAAACTATCCTTAGGTAAGAGATGAGCAACATTACCATATAGCTTGGCTAGAGAGGATGAACATGTATCAAATGACCACTTGGCTTTCTTACTTAAGACACCATCTGTAGTATCTTTGCTAGCTTGCCTCTTTGTATGTCAGTTCTCACACGGTTACCATGGTCATGAGCCATGATGGTGATAGATGATAATAGGTGATGAGTGAATTGACTAGATTTGAAACATGTGGTTCTTCAATTTGATTTGGATCAAGTCTGTAATTTGATTCAGATCAAATTGACTAGATTTGAAACCCACAAAAAAGTGATTCGAAAAACGGGTTTAGTGTAAAGATTTTGATTCAAATCAAAATCAAATGTCTCAAGTCTCAAGAATTTGATTCGGATCACGAGTTTAGTTCAAAACTAATGACTCGAATCAGAAGACCAAAAGTTTGAAAATTTTAAGAAAAGTGAGACCTTTACACACACCAAAATACTTTAAAAAAAAAACTTTTATGTGGATCAGAAAAACATGTTATGTTATGAATGAAAAGAAATGAGTCATTTTATAGTGCAGATGCCAAAATGAATTTTTAATACAAATGTGTTTTAATGTAACTGCACAATTTAAAAAAAATGAAATTGCATGAATCTGTGAGTGATGCATATGTATGCAATGAAAGAATGACGTAAATGACAAACCAACGGGTTGAGTGACTTAGCAATTAATGAATGAATGTCCAAACACATGACAAACATAAACATATACAAATCAAACATCACACATAGGTAACACAATAAATACTCCAGTGTGTACACAAAAGAATTAAAGGAGGGTTAGAACGATCTTACCAATTTTGACGATCTAAGCTTAGCCTGTTGATAGCAATACCAAATGAAAATCAACGACAAGAATAATCATAAGCTCTAAACACGGACATTCAACTACAAATTGGATATAGATCCTCTTGAATGTCTGAAGGACATTATTAGACTCTCCATCATAGGGCTTCAGATGAACTTGAAATGGCAATACTATGATCATTATTGATTAACACAACATATCAATCCTGAATCACTGATTCAACTCTTGGGCAGTTGATAAGCACGTCAAGTAAATTCCTTAAATCTTTTGTAGATAGTTGAAATTTCGGAGAATCATTGTCAATAATTGTAAAAATTACCTTCATCTTCTTTTCCACAACGACCTTGGAAGATTAGGTCACAATAAGATGCTTTTGTTTCTAATTCATTTTCTCATAATACTTTCCAGCATATTGTAGTGGATGCATGACACAAAAATTAGGATCAATCTTGAACAACCTTTAAGAAACAATCTCATAAACAAGCTGCACAAATCTCAAAAAACTTGTTTGTTCAATCCTGGATGAATTAACACTTAGAGAATATCTAAAGTATTATTAATGCTTTAAAGATAATCCTAGAAAGGTTTTACTTTCAAATAATCTATGTAATTAGTTGTAAAAGAATGATCAATGATAAGTAATTTAATGTAATTTCATGGGGATTCACTGAATTGCATAAGCTTCTATAACGTTTAAAAAAACTCGTATGGGATCGTAGGAACCATATCCTCAACTTTTGGAGTTGCTAGACTTTGATCAAAAGTCGAGCTCTGATACCAATTGTTGGGTGAGAATGTGGAAATAACAATGTCTAAAAGAGGGGTTGAATAGACCCAAAATCCTTTTAGAAAATTTAAAAAAACTTTTAGGTCTCATAAAACAAAATCGGAGATTTTAGAAAGCGCGAAAGCAAAACACAAAGAAGAGAGATTGGGAGCCTCTCAAAGAATCAAGTTGCATGAAATGATACATAAGAGAATTTATAGAAAGAATCATTTCTAGCACAAGTCATTTACATGACATACAAAGCCACTTACAAATGAAGTGATTTAAAAATAGATTACTTAGATGATATTAACAATGCATAATTAAATTCATGGTGATTCCTTAAAATTAATACACCACAGACATAAGCTTATACATTGAAGCACTATAAGCAAGATCCAGTCTATATGGTATACAATCTATGCAAATGCAAACACGCAGTAGCAAATATGAGATGAATGAATGCTTGAAAAGTAAAAGGATAGAGAAAAAGAAAGATATATATATATATATATATATATATATATATATATATATATATATATATATATATATATATATATATATATATATATATATATATATATATATATATATATATATATATATATATATATATATATATATATATATATATATATATATATATATATATATATAGTGCTCTGAAATTCGTTCTCACTTTGCCTACATACACTCTTAAATGGATAATGCCATCAGAAGATAATCACGATCTTCCAGTATGATGAAATAATGATTACAATGTTTCGATTTCAAGGAACTATCACACAATAATTCCATCTGATGAAGCAAACATTAAACTCCTGACACAATACAATATCCCACAAAATCTTGATCCAATAACCTCATTATCCACAATAACCTGCTTCAAGTATTTGGGTGTGTGAATCCACCTGATCCCATTGATTTCTTGTCTGAGAGATTGCCCTTAACTGAGTGTATATTAGACAACTTGTCTGCTAGCTATCTTTCTCCCACGCCACAAAAGAATGACAACTTCCAACTCTGCCTTACGAACCATTGATACTTGATTCTCCTAAAGTCTTGCTTGGAGTATAGTGGAAATTTTTATCCTATTGGATAACTTTTCAAACCTAATCTGCACTCAAGAAATGATACATGCACCTGTTACAAATAAAAATCCATCTACACACAAACCCATTAAATACCCTAATGTACCACTAGTTGTAACACCCTAAACCCCGCACTTAATTATCAAAGCATTCAATTAATAAAATACAACCATTTAGGGTGTCACACAAAATAAACATGGGCTGCTCCATAACACGGGTTACAATAAAAAAATTAATGCATACATTTGCACTTAGGATGTTTACACGACATCAATTCATCTGATTTGTACTTGGGATGTTTACACGACATCCAACTCATCTGGCATCATCACAGCGGAATCATAAATGAAGTAATTAAAAACCATATAGCACTCATAGGGTTCAGTATCATAAATTTCAACTTTCATAACATAAGAAAAAGAAGTTGTATTATCCAACTCTTAACACTTTGAGATCTTAACAAAATATGATTAGTAAACTTCAACAAAACAAAGCCAAGCAAATGAAAACAAACGTTCACAGCCTGATGTTACATGATCAGAGCAAGACCTTACTAATAAAATGACAAATGAATGGAAGTCACTCCAAGAGCTATCTTCCACTTACTTCAGTCAATGCTACTCGTGAGTATCTGCACGATGTCCATGTAAAGGCAATTTTTATACAGAATGGGTGAGAATACACTTCAATGATTAACGGTGAAAACAAGCGGGAGTAGATTATCACATAACAACAACATACACATTACTCAATCAACACCAATATATAAAGTATTCTCATCTAACAACGCATCAAAAAAATAATCAATACAAATGCAACACTTATGCAATGTACTCAACACCAACTCGACATACATGTGGTACCAAATATGAACACTCAGGTTCATTTCGCTCCCCGGTCCCCACCATAGGATCATATTCCTTCTTGAAACCGAAGCACAACAAATTACTACCATCACCATAGGTAACGCTTCACTAATCCCCCATAATAGGAATTAGCTACTCGCACCCGATCCATCACCATATGATCGAGGTTCACCAAAAAGAACCGAAGTTCTGACAACATGGATGCATGGACTCTCAACATGCAACAACAACACATACACATTAGCCCCTATTCTGACCATGTATGCCACCAGCAACATAATTAACATAAACAATAACATGCATATACATATAAAACAAGCAACATCATTCGCACAATACCACAACCACAATCATGCTTAATCAATAATTTAACAGCATTATGTAAACATTTCATCACAATACAAAAACCCATGTAATCAAATACTCAGATCATCACAACACATTCACCCCCTAAAAACAATTTCATTAAATAGTAATTCGCGTTAGCTTTCCAACGCATCAAACGGCAACTCATTTGGACTTATAGATCAAAATTTATAGCCAAAATGATTTCGACCAAAAAACACGAACAATGACTCCCACGACGAGCGTTCCCTCCCTGGGTTGAGCGCGGTTGTGACGGGAAGAATGCACAATTTTTGCGTTTTTCATCGTTAGAGGCCTTCCGGACCTCCAATTTCAGTTCCGTAAAAACTCAAACGCTCAAAAAATTACAACCCATGCAATACTTTAATTATCTAAAGTTAATTTATAATTTTAAAACAATTAAATCATAAAGTCATTGTTTTAAGATTATGACTAAAACCTTCTAAAATGCAACAATGGTGGATATAAGTTCAATCATCAAAACAGACAAATACACACATATAAGGCACACAAAATTTATCATATAATTATCATATAACAACCATCATAGCATCACAATTCAAAATTATGAATCAAAACACCCAACCCTGAAGAGGTTAAGGGTCTCTTCATCTATCCCTTATGCTTTAACACCCATTAGAGAAGCACATCTACCCCTTACTTGAAATCCTATTAATTGATGCAACTCTCTATTGATTTTCCTTTTTCTACCTCTAGCTAATTTTCCTCTTTTGCTTCAACTTCCAAAAACACGTACTGACACTCTCAGGTTCTCCAAATCCCTATTTTATTCCAAAACTTATTTCCTTCATATTAGCCTCTTCCCTTTTTACCCTAAACTTATCCTCATATTGCCCCTAACACCCTCACTCCTCTTATTAACTCCAATTTTATTTTATTCTAGTTAACAATTGTGTTGCAAATATCAAACAACGGTGGAAACCTTTTATTGAATTCAAAGGATTACAATATCTTACAAGGAAAAGTACATTATTTTACAAAGTGCAGAAAGGAAAACTATGCATATGAATCCTAAGGAATCTCTGACAAAGGTCCAGATGCTGGCTGCTGGTCCACTTTCCTCTTCTTTGATCGGGTCTCCTCAAACGTTGTCGGGTCGATGATCCTTTGCCATGTGAAAGGAGAGAGTAAACTCCTTCGTTCCTCTTGAATTTCCACAGCATGTTTCTCTAGTATTTCAATTAGAGCAACTTTCTCCTTTAGTAACTCTTGAATCTTAGTGCACTCCAAGCTGATAATCTGGTACTTATTCTTCCAATAGTTCTTTTCACATTGAGTTTTGTTAAAAGCGACCTACGGTTTCTCTGTGTTGCTCATGAAATAGAGGACATATTCGTTTAAGGGAAATACTTCCTGATGAGGGCAAGGAATTTTTAACTTTAGGGCCCTAATTTGTACCCATTGGAGATAAGGCTCTACGGAGATGCTGTTTGGCTTCCTTAGGGACTGTTTTCCTTTCTTATGAACATGATGCTAGGCATGTACAATCTCTTCCTTGAGTGCTCTATCATTTTCTCCTTCTTTGAAGAAAAGACCCTCCAGATGAACGTTGTAAGGTACATTCTTCATCGAGTACCCAAGCTGACGACGGGCTAAAACCGGGTGATAATTGATCCCTCCCTTGGTACCAATGAGGGGTACATTAAGGAAACTTCCACATTTGTCAATGATCTTTATTCCGTCATAGACTCATTGTACCAATCTATGTCAGAATGGGTAAGGGACATAATCTTTTGTGACCATCGCATACCACTTTTAAGATCCCAAAAAGCAGCAGATTTAGGTAAGTGGGAAATAAATCATTTGTAGAGTAATGGTATACAACATGTAATCATCCCTCCACTGTACAAGTTCCTTAAATGTACTGAGTGGTAAGCATCTGCAAGCAAAGTTAGGAATGGGTTCCTAATTAAGAAAATCTTGATAGCGTTTATGTCGACAAAATTGTCGATGTAAGGGAAAAAGAGTAATCCATAAGTGAGTAAAACAAAGTTATCCTCAAAAGTAACCATGTTTCCTATACTGGAAAAGTATAGGGCTTTTTCCAACAGGAACCTAGCTGGTAGACCTTGAATTCCTCCCTTGGTGGTCATGTGAGTTTTGATATCTGAAACTTCCAAAGAGGTAACTCTTGCAATAAACTGATCCTTAGGAATTTCTTCCAGTCCAGAGAATAGATCTTGGTTAGTGATAGGTAAATCAATTAGATGAGAGTACTCTTCCAATGTTGGTGTGAGCTGATAATCGGGAAACGTAAAGTAGTGGTACACCGGATCATAAAACTGAACCAATGTATCTAGGACTCCTTCTACCATGTTGACTTTTAAAAGAGACAAAAGTCCTCTGTACTTAGCTCTGAAAGCTTCCGGATTGGTAATCAACCTTCCCAATTTTCTCAGGTCTTCAAGTCTTGGACTTTTGAAGGTGTACTTCTGGGTTTTTCTTCTACCGAAATCCATAACGCGGTTTTTGATATTTGCAACACCCTCTTATTTTAGTTCTTTTGAAGAATTGTGAGAAAATATTTTTTTTGAAAGCTTTTTATGAATGAATGAATGCATGAATGGCACAAACACAAGTATATGAAAACATGGGTTTAAGGGTTCATCGTCACGAGCATGGAGCCATGGATCTACCCAATTCCAAAGGGTATGTACTAGGGGTTCTTTTTTTGTACCTGTAGAACGGGTTCTAGCAAGGTCCTCAAAATCATTGACCCCTCTTAAGAATATTACCAGCAAACCGACTGACTCATGAAAGTTGTAATATCCTTAAAATGAATCTCATCTGAGCGTAGTATCGCGTATCAACTATTCCCGATAGTCACTGCACTACATCCTAAAAGAATGGTCAGGGTTAAATGTTTACTAATCCTCAATTTCGCGGGTGCCCAGTGGAAAAAGTAATGTTTTCACGACTTGCTCGTTTAACATCAGTAATTCCGAAAGGGTACCTCCACTGATTTGGTGGACTTTCAAGTTAGCTTGGTCGGGATTCACTCCCTATAAGCCTTCTTAAGTCTGCCACCTCCTATCTTAAAATATGCTCTCAAGCCCACTTAGGACTTTTTGACTCACCACATGTGTATTAATCACATTCCCAGATAACAGTAATTTAAACAAGTATGGCAGATAAGCAAATAGTATGATGGAAAACAGTAAATGATATCAAATGAGAAAGCAAATAAAATAGCAAAAATGTAAATCAAGGCTTGACCCTCCTAGAAAGAAAAATTTAAAGTCCCCAGCAGAGTCACCATTTTTCTGTAGCTCGGTTTTTGTGATGCGACCACTACCGCATTTAGTGCTACTTTCTTATTTATATTTTTATCCTATAAAGCTTAAAAGGAAGGGGAAGATATCTCAAACTAACCCTGCGTGCAAATGTTTTCTTTAACAATTGCGAAGAGATCGGGGATCAGGAATTGGTTATACAAAGGGAAGCTGTTAGCACCCAATGTATTTATAGTAATCTAAAGGAACCTTTATTTACATATGTTTCTACTGTTGAATTGCTTGGTTGATTAAATCCATTTACTATTGATTGGGGAAAGTTTCTCCTAAGGAAATGTTTTTGTTGTTTTTTGGGATTTTTATTATTTTTGGAAAGGTACTGGACCTAAAGTCTTTGATTAGTGTGCTCACTAAGATTTCACAATCTTATGCCTACGTATTCCCGTTAAGAGATTTTGGGAAATCAGAGCAATCGTAGTTCCTCCTATTCTATGGAAGGAGGAAAATTTGGTGTCTTGTTTAAAGCCCAAGATTGAAGAAAAAGGAGTTTTTGTGTCTTGTTCAAAGCCCAAGGTTGAATCTAAAAGAGTTTTTGTGTCTTGTTCAAAGCCCAAGATTGAAGCTAAAAGAGTTTTGTCTGAGAGAGAATTTGTCATCTCTAAAGGGAGATATCTCACCTATTCATCACAAACATTGATTTATGGGGGAAATTGCTTTAATTGAGATGTATAGAATAGCAATGCCACATCTTCCTTTTGTGAGTCTTTGCATGCTAAGTGAGGGACATTGACATAGATGTGTAGAATCTAGAGGCTTGCCACTTACATCACTTAGATGAAAGAGAAATTTTACCCAGGATAAAGGAGGGACTCCAGCTTGGATTTTGAATCAACAAGTGTGCCACTTACAACAATTTATCTGGGAAAAGGTTTTTTTCTTGATTATTTATTTTGAGATGTGATGTATAGAAGGGATATCCTCCTACAGAGAGGACTCTTAGTCTCATCTTTGGGGATGAAAGATTTTGTGCCTTAATCAAAGCCCAAGGTTGAAGCTAAAAAAAGGTTGAAAACTGACTCAACTGGGGAGTATTATATCTATCTTGTACAAAGCCCAAGATTGAGGCTGACTGGTAAAATCATTATATGAAGCCTAAGAAGAGGCCGACTCTTGCTGGGATTTATTTAAATCCAGGAGATGGTCTAAACTTTTTTGAGGAGTCCAATGGGAAACTAACTCTTGCTGGGGATTGGAGGAGAGTTGATTTATCAGATGCCATGAGGTTCTGATACTTTTGAGAATTTATTAGTGATAATCTGACCCTGGTTGGGGATTTTAAAGATGAAAATCAAACTTTGTTGAGGATTAGGAGAGCCTTAGAGAATGATAGGCTTGAATTCCTTAGAGGTTTTGACTCTCCTGGGGACTGGTGTATAGATGACTAGGATCTATCATATACTTTTAGAAAGCCTAATGGTCCTTTTATGAAGCCCAAGAGGAGGCTGAGGATGCTTCTAGGAAGCCTGTGGGTCCTTGTATAAAGCCCAAGAGGAGGCTAGGGATTAAGACTTTCTAAGTCTAGGAAGAGTTCAAGAAAGGTTTCACCGGGAAATAATCCTTTCTTTGTTGAACTGTTCCAGGGTTAAAGGTGTTAAAGAAGAGGTTTCACTGGGAAATAATCATCTCTTTATTGAACTATTTAAAGGTTAATCAAATTTGAACAAAGCCCAAGAGGAGGCTATCTTCTGGGAAGATTCATTATATGATGCCCAAGAGGAGGCAATGATGCATGGATAAAGCCCAAGAGGAGGCTAACTGTATTCCTTTGTACAAGGGGAACTAATTGTTTGAACTAAGTTGTACTGAGGATGACTTAAATGCTAAGAGGAACTTAACAAGATATGTACAAGCATATACACAGACATATGAACAAGTATTGTGATTGATGCCTTCTTCAAGATTGGATGGGATTAAGGTTTTGAGAAATTGAAGAAAGTTTTTAGAAAAATTTGAGTTTGAATTTGAATTAAAAGAGAGTTGTTGTTATTTGAGTGAATTAAAAAGAATGTTTGGGGCTTATAACTTAAAGAGAGGCCTAAGTGGTCTAAGAGCAATTTCACCGGGAATAATGCTCCTCTTAGTACCAGTGTATTTGATTTGAATCTTCTTCTTTTTATTATTAAAAAGGGAAAAGGATGAGACTTACACCCTATCTAAGAGGCCCAAGATGATGTATTTTGAATGAAAGAATGAAAGAATAGTATTGAGTTTTATACTCGGGGAGAGGCCCGATTGTTTTCAAGCAGTTCAAAACAGACGAATGATTTTGAAAACAGAGGTATGGGGCTTACAACTCAAAGAGAGGCCCATGGAGGTTGTTTACTGTTTAAAACAAAGTTTGTGTATAAAAGATTGGGGCTTATACTCAAGGAGAGGCCCAGATGATTTATTTGAAAACAGTGATCGCACCGCGACACCGAAAGACGTTGTGGGACTTATACTATAGTAGAGGCCCAAAATTTATTTATGTACAAAGGGAGGTTGGGTCTTACACTCTAATAGAGGCCCATGAGTGTTGAAATGAAGTTTTGAAAGATCAAGTCAAAGGAAACCCTAATTTCTATTTTTTAGGTATTTTTAAAAGGAAAAATCAATTTAAAAATGAAAAATATCAAACAAATTCAATAAACATGTTATGAATTATGATTAAGGTTTTTGAAAAAGTATTTTTTTCCATGAATATTTAAAATCATTTTGGTTTTAAAAATCAAGAAAAAGAAATCATTTTAAAAGCATTTAAAACAATTTAAAATAATATTTTTAAATATATTAAAAATATATCAAATAAAAAAAAAATTTGGTGAATAAAATATTTTTAATGTGTGAGTGATTTTTGTGCAAAAATTCATTTTTAAATAATTAAAATTGATTAACAAAAATAATTATTAAAAATAATATGAAAAATATTTAAAAAAAAAAACAAAATGTGAAAAATTGAACAAAATGGTATGGGTGGGTGTTGAACCCACGCCCTCCAACACAAACACACTTGAAAACACACGCTGCTACCACTGGGGTGGTGATACATCCGTGTATCAAATCCACCCCACAAATACATATGGGTGACTTAGTTTCTAGGCCTGGCCAAGGCGCCATGGCCATGGCTGACCAGGTTTTGGGGTATTTGCAAGAAGGTCATAACTTCTTCATTTCTCCATGAAAATGGATGAAACAAAGATGAATCCTACCTAGAATTTCATGAGGAATCCAATGGTGGTCTTAGAATTTTCTAAAAATGCCTACATTTTAAAACCCGATAGTGGTTTCAAAATAGGTCAAGATTTGTAAGTTCTATGCTACAACTCAATACAAGCAATAATAACATGGCAAATTAGTTCAAACACAACAAATATGATATGTATGACATGTTCATGATCAATGTACATCAAAGCAATGCATATTTCACAAAGTTCAAGTTGTTATGCACTTACCTCTTGAAGCTCCACTTGTTAACTTTCAAGATACTTGTGACAGAAGTAATCCAATGCCTTAGACACTCTTAATAGACCCCTTAGATTCTTTTAGGATGATCCAAATCAAAAGGAAACCTCTGGAACAGAAACTTGCTATTTCTTGCAAAATTGGCAAAAGTGACCAAGATGACAACTCCCTCAATTGGTGTTACAGTTAGGGAACACTTGTTGGAATAGCTTAGGGATGATATTTGGAGAGTGTTTGAAGTGTTGTTTGGCTTTGAAAGTAATTGAATCAAGACATAGCTTGAAAAATGCAAAAAAGTCAAAATTTGAGGTTTTGATGGTTGACTTTCTAATTTTGGTGTTGTGAGAGGAAGATGAAGGTTTGAACACCTCCAATGGATGATTTGTGATGTGTTTGGATGGTTGTTTGAGTGGTTCAAGCTCTGGTTTTGAGAATTCCAAGTTTGATCCTTAAAACCTTGAATTTTGAAGCAAGAGAAGGAAATTGATAAAACAAGGCTTTGGTATTGTTTTGGTGTGGTTTGGAACATCAGAAATGGCCTCTATTTATAGGAGAACAAGTTTTTTTTGGAGGAATAGTGAATGGATGAGGGAGCATGCTATTATCCAATGGATTTTGTCATGTAGCATGACTTGAATGCTAAGGTACCTCAAGTCTCCTCTAGCCATTGAGTTGAGCTGAACTTTTTAGGTTTAGGTCTTATGATTTTTGGCTAAGGCTTGACTTATTTGGACTGATATGAACCAATTCATGCCACCTCAATGCATCCTTTCAATGCCATATGACAAAATTGAATTTTGGATTTGCAACATTGATGATCACATGCCAAAGGGATAGGGTTCTTGACTTATTGGCCTTATGGTTCAGATTCCTCATCATTTAGGTTGATATTGGACATAAATCCATGCAAGTGTCCAAAATTGGCTCAAGAAATCGTGGGATACAAGTTATGTGCCAATGCTATCAAAAAATCAGTTTGTATCAAGGCATGTTGTGAGGTCCATAACTCTTTGCTCAAGTTGAATCAATGGATGTTCTTGTACTCTTTGGAAAGATTTCATATCATACTTCAACTTTGATGTTTGCATTTGGTCTTGATTCATCTTGGATCATAATGAAAAATGCCTCCAAAGTTGGACAAAACATGAGACAGATTCTGCCTAAAATTTTTCTAAGTGTCAAAGTTCAAATCTTATGAAACCCTAACTTTATGGCTTTATAACTCAAAATCTAGGCATTTTTTTTACCATGAATCAGTGGGACACTTTTGTATTATGTGATGATAACTTTCATTTGAGCTTTGGATGGGAGAAAATGGTTGCTTGGATCACAAGTTATGGTCTTACAAAGTTGGGTAAAAAACCATTATTTTTCATAACTTAGTGAAACTTCAAGTTTCTTAAGGTTGCCCCTTTTGCAAGTAACCTCACTTTTCTTGATTTTTCTTGATTTATGATGACCTAAATCACAATTTAACATTGTTCTTGACTTAAATAAGCCATGTTTGTCAAAAAATTCCAAAAGTCAAACTTGGTTTTGATCACAACTGACTTTTTGTATCAGATGAATCTTAAACTTTGTGATCCTTTATGAAATCAAGTCCTTGGGCTAGATTGAACCTAATGGATGGTTTCAAAATGTGTTTTTGAATGTCTTAAATCATTTCCCAAGGTTTGAGGTCAGGCTTTGCTCAAAAGTCAATGGTATGGTTGACTTTTTCTCATAAACCCTAGTTTGTGGTCCAGACAAATTTGAATCCTTGTATTGCTTATGAATTAAGTTATTTGAATCAATTCAATCTTGTGAATGGATAAATATGATGTATTTGAGGTCCTTGAAGCATATCTTGAGGTCTTGGCTCATGCTTTGCTCCAAAAGTCAACTTAGGGACTGAATTAGGTCAAAACCCTAATTCCTAGTTATTTATAGATGCATCCCCTGAGGCTATTTTAAACTTATGAATGGAATTGTGAGGTTCTTTTTAGCTTCTTGAATCATATATTGAGGTATTGGATCATGCCCAGATGAAAATTTCTCTCTGGAGGCCTTGGTCGACCAAAACCCTAATTTGGTGACACTGATGATCTTGAGGCTTGATCAACTTGGAATGATGCAATCTTGTGGTTGATTCTTGATGTGGGAGACCTCTTGATCCTTCATGGATATTTTATAGGATTGACAAGTTAAAGATCATGTCAATTATTGATTGACCATTTGCCTGAATGCTCTGAGAGGGCTTGAAACCCTAATTCTTGGCTAGAGTGAACACTCAACAATCTTTGAGAAGATTGATGAGGTATGAAAGTACATCCATATTGTGATGATGATTTGCACAATGATGTAAAGTCTTGTGGTCAAAATTTAGGGTATGACATGTTGTTGAGCTCTCCGGCCCACTAAACAACGTTATTGAAAGTCTTGAATGTTGCGCATGTGATGCATGTTATTTTCGTCGACCAATTTGATGATGTAGTTGCTAATATCACTACAAGTAGATATCTGGGTTTCAACAGATGAGTTACCTCCTGCGCATGATAAAGCTTTGCACATATCAGTGACGTGTATGGATACGTTGTTATCTCGAATCCTAGTGGACATTGGTTCTTCGCTCAATGTAATGCCTAAAATCACATCGAGTAAATTACTAGTGGAAGGGTCCGAGATGAGGGTCACTGCTTTAGTCATAAGAGCCTTTGATGGATCTAGAAAGCAGGTCATTTTTGAGGTGGATTTTCCTATCAGGATTGGACCACACCTGTTTACCATTACTTTCCAAGTAATGGACATCAACCCGACTTATAGCTGCTTGCTGGGGAGGCCATGGATTCATGCCGCTGGGGTAGTGATCTCCACATTGCACCAAAAGCTGAAGTTCATGTTTGAAGATCAGTTAGTCATCGTTTGTGGTGAAGAGGATCTGCTAGTTAGTGAGCCGTCATCTTTCAGATATGTTGAAACAGAAGAGGGCATTGTTGAGGTTCTGTTCCATTGTCTCGAGTTTGAAGATGTTAGCACTGCCACTACTAATCAAGATAAGGCATCAGAGACAATCCTATCATTTGTGAAGAGCGCTAGGGAAACCCTTGAGAGGGGCACCCTTCCTGGCTGAGGGCAGATCATTGATATTGTTGAGAAGCGTGATCACTTTGGCCTTGGTTATCATCCTTTGCGTCAGTCGAACTCAGGGGGTCAGAAGAAGTTTAGTCCTGTCAGGTTCAATAGTGTCAGCTTCCAAAGCGACGACATTGTAGTAGTCATTGATGGTGCTAGTAGCTTCAAAAGTATCACCATTTTCGTGCGCAAGTGCCATCCTAGCTTCAAGCTTGATAATTGGACGACATCCGTGGTCCCCACGGTCTTTTCTTTAAACACGTAATGCATTTTTCTTTTCTGATCCCTCGTCTTCGCTCGAGACGTGAGGATAGCTTGTAAGGGTCTCCCTATTTTGGAAATATTATGTGATTAATAAATGAAAGTTTTTTGCATTCAAAATCATGCTCATTTCCTTTCTTTATTTTACTATTCACAAAAAAAAATGGAAAAAGTTTCTTTTATTTTTCACCTTTCAAAAAGCTCATTCTAAAATAAAACTCATAAACATGTAGAGGAAACAAATTCATTGGTAACAACATTGAAAACATCCATTATAAATCTGAGATTCCAATTAACCAAGACGAAGACGACGGTGAGAAAGATTGTGAATAACCGACTGAACTAGTCGGGTTCCTTGAGCACGAGCAAAAAGAGATTCAGCCACATAAAAAGCCAGTAGAAGTGATCAACCTGGGTACTGATGAAGTCAGAAAAGAAGTAAAGGTTGGGGAATCCCTTGCCAAGCATGTGCATATTGAGCTTGTAAAGTTGTTGTAAGAGAATGTTGACGTCTTCGCCTGGTCTTATCAAGATATGCCCGGTTTAGACACCAACATTGTTGAACATCACTTGCTACACAAGCCCGAATGTCCTACCATTAAGTAGAAACTCAAAAGGACCATACCATACATGGCCCTTAAAATCAGAGAAGAGGTTAAGAAACAGTTTGATGCTGGCTTCTTAGCCATTTCTGAGTATCCTCAATGGATTGCCAACATCGTCTCAGTTCCTAAGAAAGATGGGAAGGTCAAAATGTGCGTAGACTATCGAGATCTTAATAAGGCAAGTCCAAATGACGATTTTCCTTTGCCTCATATTTATGTCTTGGTGGACAACACTACTCAGTTCTCCGTCTTTTTCCTTCATGAATGGTTTCTCAGTGTACAATCAAATAAAGATGTCTCCAGATGATATGGAGAAAACCACTTTTATCACACCTTGGGGCACTTACTGCTATAAAGTCATGCCATTTGGTTTGAAAAATTCAAGGGAAACTTATCAACGCGCCTTGGTAACTCTCTTTCACGATATGATACATAAAGAGATTGAGGTTTACGTGGAAGATATGATTGCCAAATCCAAGACAGAAGTCGATTATTTGGACCATCTGAGAAAACTTTTTGCCAGACTCCGAAAGTTCAAACTGCAGTTAAATCCTATAAAATGCACCTTTGGGTCCGATTTGGTAAACTACTGGGCTTTTATGTTAGTCAAAAAGGCATTAAAGTTGACGCCGACAAGGTTTTAGCAATTCAAAACATGCCACCTCCCTAAATTGAAAAAGAAGTCTGAGGCTTTCTGGGTCGACTTAATACATCTCCAAATTCATATCTCATTTGATGGCTACCTGTGAACCGGTCTTCAAATTCTTTAAAAAAATTAAATCAATCGTGTGGAACAATGATTGTCAAGAGGCATTTGACAGAATAAAAAAGTACTTGCAAGAACCATCGATCTTAATACCATATGTTCATGGTAGGCCACTAATCATGTATCTCAATGTGCTTGATGGATTTTTGGGCTATGTATTAGGCCAACACGACGACACATGCATACAACATTATGTCATCTACTACTTGAGCAAGAAGTTCAATGAGTGTGGGACCAGATACTCACTCTTAAAAAAAACTTGTCGTGCTCTGGCTTGGGCTGCTCGACGCCTGAGACAATATATGGTTTGCCACACTACTTTGTTGATATCCAAAATGGATCCAATAAAGTATATATTTGAAAAGTCTGCTGCCACTAGGATAATTTCTCGGTGGAAAATGTTGTTAATTGAGTACGAAATCCAGTATGTTACCTAGAAAGCTATAAAACGGAGTGTTTTTTCAGACTATCTCGCTCATCAACCCTTGGAGGGTTATCAAAAGATGAAGTTTGACGTTTTAGTTGAGGACATTCTATTCATCAGATATTAGGAGACTCTAGACCCTGATATAGGACCCGAACCATGATCACAATGAACGCTCGTGTTCGACGGTGCTTCAAATGCTCGAGGTTGTGGAATTAGGGAAATAATCACCTCTCCAACTGGATTTCACCTTCCTTTCACTTCTAAATTATGTTTTGAATGCACCAACAATATGGCAGAATACGAGGCATGTATCTACGGAATCAAATAACCATTGATCTGAGGATTAAAATTCTTGAGGTTTATAGAGACTCTATTCTTGTAAACAGTCAGATCAAAGGAGATTATGAAACCCGAGATATCAAGTTAATTCCATACAAAAGGAACATTACAAAGTTGATTCCCTAATTTGATGAAATCACTTTTCATCTTATCCCTAGGGAGGAAAATCAGCTAGCTGATGCCTTAGCCACCCTAACATCCATGTTCAAAGTCAAATGGAAAAATGAGACACCCACTATTCGCATTGACCTCTTGGATGAACCAGCACATTGTCTCACAATCGAGGCGGAGTCTGATGGCAAACCTTGGTTCTACGACATTAAAAGATATCAGGAAAAGTAAGAGTACCCTGAGGATATATCCATTACTGATAAGAAGGCTCTCAGACGACTTTGTGATAAGTTCTTCTTGAATGGGGATGTATTGTACAAAATGAACTATGATTCGATTTTGTTCAGATGTGTGGATAGACATAAAGCAAACACAATCATAAAATCCATACATGAGGGTTGTGAAGGTCTACATGCTAAAGGGTCTGCCATGGCCAAAAAGATCCTTCGAGCTGGTTATTACTAGACAACAATGAAGGTTGATTGTTATAACTTTGTCAAAAGATGTCACAAGTTCCAAATTTACGGTGACAAAATCCATGTGCCACCAACTCCATTGAACGTCGTGACCTCCCCATGACCCTTCTCCATGTTGGGTAATGATATGATTGGAATAATCTAGCCGAAAGCTTCCAATGGTCACCGCTTCATTCTAGTTGCTATCAATTACTTCACGAAGTGGGTTGAAGCTTCTTTGTATGCAAATGTCATACGAAAAGTGGTTACGAGATTCATCAAGAAATAGATAATTTGCCTCTATGGTGTTCCTAGCAACATTATCACAGATAATGCTAGTAACTTGAACAACATGATGGTGAATGAGTTGTGTCAAGAATTTAAGATCGAGCACCACAACTCTTCACCATATCGGCCCAAGATGAATGGCACCGTAGAAGTAGCGAACAAGAATATCAAGAAGATTGTCCAGAAAATGGTCAAGACTTACAAAATATTGGCATGAGATGTTTCTCTTTTCCCTACATGGCTACAGAAATTTGGTCTGCACTTCTAATGGGGCAACTCCATTCTCACTTGTGTATGGTATGGAGGCTGTCCTACCGATTGAGGTCGAAATTCCTTCATTAAGGGTTATCATGGAAGCTAACCTTGATGAATCCGAATGGGTTCAATCTATATACGATAAACTAAATCTCATTGAAGAAATGAGCTTGAAGGTTGTCTGCCATGGCCAGTTGTACCAGAGACACCTCAAAAGAGATTTTAACAAAAAAGTTCTCCCTCGTATGTACTATGAGGGTGAACTCGTGCTCAAGAGATACTCTCTTATACATACGGATCTATGAGGCAAATGGACCTCCAATTGCGAATGACCCTTTGTCATCAAGAAGGCCTTCTCAGGCGAAGCCTTGATCCTCACCACCATGGATGGGGATGATTTGCCACAACTTGTGAACTCCGAGGCAGTCACAAAATATTATGCCTGAAAAGTGAGTGAATAAAGAACCCGCTAGATTGACATCCGCAAGGACAATCTAGAAAAAAATAAAGGGTATTCTGATGGACCAAAAAAAGAAATGTTCATGCAACCAAAAATATTTAGGGATGAAACAAAAAATTATATAAGTCCGCTAAGTTGAAAACCCAAAAGGGCGGCTTTGGCAAAAAGGGGTGTCCCGGTGGACGAAAAAAAAGAGAAAGATGTCCAGGAAAAAATTAGGGATAAAGGCATTTGACTACAAACACTTGAGCCTATCACAACTAGACCGCAAACGGTAAAAGATCGATCCAGTCATCTTTAACGGAAACAAAGTGTTGGGGCCTAGATCTTATAGTGGATGGTAGCCAATGTTGTAATCAGTGGAAAAACACACAAATTTCCCATTGCCATATACTTTTATTTTTCAATTTTTTGCAATTTTCTCCTCAAGGATTTTTGCATCCTTATACACATCTTATGTACAAACTATTCCATATTCAATAAAAATCATGTCCCTTTATCAAATTCCTTCTCAATTTCCTATTTTAGCATTTTGTTTGCAAAATAAATTATCATTCTCAATCACATAATACCACAAAACAATGAGAATAATAAAAAGCTAAAATCAAAAGAAAAGCGTTATGCATTGCGTGATCATTTGAAATTTTCCAAAGGGAGATCGGTAGTCTACAATAAACACTTAATACACAAAAACATCACAATGATTGCCCGATCAAATCATGCATCCCTTTTCTTCCGAGCAGAATCTCTCCTCCTAGAAGAATTAAGTGGGCATCTCCAGCAATTGTGGTAGCTTGAAGTTCCTCATGTGCTACATTTTTTTGCTTGTTCAGATATCGGCAAGTTGGAATATACCTTCACCATAATAAAGCCTTACTTTGGTGGACATCATAACACGCATTACTGCATAGCATACATAACATCATGCATCATGAATTCGAGCATACATTGCATATCATGTGCATCAAGCATTTCTTTTGCGATTGATTTATTTCCCCAGCAAAATGTTTTCAGTAAATCCCTAACATTTGACCTCACACAAAGGCTTCTACGCCATTCCATACTCCCAATAACCAAACCCTGACATTACACTTGCCTTCATTTCGATACTTAAATTCTCTACGGGAAATTTTTTGGATACTCTTGTATTTAATCCTTTTCTACCTTGAATGCCCGGAAAGCTGTCGCAATTCGTGCATTCAGGTTCAAGAAGATTAAATAGGGACAACTGTCATACCACAAAATTTGCCCTCCATTTTTCAATTTTCATCTGACTTCAGTTTAAGATTCACTTGCATACATTTGCGCCAAATTCATGTAGTCATTCATTCACATTAACATTTTCAAAGTAATCATCTTAGGTTCAAAGGTTTGTGGATATTTATACATATCAATAGCCAGGGTTTACACACGAATCAAGCCCTAGGGTTGATGTTATTGCATTCAATTTGGATCAAGGTATGAAATCCTAAATTCTTGGTGCTTGAAGCATTGGTATAGATTTTCATCATGGTATTCATTATGCCTAAACCCTAGTTTCTTGGTTCATATCATTGATGGAACATTGTTGCAAGTTTGATCATCCTCGTCCATGTGGTTTTTATGTTGATCCTCGGATTTGGCTTAAAACCCTAGTTGTGGGTGTTGACATTTTGTGACCATGTTGATCTTGTGCTTGAAACCCTAATTCATGCATTGGAATATTTGGTCCTTGTGGTTTGATGCATCGCCTGACTATGGCTTAGTTCTTGGTTATTGGTTTAAAAATCCATTTGACATCGGGATTTGTTGCATTCATGCCATTCATGGTTTTATTCAAATTCATTGGTCCACTAACTCTTAGTTTATTAGTGCATTTATAAGTCCTTGGTTCATAATGCATGATTCAAAGATATGATTCAAATGTGAAATTTTGGTAGGAAAGTCACAATTTGAAACAAAAACATTTTGCATTGAAATAAATAGGCTATTTTCATTCAATTATTCATTAGATTCATACAAAACATTTTAAATTGCTCATAAAAAAATAATAAAAAAAACATTTTGGCAAGGTTGACTTTTAGTCAGCTGTTGACTTTTTGATCAACAGTTGACCAAAGTCAACACCACTTATTTCTAAAACCCTAATCCTAAACCTTCATTCTCTATGCAATATTCCATCCAAAGCTTGCTTTCATGGCAAGCAAGCCATATTTGGTACTTTGTCATTGCCATAGAACTGTCATGATGATCATGTTTGAAGCCTTGATTCAACATACGACAACCCTGCAAAACATCCACAAATCAATCCATACATATGCATATATTAGTCCACATACATTCATATAGACATCACATTCTAACACCCTAACTAATGCAGCTTTGACTAATTGCTCTCTAGCTAGTTCATAAACAGAAAGTGAAAGAACTTGCCATAAACAAGCAAAACCACAATTTCAAAATCATAGGTAGCCTACTGCCACTGCATGAAGACTAAGCATCACAACAGAATTCATACATCATCAAAGGTTATTCCTTTTACACTTCATATTTCTAATTCATGCATCCAATTCCATACAACATACCAAAGTCAAGCCACATTCCTATGTCAAACCAAGAAACCATTAACTTTCTTCTCTAGATAGATTTAGGATCTAATCATGGTACATGGTATCAAGACAACTAGATAATATCCAAATTAGCATTTCATTTACCTACATGTTCAACTTTATCAAACAAGCTAGCATAATCCTAATCACATACATCGCCTAATACAATGACTTCATGATTGCAACAATTCCCGTAAAATCAGTACTGACCTACCATCATGCACAACACATCAAAATTGTGACTAAAACATTTCTACCAGTACATTAGGTTACATAACATCCCTTGTTCAATTTCCTTTATATCATTTCACCCATTTTTTAAATTAACCCAATGCCTCAATTCTATATCCACCGCATTATTTGGTTATCAGCAGCAACCTCATTGTATTTTCAGGTGGCCATATCAACTTTTTTTCCCATTTCATTAACAATAGAATCCAACAAAATTTTGATTCCTAACTGAATTTCCTATTTACATCATTTCCAAATTTAATAACAGACATTGACAATAGAGTTTAGCAAGTTTATCATTTCACTAATTTCAAAAATCCAAAGCAATGAGAGCAAGTTCACATCTTGTAGTCATCAAAGTAACCAATCATCCCTAACAGTTCCTAACAACCAATTTCAATAGATTACAAGCCCATTGACAATTACCAATTGTCATTCTAACAAGTTCAGGGCATAGAGTCCACATCAAAATGCTAACTTTAACAATCACCAACACAACAAGCTGACAATAACAGTAATTTTTGTTTGCTAACATCAAGTTAACTACTTCACATTTCATAGGCTAACTGTCATAAAGTGAAAAATGAGCTTGCATTGAGTTCAAACAAGTTAATAAGAACTTTTGTCATAGCTTAACCCTATCAAGTTTCAGATACAGTTCTAGCAAAAAAACCTTCACAAAGTTGGCTTGCTTCACTTCTATTCTCACTAACTTAATTCGTAGCATTAACTAACTTCACAACAAAATTCCATTACTAACCCTCTAATTAGAGATGACAATTGAAGAATGTAACCAAAGGAAACACCTAACTAACCATTTTACACAATAACAACAATAAGAGAGATTCAAACTAAGTCCTCACTAATTCATAACTAGCATTCACATTAACTAGTTGAAATTCAAAACAACAGAGACTATTCATAACTAATTGAGTTAGTAGCATAACTAAATGAGTTGGGGATTCAACATAGTGAGTGGATTGTAACTAACTCCTAGCCTCTCACTAACTAATTCCCATTCCTAACTCCAATGCTAATCGAACCTAGCCTTTATATAACAAAGTTTCCCTCTCATTTTCAAACTTCAACCACCATTTTCCACAGTCATTGAATTTTCACTCTCTGAAATTCTCTCAAACCCTCTCTCAACCTCATCTACAAGCGCTCCATAGAAGCCATTGAAGCTCATCATCAGAGCTTCAATAAACTTGTGCTAAAGCTTACCTACAACGCAACAACACAGTCATAGAGAAGGAGAAGAAGGGAGCATAAAGCTTATTTGAACCACATCTTCATCTTCAAGTTGGCTTCAAATTTAACTCGCACCGGATTATCGCTCCATCTCGCAGGTATTCTTCGCTTCATGTAAGCTTTCATAAAGCTTACCTAAAGCACATCTTTTATTATTATTTCTCTTAATTTCATGAATTGATATAATTGCCAATTAATTGATTCTTGAATTTTAAGTCATGGTTAGTTTTTAATTGCATGATTAATTGATTGTGTGCACATTTCATGGTTAATTGATGATTTTTCTTGATTGTCATAATTAGTGCTAATATCTTTTGGTTATGCATTCATCTTCATTCTTGATTTGATCATTTCTTGATAATCATGCACTAACCTCTAATTTCTAACCACTAACTTTTACATTCTTTCAAATTAACTCTTTGCACTTTATTTCCTTTCCATCCATGTACTTTATGTCATCTTTAATTCTCTTGATCTTTATTTGATCTCTTTTATCTTGATTATATAGTTAAAGTAAATCAAAGAAACATGATAAAAATGGGAAGACCTTAAAAGACTAATGAGACATAAAGGAATTATGGACCGAGGACTTTATTGGTTGACCTTAGCATAATGGAGTTTATCATTGGCATATGGACTTTATTGAATGACCTTTGCTTAATGGAGTTGATTATGGACTTAGATTTTATTTGTTGAGAGCAATCTATCCCCCCATTGTGGGTAATATGTCCCCCATTCCCATGACAATGTATAGGCTAGGGTCTCATCCCCCATGGTGGGTTCATATGCCTCCCAATTCCCATGAGCTTTGTAATAACGTAGGTTTTATTTCCTTTACCACTTTTCTCGCATGCTAATTGAACTAGATAAAACTAAAAATGATAGAAAATGATTTCAAAAACAAGATAAGAACAAAGCTTGATCCAATGTCAAGATGTTTTCTAAACAATTAATTAAATTTCATCTTTCACCACACCTTAAAGTTCCACTACCTTTCACACCCGTAAGTCGATTGTTTAGGTATCGCCATCAACCCTCATCCATTCTCTACATCCATTCAAATGTCACTCTTTTCCTTTCACCAACTTCATTTCAAACATCAAACACTTGGTCCAATGCCAAGTCCTTTTTCAAAATGTTTTTTTATAATAAATTGGGAGAAAAAGGATAGGGTGTACGTACTCGTGCACTCCATTTCTGAAGTACTTGGGTTGTTGGCCCTGATTGGCTTATGGCCCGATGCTTGTCTTCCATTCAAAATACTTAATAATAAAACGGGTTTAATTCGATCCTCGTAGGGCGAAAAGGAGAGGTTGGGATACCATTGTCCCTTCATCTCTCGAGTATCTGATTGTAGGCTATACTTAGCCTATGGTTAAGATACTTGTCTCCCTCTATGTACCAATGATTAAACTCGTCTCACAACTTTCATAAATCTCTAAAATCAACCTTCAACGCTATACTCTTCTTTTGGACTGAACAACTTTCTTTAGCATCCGTGCCTCCTTGGGCTAAGCATCTCATGGTCAATCGCCCCTATCTGAATCATTATCTTTGTTATTTTCCATGTTAGTCTCATGCATTGACAAACTCTTTCTCTTCTCAAATTTGTCTTATTAGTCCAATGCTTAGACATACACTCTCTCATGTTTGCCATGTTAGTCTCATGCTTTGGAAAACTTTTTCCTCTCGTGTTTACCATGTTAGTCTCATGCTTTGGCAAACTCTTTTTCCCTCATATTTGTCATGTTATTCCTATGCTTTGGCAAATCTCATTTCCTTTCATGCTTGCCATGTTAGTCTCATGTTTTGGCAAGTCTCTTTTCTTTCAAGTCTGTCTTGTTAGTCTCATGCTTAGACAGACGCTATCTTATTTTCCATGTTAGTCTCATGCTTTGGCAAATCTCTTTTCCCCTCACGGTTGCCATGTTAGTCCCATGCTTTGGCCAGCCCTTTTCTCCTCCCATGTCTATCTTGTTAGTATCATACTTAGATAGACCTTTTTTCAATTCACAACACTTTTTTTAATTCAAGCAAGCTCTTTGCAATTCAGTCAACTCTTTCTTTCCTTCTCTTGGTTATGATACCACTTGTTTTCTTATCCTTAGTTCCATGAATTACGGAGCTCTGACTTCCTCCTTGCACCATGAGGATACCTAGGCACAAGATTGCGAGATCTTGGAGAACACCCTTCTTTCACAAACTTCCTTCACTTTCACCCTTAGTTCTCTGAACTACAGAGCTCTGATTTCCTCATTGTACTATGAGGATACGTAGGCACGGGCACCCTAATTTTTAAACATTTTTTTCCCTTTTGCAAGTAACCTTTAGGTAGTAACACCCATCCATGCAAAGAACAAGCAAAATGGTTCCCGTCGAGTACGACATATGTGAGGGATGCTAATACATTCCCCTCGTATAACCAACTCCCTTACCCGTTTCTCTTTCCCATGGGTTTTCTCGATATTTTCCCTTTCCTTTTGGAATAAATAAAGTTCGGCGGCGACTCTGTTGTATCATCGAGCGTGCAATGCACTCAGGTATTTTTCGCGCCGCGACAGGCCAGGTAAAGAAAAAAATTATATGGTGATGTTCTATTGTTGTTGTGCAACTCGTTTTATTTTTGGAACGTGTAGCTGCAGGCAAGTTAATTGAGAACAAGCAACAATTCAAGTTTGGAGTTGTGATGACATTTTGCCATTGCATTATTTCGGTTAAAGAAACGGATCAAAACAAGTTAAATAGGAGCAAAAATGAAGAATAAAGATCAAAGAATGAGGAAAAAATAGCTAAGTGCGAAGAAATAAGAACTTAGTGAAAATTAGGTGAAAAAGGGAGCAAAAGCGTGCAGCTACTGGAATAATCACGCGCACTATCTTGCACGTAATAGGGAAGTAATAACTGCATTGTGCGTGTGATGCAGGTCATCACGCGTGCGATAGCCCCTTTGTTGGGATTTTTTAACGCATTCTGATCCATTCTGAAGACTTTTTAAGGGGACTTTTGGCACTTTTCAAGGGTTACAAATTTCTACACAAAATGTACGAGTTTACAGCACTAAAAGGGATTTTTGAAAGCATTTGAAGCCATTCGAGGCAAATCCTTCAAGGGAATTCTTCTATAAACCTTCTCAATTGATTTTGGTATTGTAATTTGAATTATGAGTAGCTAAATCTCTCTAGGTTAGGTTGTGTTTGATGAACCTATTTTGATATTGTTGGGACATATGTTTGATTTGATATTGCATGAGTGATTTGATCTATAATTCTATTCAATTACACCTTTTTCGTAATGCTTTGTATGTTAGATGTTCTTTTAATATGATTTTGGGAACATAGAGAATACTAACCATTAGTCTATATGTTGGACCTAGGTCAATTGTTGTGCTTACGCTGGTTAAATAGGGATAGGAGACCCCGAGTAGTGGCTAGTGAATTAAAGCGTTGTTGCATTGCCTAATCCTTCTTTCATTGGTGGACTAGGGATAGAAAACTCTGAGTAGTGATTAGTGAGCTATCTCGCAAGGCATTGGTTATAGCGGTTTTGTTAATTCGCCGTGGAAATATAGTGATAATATCATTCATGTAATGCATCAAACATTAATAATACAAAAATAAGGGATTCTATACACAAACTGACCGCTTTAGTAAACATGTTGGAGCAATTTAATTATTTTTTCGCAATTAAAACTTTAACACCCCCCCCCCCCCCCCCCATTTAGTATTTTCTACACAATGCATAATTTTGTCTTGTTAAATAGAAGTCCCCGTGGATTCAATCTTTTTTATTACCACGACATTATCGGTACACTTGCCCAGAAGTCATTAGATATTCAATGCTCATAGTGGATCATGTGGTGTCCACTAAGCAGGACACAAGATAAAGTGGTTGTTGTTTCAACAAGGGGTATACTGGGCCATAATGTTGAAGGAATGCATAGAATTTGCAAAATGGGTGACAAGAAGTCCAGAAGCATACAAGGATCCAACATGTCCCTATTAGTGAACTACACTCAATTGTTAAACATTGGCCATTTAGAGACTGGGCATTAGATTTGGTAGGTGGGATTTGACCTACATCATCTAAAATTCATAAGTATATTTTAGTAGGCAACAACTATTTTACCAAATGTGTCGAAGAAATGCCTTTGGTTAATGTCTACCAAGATGCTGTGATCAGTTTTGTACAAAGGCATATCATATGTAGGTATTGTCGCGGTGAGAATCGAAGACCATATCTATTGAGTTAGCTATGCTTCACAAATCTTAAGATATCACCACTAATATTTAATTTATCCAAAGGAAGGGGTAAAGAAAGAATAACCCATAAATATGCAATGCAAAGACAAAGCAATAAAGAGATATAAGGTTCGGGGGTTGGTTATACTAAGGGAAGGTATTAGCACCCAAAGTATCTATAGTATCCTATATGAACCTCTTGTTGTATTTGTGTTATGGTTAAAAGTGTTTGCTATTAATTGATCGGGGAGATGAGAAGAGAAGTATTCTTTATTGTTTTTGTGTTTGGCAAGACACAAAGTCTTGTGCCTACGTACTAATGAAGGATCAAAACCTCGTAGTTCGGGGTATAAATTGAAAAGGGTTTATTATGGTGGATTTTGATTAAGGAGACTTAAGGAGAATGCTCAACTTAACCACCACAAACATGCGGAAGAGGGATCTTTTCTTCACATTGAGAGAAGGGCTCCAACTTGGATATAGAATCAACAAGTTTGTCACATACCTCTCTAAAGTGGAAAAGAATCAACATCTTTCTCAACAATGTCATGGGGTAGGAGAATTACATCTCAACTAGGGATGACTAATGTCTCATCTATTTAAAAAGGTTTTAAATTGAAAAGCCAAAGTGACAATGTTTTGAATGAGGTTTGTGTTTTTTAGTCTTTGTGAAAGAGTTTTGAATATGCTTAAGATGTCTTGATGCATTTATTAAGAAAAGAGTTGAAAAATCAATGACCTAAAGTCAAGGTTTATATTGAAAGTGGTTTTGAGTTTTAAAAGAAGGGAAACCCTAATTGAATTTGTCTAAGTTGAAAATGATCCTAAGGGAAACTTCCTAAGGGATATCAAGTCAAAGGATGACAAGAAGAAACATATGTACAAGAGAAGTAAAAATGCATATGCAAAGATGACAAAGATGTCAACAATAAGTCTCTCCCTTGGAATTAGGCAACATGATAAACAAGTATACACCATTTTTTCAACAAAAAGAAGATAAACATGAAGAGCAAGATTGACATGGTTCATAAACAAATTAACATATTTGGTCTTGGTATACGACACATAAGAAACATGGTCACATAATTACAAGATATGTTTCAACAAGACAAATTGAGGACCAAGTCATGGTTCAAGTCAAAGCAAGATCCCTATGGACTAAGAAATAAGATATAATATCTGACAACATGTATATACAAAGACAAGTACTAACTAAAGGATGGAAATTAGCAAGAAACAAGGTCTAAGCACATGGATGTCTTTGAAACAAATATGAACAATTTCAAACATTCAAAGCATTCAAGGCAAAACAAGACGGTACTTAAGCACAAACATGACACAAGACAACATTTACATGAGCAAGGATCAAGGGAATGATTAAGGACCAAAACAAAACCCTAGCAAAGTAAAGACATACATGTTTAAACCACTTGAAAATATCTTAACACTTAATGAAAATGAAAGAGATAGCATGTGAACATGGGATTTAATCAACTAAAAATGCAAGACAATGTTTTTAGGTGAAAAAAAGAAGAAAAAGACATAAGATATTTTTTTATGGTTTTCTTTAAGATTTTAATAAAATAAAAGAAATAAATTATGCTAAATTATTAAAATTGATAAAATAAGTGAAATAAATTAAAAAAAAATTCTTGACATTTTTGTGTATTAGGAGAAATAAAATGAAATGATTAAAAGAAGAAACAAAAATAATATGATTTAAATAAAACAAAAGGAAAATCAAAAGAAAAGAAAAGAAAATAGAAAGAGTGCTAAAAACAAGAAGGATGAGGCCACCAAGGTTTGAACCCACACCTTGATACTCATAGCCTAAAATACTTGCCACCAGACCATGTGCCTCATGGTGATAATAAAACACGCGCAGATAATAATATATTAAACCATAAAGTGAAATGAACTAAAAAAATAAAAGAACAAAAGTTTGGGGCGAGGGGGATTCAAACCCCAGACTTCATACTCATACAAATACTCAAATCAACGTGTTAACCGCTGAGGCGCAATGCCAATTCAATTATTGATACGTATCCAATGAAATAAATATAAAACATGAATTTTAAAATGAGAAAACGCGCCACCCATGATCATCTTCTTCCTCCCACGAATTCCCCCATTTTTGGATTTTTAGAAAATCATAACTTTTTTATTTCTCAATGAATTTCAAAAGTGTAAAAATCAAACGTGCTCAGAATCAAACGAGAAACACAATGGTATTATTAAATTGCATTTATTTCAACTCTATTGCAAAAAATTAATCACAAACCATCAAGAACCCTAAAACTAAAATCTAACATGAAATGTTATACATCAATGATTCAGGGCAGTTAGCAAAGGGGTTTTGATGACTACATTATGGCAAGTGTTTTGGCAATTTAAATGGATGGAAAAAAATGACCTAATCATATAGTTTTAGAGATGTCCAACTTACCTATTGGAGTAGGTCCAATTCCTCTTCAAATCAGCTTACAGATGATGGATAATGATGCAAATAGCTTCCTTGAACCTCTAGGATGTTGTTATGATACTTGGTTTGTGTTGAAATAGCTTCAATCCCTCATTTTGAATCTTCTTGCAAGCAACAAAAATGAGAATTTGATCTTCTGGCTATAGGTGTTATAAATGGAATGTAGTGCTTGGAACAGTTTATATGATGTTTATGGATGATGTTTGAAGGATTAGGTTAAATGGAAAAGGTCAGAATGGAGAGTTCTCGGGTTTTGGCTCCTTAGTCAACAAAATGACCAAGTGAGAGTTGACTTTTTGATGGAGAGGTTTTCTGGTGGTGTAGTGAGTTTGGACAGTTGATATGGGTGATTTGTGGTGTGTTTGGATGGTTGGTTGAGGTGTTTTGTGACTGGGATAGATTTTGGAGTGTTTAGTGATTTGGATGAAAAATGAAAAACAAGGTGCAATGTGGTTAGCTTGGTGTGTTTGAAAGATGTTCAGATCTCAATGTTGTCTGTTATACTTATGATATGGTGTCCTTTTATAATGGAGAGGATCTGAGGCAAGTGGGAAAGGTTTGAAGGATATTGAATCTAGATCCATTGGACAATTCAACATTTGCATAAAGTAACTCCAAGTACAAGTAGGCTTCTGCTTTTGCAAGTTGACTCCTTCTCACAAGATTTTCTGGGTTGCATAACTGATACAAGTTACTTCTTGGCTTAGATCATGCTCTCCTTAAATCATGGGAAGTGGTTGAAAGTGAAACGTGGCTTTTTGTCCAATATCCAAAGTAGAACTGGTCAGCATGTTGGGTGATGTTTTTGCATGATGAAAGAAGATCCAATTCTGCAGAATTTGATCTCTTTGGGAGGATTTCATGGAGTGGAACAAGTTTCTAGTTGGCCACTTGCCTAGAAAGTGTTTGGAAAATGGACAAAACATGTCATGAACTCGTGTAAAATCATGGTGCACAAGTAAGATCCTTTCTTGCTCTTGGTACCATTGGAAAGATGAGATCAAATACTACAACTTTGATGTTGATCCCTTGGAAAGAAACAATTTGGATCATGGAGAAAAATGGCCAACAAAATTGGACTTTTCACTGATTTATACTTAGAAAAATTTCTAAGTATTGGACATTTTCACACCTTGAAAATCCTCAACTTTGAACAACCATAACTTTCAATTGGTAAATTATTTTGAGTCCATTATTTCACCAAATTGAAGTATGTTATACCATCTTTAAGATGAGTCCTCAACTGTTTCCATTGGATGCTTGAGGAAGAAGTTATGGTTTTGGAAAGTAGGGCACATGAACGTGAAATTTTGTAACTTAGAAAAAAAAATCACAAAACCCTAATTTCACCAACTTTGATCTTTCCTTGATTTTTCTTGATTAATCATGATCAAATTAAATTATCCATCATATTTTCATGATCCTTGACTTGTGGAGTCCATGTTTGACCAAAAATCTCAAAAGTCAAACTTTGACTTTGATGAATAGTTGACTTTTTCTAGATGAATTCAAATATTTCAATTGACAAAGGATCAAGCTTCTTGGATCAATCAAGATATATAAATGGGTCATTATAATGTATTTAAGGTCCTTGAAACATGTCTTGAGGTGTAGGATCATGCCTTGCTCAAAAAGTCAATCCAAGACTGAATTAGGTCAAAACCCTAATTTGGTGCATCTGATGACTTGAGGCTTGATGAAATGGTATTGATGGAATCTTGCACTTGATTGTTGATGTAAGGAAACTATTGATCATGTTGGTAAGTTGAGGATCACATAAACCCTAGCTTGCAATTAAATAAAACCAAATCACATACTCTTGTAAGCTCAAAGGAGTTAGTGATACATAAAACACACACATGAAATGATTGATGTCATGCCAAGATGATGCCAATGAGGTGGAATCTTATGGTTAAAAATTAGGTTGTGACAGGTATGTAGGTTTGGGATTCTTGAGACCATAACCACATACCAAGGATTAGTCTTCACTGGTCAAAAAATGGTTGAGTTTGCCTTAGAATTAGGAATCAAGCTTCTACCCTCTACCTTTTATTACGCCCAAGAAAATGGTCAAGTCGAGGCTGCAAACAAAACCCTAATTGGACTAATAAAAAAATGTGTGTCAAAAACCAAAGAATTGACATAAGATTTTGGATTAATCACTTTGGGCTTATCGAACATCCCCTAAAGATGCAACTAACTCGACACCTTTTTGGCTAACATTTTGACATGATGCATTATTGCCTGATGAGATACAATTACAATCAGTAAGAATTCAAAGGCAAAGTGACATAAAATCCAATCAATACTAGAGCATGATGATGGACGAATTGGTCGACTTGGATGAAGAAAGGTTAGTTGCCCTAGATGTTCTTATTAGACAAAAGGAGGGAGTGGATAAGGCCTATAATACAGAGGTTAATTCGAAGGTCTTTTCAGCCGGTGACGATAATTGGAAGGTAATATTACCTATGGATTAAAGGGATGGAGCCTTAGGGAAGTGGTATCCAAACTGGGAAGGACCATTTAAAATTAACCAAGTGTTTTCAAATAATGCTTATGAGATTGAGGAATTAAGTCCTGATAGTCGAATAATACGAGTAAATGGTAAATACTTGAAGAAGTATAAGCCTAGGTTGAAGGAAGTCAAAATATTAATGTCATACCTCGAAAAATGAGAACGACCCCGCGAAGCATAATCGCACGCCCACAGGATCGACTTAACAGAGTCGCCACCGATCTTAATTTAATCCCATAGAGGGAAAGGAAAAATATTGATAAAACCCCTAAAAGAAAGAACAATGATATGGTCATCGCAACCGGTATCTGAGTTCGGGAGTCGGTTACGCAAAGGGAAGGTATTAGCACCCCTCACGTCCGTTGTACTCAACGGGAACCGTTTAGTTAGGGTTGAAAGAATGTTAGCTTAAGGTGAGTTTCTATTCTTCTACTTATGGAGTGGGAAAAGAGAGAGGAAATGTTTTTTTTATAGATTTTATTAATGAGAAGGGTAACCTAAAGACGTTTTTATTATCCAAGACTTCGCAGTCTCGTGCTTACATATCCTTACAAGGATGGAATCAGAGCAATCGTAGTTCGGATAAAAGTTTGTTGGTTAATTTTAGTGAAATCTAAATTGTATTAATCAACATAATAAATTTGTTTTACCCAAAACTAACAAGGAGTGGACGTTTAAACCACTTTGAATGGATTTACAAATATCATTCACGCAACTTATCTCTACTCAATAGTTGTAGGCAAAACATTGCCCTAGTGTTTATTAAGACAACAAATCTTTCATTTTGAAAAGAGTCTTTGGTCTTATTAGATGTCTTGAAATTTTCTTTAAGAAAATACATTTGATGACAATTAAGGTTTGCTCATGGCTATGAGATTTTATTAGGAAAGTACACTTGATGATAATCAAGGTTTGTCCATAAAATGGATATTTGAGTATGGTTTGGATACATTTTAAGAATGATAAACATTTAATGATGATCAACTATTCAAAGAGTTTATGCTAGAATGTTAAACTCTAATAGTCTCTTTCATTCAAGATTGATTAAGAAAATTTTCTGTAGACCATGAACATTAATAGTGATCAATGGTTCAAAGAATTGTGCTAGAGTGCTAGAATCTAACACCTCTTGGTCCAAGTTAATTATTAGGTGTTTTAAGGATGAAAGAAAGAAATGATTGTCTATCTCAATGTGCAAGACTTGAGACCAATATTTCAAGGGTTTTGCTAGAATGCTAGATTCCAACAATCCTTTTCTTTCAAGTTTATTTTTTTAAAAGAGTATTGATGTATTTTGAAGTATTTTAGCTATCCATAAAGAAGGAAGAAAGTCTTAAGATGGCACTTGACAAAGGGCCAAAGTTTGAGAGGGCACCTAACAAAGAGCCAAAGGTTTACTAGGACACTTGATAAATAGTCAAAGGTTTGTTAGGGCACTTGATGAAGGGCCAATGATTTGCTTATGAATGGTTCAAATTTGTAGGGTTTGAGTTTGGATTTAGTAGTTTGAGTTTGAGATATGGATTGGGATTTGAAGAAAGTTTCATAATCTTGATGAAGATTAGGGTTTTATGAAAGGTTCATGATCTTGATGAATATTAGGGTTTGATGAAAGGTTCACGATCTTGATGAAGATTAGGGTTTGATGAAAGGTTATAGTTATGACAATACCTCCTACTCATACATGACCTATAAATCAAAGAAGTTATAACTTCTTCCGTAAAGTTAGGTTAGGATGGAATGACTTGACAAAGTCACGGGGGAGATGTTTATAATAGGGATCAATTTAGGATATCAAAGAGCTTACAAGCTACATAGACTGAAACATCATCTAAGGGTGACTTGACAAAGTCACAAGGGAAAGGTATGATAATAATCAACCAAAGTGAACAAAGAGTTCACAAGTTGTATAGATGAGACATCATCTAAAGATGACTTGACAAAGTCATGGGAAAACAATCATGTTAAACACAAAAAAGATAAACACATACATTCACAAGGATGAGACATTATCAAGTTTTAGGAGCATAATAACAATTATGGTTCAAGACTTCATACTTAGGGTATAGCATGCATTAGGTTCATGTTTATTACAAAGATTCATCTCAAAAGGTTGATTTAAACATGGTAAGAAAAAGTCAAACATGATTCTTAAACAAAGTTAGGGCAACAAAGCATTTAACCTTCATACATGTCATTTATCAATCCAAGATTTCAATTTAAACCAAAATGACCAATTATTCACAGTTTCGTATAATACATGGATTGAACAAACATCATAATTTAATCAAAGAATCTTCATCAATCATTTAATCAAAAGCATTTACAAATTATGAACAAAACAAAGTCATTTCCAATTAATTGCATGATTAAACTAAATATAGAAATTAAACAATTAAAGAGAAATTGAAGAAATAGAAATCAAAGTATAAAAGTCTTGATGAATAAATAAAATATATATCACAAATATTTTGGATGAAAATAAAAGAAGAAATAGAAATGAAAGTTTTTAAAGGTTTTTTAATGATAATAATTAAATAACCAAATAATACATTTCTTGAATTTTTTAAAGTTAATTAGCAAAATAAAATAAATAAATAAATAAAGTATAAAATAATAGTTTGTTTTAATAAAAACAATATTGGAAGAAAATAATTATTTTGGTTTTTTTAAACAAAAGAAAAAGAAATTAAATAAATAAATAAAAAAGAAAAAAAGAGAGAAAGAGGGAGAAAAAAGAGAAAAAGAGAGAGAAACAAAAAGGGGGGGGGGGGGGGGGCGCTGGGATCGAACCCAGTTCCCTTCAGTCACCAACTGAACACACTACCACCAAGCCAAGGCGAGCGCCTTGTCTAAAAGCCCCATCCGCCTTGTCTAAAACCCCCATCCATAATATAATATATAAAAGTTAAATTTAAATCAGAAAAAAGGCGCGACCACCATGGTCGTCTTCCCCAAAAGCTTCATCATCATCATCATTAATATTTCAAAAATGCTATTTCCTTATTTCTCAACCAAATTGAACAAATCAAAATGCTAAATTGCTTATAATTTTACCAGGAATTCAACCATCCTATTCAATTTCATTTATTTTAATCCTAGCTCAAGAAATCAATGGAAAACCAGAAAAAACCTAATTCTTCTAACAAAAATTAAATTCCATACAAGTATGATCAATGAACACAAGCACAGGGATTTTAATCCTCACATTATGGCAAGCATATTGGTAACAAAAATGAATCAAAATGATGTTTCTATCATAGAGTTCCAGAAATGAAAATCTACCCCAAAGTGGTGAAATCGTGTTTTACTTTAGAGCTATCCCGGAAGAAATGTGATGATCCCTACTGTCGCTCCCAGGATTTTCATCAAGGTACAAACGCGAGAGTGGCGCGGAAAAACAGAGTTGCCAACCGTGTAAATTTATCCCAAGAGAGGGAAAGGGAACACCGCATAAACCTGAGGAAGGGGGAAAGGAATGGTCATCGCAACCATAACCTGGGTTCGGGAGTCGGTTACGCGAGGGGAAGGTGCTAGCACCCCACGCGTCCATCGTACTCGATGGGATCCACGCTTATTGTCTATTCTAACGGTAAGTTATACTATCATCTAGGGCTATACTAAGACGGGGAGGGAAAGACAAAGATCAACTCGGTAGGACGTCAACGTCCTAGGCCTACATACCCCCCTTGTGCAATGGGGAATTCAGAGTCAACGTAGTTCGGACCAAGTTCTTTTTGTGTTTTTTATGAGCGACGTTAAGTTCGCGTCCGGCAGTTAGGGTCGATGCCTGTTTGCGTCTCAGACGGAAAATAACGTGCCCTTTTTGAAAATAGCCTTTAAGTTGAAGGTCCCGAAGGACAAAAAGGTTTGAAGTTGGTTTGTGTTTTTCAGGACAGAAGTGGCTTAAGTTAGTTCCTAAGTTGCATTGCACCAAAGTCTAAGGCACAGGGGCGAATACTTAACGCATCGTCCCAAGACAGGAAGCTCGCTAAGCACTCTAGAAAGATGAAAGGAAGCCCCTCATTTCTCATTCCCCATACTTAAGGCTCGTGCGCAATACACCTTATTCTTATTAAGTGTTTTAAAGAAATTTGAGATGAGAAGAGAGAAGACACAAGGGTAACTCTAAAGGGGGGCTATGAGTCCTAAAGTTATCATGCATGGGTGACCTATGGTTAGTGAGGTTTGAAGACAACCTAAACCCTAAAGGAATAAGATGAGAGAAGGAGAGAATAGTAAAGGTGAATATGGATGCTTATCCACCCTTAAAGAACTTACCTTAGTCCCTGCATAAGAGATTAGTGAGAAACAAACATAAGTAAAAGAAGGCAAATGAAAATCAAGCAATGGCAAACAATAGTGATAATAATCCAAACATGAACTCAAAGATCAAAGAAGCAACCCCAAAGCAAATGGCACAAGTACCTTTCAAACAAAGACTCAGGCATGATCAGAAATGCACATATGAGAGATCTCAAGTGAAAACAATTAAATAAAAAGAGAAATAACTCCTAAAATTCCCAAATTAGATTTCAACGTCCCTCAACCAGAGACAAACAACATACCAAAAATCCCTGCAAAAATTCAAAGTGTTAGTCATTCAATTAATCATGCAAGATTCAGGTGAGGAGTAGGGTTCCATGTGTCAAAGGGAAGGGAAAAAATGTAATATGGAATGATTTTAAAAATGATGAAAAAATATTTTAATGTATTTTAGAATGTTAGTGAACAAATTCAAAAAGAAAGGATAAAAAATATTTTATAGTTGCAGAGAAATAAAATAAAGAAATTTATGTATGCATGATATGAGTAATGCTAAAAGAAATTAACTAAACAATTAATTTAAATGATAAAATTAAAATAAAAATAAAAAATAAAATTTATAAAAATTTTATAAAGTAATAAAGATGATGTATGAATTTTATGGGAATTTTAAAATGCAATTATGTAATTTTAATAATGAAAATATGAAAATGATAAATTAAATGAAATAAAAATGAAATAAGAAGTGGGGGGGGGGGGGGGGGGGGGGTGCGTTAGTAAGGAAATGCAGTAGAAGTTGAAGGTTGGGCCAAAGAGTGGGGTGTGGGTAGCGAAGCCCGCCCAATGACAGCCAAAAAAGAAAAAAAATAAAATGAAAAAAAAGGGAACAATGGTCCTTGGTCAACCTGTAGACTCCATGCGCACCGTCTGATCAATCCAACGATCAAAAGCAAGTCAACCCAATAAGAGGGTGTTCAAGATAAAAGGCCAAGATGAAAAGGCACACCAAGCTTACCCAACACGCACGCACACGTAACCTGCCAGCCTATTATACTCCCCCCATGTGCCCGGCACATGCTGTCATTAATTTGTTGTCACGATCCTAGCTGTATGATTAGTAAACATAATAAAAATACGCATGATGGATGGCTATGACTAGCGGGTCCACCATAATAATCATGGAAACACACACACATGATCGTTAAATGAAAATTAGAAAAAAATAAAAGAACCAACAAGTGGACCGCTGATGACCGCACGATGAAGGAAACGGACGACTGGGAGGTTGTCTTCTTCGTTGAAACTTTCACCGGCCGGAAATTCCCCAGGTCGCCGGAGCCCTAGCTCCGGCCGCCACCCACGGTGCCTGCAATTCAAAACCTGCCCAGAATTTGCAATGGGGTACACTATATGACCCATAATTTCGTCAGGAATCCAAATATGGCATCAAAAACCCCAAATTGTTAGTGTATAATAAAAAACGAATGAAAAACCATTAGGGCACAAAACTTTAAATCCATATTACAAGCAAACCACACATCCAAAATTAAAAATAAATAGATCAGGATAATCACCATTCATCACACGTCAATATTCATGCTTAAAAGGAGATTTTTATGATGGTCAAAAAACCTACCAACCTGAGATGGCTCCACACGTACACTTGCTTTTGGATGCGAATGGTGGTTGATTTGCACTCTATAGATTACCAAGAGAAGCTTTGTGGAAGAATTTTGAAGAAACTCCTTGTAAATTGAGAGATCCAAGGGATTCAAGAATTAGGGTTCACTTTCTTTTTCTCCAAAATATCACGTGTAACTAACCCTAACCAGTGCATGATTGAGCTTATATAGACTAGGGTTTTCTACTGAATATGAATTGGGCTTAGGTGATTTCTTGTTTAATGATTTTTTAAATAATTTTGAAAAATCACATTATGTTAAGTACACCTCCTCCATGCACGAATATTTGAAAGTTTCATGATGGATCACTTGCATTTGAGTTGCTAATCACACCACATTTAAATTGGGCCTTGAAACTTTTTGATTCATGACTTTTGAATAATTTGGCATTTTTGAACAATGGAGAATAAGTGAAGAACACACCATGGAATTTCTTCATTCTTGGGCCCAAAATAATCCTCAAGGAATGTCTTTTAATATTGGAATGTGGCATGAAGCAATGGAATTAATCATAGGTCCATATGTCCCAAAACCTAAAAGTTGTGAAAATGAAACCCTAAAAACCACCTTGCCTTCTTTTGATCATAACTGGAGTTTCACAAATGATATGGAGATCCACTAGTACTTGTTGGAAATAGGAGAAAAAGATCTTCAACTTTCATGTTGGAGAGAAATTCATTTGAAGCTTTCTTGATGGTGAAGAGTCAAGTTGAATGCAGTGTAGAAACTTGCCAAAAATGGAAACTTTTCATTATAGGTCACTTTCCAAATTTAGAAACTTTGCACCAACTCCTGATTCCTGGTAAATATGTATGAAACTTGACCCCTGGAGACCATGTGAGGATGTGAGACCTTAAAAACCTTGGAGAGAACCTCAAAATTCCACAGTTGACTTCTCCTATCACTGTTGACTTTTACCCAATTCAACTGATTTTCAATCCATTGGCCAATTGAGCTTCTCCTGAACCAAACTGATGGACGACCTCCCATCCCTAGGTATTTAGGGACCCAAGGAGTACCATGGAATTAAGTCTTGCCCAAAAAATCAGAAATAAACTGACTTTATAGCAAACCCTAGTTGTGGTACCCTCAGTCTAGGAGGAAATATCACAGTCTCCAAATCCAAATTCCTCTGAATATGATGTGTATCCTCTCCAACAAAGATAAGATATGCCATTTGATGATGATAAAAACCCAAGGAGCTTGCCCATTGGAGCAATAAACCCAAGAATCTCAAAACCCTAATCTATGCACTGGTTAGGAGAGGATGATCCACCTGAGCTCTCTTGGACAATACCAGGTCTCTTGCTTGACCCTCTGAAGCACTGCCTCAGGCACCTTGACCCCATGCTAAGAACTAATGATATGCACATATGATAATGTAAAAATGCAATGAAACTTAAGCCAGTTAGTACTAAAGTAAGGAGGGCAAATTTTGGGGTGCAACACCTGCAGCTTCCTTGGACATCAAGGAGTGTGTTGATGTGCTTAGCTTGCTTGGAAACCTTCTAGAACTCTCTATCTAAATCAACTTGCAAGTGAAGAAAAGTGAGAAGTGGCTATGGTGTTATACCTGTTACAGAAGTGTTCTAAGGGCTTGGAACACTTCTATGATGTTTAAGGAAGGTGTTTGTGGTGTTTGAATGGATGTTTGTTGATGGAAATGGGAAATCACAAGTTTTGGTTTATGGACAACTTTGAAAATGTGAGAAAATGGCTCAATGCAATTCTAGTGTTATTGGATGATTTTGTGTGTCTTTGGAGATGAAATGTGACCTCTATTTATAGTGGAGATGATATGAATCAAAGGCCATGGACAATATCATTGTTTGGTGGACTTTGGAGGAAAACAAAAAAAGTGGTTAAGAGGTACAAAAGGTGGATTTTGCTTTTTCATCTCCTAGTTGACTTTGAAAGTGTGATCTGAGTTTTTTACCAACCATGTCTTATGTTAAGATCATGTTGTTTCCTTTGCCAACAAGTCAACATGATTAAAGCACTTAATCATGTATTATCCAAAATCAACTCAAATTAACATGTTGGATCAAAGCTTTATACCGTGAATGAATATTTAAACTTGCTGAATTTGTCACCCACTTGAAGATTTATGACAATGAACAAGTTCTAAGTTGATCATGTGATTAAAAGAAGCTTAAAAATTGGCCAAAAGATCTCTCCAAATCGTGCACAATAATCTGAGTTACAACTTGATGAGAATCTGTCTTGAACAAACAGCTATACCATGGTCTCTTCCCAATTTTGTAACTTCATGCTCAAGCAAAAGAAATTCATACTCTTGGTACCATTGGAAAGAATGCATCATATACTACAACTTTGATGTTGATTACTTGAAGAAAATCAATTTGAATCATTGAGAAAACTGGCCATCAAAATTTGATTTCTCAACTGTTTGACACTTAGAAAAAATTCTAAGTATTTGGCAATTTTCACAACTTGGAAATCTCAACTTTGATGATTCTTAACTTCCAATCCTAGTGAGCTTTTGATCCAATTCTTCCACAATGTTGAAGTATTTAATGTAATCTTTAGGTACATACCTTGGGCGTGAAAAATGGTTGCTTAAATTGATCACAAAGTGGTCCTAAAGTCATGCACTTGATAAGATGAAGAAACTTAGAAAAATTTCTAAGTGTTTGGATTTTCAGCAAATTGAGAAATCCTAACTTTGAACATCAATAACTTCCACTCCAAGAAAGATTTAGGCTTGTAATTTTTATCAAATTTAAGTATCAAATGCCATCTTTAAGAATATTCCTCAAGTGTTTTCATTGGATGCTTGAGGAAGAAGTTATGATCTTGGAAAGTTGGTTACTTGATCATGCATTTCCATAACTTAGAAAAAACCCAAAACCCTAATTTTACAACTTTGAATCTTTTTCTTGATTTTCATGATTAATCATGATCCAATTCACTCATCTTTCATATTTTCGTGATTATTGACTTGAGGAAGTCATGTTTGACCTAAAAAGTCAAAAGTCAAACTTTGACTTTGATTAGGTTGACTTTGTATTAGATGAATCCACATCTTGCACTTGCAAATGAATCCAAACTCTTGGGCTCATTAGATCATGTGAGGGGACTTCAAAGGTGTATTTGAGGGTCTTGAATCATGTTCCTAAGCTTTGGATCATGCCTTGGTCAAAAAATCAATATCCAGTTGACTTTGACCAAAACCCTAATCAGGTGCACTTGGGGAATTGAGGCTTGATGATCTTGATTTAATGACACCTCAAACTTGATTGTTGATGGAGAAGAAACTTGATCCATGATTGAGATAGTTGAGATGCTGATGAACATACCAACCCTTGACTGATCAACCACTGGCCTTCTTGATGCTATGCAAATGATGCAACTGATGATAGTGGAATCTAAGGGATAAATTTGGAGTATGACAATTAGGATAATGTACAAAAAAAATTTCTAAGTTGGTGTATATTTAAAGTATGCAAAAAATGGCAGTCATTACAATAATTCGAGTACATAGAAAAAAAAACAGAAAGAAAAACATCATCTCAAGACTTCAACTTGCTCTTTTGTTCTTCAAAGCATAATATCACATGCTTAAGCTTCTTGTCGACAACAATATCAACAACTTTCAGCTTGCTTACTTCTCATAATATGCGACCAATCCTTGCATGCCCTAGGCCAGCATTGGCCTCTTTGATTAATTCCTCATTGATAGAGGCCAATTCATAAGCATCTATTTCTGAATTCTCCTTCTTCGCTTCCTCAATGTTCAGTTGCAACCAGTTCATCAGCTGAGTTTAGGATAAGATGTCAGCCTCTAGAGATGCCAACCTGTTTTTGGCCTTGGCCTTTTCCAGTAACTCAGTAACTCAACGTTGAGATTAAGAAACTAGGTTTTGTTGCTCGAGCATGACCTTAGTTCTTCTCTCGGCTTGATTGACATAACTCTGTTTAAACCTAATAACTTTAACAACTTACTCAAGAAAAAGCTCAAAGTCTAAGACAAAGTCACCAATGGGATTTGGCACATTCGACTTGTTTATCTTCAATAGCAACCATTCAATCTCAAAAGGAAAAATTTGGTCATCCTTGATCGTTCGAATGAGGTCCATATCGACAAGTTTAGACTTCAACTGCTGGAACAACTCAGCAAAATCATTGGTCTGAACATCAGGTGAAGTAATATACACGTCAGGAAAGTCTTCTTGGCTATCCACAATACTTTTTCAAGCCTAGACTGGATTCTCTTGACTGGATCCCGCCTTTGAGGGATGTAGAGTCAAATTAGAGACATTACTAAGGCTCTTAAGAGATTGGGACTGTGACCCTGGAGTGAGATATGTGTGAGTATGCTTCTGAATACCCTCATAAGAGGGAGACCTAACAGGTTATGGAACTTTGTCAAGCGCACACATACCTAAAATTTATTTCAAATAGAGAATCCTCTGGTGTTTTTGGTGTTTGAGCAACATCTCTTTCAGGCTCATGAGGATTTGGCATTGGAAAAATTCTGATAGCTACATCTGGATGATGTTTAGGGGGGATAGATTGGGGAGACTACATGATTTCTTCAGTGATTTCAAAATTTACCTTTTTTGTGGAGACTAGAGAGTTCCGACAGAATGTCAATAAGATGAAAGAGGTATATAAATGCAAAAGAGTGAGAAACAGAGTACAAACCAGAGTTTCTTCATAAGTCAACGCTACAACGTCCTTGTTTCTTTTGCTCCTTTGTCTTGAGGGCCCTTCCGCAGAAGAAGTCTTTGCCTTCTTTCGACCCTGAATGAGCAAAAAAAAAAAGATTAGGACATCGACAGAAAACTAAAGGAAATTAAAGTTATAAATTCTACCTGTAAAGTTCCTGTAGTACTTCTTCCTTTAGACACAACTGAAGGGAAATCGTGATTAAAAAATGCAGCGGAATTTAAAATTTACCTTTAGAGATCCTTACGAAAGATCATGATCAGTGATAGAATGGTTACCTCTTGTGGCGATGAAACCTTTGATTCTGAATTGAGGGAATGATCACGAGCATTGTACGATGAACATCGCCTTTACTCAGTCCACACGAACAACTTCCTTCAGTCTCAGTGCTAGCCGCTACGATTGAAGGCTTTGAGTGAGAGATAGAGAGAAGGAAAATACGGCCAGCATTTCACAACTGAATTTTCATCAAGTGTTTATTCTTCTGCACAAGGGTTATATTTATAGAACCACTTGTGTGGGATGCAAGCTAAAAAGCCCACTTAAGTGCATGCACACCATATCTTATGATGTACCATATATCACTTAAGCACGCAGTACCTTACCACAATCCGTATTCCACTTAAGTGCACAGTATCTTACGGTGTTACATATTTACTTAAGTACACCGTACCTTACGGTGTTCCTTATTTACTCTACCTCTTATCAAACTATCCTTATATGTGTAACCCTGTAGGATTTCACGACATTGGTAATTATATTAAATCATGCATTTAACATAATAAACAATGAGCGGTATCTAACAACACATCACTGCTAC
Organism: Lathyrus tuberosus; assembly: GCA_022829125.1. Classification (NCBI taxonomy): domain Eukaryota; kingdom Viridiplantae; phylum Streptophyta; class Magnoliopsida; order Fabales; family Fabaceae; genus Lathyrus; species Lathyrus tuberosus. The sequence goes on along the minus strand of JALAZF010000108.1, from coordinate 738,599 downwards.
CCAAGTCACGAAATTGCCATGTGATCTGACAAAACCTTGTGTGATAGTGCTTGTATGTACAATTACCCTTTTGCCCTTATGTCTATATTGAACACAAGGCATATATCGTGTCATCCTTGTTCAATTCAATATTGGGCCCTTAGATATTTATCCTGTTATGCAGGATGGGCAAATTCCATCTAGGTCACTCATGTCCCTCAGCATGCTTTATGAAATACCCATCAACTGTCTTTATAGTCATCCAATTACAGACAATGTTTAATCAGCAATAAAGTACTTGACTCTACATCTAGGGTCCATAGTAGTTTCAGGTCGAAGGGTGGTATACACCACTATCACCATGAGAGTAACTTATGACACTTTGCATAACATTCTATGTAGTTCTCTCATAGTAGGTCAATCCAGTATAAATATTACTCCTAATATTCATACCTATGTTAAGACTTGATAACTCCTTATCCATGATCCATGAGATGTGATCATCAGTCTATCTACATAATAGTCTTAATGCTTTAAGGTTATCCCATTTAACATTAAAGCTCGACTACGGATACTCTAAGAATAGTGTCCTTATGCTTAATGGAATCTCATGATTAAGTCACACTTAATATTTCATTAAACGAACTAGCTATTCTAGGGACTTTATCACTTTGGAAAAACAAACATAATTAAGAAATTCCTTTTATTATTAATAAATAATTCGATACAAATACCAAAAGTATTGGCCTCTAGGGCTTACACCAACAACAACATCCAATGATTTTAGATTATGGGAAGCGCTTGTAAAGGTCGATGAAAACAGATTAGAATCGAAGAGGAAATCAATACAAGCTAAATTAAATTAATCCTAAGTATTTCCTACATTCTAGAACTAGTCAACCGAAATTAACTTTGTTTTTCTTCTCCAAGTCCCGCAGAAAAGAGAAAGCATCATGCAGGCGTTGGACCATAAGGGTGGGATCTAGTACACTTTCGTAATAAAGGGACCACCTATCCTTGAACTCTTGGATACAATGGAAAGAAGGGGAACTTTTGAAAGGATTGAGGATTACATCTTTCCTCTTAAAGAAACTATGGAAACTCTTAATTTGTTCCTCGCTTGGTGCGTCGATGAAAAAGAAACAAGACTCTGTTTTGGGAATCAAGCTTTTAGGTAGCAGTTGGCTCAAACCAAATTATCTGGCCACCAAGTTTAGATGGTAGGAAGCTGCTCTTATGCTGATATGAAAGAGGTAAGCCTTGTCTATAGAGCAGTAGGCTGGAAGCATGCCAGTAAAGTATCATGTATTTCCCTCTCTACATTGCTTGAGCGATTTGGAAGTGGTTTTCTGAACCATTCGGGTCCATAGTTTTGACTGGAAAAGGGTACCATAGTCAAGAGAAATGCCTTACATATGTAAAACATGTCAAAATAAGTCTCAAAAACTTATTTAGACACAACTTTACCATCATCTAGAGTGAGTTGGGCGAGCCTTAGGCTTTCGACCCCCACCTATGAGTTAAGAGGAATCCTGGTTTTTAGGGAAGGTTCAAAAGTGGCATTGAGCCACAAGTGCAAGAGCTAGATAGGGCCACACATCTGAAGACTTTTAGGATTTGTTTCCTTCTTGAGGTTTTGAGATGCTAACCCCAGATATTCATAGTCTATATGAAATTAGCTTGTTGAGGCAATTTTTTTGACCTTCGTGAAGTTATGTAGCTAGGGGGACAAATTTTTTAGCCACTTGAATAGATCGAGAACATAAGACATAGCGGGCAAGCCAGTAAGTCATGAAGGTTATATGCTCATGCTCACTCACGTGATCTATCAAAGCATGATGATCTTCGATGAGTGTGTTATAGGCAATTCTGGTGAAAATAAACCCAAATTTGGTTTTGGTTTTTGTCGAAGGCTCAAAGGGCTCTCCAGCTGGTCGAAGGGCAATAATAGTAGCAATATCAAAGAGTGTTGGGGTTATCCTCCCACGCAGATGTTAGGGTTATTCTCCCACGCAGAAGGTGAAAAGCTTTTGTTGATGTATCCCAGAAATATATGGCTGCAATAAGCATGTGGGAGTTATATTTTGGGCAAACTCTTGAGAGTTGTATTATGTCAAAAATACCTAAATCGTTCCAGAAGTGCTTCTTATTTTATTGAACCTTATTCAACCACTAGATGTGTGAGTCATCCTCTACCGGAGGAGATGAATGGAATACCCTATTTTTTAAGAAACTAAAATCAAAGGGTTCATCCACGATACCAGAGGTTCATAAGGTAGGTAGTTAGGGAAGAACTCTCTCAACACATGGGGTTTCTTAACACGTCGAGGAAGGGGACCCATGAAAGAAAATATGGTACCTGAAATGGAGTAGGGAATCAGGGCGTTACCATACCAAATGTTTCTTCTCCCATCCTCCATAAGAGGTTTAGGGACGTAAGCACGATCATTAATGAATAAAGGTTCTTCAATAATAGCAGCTAAGGGAGCATGTGAAGCAGGTTTGAACTTTGGGGCCATTGTTGATTTTCAAAGTTTGGAAAGAAATATGGTGAAGAAGATGGTAGAAATCGCAAAAAGATTTCTAGGGCTTTTTGTTTCTTTTTTCAGAGATGAAAGAGAAGAAATCTGGTGAAGAAACGTTTAAATAGCCAAATGGAAGAAAACGTTTCAATTTTTCCCTCCAATAATTTTGGACACATGGAACATACAGGTCGACAGTTTTCACCAAGAGGTTATGAGAAAATTTGAAAATAAATAAATTAAATGACTTAATTTTTCTCATTTAAGTTATTGGTGCATTAATCTCCTATGAAATATGGGATGATGATGATGAGATGCACAAAAGTCTGTGATGTGATAGTTTAGTAGAAAATAGGTAATGATGATCCATGAATAAAAATAAGGGTTAATAGTCATTTACCCCCTGCAATATAGGCGACTTTTGCTTTACCCCCCTTTAAAAAAATAATTTTGGATTACCCCCCTGAAATTTTAGAATTCTTTGTCTTTTGCCCCCCAGGTAGAAAAATTACCCCCTTGTAAAATATTTTTTTGATTTACCCCCCTGGTTTTTACACGCTTAGGGGGGTACCCCAAAATTTCAGGGGGGAAATCCAAAATTATTTTTTTAAAGGGGGGTAAATCAAAACTCGTCAATATTGCAGGGGGGTAAATGACTATTAACCCTAAAAATAAATGATGATAAAAGTAATATTTGATGTGACATATACAGGCTAGTATGAACAAGGTCGAGGGTTTAAAAAAACGTCACCTTTCTTCCATCAAACACATGATCGAAAGTAGCATTTTTTGGAGGGCATCTATTAGCCTTAAATTTCAAGTTGGAGAAAAATCAACAAAGAATGTTTCATAGAGAAGATACTAAGTGTTAGCATTTAATGACCAACTTCGACATGTCAAACACGTCGACTAGAGCGATTCGACTAACATGCTGAACATGGTTTAGAAGAGTCTCAGGAACAAATCATAAAAATTATTTGGAAGAATCTCAAGATCAGATCTAACTAATCACTCCACACCATGTCGAGTTCAAAGCTTTCGACAAAAGTCAAAGACTTAGTAGATTTTGGAGACTTGAAAGGTTATCTCAGCACTAGTTTTTCACAAAACTACCTTCGACAAGTAGACAATTATGTGTTTGAGGCAGTTATGAACGTGAGATAATGGTTTTCTCAGTAGTTGTGAGTTCTGACAACGTGGCAGTGCTTCGAAAGACTAAGTTGCATGTTCTCAAATACATGTCTATTTTTTAGGAATGAGTTGTCATAGACATATATCTTTTGTTTAGTATAAAGAGCAGGTTCATACGTTGTAATCAAGGTTGTACAAAGAACAGGTTCATACGCTATAACATGTATGAGTCTGCGTACCTTTCTTTCATTATTTTTATGTTTCCTTAATTGAGACACTTTTATATTCTTGTCATTTACTACGTCTGTTTAATGCTATTTATTTTTCATTTATTTTAATTCAAACTTGTACGCCATTAAAGTTTGTCTTCACTTTGTGTGTGTGCAGATATTCACAATCACTTCGCACAAACATTTTCTTACACACGCATTTTATACAAATTACTTCAGAGATTTTTCAAGTTAAACTCACAAGCTAATTAAACTCTTGATTGTTCACTAAAAACACCTGCAAACTACTGATTTTCCGTTGTTTTGCTCAACTCTGATGAATGATGCTGCTGATGAAAGTGTATGCTCTGAAAGTTTTGCTGAATGTCACTTGTTGTAATTGGATAAATATTATCTATCTTGAAGAGTTGTTTTGCCACAATTTTCCAAAGGGGAACACATGGAGAAGTGTTCAAGTTTGCCAAGATTCTTCAAGATGATTTTTTGGTGCAAATGGGACACATTTTGGACGCGATGTCACATCATGTGGGTACGACATTTTGGCCTCGCTCAACAGGCCAGATTGCTGCGTATTGGAACAAATTTTCTTTTAAAGATTCAGTTAGATTTTATTTCTTTTATTTATCTATATGATTAAATGATTTGTTGAGCAGATGTGAAGTCAAATTAAGTTTAAATGTGATTTAAATTTTAATGTGAATTAAACAAAATCATATCTTTCTGTTGGAGATATTTATAAAACAAATCTTATCCAATAGATTGTACAAAGATTCTAGACGAAATGAAATGCAGATCCATAAGAAGAAAACCCAAGATTTGCATTGCTATTAAAGGAGACTCAAACCTCACTTTTGAGGGGGGGAGGGGGGGGGGGGGGGGGCGTGAATATTTTTAAGATACCTAATGTTAGGGTTTTCCTTTTGAGTCTTTGTATGTGCACCACTCTAGCTCCTCCTTTCATATCATAAGGCATAGAGTTTGGTTTCATTGAGTTGTAAACCTTACTCCAAGATGTTAAGTCTATAAGCTCGTGAACATTGTGTTTCTTGCATTCTGTGCTATTTCCATAAATGGATTAGTGCATAATTTGTATGTACAACTCTATGTTTCAGTAACTTGGCACAAAAGGTTTGTCTTAGTTGAGTTGTAATATTCAACATTGTCATTAAGTTGTAAACACCAATCACAGGTTATGTGATTGAGAAGAAAGTGAGAAAGCTCACTACTATAAATAATAAATTTCATGACAAAGCTTTCACCTCACCCATCCAAAAATCGACATAAAATGCCAAGGCGTGTCGTATTTAATTTTTTTTAATAAATATCATATATTCCCTCAATTTAAAAATATAGCTAAGGGAAAAATAATTCAGGACATGCTTCGAATCCCAGCAACAACAATTTATGTTTTTTTATTTCTTTAAAAGGGTTGCCTTTATTTTTATTTTATTTTATTTTATAAAATCAATGATCTATTCCTTTGGTTATATTAATAACAGAGGAATTAGATTATCAGATTTTAATATAAAACCACTCATCAATCACATTTACCATAAACCTAACTTATATGTAGTCGGTTCCAAATTGTACACATCGTTCTTTGGGATGGATTGCAAGACAGAAAAATCTCCAACGTTCTTCCTAAGCTGTCAATCAAAGAAAACATTGAGAAATTTACTCTTAAACACAATCATCTTGTTCTCTTTCATGTGAAATAATTTTCCATCAAAATATTTGCTCAAGATAATGAAATCTCTCTAGGATGGATTGCAAGTGTAGAAAAAAATTCCCTTGATAGAAACATATAACTTATCGGAAATTTGAAATGTTTTGTTCTCCAAGAATCCATTGTCAAAATTTGGATTTGTTTAAACAATTTATTTTAATATTCTATGTAAACAATGTAATATAAAAAAAAGTTTTTTTCCTTGGTTTTTAGTAGAAACCGAGAGGTATGTGGCGCTTGGGATGAAACATATTTTATTGTATTTTTTTTATCTAAATAAAAAAATATTTTACCTCTGTATTTAGTAATAACAGGTGTAAAATATTTTATTAGAACATATTTTATTGAGGTTGAAATTCTGGCATAGCAGATAGTAGATGTCCTAACACATGTCAAGACATTGTTCTGCATAACTATTAAACAAGGAACAAAACAGCAAACTGATATCCAGAATATCAGTAACTGCAGAAAGACAGGTGTTTCGACATCTGTTACAACATTGTTAATCAAAACTGAACTGTAAATTGCACAATGATAAACAACACAGAATATGATAACCCAGTTCGGTGCAAATCACCTACATCTGGGGGCATACCAAGCCAGGAAGAAGAACCCACTATCAGTAGTATAGTTTTATGTAAACAACCGTTGGTTTACAGTAAACACCCCTGATTTACCTATCACTACCCAATGAAAACTTTATCTATGAACTCCATTGTAGATAAGAGAAATCCATCTCACTCCATAAATCACAACCTGTGATTATCTAACAATTATAAACACAATAACTGTATCATCCTATTGAAAGACACCCCTTTCAATACAAAGTTCAGTCAAGCATCCTTGACTAAAAAGTTAACTTGGATTTGCTTAAAAGCTTCATCCAAGAAGAATACACGATTCATTACCTACGGGTTTTTGAATCTGTACAAGTACCTATGTCTACCACAATGTATCAAATCGATATATAGCGAGACTTACAAGAGAAACCTACGACTCTCAAAACCTAAACCCTACTTTACAAAATAGGATTCCTAAGTCTATGTCGTTCTCTCTCTCTCTTTTCTGACCAGGTCTTGATCTTCTTTTATAGCCTTCTGCTATCTTGGGCTTTCAATCTTCTGTTGGCTGATTCCTTGATCCACGTTCTGATTGCTCCTTAAATCTTGGAATTGATCTGCAAACTTCCTGCTGTTAGTAACAGACACAATGTCTTAACATTGTGTTGGGACATCTTATCTGACATGTCTTCTTTTAGCAGAATTCTTCTTTGTTGTTGGAACATCTTGTACAATAATCTGTTTTGCCAAAATTTGCTCAAATATTTAGAGTCTTCAATCCCCCCCTTTTGACAAATTTTAGCTAAAACTTCTTTTGCACAATAAACCCAGGATGCTCCAAAGAGAGTATAAAGTCCCGAAGTCATTTCAGCCGGCAGCTTACACTCTTCTCATGAGGAAGCAGACTGTTACTCCAGATAACTCAGAACACAAAACATGATTGTGTTCATAACTCAGATCACAAGACACGAGTAACATATAGGTAACATGAGACTCAGGCAGAATGTGAGAACATTCTGTCCAACATCCTTGCAAACCCACTACAAGGACAGACTCAAGTTCTCCTGTACTTTTCTCCCCCTTTTTAGCCAAAAATTTACAAACATATCCAAGGCAGGACCAAACCCAGCTGGAACACACCCAAAAGCTGATAAATCTGATGAATACTCAGCACAACAGAAGAACAACCTGAGATTTGAAGAAGCCAAAACCCCCTTTATATATCCGAGCCAATTCCATAGGATGTAACGAACCACTGAAAATAACGCAATTCAATTCAAGACGATCATTAAATGAGGAATGAAACTTCCAAAGAAAAATGTGCACCGACCAAAACTCTTTTGTCTGTTTCTTCTTTAAAGGGGAACCGTCCAAGAAATGTGCATGTCTAAATACACGTGTTTAACACAAGTTCTTTAAGCCACATTCTCTCCACCGTCCAAATCAGATAATTAACCACATGTCCTAAATAATTTCCTGACGCCTTGTCAAACATTGTTTAGTCCACCTGAAGCATAGTCACCACCCCTTTCAACAGGCCCCAAGAATAATCCTTTCAACTAGAAGACCAAGAATAACTGACCAAGATGTTTAGACATTTCTTCAAACATCTCTCAGTTAGCAGCAAAGACTCTCAAAATACCTTATCTGCTTCTGCAGAGAAAAATAAATTCTCTCAGAAACAAGCAATGACTCCCAGAATACTCCCAAGGTACATGTATCACTTCTGATTCAATCCATTGACACCCAATGATAGAATCATAATAACCTGATAAGTCCACCTAGAACTTATACCAGTAGAGCAATGTCACGACATCTCGTCTGACATATCATCCTCAATTGAGGCAATCTATCACAAACTGCTTGAAACCACAAACAGTCTTAATAACCAACTGAACTAGTGCAGCAACCTATCCAAAACAGAAGTCTAACTCCCCCTGTCATAGATAACCAGCGCTCCTTTGCACGAAGAACACCCTGAATGAATGGAAAATATAAGACGCATCTTCATGTCTTCAAGAGCGCACCCTTTGTTCAATACGCCTGCTAAAATCATTCACCTAATGCTTGATCCTCAAGCACTCTATGTACCACACTAGTATATTCAACAGACAGAAGTTATCCCCCTATCTTTCTAAAAAAATGCTTCTTCAGCAAGAAACACCTCAAAATCACCACATGATATCCCATGACAACTTCATGATCATATTGTGAGAGTACCAGGAACGTATCCTTGTACCACAACCAACAAACTCTTGGATTGAGACCAAGACACCATTGATCTCTCGTCTAGAAACCATCCATACAACATACGAATTCCTCCGGAATTCTCATGTATAGATATCCTTGTTCCCTGAGATACAACCCAATTGAATCTTGAATGCTTCACATTCCTCAAAGAGACATACAGAGCCCCTTAGTTTGCTAGCTCGGCCATATGTTCTTCACACTTGAAGGACATCAAACACATGCTCCAGAAATCCTCAGTTTATTTGCTCCACAAGCACCAAACTGATCCACTTCTCTCTAGCATGATTTGTAGCAGAAGAAACCACCTCTCCACAAGTATTCTGACTTCAGCAAGAGTCAGTCTTCTAGATAAACACCCCATGATCCAAGTCAGTCTTCAATATATCATTCTCCCATATGATAAGATAAAATACTTCTGATTTAACTGGTGAATATCATCTACCATATTCTGAACACATCAGAATCCAGACCTTCATGCAATCAACCCATGATCCACTTCAGTCTGATACCACATTCACATTAGACTTCCAACACATTCCTTTACTCATCATTCTCCCGTATGACAAGATAAATACTTCTTAGGCACGATGTGAGTGTCAAGTTCCACACACAGAACTTAGAATCCTACTCCAAGGATAACAAACCCATATGATGTTCTAACATCAGTTAGGACATCCTTCACATATCATAGACACCAACCAACATGGTTCTTGATATGTCCACCACTGGACTTACTACTGCATAGTAATCTAACTGAAGATTTTCAAACAACATTGCGCCACCAGCTTGATCAATAAGAACTCCATATAACCAAAGGAAGAAATAAACTCTCATTCACCAAACGAAGGAAATATTCCATAATAAACTTAGAACTTCACACCTTGATGAATATCTGCTTCACAACTCCAAAGAACTCGAACGTGCCAAGTCTGATTCTTCAGAAAAGAAGTAGTCATAGACTACACCACAACTATACTAAAGGAATGCCACTTTCCTTAAGTAGAGCAATATGCAGAAAGTCAGAGATAACTACCACTTATCCTAGACCTCCAAGATGAGCAAGATCACATGCTCCAATGTACCTAGATCAGAAATAAACTGACCCAAGTTGTGCCATCACCAGCACCATATTCTGGACAAGTCTCTTGCCAGGACACTTTCCAGATAAGCATCAGATGCTTCTAGTAACAACTGAAACATACCTGCTACACTTCAATACTCCTAGATAAAAAATAAACCGATTCAAGAAATATTCATCAAGATTATGATGTCTTCTTCTTCTTCATCTTCAACAGTACCATTGTCTAGACCAGTTTCTTGCCAGGAAAATCTCCAGAGATCAGATGCTTCTGCCACACCAGACTGAAGTCAATTCTTAGGTAAACACCCAAGAGAAATAGATCCAAAAGCGTATGCAGTACCCCTCTCATGATTCTGCACAAACTCTGATGAAGAGATGTTTCAACATCTTGTTGAACATCAGTAATCTTGAACTTCAAATACAAGAATAATCAATTAAATACTTATGAGTTTCACAAATAGCAATTGATCTTAAATCCTTGTTCAATAACCCTGTTTCACTGTTAAAGCCATGCTCCAACATATCACTCCATGAACACTTATCAAGTATTCAATCTTTACAAGTATATTCCTTGCCAAACAAAGTGTTGAGATACCAAGACTGCCACCCTTGACTCAAGTAACTAAGATTCTCTCTGAACGAACCTTATTTACCTCAACGGTTCTGAAATCTCCATTTAGATTGGATTCATCCTTAGGATTAAGAAAGATGAATCCTTCCTTGCAATTTTGGATGGTGAAAATAAATCACCTCCACTTTCTTCAGAATTTATGTTTCACATAAACACCCTCTAGTCAGAAGAGTAACTAAAGGACTCCAGATGCACAACTGAGATGCCTTTATGAGTGGACTTGAGAGAATTCTCAAGTATCTTTGATAACTTAGCCGAACAATAATTTATCAAATTCCTAGAGCAAGAACTTGATAAACTTAATCTCAACTCACCTTCTCTTCAGCTGACTTCAGGGTACACGATGGAACCATCCTTCCAAGTACCAAGTCACCATGACAGACATCAACCAACAACTCTCTCTATTCCATCGCTCCCGACTTTGGAATGAAAAGATGCAGATATCTTCAAATATAGAAGCCAACAATTGAGATCTTCCACCATCTTTCTTCAATCACAACTCCAGAATCCCATAAATACCAGAGTTCTTCCATCAGAAACAAATGCAGTGGAACCACCAAGGAACATCTTCAACATGCCATAATAAGATGTCAGAACATCTTATAAGACACCCCAACAAGAGAACTAGCCATTTCTCCTGCAGTTGTTGTAGAAGCTCCTCAGAAAACATGAACAACCAACAGTGGTTGTTAACTTCGATCCAGGACATCTATCCCATCCATTAATACCCTTGAGTATGTCTGAGTTAATGATCTGATCTCCAAATCTCCTCCTTGTTTAAAGCTTCAGAAAGTATCTCCCAAGATCTCATCTAGAAACAGCCAGGATGCCTGCTCTGATACCAATTGAAATTCTGGCATAGCAGATAACAGATGTCCTAGCATATGTCAAGACATTGTTCTGCATAATTATTAAACAAGGAACAAAACAGCAAACTGATATCCAGAATATCAGTAAATGCAAAAAGGCAGATGTTTCAACATCTGTTACAACATTGTTAATCAAAACTAAACTGTAAATTGCAGAATGATAAGCAACACAAAATATGATAATCCAGTTTGGTGCAAATCACCTACATCTGGGGGCATACCAAGCCAAGAAGAAGAATCAACTATCAGTAGTATAGTTTTATGTAAACAACTACTGGTTTACAGTAAACACCCCTGGTTTACCTATCATTACCCAATGAAAACTTTATCTAAGAGCTCCATCGTAGATAAGAGAAACCCATCTCACTTCCTAAATCACAACCTGTGATTATCTAACAGTTATAAACACAATAACTGTATCATCCTATTGAAAGACACCCATTTCAATACAAAGTTCAGTCAAGCATCCTTAACTAACAAGTTAACTTGGATTTGCTTAAAAGCTTCATCCAAGAACAATACATGATTCATTACCTACGAGTTTCTGAATCTGTACAAGTGCCTATATCTACCACAATGTATCAAATCGATACAGAGGGAGACTTACAAGAGAAACCTACGACTCTCAAAACCTAAACCTTACTTTACAAAATAGGATTCCTAAGTCTATGTCGTTCTCTCTGTCTTTTCTGGCCAGGTCTTGATCTTCTTTTATAGCCTTCTGTTGTCTTGGGCTTTCAATCTTCTGTTGGTTGATTCCTTGATCCACGTTCTGATTGCTCCTTAAATCTTGGAACTGGTCTACAAACTTCATGCTGTTAGTAATAGACACGATGTCCTAACATCGTGTTGGGACATCTTATCTGACATGTCTTCTTTTAGCAGAATTCTTCTTTGTTTTTGGAACATCTTGTACAGCAACCTGTTTTACCAAAATTTACTCAAATATTTAGAGTCTTCAAAGGTAAAATATAAGCGTGTTTTTTCACTATCTTTAAACAAATCTTTGACGTCCATGAGTATCAATGCTTAAGACACTTTCATAAGTGATCCTCGTGAAAAATAAAACCCTTATTATGAAAACATTCTGAATAATAAAATTTGATAGTAGTGAATCCACAAGAAACCCAAACATTGTTGTGAAACCCTCTACGTTTAATCAGAGCGCCACAAGATTTTATAAAGTAAAAGTATCATTGTGATAGATTGCAAGAGTAGAAAAAAATTAGGTTTATTTAATATGAGGTTGGTGAGAGTGTATTTACTTTACCAAAGATTTATGTGATGGATTGCAAGTGCAGAAAAAAAATCTGGTTCAAGGTTTGTTTTCTAACATAATCTCTAATCATGTAACTACAAATTTATTTTATTTATTTAATCATTTTTTAATTTTACATCAGAAACAAATGCATGCAATACCCAACATTTATTCTTCGCCAAGGTTCAAATGAAGTGGGATACCAGTATTTGACACCCCAGATTTATAGTGATGAAGATGATTCCAAAAGAGATGAAGATTATAGTTATAGATTGAAAAGATAAAAAAAAAATGTAAAATAAGTAATTTTGTATATTAATAAGACATGAAATATATGCTACTTTCATATATATATATATATATATATATATATATATATATATATATATATATATATATATATATATATAGACACACACACACAAAGCCACGGGTTAACTGTGACAAATTTGAGGCCCTGTGTGGTAGCCCGTCTTGCATGCCCTCGATGAAGGTTGAGTGTATATATATATATATATATAATCGAGAGGTAAAGTGGCGCCTTTTAAATATAAAAATATGCAGTTGCTGGGGATCAAACCAACTCAAGATTCAACGAATTTCCCCTCGGTTATTAAAAAACCGAGGGGTAAAGTGAAAACATTTCATGTCGCCCTTCGTTACCTCGCTTGAGTACAGATGTACAATCCACTTCGCGTTCGAGGTGAAATGGGGTTGTTTGTCGTAGTGAGGTTTTCATATTTAGGGAGAATCTCTAAATAGAAAGTCATTGAGTTGTGTTAGGAAGAGGCATTGAAAAATATGGGCTTGTTGTTGATTGTAAGATTAAGTGTACTAAACTACTAATAGTGAATTTCCTTTCTTGGGTAAACTGTTCTCCAGACGTAGGTATAGTTTCACCGAACTAAGTTATCAATCTCTTGTGTTCTTTTTATTCCTTTTTTGCCTTATCATCTTGTAAAAGCTAAGACACTATTCATTATTATCATACTAGTTTAACTTGTCGAACCAGTTATCCAGGACATCGTGTTCGACATCTGTCATCTGAAGAACAAACTTACATCATGAGGTCGCCCGACCCAAACCAACCCATTTTGAACATTGACACTTAGCCTATATTGGGGTTATTAAGCTACAACATTATGAGTATGTGGCAGACCATATGTTCATGTGAATGGATTGTTATTTCCACTTCTCCAAGAAAGAAAAATGCTCTACCTAAGAATAGGGAAGAATTGAGTCTTCTTATACTCACACTCTCTAATCAAGCAATTGGGATGAAATCGATTCTCCACCTTCAGTTTCCCTATGAGCCAAGTCTATAAATGTCACAACGTATAGAATTGGAGGATCATTTACTTTATACAAATTCAATATACCTAAAACCTTCTTGCGATCCACGGTGCTCGGGGTTCTTCTTATTACATTTTCACAAGTACAATAATAATAATAATAATAATAATTATTATTATTATTATTATTATTATTATTATTATTATTATTATTTGTTGAGTGAAATTAATAATTTAGTTTAGAATCGAGCCTTCAAAATGGACTTAAATGCATCAAGAGCCTATCAAAGCATATAAATTCATTAAAGGTAAATTCCTGGAAAGTGATAGACAGAACTGCTAGTAACTGAAGTTCCGTGGACAAAAAGCATATCATTAGTCAATAGCATAGCATAAAGTGACACTATGATTCAACAAACTTGTGGTCCAAGTTAATTAATCAACAAGAAACTATGTTTATATAAAGTATAAAAGTTAACAAATGAGTTTCAATTGCAACAAAAAACAGAGTCATCTAAATTATAATAAAATTGAGACAAGTTCTAAGGCAAGCACCATCATATTTATGAGTAAAATGGGCGATAAGTGTACCAAGAAGACAATCTGGTTTTCATCTATATCAAGATTCTTTACATTGTTATTTTGTGCTGAGACAAGTACCGTCCAAAAAGCTAGTGGGCCTAAAGCCTCCATTGTTGCTGCATCAAAGCATTTCTCTTCAGTCCACAAAGTTAAGTTCAATTAGTTGAATGTGTCAAAATTGAGATGGTTGATTCCAATCCACCTTGTACTGAAGGGACTGATTCCTGTTGAGTTATAATTTCTTGTGTCAAAGTAACGTAGTTCGACAGAAATAAGGATTAGTCGAACTAGTCTAATGTGTGTGTCGAATTTTATTAGTGTGTCGAAGTAGGTTGTTTCACACAGGATTTCGACTTAGGTCTATTTTAATAATGTTAGCTATTTTGGACTTTTATAATTTTGGCTTTGGCTTGGAGTGCAAGCTAACCTAAATCTATAAATAGGGAGTAACCCTTATTTTGTAAACATTATTTTTCAGAACTTGTAATTATTTGCGGTTGCAATATTAATAAGATTTCCACCGTTTTCTTTCTTTCGCAACCTTTTCTTTCATTATTAAGATTGAATGGAATTTTTCATAGATTGTGTTTGAATTCCAACGATTTCAAATATTACTTTGGATATACACATTAAAAATATGCGAATTTTGTGCCGTCCAAAAGTGAACAAATCATGTTCATAATTATGTGTAGGTTTTCCTAAATAAGGGAGGTTGAGAAGGTTACTCTAATACAAAAGTCAAAGTTTGTTCAATTTCACTTTGATTTAGAAAGTCGTATGTGTAATGGGACTAAGTGAATCTCTTGATTAATATTGTTGTTGTTAGCTTAATTATAGATTTTATATTTTAATTAAAAGGTGAAACAGTAGATATGGCTACGTGCAAGAAAGAAAACTATCCCATGAGACTTCTCTTGCTACGTAAATACTTGAAAGTTCTGTGTTTAAATACTCGTTACTGTTTCACTTTCTTGTAGAAAACTCTTCAAGAAAGTAAAATAAATTTTGTTCCCCAAAACAATATCATCTTAAATATTACCAAATAGCATGCAAAGCAAATAACATTTTGCGTCACACATATTCAATTGATTGAACAATTATATAACCTATACATCTTCATAGAGTGTGGGCCATTGAAACTTGAAAGAGGTTCATAAAAGAATAGCACTACAATGGTTATGGAAAACACTCTAAAGGTAAATTGTACTAATCATAGAATGTTTATATTTCAAAAACGAGAGCTTCAATTATAGCGAGGCGAGGATGATATGTAAGGTTAACACTTCAACGTCTAAGTTACTGAAGTCAAAGAGATGTAGTCTTAGAGTGAGGGTGAGATAATACCTGTAAAAAGAGTGTGGTAGAACTTACAATTACCTGGCAATTAATGCTGACTAGGTGAAGCAATGATTGTATCGTTCGGACCACTCTTAAATATTTTCTTGGGGTTCTCAATAAGTATTTGGCGCGTGGAGGTTGAAAAGTTTGGTGAGTTGGAGCACGTGGCCTCGAAAACATGCATATTAAATGTCTGTCTTGTAACCACAATGATTCATAGTAGGGGTGCACAATCGGTCGGTTTCGGGCCCAAAACTTAAATCCGACGTAAACCACAGTTTCATTTTTATGGCCCAATTTCGACCGATAAAATTTCGGTTTTCGTCGGATTCGGTTAAGTCGGTTTGACGGTTAAGTCGGTTTAATATTTATTAAAAAAAATTATAAAAATGATTTTCTTAATTTTTGTATAAAAAATATTAAATTTTTAGAATAAAACTATTTTTTTAATAAAAATTATTATTACGGAATAATATTTTTAATATTATTTGACATTAATTTTAATCATTATCATACTTTAACTGATAAACTAAATAATATATAAAATTTTATATTACATATCTTGTATTTTTGAGAATATATAATACAATCATCAATTTATAAAAATGATAGTATCCTGCAACATTATGAATCTCATTTTTAAAGTGAATCATTCATATAGTAATAAAAATAAATAAAAAATATATATTAGTTACGTACGGTCGGTTTCGATTTTCGTCGGATCCAAAATTAGCATCCGAGCCCGACCGAAGCAACCCTATAATATCCAAATTAAGCAACCGAATCAACCCGACACTCGACCCGGCCCGATCCATTTGCACAAAGAAAACAACGGGTCGGTCGATTTCAATCGGTCGGTTCAAATTTGACCATCCCTAATTCATAGAGAGAACTCATCATGTGGCCCTATGTCTGACAACAAAAGTGACTTTTTAGATTACTTGATCACCTAAGTAAATTGTTGACGAGGTACGACCTTTTGGGTATCCTTGCCTATTGGATGAGAATGTGCAATTATTTAATCATAGAATAAAGGAGATGGATGTCGCGTTGTCTTTGGTTCAGAAAGAATTATTTGATGTTGAGACTACCCTTGCTACTGTGAACAGGCGTTAGATTCTTCTTTCAAGACGATAAGAGAGGTGATTACATCCTTAAAAGAAGTTCGAGAAGGCTGGAAGATGTCTCAAAATGACCTTATAGAGATGCATTCTAAAAACATTGATCTTTCTAAAGAGTGTGTAAACGTTGCAGAACATGGTTACTCCGTATTGAATGCCTATTTTAAAAACGCTTTGAATTACATGGAACTTCTCATCCTAGGTGTCCGAATATTGAGACAACAAATCCATCATGAGCAAGAAATAGTAGATGTGAGGCTGATAAATCTTTATGATGAGTTGGACTATTAGTTTTTTTGACAGGATACCTTCGACTGAGTGTTGTTCATTGTTAAATAAATGATTGTATGTTGTTGTTATTATAAAATTTTGTGTCTTAGGTTTGATCAAATTACTAGTATTCATAATAATATTACAAAAAATTACATTGAACCTTAATGAATAAGCATTAGTCTAAGAAGTTGTATAGTCAAGGAATACCAACAATCACTCTAGAATATATATAGTCTTAATAATTCTAAAACTCCTTCTAAAACTAGATCATACATGCACCAAGTTTGTTACAAATAAATTAACCTCAGGGTCCTCTAGGGATTAATAAATATGTTCACCAATTGATCATTTGAGCCAACAAAATCAATTATGATTTATCTTGAAAGAACCTCATCTATCTTGGAGATGATATAAAGTGTAGGTTGGTTGTTAGTAATTAGTTTCATTGCCTTGATGCCGCCTAATTTTGGTTTTTGGAGTTATTGTTTTAACCACCCGAGTTCACACATTATTTTCGCCATAACAAAATATTCTGCTTTTGCACTAGACTTTTCAACTATGTTCTATTTCTTGCTTCTCAATGGGTCAAATTTCCTCCAATGAGAATACAATACCTTGAAAGGGTCCTTCTATTTAATGGTGAGCTTGCCTAGTCAACATCAAAATAACCTTTGACTTCGGTGTTACCCTTGTTTTCATAAAGTAATCCTATATGACTCATTATTTATATACCTAAAAATGTGATCACAAAGTTCCAATGGTCATCACATGGATCATTTAGAAATTTGCTAACCACACGCTACTACAAAAATGCTATATCACCACGGTTGAAAAAGGGATATCATCACGGTTGATCCACAAAGGTGAGGTAGGGTGTGATTGTAAGTGTGTAGTTTACAACCACAATCTATTGTTCGTTGTAGTAAACTGAAAAGCGCGTTACCTATAATCACAGTTGTATTAAACAATCGTTGTGAAATTTTTTATAGGTTCTGAATTTGATACCCTGCAACGCCATTTTTGGCGTTTAATAGCGCTCTACATATAACAACAGTTGTATTAAACAACAGTTGTATTAAACAACTGTTGTATTAAACAACCGTTGTATTAAACAACCTTTGTGAAATGATTTATTTTTTGAATATATATTTTGTAATTTTACATAATTCCCAATTTTTAAACCTGCATTTTACTGAATCGTATCAGACCAGAAACAACAACACACTCATTTGTGAATCGTATCAGACCGAAAATTGTATTTCATCAAAGACAAAATTGTATTAAGAAGCAAAAATTATATTACATCAAAACCAAAATGGCACAAAACAACCTACAATTTATACATCATTACATCAAATAATAGTATCTTGGTGTCTTGTGTCTTGGTGTATTGACTTTAAACACCTATAATTTCAAATAATAATACTTGTTATTAAATAAACTTAGAAATTATAACTTACAATAAGTTTTGAATAAAAAATACTTACATGTTAATTTTCCCACATGCCTTCTTGATGATCGTTACGAATAACGTGCACATCGTCTATATCAACTTCTTCAAATGACGTAGGAAATTGTGTTGCGTAAGAAGGAGTGAAATGAATATCAAATTTTCCATCACTATGAAGAAAGTATTTTCCTTTGAGAATAATTGACCATCTTCTAGATAAGTCAGAAGATTTTGTCACATAAAAAACTTGATTTTCTTGAGTAGCCATGATGAATGGTTCGTTCATATAAGTTTCCTTGCCAAAGTCAACTTGTGTGAATCCTAACTCATCAGTTTGTACACCATTGTTATTTGGAACCAACTTGCATTTAAATAAAGACACTTTGAAAATAACATAATCAATCTCCAAAATCTCCTCTATGACACCATAGAACACTCTAGATGCCAATATAAGATTCTTATCGTTCCAACTAGAAAAACACATGGATTCGGCCTCAACCATAACCCCATTATTTTACACTGTACTATGATCATCTTTTGCTTTTGTATAAAAGGAAAAATTATAAATGTTGTATGCAGTGCAAGTTATCACATTAAATTTTGGCATGTTCATCAACCATTTAATTATCTTGGATGCACAATCATAAATAAAAATCCTTTTATTAAACCAACTTAAGAATTTCTTGGTATGTTTTGTCAACAACCACTTGTCTCTGATTCGGGGATATCTTGTCTTCATAAATTTTTTGTGAGTATCAATGTAATGTTGAGCTTCATCAAGATTATTCAATATATAAAAATGTGCTTCAAGAACTACATCCCGAGCCATTGACTTAACATTTAAACCTTGAGTACATCTACCTTCATATCTGTAAGCAAGACGAAGCTTTAGAATTCCTATAGACTTTGTTTCTAACGAATAGTTTGAATAAAATTCAACAGCTTCTTTTGTGATGTACTTTTCAATGATTGAAGCTGATGGTCAGTGATGATCCTTTATATATCCTTTAAATATCTTCATGTATTGCTCTAATGGACACATCCACCTTAAATAAACTAGACCACAAAATCTGATTTCTCAGACTAGATGAACAAGTAAGTGAACCATAATATCAAAAAATGATGGAGGAAAATACATCTCCAGTTGACACAAGATTATTGGAGCCTATGTTTGAACAAAAATGGTTGATACAATATCCCTTGGGTTTTGATAATAACAAAGTATTTAAACAAAAATTCGACATTCTAACATCTATTCAAGTATGCAGGAACATAAGATTAAGAACAGTTGAAGAGAAACTTAAGGATCCTGAATCTGTAGTTCAGACTCTGGCTCTGATGAAGATCCAGACTCTGAAGAAGTCAACTCTAAAGAAAAGCAGCCTCTGGTGACCCTGACTCTGAAGCTTTAGAGGTCAAGAAGCAGACTCTGAAGTGATCAACCTCTGAAGAGTCAAACTTTGAAGCATCTTCTCTTTTATCAAGGCAACTATAACAGACTCAAAGACTTTTTGATCACGTGAAGAATTAAGGAAAAAACTCTTCTTTGTTGTCTGAGCTTTAATGGATAATTCCTCTTGCAGAAAGGTGCTTTCTTGATGTGCCTAATCAAGTACAAATCTAGCCAAACCTTTTGGTGAAAGTCTTTGACATCTCTTTTCTTTCTCTCTATATAAGGAGCAGAAGTCCTGGAGAAGAAGACTATTACACTACAAAAGAATACACAACACTGCTACAGACTCTGAACCTTGAAGTTTTCAAAAAGAAGTTGCTATATATGATTTTCAATACTTCGATCATCTTAACACTTGTATATTTTAGAAGTTCTTAAGTTTTAAAGTCTTTCTAAGTTGTATTCTATCTACACCTCTGATCGTATATCAAGTATAGTTGTTACCCATATTTTTTAACAATTTGTTATAGAGTCAGAAGTCTCTTGCTTTAGTGCTTGAGCATTTGAAGTCTCTTACCTCTATGCTTGAGCATAAAAGTCTCTTACTTGAGGGTTTAAGCACTAAAAGTCTCTTGCTTGTGTGCTTGAGCATTGAAGTCTCTTACTTGTGGGTTTGAGTATTGGAAGTCTCTTGCGTGATGATTGAGCATTTGTAATCAATTTAGTTATAATGGAAATCTCTTGGAAGTGCAAGGGGACTTGTCTACTCTCATGTTGTGACAGGAACTAGGATAACTGCTTGTGTCTCTAGCTTTACTTTACCTACTTTTGAACTATATTATGCTCCTATCATTTGTTTACCTCTGAGTCATATTCTATTTTAGAATCTGATAAGGATATTCAAGAGTTCAGACTCTGAGTGATTGTGATTCTGACTTTGATTTGAATGTTTAGAATATGATTAAGATCAGTCAAAAGAAGAAGAAGAAACTGTTAGATGAAAGAGAACATAATTCAACCCCCCTTCTTGTGTTTTTTTCTCACCTTCAGTTGGCATCAGAGCAAGGTCTGTGCTAAACACTTAACAGTGGTGCAGAAAAGATCCTGAGATAAATGCATATTTTATCTTGGATAATGATTTTGGAGTATCTAGTTTTGGTGGGGGTACACCTAATCCTTTTGGTATTGTTAATCATGATTACAATACCTTTTATAAAAACAATTATACAGCTAGACCTCCAACCTTCAGTGGAGACTCTACTTAGTTTGAATGGTGGATGTTGTACCCCAAAATTTGTCTGCCCTATTTTCTAACATTTAAATTATTATTTTTTTTTAACTTTGATTTTATAAGTTTTTGGTTCGATTTTTACTAACATTTAAACAGTAAGTTTTACTCAAAAAATAGGTAACACTTTACTTTAAATTGTTTAAATAACAAATAGTTATTTGACCTTCATATGCTTTTAAGTGCATTTTTGTTTCGAATAAATGAATTGGCACAATTGGAAAGGAGATAAGGCTTGCAAGTATGAGGTTGCGGGTTCGAATCTCACATGTTACATTTTGAATTTGTTTCTGTTATTTGTTACTAACTTTCTTTCCATTTTAAATTATTTTCAAAAAAATCACAAAAATTGTATTTTTTTTTATTATTTGTTTAATTTTTATTTAGTATTATTTAATTTGGGCCTAAAATTATCCATTAAGGACTTTTTTGGATTTTAGAAAATAGTTAACCCTAATTTGTTTCATTATATATATGTGTGTACGGAGTGGAAGAAAAAAAAAAGAAAAACTAAGAGAAACACGCGGCCGGAATTGTCAAATAGTAAGTAACGTAGCAATCTTTTCTCATTCCGATCCTCACTGATTTTTTCCATCGGCATACCATCACGTAAACGCATTCATATTACTGACAAGTATATATAAACTAGTTTGCTATTGATACAGTATAATTTTGCATTGATACATTCTAATATTGCATAACACATTCCTATAATTTGGTTTTGATTTGAAATATATTATTCAAAATTTGGTTATGCTAACGTTTTTTCATAATATATAATAATTTTTTTTATAATCCTATTGTTAATACATATTGCTTTCTAATATATAGTTTTTATTTGTTCATCTTTTTATTTTCTTTATTATTTATTTATTATATTATTATTTTTAGATTGAACCGTGTCGATACGCTATTTGCATATTGATGTGCATAATGCGTGACATTTGTATTGGTTCGATCTGGTTGCGATGATCCAATTTCCGCGGTAGCAACATCGTTGTTTTTTTTACACATTTTAAAAGTCCTTTCGCTTTTCTATTTTTATAAATTCAGATCCGCAGAATTTGGATCCGGTTGCGATGATCGCATTTTTGCGTTAGCAACATTGTTGATATTTTTTTTAGCACGTTAAATTTACTTTTTTTTTATATGCATTTTCTATCTCTAAAAAATTTAGATCCTCACGATTTGGATCCGGTTGCGATGATCCCAATTCCGCGGTAGCAATATTGTTGTTTTTTTTACACGCTTTAAAATTTCTTTTTACTTTACGTTTTGATAAATTTAGATCCGCCTGATTTGGATCCGGTTGCGATGATCGCGCTTTCGCGTTAGCAACTTTGTCGGTTTTTATCAAATTTTAAAAAATTCTTTTACTTTATTTTTCTTTTTATTTAGATCGGTACGATTTGGATCCGGTTGCGATGATCCCAATTCCGCGGTAGCAACATTGTTGTTTTTTTACACGTTTTAAAATTTCTTTTTGCTTTACGTTTTGATAAATTTAGATCCGCCTGATTTGGATCCGGTTGCGATGATCGCGCTTTCGCGTTAGCAACTTTGTTGGTTTTTATCAAATTTTAAAAAATTCTTTTACTTTATTTCTTTTTATTTAGATCCTCACAATTTGGATCCGGTTGCGATGATCCCAGTTCCGCGGTAGCAACATTGTTGTTTTTTTTACATGGTTTAAAATTTCTTTTTGCTTTACGTTTTTTGATAAATTTAGATCTGCCTCCTCCCTCCGTTTTTTAACGTTCGTATCAAGTTTTTCTGACATTTTCTTTCGCTTATTTATTTATTTGCTATTTAAATTCCTAGAAAAATTGTATAGATCGCACAATTTTTTTGTAATAGCCGTAGTTTTATTTCCCGCAAGGTTTGTTATACTTATGTATCTCTCCCAAAGCCTTGTAATAGCGTAGGAATTTTACTTTCCGCACTTTACATTCCGCTATTTTATTTTACAACTGTGTAGTAATTAGGATTTGTATGGCAAAACTAAAAAAAACAATCTAGAAAACCCTAATCCAAGATAAATAATTGAAACTAATCCACTCAACCACACTTGTACCTCTAGGGTAGCCTCTCTCAGCTGCCTTACGAACATTGGTCATGTCCCTCGAACGTAGGGATACTTTAGCAAAAGACGCTTACGAATAATATCATCATAGTCCCTTCGATATAAAGATCATAGTCCCTCGATGACCCTTCGAGTTGCCTACGAAAAAATGATCTTGTCCCTCGATGACCCTTCGAGTTGCCAACGAAAAGATGATCTTGTCCCTCGATGACCCTACGGAAAAATGATGATAGTCCCTTCGAATTGCTAAGGTATCCTTACATGTTGCCTTCTATGACCATTCAATGACCCTTCGCTGTCCCTTCACATCCAATAGATAGGACTACCTACCCACTAATGGTATGAATTGTACTATCTCTCAAGGAAAAGGATAAGTACAAGAAATACCTTATAAATTAAGGGTAAGTAACTTTTAAATGGTTGCTCACAACTATAAAAAAAAACAAATACTTTTCACACCTCACACTTTCAAAAATATTTTCAAAAACAAACACTTTGTATACATTCTTACACGAATTATTACAAAGTCAACTTTTAGAAAATATTTTTTTGAACACACACCATATTTCAAAAAAAGCAAGTTAAAGCGAGCAAGCAATTAAGAGCCCGTAGATAACTACTGATGAAAAGGGGTGCTAACACCTTCCCTTTTCATAACTTACCCCCCGAACTCAAAATCTTTTCAAAAAGGTCTTTCCTGTTCTTTTCACTTTTCCTAAATAAATTGGATAAAAGAAAAGTCGGTGGCGACTCTTGCTAACTGCAACATGTTTTGCGAAAAACAAAATTAAAAAGTCAGTTCTCCACCGTATTACAGAACTGGCGACTCTGCTGGGGAATATTTTTAAAGAGGGGTTACCTTAGAGTTAGATCACTTTACCACTTGCTTAAAATTGTTTGACTTATGTGCTTTATTTTTAATGGGCCTTGTTTTGGGGTTACTTGTGTGAAAGGTCCTACACCCGGACCTAGTGATTCCTTAGGTAAGTGACAATAGATCATGGAGACTGTACGACATGTACCGATATGGTTGATATGATGGTCACAGTCTTTAGAACCCTAGTTAACTCATCTTTGGCCATTAGAAGGTAGTGAGATGGCCGGCTTTGGATTTAGACCGAAGTTGGTTGATACTCGAGGCTACGCTCATTGAGATCAAACTTTCGGGATGTTTTGGTCGGACACTCGAGTGTCGCACTAAAATAAAGCCTTTGAGAAAGATCCGTGATATGAGTCCTTTAGAACCCGGTTACTATTCTAGGACAGGTTGAGCCAACTAAACCTCAGTGGGGAAGGGTACTTACCTATGGACTTCATACAAGCCTTTAAACCTAAGGCTCTTGTATGACTTGTTTGTGTGTGCTACTTATTTACTATTAACATGTACATGACATCATAACATCATAACATATCATTTTCACTAACCATTTCAAGGACCAAGGAATTTATCTTTATTCGTCATTGCAGGTCATGACTTTCGTTCCTAGAAATTTCATCCGAGTCAACTTTGTAAGGGTTCCTTCCCAGCTTAAAGAATTGGTCTCAAAGGTTCCCGATGGTTCTCGATTCACCAAAAGGCATGGTTTTCTACTCGACTTAGTTACCTCAGGTTTTGAAGAAGACATGATGAGAGCCCTATTCCAATTCTTCAATCCTAAGCACCACTGTTTCACCTTCCCGGATTACCAATTGGTGCCTACGATGAAGGAGTTCTCTAACTTACTTGGAATACCTATTCTCGATCAGATGCCTTTTACCGGTCTAGAAAACGTTCCAAAGCCTGAAGTCATTGCAGCTGCTTTACATCTGAAGAGGTCAGACATTGTGTCTAATTGGGAAACAAGGAGTGGAGTCAAGGGGTTTCTTGCTAAGTTCCTGATTGAGAAGGCTCAATTGTTCCTAAGCGCTATGAGTTACCATGCTTTTGAGGAGGTATTGGCTTTGTTGATCTATGGGTTGGTGTTGTTCCCTAATCCAGACCAACTCATAGACGTGCACGCTATCAAAATATTTCTGACTCATAACCCGGTATCTACCTTACTCGGGGATATTCTGCACTCGCTTCACACTCGTACTATCAAGAAGCGAGGGACTCTCATGTGTTGCATACCCTTACTATCAGGTGGTTTATTTCGCACCTTCCCCGGTCAGTATTGAAGAATGAACAAAGGTTGCAGTGGTCTTGAAGGATAATGTCACTCTCCCATTCAGATATCTATTGGTGTGCCCGATCTCTTGAAGACTTCACTCTTATTGATTATTGTGGGGAATTCCCTAATGTACCACTCCTTGGCGTTAGGGGAGGCATCACCTATAATCCTTCGCTAGCCTTGCGCCAATTTGGTTATGCTCGAAGGGATGGTCCTCATGATATGCTTATTCAGGGTATTGTGTTCGATTATGAAAATGATCCTCAAGGTTATCGTCAAAGGTTTATACGCGCATGGAATAATGTGTATAAGATTGAAAGCAGGACCTTGGGACAGAAGAAATCTATTCCTTTGGAGCCTTACCTCAGATGGGTACGCACTCGTGCTCAAGATCTTATTATGCCATATCCAGCTGTCAGACCAGTGAGTGTTGAACCTAAGTTTGAGGGAGATGTTCCTCAAGTCATTCTCCATCCAGATATGCCTACCGATCTTGAAGAGCTGCAGAAATCCTGGGTTCAGATGAAAGAAGAAATAGACACCTTTGAGACTCAGTTCTATGCTAGTGAGAAGAAGGTGTTGGAGTTGACGAAATTACTTCATGAGGAGCAGAGCATCAATGCTTACATCGGCACAAAGAGGAAGCGCCCGTGGGAGACTTGAGTCTTGAGTCCTAGGTCTTAGGCGTTTTTGAATTTGCTTTTTGAAATTTCCTTTCATTGTAGCCCAAGAGGCATAAAAGAAAAAAAAATTAATTTTGAGTTTACTAATAAAAGTTTTCCTTTTGTTTCTGTTTGCAAAGATAAACTCTAAAGTCCTTGAAATCATTGCATATGCATCTACATCTCATAATCATTGCATAGCAGGTTTCTAAGACAGGTCTCTCATCTTCTCGCTGTTTATTTCAGAAGAAATGGCTCTCGAGCAAACTGTCAAAGATCTCCAGGCCCAGAACGCCCAGTTCCAAGAGCTGATCCTGAACTTGTCCAAGGGGCAAGAAGAACTGAAAGCACTTCTAACCAAGAAGAAGAAGAAAGCAAGAAAATCAACTGGCGTCATTAACCTGGGGAGGAGATTCAGAGGTCCGGCTAAACAGGTCAAGGAAATTGGGATCCCAGTAGACCAAGATGATGAACAGGATGAAGATGGTAAAAGTGTTAAAACTGAGGAAAAAAGCAACCATGGTTCTGACAAATATTCTGATGGAGAGGAAGAAGATTATTTGGATGAACAATACCCTCCTGCTGATGAGAAGTATAAGCTATTAGAAGAACGTCTGAAAGCTATGGAAATCAATAAGGTGCCTGGCTTGAATTTTGAGGATTTGGGTCTAGTCTCAGAGGTTGTCATTCCTCCTAAGTTCACAATTCCCACTTTTGCTAAGTATGATGGTGTTTCTTGTCCGAAGCTGCATTTGAGATCATATGTCCGAAAGATTCAACCACACACTGCTGACAAGAAATTGTGGGTGCATTTCTTTCAAGAGAGTTTGTCTGGAGCACAGTTGGAATGGTACTATCAACTCGAAAGTACCAACATTCATACATGGGAAGATTTGGCTGCAACTTTCTACAAACAATACCAGTACAATTCTGATCTGGCACCAACCCGAATGCAACTACAGAGTATGTCAATGGGTTCTGAGGAAAGCTTTAAAGAGTATGCACAGAAGTGGAGAGATCTCGCAAGCAGAGTTCAACCTCCTTTAGCTGACAGAGAGTTGATTGACATGTTCATGAGGACATTAACCGGTCCTTTCTATAGTCATCTACTTGGAAGCTCGTCATCCGGTTTCACCGAGCTGATATTGATAGGAGAACGTGTTGAAAATGGAATTCGAAGTGGTAAAATACAAGTGGCTACATATTCAAACACTACAAAGAAGCCACATAATGGGAAGAAGGAATCTAATGTTGTACACGGCCAGAAAGGTCGCAACCAATCTGTTGGGGCAGTTCTGATCTCTGCATCGGTGCCACAACAACAACAAGGTAATCAGCATAAGCAGGATACACCCAGAAGACAGTTTACAAAGATCAACATGTCATTGGCTCAGGTGTTGCAGCTTATGTTGAAGGCAGAGTTGGTTACTTTGAGGGATCCTCCTAGGAATCCTAATACTTCCGCTCCTAGCTATAATCCCGATGCAAGGTGTGCATATCATTCTAATAGTCCTGGCCATGATACAAATAACTGTTGGGCGCTGAAGAACAAGATTCAAGACATGATTGACGCTAAGGAGATTGAGTTTGATCCCCCTGAGACTCCTAATGTGATTACCGCTCCTATCCCGAATCATGACAAGATCGTTAGTGCTATTGATGATGGTTCTTATGTTGCTACTGTGGCTGACTTGACTGCTCCTCTATCAATTGTTAAGAAGAAGTTGTTGCAAGACGGTTTATTTTCGGGTTGCGTTGAAAACTGTCATTATTGTGCATCTCAATCCAATGATTGTGTGAAGCTGAAAGAGGGCATTCAGCGTTTGATGGACGACCGTACTATACTGTTTGAGAAGATTCCTTCTATGGAGAGCTTATGTGAAAATTTGTCCCGAGGTCTAAAGTTTGAGGACGTATCTGTGGTTACTAATTCCAAAACTCCTGTAAGGATCACCTTTAAAGTTCCTGTGAAGATTACTGCCGATCCTAGAGTGGCTCCCCTGATTATTACTACGCCTGGTCTGATTCCATATTCCTCTAGCAAGGCTATCCCTTGGAAGTATGGTTCGGATGTTTACATTCATGGTGTCAAGCAAGAGCCTTTGACTGATGAAACTACTGAAGTTACTAATCTCGATGTCGACAATATCGTTGGGACTAGTAAGGTTACCCGAAGTGGAAGAGTTTTCTCCCCAGAAATCTCTTCGAAGAGTGTTACTACTCCAGTTCGTATCTCTGCCTCCAAATCAATTACTGAGACTCGAGACAAAGAACCGGTGGTTGAGCCTGCCCAAATAAAGACCCCGGGTGAAACTACTATCGAAGATCCCTCCAAAGAAATGAAGGAAGTGCTAAAAATTATCCGCAAGAGTGATTACAATGTTGTTGAACAGTTGGGGCACACCCTCTCCAAGATCTCTATGATATCTCTGTTGTTGTGCTCCGAGGCCCATGCTAAGGCTTTGGTGAAGTTTTTGAAATCTGCGCATGTGCCGCAGGAAATCTCTGTTGACCAGTTTGAAAATTGTGTCGCTAGCCTGACAACTGATAATGGTGTAGGATTTTCTGACGCTGATCTGACTCCTGCCGGAAGGAACCACAATAAGGCCCTGCATGTCTCCATTGAGTGTAGGGGCACTACTCTATCTCATGTACTGGTAGACACGGGTTCCTCATTGAATGTATTACCGAAGATTGCTCTAGACAAGCTTGACTGTGAAGGGGTTGTGCTGAGACCCAGTGATGTTGTGGTGAGAGCTTTTGATGGTTCAAAGAGATTAGTGCACGGAGAGGTTGATCTTCCAATCAGAGTGGGTTCTCAAGTCTTTGTTTCTACTTTCTATGTAATGGACATTCGTCCTGCCTATTCCTGTCTGCTTGGGCGCCCTTGGATACATGGGGCAGGCGCTGTGACTTCTACCTTACATCAGAAGCTGAAGTATCCCGTGAAAGGCAAGATTGTCACCGTCTATGGTGAAGAGGAGTACATGGTTAGTCATTTGAATACTTTCAAGTATGTTGAGATGGATGGAGAATTCCTCGAGACCCCTTGTCAAACATTTGAATTGGCTCCTCAGACTGCTCCTATTGCTAAACCAGTTCCTACTGTTCCCAAGGTTACTAGAGTGCCTCCTACAATGGTTTCCCTAAAGGATGCTAGAGCTGTGGTTGAAGAAGGTGGTTGTACCATTTGGGGTCAGCTTCCTGACATCCCTTACAAGTCTGACAAATTTGGTTTGGGCTTCACTTCAGAGGCTCAGAGGGCTGTACGTCGTGCTCGTGCTATTCGCATCACCAACAAAGGAGTTCATAAAGATCAGGTCAACGCTGTGGAGGATGCTAATAGTGACTGTGATCTAGACAGTTGGATCTTTCCTACCATTGGCAGTGGGCTCAACAATTGGAAGACTGAAGGCATTATTCATATCTCCTTTAGTCAGGAGTAAATGATATTTTCTGTTTTTCTTATTTTCGAAGTTTGGTTTTGGTAATTTGAACAATAAAACTTTTAAGCCTTGTGCCTTGCCCGGGGCACAATGGCCCATTTGTTAGGGTTGTCATTTCATCGCATATTTTCATTCAATAAATCAATGGACGTTTTGCATTCAAATTTTGTGCTCTTTGTCTTTTCTTTTACTTTATATTCATCAAAATAGCTATGTGTTCTTACACACACCCACACGATAAATTGCAGATCCACATCCACTCTGGATCCCATTGATAACGGTTCTGCTATTGTCAATTATGACTTCGAAAATATGATCTACCAAGCCGAGGACGAAGGTGAGGAAGATTGTGAAGTGCCTATAGAGCTTGCTAGACTATTAGAGCAAGAAGAAAAGATCATACAACCGCACGAAGAGCCAGTCGAGGTCGTAAATCTAGGTACTGAGGAGGATAAGAAAGAAATCAAGATAGGTGCCGGATTAGAAGACCGTGTCAAGAAAAGACTGATTCAGACGCTACGTGATTATGCTGAGATTTTTGCTTGGTCTTACGAAGATATGCCAGGACTTGATACTGATATCGTGGTTCACCATTTACCGATGAAGGAAGGTTGTCCTCTGATAAAGCAGAAGGTTCGTCGTATACGCCCTGAGATGTCTGAAAAGATCAAAGCCGAGGTTATGAAGCAATTCAATGCAGGTTTTCTAGCTGTCACATCATATCCTCAGTGGGTTGCAAATGTGGTACCAGTGCCTAAGAAGGATGGTAAAGTCCGTATGTGTGTGGATTACAGGGATCTGAACAGGGCAAGCCCCAAAGATGACTTCCCTCTCCCACATATTGACGTTCTGGTAGACAACACTGCTCAGCACAAGATATTCTCATTCATGGATGGTTTCTCAGGTTATAATCAAATCAAGATGGCACCTGAAGACATGGAGAAGACTACATTCGTTACGCAGTGGGGCACCTTTTGTTACAAGGTAATGCCATTTGGTTTGAAGAACGCAGGGGCAACATACCAGCGCGCTATGGTTGCTTTATTCCATGATATGATCCATCACGAGATAGAGGTATACGTTGATGATATGATAGCCAAATCTCAGAATGAAGAAGAGCACCTTGACCACCTACACAAGCTGTTTGAGAGGTTGAAGAAGTACAAGTTGAGATTGAATCCAAACAAATGCACCTTTGGGGTTATATCCGGTAAACTTTTGGGTTTCGTCGTCAGTGGTAAAGGTATTGAAGTCGACCCTGCAAAGGTAAAAGCTATACAAGATATGCCTGTCCCCCATACTGAGAGAGAAGTCAGAGGTTTCTTGGGACGTTTAAACTATATTTCCAGATTTATCTCCCATTTGACCGCTACTTGTGAGCCAATCTTCAAATTACTGAGAAAAGATCAAGTAGTGAAGTGGAATGACGAATGTCAGATAGCTTTTGATAAGATCAAGGAGTATCTCCAAGAACCTCTGATTCTGATGCCACCAGTTGAAGGAAGACCTCTAATCATGTACTTAACAGTGCTAGAGAATTCAATGGGGTGTGTGTTGGGGCAACATGACGAGTCTGGTCGAAAAGAGCATGCAATATACTACCTTAGCAAAAAGTTTACCGACTGTGAAACAAGATATTCACTGCTTGAGAAAACTTGCTGTGCTTTGGCATGGGCTGCTCGTCGACTAAGACAGTATATGTTGAGTCATACCACTTTATTGATCTCTAAGATGGATCCTATCAAATACATATTTAAGAAACCTGCTCTCTCCGGACGAATAGCAAGATGGCAGATGGTCTTGACAGAATACGACATCCAGTACACTACGCAGAAAGCAATCAAGGGAAGTGTACTAGCTGATCATTTGGCTTATCAAGCGGTGGATGACTATCAGTCTATGAATTTTGAGTTCCCAGATGAGAATATTATGCTTGTTACTGATTATGAAGAACTTGGACCATATGAAGGACCTGAACTAGGATCTCGATGGACTATGGTTTTTGATGGAGCTTCTAACGCACTCGGCAATGGTATTGGTGCTGTAATTATCTCTCCTAAGAGTTGCCATACGCCGTTTACTGCTAGACTTTGCTTTCACTATACCAATAATATGGCTGAATATGAAGCATGCATCATGGGTATCAAAGTTGCCATTGATATGAGGATTAAATTCTTGAATGTATATGGGGACTCAGCCCTAGTGATCAATCAAATTAAAGGAGAATGGGACACGAAGCATCCAAATCTCATTCCTTACCGAGAACATGTGTTGACTTTGATTCCATACTTTGAAGAAATCACTTTTGAGTATATTCCACAAGAAGAGAATCAGTTGGCAGACGCGTTAGCCACCATGTCATCTATGTTCAAAGTCAGATGGGACAACGAGGCTCCTAGGATTACTATTGACAGACTAGACGAGCCGGCATACTGTTATGAAGTTGATACTGATGGGGGAGAAGAGAAACCTTGGTTCTAGAAGTGAAAAGATATCTCGAAACTCAGGAATATCCTGAAGGGGCATCTACCAATGACAAGAAGTTTCTAAGGAGGTTCTCTGCTAATTTCTTTTTGAGTAACAGAATTTTGTACAAACGCAACCACGATTCAACCTTGCTTCGCTGTGTAGACAAGAAGGAAGCAGAAAAGATAATGGAAGAGATGCATGACGGAATTTTTGGCACTCACTCCAGTGGGCATACAATGGCTAAGAAAATTTTGAGAGCAGGTTACTACTCGTCTACCATGGAAACTAATTGCCATCATCACTCCAAAACTTGTCACAAGTGCCAGATCTATGCTGACAAAGTACATGTACCACCGGTTCCGTTGAATGTTCTGACTGCTCATTGGCCTTTTGCAATGTGGGGCATTGATATGATAGGAGAGATTAAACCTACCGCTTCCAATGGACATCGTTTCATCCTTGTTGCTATCGATTACTTTACGAAGTGGGTGGAAGCAGACTCGTTCGCTTCTGTTACCAAGAATGTTGTAGCTCGGTTCATCAAACATAACCTTATATGTCGATATGGCATCCCTGAAAGGATTATCACAGACAATGGTACTAATCTGAACAACACTATGATCACTGAACTCTGCATGCAGTTCAAGATTAAGCATCACAATTCTTCTCCATATCGACCAAAGATGAATGGCGCAGTGGAAGCTGCCAACAAGAATATTAAGAATATATTGCAAAAGATGACGGTGACATACAAAGATTGGCATGAGATGTTACCATTTGCTCTTCATGGTTATCGCACCTCAGTACGTACCTCAACAGGGGCAACCCCTTTCTCTTTAGTCTATGGTATGGAGGCAGTTTTTCCTGTTGAAGTTCAGATTCCTTCCTTAAGGATTATGCAAGATGCAGGCTTAGACGAAGATGAATGGGTTCAGACTCGACTTGATCAGATAAATTTGATTGATGAGAAGAGGCTTACGGCTGTCTGTCATGGCCATATGTATCAGAAGCGTATGATCAAGGCCTTTAACAAGAAAGTCAAGCACCAATTGTACCAGGCCGGTGATTTAGTAATAAAGCGTATCATACTACCACAGGGTGATCCCAGGGGAAAATGGACTCCCACATATGAAGGTCCATTTGTAATCAAGAAAATATTTTCTGGCGGTGCTATGATGCTTACTACTATGGACGGTGAAGATTTCCCGCACCCTGTGAACGCGGACATAGTCAAAAGATACTACGCATAAAAAGAGACCCGCTAGGTTGACTGGCCTAGGCAAAAATAAGGGCATCCCGGCGAACCAAAAAGGTTCGGGCAAAAATTAGGGATCTATATACAAAAGAACTGTACACCCGGCAAGTCGAAAACCTGAAAAGGCGGCTTGGGCAAAAAAGGGTATCCCGGTGGACTGAAAACCTGAAAAGGCGGTCCAGGTAAAAGTTAGGGATTAAAGTGTACGACTATGTCCCGTTGGATCACTTATCTGCTTCCAACTTAGTTTTATCAAGTTCGAACGGTGCAGATCAATCCAGTCATCTTCCTTCCGACAGCAAGGGATGAGATGCTTGAAGATATAGTGGCAATAGCAGAGTTGAAACTCAACGAGATCATTTCCACATAGTTGTTTTTCTTTGTTTATCACTTTGTACCTTTTCAATTTTACGACAATTTCCTCTTACTAGGATTTCTGTCTCCTTGTACAAAACTGCCTGTTTATAGGCCAATTTCAAAATCAATACAAGTCTATTTTCAAATTCAAAAATTGCTTTTATTTTCCCTGTTTTGTTTGCGTAAACGTCCAATGGGTGCTTTGAATGAACATATGCACTTGAATATGATCGATGTTTACCAAAAAATATATATACATGAAAACAGGAATAACATTTACTAAAGATTCTAGGAGGTGGGATAGTGTTCAAGATATCCACGAACCCCCACAGAGCCAGTTCATGGAAATATCCCCACAGAGCAATCTCCATGGAATTATCTCTATTGAGCTATCTTCACAAGCTCATCCCCAACAGAGATATATTCCCCTACAGAATTAGTATGCCCTCAGACAGAAATCGTGGCATCTTCCAGCGATTCACTTCCATATCTTCGATAGATAGCTTGGCATGATCATAGATCCCCTAGTAGATAAAGAAGTTGATCATTTCCCCAACATACAGCTGAAATTTCCTCAACGCAGCCTATGAAATTTTAATCCCCATCGGAGGTTATTCCCTCTATGTAGTATACAGAATTCAATTCCCCAACTGAGTTTATTTCTCTAACACTATAGAATACTCTCCCCCAGCAGAATTTATTCAAGGATACTATCCCCAGAAGAGTTGACACTCGTGTCTGAAACCTGGTCAGATAGTGCATCGGAGAATTATCCACCTCTTTTATTCCCAGTCAGAATGCATACAATCAATTTCCACAGTAAAAGAACCACGAACTACTGACTCTCCTGACATAATACTTCTATCCACAAGCGGAAGTCAAAGATCCCCAGCGGAATATTCCCAAACGGAAAGTATGAATCCCCAGTAGAGTCATTCTAAACAGGATCTGAAGATTTATTTTCTCCATCCCAACAACAGTCAGGGATTTATTTTCCCCAATCAGACTTTACTATTCAAAGCCACCGCTACCTTCAGCGACATTTCATACCCATACATCATTTACAATACATCATAGCATACGCATACATAACGCATATAACATTCTCATTTAGTTTAAGAGCATCATTACGCAATGCATTACATATATCATGACATTACATAAAACTAACTTGGTTTTTTCAGGTTAGTTCTCAAACGGACAAATATTGTCAACAGTTTATCATCTTTCAGATACAATCAAGACACAGATTCATTCTGATACTCATTCCAGTACATATTCTAGACACAGTTCAGATACAATCAAGACACAGATTCATTCTGATACTCATTCCAGTACATATTCTAGACACAGTTCAGATACAATCAAGACACAGATTCATTCTGATACTTATTCCAGTACATCTTTTAGATACAGTCGATCGAAGACTCATTCTAATACTAATTTTTCAGATACAGTCAGACGTAGACTCATTCTAATACGGCACTCAGATACAGTTAGGCAAAGACTCATTCTGATCTCCTTATAGATACAGTCAAGACGTAGACTCATTCTAGAACATCATACAGATACAATCAAGGCATAAGAATCATTCTGGCACTCCCCAGCACGTCTGCTAGATACAGTTGGACACAGACTCATTCTAGTATATTCCTCAGATACAGTCAAACCTAGACTCATTCTGATACTCCTATCAGCAGTTACTTTGGATGACATCTATAAGACCATCTTCATCCTGTCATCTTTCCGAATGGCGTCTTTAAGCCCATTCAAGCAATACAATCAACCAACAAGCGCTACTTCGTGCACCAGTGAGTGCAAATTTTTGGGCACTTAAGTGTTCAATCCTCTTCCACCTTCAGATCACGAATGGCAGACATGCCAATCTAACTCTCCAGGTTTAAGAAGATTGAACAGGGGCAGCTGTTGTACCCCAAAATTTACCTGCCCTATTTTCTAACATTTAAATTATTTTTTTTTTTAACTTTGATTTTATAAGTTTTTGGTTCGATTTTTACTAACATTTAAACAGTAAGTTTTACTCAAAAAATAGGTAACAGTTTACTTTAAATTGTTTAAATAACAAATAGTTATTTGACCTTCATATGCTTTCAAGTGCATTTTTGTTTCGAATAAATGAATTGGCACAATTGGAAAGGAGATAAGGCTTGCAAGTATGAGGTCGCGGGTTCAAATCTCACATGTTACATTTTGAATTTGTTTCTGTTATTTGTTACTAACTTTCTTTCCATTTTAAATTATTTTCAAAAAAATCACAAAAATTGTATATTTTTTATTATTTGTTTAATTTTTATTTAGTATTATTTAATTTGGGCCTAAAATTATCCATTAAGGACTTTTTTGGATTTTAGAAAATAGTTAACCCTAATTTGTTTCATTATATATATGTGTGTTCGGAGTGGAAGAAAAAAAAAACTAAGAGAAACACGCGGCCGAAATTGTCAAATAGTAAGTAACGTAGCAATCTTTTCTCATTCCGATCCTCACTGATTTTTTCCATCGGCATACCATCACGTAAACGCATTCATATTACTGACAAGTATATATAAACTAATTTGCTATTGATACGGTATAATTTTGCATTGATACATTCTAATATTGCATAACACATTCCTATAATTTGGTTTTGATTTGAAATATATTATTCAAAATTTGGTTATGCTAACGTTTTTTCATAATATATAATAATTTTTTTTTATAATCCTATTGTTAATACATATTGCTTTCTAATATATAGTTTTTATTTGTTCATCTTTTTATTTTCTTTATTATTTATTTATTATATTATTATTTTTAGATTGAACCGTGTCGATACGCTATTTGCATATTGATGTGCATAATGCGTGACATTTGTATTGGTTCGATCTGGTTGCGATGATCCAATTTCCGCGGTAGCAACACCGTTGTTTTTTTACACATTTTAAAAGTCCTTTCGCTTTTCTATTTTTATAAATTCAGATCCGCATAATTTGGATCCGGTTGCGATGATCGCAGTTTTGCGTTAGCAACATTGTTGATATTTTTTTTAGCACGTTAAATTTACTTTTTTTTATATGCATTTTCTATCTCTAAAAAATTTAGATCCTCACGATTTGGATCCGGTTGCGATGATCCCAATTCCGCGGTAGCAACATTGTTGTTTTTTTACACGCTTTAAAATTTCTTTTTGCTTTACGTTTTGATAAATTTAGATCCGCCTGATTTGGATCCGGTTGCGATGATCGCGCTTTCGCGTTAGCAACTTTGTCGGTTTTTATCAAATTTTAAAAAATTCTTTTACTTTATTTTTCTTTTTATTTAGATCGGTACGATTTGGATCCGGTTGCGATGATCCCAATTCCGCGGTAGCAACATTGTTGTTTTTTTACACGTTTTAAAATTTCTTTTTGCTTTACGTTTTGATAAATTTAGATCCGCCTGATTTGGACCCGGTTGCGATGATCGCGCTTTCGCGTTAGCAACTTTGTTGGTTTTTATCAAATTTTAAAAAATTCTTTTACTTTATTTCTTTTTATTTAGATCCTCACGATTTGGATCCGGTTGCGATGATCCCAGTTCCGCGGTAGCAACATTGTTGTTTTTTTTACATGTTTTAAAATTTCTTTTTGCTTTACGTTTTTTGATAAATTTAGATCCGCCTCCTCCCTCCGTTTTTTAACGTTCGTATCAAGTTTTTCTGACATTTTCTTTCGCTTATTTATTTATTTGCTATTTAAATTCCTAGAAAAATTGTATAGATCGCACAATTTTTTTGTAATAGCCGTAGTTTTATTTCCCGCAAGGTTTGTTATACTTATGTATCTCTCCCAAAGCCTTGTAATAGCGTAGGAATTTTACTTTCCGCACTTTACATTCCGCTATTTTATTTTACAACTGTGTAGTAATTAGGATTTGTATGGCAAAACTAAAAAAACAATCTAGAAAACCCTAATTCAAGATAAATAATTGAAACTAATCCACTCAACCACACTTGCACCTCTAGGGTAGCCTCTCTCAGTTGCCTTACGAACATTGGTCATGTCCCTCGAACGTAGGGATACTTTAGCAAAAGACGCTTACGAATAATATCATCATAGTCCCTTCGATATAAAGATCATAGTCCCTCGATGACCCTTCGAGTTGCCTACGAAAAAATGATCTTGTCCTTCGATGACCCTTCGAGTTGCCTTCGAAAAGATGATCTTGTCCCTCGATGACCCTACGGAAAAATGATGATAGTCCCTTCGAATTACTAAGGTATCCTTACATGTTGCCTTCTATGACCATTCGATGACCCTTCGCTGTCTCTTCACATCCAATAGATAGGACTACCTACCTACTAATGGTATGGATAGTACTATCTCTCAAGGAAAATGATAAGTACAAGAAAGACCTTATAAATTAAGGGTAAGTAATTTTTAAATGCTTGCTCACAACTAAAAAAAAAAAAACAAATACTTTTCACACCTCACACTTTCAAAAATATTTTCAAAAACAAACACTTTGTATACATTCTTACACGAATTATTACAAAGTCAACTTTTACAAAATATTTTTTTGAACACACACCACATTTCAAAAAAAGCAAGTTAAAGTGAGCAAGCAATTAAGAGCCCGTAGATAACTACGGATGAAAAGGGGTGCTAACACCTTCCCTTTTCATAACTTACCCCCCGAACTCAAAATCTTTTCAAAAAGGTCTTTCCTGTTCTTTTCACCTTTCCTAAATAAATTGGATAAAAGAAAAGTCGGTGGCGACTCTTGCTAACCGCAACATGTTTTGCGAAAAACAAAATTAAAAAGTCAGTTCTCCACCGTATTACAGTGGATGAGCAAGATGTACACTCATATCACAGGTTTGATGATAAGTTGTGGAATATTTTGGAAGATGGAATTGATATTCTTGTTAATTTTGTTGGAATGGTGTTTGACATAAAATTTTTCACACCTACTTATAAAAGGACCTACAAAAAACATCTTAGAGTTAGAGGTGTCTTGATTGATGCTCTACCTCATTCAGAGTACATCAAAATCATTGATAAATATATTGCTCAGACTATTTTTAAATTCTTATATGCTACATATAAAGGGAATCAACAAGTTAAGGAAGCTAAGGATAACCTTTTGATTCAACAATTTGAGTTGTTCATAATGAAGGAAGATGAAAACATCAAAACCATGTTTTCTAGATTTCAAAGTCTTGTATCTGGACTTCAGGTTCTGAACAAGAGCTACATTACCTCTAATCATTTCAATAAGATTCTTAGGAGTCTTCCTGCAAATAGAGACCCAAGGTGAGAGCTATCCATGAGGCTCAAGACTTAAACTCATTAAGTCTTAAAAGTCTTATCAGCAATCTCTAGAGTTATGAGATGGAGCTCAATGGAAATGAATCTGTCAAAAAGTTAAAGTCCCTAACTTTGAAGTCTTCTACAAGATCTATAAAGGTCCCTAAAGTCTGGAACTCTAAAGAAGCTTCTCAATTAGAAGGTTTTAAAGGAGACACAAATGATGAGAAAATGGAATTTATCATTAAAAGATTTCAATACTTGACCAAAAAGAAAAAAATATTCTATGGAAGATGCAACTGCCATACCCTCATTTTTCACATTAGCATTCATACCTTTTATGCATCATATCATCTCATCTGATCCTTTATTCCCAAGAATTATTTTTCACAAGTTTGAGTGTGAGGGATGAGGATTAGAACTTCTCTTGGTTATTTTCCCAAGGCCTCACCCTTTTTCTTATAATTCATGATGTTGTTTCATGCTTGTTTCCTTTGTGAATTAAGTCTTTGAAAATTAGCAAGTCATCTAACCAAAACACACCAATATGTGGTATTTGGTTTTTCTTTTACTCGTTAGGTTTGTACAAAGAGTGTATTAAGATTCCCTTGGTTTCATTCAAGTCCAATGAGGTTCACACGGTCAAGATAAGATCACTTTGATTCATGGTGGACCTATTTTATCAAAGAGGGTTAAAATGTTGATTTTGGGTCCATTATTGCTTAAGTGACAAGAAATTTAGATGTCATTCATTCATGGTTAAGTTTTAAGTGTGTTCTACATATGCTTTGGAATCAAAATCAAGCTTATTACACTGTTCTTGTCATATGTTACCATTTATTCCAAATTCACATATCATGAATCATGTTTCAATTTGGTTTGGTTTCACCTTAAGCATGCTTCATCTTAGTCATTGTTTCATCAACCATCATCCAAGTCACGAGAAATACAAACAAGGTAGAGTCATGGACTATGTGTATAACTCAAGTTCATCAAGAAAGCAATGCAACACAACACACTATCATCATCCAATTCATAAGCTAAATGCAAAATGCTGCAACATCATCAATCCTTGCCAACATGAAGCACGGAACCAAGCTGCCAAGGTACCGCATCAAGCCAAGCTATCAATATCGTGTCCAATTACCAAATTCAAGCAATCAAGGCCTGTGCAAAAAAGCAACAAGAGAACAACATTCAACAGGCCCAAAGTTTGAGAATACATGACCAAGGTACAAACGCAGTAAAGCACAAATTGCAGCAAATACAGGCAAATAATCATGTGCAGAAAAGTCCAAAAATATAAATTGAGAGAGCTTCTAGAAGGGGTAGGGACCACAAATGATTTCCATAATATTTCTTTTTTCATTGCACGAAATGAGAGGTGGATTGA
The DNA here is from genome assembly GCA_022829125.1 of Lathyrus tuberosus. Classification (NCBI taxonomy): domain Eukaryota; kingdom Viridiplantae; phylum Streptophyta; class Magnoliopsida; order Fabales; family Fabaceae; genus Lathyrus; species Lathyrus tuberosus. The sequence continues at coordinate 698,522 of JALAZF010000108.1, read as the reverse complement.
GCACTGAAATTCACAAGTGACAGCTCAACATTTTAGCTAACAGGTCACAATTTGCATTTTTGGCTTCACACGATTCTCACCCAATTTGGAATGTACCACTCACCCTAATTCACCCTCATCCTCTCTATAAATAGAGCTTCCTCATCCCTTATTTATTCAAGCTTCACAGCCATCGAAAGCCTGCAAAACTCACTCCAAAAAAATCTCCAAAATAGATTATACGGATAAAGCTATTGAGCCATTTTCAAATCACCATGAGCATCCGAATACTTTCACCAAGCATCCCTGAAGCTAAGAGGTTTGAGAGATAAGCCTAAAACCACCTCATCTGAGCTCCCTTAACTCACTAGAATCTGCATTTAAACAACTTTCCGATAAGGTAAAAATCACCATCATTTCACTTCAAACAAGTTACCACTCTACTCACCTTGCTTCACTGATCATTAGCCCTATGATTTGAACCTCTAAGGCTCATGAGTATGGTTTTGACCAAAATTCTCCATACTCAAAGCCGATCAATGCCTCATGAGTATGGAGTTGGAAACGATGACCATATGCAAGGTGGAATCCATGTTTGATTTCACTTTAAACCTTGAGTTGCAGAGATTTGATTTTCACATGGTTGGAGGTTGAAGACGATGTTCTTCACGTTGCCTCCGTCCATTTTTTGTTTATTTTTTATTTTTAATTTAAAATGCATTTCCACATGGCTTGTTCTGACTGGCTCGCATGTTCTGATGTGGCAGTCTTGGTTATGTGTGGCTTGGTCAAGGCATATGAATGCGATCCTCTTGATCTGATTCATACATTATGCTTACTTATTTTAGTAATCCCATATGAGAGTTGTGCTTGGTCCTGGTTGCGGCACATTTAGGCCTTTGGATCATATCCAGTAGTGGGTGAAGCTAGCGGGATTATACCTGAGTGAATCGGATACTCAAAGATACAACAGAGTCGCCACCGAACTTTATTTAGTCCCAAAGGACGGGGAAAATATCGATAAAACCCAAAGGGAAAAGAAACGGGTAAGGGGGTCGGTTATGCGAAAGGAATGTATTAGCACCTTACTGATTAGTGCAAATTTTACCTATTTTTATATATAAATTTTATTGCACTTGTCGATACTTTTTGTTAATATCGTTCGAATAAACCCCGCTTTGTTTGTAAATACGTTTACTTTACGTTATAGTGTATATATTGCGTTATTGTGTAAATTATCATTGAGTTTAATTGTTTTCCATTTATTTTTGCAGGTATTCAAGTAAGTATATCTTGTCATATTCATAAAGAGCATTGAATAAGCTTTCCAACACTTTGAACCAGACGAAAAACGGAGTTACGGTTCGAAAGTTATGGCTGAAACAAGAAAACAAAAAATGTTGTCTGTCTGCTCTCGCCCCGTGCTCGCCGGGCGAAGCAGAAGCGAGCCAGACAGAAAGAAACGTGTAAAAAAAGTCAAGAATAAGTCTCCTTAGCTCGCCGGGCGAAACAGAACTTCGCTGGGCGAATCTGGACAGACAGAAACACCATTTAAGGGCTAAAAACACATTTTTTTAGAGGATGGTTGGGTAATATTTGTTCCCAATGCATCAAACTTTCATTTTTTGGTAGATTTAGCTTGAAAACAACATTAGAGCTTGCATATGGATGATCTGGAGTGGATTGATCATCGATCGGCGCTGACAAACCGGGAGATTTTTGGTTTATTTCTCTTCTTCTTTGTGTATTCTTCATTTGTTGGGTTTTGTATATGTATTTACTTTGATCTTATGTATATTTATCGCTCATGGCGTTGTATAAAATCTGCTTTACAAATCTTTAACGGTGATTGTCCTTGATTTTTTGCTTTATGCTCGGGGTTTGGGTTGTGTTAGAGATAAACATCATAAACCTTGATTAGGGATGATTATCTGTTAATTTCCGGATGCTAGAGATAGATTTGGAGCTAACAATCTTTATGGGTATCAGAGCTTAATGCCTCCATGTTGTTTGAGTCGGGTGCGAGAGCGTCGACGAGTATTGTAGGTTGAGTATAACTGGTCGATAGATTTAAGTTTGTGAGGAGTGGATTATATGCATACCGGATAAGTTTCTTCTCTCTGAAGAATGAATTCTTTTTATGTTCATATTTACTTTTCTGCTTTTACTTTAACTAATTTAATCCAAACTTATAAACGCGAGACTTGTCGAACGGCAGTTCAATAGCACCGATCTTTGTGGATACGATAAATTCCCGGAAAAATACTTCCAGAAACTTTTGTTGCTTGCCACTCTACCGCCTAAGCACTTACGCATCCGTCGTACTCGACAGGAACCATTTCGCTTGCTTCTAGGCTTGAATGAGTTATCTATCTAAAGGCTTCTAGCTAAAAAGAGGAGAGAGAAAAGACAAAGAAAGAGAGTGCTCGCGGAGGATTAGGGCCCTCGTGCCTACGTACCCTCATAGTGCAATGAAGAAGTCAGAGCTCCGTAGTTCATGGAATCAGGGAAAAGATAAGAAGAATGGAAGAAGGTGGCTCGCCAAGATTTCGCAATCTCGTGCCTACGTATCTTCATAGTGCAATGAGGAATTCAGAGCCTACGTAGTTCAGGGAACAAAGTAATAAATGAAAGGAAGATGGTGTCAAAACCAAGAGCAAAAGAGGTAGAAAGACTCCACTGGGGAATACAAAAGAATTGGTGTCAAAACCAAGAAAGAAAGGCAAAGGGAAAGTAGCATCTCTACTGAGGATAGGATAAATAGATGATGTCAAAACCAAGAAGATAAAGGAGCAAAAGAATATTAATGACTTTACTAGGGAATAAACAAGGGAAATGGTGTCGAAACCAAGAGAATATAGGATCAAGGGATATTGAATCGATACAAAGTAGGATTCACTGAGGATTCGGTACATTAACTGACAGGCAGTGGTTAACCGAAGAAGAAGGGCATGACTCTATGGGGAAAAAAGTAGTTGGTGTCAACAGACGGGTTGTGATGAACCAGCAAAAGAGTGATAAATAGTGGTTAACCGAAAGAACGGGTGTGGAACCAGGCGAAGGTTGTGACCCAAAGGATGGGTGTGGAACCAAGCGAAGGTTGTGACCCAAAGGACTGGTGTGGAACCAATCGAAGGTTGCTAACCCAAAGGTGTGAGTATTCGAACCAAAAGAAGGTTGCTAACTCACATGAATATTGGTTTTAACAGAAAGAACACGATTAACCAAAATAGAATGAGTGATTAACCAAGAGAAGGTGATTAGCTCAAAAGGAGCTCAGTATGTTAACAGACAGACTGTGGTTAACTGAGAAATGAGCAAATCGGTATTTAACTGACAGGCAGTGTTTAACCAAAGAAAGGGAGAGAATAAAGAGAAGGTTGCGAACTCCGCTAGGGATTAGGTATTTAATAGGAAGACCGTGCTTAACCGAAGAAATAGATTACAACTCTCATGGGGAGTCAACAAGCAATGATTGACAAAGAGCAAAGGATGTTGCACCAAAAGGAGGTTGCTAATTCAAAGCGACAAAGATCTCTAACCAAGGAATGGCGATTGATCAAATGAGAGATTGAAAGGGGCAGGAGTGATCAAGGATCGAGTCGGCTGGAGGTTAAGAGACACTATAGTCTGGAGATAAAGACGATTATTCCAGGCACAGGGTCATTCGTCCCCTACCCAAAATAATCAAGATGAGTGTAGGAATTCTCCACTCTCATCCCTTCTCTAGCACTCAGAGGATAGTGCAAAAAATTGAAAATGACAGAGTAACAATGCCAACTTGTACAGTGCTCCAGTGCATCATGCAGACCTCTGACTCAGCAGGGGATTAGGAGAACAAGGCTCTAAAAGATCCTAGAGAGATAAGCAAGGGGAGATTGACTAATCAAAACAAGGTTTCGATCAATCAATCTAGGGAAACGATCAAGCCAATAATCTTCCAAACGGATCGGAAGATCGTCAAAGCAAATGTGCAAGAGTAATGATAATACAAAATTAAATTTGATCAATAAAGAACAAACTTAATGTGACCAAGAATGAAATTGCAAGGCAGTACCAAATGTCAATTAGCATGTATCACTAAATATGTCATCAAAATTGTGCAAGAATCAACATGCTCATACAATGTTAAAACAAATGCAAACAATTCCATAATAGATAAATTGTGCATCGAAAGTTTGCATACATGCTTCAAACAGAAGTTAAAAAGCTCATAAAACATCCACAAATATCAAGCATATCAAGCCATGGAAGTTAAATGAGGAAAAAATATCAAACAAGCTTGAAAAAGCACAAAAATGGCCTTTTGTCACAGTGGTAATCGATTACCTGCATATGGTTAATCAATTACTCACTTGAAAATTAAAAAAAAAACGTGAAAAAAGGTTGGGTAATCGATTACCCATATATGAGTAATCTATTACCACTGTGACAGTGGCAGAAAATCATCTTTTCAGAAGCACTTCTAGCAACTAATCACTTATTGAATCATCCACGTGTTATGGAATGCATTTGTGCATGAAAATTACATCAAGTAGAAGCAATTAATCATCAATTGAAAGCATCAAACATGAAGATCAAAAAACAAACAATCACATGATTAATCAACACCGAAAAACTATCGGAACTACATTGTGAATATGCAAAAGTGATCGAAAACAGTAAATCGGGCGAGAATTACCAACCTATAAGGCGGAGAATTGCCTTGGTGATTGTTTTGAGTAAAATGTAGTTAGAATAAACCAAGAAAACCAGAGAATTCCAAGCTTGAGATTAAATCGTAGCGAAACTAATCAAAACGCGATAAAAGCTCTGAAAAAGAATTTACACCGAAACGATTGAATCGATCACTTGAATTGAAGTAGAAGTTGTTGTAATTACAAAGATCCAAGAAGAAATGCAATGTGATGGAGGTTTAAGCTCAAGATAAAAGCAATTTCAATGTGAAATTTGCTACTCTTCGATGGTGGAGAATTGAGCTCTAGTGTGGTTTTGTGAAGGAGATGAAGATGAATGTGAAGAAGTTGCAAAGAATTGAGAGAAATGAGAAAGTGATCAAGTGAAGAATTGTGAGAATGGTTGAAGCTCCTTTGTGAAATGGTGAAGGTTTATTTATATAGAGACTAGGTTTGGAGTAGGCTAGGTTTAGAGTGTGCTTTGGAGCTTGCTTCGGAGCTAGATTTAGAGTTAGTTACACTTAACTCACTGAGTCGGAAGTTGACTCGGTTAGTTATTTGTTAACTCAGTGGAGCAATCCCAATGCATGCTAATAATCCAAAGGTTCACATACTTGGAAATGAAATTACATGGTAGTCTTGATTCAAAGTGATGTATTGGAATAAATGCCTTAAAGTATCTTGAAAGGTCTTGAAGTGTCTAGAACATTCCACACAATGCTAGAACCAAGTAGACCCCAAAGAAGTAGAGGAAAAGTTGATGTCATGAAAATGAAGCAAAATCTGCCGATTTACATGTGGTAATCGATTACTTCAATTTCCCAGCAAAGTGGTAATTGATTACCACAAGAAAAACTTGCCCAATTTGCTTTAAAAAAAGTGCTATGGCCATGATTCCGATTTTCAACCTCTTGCTTTGATGAATAGGCATGGAAACCCTTATATTTTGCTTGTGTTGATGAAGTGATGGCCTTGTGAGGATATGATTAATCGGGCTTTGAAAACCTGAATATTCTTGCAACAAAACCACAGAGAAAAAGGTGTTAATGTCTATGCCAGCGACGCGAATGCTCATGCTTATGCAAAAGGCAAAAGGGGAGGTCAAATTTCGGGTTATGACAGTTGTCCCTATTTAATCCTCTTGGACCTGAATGTTCGAATTGCGCCAACTTTTTAATGATTCGAGGTAGAAGGGGATTAAATAAAAGAGTAGCTCGAGAATTTGACCGACAACGACAAAAGAAGAGTTTTGTACAGGTGAAAGTTTGGCTGAATATCTGTTGGGGAGATGAATCAGTCAAAGGGGAGTACGCTTGATATCATGTTATGCAGCGGTGCAGGTTAAGGTGTTGCCCTGTGGACAGGTAGGGATTGTAGCAAAACGAATTCGACATCCTCAAATGGGGAAGGACACCACAAATGGCGACGACTTCGCTGGGGAAATAACCTATAATCTCAGATTTAGGGATGGCAACGGGGCGGGGCGGGGGCGGGTTTAACTATACCTGCACCCGCACCCGCCTCCATGTAACACACCCGCCCCCGTCCCCAAACCCAACCGGGGGTAAAAATTTACCACCCAGACCCGCCCCCAGTAGTGAACGGGTGCACCCGCACCCGCCCCGCCCCCACCCGCAAAAAAATAATTTCTTTTTAATTGCAATAAAATTAATAATTTTAATTAAAAATTGATTATTTTAATAAATTAATTAATTATTTAATTAAAATTTTAATTAGTAAATAAATATTAACTTGATAAATTTGATTATTTTAATTGGAATAGGGGTATTAATAATTTAATTAAAAATATAATTAATAAATGAATATTAAAATAAGTAAAATAAGGGAATTAAAATAAAATGCATTATTCGGGGGCGGGGCGGGGGCGGGTGCGGGCGGGTCTTAGTGTCTACCCACCCCCGCACCCGCACCCGTAATTAAGAACCGGGTTTCACCCGCACCCGCACCCAATTAAATCGGGTTTTCCCCGTCAATTTCGGGGCGGGCCCGGGCGGGTGCGGGCGGGTCCGGGTTTGTTTGTCATCCCTACTCAGATTTCCAAGCTACTACCATTATTGCTGCTGGGGATGAAGAAACTTGGATGACCTTTAAACTATGACTGACTCAGCTTAGGGGAATTCCAAGGTCTGGATGATCTTCAGTGCTTGAGGAAAACAGGAAACTGAAACATACCGCTGCTGGGGAATGACGGTTTTGACCTGCTGGGAATAATGCGAGGATCTCACTCGTGCTGGGGAAAAAAGGACAAACATGTCTCTGTTTAGGGATCAATCATGGTTCTGCTGGAGAAATTATGGATTTGCTGGGGAAAGGAAAGGTAAACAACCTTTCCAAAGAACCATAATGGTGTTTGTCTGGTATCAAGCTTGCAATGGAAACTACCGATCATCCCTTAAGGATTTCCAGTAAAGCATGCAATGCATAATGCTTTCTTGTTGATTTATCTTTTTATTATTCTCAACACTTTATATAATTATGTGATCACAAATAATCGTTTATTTTGCAAACAAAATACTGAAAAGAGATAATTGAGAAATCAAATGATGAATTTTATTGAATATGAAATTTTTGTGTGCATAAGGTGTGTACAAAGGTGCAAAAATCCTTGATGAGGAAATTTGCAGTAAAATTGAAAACAAAGGTAAATGGCAAAGGGAAAACATGTTTTGCTTTGATTACAACATTGGCTACCATCCACTGCAAGTCTAGGTTCCAACTCTTTGCACTAGTTGATGATGACTTGATTGCTCTATTACCGTCTGAGGTCCAGCTATGATGAAGAAAGGCTCAAGTGTTCGCAATCAAATGCCTTTATCCCAAATTTTTGCCTGAACATTTTTCTATTTTTTTTCGTCCACCGGGATACCCATTTTTGCCTAAGTCGCCCATTCGGGTTTTCAACTTAGCGAGCTATTATTGTTTTTTTCTTTTGTCCCTAACTTTTGCATGGACATTTCTTTTTTTGGTCCATCGGGACACCCATTTTTTCCTAGATTGTCCTTGCAGATGTCAATCTAGCGGGCTTTTTATTCATCTTTTTTTAGGCATAATATTTTTTGACTGCGTCGGAGTTCACGGGCGATGGCAACTCCTCCCCATCCTTGGTGGTGAGGATCAAGGCTCCGCCTGAGAAGGCCCTCTTGACAACAAAGGGTCCTTCGTAATTTAGAGTGTACTTACCGCGTGGATCCGAGTGAACAGGTGAATACCTCTTGAGCACGAGTTCGCCTTCCTGGAACGCTCAAGGGAGAATTTTCTTGTTAAAAGCTCGTTTGAGACGTCTCTGATACAATTGACCATGGCAAATAGCTGTCGGGTGCTTCTCTTCGATGAGATTTAACTGGTTGTATCTGGATTTGACCCATTCAGCTTCATCAAGATCTGCTTCCATGATAACTCAGAGCGAAGGAATTTCAACTTCGATGGGCAAAACAACCTCCATACCATACACAAGCGAATACGGAGTTGCCCAAGTGGAAGTACGAACTGAAGTTTTGTAGCCATGCAGTGCAAAAGGAAGCATTTCATGCCAATCCTTGTAAGTCTTAAACATTTTGTGGACAATCCTCTTGATGTTTTTGTTTGCTGCTTCGACGACACCATTCATCTTGGGCCGATATTGTAACGCCCCGGTTTTTGTTAGATTTATTTAATCGAGTCAATTTAATTATTTTTGGTCTTTATATTATTTTATTCTTGGTTATTATGTTTTATCACGTTTTGGGAACGTTTGCGAGAAAATTGAGTGCAGGGGTATTTTGGTCTTTTTGGCTTGGTTAGATATTGTTTTCCATTTAAAATAGAAACATAGAAAGAAAAAAAGAGAAAAGGAAGTTAAGAGAAATAGAGAAGGAGAAGAAGAAAAAGAGGAAAACTTGGAGTGTAAGAAACCGATTCAACCGACACTTCGAAGCGCGATTAATCGGGTAAGGGTGCGAAACTCGGTTATTCTATGCTTGTGTATGCGTTTGTTGGAATGTTTGCTGGTTTTCCTAGCTTTTCAATTCTAGGTCGAATGAGAGAAAACGATAGAAATCGATGTTTTCGCGGTTGAAATGCGGTATAAATGTTGTAGAATACTTGTTACTATGATTGGGACATGTTCTGGTTGTTATGTTATGGTTTGAATGTGTTTTGGTGGATGAAATGTTATGTTGGAGTGAACAACAGCGCTGTTGGGATTTCTGAGTTCGCAGGTTCGCACTGCGAATAGGGCAGCGAAGGGAAAACGAAGGTTCGCAGGAGGTTCGCATTGCGAACTTTCTCCTGTTTTTTCTCTGCCACGGTTCGCAGGGAATTCGAATTGCGAAGGGGAAATCGAAGGTTCGCTGGGTGTTTGCATTGCGAACTTTATGTTGTTTTTTCTCTGCCATGGTTCGCTGGGGGTTCGCATTGCGAATAGGAAAGCGAACAGGGCCGATTTTCCATTTTGTTCTTGTCATAACTTTTGGGCCGTAAGTCGGATTGAGGCGCGGTTGAATGCGTTGGAAAGCTAATGAAATGTTCTTTCTTATAAAAATGGTTTTGAGACTAGTGGCCAATTTAATTGTGTCGGGAATTGGAATAGTGTCATTTTGTCGACTTTTACCGTCGTAATTGTGTGCGATTGATGTGTTATCATGTGGTATGCTTTTGATATATAACGTATAGTTTGTGTACTGTTATATGATGTGAATGTATGTGATGAAATGTTGTGATGATGGTTTGTGGCCTAAGGGCAAGTAAATGCATTGTGTTATGTTTGATTGTATATGCATGATTATGGATATTGAAATGGTTCACATGGTTGTATATGTGTATGCATTTGATTGTCATGAGTCATTGTATGCCAAGCATCATGATATGCATTCTTGTGATGTCGTGTGCCCTAGTGGATATGAGAGACGAAATGATTCCCGAGGGAATCTGCTATAACGGTCGTGAGCCTTATACAAAGAGGACCGAAAGCGACGTTATAGATGATCGTGAGCCTTATACAAAGAGGACCGAAAGCGATCGGATCATGAGCCTTATACGAAGAGGACCGAAAGCGATCCATAAACGTCGCGAGCCTTATACCAAGAAGACCGAAAGCCACGGGGAACATCGTTTTTCCGACGGGGAGTTACACTAAGTAACAAGCGATGATTCCAATAATTCCTGAGTGAATTAATGATGAGAATGATGGATGGAACGGTACCGCATTGCATTTGCATAGAGTCGTTGTGTCGATCTCTTTGCATTTGCATAAGTCATGAATGGATTGATTATGTGTGAGATTTTTGAATGGAATTGATGAGTTGATATATATATATATATATATATATATATATATATATATATATTGGCGATAAATGTATTGAGCATGATTGACATACCTTTGTGATGGATGCATGAGATATGAATTGTGTTGTTTTGTATTTGAATTATGGTGTAAGTTGTGGTGAGATTGTTTTACATGGTGTATTTTGTGTTATTACATAATTGTATGCAACTATATTATAATTGTGTTTCTCACCCTTCTGCTGTTTTGAATGCTCTATGAGGCATTGCAGATTAGATGCTGGAGGTCTTTTTGTGAAGATTCTGTCTTCATTATTTTGTCGTCGGCTCTGATATGTAGCACCGGGTAGTCGGGGAGATCGTTATGTGACATTATGTATATATATCTTTTTTTTGGATTTTACATGTATGACTCTGTATATGGCAGACAAACTTCTATGTTTATATATATGAGATTTCAGTTGCAGATTTTTCGCTTTAATTCTGTATCTGAATTGTGGGTGTTAGGAACCGAGTTCCTCTGTGTATGTTGCTACCTGATTGTTTGCATATCTTTATGAGCAGGTTATTATATTTCATCATCGTGATGTGACGCTCCGTCTATGCCATGAATGTTTTAATTCTACTCTGATTATTTGTTATCGCTTTAATTACTCGGGTTATAGATTAGGGGTGTTACATTAAGTGGTATCACAGCCAGTTTGTGCCAGTTTGTGTCAGTTTGTGTCAGTCCATGCCAGTCCATGCCAGTCCGTGTCGGTCGTTTTGACCAAGTTATTTGTTGTGTGTCAGTTGTGTTCTGGCGAGCTGATTGTTTAACCATAGTTACTGTTATTGGATATGAACAGAATATGGCTGGAAGGAATGACGCTGCTCTTGCTGCTGCCATGCAAGCTATGGCTCAGGCTATGCGGGGTGCACCTAATGCTGGTGGGAATGATGAGTTCAGGAAGAACAAACCGCCTATCTTCAAAGGAAGGCATGATCCTGATGGTGCTCAGATTTGGATTAAGGAGATTGAAAGAATCTTTCGAGCGATGGACTATGCTGAGGAACATAAGGTGAGATTGGGTACTCACATGTTGCAGGAGGAGGCTGATGATTGGTGGGTTAGTGTGTAACACCCCGGTTTTGTCTTATTTATTTAATCGAGTCGATTTAATTATTTTTGTTTTATATTACTTTATTCTTGACTTTTATTTGACAATATATTATTTTTCATCGTTGTTTATGTTTTATCGCGTTTTGAGATCGTTTGCGAGATATTTGAGCTGAGGGGTAAAATAGTCTTTTAGGGGTTTAGATATTTTTAGAAATAGATATTTTTATATAAGTAGAATTAGAGGGGAAAGAAATAGAAAGAAAAGAAAAAGAAGAGAAGGAAAAGGAGAAGAAAGAAAGAGAGAAGAGGAGAAAGAGGAAAATCGCGGGAACTCCGTTTCGAGGGCGAATGATCGGGTAAGGGTGAAAAGTTTCAATTATATCTTGCTTGTGTATGTATATGTGTTGTTTGTTTTAATTGTTTTGGTTGTTTCGCGACTTTTCTTATCGATTGAAATTAGGAGCAATTGATAGAAATCGATGTTTTCACGGATGAAATTCGATATAAACTGCGTAGAATACTTGTCGTTAGGTTTGGATCATGTTTTGGTTGTTATAGTATGTTTTGGAAGTGTTTGGGTGGAAGAAATGATGGATTTTGACCCCAAATAACCTATGTTAGCGCTGCTGGGTTTTTCTGGTTTCGCCGGTTCGCACTGCGAATGGCCAGCGAAGGGGAAAGCGAACGTTCGCGAATGGCCAGCGTTGTGTTGTTTTTCTTTCTGCCACGGTTCGCTGGGGGATTCGCACTGTGAAGGGGACAACGAAGGTTCGCTGGGAGTTCGCACTGCGAAACTGTAGGCTATTTTCTTTCTGCCATGGTTCGCTGGGGCATTCGCACTGCGAATGAGGAAAGCGAAGGACTCGCTAGGAGCTTCGCATTGCGAACATGACAGCTTTTCTAAATTGTTTTCTTCATAACTTTTGATCCGTAAATCAGATTAAGGCACGGTCGGATGCGTTGGAAAGCTATTTCAATGCTCTTTTTGATAGTAGAATAGAAACATATGTTTATGCCATGGATGGATAAGAAAATATGGAAAAGTAATGTATGTGTGAAAAGTGTGGTTTATGTTTCCACCATAACTCCCGAATCGTGAGTCTGATTGACGTGGGACTTGAGGCAATAGATAGATAACTTAAGATGCTATTAAATGATTATGTGATGCCATGTGTTAACTAAGAATATTTGGTAGAGGATAATTAGTGGTTTGTAGGTTTGTTGTGCTTGTTTGTGTCCGATGCGATTTGTCATCTTCATATAAATGTGGGGCTTTTGTGCTATTTATATGATGTTGATGTATGTGATAATGATGTTGTTATGATGTTGTTGTGTGGAAAAATACATTGTTTGATTGAATATCAATGCATGTTGTTATGATGTTGTTGTGGGTAACTTTTGTGGCGTGAATCCTAGTGTTGTGAATTGATATGAATGTATATGATAAAATGCTAATTGTTGTGGTTTGTGGTTTATGATGAAATGCATTGTGTATGTGAAATTCAATGTGTGTTATTTGGTGGCCTTATGGAAAGTAAATGCATTGTTTGAATTGATTTCCAATGCATGAATAATGATGATGAGATAATTCATATGGTTGAATTGTGAATGTATGGAATTGATGAGTTGAAATATATGCATGATTATGGTTGCATTATGTGTGCATTTGAATGTCATGAGTCATTGTATGCCAAACATCATGATATACATTCTTGTGATGTCGTGTACCCTAGTGGGTGTGAGCGACGAAATGATTCCAGAGGGAATCCGCTATAACATCGTGTACCTTATACAAAGAGGACTGAAAGCGATGATTATAGACGATCGTGCGCCTTATACAAAGAGGACCAAAAGCTATCGGATCGTGCGCCTTATACAAAGAGGACTGAAAGCGATCCATAAACGTCGTGCGCCTTATACAAAGAGGACCGAAAGCGACGGGGAACATCGTTTGCCCGATGGGGATTTACACTAAGTAACAAGCGATGGTTCCAATAGTTCCTGAGTGAACTAGTGATGAGATGATGGATGGATGGTACCGCATATGCATTACATAGAGTCATTGTGTCGGTCTTTGTGCATTTGCATAAATCATGAATGGATTGATTATGTGTGAGAATCATGAATGGATTGATTATGTGTGAGAATCATGAATGGATTGATTATGTGTGGAAAATCATGAATGGATTGATTATGTGTGGAAATTGTGAATTGATTGAGTATGTGTTGAGATTTATGATTGGATTGGTAAATTGATGTGCATATGTGATAAATGCATTGGGTATAGATGATAAGTGTTATGTATAGACATGTGTTATGTGATGTGGTGGTGTGTTTACATATGTTATGACTTTGGTGTGCCTTATGTGTGAATATGTGATTATGTTGGTGTAATTGATATATGCTATGTGTATTAGTATGTGATGCTTGTGGTGAGAATAACTATGCATGTGAATTTTTATGTGTTTGCATATTATTATGCAATCTTGATTTAGTTATTATTTCTCACCCTTCTGCTGTGGTTTGTTGCTCTATGAGGCAATTGCAGATTTGTAGTCTTGGAGGCTTTTGTGAAGATTAGCCCTCCGTTCTTTTGTCGGTCTTGGTGTCTGCTCTGATACGTAGCACGGGAGTCGGGGAACAATTATGTTATATATGTATACCTTTGTTAGATTTGTTTTGTATTACCTTTGTATGTTATTTTGATGTTATAAAATAATTTATTTTGTAAAACAAGTCAGTTATGGATCTTTCCGCTTTTTTCCTTAATTGAACTTTCCTTTTATATGGAAAAAGTTTCTCTTTGTTGTTATCCCAGTTTGTGTTATGTATCAAATAATTGAGCAGGGTTTGTGTTTTCTTTCTTTAAATGTGGCATCCTTGATTCTGTTGGAAAAATAAATTTTTAGTTACTCTGATTTATTTATGTATTATTTATTCGCGATGGGAATTGGGGTGTTACAATAGTGGTATCAGAGCAGGTCGGTCCGTCCGGCCAAGTTGTTGAGTCAGTTGGTGTGACAGTTGAATACTGTCGTTGTTATTTGTCCCTTAGTACGTGATATGTGTGTGAAACACTGTCAGTGCTTTCTGGTTTTCTAATCCTTTGTCTTCAGGTGTGAGAATGAGATAAGTGGGGGAGAAGCTGGTACTTTTCCAAGTTGCTTCAGGTGTGGAGCGTTGGCTCAGTGTGTTGTGAATTGCAAGATTGTAAGTGCTCTTTGGACAATGTTGTTCCCGGTTTCGGAGGGAATGCGAAGGTAAGGTTTGTGTCAACTAAGGATTTGTGCCTTAGGTAATTTTGTGCACAAGATGCAAGAAATGCTATTATTGTTTGGTAAAGATGGTTTATACCCCATCATGATTGTCGGATGTCTATTGACAAATTGAGGAACTGATCACCCTTAATCTCTTGTTGATAGCAGAAGGGAATTGTGTTGGATGGAATATACGTGTCTTTCCGGCTTTGATAGTGTGTGAAATGAATTGCTTGGAATTAAGAAAATGATTACGGATTGTTTTGATGAGTCGATGAAGATTCTAATATCGGAAGATGAGGCGGATTCAAGGGTTTTGGTATGTTGGTCCAGTTGGGAAGTCATTGAGAGAAAATGATTGGGTATCGTTAATGGTTGTTCTCGGAGAGTAGAGTGTGAACTCAAATTTGACGAAGGGGAAGATTTGAGGTTTGGATCTGCTAAGTAAGTAGAAGAACTTTTAGGAAGTGAAACTCAGATTGAAAGAGCAGTTGGAAGATTTACTAGAAAAGGGATTTGTGAGACCAAGTGTGTTGTCTTCTTGGAGAGCTCCAGTATTGTTAGTAACAAAAAGGATGGATGATTGAGCGGAATAACAAGCATGATGTGTATAATGGTATTGAGACTATGGGAAGAAAGACTTAGAGTTCTGGTGAGGTTTGAAGTCTTTGGAGTTTTAAGGCATTAATGGAAATCTTGAGGAAACCCTAGGTGTGGATGTAATATTTGAGAGTTCTTTTGGGTTGGTTGTTGCTACATGTTGGGATTTATGGAGTTTGGACTGTCAAGAGAAGAAATTGTGTAGGGATTACGGACAGTTGAATAAGGTAACAATTGAGAATAAGTGTCTACTTTCGGGAATAGATGATTGGAATGGTTTGGTTGAGTTTGAGTGAAATTACAATTGTTTGGAATGTTTGATAAGGATGGTGAATTGTGTGAGTTGAGGCTTTGATCTATTTAATGGGACTGGTTAGGTTTGTTATCATCGGATTAGGCTATTATTTACTCGGTTAAGCTTGTATGTGAGTAACCAGTTACCCAGGGGAAAGTTTTACAAAAGCTTTAAGAATTTATATCTTTTGGAATTTGGTTGGGCATTACAATGCACAGTGATGTTGTTCGGTGTTAGTAAGGTGTCTGGAATGTTTGTGGAGTGGATGAATTGTATCTTCCATATTTAATTGGATAAGTTTGTAGTGGTTTTGATCAAGGATATTCAGATTTGTTATGAACTCAGAGGGAGAACAAGGGGAGTGTTTGAGAATCGAATTACAAGTGTGGAAAAGAAAGGAATTTTTATGCTAAGTTATTCAAGTGAGAACTTGGGTTGAAAAAGGTTAGTTTTCTTGGATATGTTATTTCAGATGAGAGTATGGTTATGGATCCATCGAAAGTAGATGCGGTTCTACAATGAGAGGCTCCAAAGTTGGTTGAGGAGATTAGAATCTTTTTGGACTTTAGTTGGTTATTACCGGAGGTTAGGAGAGGCTTTTCCAAGTTAGTGTTTTTGTTACTTCGGGTGACTTTTAAAAGGTAAGTCGTTTGCTTTGGATGTTCATTATGAGGAAAGTTTGAGAGGGTCAAAGTAGAAGTTGTCTACGGCTCGAGTTTTGATACTGCGTGATCCTGATAAACCGTTTGTGAGGTATTGGGATGCGTCTTTGATGAGTTTGGTCAGTGTGTTAATGCAAGAGGGTAAAGTCGTGGCTTGTGCTTTACGACAATTGAGGATTCACAAAAGGATCTATACTATTTAGGATTTGGAATTGGTTGCGGTTGTATTGTGTTGGAATATTTGGAGGTATTATCTTTATGGTTCTAGGTTCGAAGTGGTTGGTAATCGCAAGAGTTTAGAGTACTTGTTTGGTCTGAAGGAATAGAGTATGAGACAATGAGGATGGTTAGAATTCGCGACGAGTTAGGAATTTGGCTTGGATTATCCTTCGGTAAAGGCTAATGTTGTGCCTGAAGAGTTAAGTCGATAGTCTTTGCATATGGCTGTTTTGAGGGTCAGAGAATTAAAATTATTTGAGCAGTTCAGAGACTTGTGTCCGGTGTGTGAGATAACACAGTATAGTGTGAGGTTGAGTATATTGAAAGTGAACAGTGATTTTTGGTGAATATGAGAAAGAGTTAGATTTTGGACGTGAGATTAGTAGTTTTGATGGTTACGAGTAATCAGAGTGCGCAGCGGAAGCGTGATGTGGCACATTTTGTATTTGCGTGTGCGACTTGTAAGAGTTCTTAGGTTGAACATTGGAAATATGTAGGAGTGATAAGACCATGGGACGTTTCAGAATGGAAGTGTTAGGTGAAAGGTTTAAATATTATTTATGGGCTACTACGTAGATGGAGGTTTTGGTTGTATGTTCGATTGGGGAATCGTAGCATTGTTGTAATATTGTTGTGTGACAAGGATGTTGGTATTGTGGTTATGTAGAGGTTGTTAGAACGATGTTGGGTCGTGGAACTTTATGTTCTTGTTGTGTTTCGGTTCAAGAGTGAAACTGTGTGTGTTTGTAACTTGGGTATTCTTTGAGTCATGAGTTAGTCGTCAGGTGCATTGTATGGGCTTTGCATCTTGTTGTTGTAGCTGTCGTCGTTGTCGTGTCGTGGTAGTAGTTGCTGTTAGCGAGGTGGTTTGTCAGTTTGTGTTATTCGTGGTGTGCTTTTGTTGGCATGTTAGTTTGTTGGTCGGATGCGAGAGTCGTGTCCGGAGTTGTTCGTCTTAGTATATTTTCGAGCACGAAAATGTCTAAGTGGGGGAGAATTGTAACGCCCCGGTTTTGTATTATTTATTTAATCGAGTCGATTTAATTATTTTTGTTTTATATTATTTTATTCTTGACTTTTATTTAACAATATACTATTTTTCATCGTTGTTTATGTTTTATCGCGTTTTGAGATCGTTTGCGATATATTGAGCTGAGGGGTAAAATAGTCTTTTAGGGGTTTAGATATTTTTAGAAATAGATATTTTTATATAAGTAGAATTAGAGGGGAAAGAAATAGAAAGAAAAGAAAAAGAAGAGAAGGAAAAGGAGAAGAAAGAAAGAGAGAAGAGGAGAAAGAGGAAAATCGCGGGAACTCCGTTTCTAGCGCGAATAATCGGGTAAGGGTGAGAAGTTTCAATTATATTTTGCTTGTGTATGTATATGTGTTGTTTGTTGTAATTATTTTGGTTGTTTCGCGACTTTTCTTATCGATTGAAATTAGGAGCAATTGATAGAAATCGAAGTTTTCACGGATGAAATTCGATATAAACTGCGTAGAATACTTGTCGTTTGGTTTGGATCATGTTTTGGCTGTTATAGTATGTTTTGGAAGTGTTTGGGTGGAAGAAATGATGGATTTTGACCCCAAATGACCTATGTTAGCGCTGCTGGGTTTTTTTGGTTTCGCCGATTCGCACTGCGAATGGCCAGCGAAGGGGAAAGCGAACGTTCGCGTGAGGTTCGCACTGCGAACGTTGTGTTGTTTTTCTTTCTGCCACGGTTCGCTGGGGGATTCACACTGCGAAGGGGACAGCGAAGGTTCGCTGGGAGTTTGCACTGCGAAACTGTAGGCTATTTTATTTCTGCCATGGATCATTGGGGCATTCGCACTGCGAATGAGGAAAGCGAAGGACTCGCTAGGAGCTTCGCATTGCGAACATGACAGCTTTTCTAAATTGTTTTCTTCATAACTTTTGATCCGTAAATCTGATTGAGGCACAGTCGGATGCGTTAGAAAGCTATTTCAATGCTCTTTTTGATAGTATAATAGAAACATATGTTTATGCCATGGATGGATAAGAAAATATGGAAAAGTAATGTATGTGTGAAAAGTGTGGTTTATGTTTCCACCATAACTCCCGAATCGCGAGTCCGATTGACGTGGGACTTGAGGCAATAGATAGATAACTTAAGATGATATTAAATGATTATGTGATGCCATGTGTTAACCAAGAATATTTGGTAGAGGATAATTAGTGGTTTATAGGTTTGTTGTGCTTGTTTGTGTCCGATACGATTTGTTATCTTCATATAAATGTGGGGCTTTTGTGCTATTTATATGATGTTGATGTATGTGATAATGATGTTGTTATGATGTTGTTGTGTGGAAAAATACATTGTTTGATTGAATATCAATGCATGTTGTTATGATGTTGTTGTGGTAGCTTTTGTGGCGTGAATCCTAGTGTTGTGAATTGATATGAATGTATATGATAAAATGCTAATTGTTGTGGTTTGTGGTTTATGATGAAATGCATTGTGTATGTGAAATTCAATGTGTGTTATTTGGTGGCCTTATGGCAAGTAAATGCATTGTTTGAATTGATTTCCAATGCATGAATAATGATAATGAGATAATTCATATGGTTGAATTGTGAATGTATGGAATTGATGAGTTGAAATATATGCATGATTATGGTTGCATTATGTGTGCATTTGAATGTCATGAGTCATTGTATGCCAAGAATCATGATATGCATTCTTGTGATGTCGTGTGCCCTAGTGGGTGTGAGCGACGAAACGATTCCAGAGGGAATCCGTTATAACATCGTGCGCCTTATACAAAGAGGACTGAAAGCGATGATTATAGACGATCGTGCGCCTTATACAAAGAGGACCAAAAGCAATCGGATCATGCGCCTTATACAAAGAGGACTGAAAGCGATCCATAAACGTCGTGCGTCTTATACAAAGAAGACCGAAAGTGACAGGGAACATCGTTTGCCCGACGGGGAGTTACACTAAGTAACAAGCGATGGTTCCAATAGTTCCTGAGTGAACTAGTGATGAGATGATGGATGGGTGGTACCGCATATGCATTGCATAGAGTCGTTGTGTCGGTCTCTATGCATTTGCATAAATCATGAATAGATTGATTATGTGTGAGAATCATGAATGGATTGATTATGTGTGAGAATCATGAATGGATTGATTATGTGTGGAAAATCATGAGTGGATTGATTATGTGTGGAAATTGTGAATTGATTGAGTATGTGTTGAGATTTATGATTGGATTGGTAAATTGATGTGCATATGTGATAAATGCATTGGGTATGGATGATATGTGTTATGTATAGACATATGTTATGTGATGTGGTGGTGTGTTTACATATGTTATGACTTTGGTGTGCCTTATGTGTGAATATGTGATTATGTTGGTGTAATTGATATATGCTATGTGTATTAGTATGTGATGCTTGTGGTGAGAATAACTATGCATCTGAATTTTTATGTGTTTGCATATTATTATGCAATCTTGATTTAGTTGTTATTTCTCACCCTTCTGCTGTGGTTTGTTCCTCTATGAGGCAATTGCAGATTTGTAGTCTTGGAGGCTTTTGTGGAGATTAGCCCTCTGTTCTTTTGTCGGTCTTGGTGTCTGCTCTGATACGTAGCACGGGAGTCGGGGAACGATTATGTTATATATGTATACCTTTGTTAGATTTGTTTTGTATTACCTCTGTATGTATATTTTGATGTTATAAAACAATTTATTTTGTAAAACAAGTCAGTTATGGATCTTTCTGCTTTATTCCATAATTGAACTTTCCTTTTATATGGAAAAAGTTTCTCTTTGATGTTATCCCAGTTTGTGTTATGTATCAAATAATTGAGCAGGGTTTGTGTTTTCTTTCTTTAAATGTGGCATCCTTGATTCTGTCGGAAAAATAAATTTTTAGTTACTCTGATTTATTTATGTATTATTTATTCGCGATGTGAATTGGGGTGTTACATAGTGTGCAGTGTTTGAATCTTTTGTTGTCATCGATGGGTGGAGAGATGGTTATCGATACTCCAGCAATGGGGTCGGTAACTACTTCTTTGGTTTGTTAAAGTTGTCCTTTGACCGTTTATGGTAAGGATTTTGATATGGATTTGGTGTGTCTACCGTTGAAGGGTTTAGACGTGGTTCTGGGAATGAATTGGTTGCAGTTCAATCGAGTTCATATCGATTGTTATCATAAGTTGGTAAGATTTCCTTCTCTTGAAGAAGACGAGGAATCGAGTTTCTTATCTACCAAAGAGTTGAAGAAACTTTTGGCGGATGAAGCTCAGTTGTTCGGGTTGTTTGCATCGTTGACTGTGGATAGTCAAGTTGCAATTGATGTGTTCCCAGTCGTGTGTGATTTTCCAGAGGTGTTTCTGGAGGATATTTCTGATGTGCCGCCAGAGAGGGAGGTGGAGTTTTCTATAGATCTAGTTCATGGTACTAGACCTGTGTCTATAGCACCTTATCGTATGTCGGCATCTGAGTTGGTTGAGTTGAAGAAGCAGTTGAATGAATTATTAGAGAAAAGGTTTGTGAGGCCGAGTGTATCGCCTTGGGGTGCTCCAGTTTTATTGGTGAAAAAGAAAGATGGAAGTATGCGATTGTGTATTGATTATCACCAGCTGAATAAGGTGACGATTAAGAATAAGTATCCTCTTCCGAGAATTGATGATTTGATGGACCAGTTGGTAGGTGCGTGTGTGTTTAGTAAAATTGATTTGAGGTCAGGTTATCATCAGATTAGAGTTAAAGAGGAAGATATTCAAAAGACAACTTTTAGGACACGATACGGACATTACGAATATTCCGTGATGCCGTTCGGGGTTTCTAATGCGCCGGGAGTGTTTATGGAGTATATGAATCGCATTTTCCATGAGCATTTGGATCAATTTGTTGTTGTGTTTATCGATGACATCTTGATTTATTCTAAGTCTCGGGAGGAACATGCAGAGCATTTGCGTAATGTATTGAAAATTTTGAAGGAGAAGAGACTTTATGCCAAGTTGTCCAAGTGTGAGTTCTGGTTGTCAGAAGTGAGTTTTCTTGGGCATGTGATTTCAGGTAATGGTATTGTTGTGGATCCATCCAAAGTAGATGCAGTTCTACAATGGGAGGCTCCTAGATCTGTTACTGAAATTAGAAGCATTTTGGGTTTAGCTGGATATTATCAAAGATTCATTGAAGGCTTTTCCAAGTTAGCACTTCCTTTGACCCAGCTGACTTGTAAAGGCAAAGCATTTATTTGGGATATTCAGTGTGAGGAAAGTTTTAGTGAGCTGAAGAGAAGATTGACTACAACTCCGATTTTGATCTTACCGAATCCTAGTGAATCGTTTGTGGTGTATTGCGATGCGTCTTTGATTGGGTTAGGTGGAGTGTTGATGCAAGAAGGTAAGGTGGTGGCTTATGCTTCGAGGCAATTGAGGGTTCATGAGAAGAATTACCCTACTCATGATTTGGAATTAGCGGCGGTGGTTTTTGTGTTGAAAATTTGGAGGCATTATCTCTATGGTGCAAGATTCGAACTCTTTAGTGATCATAAGAGTTTGAGATACTTGTTTGATCAGAAAGACCTGAATATGAGGCAACGGAGATGGTTGGAATTTTTGAAGGACTACGATTTTAGCCTGAATTACCATCCTGGTAAAGCTAATGTGGTAGCCGATGCGTTAAGCCAGAAATCTTTGCATATGTCCGCTTTGATGGTTAAAGAGTGGGAACTTTTGGAAGCATTTAGAGATTTGAGTTTGGTGTGTGAATTGACATCTGACAGCGTGAGGCATGGTATGTTAAGGGTCACTAATGATTTCCTGTTGACCGTTAGCGAGAAACAGAGGCTGGATGTGAAACTTGTTGATTTGATGACAGTTGGAGATAAAGGTGTGAATGGTGACTTTAAAGTGGATGATAAGGGTGTTTTGAGATTCCGTGGTAGAATTTGTATTCCTGATGATTTGGAATTGAAAAAGATGATTTTAGAGGAAGGACACCGGAGTAGTTTGAGTATACATCCGAGAGCTAATAAAATGTACCAAGATTTGAAGAAGATCTTTTGGTGGTCCGGATTGAAGAAGGATGTGGCTCAGTTTGTTTATGCGTGTTTGACGTGTCACAAGTTAAAGGTAAAACATCAGAAGCCTAGTGGATTATTGCAACCGTTGGATATTCCCAAGTGGAAATGGGACAGCATTTCTATGGATTTTGTGACAGGATTGCCGAATACTCAGAGGGGACATAATGCCATTTGGGTGATTGTGGATAGGCTGACTAAATCGGCGCATTTCATTCTGATTGACATCAGTTTTTCTTTGGAGAGGTTGGCTGAGATTTATATCCGTGTGATTGTGAAGCTACATGGTGTTCCGTTGTGTATTGTTTCAAATCGAGATCCGAGGTTTACTTCCAGATTTTGGGAAAGTTTGCAAAAGGCGTTAGGTTCCAAGTTGAGATTGAGTTCTGCTTATCATCCTCAGATGGATGGTCAGACCGAAAGAACTATTTAGTCATTGGAAGATTTATTGAGAGCTTGTGTTCTTGAGCAAGGTGGTGCTTGGGATAGTTATCTTTCGTTGGTGGAGTTCATGTATAACAACAGTTTCCATTCGAGTATTGGAATGGCACCTTTTGAAGCTTTGTATGGAAGAAGATGTCGAACACCATTGTGTTGGCATGAATCTGGTGAAAGTTTGGTGGTTGGACCGGAGTTAATTCAACAAACTACGGAAAAGGTGAAACTTATTCGTGAGAAAATGAAGGCTTCTCAGAGTAGGCAGAAGAGTTATCATGATCGAAGGAGGAAAGATCTTGAGTTTCAAGAAGGCTGTCATGTATTTTTAAGAGTTACACCGGTGACGGGTGATGGTCGTGCATTGAAGTCGAAGAAACTTACTTCTCAGTTTATTGGTCCTTATCAGATATCCGCGAGAGTGGGTGTTGTGGCTTATCGGGTGGCGTTGCCACCGAATCTTTCAAATTTGCATGATGTGTTCCATGTTTCACAGCTTCGGAAGTAAGTTTTGGATCCGTCGCATGTGATTCCAATAGATGAGGTTGAGGTAAGGGAGAACCTTACGGTTGAGGCATTACCGGTGAGGGTTTTGGATTGCGAGTTGAAGCAGTTAAGAGGCAAGGATATTGCGCTTGTGAAAGTAGCGTGGGGAGGCGCTGCTGAGGGCAATTTGACTTGGGAGTTGGAGAGTCGGATGCGGGAATCGTATCCGAAGTTGTTTGTCTCAGGTAATATTTTCGAGGACGAAAATTTCTAAGTGGGGGAGAGTTGTAACGGCCCAGTTTTTGTTAGATTTATTTAATCGAGTCGATTTAATTATTTTTGGTCTTTATATTATTTTATTCTTGGTTATTATGTTTTATCGCGTTTTGGGAACGTTTGCGAGAAAATTGAGTGCAGGGGTATTTTGGTCTTTTTGGCTTGGTTAGATATTATTTTTCAGTTAAAATAGAAACATAGAAAGAAAAATAGAGAAAAAGAAGTTAAGAGAAATAGAGAAGGAGAAGAAGAAAAAGAGGAAAACTTGGAGTGTAAGAAGCCGATTCAACCGACACTTCGAAGCGCGATTAATTGGGTAAGGGTGTGCAACTCGGTTATTCTATGCTTGTGTATGATTATGTATGTGTGTGTTGGAATATTTGCTGGTTTTTCCTAGCTTTTCAATTCTAGGTCGAATGAGATAAAACGATAGAAATCGATGTTTTCGCGGTTGAAATGCGGTATAAATGTTGTAGAATACTTGTTACTATGATTGGGATATGTTCTGGTTGTTATGTTATTGTTTGAATGTGTTTTGGTGGATGAAATGTTGTGTTGGACTGAACAACAGCGCTGCTGGGATTTTTGAGTTCGCAGGTTCGCACTGCAAATAGGGCAGCGAAGGGAAAGCGAAGGTTCGTGGGAGGTTCGCATTGCGAACTTTCTGCTGTTTTTTCTCTGCCACGGTTCGTAGGGAATTCGCATTGCGAAGGGGAAAGAGAAGGTTCGCTGGGTGTTCGCATTGCGAACTTTATGCTATTTTTCCTCTGCCATGGTTCCCCGGGGGTTCGCATTGTGAATAGGAAAGCGAACAAGGCAGATTTTCCATTTTGTTCTTGTCATAACTTTTGGGTCGTAAGTCGGATTGAGGCGCGGTTGGATGTGTTGGAAAGCTAATGGAATTTTCTTTCTTATAAAAATGGTTTTGAGGCTAGTGGCCGATTTAATTGTGTCGGGAATTGGAATAGTATCGTTTTGTCGACTTTTACCGTCGTAATTGTGTGCGATTGATGTGTTATCATGTGGTACGCTTTTGATATATAACGTATAGCTTTTATGCTGTTATATGATGTGAATGTATGTGATGAAATGTTGTGATGATGGTTTGTGGCCTAAGGGCAAGTAAATGCATTGTGTTATGTTTGATTGTATATGCATGATTATGGATGTTGAAATGGTTCACATGGTTGTATATGTGCATGCATTTGATTGTCATGAGTCATTGTATGCCAAGCATCATGATATGCATTCTTGTGATGTCGTGTGCCCTAGTGGGTGTGAGCGACGAAACGATTCCCGAGGGAATCTGCTATAACGGTCGTGAGCCTTATACAAAGAGGACCGAAAGCGACATTATAGACGATCGTGGGCCTTATACAAAGAGGACCGAAAGCGATCGGATCATGAGCCTTATACAAAGAGGACCGAAAACGATCCATAAACGTCGTGAGCCTTATACCAAGAGGACCGAAAGCGACGGGGAACATCATTTGCCTGACGAGGAGTTACACAAGTAACAAGCGATGATTCCAATAATTCCTGAGTGAATTAATGATGAGAATGATGGATGGAACGATACCGCATTGCATTTGTATAGAGTCATTGTGTTGGTCTCGTTGCATTTGTATAAGTCATGAATGGATTGATTATGTGTGGGATTTGTGAATGGAATTGATGAGTTGATATATATATATATATATATATATATATATATATATATATATATATATATATATATATATATATATATATATATATATATATATATGTTGGCGATAAATGTATTGAGCATGATTGACATGCCTTTGTGATGGATGCATGAGATATGAATTGTGTTGTTTTGTATTTGAATTATGGTGTAAGTTGTGGTGAGATTGTTTTACATGGTGTATTTTGTGTTATTACATAATTGTATGCAACTATATTATAATTGTGTTTCTCACCCTTCTGCTGTTTTGAATGCTCTATGAGGCATTGCAGATTAGATGCTGGAGGTCTTTTTGTGAAGATTCTGTCTTCATTCTTTTGTCGGTCGGCTCTGATATGTAGCACCGGGTAGTCGGGGAGATCGTTATGTGACATTATGTATATATATATATTTTTGGATTTTACATGTATGACTCTGTATATGACAAACAAACTTCTATGTTTATATATATGAGATTTCAGTTGCAGATTTTCCGCTTTTATTCTGTATCTGAATTGTGGGTGTTTGGAACCGAGTTCCTCTGTGTATGTTGCTACCTGATTGTTTGCATATCTTTATGAGCAGGTTATTATATTTCATCATCGTGATGTGAAGCTCCGTCTATGCCATGAATGTTTTAATTCTACTCTGATTATTTGTTATCGCTTTAATTACTCGGGTTATAGATTAGGGGTGTTACATTAAGTGGTATCACAACCAGTTTTTGCCAGTTTGTGTCAGTTTGTGTCAGTCCTTGCCAGTCCGTGTCGGTCGTTTTGACCAAGTTATTTGTTGTGCGTCAGTTGTGTTTTGGCGAGCTGATTGTTTAACCATAGTTACTGTTATTGGATATGAACAGAATATGGCTGGAAGGAATGACGCTGCTCTTGCTGCTGCCATGCAAGCTATGGCTCAGGCTGTGCGGGGTGCACCTAATGCTGGTGGGAATGATGAGTTCAGGAAGAACAAACCGCCTATCTTCAAAGGAAGGCATGATCCTGATGGTGCTCAGATTTGGCTTAAGGAGATTGTAAGAATCTTTCGAGTGATGGACTGTGCTGAGGAACATAAGGTGAGATTGGGTACTCACATGTTGCAGGAGGAGGCTGATGATTGGTGGGTTAGTGCGCAATGTTTGAATCTTTTGTTGCCATCGATGGGTGGAGAGATGGTTATCGATACTCCAACAATGGGGTCAGTAACTACTTCTTTGGTTTGTTTAAGTTGTCCTTTGACCATTTATGGTAAGGATTTTGATATGGATTTGGTGTGTCTACCGTTGGAGGGTTTAGACGTGGTTCTGGAAATGAATTGGTTGCAGTTCAATCGAGTTCATATCGATTGTTATCATAAGTTGGTAAGCTTTCCTTCTCTTGAAGAAGACGAGGAATCGAGTTTCTTATCTACCAAAGAGTTAAAGAAACTTTTGGCGGATGAAGCTCAGTTGTTCGGGTTGTTTGCATCGTTGACTGTGGATAGTCAAGTTGCAATTGATGTGTTCCCAGTCGTGTGTGATTTTCCAGAGGTGTTTTCGGAGGATATTTCTGATGTGCCGCCAGAGAGAGAGGTGGAGTTTTCTATAGATCTAGTTCCTGGTACTAGACCTGTGTCTATGGCACCTTATCGTATGTCGGCATCTGAGTTGGTTGAGTTGAAGGAGCATGCAAAGCATAATCTGGCGGTGAAGGGATGATGAAAACCTGTCGAAGAGATGAGGATAACACCAATTCCACGACCCTTAGCATTGGAGGCACCATCGAACACGAGCGTTCATCGTGACCCTGGTTCGGGTCCTATGTCAGGGTCTAGAGTCTCATAATCTCTTATAAACAGAACATCCTCATCTGGAAAGTCAAACTTCATTTGTTGATAACTTTCCACAGGTTGATGAGCAAGGTAGTCAAACAAGACGTTCCCTTTTATTGCTTTCTGGGTAACGCGTTGGATATCATACTCAGTTAACAACATCTGCCACCAAGAAATTCTTCCAGAGACAACAGGTTTTTCGAATATGTACTTTATCAGATCCATTTTAGATATCAATAAAGTAGTATGGAAAATCATGTATTGTCTTAGGCATCGAGCGGCCCAGACCAGAGCACAACAACTTTTCTCCAAGAGTGAGTATCAGGTCTCACAATTGGTAAACTTCTTGCTCAGATAGTAAATTGCATGTTCTTTTCTGCCAGTGTCGTCATGCTGGCCCAATACACATCCCATAGATTCATCTAGAACAGTGAGATACATGATTAGAGGCCTACCAAGAACCGGAGGTACTAAGATCGATGGTTCTTGCAAATATTGTTTTATTTTATCAAAAGCTTCTTGAAAATCATTGTTTCATTCAACCGATTGATTTTTTCTTAGTAATTTGAATATTGATTCACAGGTAGTCTTCACCTGAGAAATGAATCTTGAGATATAATTAAGTCTACCCAGAAAGCCACGGACTTCTTTTTCTGTTTCGGTAGGCGGCATGTTCTGAATTGCTCGAACCTTGTCGGGATCAACTTTGATGCCCTTCTGACTCACAATAAAGCCCAACAACTTACCAGATCGAACTCCGAAGGTGCACTTCGCAGGATTCAACCATAGTCTAAACTTTCGGAGTCTGTCAAACAGCTTCTTCAGATGGTCCAAGTGATCTTCTTCGGTCTTGGACTTGGCAATCATATCGTCCACGTAAACCTCAATCTCTTTATGGATCATATCGTGAAAGAGGGTTGTCATGGCACATGTTGCCCCTGCGTTTTTCAAACCGAATGGCATAAATTTGTAGCAATATGTACCCCAAGGTGTGATGAAAGTGGTCTTCTCCATATCACTTGGGGATATCTTGATCTGATTATATCTTGAGAAACCGTCCATGAAGGAAAAGACAGAGAGCTGCGTCGTGTTGTCTACCAAGACATTAATATGAGGCAAAGGGAAATCATATTTTGGGCTTGCCTTATTGAGATCTCGATAATCCACACATATTTTGACCTTCCTATATTTTTTAGGAACCAGGACGATGTTAGCAATCCATTCAGGATATTCGGAAGTGGCTAGGAATTCAGCATCAAGCTGTTTCTTTACCTCTTCTCTAATTTTGAGTGCCATGTCGTGTCTGGTCCTTCTGAGTTTCTGCTTGACAGGAAGACATCCGAGCTTGAGTGGCAAGTGATGTTAAACGATGTTGGTATCCAACCTAGGCATATATTGATAAGACCAGGCGAAGATATCAACATACTCTTTCAATAACTTGACCAACTCAGAGTGTACATGCTTGGCGAGGGATACCCCAACCTTGACTTCTCTTCTGATTTCCTCGGTACCAAGATTGACAACTTCCACTGGCTCTTTATGTGGCTAAATCTCTTTCTGCTCGTGCTCAAGGAGCCTTGCTAGTTCAGCTGGTAATTCACAATCTTCCTCACCATCTTCTTTAGCTTGGTTGATTGGAATCCCAGAATTACAATGGATGTTTGCCATGTTGTTATCAATGCATTTATTTGTTCTGCATGTTTATGAATTTTGTTTAGAATGAGCTACTTTGAAAGGTGAAAATAAAATAAACTTTTGCCATTTGTTATTTATGAAAGAGTAAAATAAATAAATAAAATAGAGCATGATTTGAATGCAAAAAAAAACATTTATTTATTGATCACATAATATTTCAAAAGCGGGAGGCCCTTTACAAGTTATCCACTCGTCTCGGGCGAGGACGAGGGAACGAGAAAGCAAAATGCATTACATGTTTGTAGGAAAAACCACGTGAACCACAGTAGATGTCCAATTATTGAGCTTGAAACCAGGCGGACACTTGCGTACAAAGCTTGCACTCTGGTTTCTAGGACCAGCGTCATCAATGGCTGCCACAATGTCACCCTTCTGGAAACTCGCATTATTGAACTTGATAAAGTTGCACTGCTTCTGACCATGTGAGCTAGCTTGTCGACCAGGACGATAACCCAATCCAAAGCGATCATACTTCTCTACCACATCCAATACATGCCCTTAACCAGGCAAGGCACCTTTCTCAATGGCTTCTTTAGCATTCTTGGCAAATGACAAGGTCATTTTCAGTGATCTACTTTGACTAGTTGAAGCAGAGATGACATATTCAAATTCAAGACACTACAACGACACCTCAGCTATGCCTTCATTAGTCTCGACATATCAGAAGGATGATAACCCGCTTACTAGAAAATCCTCTTCACCATAAACGATGACCAGTTGATCGTCAATCATGAATTTTAGTTTCTGATGCAATGTAGAAGTAACTCCCCCTGCGGCATGGATCCAAGGTCGACCCAATAAGAAATTATATGCAGGGTTGATATCCATCACTTAAAAAGTGATGGTGAACAAATGCGGTCCGATCTTAATGGGTGAATCCACTTTGCCAATAACTTGCCTTCTGGAACCGTCAAAAGCTCTAACAATTAAAGTGCTCGGTCGCATCTTGCTCCCTTCTACCAGTAGTTGACTCAACGTGCCCTTAGGCATCACGTTGAGAGAAGAACCGGTATCTACAAGGACACGAGATAATAAGGCGTCCATGCAAGTCACTGATATGTACAAGGCCCGATTATGGGAAATTCTTTCAGGAGGCAACTCTGACTCGTTGAAACCCAAATACCGACTTGCAGTAATGTTTGCGACCATGTCATCAAACTGCTCTACATGGATGTTGTGCATTACATGAGCAACATTTAAAACTTTCAGCAAAGCCAATCTGTGTGCGGGCAAACTCATAAGCAAGGATAAGATTGAAATATTTGAAGGTGTCTGCCCCAGCTGATCCACAATCTTAAAGTCACTCTTCTTGATCAGCTTGAGGAATTCTTGATCATCGATTGCTTCTTTGCTTTTTGTAACATCCTCAGATGGAGTGACTGGTACTGATACAGTAGTAGATGCCCCTTGTTGCACAATGGGGTTGTTGAAGCAGACTTCTCTTTGGGAGGAACAACAGCTGGAACTTGCATTGGCTTAGATGTGACCTTTGGGACAAACACCCGCCCAATACGAGTCATGCCTCCGACGGTGGTTACATTCATGATTTCAAATTCAAAGAACTGAATTTCTCGACCCCCAAAAAACATGGTAGAACCATACCTCCAAGGCACTTCTTTCAAATTCTGATACGGGAAAGGCTTTGGTGTACAAATAGTGATCGGTTGTATCTTCTTCTTAGGAGCTTCCATGGGAACCTTCCTATATATGATCGTGAATGGCTCAATAGTAGCTACCTCATCCACAGACTTGGATCTGGCGAACTGAACCACACCTCGATTCATCAAGATCTCAACACAGCCTTTCAACCTTCGGCACTGATTAGGATTATCATCGCAAATCCGACACTTACCATGCAGACCTTTCAATAAACCTTGCTCATTCAACTTCTTGAACAGAATGGTCATCAGAGTTTTCACTTTGTCAACATCCATGATCAACTCAACCCCTTGATTGTCTTTGACCATGTTAACCCCCGGTCCACCATGAGTAAGCAAAGGATTAGTCTGTATGTTAGGCTGATCTTCAGCAAATATCAGAATCTTCCGATCAATAAGCTCTTGAACCTTGGTCTTTAAAACAATGTAATCTTCGGTCACATGTTCTATGTACCCAGAATGGTACGCACAGGATGCATTCAGATTATGCTTTGGGCTATAAGGCAGAATTGCAGGTGCGATCTCTTTTGGAACAATTGCCCCTTGATGAACCAGATAAGGGAACAACTCGGTATATGACACATGTATTTTGTCAAAATTCGGACGCTTGCGGTATTTCAGATTGTTATTATTTTGTCTATTTTGTTGATTACCATTATTTTGTTTAGATTGTTGACGTTGCAGCTGTTGCTTCTGATAATTCTGAGCTTGTTGTTGTGGATGATATTGATATGGCGAATGTTGATACTGGGCAGCAGCAATGTAAGGATATGGACAATATGGCATTGGAGCCGTAGGAGCCTGATATTGAGGAGGGGCTTTTGCCATCACAGCATTCGTCTCGTCTTCTTTTTTCTTCGAATGACTGCTTTGCGGTTTCTTGTTGGTTGACTGTTGACTCGCAGAACCAGCAATCTTACCAATTTTCAAACCATTCTCAATTCTTTCACCAATAGTCACGACATCAGCGAAGTTCGAAGAAGAACTGCACACCATCTTTTCATAGTACAACCCTTGCAAAGTACCCATAAAGATATCAACCAGCTCAGTGTCAGAAAGAGTAGGTCGCACACGAGAGGCCTTTTCGCGCCATCTCTACGCATATTCCTTAAAGGTTTGAGTTATACACTAGGAATAATTTTGTAATTGTAATCTGGTAGGAGCCAAATCAAGATTATACTTGTATTGTTTCAAGAATGATTCGGATAGGTCTCTCCGTGAGCAAATTTTGCTACGCTCTAAACCCATGTACCAATCCAAAGAAGCTTCAGATAAGCTATCTTGGAAGCAATGCACTAGCAATTCGTCATTGTCAATGTAGGATGCCATCTTCCTACAGTACATCGTCACGTGACTTCATCCTTTGTACTTTGGCATCTCTGGAATCTTGAACTTTTGTGGTAGCACAACATTAGGAACCAAACACAAGTCTTTGGCATTTGTGCCAAAACCAGAATATCCTTCGATGGCTCTAATCCTTTCATCTAACAACTTATAATTAGTAGGTATGTTATGATCGGCATATCTGACAAGAGTGTGTGGATTTGGAAGTTGTGATGCGGCTGAAGCAGGCACCTGCGGAGAAGCAAACTAAGATGGATATACCAGCCCAGGATTTACCATCTGACCAAAATTCTGACCCATCTAAAACCATACTGACAACCCAGAGGAGGTACCACAGCGGCCGAAGATGCCCTAAGATAAGGCATTCCATAATGAACATTTTGAATAACCGTTTGGGCAGATTGAGACAAAACTGGAACATGAATCGGATGACCTCTGTAAACATGTTCATCTTCATCATGGGTCTTAACATCGGTAGACACAAGAGTCTGGTGATTCTGTGCTTGAGAAATCTCATGATCATCGTGGTTCATCACAGGAGGCAGAATCGGAGTAGGCATGCCTCATGGGTAAGCAACAGAATTCCCATTGGGTATGGGTGCAACAAAAGGTTGATATGGCACAAAAGTATTACCACCGACAATTTGAGGAGTGAAATTCGGGGGCATTCCCCAAGGAAAGGCAGCAGGTATCCGATTTGGACCAGGATGAGAGCTCGGTGCGTTGACAGTAGGTTGAACAACGGTCTCAACTGGAGGTTCAACAACAGCAGGAGAAGAAGTAACAACAGAAGGAGAAATCACCACAGAAGTGACAACAGTTGCATAAGTAGAGGTTGCAACAACAGAAGTAGCAGCAGCAGCGTCCTTCTGAGCGCAAAGGAACTCCCTTAGCCCAATTACTCATACAACTGAATATATACCCAAAGGATTTTATTTTCTTAATAATTTTTTTTATACTTAGGTAATAAAGGTTATTAATTTAATAATTGATTAGCTTATTAACATAATAAAAAATGCCAAAAAAATATAGGTTTAAATGCTTAATTAGGGTTTATTTAGGATACAGTTAAGGAATTTTATGATAATATTATAATATAGTTAGGACAATTAAACATGATTAGACATAATAAGTTTAATTTATAATTAATTAGGTTTATAAGAATGTTTCCCCTTATAATTAACATAAATAAAAAAAATAGTATAAAATTAGTTAATATTATATTAGGATAATTAATAATTAGGCTATTATAAAAAAGGCAAAAAAAAAATATTGAATTAGTTATGTTAGTTAATTAAGTTTAATTAGGACAATTAGGTTAATTAACCTTTAGGATTAATTTTTAGGATAGTATTAGGGTTTTAATCGGTCAAATTAAAATAAGTAGTAATAACTAAATAAAACTATTATCATTGATCAACCATCTTTTCATAAGTAACTTGTTTAATTTTTTTTACTAAATAATTACATTTATTTATAATAACGTGAAAACGTATCGAACATTCCGACTCGATTCACATGTTATTTAGTGTCTTTTTATCCTGTTTGCATACTATTACGTTGTGTTTTGTTTGCATTTCAGGTATTTGTCGAGTATAGAATGTCTTTGCAAGAAAACATTGAAAAGAGCAGGAAAGAGGAACTTTTTTTGGCAGAATTTGTTGTTTTCTGGTGTATGGCATTCGCCACCACCTCATGGCATTCACCATACACATCAGCCACATCAGATCCAACTTAAGCCCATGACGTTTGCCAGGACCTCATGGCGTTCGCCATGGACGCGCAGAATCAGCAAAACATGAAAACAGAATTTGGCTCATTCTTCCCCACTTCCCAACTTTTTCTCCATGAATTCTTCACGAATTGGAAGGCAGTTAGCAGCAATATACCTCTATATAAGACTAGTTTTCATAGGTTTTAAGCATCCAAGTCTATGCGCGGAAGCTCTGTCAATTTAGTTTTAAGCATATATTTACATTCAAAGTGATAATCTCTTACATTGAGATGTTATCACACTATTAGTCTTAAGTTCTATTATTGTAGGCTTGGATCGTAATCTTGCCAGAATTATTGAATTTTATTTTGTTTCTGTTCGTTGTACTCGAAGTATTCCAAATTTAATTTACGTTTTTACAGGTTCTTATATCATTGCTTTATATTTCCGTTTATCGCATCTTAAATTATTTATCATGATTTCCTTAAATTTAATTACCATGATTTCTATGTTTAATTTTCAAAGCATGTCCGACTAAACCTCTTTGAGTCCGGTATGTGAGAATCGTCGTTCCGACGGGACTCGGTAATAAAATTGGCGCTAACTGTTCATAAATTTTTCTTCTGGTTTTAATTTTCAATTTTAATTCAAATGGTTTTGCACGAGAGTGAAAACAAATAAAGGTTCGAGCCGGTAATGTGAGAGTGTGAGGATTAAACCGGATAGTGAAAATTGGGCATTGATCCTAAATACAGTAAGAGCGCTTTAGGTATCAATTAGGACTTATTTAGTTTTCAAAAAAAACTTTTTGATTGAAATGGGCGAGCGAGAGCAAAATCTCATGGTCAGAGAGTGTAACTTTAATCAATAGCGCGAGATTGTGAGATGGAGTTTTTAAAATGGTATTTTCTGAAAGCAATTTAACCGTAAACTAACACCAATGAATTACAGAGTCCCCAAGGTGCACGGAATCCATATTCCGGTCTCTCTTGTATGATATATTTCTTAAATCTTATTTTAGTTTTAGTTTCCCCAAATACAAAAATTCTTTAGCCTTATCTTTACACAGTATCAATAGATAACAGTAGATTGATTATTAGTCCCTGTGTGTTCAATATCTTTTAAAACTACGCGATAGACTGTATA
This sequence comes from Lathyrus tuberosus, assembly GCA_022829125.1. NCBI lineage: Eukaryota > Viridiplantae > Streptophyta > Magnoliopsida > Fabales > Fabaceae > Lathyrus > Lathyrus tuberosus. The sequence goes on along the minus strand of JALAZF010000108.1, from coordinate 664,141 downwards.
CTTGCAGTTAGATAATCCGATAGACTCATAAAGTTGCGATCAAGATTTTGGCGCCATTGTCGGGGACTAATTTAGTCAATATTGTGATTTCATTGTTACGCCGTATAGACTAAGGCAACAAATTTTCCCTTAATTCGTCGATTGTATGTCAAGCACTCGCTCACAAGGTGAAGAGTTAGAGAAACCGATTGACGAAGTTGAGCGTTTTATTAACCTAAGACGCCGAATCAAAGATTCCGAATAAAATATAATCTTCCTTATCCAGATATCCCAGAACCAGAACCAGTTATGGCTGAAAATCAAAACCGTTCTCTTAAGGAATATGTTGCCCCATCAAAAGATGAGCCACACAACAGCATTGCCGCCCCTGCCATCGATCAAAACAATTTCGAGTTAAAACCTTCGTTGTTGCAAGCCGTACAACAAAACCAGTTCTCTGGTAGCCATACGGATGATCCGAATCTTCATTTATATGTGTTTGTGCAGTATGCAGACACAGTGAAAGCAAATGGTGTTAATCCCGAAGCCATAAGACTACGTCTTTTTCCTTTTTCTTTAAGTGATATAGCTAGAGCTTGGCTTCTGTCTTTACCATCCAACTCTATCAGTACGTGGGACGAGTTAAAGAAAGTTTTCTTAGCACGATACTTTCCACAAAATTAACGAATTTAGGCAGAAAGACAATGAATCTCTTTTCGAAGCTTGGGAGAGATACAAGGATATGTCGAGGCTTTGCCCACATCATGAACTTGAACCATGGCTGATCATCCATACTTTCTACAATGGATTGATATACAACACAAAATTAAACATATACCCTGCAACTAACAGCGCTCTAATGGACAAACCTTATGAAGACGCCTATCAACTCATTAAAAACATGGCACAAAACCACTTCCAATGGGGAGGTGAGTGAACCCCTACAGATAAACCACCACTGAAGTGCAGAATGTACGAAGTTAATGGCATAGACCACGTCAATGCTAAAGTAGACGCACTTACTCAAAAGATTGAGAGTTTGACCGTAACTGGAGCAGCTACTGTAGTTGATGTGACACCTAGATGCGAGCTATGTGGAACCCCTGGGCACAACACTCCTGAATGCCAGTTATTTGCTGGAATTCCAATCGACCAAGTAAACTATGCCCAAGGAAACCCATACTCAAGCACATATAATCCTAGCTGGAGAAACCATCCTAATTTTTCCTATAAGAGCAACAATGCCTTGTTTGCTCCAAACCCAGTGTTGTACCTCGAAAAACACGATCCTTGCGATGGACGCAGAAAAAATTGTTCGAACTGAGTCGCCACCAAATTTTAATTCATTCCGATTAAGGAATAGGAAAATATCGAGAAAACCTTTTAAGGAAAGGAAATGGTCATCACAACCATATCCGGGTTCGGGAGCCAGTTTCGCAAAGGAAAGGTATTAGCGCCCCCTCACCTCCGTTGTACTCAACGGGAACCTCTTAGTCTAATTTATGATTGAATGTTAACTTATTATATTTGTTTTTTTTTTTCGAATAATAAACAATAAAAAGAGAAAGTTGCAAAAGATCTATCTAAGGTTACTTTGTTAAAGAAAGTGGGTGGGTTTTTATTAGGGTGCTTGCCAAGGATTGGAGCCCTTGTGCCTACGTATTCCCTCGTGCAATGGAAAAGTCAAAGCAATCGTAGTTCGGCACTACAGTTTGTTGGTGTGTTCTATAGATGTCAATCGCTCGAACATGAGAAAGATATCTCGTACCCAAACAATTGAAAGAGAGGAATGGAATACTCCACATCCCTCTATTTCATCTTTAATGAAATATTTTTAAGATATGATTATGTATTTTAAGGAAATAGTCGTTTGAACACGAGAAAGACATTTCGCATTCAAAAACAATTTAGGAGAAATTTTGAAGACTCAAAACCCTTTTTTATTTTTAATAAAAACTGTTTTGATTTTGATTATGTATCTTGAATTTGTTTGAGAAAATACTCAATGGATGATCGAGGTTTGAAATTGTGATGGCGATTACAAAAGACACCCGACTTACGAGAGAAGAAACCACTTGACGTTAGATCAAGGGTTTGCGTTTGGGTTGATGCTGATTGCAAAAGGTAACCGACTTACAGGGTGTTTGAAAATAGTTGATGGTGAGGTCAAAGGCACTCGACTTACAAGTTTAGAGAAAATGTCACTGGACGTTGGATCAAGGGTTTGAGAAAGAGGTTTGGTCGATTCCTAGTCCCTAAGGGTGCTCCTAGTAAACGAAACCACAATCAAAGAAAATGCGAGAAAGAATCATTACACGTCATGGGAATGGGGGTACATTTTGATGAATAAGGACAAGTGCAAGTAAATAAAAGGGTCTCGTTGTAAGGAGGCCCAAGAGGAAGCCACGGGACTCGGAAGCAACCGAAATCGAAGGCAACCGAATTTAACTCTAAATTAATCACTCTATAAGAAGCAGAGCAAACACTTTATGCGTCCATACAGATTTTAAGAGTTAAATTGAATTTCAACTCCGAATTCGCAACGCAGTAATAGACAAAAACAACCAAAATAATATATCACAATTTTTTACATCAACTCAAAATAATTAAAAAATAAAAAGTTAAATCCAACATGCACACGTTATAATCTAAAAGTTATTATATAATATAAATTGACTCACCAAAAACATACGTAAAACTCTATATATATATATATATATATATATATATATATATATATATATATATATATATATATATATATATATATATATATATATATAAAGAAAGAAAGAAAGGTATAACCACAAAGTGTATATATGAAAAATGTTGAAAATCAGAAATCATGTATATATGCAAAACAAACAGAAACTAGAAGTAGGTATATACAATAGTCAATTTATATGCATATAATAATCGAAATAGCATGTGAAAGAAATAGCGTGTGAGAGAAAATTTGAGCATATTATGATTTCATTTATCAAGCAAATAAATTATTAGTAGAAAAAATATAAATAAGATTTTTTATACTTTTAATGTTAAAAGGTAGATAAATAAAAATTTTCCGCTTTCGCAAAAACTTAAATGGTGTTCTCAATCAAACAAATTACATATCATTTCATTATATTTAATTAGTTATATTTCAAACTTAAAAAAATATCATTATCCCGTTAACCGTTCAAATTATTATTTTAGACGAAAAATGCAGTAAAATTTGGTAATGAAACCCTGAAAAATTAATTCAGTACAAAACCATGAAAAATTATCCCACTTGCGAAAAAAATTGTCAAGAATCATTAGTTCTACTAGTTATTAGTTATATGTATGCTTCAATATCAAATAATTCAAGTGATAAATCCATGAACTTCAAGTTTATTTTCAGATTCATAACTGTCTATTAGTTCATCTACTGTCTCAAAATCTAACAAGTAATAAGCAACATATAATTAATAAGCAATTTGACGCATAAAAGAGTGCCTAAATACCATTTCTCCAACTCATAAAATGAGAAAAACATAACAAACCAAAGGTTTGGATTCTCCACCTCATAAAGTATAACCAAAGAACTCCACATTCTAAGTGGTCTCACCTAATATTACAATAATTTCACACCTTACAAGGCCTTTTGCTCAGCCAACTGATTTTGACTTTGTGGCAGTGCTTGCAGTGCTGTTCTCTTCTTCTCCACTCCCTGCATTCGGACATCATCATTATCAATCATGGCTAGTTTTCCATCTAACTTCTCCTTCAGCAATTTTTTTAGACCTCTCATACTCATATTTTGAACATCTATGGTTTTCGAGTTTTCCTTCTTCATATTAGGATTGTTCATGTCACTCTCAACACTAGTATTTGCTTGAATTTCATTAGAAATTTCTTTGGTTCCTGATTTCAGTAACTGCTTGGTCATGTCACTCTCAACATTAACTGCTTGAATTTCTTTTGAAATTTCCTTGGTTCCTGATTTCAGCAACTTTTTGAGACTCCGCATACTCATATCCTGAACACCAATGGTTTTCAACTTTTCCTTAGTTACTAACTGAGGTGAGCAAATGAGTTCTTCCTTTGTCTGCTCAAAAGCCACCGATTCAGCCGCAATACTAGTTTTCTGATCATTGATTTGAACCACCGCTTCCAGCTTCTGGGATGTATTATTCTGGTCAGCCTCATTCTTTACAGAAACATCCATCATTGAAAGTTTAAGAGTTACCTTTTCAACATCGTTGCTTTCTTTTTCGCTCTCGTTTTCAGCTTTTTCTGCTAGAATAGCAGAAACTGCACCCCCGAGTTCAGGGTTTTCTTCTGTGGCAAGTTGTTCAGCTTGTGCTTCTACTTCCAGCTTCTGGAATGCATTATTCCGGTCAGCCTCTTTCTTTATAGTAACATCCATCATTGAAAGTTTAAAAATTACCTTTTCAATATCGCTTTCTTTTTCGCCCTCATTTTCAGCTCTATCAGAAGTTTCATCTTTTTCAGCTAGAATAGCAGAAACTGCACCTTCTATCTCTACCTCTTCAAATACCATGTCAGCAACACCTTCATCAAGATTATCGACACAAGCATCATCAGGTACCAGAACATCGGCAGGGGAAATCTCTTTAGAATCTTCTTCAGATGACTCAACGGACAAGCCAACAATAGCTAGTTCCTCCGTATCCTTTAAAGCCTCTTTAGATACCTCAGCAGACACGCCAGTGACATCTTCTTGGTCAGCAACTTCCTTAGAAGCATCATCAGACACCACATTGGTTGAAGGGGCAATAGCTTGGTGAGAAATCTCCTTAAATGCCTCATCAGGTGACTCAACAGACAAGTTAACAATAGCTTGTTCGGCAGTCCTCTTGAGTACTTCTTGAGATGCTTCAACAGACAAGTCAGCAACATCTTCTTGGTGAGAAACTTCCAGAGGAGCCTCATCAGGCACCACATCTGTTGAAGAGGCAATAGCTTGGTGAGAAATAGCTTGTTTGTCATGTGCTTCTTCAGACACCACATCGGTTGAAGCACCAATAGCTTGGTCAGCAACTTCCAAAGGAGTCTTTTCTGGGGAAGCAAACTCCATAGCTTGATCTTGTTCAGCTCCAAAGCTTTCCTTATTTTCAATTTCAGCAGTATCACCAATAGGGTCAGCAACTTCAAGAGGAGTCTTTTCTGGGGAAGCAAACTCCATAGCTTGATCTTGTTCAGCTCCAAAGCTTTCCTTATTTTCAATTTCAGCAGTATCACCAATAGGGTCAGCAACTTCAAGAGGAGTCTTTTCTGGGGAAGCAAACTCCATAGCTTGATCTTGTTCAGCTCCAAAGCTTTCCTTATTTTCAATTTCAGCAGTATCACCAATAGGGTCAGCAACTTCAAGAGGAGTCTTTTCTGGGGAAGCAAACTCCATAGCTTGATCTTGTTCGGCTCCAAAGCTTTCCTTATTTTCAATTTCAGCAGTATCACCAATAGGGGCAGCAACTTCCAGAGGAGTCTTTTCTGGGGAAGCAAACTCCATAGCTTGATTTTGTTCGGCTCCAAAGCTTTCCTTATTTTCAATTTCAGCAGTATCACCAATAGGGTCAGCATCCAGACGAGTCTTTTCTGAGGAAGCAAACTCCATAGCTTGATCTTGTTCGGCTCCAAAACTTTCCTTATTTTCAATTTCAGCAGTATCACCAATAGCTTGGTCAGTAACTTCCAGAGGAGCCTCTTCAGAGGCAGCAAACTCTATTGCTTGATTTTGTTCCGCTCCAAAGCTTTCCTTATTTTCAATATCATCAGTATCACCAGATTCCTCCGGTTCAGGCTGCTCCGATTCTGAGAAGTGATCAACATCATGTTCACGTGAGTAAACCAACGCAAACTATCATTGGCTGCACAAAAATAATAACAATAATAATATAAACCAGTAGCAGATGACAAACAAACCTGCTTCATTTGAATCAACACAATTCTCAAAACTGTTGTGCAGATTTAAACTTGGGTCCTTATTTGCATCCTCCACATGATTGACATTCTCTGAGCCCTCTACTTCTGGTTCAGCCTGCAACACATCCTCTGCATCAGCTGATTTTGCTTCTGAACCAGCTTTGTTTACAGAGGAAGCTTCCACTTCATCATTGTTCTGAGAAACCGCATTTGATTCTGTCTGCAAACTAGTCCCTGCCGATTGATAAACACAAATTGATTAAAAACATACTAAAAAAAAACAAAGCAAATAGAAAAGCAATTTACAATAATTAAAGAAATGACAAAATCCAGCACACCATCTTCAGAAACATCCTCGCTCTTGGTCTGCTCCTTGTCCTCAGTCTCCACCAAGCTAACCTTTGACAAGCTCTTGCCCAACACTCTCACAGACCTCCTCGTGCTATACGCATTCTGCAATGAAGTTCCATCAGAGACCTCTTTCTTGTCGCGAACCGAACGGCCCGCTGCTCTTGTCCTACTTTTAGGCACTACAGCAGGAGTTTTAGCCGCCACATCCTTTGGCTTTTCATCAACCTCAGTCTTATCTTCTTCTTCGTCGTCATCTAAAATGATCACTTCCTTCTTTCTGCGAGTAGAAACCGCAGGAGCCTTTCTCTTGCTACACGGCACCACAGCAGGAGTATCAGAGACATTTGCATCTTTGTTCTCTTGCTCAGCCTCTCCTTCAACTACTCCAGATCTCGCCCCACGGCTAGGCCGTGTAGAGATCTTAGAGCTTTCTGATTCTTTCACCGGCTTCCTTTGAGTTGTAGTCTTACCAGCTGTTCTAGGTTGAACAGCCGGTGTAGCCGCATCACCACCTTTCATAGGATTCACAATTTCGCCCAATCCCTCAACCTATAAAAACAGTTCAAAGAAAATATTTACCTAGATTAATAAAAACATACGGCACTGATTAATCAATTTCATATCAACAATCTATCCAATCAAGCTCAATAACTCTATCTAAACCCTAAGATTAGTAAAAGCTTACAAAAAAAAATTAACGGTACACTGATATCTTAACAATGAATAATACAAACCTAAAATCAAAGAAACGAAATTAAAACCTAGAAATGCATCAAAGAGATATAAAGAGATTAAATAGATAAACAATTAATTACCTGAGGAAGAGCTGCGAGTGCGTCGGCCATGGCAACGTTGGTCATATTAGCAGGAATCTTGTTCCTCTTGCAAAGAGCTTGAAGCTCCTTTCTTGGAAGACCGTGGAACTCCATGAATGAGAGTTGAGAACAAAACAAGGTGTTTTGGGTTTTTGTGAAATGATGCGGCGATCCAGACAAATAAGCGAAGAATAGGGTAATTCTGATGAAGAGGGAACGACTGAGTGTGGGGTTTTATACTGCGATTGGGTTCGTATGGAGCGTTGACACGTTGGCAAATATGACCGTTGGAGGTTCGATTTGAATTTGAAATTTATTATTATTATAAGTTTTTTATTTATAGTTAAATTAGTTAAATTAATAATGACTTGGTTTTTTAATTGGACTCTGTTTGGTTAATTCAACACTGAAATTCATTTAAAACCGGCGAATGAATGCGCTGCAGTGCATACAATCGATGTGTAGAAAAACACGTATATGCAATTATTTCTCCGCAACATTTTTTTAGACAATATTTTTTATATTTATGGGAAAATAAAAAGATAATTAAATATTCTAGAATTCTCTCTCTTTTTTTTTTACTATAATAACAAATGAGAAAGGTAAAAATATTTAATTTATCACTCTATTCAAAGATAATTGATTTTTTCACTGCATGGGTGAAAATATAATAAAAAAGTATTTTTTTAAGAAATAAAAAAATATATTATAACAACTATTTTTATAATTTAAGACATACTATCAAAATTAAAAGAGAATAAATTATATGTATGGTTAGTGTAAATTACTAGTTTTGCACTTGACACTGCCTTTATTTTTTTATTACATACTAATTTAAAAAAAAAAAGTTTTTTACTAAATTATAAATCACTTTACCATACTAATCAATTATTAATTTATTATTTATATTATATCATTAATATCATGATTTATATTATATTATTAATATCATTAATATCATGATTTATATTATATTATTAATATCATTTTTACTTAATTTCACATTTTTATCATTAATTCATTTTTAATGTATGGTTAAAAATAATCAGTTATTTATTGTCATGTGATCAATTTATTTTTCCATCTATATATTTAATTATTGATTGTTATTAATCATAGATTAAAAATAAATGAATGGTCAAGATGTGGAGTAAGTTTTAATAACTTACCCATGAAATAAGAATATCTCTTCTCTTAGTATTTATATTATATTTCATTTCTATTCTTTTAATTTATTTTTTTATATTATTAATAAAGGTTAATTTTGTAAAATTATTTATAATTCCTCTTTTTCTTATAATATAGTTTATTTGATTTTTTTACTTCATTTTAAAACTATTTTTCATTAATTTTTATTTCATTTCGAAATTGTTTTCCACTAAAACTCAAAACAAATAAAAAATAGGTTTTTAAATTTATGTTTTGCTTTAAAATTAAGAACACCACAATAATGATTGTCGGGTCATCTTTGAAGACGTGCAAGGCGGACTGCCGCACAAGACCTTAAATTTTTCAGAATTAAACTATAGTTAAATGGGAACGCACAAAATTATTGTCAAGTTAAATTGTGATTAAATAGAGCCTCTGTTTGTTTTGCCCTTGTTAAATTATGGCACTCTCACACAGGACTACCAAAAACTTGAGACGACTCTGATGATCGTCAAACACTACTCCAATCATTATTGTGATCATCATCGAGCACTGACCATTATTTCAACCATTATTTAATTAGAGAATATTTGGACACGAGGATAAATGATATCGTGTAAAATGATTTCTTGTTATTATAAGACATATGGTTCAAAACATGGCTTAACCAATAAGGGAGTAAAAGACCAATTCATGTGACAATTATGTCACATCTACCATACAAAGAATTTTAGGGAATAAAGGTCGAACAAGTGTTGCTACTCATAGTTAGTCAATCAATACAACAATATAGTTTCCTTTGTCCAATTAATTCCTAAATGACATGTGCCTTTTACTCTTTATAATTTTGAGTACATTTGCCACGGATAACCTCATGGGGGCATCAAATGTACCAGACTTGACATAGCATTTGCAGATAGTAAGATAAGTATATTTACTAGTAATACAAATGGTGAATAGTGGAAGATCATAACTAGGATTTTTGGTTACATCTTAAAGACTAAAAATCTTGGCATTTATTATGGTAGGTTTCCGACCATACTAGAAGGATATACTAATGCGAGTTGGATATCGAGTGTTGAAGATCATAAATCTACAACTGGGTGGATATTTACATTATCTGGATGTGTGATTTCTTGGAAGAGCGAGAAACAAACATGCATTACTCTATCGACCATGGAATCAAAGTTTGTGGCTCTTACTTCCTCTGGTCAAGAAGCAGAATGGTTAAGGTACCTTCTATTGGATGTTTCATTGGCTAAAGACAATGTTTTGAAAGTGTTGATACATTGTGATAGTCAAGCCACCCTAGCAAGAGCATTCAGTGAAGTATACAATGGAAAGTCTAAGCACATATGTCTTAGACATTTTTTCGTGAGAAAATTAATTAAGGATGGGATTATTTCACTGACATATATACGAACAAGCTATAATTTAGCTAATCCGTTTACTAAGCCACTAGACAGAGACTGTAACACCAACATATAATATTTGTCATATTATACATGGTTGCAAATTTGGTATTGAAATACACAAGTTCATAATGACACATTGTACATATTACACGCCAAAACAAAACAACTAAAAGTGGCACAATATATACAAGATGCCCAAAATAAATCTAAGAACTAGATCATTACAAAATGATCTTAAAACAAAAGTCTTCGCAGCGAAAAGCCATCCAAAACGTGAAATAAGTAAGGACAATCAGGCTACCTTGTCCTTACCCTTCGCCGTATCGGAACTACCTGAAAAATAATCAACAACATGGGGTGAGATAATAATCCCAGTGGGTTCCCTATCTTATGGGTTTTCTCAGCTTTATCAGGTTCTAACCATCTAATACTTCAAGTCCCAAAGGGGAAAAGGGAGGAGACTTGAATTCACAATACTTTCACTATATGGAAACATGTTGTTTGAGTTCAATAATTCAAATTATCACTAATCGGAAATCATACCAAGGTAAACATCCTCGTCCCCCTCCTACGTCTAAGACTATCGGCACGGGTCACGGATCCTTGTATTGTATTATGACATACGAAATGGATTCAGATTCAAGGTGTTTTCCACATGAATCGTCGCTTCCCATGGGATGTCCCCCATCTCAAGCCTTTTACCTGTAGGCTCCATTCGTACACACAGGACTCAAACATGTCAAAATAATAGTGTGTACAACCTAAAGGAGCTCTACATAAGCATCAACTCTTGGGACGACACATCTCACGGGTTGTTTCCGACTACGTGATCAAATACACAAAGTGTGATCGTATTCAACAATCACAAGGCAACCACATTTACCTTAATCACAATCAACACAAATACCATACATGTTCTATATAATGCCTCACTGTCATACCCCAATTTTGTCCTGGCAGTTTACTATTATATGGGTTTTAATCATATCTTATTTCTAATAAATAAGATAGCCCATTTGGTAGTGAAATGAGAATTCAAGGATATTCAAGCATGAGGTACTGGGTTCAAATCCCATTTTCCATTTTTTTTTTGCTTTCTTTCTTTTTCTCTAATTTTAACCTTTTATTATTATTTTAGTTATTAATATCACATTTTTAAAAAAAGTTAGATATTACTATTACTTACTTTATTATTTAGTTTTTTCTTTTTCTGCAAAATAAAGGTATATCTAAGTTCCAAAACACTCACAAGACAAAATCATTAAGTTTCCAAAACACTCGCAAGACAAAATCATTAAATTTCCAAAACACTTCATGACAAGATCATCAAAATTTGAAAGAGGATTAAAGTTTGGTGGACAAAGTGCATTATGTCAGTAAATGATTTTGTCCAATTTCATTTGTGGCATAATCTTGAGGCTATAAGAAGGAGAAGTTAAGAAAGATCAAAGGGGGAAAAAAAGAAAAGGAAAAGAGGAGTGACGAATCTACTCTTGAAACATACAGGGTTTATTGTTCTCACATGCTATTTCTTTTATACAAGCACATGCTATTTCGATTATTATATGTATATAAATTGATTTGTTCTTCCATTGTATACACATACTAGTTTCTATTTGTTTTGCATATATACATACTTTTCGATTTTCAATTTTTTTCTTCATATATACACTTTTTGGTTATACCTTTCTTTCTTATATATATATATATATATATATATATATATATATATATATATATATATATATATATATATATATATATATATATATATATCACTACAAGAAATTATTAAATTTGCGACACAAAAACCGCGACAGTTCTATAATAACTGTCCTTAATTGTAGATTGCGCACTTTTTGCTATTTTTTTTATAACTGTCACAATATTATAGTAATAAAGAAAAGAAAGAAGTGCCAAATTGTATATAGAAAACATAGGATAATTTATATTTATTTATTTATTTATTACTTTTATCTATAACATTTGTCTCTTTTACCAACTCAACCATACACCATGTTTCATAGAACTCACAAAAACCTAGTCTCCTTTCAACCTCCGGCTCTCTTACCGTCCACCACCTCCGGCTCTCTTACCTTCAACCACCTCTAGTTGTTTTCGCCCCATAACTTTCTGAATCCACATACTCAATCATCTCTTCCAGATCTAGAAAAATCTTACTTCATGTGATGCGGAAAAAGGGGACTCTTTCCCCTATGTTGACTAATGCCTCTTTCCCCTGGACTATAGACGTTTCAACCGAACATCTACCGTCTAACTACAAAGCTGAATTAGGGTTTTCAATCCCATATTTCTTTCTATTTTCTCTTAACAGGAAAAAGTTATATTGAGTTTTTGTAGTGTGTTTTTTATTAGGGTTCGTTTTAATCATCAATTTGGGGTTAATTTTGATCTGTACTTAAGGCATTTCATGTTTGTACATAGAAGAAGATGGAAATAGTACCAGGACCACTTTTATGGGAGATTGTGAAGAGGAACGTCTCTTTCTTGGTTAAAGAGTTTGGTAATAACCCTCAGAGAGTTCAATTTAGTAGAGAGCTAAACAATCTCTACAACCTCAACTCCTTCATGTACTCTGGTTTGTAATAAAACATATATCTTGTTTTATCATTATGTTCCCTTCTTTGATTGTTTTATTTGATTATGTTTTCAAATATGTAGGTTAGAGGTAGTGATAAAAATGTTCTTTTGAAATTGTAAACTTTTTTTTAATTGGTACCTTGTTTTATCTAAATGTTTTATTTAAAATCTAGTGAAGTTGACTTTTTCATACTTTGGCAAGAAACAGTGTTGCAGTTGATGAAAAATGCCGTAAAATCTAATGATAATGTTTGGTATATTGAACCTAGTGAGTTTAAAGGCAAGGAATTGGTCAGATTATATTACAATGGAAGCAGTCCTCTTCAACATGCTAAGGAAATATGGATTAATGGTGGGCATAACAATTGGAAGGGTGGAGTATCAATTGTTGAAAGGCTCTTCAAATCTGTCTTGAAAGGTGGTGCTTGGTGGCATGCCGACGGTATGCTTTTTTACACAGCTATTCCTAATCTTTGAGTTTATTTCATTTCCTCAAAATTAATCTTTTAATAGATGTAGTAAGTGTCTGAATAGATATAATCAGTACCATGATATAACTTGCATAATATACATCAAAAAATAAGGATTGAAGTCAATTGATTCTATATATTTACCATGTATATCTTTTATTTAAACATTAAAAGGTTATAGATTTCAGAGACGGGGATATCTGTTTTAAATCCATCATCATATTTAATAGTTGGGAGGAATTTTGAACTTCAAAAGTTACAAAACCACAAATAAATTCTTATTTCATAGGCGACCAATAAGTTTTCCCCAGCAATGTAGCAATTCTACAGTCATCCCTGCTAAGATGCTAACACCAAGAACATCTGATTTGGAAATTCCTGCAATTTTAAAATTTGAACCCTACTAGAAGAATACTAGTACAACCAAACCCAACAATCACTTTTGTTTGGTATGTACAATAACAGGTTAAGATTGCGGGTTTTTATTTGTAAAGAAAAGAAACTCCTACTTCAAGGCTCAAAGGGCAGGGTAGTTCTCAGTTAAATTGATTGTGCGTTCAAATACAAGAGTTTCGTACAAGACACCTTTCACATAAAGGTTGCATTCTCAAACAACAAGCAGGCGTCGAAGATGTCTTTCAAATCAGAAGTCAATGATGGTTCACTGTAATCATTAAGCCAGGCATCCACAACCTTTCAACTCTTCCAAATTAAATGGATAAATGTTGTACAAGTTGTTCCCAAAGTGATAAACAAAGAAGGATCGTCAAGAAATCCTTACTCAAAGAATGAGCCGAGTCCCTTTCGAGGCAAAAGCTAAGAAAGATGGGAAGCTCATAACCTTATCTTATACAAAGAGAAATGAGAACAAGCTTGTATGACAACCAAAAGTCATAAGGAAGCAGTGACCGCCATCTCAAGAGTCCCTCGATTTCTGAACCATCACCATTATCATCAGTACAATTCCTAACCTATGGGAACCTGAGTGCATAGTCTGAATTAACTGAGCATAGGACTGAAGATCATCACGAAGATTGGGTGGGTACAAATAAACTTTGAGCCTTTATCCTTTGTTTCTTAAATCGTGAACCAGGCCACGTTACAACCCTCAAAAGACCTAATTGAAGCAAGGTTATTTTGAAAGCACTAAAAGTCGCAAAATAAAAGACTAATTAACTTTATACATAACATGTTTCCACCTGTGCATGATAATAGATTGAAAAATCAAAGGGATGTTGTTGTCGAGTTTGGTTTCGTATGCACAATTTTCTGGATGAATAGTTGATGCCAAGTGATGCTGCTATTAACCGTGGCAGGCAAGCGTCCGATTGTCTTCTTTAAAGATTCCTTTGACTCTTTATTAATCTCAACGCATTTGATGAATCTGCCCTTTCTTGTGGCAGCTAATGATAACCCAATGACACCAGCTCCAGCATACAAATCAGTAACAGATGATTCATATGGAACATATTTGTGTAACTTATGCAGCAAGGAGTCAAAGCTCGTGTATTTGCCTTTGTGCAGCAGGAAAAGATGTGTTGTGTGTTGTCATAGCCATCTGAACACATCGCAATCCACCCGCGCCTACATATCATCTCTCCTCCATTCCCATGGCTTCTCCACCTCATCACTCTACTATGGTACTAACTTTAACCGCTTTCTTTTCCTCTCTTCATACTTATTATTATATATCTTGTCTGCTTTTTCTGAATCTTAATTGTTTTTTCAGAATAATAAAACATGGATGCAAATAATTCTCCTCTCATTTCAAATTGTTGGAGTTGTTTATGGTCAACTAAGCACTGCCCCCTTATATGTTTTTAGTACAATGCGTTCTGAAGATCTTGATTCTGAGGAAGTTGTTTATGAACTCTTCTCCTTCATTTTTTGGACTCTCACTACTATTTATTTCATCAAATATGTCCTCATAGTCCTCAAAGTTAATGATAATCGAGAGGGTACATAATCTATTTCATTCTTTTCCTTTACTATTTTCCTTATATTTTGATCGACTCAACCTTTAATTAATAATATTTTTGCAGGTGGTACTTTTGCTTTATACTCACTTTTTGTGTAGAAATGTGAAAGTTGGTATACTCCCTTGTGATAGAACTGCTGTTGCGGTGAGAATCAGATATCAAGCTATTAGTTAACTTGAATCACAAAACATGAAGTTCACCACCGAGCTTTGATTTATCCAAAGGAAAGGGTAAAGACCGAAAAACCCTAAGTGCGCTATGTAGGAACACAGCTAGAGATCTAAGGTTCGGGGGTTGGTTATACCTAGGGAAGATGTTAGCATCCTAAGTATCTGTAGTACTCTACAGGAACCTCTTATTAGTATTTATGTTATTCTAAAGTTTGCTTGCTAAGGGAAATGTGCTAAGGTAAAGGCCTAGGGATATATACACTAAGTATGCTCGCTAAGACATCGTATCTCGTGCCTACGTATCTGGGCTAAAAAGAATCAGAGTATTCGTAGTTCCCCATACTACGGGGTAAGTAGGGATAACAAAGAAAAGGTGGAAAAAATAAAAAGGTAGCTCTCTAGGATCTCGCAATCCTATGCCTACGTATTCTCAAGATGAACTTGAGAAATCAGAGCGTCCGTAGTTCCCCACAACGGGGGTGAAGAACTCTTGACTGTGGTCAAGGTTCTAAGGGAAAGTAGGGTCTGACAGCAAGACACCTACGCGGAGTGCGGCGACTCCTAAGGCCATGGTTAGGTAAAACAGGGACTGATGATGGCTACCTAGGCCAAGAGAGGGTAATGAGCTATCTATGACTTTGAGGTCAATAGAGAGACTTTCCTTTGGAAGGAGGGGAAAGCAACTTCTTGTAAACAAGAGTTGAAGGGGGATTGAATTTAAGTTGTAAACAATCAAGAGAAAATAGCATCAATTAAGTATGAACATCAAGAAATGACTATATGGAGTGTCATGAAAAATTGGGCAAAGTAGCACTCTCAAAGTCAAGTTTCAAAGTAACGCATCAAAGGCATCGAGCTTTAGAATCAAGGGTAAGACAATGCACTCAAACCCTAATAAAAGACCTTATTCAAGGTTAAAATCAAACTCAAGGCAAACTCTCAAAGTGTCTTAAAACACTATAGCAAACTATCTCAAAAGGTAGTGAGAAAAAGTCTTTTCAAAAGAGTTCCAAAATTAGACACAAAATACGCCCTTAATTTCAAAAAATTAAAATAGATATTAAAATAATGTGAAAATAAAAAATAAAAAGTTTACAAAATTAATTTAAACATAAAACGTAAATATGAATTTTTTTGGGCATTTTGTATAATAGAAACAAATTTTAAATAAATGAAATTGAAATAAAAAAGAAAATAAAACATTTGAAACAAGTTAAAGCAAGGGGGTGCATTAGTAAAAGCAAACTGAACTGGGTTAAGTTTTCTACTCGCATGGGCCTGTGATCAGGGGGTGCTAATAGCAGTTCAGGCCCACATTAGGAAACCAAAGAAAAAGAGAAAAAACAATACAAGGGCATCTAGGGCGAGGGGGATTCGTACCCCAGACCCCAAGGTTACAAAGGCGCATGACTTACCACTAGGGTGGCTATACATCCAATGTATATACCCACCCGATAAACATATAAGCCGTGGGTCTTTCAAGATGGCCAGTTAAAATTCATATGAAAATGTAACGAGGAAATGCTAGCAAAAATGTATCAACCGGTCACATGCTTTTAAACACTAAAAGACAAAACACACGGTCTAGCCAATCACTCATTGCCACGACTCCCTCGTCTCATGCAAACATGCAAGCTAGACTTAAACATATCGTGAACATGATACAATGGCCATGGTGGATCTCTTGCTTTGCTCAAACAGTTTCACCATCAAATCTTGACCAAACTTAGTGAAATAAAACATCAAAATATAGTGCTCAGAGGGTAGAATAACATTAAGCCCTCATAAACTCAAGATAACAACGACAACTTGGTGGGGGTGGACATGAAAGTCATGTCTCTAAACTGAGATGAAATCAACACTCTGCTAATGTACCCAAACAAAAACTTCTGCTGCTATGTGAACACAACAATCATATTCATTCAAACTTGTACATAGCAACATGAGAATGGAGACAACCAAAGTTATGACAACATACACTGGCCACTGACATGCTCTTTATGAGATATAAACCAAACATACCATTATCCTCTCTCGTGCTATCATCTTGCTAAACAACTCAACCAAAGTCTATGAAACAACACCTCACAGTGTAACATTCACAACATAGGAAAACCTTAGAACCTAAACAACTCATCATGATGATCTCATCAAGAACAAACAAGGTGGAATTAAAGTGTTCAGAACTGGGACCAAACTTCATAATACATTATCATGCCAAAACCAGTTCATAAGAGCATTTACATTGTTAACTTAAGCTAGCATAAATGCAAACACATGACCTGAACACAGTAAAGGGATCATCAAAACTTGTATATGAGCATGGAGTTATGAGTTCAGAGGAAAGGAGAATGAGGATTACCTAGTGGAGAGGGTCCACTGCCTCTTCAAAAGTATGAGTTTTGGAGAATTCAAAGTGATCGAGCTTCCTCTTCCTCAAAGCTAACAGCTGCTGCAAAGCTATCCTCTCATTCTTCTTACTTGCCAAGAAAGTTCACAGAGCTTGCTTAGAGCTGGGACTCGTGTGTATTCTGGTATTATCGATATTGTTGGTCTTGTTCTGATGCTTCGTTGTGTTTAAGTTACACAAAGAGAGCAGGTTTCTGGTGTTTTGTAAAGGAGAGAAAAGGTTTATGGTGTTTTGAAAAAGAGAAGGAATAAGAGAGGGCGTTATGGTTTCTGTTCAGATTCTTGGTGCTTTAACAAGGAGAAAAATTCTCCTTTTATAGGAGAGGCAGTTGGATCAATGGCATGGAAACTCATTAGATATTGGCTTGGTACAAGAGAGAAATATTACAAGCCTGATACTACACGCATGCCCGCCTTTTATCATCAATCTCGAGCCAAGTGGTGGTGTAGTTGTTTGTTTGTCAGCAGAAAAAAAAACTGAAGCAAGGACCAAGTAAAAGTTCCCTGAAGCATTACACGGGGGTCTCTTGTTTTGACTTTTGTATGTTCAATTACAAGTACAAAAGTTGTTGTACTTGAAAGCTTCTTTTGCATGGTTTGTGGAAAAGTGGCACGTTGGAAATTAATGAAAAGTCAGCAACATGTACTTGGCATATCCTTGGTTTAGATTTTAGTCAAGTTGCAAGGCATAGTGTGCTGTGAAAAGTTGATGGAAAAGGGACAGTAGGGTGGCTTGTGATTGTAGAATCCTTTAAAAGTTGGCATGTAGCAAGATGTATCGATTGTTACCCTTTCTTTTGCATTTGGTAAAGTTTATTTTTTTAAAAAGATTAACTAAATTAAATTAGACAAAAATGAAAAAAATAAAAAACATAATTAAACTTAAAATGAAAGTAGAATTAAACTAATTTAATAAAACTAAATTAAGCCTAAACTAAAAATAAAATAATCTAAATTAAAAATATATACTAAATTAAAAGTATAAACTAAAAAGTTATAAATTGAAATAAAAATCTAAATGACATGGAATGATAAAAATTGGATAAAAAAGTATGGTTGATGATCAACGAAAATGTTTAACTAAAATACAAAAATTGTTAACCTAGAATGACATGCAAAAGATCAAAGAATCTAAGGGTAAATCTGGGTTCGATCCCCAGTGAAGTCGTCATTTCTATTGCGGTGAGAATCAGATAACAAGCTATTAATTAACTTAAATCACACATCTTTGAAATTCACCACCGAGCTTTGATTTATCCAAAGGAAAAAGGTAAAGATCGAAAAACCCTAAGTGCGCTATGTTGGAACACAGCTAGAGATCTAAGGTTCGGGGGTTGGTTATACCTAGGAAAGGTGTTAGCATCCTAAGTATCTGTAGTACTCTACAAGAACCTCTTGTTAGTATTTGTGTTATGATAAAGTTGCCTGCTAAGGAAAAAGTGCTAAGGTAAAGACCTAAAGGTATATACACTAAGTATGCTCGCCAAGACATCGCATCTCGTGCCTACGTATCCTGACGGAAATGGAATCAGAGCATTCGTAGTTCTCCTTAATACGAGGTAAAAGGGTGAAAAATAGAAAGATGGAAAAAGGAAAGGTGGAAAAAGAAAAAGGTAGCTCGCTAGGATCTCGCAATCCTATGCCTACGTATTCTCAAGATGAACTTGAGAAATCAGAGCGTCCGTAGTTCCCCTCAATGGGGGTGAGGAACTCTTGACTGTGGTCAAGATTCCAAGGGAAAATAGGGTCTGACAGCAAGACACCTACATGGAGTGTCGCGACTCCTAATGCTAGGTTAGAAAGGGAATGATTTGTACATGGGAAAGTAAGGTCTGATAGCAAGACACCTACGTGGAGTGCGGTGACTCCAAGCCTAAGTTTAGGTAAAATGGGAAAGGATGGCTACCTATGACTATGAGGTCAAGGGTTGAAGATGGCTACGAGGCCAAGAGAGGGTAATGAGCTATCTATGACTTTGAGGTCAATAGAGAGACTTTCCTTTGGAAGGAGGGGAGGACAACCTCTTGTAAACAAGAGTTGAAGGGGGATTAAATGAACAACACGAGTTCAAGGATTAAGGGGATAAACAATAATTAAGCATAATCAATCTCAAAAGTATGATTCAAACATCTATGTATGGCAATAAATAGTGAGATAATTCACAACAAGCATAAATAAATGAGCACACATAAATATGATAGAGATAGCATTTTCAAGTTTGAAATCCAAGACAAAATATCCAAGGTAAGAGACTAAGGCAAAAGATACAAACAAAACCTTAATAGAATAACCTTATCCAAGGTCAAGGAACCTTTCTCAAACAAACCTCTCATACCATAGAACAAGCCAAAGAAAACTCTCCCAAAGCTCTCAAGAAACAAAAGACTTTTTCAAATAAAGTTCAAAAATTAAAGGAAAAGTTTGCTCATGTTTTTTGTATTTTTAGAAATTACTATGAAAGTGAAATAAAAACTATGGAAAATTAGATTAAGTATTTAGGAATGTTTATGAAAATTTTTTTTTTTGAGTTTTTATGTGAAAGAAAATATTTTAAGTAAATAAAATAAATAAAAAATGAAGTGAAACAAGGCAGGGGGTGCATTGGCAAATTAGGCATGAACTAGGCTGTAGTTATTGTACGCATGGGCCTAACAGAGGGGGTGCGATTGGCCAACCATACAAGGCCTAAGTCCAAATGATTGTGGAAGCAGAAAAAGAAAAGCTAAAAGGGTGTCTGGGGCGAGGGGGATTCGAACCCCAGACCCCTTCGTTACAGCGCGCTCTTCATACCACTGGGGTGGTTATACACCCAATGTATAAGCCAACCCCATAAATACTTAAACCAATCATCCAAATAAAATGCTAGCTTAAAAAAAGACATGAAAAATGTTACATTTTATGCGCTGAACACACTCATCAACCGGTCACGAAAGTTTAAGCTGCTAGGCGACAAAAAAACTCATAAGCCTCTCACCTACTGCCACGCACCATCTCTCTCATGCAGAAACAACCCATGCACGAGTCCTAATCGTGAACCAGGCAACCACCATGGCTAACTCTCCACTTTGCTCAAACATTTCCGACTCTGTTTTCAACCAAAACTTATGAAACAAAGTCTCAGCATGTAGTACCCAGAACCTAGAATAAATCTAGACCTCAGATATCCTAGAATGGTAATCTAACCAGGGAGAAAAACAAACATGGACAGGGAACACCTAAACTGGAACAAAACTTTCAGCATGCTAATATTTCCACACAAGCTCAAACAGATATTCACAATATCAATCCAAACCAAACACATATATAATACATGAGCAATGATAACAGTTTTAAGATCATTTAATCTGAGCATGTGAACATGAAATCATGGAAATGGTGAAGGGAAGGACTCGCCAAGTGGAGAAGGTCCACTGCCTCTTCACTTGGAAGCTCGAGGATATACTAGTGGAGCTCTCCTTCCTTTCCAAAAATGCCAGCAACTAGTGAACTGCTCTTCCCTTTATCTTGCACAACCTCACAAATTCTCTACTGTTTGGTGTAGTATGTCGTGGATGATGAATGTTCTGATGTTGTTTTATAAAGGAGAAAGTATTGTGATTTTCTGGAATGAAGGTTGTTCTGAGGTGTGTAGTTGTGTGGTGTGGTATTCTCATGAGCTCTTTTCTTTAGGACAGTGTGTTCTTGTTCTGATACTTGGTGTCTAACAAAAGAAAATGGAGCCCTTTTTATAGGCAAAGCATATTAGATAAAAGCCTTAAAACTCAGTGGACCTTTATTTTGTCTTGCAAAGAAAGTGGTTGGGTAAGTACTGCACGCACGGATTTCTTGTTGATCAACCTTGAGCCAAGTGCAAGATGGATGGCTGCTTGTTTTGATACTCTTGTCAGCAGGAAAAAGATGGCTGAGGAGCAAGGAATTATGATGTACCACGCCTTGCACAATGGTCTTTTATTATACACTATGGTATTATTTCATGAAAGTACAACTGTTTGTACTTTTGAAATCTCTTTGGCACAACGTTGGTGGTTCATGCGTTGGAAAATGGTGATTAGGGGCTCACCTACTTGTACTTGCTACCAACTTCTGCTCAGATAACTTGCAAGGAGGATAACCACATTGTGGCTTGTGTCACACGGGTCCATTGGTGTGGGAAGAATTAAAAAAACAACAATTTCTAGTTGGCACAAGAGAGCCCTTTATTTAAGAGGCATCATGACATATCTTGACATGGCACACTTTCATGTTGGTAGCAAGATGAAACAAGGTCTAACACTTATAAAAAAAAACGTGACAAAATTGTAGTGTAGCAAAATAATGAAAGTCTGAATTTTTCCAAGTGTAAGACAAAGTGCCAACACACCAACTTTAGTGCATCATAGATCAATAACCATTTCACCAAATTTTGAAGTTTTTGATTCTATGTAAAGAGAGAATTTGATAGATCAATTCTCATGTGGAAAGTGGTTTGAGATAAGGTTTGCAACATTGAGAAAAATCTCCACAAAATCATGTGCATGAGTTGGCAAAAAGGACTTAGAAAATTTTTCTAAGTTATGGATTTTTACAACTTGAAGCACCCAACTTTAAAGGATCATAACTTGAGATTGTTTTATCCAAATGAGGAATTCGGCATATGCTTGGAAAGCTTGAAGAACAAGGAACAACTTTCATGTCCAAAGATTTTTTATTTGAAGCTTGGAACTATGTGAAAAATTGAGTCAAAGTAAGATGAAAACTAGGGTGAAAATGACCAAAATTTCACTAAGTTATAAAGGCATCTTATCTACCAAGTCCCACAACTTAAAATTCAAGCCTCTTTTGAAGAAAGGTCCTCTAATACACTTTGAAGTTCATGGTGAGAGCTTCCATTTGAGCTTTGAGTCACTCAATTAGGATGTGTGGTTTGAAAGTTATGGCTCTTTGAAGTTGGCACAAGGAGTGAACTTTTCCATACTTAGAACATCTTAAGGACTAAACCTTGCCCATTTTGCAAGAAACCTCTCAAAGGTTGACTTCTCATGCCCTAACTCAAGAATAAGGCAGGTATTGACGGAATATGGCTTGAATGTTTCATCTTAGGTCAAAGTATCAAAAGTCAAAGGCTTGATTTGTCTGTCAAAACCCTAATCTTCTTCAAGAATTCCACTGGATAATCTCTGATGATCTTGCCCTCCTTCTTGTGCCAAACCTAACTTTTACACAAAAGGAACAAACTCACATGATATGGTGGTTAGTTAACAATGCATAGATGATTGAAACCTAAATGCAAGTGCAAGATGTTATGACATCTAAGGGGTAAAATTTGGGGTACAACACTTCTTGATTCCAGCCTAGCTACTAGAACCTCCTTGAATCTTTTCACTTTTCAAACCTTCTTCAATTCTTTCACCAACAATTACCATGTCTAAGAATCCTGAAGACACGTTGTTGATAAGCTTTTCATAGTATTGCCCTTGCAAGGTACCCATGAAAAATATCAATCAATTCACGGTCGACCAGCGATGGATACACTCTTGTAGCTAACTTCCTCAGACACTGTGCATACTCTTTATAGGATTTGTTGTCCTTTTGAGCCATACTCTGGAGTTTAGTACGGTTTGGAGCTAGGTCAGTGTTGTATTTGTATTGCTTAACAAAAGCTTCAACCAACTCAGCCCAAGTACACACACCACTGTGTTCCAGTTGTATGTACCATTTTAGCGACGCTCCAGATAGGCTGTCTTGGAAGTAATGGATCATAAACTTTTCATCCCTGGCATAGGTAGCCATCTTTCGACAGTACATCTTTAGATGAATGTTAGGACATCTGAGGCCCTTATATTTTTTGAATTCTGGCACCTTGAACTTAGAGGGGACTACAACATCTGGCACTAGACACATCTCCAAGGCATTCATAGAGGTTGGGTTATGCCTTTCCATGATTCAGAGTTTTCAGCTAAACCACGACACATCTTGATGGCTTCAGAATCTTGAGCAGCATGAGGACTAATAATAGGGACAACCTCATGATAATTTCCCATGTCATACTCATCTTATATCTTCTCTTCAGCCCAAGGAATAGGAATTTGAATAACAGTAGGTTGAGCTTGTGGGATAGCTCCAACAGTAACCCCAGATGTAGGAATTGGTTGGGCAATAACTTATTCAATTGTAGGAGTATAGTCTGGAGGCATACCCTAGATCAAAGGATTTGGAACGGGAACTGAAGGAAATGAGGTAGATCCTTGCACAGGGGCATTGTTCTTTACAGTAGCAGCGGTGTTGTGAAGTTCATCTTCTCTCTTGGCTAGAGCTGTTATTGCCTCGAAAATCTAATTGATCTTGTTTTTAACAGAGTTCATCTCTTCTCTAAAAGCAGCATGTTCTTCTTGAATCTGATCCATCATTCGTCTAGTGTTGGCTCGAGTAACATACTGGTGTCAGGGAATCAACTTGATTAATTGAAGATAGAATAAAGATGAAATGAGTTTCTATTTTTTGAAAGAGATGTAAAATGCACAATTGATACATATGCAAGATGAAATGATATGCATGGATGTAATGCTAAAATGCAAGATCAAGGATCATAGGATCAATAAAGTCCTCGAGGTAAGCCAGAACAGCGTATATATAACAGATATCTCTGATTAAAATGACCCTCTAGGTAGGCTCTAAAATGGGTAAGTGACCGGTATCACCGATCAAAGGAAACTCATGGGTAGGCTCTAAACAAGTAGGTGCTTAGAGTCATGGATCCCTATCAAAGACATTATTGCCATTATGAAGGTTCATAAGACAATAATATCTTTGAAACGATCTCTTCTAGGTGAGGTTTTCATATCTTCCCACGAGGAAGGTACCTCGTAGGCTTCTACTACACAACCATCGACACAAGGTTTCTAAAATAGGGTTCTCAGAGTCACAGTTCGAGATTAAACCCATTACTGTCAACTAGTAATACGTTAAAGGGATCTCATCTGATTGCGGATTTTATATTAACCCAACGAGCCCAGAGGTCTCATAGGTTAACACTACATAACCACCATGGATAAAACAGGTTAAAGGTCCTTAGAGTCAATGATTCAAGCTTGAAAACATTATCGTTGTGATGAAGGTTCATCAAAACAATAACATTTCCAAGAAAATATACTCTAAGCGGGGTTTTCGTATCGTCCTCACGAGGAAGACTCCTCGCAAGTCTCTACCACACAACCACCATCATAAGCTTATATTTCTTCTCAGGCTCGGGTATAAAGACTATCTCACAAAGCCCGTGATCAGAGAACCCAACATCATAATAATAATATAAAAAATATATATAAGCAAATAATAAAATAAACAAATAATAAAATAAACAAGAAGAACACAAACAGACGAAAGAGATGACAACTAAACTAAGTTAACACTCCTCAAAATTATCTGATAGACGCAGAAAAATACAATCCTCTTGATAGACGCAGAAAAAATTATCTGAACAGAGTTGCCACTGAATTTTAATTTATTCCAATGAAGGAATAGGAAAATATCTAGAAAACCTTTTTTAAAAATGGAAAATGGTCATCGCAACCATATCCGGGTTCGGGAGTCGATTACTTGAGGGGAATGTATTAGTACCCCCTCATATTCGTTGTACTCAACGGGAACCACTTAGTCTAATTAGTGACTTTGAGTGTTTAACTTACGCTATTTGTCTTCTTCGAATAATAAAAGAGAAAAGGTTTTAACTAGGGTTTAAGGAAAAATGGTTGATTTTATTATTATGGTGCTCGCCAAGGATTGGGGCCCTTGTGCCTACGTATTCCCTCATGCAATGGGAAAGTTAGAGCAATCGTAGTTCCACACTATGGTTAGTTAATGTGTTTTATAGATGTCAATCGCTCGAACACGAGAAAGAAATCTCGTACCCCAACAATTAAAAGAGAGGAATGAAAGACTCCAAACCCCTCTGTTTCATCTTTAGGGAAATAAAAATTAGATATGATTAGGTATTTTAACGAAATAGTCATTTGAACACGAGAAAAACATCCCGCATCCAAACAATTAAGGAGAAAATTTTGAAGACTCAAAACCTTCCTTTATTTTAATAAAAAGTGTTTTGATTTTGATTATGTATCTTGAATTTGTTTGAGAAAATACTCGATGTATGATCGAGGTTTGAAATTGTGATGGCGATTGCAAAAGGCAACCAATTTATGAGAGAAGAAACCACTTGACGTTGGATTAATGGTTTGTGTTTGGGTTGATGGCGATTGCAAAAGGCAACCGACTTACAGGGTATTTGAAAATGGTCGATGGAGAGGCCAAAGGCACTCAACTTACAAGTTTAGAGAAAATGCCACTTGACATTGGATCAAGGGTTTGAGAAAGAGGTTTGGTCGATTCCTAGTCCCTAAGGGTGGTCCTAGTAAACGAAACTACAACCAAAGAAAATGCGAGAAAGAATCATTACACGTAATGAGAATGAGGGTACATTTTGATGAATGGGGACAAGTGCAAGTAAATAAAAGGTTCTCATTGTAATGAAGCCCAAGAGGAAGCCACGGGACTCGGAAGAAACCAAAATTGAAGGCAACCAAATTTATCTCTAAAGCTAATCACTCTATAAAAAGCCGAGCAAACACTTTATGCGTCCATACGGATTTCGAAAGTTAAATTGGATTTCAACTCCGAATTCGTAACGCAATAATAGATAAAAACAACCAAAATACTCTTCTACCAATATCACAATTTTTTACATCAACTCAAAGTAATTAAAAACTAAAAAGCTAAACAAAACACGCACACGTTATAAACTAAAAGTTATATAATATAAATTGAAACTCACTGTAAGTTATCGAAAAACTAAAAGTTATATAAATTGAAACTAAAAGATATATATATATATATACAAAAAAATTGGCAAGTTATGACGGTTAATTTTGGCAGGTTACAGCGGTTTGAACCGCCACAAATTGCATGTCGCGGTGGTTTTGGTTCTATCGCAAAAATGTGTGTCGCCAGCATGTTCTGCGACGGTTAAAAAAAACCGTCGTTCCAACCGCCTTTAATATTTGCGACAGTTTTGGAACTGCCTTAAAAATAAAATTACAACGGTTTTAACCGTCATTAATTTTACTTGGCCTTTGTAACAACTCGTTATGCATAGGTAAAACCGTAGGAAATTTTAAATTTGCATGTAAATCCATAGAAATTTTTAAATTCGCAGGTAAATCCGCAGCTAATGTACTTCTAAAATTAAACAAAAATTATTTGTTACCCAACAGTATCTTTGAAATTTATTGCATCAAACGAATGATATATTAGAGCAACTTGTATACATAGAAGGATGACATGTTTGGTAATTGCGTACTATAGGAAATAGAAGTGCATTGAAGATAGTAGTAGGTTCACAAAACAAGACATAATCATGATCCTGCAACTTTCCATAGAAATTCTAACAGTATTTACTAGATACATAGTTCATTTATAATCTTATATGCTAAAAACTGATGGTGAGACTTGCTTTTTAACCCGTATTCATTAACAATAACCTTATTATTACTAAAAAAACTATAACTATACTTCTTCCATCCTTTCCCATATTCCCAGTATGCTTCATAGAAACATTTGAGCTCATCCTTACTCCACTGTGGTCCTAACATGTTTGTCAATTTTCTCTTCTGCATGATATTGAAATTATATTAAAAGCCAATGGAAAATGGATATTTTATTTCCCATATTCTGAATACACCAATACAAACAAAAATTCAAATAAGCTAAGAAACTAATTCACCTTCTGAATACCAGGACTAGCCTTGTGCCTGTTCTTGCTAAGAAGTGAAAATATTTATAAAAAAAGTTAATATTAAAAGAGTACCTTCTTTTTTCAAGTACAACAATGCAATCATTGTAAAGCATGGACCATGCAGTATTCAATTTGAGCAGAGTGCTTGTTAACAAAAGGAAAAATGAAGGACACAGGAGCTGGACCTAATCAAGAAATGTTTGTCTAATTTATAATACTAAACCTTAGTAGTTTTCTTACTAATATATTGCAAAACAGAATACTTGTATCAAATTGTTGACAACATTATAGAATATATTGTAATTATTATGATAAGATGATCTCATTTGAATAGAATTCCATTTAAGAAAATAATAAAAGCACTGTGTTTAATACGCATTCCATATTCTGGTATAGTACTAATGGTTAAAAATCTGAGTAAATCAATACTCAGTATGAGATGAACACACAGTTTGGTGGATTCAAAAAAGTGATGTCGAGGCACGTTAATGTGTGTGATGTGACTGACACACTATAGGGCTGCTTGTGTTTATATTTGAATCTAATATGGACGTCTCGTTCATCTTATTCATTCATTCTAATTTTCAACACAAATAAACACTAGGGTTGTTATTGTCCCTCCACTCAATATCCATTCAATTAATATTCCCAAACTAGTACTACTATATGCTAAACTGTTTAATAATCAATTATTGTTGCATATATAACAATAATTAGTATATATCATTTACCTAATATACTGGACCGTATGTCTACAAACGCAACCTGGCCCGCATAGCATATCACAAGAAGTGGATAGATCAAGCAAATAAATGTAATCTACAAACAACAGACAGAAGCATAATGCACAAGTTGTAAGTTGCTAATAATTTTCAATTATAATAAAATATAATAGAATTGCAGAACAAGTTGTGCATTACAATACCTTGATTGATTTCTTGGAAAAGTGGCCTAACCCTGCAAACATTGCCTCTGATCCTGCAACATAGCAGAACAATTTTAAGAATCACTTGGTGATCATTTTTTCTATATAAAAAATTACTAATAGACGAATTCCCACCTATTGCGCATAAAATGGCTCTCCCTAATAACCTCCATCTGCTGACATCAAGATTCCTCATGAATTTGAATAGGTATAATAGGGATATTTTATAGAGAATTTCTACATCCCAGTGGATAATATTATAAACTTACCACACCAACAAACAAAAGCCAAACAACAATAATCAGAGCAAACATGAACCCAATTTTATGTGTACCACATGGCTGCAGCACGAACACACCAATCAATATAACACACGCAGCGGGAACGAGTACATCTACAAATGAATTAAGCCCAAGGTCAACAGGATTATTGCAGGAGATACATAAAATAACTATCAAGCTTTTCATTTACTTAGACTTTATAAGTAAAAAAGAGTATACATTTTTGTAGAGCATTTGAGACAGAATCCCGCGTATGTTGTGATGATGTAACTGATTATAGACAGACAACAAATAAATCAGATAGATAGTTGAAGTATCAAATAAGTGTAGTGTGGGTATAATAAGGCACTTACATAGGTGTGATAATTCTGACAATGATCTCTCAACTCCATATGAAGCTGATAAGACAGAGAGTGCCGTCGTGAGGACCGCGACTCCAATAGTCATACAGGAACCAAAAAGAGCCAAGAACAAAATCAAATAGTGATAGAACTTGTGTTTCTCAATGGCCCTTCTTGTTCTGGAGTCAGAATTGATCTTAGAAGGAGGAGTTGTTGTGTCCTCCAAAAGCATGACCTCATTGGCAGTTGTCATACCCCAAATTTTACCCTTAGATTCTTTGATCTTTTGCATGTCATTCTTGGTCAACAATTTTTGCATTTTAGTTAAACATTTTCGTTGATCATCAACCATACTTTTTTATCCAATTTTTATCATTCCATGTCATTTAGATTTTTATTTCAATTTATAACTTTTTAGTTTATACTTTTAATTTAGTATATATTTTTAATTTAGATTATTTTATTTTTAGTTTAGGCTTAATTTAGTTTTATTAAATTAGTTTAATTCTACTTTCATTTTAAGTTTAAATATGTTTTTTATTTTTTTTCATTTTTGTCTAATTTAATTTGGTTAATCTTTTTAAAAAAAAAAACTTTACCAAATGCAAAAGAAAGGGTAACAATCGGTACATCTTGCTACATGCCAACTTTTAAAGGATTCTACAATCACAAGCCACCCTACTGTCCCTTTTCCATCAACTTTTCACAGCACACTATGCCTTGCAACTTGACCAAAATCTAAACCAAGGATATGCCAAGTACATGTTGCTGACTTTTCATTAATTTCCAACGTGCCACTTTTCCACAAACCATGCAAAAGAAGCTTTCAAGTCCAACAACTTTTGTACTTGCAATTGAACATACAAAAGTCAAAACAAGAGACCCCCGTGTAATGCTTCTGGGCACTTTTACTTGGTCCTTTCTTCAGTTTTTTTTCTGCTGACAAACAAACAACTACACCATCACTTGGATCGAGAATGATGATAAAAGGTGGGCATGCTGTAGTATCAGGCTTGTAATATTTCTCTCTTGTACCAAGCCAATATCCAATGAGTTTCCAAGCCATTGATCCAACTGCCTCTCCTATAAAAGGAAACTTTTTCTCCTTGTTAAAGCACCAAGAATCTGAACAAAAACCATAACGCCCTCTCTTATTCCTTCTCTTTTTCTAAACACCATAAACCTTTTCTCTCCTTTACAAAACACCAGAAACCTGCTCTCTTTGTGTAACTTAAACACAACGAAGCATCAGAACAAGACCAACAATATCGATAAAACTAGAATACACACGAGTCCCAGCTCTAAGCAAGCTCTGTGAACTTTCTTGGCAAGTAAGAAGAAGGAGAGGACAGCTTTGCAGCAGCTGTTAGCTTTGAGGAAGTGGAAGCTCGATCACTTTGAATTCTCCAAAACTCATACCTTTGAAGAGCCAGTGGACCCTCTCCTCTAGGTAATCCTCATTATCCTTTCCTCTGAACTCATAACTCCATGCTCATATACAAGTTTAGATGATCCCTTTACTGAGTTCAGGTCATGTGTTTGCATTTATGCTAGCTTAAGTTAATAATGTAAATGCTCTTATGAACTGGTTTTGGCATGATAATGTATTGTGAAGTTTGGTCCCAGTTCTGAACACTTTAATTCCACCTTGTTTGTTCTTGACGAGATCATCATGATGAGTTGTTTAGGTTCTAAGGTTTTCCTATGTTGTGAATGTTACACTGTGAGGTGTTGTTTCCTAGACTTTGGTTGAGTTGTTTAGCAAGATGATAGCACGAGAGAGGATAATCGTATGTTTGGTTTGCATCTCATAAAGAGCATGTCAGTGGCGAGTGTATGTTGTCATAACTTTGGTTGTCTCCATTCTCATGCTGCTATGTACAATTTTGAATGAATATGATTGTTGTGTTCACATAGCAGCAGGAGTTTTTGTTTGGGTATATTACCCCCTCGCCCCAGATGCCCTTGTATTGTTTTTTCTCTTTTCCTTTGGTTTCCTAATGTGGGCCTGAACTGCTATTAGCACCCCCTGATCACAGGCCCATGCGAGTAGAAAACTTAACCCATTTCAGTTTGCTTTTACTAATGCACCCCCTTGCTTTAACTTGTTTCAAATGTTTTATATTCTTTTTTATTTCAATTTCATTTATTTAAAATTAGTTTCTATTACACAAAATGCCCAAAAAAATTCATATTTATGTTTTATGTTTAAATTAATTTTGTAAAGTTTTTATTTTTTATTTTCACATTATTTTAATATCTATTTTAATTTTGTGAAATTAAGGGCATATTTTGTGTCTAATTTTGGAACTCTTTTGAAAAGACTTTTTCTCACTACCTTTTGAGATAGTTTGCTATAGTGTTTTAAGACACTTTGAGAGTTTGCCTTGAGTTTGATTTTAACCTTGAATAAGGTCTTTTATTAGGGTTTGAGTGCATTGTCTTACCCTCGATTCTAAAGCTCGATGCCTTTGATGCGTTACTTTGAAACTTGACTTTGAAAGTGCTACTTTGCCCAATTTTTCATGACACTCCATATAGTAATTTCTTGATGTTCATACTTAATTGATGTTATTTTCTCTTAATTGTTTACAACTTAAATTCAACCCCCATTCAACTCTTGTTTACAAGAAGTTGCTTTCCCCTCCTTCCAAAGGAAAGTCTCTCTATTGACCTCAAAATCATAGATAGCTAATTACCCTCTCTTGGCCTAGGTAGCCATCATCAGTCCCTGTTTTACCTAACCATGGCCTTAGGAGTCGCTGCACTCCACGTAGGTGTCTTGCTGTCAGACCCTACTTTCCCTTGGAACCTTGACCACAGTCAAGAGTTCTTCACCCCCGTTGTGGGGAACTACGGACGCTCTGATTTCTCAAGTTCATCTTGAGAATACGTAGGCATAGGATTGCGAGATCCTAGAGAGCTACCTTTTTATTTTTTCCACCTTTTCTTTGTTATCCCTACTTACCCCGTAGTATGGGGAACTACGAATACTCTGATTCTTTTTAGCCCAGATACGTAGGCACGAGATACGATGTCTTAGCGAGCATACTTAGTGTATATATCCCTAGGCCTTTACCTTAGCATATTTCCCTTAGCAAGCAAACTTTAGAATAACATAAATACTAATAAGAGGTTCCTGTAGAGTACTACAGATACTTAGGATGCTAACATCTTCCCTAGGTATAACCAACCCCCGAACCTTAGATCTCTAGCTGTGTTCCTACATAGCGCACTTAGGGTTTTTCGGTCTTTACCCTTTCCTTTGGATAAATCAAAGCTCGGTGGTGAACTTCATGTTTTGTGATTCAAGTTAACTAATAGCTTGATATCCGATTCTCACCGCAACAGAAATGGAGACTTCACTGGGGACATCCCCCTAAGAGGGTTAAGCCCACCTTGTTTGCATTTGTGTTAGTTATATGTTTGCTTGCTTGTATACTTGTACATATTCATATCTATATATATACCTGTTGTGCTTGGGTTTTTCTGTGTGCAGGGTGGTTACTTGGAGTGGTGAGATAAGTCCTAACTCGGACTTGAGCATACACTTATGATAGGATTATGGTGTAATCAATAGTTGGTTGTTGGGAGTAATCCTAACAATTTTTGGCATATGATGACCACGCTTAGTTAAGGCCCTTTGGGATTGTTGATGTCTGATGTGAGTAGTCGCATTGATGTCACTCTTCCCTATTTGAGAGCCCGTGATTCGTAGGACCGTAGTTACCTTCACCCCACTTAGCCTTTTTAGGACGTAGTGCGATGGCTATGAGGAAGTAGTCCCAAATGGTCGATACGCGATACTACACTCAGATGAGTTTATCTTGAGAATATTATTAACCCGCATGAGTAGTTACGTAGGCCGATAATATCTAAAAGATTTACATTGACTCTGAGAACTTTTTAGAACCCTGTTCTATGGATACAAGAACCCTAGTACACACCCTATGGTTGGTTCCTTACCCAGAATCAATGTTGTTATCTCGAACCTTTGATCCTGCTATGTCTGTTTTGCATCCTGTTTACATTGCATTGCATATCATTTGCATCTTTGCATGATTCATTGCATGTGTCTATCTGTCCAGTTGCTCATCTTCAGCTGTCTCTATCTTCCAAAGTTTATCCGTGAGTCGTCAAGCTAATTCCTCGACACCGATACCAGACTAGAGCTAACTACAGACGCAAGATGTCAGAGCAAGAGGCACACAATGCTGAGGTCCGAATGGAGATCGATGACCTTAAGTCGAGCATGACTAAACTAACTGAGATGCTTCAAGTTTTGATTGATAGAGAAGAGCCTCCCCAAAGAACTATCATCCAGGAAGTTTCGAGTGCCGAATCTTCACCGGTTCAAATGCCACCTTCAACTTGGCCCGAGTTTGGTTTGCCACACAACTATTCTCCACCTCTTGCATCTACTGCTATGATTGGTCAGACTGCCAGACCAGTGTTTCAAGCTCCTGTTTTTGCCGAGCCTCAACCTATAGTTCAGACTACTCGAGCTCCCTTTGAGAACCCCCTCTATGAGTACAATGCTGCCAGTGCTCAGGGTGAAGAGCCTGAAGACTTTGTTGAACCTGAAGTTGTCTAAGAGCAGTTTCAGATCATAGACAAAGGACTTAAAGTCGTGGAGGGTACCGACTTCTTCAATGTGGATGCAGACAACATGTGCTTAGTGTCTGACCTTGTTATGCCTGCTAAGTTCAAAGTTCCAGAATTTGTGAAGTATAAGGGCCACTCTTGCCCAAGAGCTCATTTGGTCATGTATCTTCGTAAGATGACTGGTTATACCATAAACGAGAAGCTGCTTATTCACTATTTTCAAGACAGCTTGAGTGGAGTTTCACTTAAATGGTATATGGGTCTCGAGCAAAACTCCATTCACTGTTTCCAAGATCTCACAAATGCCTTCATGAAGCAGTATAAGTATAACCTTGACATGGCTCCTGATCGCCGCCAGCTGCAAAATATGACTCAACATGAGAAGGAATATTTTAAGGAGTATGCTCAGCGCTGGAGAGAATTGGCTTCCCAAGTTGAACCTCCTTTGGCTGAGAAGGAATTAACTGGAATGTTCATGGAAACCCTGTCCCCATTCTATTGGGAGAAGATGATAGGAAGTGTTTCCTCCAACTTCACCGATTTGGTTACTATTGGTCAAAGGCTCGAGGAATGACTCAAGAATGGAAAGGTGTCCAAGGCTACTGAATCTTCCAATGCTGTGAAGAAATCCTATGGGAACTTTCAGAAGATGAAGGAAGAACAGACTAATGCTGTTATAATTGATACAAGAAGGCCTCGTCCTCAACCTCAGTATGCCATTCACCTTGTTGTTGCTGTTGTTACTCCCATGGTTACTGCTCCACAACCAGCTCAAGCTCCCTAACGTCCGGCTGTAGGACAGAATCAGTACCGTAATAGGAATTAATTTGATCTTATTCCAATGAAGTACACTGAGTTATATCCTGGTCTGGTTTAGCAAGGTTTGATTACCACAAGGACTTTACCCCTTCCAAATCCTCTTCCAGCTGGATTCAGATCTGATCTCCACTGTGCATTCCATGAAGGTGCCGCAGGCCACGGCTTGGAAAATTGCTATGCACTAAAGGCTAGAGTGCGTGATTTGATTAAGACTGGAATTCTTAACTTTCGTGACAATCCCAATGTCCAGAACAACCCTCTACCAGGGCACACCAAGTGAAGCTTCAGTCGACTTCGGCTCAGCTACTTCTTAAAGACAAGACAGCTCATCCTTGTGTTTGATTAGTCACTAGGCCTTGTTTCTTGTTGTTTGCATATTCCTTATTTTGTAATGGTTGTTTGCCTTCAAATTATGTTTGTACTTTCGCAATTAATGAAATGAGCATTATAACTTTTGATTCAATTCATTTGTGTTTGCTATTTACATCTCTATGCTTTCTTTTTCAATAAATACTTTAGTTATTTTCCACTTTCCTTTTGATTATACAACGATTGGAGGGAGGATGATGAAAACTTCATACCCAAATTGCTGTTAGTATGCTTTCAAATAAACTTTGATGACGATGTAAGGCATTGTTTCAATTCCCAAACACTGGAGACATAAGGAAGATAATCCCTCATAAACCTCTTTGAGCCTTGAAGTAGGAGTTTCTTTTCTTTACAAATAAAAAACCCGCAATCTTAACCTAGGGCAGGGTAGTTCTCAGTTAACTTGAGTGTGCATTCAAATACAAGACACCTTTCAACAAAAAGTTGCACTCACAAGTTTTCCTTCGCACACAGCAAGCAAGTGTCGAAGATATCTTTCAAGTCAAACGCCAATGATGGTTCTCCGTAATCAATAAGTTAGGATGTCGTAAACTCTCAAATCTTCAAAATTAAATGAATAAATGTAGTCCAAGTTGTTCCCGAAGTGATAAATGAAGAAGGGTCGTCAAGGAATCCTTACTTAAAGAATGAGACGAGTCCCTTTCAAGGCAAAAGCTAAGAAATATAGGAAGCTCATAACCTTACCTCATGCAAAGAACAAGCTTGTATGACAACCAAAAGTTGTAAGGAAGCAGTGACTGCCATCTCAAGTCCATTAAATTTTGAACCATCATCATTACTATCATCAGTGCAATTCCTAATCTATGGGAGCCTGACTGCATAAGATGAGTTAACTGAGCATAGGACTGGAGAACATCACGAAGATTGGGTTGGCACAAATAAACTTTGAGCTTTTATCCTTTGTTTCTTAAACCGTGAACCAGACCACATTATAACCCTCAAAAGACCTAATTGAAGCAAGGTTATTTAAAAAGCATACTACAGCAAGGTTGCGTAAACTGACTCCCAAAGATCTTTGCAGATCATTTGTCTTTGGCATCATACCTTTTGCTTAAACTTTTCATTTTGGTGTCTTGAACCGCCATGTTCAGACTAGTGACTCATATACTTTGCCTCTTTCAAAAATGATTGATTTCAAAAGTTGCATGAACTCTGCATTTACTATGTTTGTATGAACATTTTTGTTTGCAAACGGGCTTTCCTCTTAAGGAATTTTCAAACAGTTAAGAAACTTGGTCAGTGATCCAATCAGGGGCAAGTTCCTTCCAAATCCTGTTGAAGATGTCAGTTCAAGATTTGTTTTTCAGGGGCAAGTCCTTCTCAGAACTTGTTTATATAGAGGATTTTTCAAGACTCAAACTGGGGCAAGCCTTCCATCTACACAGTAAAACAGTCATTTCTAGCATCAATCTAACTGAAACAATTATCAGCGCATCTACAAGAGTCAGCTAGTTTGGGGGTAATTTACTTGGAGAATCCCCATACAACTTTCCATCCTTCCCCCAAGGATCATCAACTTGATACAATTCATCAATGTGGCAGAAATGTGCTCAACAATAGCATCTCTAGTCCCCAGACAGAGTGACAGTGATCTCCGTGTTAAGGAATCAGTCTTCTAGTCCTGTCTTCTCCCAAGATTCGAGCCATGTCGTCGATCTCAGCATCCGCATTTGCATTTGATCATATATCATCTGCATGATTCATATACATATGCATATCATGAGTGTTTCATCCTCATTTGCATTTCGCCTGAGGTCGTGTCATTATCCACGTCTTACCTTGTGGTCAAAGTCCAACTTACTCGGCGCCTACCAAAATGTTACTTGCCATTTCATTCAGTGTCATTCCTGAATGTTGTCGTTCCTTATGCATCTAGTCCTGTTGTTAGATGTTTATATTCTTTCATTCCAGTGCTATTCCTGGATCTTTACATTCTTTCACTCCAGTGCCATTTCTGGATATCTTATTTCTCTTGTTTCTTCCAGTGTTATTCCTGGAAGTTTTGCCTCTCTTTGGTAATCCCCGACAAGTTTTCTTGGATATCTTTCAGTATCGTTCTTGAAAGTCTTATCTGTTCATTCAGTGCCATTCTTGGATGATTTTTCTTCTTTGCATTCAGTGTCATTCCTGGATGTCTTTCTCACTATCGTTTGATGCCATTCTCGAATATAACGATTTACCCTTACTTTCAGTGTCATTCCTGAAAGTTCACAGTCATTCAATGTTGTCTTGGATATTGTGATTCCTTTTACCCAATGCTTTCTTGGATCTATACCTTTCTCACTCTCATCTAAAGTCGTTATTAGATATTGTAAGTTGTACCTTTCATTCAAAGCTATTATTGGATGTCTGGTGCCTTTGTGTCTGATGCCTTCTCGGATTACATTATTTTATCTCATTTGCGTCTGATGCCTTCTCATATATTATGAGTCATACCTTACATCCAAAGCCATTATTGGAAGTCTGGTTTCTCTGCATTCAATGTCGTTCTTGAATGTAGTCTTTGTTCACATTTATCTAAAGCCATTATTAGATATTGTGATTTTACCTTTCATTCAAAGCCATTATTGGATGTCTGGTTTCTTTACCATCTGATGCTTTTTCGGACGTGTCTCTCTTTCTGATGTTCTTCCAGATCGAGTCTTTGTTCACTTTCATCTAATGCTTTCTCAGATATCGTGATTTGTACCTTTAATTCAAGGCCATTATTGGATGACTGGTGTCTTTGTATCCAATGCTTTCTTGGATTCCCCCTTTTATCTCATTCTCATCTAAAGCCATTATTAGATATTGTGAGTTGTACCTTTCATTCAAAGCCATTATTGGATGACTGGTTTCTTTAACCATCTGATGCTTTTCCAGATGTGTCTCTCTTTCTGATGTTTTTCCAGATTGAGTCTTTTGTTCTGATGTTCTTCCAGAACTTATCTGATGTTTTTCCAGATATTTTGCTTTGTTATTCTGATGCTTTTCCGGAACGACATTGCTTTTACCATCTGATGCTCTTCCGGATGTGTCTCTCTTTCTGATGTTTTTCCAGATTGAGTTTTTTGTTCTGATGTTCTTCCAGAACTTATCTGATGTTTTTCCAGATATTTCACTTTGTTATTCTGATGCTTTTCTGGAACGACATTGCTTTTACCATCTGATGCTCTTCCGGATGTGTCTCTCTTTCTGATGTTTTTCTAGATTGAGTCTTTTGTTCTGATGTTTTTCCAGATTGAGTCTTTTGTTCTGATGTTCTTCCAGAACTTATCTGATATTTTTCCAGATATTTCGCTTTGTTATTCTGATGCTTTTCTGGAACGAAATTGCTTTTACCATCTGATGCTCTTTCGGGTGTGTCTCTCTTTCTGATGTTTTTCCAGATTGAGTCTTTTGTTCTGATGTTCTTCCAGAACTTATCTGATGTTTTTCCAGATATTTCGCCTTGTTATTCTGATGCTTTTC
This sequence comes from Lathyrus tuberosus, assembly GCA_022829125.1. Classification (NCBI taxonomy): domain Eukaryota; kingdom Viridiplantae; phylum Streptophyta; class Magnoliopsida; order Fabales; family Fabaceae; genus Lathyrus; species Lathyrus tuberosus. Next base: position 626,322 of record JALAZF010000108.1, on the reverse strand, counting down.
CGGAATGACATTGCTTTTACCATCTGATGCTCTTCCGGATGTGTCTCTCTTTCTGATGTTTTTCCAGATTGAGTCTCTTGTTCTGATGTTCTTCCATAACTTATCTGATGTTTTTCCAGATATTTCGCTTTGTTATTCTGATGCTTTTCCGGAACGACATTGCTTTTACCATCTGATGCTCTTCCTGATGTGTCTCTCTTTCTGATGTTTTTCCAGATTGAGTCTTTTGTTCTGATGTTCTTCCAGAACTTATCTGATGTTTTTCCAGATATTTCGCTTTGTTATGCTAATGCTTTTCTGGAACGACATTACTTTTACCATCTAATGCTCTTCCAGATGTATCTCTCTTTCTGATGTTCTTCCAGATTGAGTCTTGTTATCTGATTCCCCAGTGGAGTCCGTCTTTCCAGTGCTACTTCCATTGAGGATCTTGTGTCATCTTTCCTTTTTAAAAGTGTCAGCCGGTCATGCTTGAACCAGTTGCTCCATCACTTTAGACTTCCCAGTTCATTTCAGTTCCCCGGTGTGGCTGTCATCCCTAGTAAGTGATTGCTCATTGTGTGGACTTTTTCTTGTCTACTTCGTCTGCATTTTGGCATTTACCTTTCCATCATTATCATCATACTAGAAATTCATGGCATGTCTGCATTTGCATGTCTGTTAGCTGTCCTTAGCATCTGCATTCCATCTAAGGGAAAAAAATTCGGTTATCTATATTTAAATGCCCTTCACCGTGATTTCACGAGAATTATCATCACTAAAGCCATCTGGTAAAGCTATTTAAATAGGGGCAACTGTTGTACCCCAAATTTTACCCCTTAGATGTCATAACATCTTGCACTTGCATTTAGGTTTCAATCATCTATGCATTGTTAACTAACCACCATATCTTGTGAGTTTGTTCCTTTTGTGTAAAAGTTAGGTTTGGCACAAGAAGGAGGGCAAGATCATCAGAGATTATCCAGTGGAATTCTTGAAGAAGATTAGGGTTTTGACAGATAAATCAAGCCTTTGACTTTTGATACTTTGACCTAAGATGAAACATTCAAGCCATATTCCGTCAATACCTGCCTTATTCTTGAGTTAGAGCATGAGAAGTCAACCTTTGAGAGGTTTCTTGGCTTTTCTTTTTCTGCTTCTACAATCATTTGGACTTAGGCCTTGTATGGTTGGCCAATCGCACCCCCTCTGTTAAGCCCATGCGTACAATAACTACAGCCTAGTTCATGCCTAATTTGCCAATGCACCCCCCTGCCTTGTTTCACTTCATTTATTTTATTTTATTTACTTAAAATATTTTCTTTCACATAAAAACTCCAAAAAAAAAAAATCATAAACATTCCTAAATACTTAATCTAATTTTCCATAGTTTTTATTTCACTTTCATAGTAATTTCTAAAAATACAAAAAACATGAGCAAACTTTTCCTTTAATTTTTGAACTTTATTTGAAAAAGTCTTTTGTTTCTTGAGAGCTTTGGGAGAGTTTTCTTTGGCTTGTTCTATGGTATGAGAGGTTTGTTTGAGAAAGGTTCCTTGACCTTGGATAAGGTTATTCTATTAAGGTTTTGTTTGTATCTTTTGGCTTAGTCTCTTACCTTGGATATTTTGTCTTGGATTTCAAACTTGAAAATGCTATCTCTATCATATTTATGTGTGCTCATTTATTTATGCTTGTTGTGAATTATCTCACTATCTATTGCCATACGTAGATGTTTGAATCATACTTTTGAGATTGATTATGCTTAATTGTTGTTTATCCCCTTAATCCTTGAACTCGTGTTGTTCATTTAATCCCCCTTCAACTCTTGTTTACAAGAGGTTGTCCTCCCCTCCTTCCAAAGGAAAGTCTCTCTATTGACCTCAAAGTCATAGATAGCTCATTACCCTCTCTTGGCCTCGTAGCCATCTTCAACCCTTGACCTCATAGTCATAGGTGGCCATCCTTTCCCATTTTACCTAAACTTAGGCTTGGAGTCACCACACTCCACATAGGTGTCTTGCTGTCAGACCCTACTTTCCCGTGTACAAATCATTCCCTTTCTAACCTAGCCTTAGGAGTCGCCACACTTCATGTAGGTGTCTTGCTGTCAGACCTTATTTTCCCTTGGAATCTTGACCACAGTCAAGAGTTCCTCACCCCCATTGAGGGGAACTACAAAAGCTCTGATTTCTCAAGTTCATCTTGAGAATACGTAGGCATAGGATTGTGAGATCCTAGCGAGCTACCTTTTTTTCTTTTTCCACCTTTCCTTTTTCCATCTTTCTATTTTTCACCCTTTTACCTCGTATTGAGGGGAACTACGAATGATCTGATTCCATTCCCGTCAGGATACGTAGGCACGAGATGCGATGTCTTGGCGAGCATACTTAGTGTATATACCCTTAGGACTTTACCTTAGCACTTTTTCCTTAGCAAGTAACTTTATCATAACACAAATACTAACAAGAGGTTCCTGTAGAGTACTACAGATACTTAGGATGCTAACACCTTCCCTAGGTATAACCAACCCCCGAACCTTAGATCTCTAGCTGTGTTCCAACATAGCGCACTTAGGGTTTTTCGATCTTTACCCTTTTCCTTTGGATAAATCAAAGCTCGGTGGTGAATTTCAAAGATGTGTGATTCAAGTTAATCAATAGCTTGTTATCCGATTCTCACCGCAGCAAGAAGCCTTTCAATGGGTATAAGAAAAAAAAAAGAGGGTGAAACAAATGTTGTCTTTTCCCATGGGGGAAATCACATCAGAGGGCGCCTACTCCAATACCCTACTTACAGTACCCATATGTTGCAGATGTACAATATGCTCCGGTGCCTTATCAGCAAATTGCTCCGACTCCAATTCCTACTCAGATACCTCAACAATAAAATCCCTATCATCAAGTTGTTGTCACTGCACCTATTCCATACCACCATTCGGCTTGCCAACAACAACAGCCATATCAACAACAAGGGTATCAACAACAGCACCAGAATCAACAACAACATGCTCCACAACAGCATCAGCCTAACCAACAAAGGGTGTGGAGGCTAGAGAGATACTTTGATCCTCTGCCTGTACCATATCGCCTAATCCTCCCTTATCTGCTAAAGGATGGATCAGTTACGTTGAGAGATCTAGCATCTTGAACTGTTATCCCTCCAGGATATGATGCCAACACTCATTGTGAGTATCATAAGGGTGCCCCGGGGCACACAATTGAGAATTGCAAAGCTTTGAAGCACAAAGTTCAAGACTTGATTGACTCGAAGGAGCTCACCTTCACATCAAACAATCCAAATGTTGCAACAAACCCCATGCCACCGCATGGTTGATGTTAGTAAGTGCTATTGAAGGGGTTATCAGAGACAAGCATAATGGTCTCCAACTTTGAAGAAGCTAAGTGGCAAGTCATTCAGGAAGAGTTCAAGTCCTCAAATAAAGGCAGTCATTATGCCATGTTTCCATTTTTGCATTCTTGTATTTTGTTCTTGTTTGTCTAAGTACTGTTTGCTTTAAACATTTTTATTTGTATTTGGTTTTATTAATGAGATGATTATACATGTTTTGAATTTATCTTTTCGTATTCACCCATCTTTTTTCATATTATCAGAAAAATACACAAAAAATATATCCTCCCACTTCATTTTCTTTATCAAACTATTATTTTAGCAAAGATTAGAGGAAGGATGATGAAAATGAAATACCCATAACTGTTGTGGTATGCTTTCGGATAAGATCTTGCTGATAATGTACATGCATTGTTTCTAATCCCCAAATACTAGAGAGATAAAGAGTTAGTCCCTAGCTAACCACTTCGAGCCTAGAAGTAGAAGTTTCTTTTAGATCTATAAAACCTTACGCTTAACCTAAGGCAGGGTAGTGTTCAATTAATCTAATCGCACATTTGAATTACAAGATGAATACATCCCATCTAAGGATCAACCACCTAATATTTGTTCTTGAATGACCAATAACTTGACAGTCACAATCCTTCAGCAAAATAAAATTGAAAATCAAAAAACGAAAAAGCCCGCTAGGTCGAACACCCAAAGAGGAGACTTAGGCAAAAATTAGGGTAATCCCCATGGACTAAGCTCCAAGAAGCAGTCCGGGAAAAATTTAGGCATCAAAAGAAAAATCAAAGAGTTCGTGTAAATCCTCAGCAAAAAATAGAATAAGATTCAATGACCACCATAACCAAAATCAAAATGGTTACTAACATCCAAAAAACAAAATAAGGTGACTGCCATTTCAAGAGAATCTTGAATCATCACTTTCACTCTTGCACCGTCAAATCCCTTTTGGAAGACGAATATGTGTAGAATTAACTGAACGTAGAACTGGAGATCATCACGAAGAAGAGGTGGGTACAAATCAAATTTTGAGCCTTATATCCTTTGTTTCAGGAACCATGAACCAGACCACGTTACGACCCTCAAAAGACCTAATTGAGGCAAGATTTATTCTGAAAGCATACTACAGCAAGGTTGCGTAAACTGACTTCTAGATATTTGCTAATCCTGTATTTTGTTGTCATATTCTCGATGTATCTTTCATGCACTGGCTTAATCAGTACTGCATTTAGACTAACGGTCCATTCGCCACACACTTCCACATCACTCTAATAAATGATTTTTTTTAAAACTTGCATAAATGTGCATTAAGATTACCATTTTTGAATGAAAAAATTTAATTGCAAACCAGTACTTGGAATCAAGGAGATTCCAACAAGGGGCAATCAAAGAGGAACTGGAACTTTCATTGGTATTGACCCGAAACAAGACTCATACCATATCCAGACACTGGGGCAAATCATGTCATGATAACTCTCAGAGTTCCCCAGTAGAATTCTTTCAGGAACCCAATGGACTGGGGCAAAGCAAGTTGTAAAGAGGAAGATCCTCCCTGTACTTTCAAGATGAACAATCAGATCTTGCCAGGCACTAGTAACCATTGAGTTCAGGGCAAAAGTACAATCTTCAGGTGTTGATTACATAGTTACCCTCAGGCAAAGAAGTTGTGGTTATCAGGAATGAACATGCAACATATCAGCAAGTGATCAAACTTGGGGCTCAAAAGCATTCAGATCTATCTTGTAGTCATGGCATCATCAGATCGAGTACTTGAGAGTCAACCCTAACCTATCTGATCATATGTCTGCATTCACGCATCATATGCATCATATGCATCATAAGCATCATTTCTTACATGACCAAAATTCATATACATCCCCAGCATTTGCATCCCTATTTCCATTGTATTTCCATCCAATGTGGATTGCCCTTTTCAAAATTAAACATGCATACATGGATAAGTCAGGATCCTAGATCAATCATGAGATTCTAGGTCGATCCTTAACTAAGCCAATGGGTTTTTCCCGTGGAGTTATTCTCTTCAACCTTTTGTTGATGTGGTGGTTATCTTCCGACCTTTCATTAGTGTTTCTCTAATCAGAGTTCATACCAGGTGTTGTTCAATGGGCGTTCCCCATGGAGTTTCTCTCTTCAACCCTTTGTTGATAAGATCTCTATTCTCAAATCAGTCAGTGGTATTTCTTTGAATGATTCCTACCTTACTTATTTGGCGCTCCCTAGTGAGCTGATTCCTTTCAACCTTTTGTTGACAAGGATGGTTTTCCTTGATGAACTTCAACCTTTTGTTGATCTCCCCAAGCCAGTCTTACTGCCATCCTTTTGGTGATAGAAAGATTTGTGGTTTTGATTTCACCTTCATCCTTTTGGTGATAGTGATCATTAAAGTATGTGTTTGTTATCATCCTTTTGGTGATACCAAGTTTTGTTCGACCTTACTTTCATCCTTTTGGTGAGGACAGTCATGGAAATTATGTGTTCACTATCATTCTTTTGGTAATAAAAAGCTTTGTTGTTTGTATTTTATATTCATTATTTTGGTGGTGGTGATCATTGAAATTGAGAATTTACTATCATCCTTTTGGTGATATCAAATGGTGTTTTACCTTCATCCTTTTGGTGTTGGGAATTTACTATCATCCTTTTGGTGATAGCGAATTGTGTTATTACCTTCATCCTTTTGATGTCGGTGATCTTTAGAGTTCGAGAATTTACTATCATCCTTTTGGTGATAGAAAATTGTGTCATTACCTTCATCCTTTTGGTGTCGGTGATCTTTGAAGATTAGGAACTTACTATCATCCTTTTGCTGATAGCGAGTTGTATGTGTTCACTATCATCCTTTTGGTGATAGAACTGTCATTCTTTTAGTATCGATGATCTTTGCATTTATGATTTCACCATTGTCCTATTGGCAATGACGATCTTTGCAAGATGTGTGTTTACTATCATCCTTTTGATAACAAATTATGTTGATCTTACCGTCATCCTTTTGGTGTCATCGATTAGCGAGTCTTTGGTTTGTGTATCATCCTTTTGGTGGATGGCAACCTCTAATACCAGTGTGTTCTTACTATCATCCTTTTGATTATAGCAAGTTTTTTACCTCACTTTCATCCTTTTGGTGAAGGGTCATTGAGTTATGCGCTCACTATCACCCTTTTGGTGATAGTCAGCTTTGTGTGTGTGATCTTACCATCATCCTTTTGGTGTCAGCAATCTTTGCAGTTATGATCTCACCATTGTCCTTTTGTCAATGGCGATCTTTGCAGTTATGATCTCACCATTGTCCTTTTGCCAATGGCGATCTTTGCAAATTAGGGCCTTACTCTCATCCTTTTGGTGCTAGCAAGTGTCATTGTGATCGAACCATCATCCTTTTGGTGATGGCGATTTTGGTTGATGCCTAATCATCATCTTTTTGGTGATGACAGTCGTTAAGGTTTAATTTGCCCATCATCCTTTTGGTGTTGGCAATTTTTGAAGGCATTGTGAGCTTACTATCATCCTTTTGGTAATAACCAGCTTTGTTGATCTTACTGATATCCTTTTTGTGTCGGCAGTCTTTGCAGTTTTGAGTTTACTGTCATCCTTTTGATGTCGTTAAACGTCTATCATTGTCAGTGTCCACTCGAGGGTCGACCTTGATCTGGTTTCTTTTAAAACTCCTCACACTTTTTAATTAGACAAAATTTAGTGTCTTTTAGTATTTAATTATCTTCTACCACGAATGTATGAAGATCGGTGTCATTCATACCTTCTAGTTCAAGTTAATTAAATCGGGGAATCTGTCATACCCCAATTTTGTCTGGGCACTTTACTATTATATGAATTTTAATCATATTTTATTTTGAATAAATAACATACCCCATTTGGTAGTGAAATGAGAATTCAAGGATATTCAAGAATAAGGTCCTAGGTTCAAATCCCATTTTCCTTTTTTTTTTTGCTTTCTTTTTCTCTAATTTTAACCTTTTATTATTATTTTAGTTATTAATATTACGTTTTTAAATTTTATTTTAGATATTACTATTACTTACTTTATTATTTAGTTTTTTCTTTTTCTGCAAAATAAAGGTATATCTAAGTTTCCAAAACACTCACAAGACAAAATCATTAAGTTTTCAAAACACTTCATGACAAGATCATCCAAAATTGAAAGAGGAATAAAGCTTGGTGGACAAAGTACACAATGTCAGTAAATAGTTTTGTCCAATTCATTTTGTGGCATAATCTTGAGGCTATAAGAAGGAAAAGCCAAGAAAGATCAAAGGGGAAAAAAAGAAAAGGAAAAGAGGAGTGACGAGTCCACTCTTGAAACATACAGGGTTTGTTGTTCTCACATGTCATTTCTTTCATACAATCACATGCTATTTCGATTATTATATGCATATAAATTGATTTGTTCTTCCATGGTATACACATACTTCTAGTTTCTGTTTGTTTTGCATATATACATGCTTTCTGATTTTCAATTTTTTTCATATATACACTTTCTGGTTATACCTTTCTTTCTTTTGTATATATATATAGTTATGTTTTACTATAGTTTTACGTATGCTTTTGATTTGTTTTCATTTATATATTTATATTTATACTATTGTTTTTTTTTCTTTTTGTTGAGTTACATATATATACATCTTATGTCCTTGGTTTTGTATGTATGAATATATTGTTTGTTTGTTGTTTTTTTTTCGGTTCTACATATACATATTCATTGTTTAAATTATTTATATATATTTATGTTTGTTTTTTGTTATATATACATCTCACTGTTTGTTTTTTTAGTTATACATGTCACTTTTGATAGTTAGTTTTATATGAAAACTTACGGATTGAGTTTTAATGTATATTATATAACTTTTAGTTTTTTTTAATATATATAAGCTTCTGATTGAGTTTCAATATATATATATATATATATATATTAAATAACTTTTAGTTTTTTTTTAACTTACAGTGAGTTTCAATTTATATTATATAACTTTTAGTTTATAATGTGTGCGTGTTGAGTTTAGCTTTTTAATTTTTAATTACTTTGAGTTTATGTAAAAATTGTGATATTGCTAGAATAGTATTTTGGTTGTTTTTGTCTATTATTGCGTTGCGAATTCGGAGTTGAAATCCAATTTAACTTTTGAAATCCGTATGGACGCATAAAGTGTTTGCTCGGCTTCTTATAGAGTGATTAGCTTTAGAGCTAAATTCGGTTGCCTTCGATTTTGATTGCTTCCGAGTCCCGTGGCTTCCTCTTGGGCCTCCTTACAACGAGAACCTTTTATTTACTTGCACTTGTCCTCATTCATCAAAATGTACCCTCATTCCCATGATGTGTAATGATTCTTTCTTGCATTTTCTTTGGTTGTAGTTCTGTTTACTAGGAGCTCCCTTAGGGACTAGGAATTGACCAAACCTCTTTCTTAAACCCTTGATCCAACATCAAGTGGCATTTTCTCTAAACTTGTTAGTCGAGTGCCTTTGGCCTCACCATCGACCATTTTCAAACACCATGTAAGTCAATTGCCTTTTGCAATCGCCATCAACCCAAACGCAAACCCTTGATCCAACGTCAAGTGGTTTCTTCTCTTGTAAGTCGGTTGCCTTTTGCAATCGCCATCACAATTTCAAACCTCGATCATACATCGAGTATTTTCTCAAACAAATTCAAGATAAATAATCAAAATCAAAACACTTTTTATTAAAATAAAGGATGGGTTTTGAGTCTGTAAGTTCTGTGTTTTTTGGATTGACTACCTTTTGGTAAAACAACATACTGTTAGCAAGATGTTAAACCAGATGTTCTGCCATGACAGTCAGACATCATGTTCTGCATGATGTTTGACATGTTCCAGGACATGTTATACCAGAAAGTTAAGGCATGACTATTTTGGTATTTTTAGTGTGGTTTTCGAGTGTGTTCTAATTCACACGCGTGCGTTTTTTATGAGAGTATATTGTGGGATTTTCTGTGATTAAAGATTCTGTTACTTTTCATAAAAAGGATCCTTGAGCCTTTTTAGGAAAATTTGTATTTTGCTCCTATTATTGTGCAGGATGATTTGCAACCAGATAAAACTAATTGTTGCTATTTGTGCGCCTCAAGAAGCCCAAGTCCATTAGGTCTGAAGGCTAGTTAAAGTGAAGACCAAATCCTATTGAAGTAGAGAACACAACGTGAAGATTTGGGAAATAAGTATTAGTCATCTTTTGGTTGGTCTTTAGGGTTTAATGCTTGTTAATTGTATGTCACTCATGTATCTTCTGATGCATTGAGGTTGACTGATTGTTCATTGTTCATTGTCTACTCTAAAGCTTTTAAGCAAGCGTGTATTGTTCTTGATTGAAGCTTTTAAGAAAAATCAAGTATTGTCTTGTAAGTGTGCTACTTCTATTTTTGTGTAATTGTTGAATTGTCACTGGGATTGTGACTGGTTAGGAAGTGAGAGGGGGATCTTATATCTAGAGGGTGTCTAGGTAGAAGTTACATAAGGTATGGATTAGGCGAGAAGTTGTAAACAGGGGAGTTTAGCTTTGAACTAATACTATCATAGTGGATTTCCTTCCTGGCTTGGTAGCCCCCAGACGTAGGTGAGTTGCACCGAACTGGGTTAACAATTCTGGTGTTAATTTTACTTTTCTGTCATTTAGTTTTCTGCATCTTTTACTTGTTTGATCAAGTTGTTGTTGATCCTGATGTTGTAACATCTATCTCAACATTTGGTATCTACGTGCCAAAATTTCAATTGGCATCATAGCAGGTCATACTTTTCTGTTTTTGGGTGAGCTCCAGGGAGTTTGTATTCTGGTACTATGGACAAAGAAGGTGGAGGAAATGTTAACAGGCCTCTAGTCTTGGATGACACAAATTATGACTATTGGAAGGCACGTAAGGTGGCTTTCTTAAAATCTATGGATAACAAAACTTGGAAGGCTATCATCAAGGGTTGGGAAGACCCTGTGGTTAAGGATAAGGATGGAAAAGAAACCTTGAAGCCATAAGAGGATTGGACCAAGGAAGAAGATGAGACAGCTCTTGGTAACTCCAGAGCGTTAAATGCTTCATTCAATGGAGTTCACAAGAACATGTTTAGGTTGACCAACACTTGTACCGTGGCTAAGGATGCTTGGAAAATTCTCAAGACAACTCTTGAAGGAACATCCAAGGTGAATATGTCTAGACTTCAGCTTCTCACTACCAAATTTGAGAATCTGAAGATGAAAGAAGATGAAAGTATTCATGACTTTCACATGAATGTGTTTGAAATAGCTAATGCCTTTAGTGCCTTGGGAGAAAAGATATCAGAGGAGAAGTTGGTGAGAAATATTCTTAGATTTCTTCCTAAGAAATTTGACATGAAGGTCACAGCCATTGAAGAAGCCCAAAACATCAGCAGTATGAGAGTTGATGAGCTAGTGGGATCACTTCAAACTTTTGAATTGACCTTGAATGATAGAATTGAAAAGAAGAACAAAAGCATTGCTTTTGTATCAAATGCTGAAGATAAAGAGGAACAAACTAACCTAGATACTGATGAGAGACTGTCAAATACAATTGTTTTACTTGGGAAGCAGTTCAATAGAATTCTAAAGAGAATGGATAGAAGAGGAAGACCAGGTGTCAAGGATATCACCTCTGACATCAGAAATAACTATGATTCTCAAAAAAATACCATAACTGAAAAAAAGACAGATCAAAGTAAAGGGATTCAGTGTTATGAGTGTGAAAGTTTTGGTCACATTAGGCCAGAATGTCCCAACTATCTCAGGAAGTAGAAAAGAGGTTGATTGTTTTTTGGTCTGATGATGATGAGCCTGAAGATGAACCCAACAACGAGACTACTGAATTTATTACTGCCCTCTCTGGTAGATGGGCTGGTGAAGTATAAGCTTGTGATGAAAACGATCTCTATGAAGATTTGGATGTGGATTTCAAGGAAACCTGCAATAGGTGTGAGGAATATCAAAAGACAGAAGAAAATTAGAGAAAGGCCATAGCTAAATTGGAGAATGAGAAGAAGGAACTCTTAGGTGCTGTCTCTCTTCTTTAAAGCGAGATAACTCTCATAAATTCTAAGCTCAATAATGATATTGATTCCTTAAGAAGGATGAAAATTAGGGCTGATCAAATAGAAGATACAAAAGTCCATAATCATCCTGATAACAGACAGAGAAGAATGTGTGAAGAAAAATACTTTCCTTCTGAAAGAAAGAAGATGACCACAATGTCTAACCACATGTTACAACATTCGGGCAGACATAATGAACCTCCAAAAATTTCCAATCTTGTTGGAGATGTTGATATTGTGGAGAGTATGGTCACATAAAGCCATTCTGTTATAAATTGTATGGAAATCAAATATCCTCAGTGAAGTCCAAGTATAAGCCAGTTGGCAAAAAGAGAAGTGTCGAAGATAGGAGTGTTAACCTAATAGCTCACACATCCTTGAGAGCCTCAAATAGGAAAGATCGTTACTTTGACAATAGATGTTCTAGACATAAGAAAGGGGTTCAGAAGTTATTGATGGATATTAAGTCCTTGCCCATAGGTGCTGTCGGATTTGAAGGAGGTGTTAAAGGATAAATTAGAGGGGTTGGTAAACTGATGGATGTTGGTTCACCTAGGTTGGAAGATGTTCTTCTTGTGAAAGGACTAACTCTTAATCTCATCAGCATTAGTCAGTTGTGTGATCAAGGTTTGTTAGTCATTTTCTCCAAGACAGAATGTCTAGTCAAAGATGAGAAAAATGATGTTTTGATGAAGGGTATAAGGTCTAAAGATGACTGCTATCTTTGGGAACCTCAGATAACTGCTTACTCTTCCACATGTTCAAAAACTCAAGAGGATGAAGTGAAGTTGTGGCACCAAAAACTTGGACATCTTCATCTCAAAAGAGTGAAGGAAATCATATATGTAGGAGCAATTAAAGGAATTCTAGATCTAAAGGTTGAAGAAGGGAAATTTTGTGGTGAGTGTGAAGTTAGGGAGTATATCCTAATGTCACAACCAATTTTGCATCCTCAGACTACTTCAAGAATACTGGAACTTCTCCATATGGCGGTTATGGGACCTATTGAGACTGAAAGTCTAGGTGGAAAAAAATATATGTGTATGTGGTTATGGATGATTTCTCTAGGTTTACATGGGTAAACTTTCTTAAAGAAAAATCAGACATCTTTGAAGTTCTTAAAGTTGTATTTCAAAGTGTTCAGAAGGAGCAAAATAGTATGATTGTCAAGATCAGAAGCTATCATGACATGGAGTTTGAGAATTCAAAATTCACTGAATTCTGTGAGTCTCAAGACATCAGTTATAATTTTTCTTCTCAGCTAGATGGAATTTTTGAACAAAAGACCTTGGATATATAAGAATCAACTAAAGTTATGCTTCATGCTAAGGGCTTGTCATATCATTTTTGGGCTGAAGCTATGAATACAGCTTGCTATATTCATAACAGGGTCACTCTGAGAGAGGTCACTTCAATCACTCTCTATGAGCTATGGAAAGGAAGAAAGTCTACAGTGAAATACTTCCATGTTTTTGGAAGTAAATTCCATGTCCTGACCAACAAAGATCAAAGGGTAAGATGGATCCCAGAAGAGTTGAAGGGATATTTCTGGGTTATTCTTCAAGCAGAAGAGCTTTTAGAATCTTTAACTCCCGAACTGAGATGACAATGGAATTTGTCATTGTGGTGTTTGATGATTCAGAACAGAGGATAGATGTTAAGTACAATGTTGGAACGTCCACTGTGCAGACTAGTCAGATAAAAGAGGAAAGCTGTAATTTCTCTAGCATTATGTCAGGTAACTCTCAAGATATTTCAAATATCTCTGGCAAGGGTGATTCAGGTTAATCCAAGAATCTTGTTGCAAGACACTCTATAGAAAGAAACATTACTAGCTCTACAAAGAAAGGATCAAACTCATGTCTTGTCTACAAGCCTGAATCTAAAAGAAGTCCCATTGTCCAAGAAAAGAAGATCTTGAGCTGGTTCATTGGAACACCGGGTTGTGATATGGAGTTGGAGTACTTCTACAGCAAAAAGGCTATGATGGAAGAATTATGCAAGGTAGAATGTGAGAGTGATATGACAAATAGTATGACTGCCTTGATTAACAAGAAGAAGACATATGTGTCTTGGTGTACTACTGAAGCTGAGTATGATGAATTTAGAAGGGGTTGCCTTCAATCAGGTTGGATAAAACAGATACTGAAGAAACATGATGACAAGGCTGATGTTCTAACATTATGGTGTAAGGATCTGGATGCTATCATATATTTCATCCAATCAGTCTGGAACAAGAATCCTGACAGGTATAATCAGATAATCAGAAAATCAGAAATCGTGATGAAGGAAAGGTAAAGGGTGTTATTTTGAAGTGTGTGGACACTAAGGATCAGCTAACTGTTATGTTTACTAATGTCCCTTATGAAAATGTTGTTGAAAACATAAGCTGTGAAGTGAGAACTGACATTGTTGAGGAGTTGTAACAATTATAAAAATGGAGGAATGCAACACATATTGAATCTTTCCTTTATTTTTTGATGCTCGGGAGGCCTGAGTAAGTGACAGTTGTTAGTAGATGAAGTAAAATATCTTTGCAACATATAAGGACTGTTTTGAAGAAGACATGTGACAGCTTTAAGGAGTGCAAACGGATATTTGATAGAGGCAAGAGTTGGAAGATCATCTAAAAAGGATCTGTTACATTTTTGTGTTTCCATATATACTTATGCTTTATGCATTATGTTTTTGTGCTTCCATATGTGTGTTTCCAATTTTGGTTGTTTACATTTACTTTTTGTTTTCTTTTTGTCAAATTTTGGTTAAAAATGGGGAGTAAAGTGTAGATTTGTTTATTGTTTCTGATGTTAGATCAAATAACATGACTTTATGTCATGTTTGTACTACTGCTTAGGAAGATTAGTTGTCTTTTTTGTTGTTGTAGTGTATGCAACTTTTTAGGGGGAGCATGATAGTCTGTCATGCTTGATGTTGCTGCTGCTACTCTTGTGGAACCATTTGTTGCGTCTGGGAGAACGCGTTATTCTATGCAGTTGGTTGTGGTGTTTAGGGGGAGTGTGCATGTGTTTGATGTTTTTAAAGTGTGTTTCCACTGTATGAACTTGCATGTGAGTTCATGAGTTTTTCTTGTGATTTTGGTTTTCCCCTTTAGGGGGAGTATTGGTTATGTGTGACAGGGGGAATGGTGTACCTGCCTGTTTTGTTTCTGCAAAGTTGCAGTTTGTATAAAGCTTACATGTTCTCATGTATCTTGTGTTGTTTGGTGATGTCAAACCTGATGTCTTGACATTATGCTATCAGGTGTTTCTCTATTGGTATGACAGCATTGGGGTTCTTGAGGTTATTTGTTTCTGCATTGTTTTCGCTGTGTGTGCCTCTAATGTGTCCTAAAGTTGTTTTAGCCAAAATTTTCCAAATGGGAAGATTGTAAGTTCTGTGTTTTATGGATAGGCTACATTTTGGTAAAACAACATGGTGGTAGCAAGATGTTAAACTAGATGTTCTGCCATGACAGTCAGACATCATGTTCTGCATGATGTTGTGACATGTTCCATGACATGTTATACCAGAAAGTTAGGGCATGACTATTTTGGTATTTTTAGTGTGATTTTTTAGTGTGTTCTAATTCACACACGTGAATTTTTCATGGGAATATATTGTGGGATTTTCTGTTTTGACAGATTATGTTACTTTTCATAAAAAAGATCCTTGAGTCTTTTTAGGAAAGTTCGTATTTTGCTCCTATTATTGTGCAGAATGATTTGCAACCAGATAAAACCGATTGCTGCTATTTGTGCACCTCAAGAAGCCCAAGTCCATTAGGTCTGAAGGCTATTTAAAGTGAAGACCAAACCCTATTGAAGTAGAGAACACAACGTGAAGATTTTGGGAAATAAGGATTAGCCGTGTTTTGGTTGGTCTTTAGGGTTTAGTGCTTGTTAATTGTATGTCACTCATGTATCTTCTGATGCATTGAGGTTGACTGATTGTTCATTGTTCATTGACCACTCTAAAGCTTTTAAGCAAGAGTGTATTGTTCTTGATTGAAGGTTTTAAGCAAAATCAAGTATTGTCTTGGAAGTGTGCTACTTTTATTTTTGTGTAATTGTTGAATTGTCACTAGGATTGTGACTGACTAGGATGTGAGAGTGGGATCTCATATCAAGAGGGTGTCTAGGTAGAAGTTGCACAAGGTAGGGATTAGGCGAGAAGTTGTAAACGGGGGAGTTTAGCTTTAAACTAATACTATCATAGTGAATTTCCTTCCTGGCTTGGTAGCCCTCAGACATATGTGAGTTCCATCAAACTGGGTTAACAATTCTGGTGTTAATTTTACTTTTCTCTCATTTAATTTTCTGTATCTTTTACTTGTGTGATCAAGCTATTGTTGATCCTGGTGTTGTGACAATTGTCTCATCATTTGGTATCTGCGTGCCAGAATTTCGGAGTCTTCAAAATTTCTCCTCAATTGTTTAGATGCGAGATGTCTTTCTCGTGTTCAAACGACTATTTCCTTAAAATACCTAATCATAACTAATTTTATTTCCCTAAATATGAAACGCAGGGGTTTAGAGTATTTCATTCCTCTCTTTTAATTGTTGGGGTAGGAGATTTCTTTCTCATGTTCGAGCGATTGACATATATAAAACACACTAACAAACCGTAGTGTCAAACTACGATTGCTCTGACTATTCCATTGCACGAGAGAATACGTAGGCACAAGGGCCCCAATCCTTGGTGAGCACCCTAATAATAAAATCAACCATTTTTCCTTAAACCCTAGTTAAAACCTTTTCTCTTTTATTATTCGAAGAAGACAAATAGCGTAAGTTAAACACTCAAAATCACTAATTAGACTAAGAGGTTCCCGTTGAGTACAACGGATGTGAGGGGGTGCTAATACCTACCTCTCACGTAACCGACTCCCAAACCTGGATATGGTTGCGATGACCATTTTCCATTTTTTAAAAAAAGGTTTTCTCAATATGTTCATATTCCTTCATTGGAATAAATTAAAATTCGGTGGCGACTCTGTTCGGACAATTTTTTCCGCGTCCATCGCGAGGATCATATTTTTTGAGGTAAGACACCCACCTCTCCACTAGATAACTACTTGCCAAAAATATACATCTAGGCATCAAATGCACAAACATTGTCATCTAAGTCATCCATTATGTCCTAATCATCTTACTACTTCATTTCATTAGTTTTCCATTAAGGTTTCCTCACCATTCCTACTCATTTTAATCATGTTTCACACATTCACAATCAATTATTCATGGATAGAAGACATGCATATTAACCAGTATAATCCATATAAAGTGATTCATAGTATGGCTAAACAAACAAGTATAGCATCTCAAACAAATAACAAACCAAATTGTCAAAAACCTGTCAACATCGCATATCGACGGGAAAGCGAGGTCGGTCGCTTTGCGTTCGCACAAGGAACTCAAGGCGAAGGACAGGCAGAAGCAAAACGCCACCATGGTCGCTTAGCAACCACAAGGCAAGATGCTCGCTTTTAGTTCCCGTAAGCTCGCACAGTGACTATAGCAGAAAAGCATGTCGCTATGAGCTCGTGTAAGCTCGCAGTGCGAGCGCGTGACTTCCAGAATCAGACAATAACAAGGGGGATTTCAAACCCCATTCCATAAAGTCCCAAAACTAACTAGTAACCACACCCAAGCAACATTCCAACACATATATGACATGAATAACAACATGTAGAGAACATTCATGGCATTAGAAGCAAAACATATCCAATTCCAATATCACAATTTTCTATTTATCAACCCTAACTTAGAGTATCTACCTAGAACCCACCTCAAGATAAAAATGAAGATTGAAATTCTGGCACGCAGATACCAGATGTCGAGACAGATGTCACATCACTAGGATCAAAACTGCTTGATCATACAAATAAAAATGCAGAAACTTAAATGACAGTAAAGTAAAATAACACCAGTAGTTATTAACCCAGTTCGGTGCAACTCACCTACATCTGGGGGCTACCAAGCTAGGAAGGAAATTCACTATGATAGTATTAGTTCAAAGCTAAACTTCCCCTTTTATAACTTCTCACCTAATCCCTACCTTGTGCAACTTCTACCTAGACACCCTCTAGATATGAAATCCCCCTCTCACTTTCTAATCAGTCACAATCAAAGTGACAATACCTCAAGAAACAAAAAAGAATAACACTCTTCCAACTACAATACTTGGTTTTGCTTAAAATCTTAAACCAAGAACAATACACTCTTACTTAAAAGCTTTAGAGTGGGCAATTAACAATGAACAGTCAGTCTACCTTAATGCATCAAAAGATACATGAGTGACACACAAACAAAAACACACTAAACCCTAAAAAACTACCAAGACACGGCTAATCCTTATGCTTCAATCTTCACGAGATGTACAACTATCAATAGGGTTAGTTTTCTCTTTAAATAGCTTTTTGTCCATTTGGGCTTGGGCTCTTGAAGCACAAAATCAACAGGAATCGGCTTTAAATCGTAAGCATAATCTCATGCACAATAATAGGAACAAAATACAAAGTTTCCTAAAAAGGCTCAAAGATCTTTTTTACTAAAACTAACATAATTTGTCAAAACAGAAATTCCCACAATATCCCTCATTGGATAACACAAACGTGTGAATTAAAACACACTAAAAAATCACACTAAATTCATGCCCTAAATTTCTGGTATAACATGTCCTGGCACATGTCACAACATCATGCTAAACATGATGTCTGACTGTCATGGCAGAACATCTGGTTTAACATCTTGCTACCAGCATGTTGTTTTACCAAAATGTTGCCAATCCAAAAATCATAGAACTTACAATCTCCCCCTTTGACAAATTTTGGCTAAAACAATCTCAACACACATCAGAGGAAAACACAGCGGAATCAAAACAGAAACTCGGATAGCAAGAACCACAAACCCGAACACAATGTTGCCAGAACAATAGAGCACACCTGACAGCACAATGTCAAGACATCTAGTCTGACATCACATATCAAACAGAGAAACACAACACAAGCTACATGAGAACATGTAAGCTTTGTACAAACTGCAACTTTGCAGCTACAGATCAGACAGGTACATAGCTCTCACTGTCATACATAACCAGTACTCTCCCTGAAGGGGAAAACCAAAATCAATAGAAAAATACACATGAACTCTTGCAAGTTCTTATAATAAAACCAAACTTCAAAAACACCTAACACAAGCACACTCCCCCTGAACATCACAACCTACTGCAGAGAAAATGCATTCTCCTAGACCAGACACAGCAACACTCTTATTCATCCTTACAAACATTCAGAGCACCACAAAGATCAGAACAATGAGTCTGGCATCCTGCTCTTGTACACCATCAACAAAGAATCCTTCCTTAAACTACAAGCATGACAGACACTCATGCTCCCCCTAAATAGTTTCATACAGATAAGCAACAACAATGAAAAACTACTTTTCCTAAGCAGTAGTGTGAACATGACATGAAGTCATGTCATTTGATCCAACATTAGAAACAACAAACATACTAACACTTTACTCCCCCATTTTTAGCCAAAAATTGACAAAAAGAAAAAAACAAAGTAAATGTAAACAATCATAAATGGAACCACACATATGGAAGCACACACAAATAATGCATAAAGCATGAACACTTATGGAAAGAAATAGTAACAGATGGAAGCACACATTCATAAAGAAACCACACAAATGGAAGCACAAAAATATCTGAAATGGAAACACAAATTCAAATGAAGATCATTTTCAGGTAATCTTCCACATTTTTCCCCTGTCAAAAATCCTTCTACACTCCTTGAAGTTGTCACATGATTTAGGAGTGTTGATACTGAACTCCCTTGTTACAGCCTTAAGACATGTCTTCTTCAAATCAGTCCTTCTATCTTGCAAAGATCTTTTATTCCATTTACTAACAATCGTCACTTGTTCAAGCCTACCAAGCATCAGAGGATAGAGGAAATATGCAATATGTGTTGCATTCCTCCATTTCTATAATTGCTACAACTCCTCAACAGTGTCATTCCTCACTTCACAGCTTATGTTCTCAAAGACATTTCCATATGAGGCATTAGTAAACATAACAGTTTGCTGATCCTTAGTGTCCACACACTTCAAGATAACAACCTTTCCTTCATCAAGATTCTTGATTGGTTGATTATACTTGTCAGGGTTCTTGTTCCAAACATATTGGATGAAATGTCTGATATCATTCAGATCCTTACAATGTAATGTCAGAACATCAGCCTTGTCATCATGTTTCTTCAACATCTGTTTCATCCACACTACTTGAAATCAACCTCCTGTGATTTCACCATACTCAGCTTCAATAGTATACCAAGAAGCACATGTTTACTTCTTGTTAATCCAGGCAATCAGACTATTTGCTAGAGATAAACCGTCATACATATCACTCACTCATTCTACCTGATATAATTCTTTCACCATAACCTTTGTGTTGTAGGAGTAATGCATATCACAATCCCTTGCTCCAATGATGAAATTCAAGATCTTCTTTTCTTGAATAATAGAACTCATTCTTGGTTCAAGCTTGCAATCAAGACATGAGTTTGATATTTCCTCTGTAAACCCGGTAATGTTTCTTTCAACAGAGTGTCTAGCACTGAGATCCTTGGAGAGATCTAAAGTGACTTGAGAGTTATCCGACACAATGCTAGAGACATTATAGCTTTCCTCTTTTCTTGCCTCACAGGTCTGCACAGAGAATGTTCCAACATTGTTCTCAACATCCATCCCTTGCTCTGTAATTGAATCATTAATCACTATATTGATAGATTCCATTGTCATCCCAGTTATGGAGTTAAAAAATCTATAAGCTTTACCGTTTGAAGAGTACCCTATAAATATCCCTTCATCCCTTATGGGATCCATCTTACCCTTTTGGTCTTTGTTGGTCAGGACATGGCATTTGCTTCCAGAAATATAGAAGTATTTCACTGTAGGTTTCCTTCCTTTCCATAGCTCATAGAGAATGGTTGAAGTAGCAATCATCAAGGTAACTCAATTATGAATATAACATGCAATATTCATTGCTTCAGCCCAAAAATGATATGGAGGTGCTTAGCATGAAGCATTACCCTAGTAGATTCTTGAAGAGTCCTATTCTTTCTCTCAACTATCCCATTCTACTGATGAGTGATGGGAGATGAAAACTCATGATTGATGCCTTCAGAAGAGCAAAAGTCAGCAAACTTGTTGTTTTCAAATTCCTTTCCATGATCACTTCTAATTCTGACAATTTTGCTTTCCTTCTCTCTTCGAAGATTTTGGCATAATCCCTCAAAGACTTCAATGACATCTGATTTTTCTCTGATGAAATGCACCCATATGATTCTTGAGAAATCATCAATAACAACATAAGCATACCTTTATCCACCAAGACTCTCAACTTGCATGAGACCCATTAAATCCATGTGAAGAAGTTCCAACACTCTTGAAGTGGTCAGATGCTGAACCTTGGGATGGTACATCTTGGTTTGCTTTCCAATTTGGCACTCCCCACAAATTTTTCCTTCTTCTATATTGAGCTTGAGAATTCCTCTAATTGCTTCTGCTGATACAATTTTCTTCATTCCTTTTAGATGCAAATGGCCAAGCTTCTGGTGCCATAGTTGAACTTCATCTTCTTTAGATAGTAGACACGTAGGAGAATTCTTTGTGGAATGGGGTGTCCATAAGTAATAGTTGTATTTAGATCTGACTCCTCTCATTAGAACTTCATCCTTCTCATTAGTGACCATACATTCAGACTTAGTAAATTTGACTTTCAATCCTTGATCACACAACTGACTTATGCTTATCAAGTTGGCAGTCAATCCTTTTACAAGCAGCACATTTCCAAGACTAGGAGATCCTGCACCAGCTAGCTTTCCAATTCCTTGAATTTCTCCTTTTGCACCATCCCCAAAAGTGACATAACTAGTTGAGTGTGACGAAATGTTGACCAGGAAGTTCTCTATACCCGTCATGTATCTAGAACACCCACTATCAAAATACCAGTCTTCTTTGGCAGAAACTCTGAGAGAAGTGTGAGCTACAAGATAATTAGCAGCCTTGAGAATCCACTGTTTAGTAGTATCCTGTTTAGGTCTGGGTTGATAAACAGACTTAGGATATCCATATAACTTAAAGCAGAAAGGTTTTATGTGACCAAATCGACCACGATAATGACATCTCCAGCGATGGAATTTTCCTCTAGAATGGTTTCTGCTATGTTGTTGAGACATTTGATTCAGTATCCTTGATTCTGGTTTAGAAGGAATAAAGTTTGTAGTAAGAGCTTTCCCTTTTTAGGTTTGATTATTAAAACCTATTCCATTCATGTCTCCGGCCACTTTTCTAGCCTGAATAATTTCATCTAATATGTCAGTACCACTGTTCAACATTCTAACAGACTTGGTCATGTTGTCAAGTTTTGAAGATAGCAAGGTCACTTCATTTTCCAGCTCAGAGATAATTAACAGGCGCTTTTCTTTTTCACTCTGCAATTTGGATATGATTCTCTTTTGTCTTTCTACCATTTGACAAACTTCTTCACTTTTAATACATAATTCCTTGTATGAAGCATCTAACTCATCATAAAGCACTTCTTCATCACAGGAGTCTTCATCAAAATCACACCTTCCAGCCAAGACATTTACATGCTTGGCATACTCTTTATCAGCCCCACCTTCAGAGTCATCATCAAACCAACATACGGAGATCCCCTTCTTCTGTTCCTTGAGGTATGTAGGGCATTCGGCATTAATGTGACCAAATCCATTACATCCATGACATTGAGTCCCTTTGCCTTAAGTGGATTTTTCTTCAGTTCTTACCTTGTCTATAGTACTAGAATACAAACTCCCTAAAGCTCACCCAAAAACAGAACAGGGTGACCTGCTCTGATGCCAATTGAAATTTTGGTACACAAATACCAGATGTCGAGACAGATGTCACAACACTGGGATCAAAACTGCTTGATCACACAAAAAAAGGGAGAAACTTAAATGATAGAAAAGTGAAATAACACCAGTAGTTGTTAACCCAGTTTGGTGCAACTCACCTACATTTAGGGGCTACCAAGTCAGGAAGGAAATTCATTATGATAGTATTAGTTCAAAGTTAAACTCCTCCGTTTACAACTTCTCTCTTAATCCCTACCTTGTACAACTTCTACCTAGACACCCTCTAGATATGAGACCCCCCTTTCACTTCCTAATTAGTCACAATCCCAGAGACGATACCTTAAGAAACCAAAAAGAAGAAGAACACTCTTCCAACTACAATACTTGGTTTTTCTTAAAAGCTTAAACTAAGAACAATACACTCTTGCTTAAAAGCTTTAGAGTGGACAATTAACAATGAACAACCAGTCTACCTTAATGCATCAGAAGATACATGAGTGACACACAAACAAAAACACACTAAACCCTAAAAAACTACCAAGACATGGCTAATCCTTATGCTTTAATCTTCACGTGATGTACAACTATCAATAGGGTTAGGTTTTCTCTTTAAATAGCCTTCTGTTCACTTGGGCTTGGGCTCTTGAAGCGCAAAATCAGCAGGAATCAGCTTTAAATCATAAGCATAATCTCATGCACAATAATAGGAACAAAATACAAAATTTTCTAAAAATGCTCAAGGATCCTTTTTACGAAAACTAACATAATCTGTCAAAACAGAAATTCCCACAATATCCCTCCTTGGATAACACAAACGTGTGAATTAAAACACACTAAAAAATCACACTAAAAATACCAAGACAGTCATGCCCTAACTTTCTGGTATAACATGTCCTGGCACATGTCATAACATCATGCTAAACATGATGTCTGACTGTCATGGCATAACATCTGGTTTAACATCTTGCTACCAGCATGTTGTTTTACCAAAATGTTGTCAATCCAAAAATCACATAACTTACAAAGATGAAGACGAAGATGATGTGAATGATGAAAATGAGATGATGTTGATGATGAATGATGAAGAACTTACCTTTCTTATTCTCCTAGGTTTTATTCTTCTTTCCCCTTTTCTCCTCTTTCTCTCTATTTCCTTTCTAACTTTCTTTCTATTTCTTTCTGTTACTATTTTTTTCTCTTCTAAGCCTTTTTCCCACAAAGTTGGAATGGAAATGGAAATGAAATGATACACAGAAAATATTATTAAGTTAGTAAGACCAAAATGTCTTGTGTGGTAGAAGAATGAGTATTGATTGGAAAAATGTCCAACATTGATGTTATCAAAATGTCTCAATTGTAACAAGTAATAAAATGCCAGTCTTAAATAATATTAATTAAGTCAATATGAGATCATCATTTACTCTAATGATCCCAACTGATAACTCTCAGAGCACACCAGAACTCAACTGATCTCAACTAATATTATTTAGAGCATTTTAGGAAATACGTATTGGCTAAAGACAATGTTTTGAAAGTGTTGATACATAGTGCTAGTCAAGCCACCCTAGCAAGAACATTTAGTGAAGTATAAAATAGAAAGTCTAGGCACATAGGTCTTAGACATTCTTTCATGAGAAAATTAATTAAGGATGGGATCATTTCACTGACATATATACAAACAGCTATAATTTAGCTAATCTGTTTACTAAGCCACTAGACAGAGACTTATTAAAGACTACCTCGAGAGGTATGAGATTAAAACTCCTTGAATAAGGGTCCCGACAACGGTAGCAACCCAATCTGAAGTTAATAAATCTTAACCTAAGATTCAATAGGTAACAACAAGTCGTTGATTTGGATGTTTGTGCAACATTTTGTTACAATGTTGACTATTACATATTAAGGGTCGAGTTTTTTCAAACTCTTAATGAAGTTCTATATTGAGGATATGTATCTCAAGAAATAAATAAAAAATTAACTTCACCTATATGAATTTCGAGATGGTGTCGTCTCAAAGTGGGAGTCGGAGTTTCTCTAATGAAAAATTCATGAAAATAGGAAAAGCCATGGTCATAAATAGTGTTAGACGAGATATGTAGGCGAAGAAACGTTAAAGAGTGTGTGTAAGGTAACGTCGGTATAATCACACGGGATAACAGTTCAAAGCATTGCTACCTAACATTTTGATTAGACTTTGCGTTATTCTTACTAATGTTAATTTCAAATCGAGAGATACTTAACAAGATTAACATTCTTTGTTTCTCTTTTCTAGAATTTATTTTGTCATTATTAGAACAAGTGGGGTAAGGGTGGCAAAACAGGTCGTAGCCCACCGTGCCGGCCCGCACACTCACCAAAAAATGGCGGGTTGGATTGCAATTTTGGGTCCGCCTACCCGCTCAGTCCACCCCGCCTTAAGCCCGTCAAAAAAAGGGGCGGGTTGGCCCGCCAACCTATTTATCAAGCACTTAAATATTTTTTTTGGTTTGTTGAAGGTTAATACTTGAACTATATTTTTGGAATACTTGTTGATGATTCTATTTTATACATTTATTTGTGAATATATGCAATATTTGTTTAAGTAAAATTTATTAAAAAGGTGCTTTATAAAGAATTGTTCTAAAAAATAAGTGAAAAATCTTAGTGAAATATAAAAATAAGCCTATTAAACTATTAAAAAAATGTAAAATAAATAAATAAATAAATAGGCGGTCAAGCCCGCCAACCCGCCACCTTGGCGGGGCCGAGTTAGATTTTTAAGCCCAATTTCACTTGGCGGACTTGCTCACCTCGCCCCTTTTTTGCCGGGCTTAAGGCGGGACGGACGATCCGTTTTGCCACCCCTAAAGTAGGGGATTGTTGTAATTTATGAACAATAAATGTCCATGGGTATGTTCCAAAATGACAAGAAAAGTGGAAGTGAGTAAATGTCAATAAATGCTTGGGAAATAGTCTCATATAGAATGTGACACTTACATTAAAAGCCTTTATAAAGAGTTATGTACATTAACTCAACAAAAAGACAAAAGAGGATAAAGTGTCACATGGACAAGTGTGGTGGTCTCAAACATTATGTCACTTGTCTCCTCAATACAACCCATCGTCGATGTCATCACCGGCTCTGAGATCGGGTCTGAGGGCGTGGACATAGATCACTAGTGGCGGCTTGTATGCGGCACTTGAGAACTTAGGCATAACACATCAGAGCAATCGGGCTACTCGTGGTGTTATAGGGAGGCACCGGCGGCCGACATATGGTAAATGGTTGGTACTCTTGTCTTGATCGTTGCTTGAGTTTGAATTTTAAAATCGAAAAATATGCAACACTTCCTGAAGTGTTGCAGAATCTAAACCTGCAATTATTGAAAAACGTTGTTGTAGACGAAACAACACAACTATTGGTAAAAGTGTTGCTAAAATATGTTGTTTCATCAAGAGTCGCAACCTTGTGAAACAACACAAACATGACCTATAAATAAGTCATTCTGAATTCAGAAATCACATCACAAAAAACACATATCCTCTTCAGGAAATTCTAGATCTTCTTCCCTACATTCGGGTTTTTATCTGTCTTGTGCAAACTCGAGTATGGAGTGAATTATCTTAGGTATTCATGCATAGAAACTTTAAGACATTTGATAGTGTTTGAAATACTATAAAGAAAATGATTTATTTACGATTTCATCCTGAATTCATTCAATCTAAAAGTTTTATCTAACAAATTTCCTTGTTAGTTTTTTTTTTATAAAAAAGATAATTAAAAAATTTAAAAAGAGTTCACAAAGATCAAAACAAATCTCAAATCTATAAAAAAAATGTTTATGGTTTGTTTGAAGAAAAAAGAGATATGAGAAGTTGAAATGAGAAAGGACGGAGAGAAATGTCTCAACAAATTTTTTTACCCAAATACCCCTATTTTTCAACAAAATTCCCAAAATATCCTAGTTTTCAGAATAATTCCAAAACTACCCCACTTAGGGTTTGGGATTACACAAGAGCGTCATTCCTATTGGCGACCCTTCTTTAGGGCAGCAAGGTTGTCGCTAATTGAACTGGAGACTGCTCATCAAGTCGCCAATTCAATTGGCGACCTAGTGCAAGGGACACAAGGGAGTCGCCAATTGATGTGGAGACTCCCTAGAAACTGAATTTTTTCCCTATAAATAGAGGTGTTCAGCTCAGTTACTTCCACATCTCATCTCACAACTTTGTTCTACTCATAAAATGTATTGTCGTCGATGGGGAAAGTCGTCTTTTCGCGAGAGAAGCCACCGATCGACATGTTGTTTTGGAACATACAAAGTTTAAATCAACTTAAGAGGGAGCTGAATCGGTGGTTAGAGGGAGACATTGGTGAAGGGGAGAAAATCCAAAGTATCGAGAGACTTGATCGGCTGCGTGGATGGATTCGTGTGAAGACTGACAAAGATGCGAGGGAAGTCATGTTTAGACCAAATGAAATTAGTTTGATTGTTGTAATCTGTTAGAAATGTATTAAGTTGTTTATGTTGTTTGTTGTTAACATTGTTGTTTGTTGTTATAGTTATTTGTGTCAGTGGTGTTTGTTGTTAAAATTATTGTAACAAAGACCCATCAATATATGAAAATATTTGGTTACAACAAATGAAAAGATAAGCTAAATTATGATGCAGATGTTCCTCCAACATTGGGATAATTTTTTTTTGTTGTGTCCGGGCTGACGATAGATACTGCATAGTCTTATCATTTTATCAGCAGTATCCATTTCGGTTCTTATACGCTTGCTGTTTGGGCGCCCCTTTTTCTTTCTTCTCATTTCATCGTTGTGCCAAACTATGTCACCTTGGTATGAAGGTCAATAATCCTCCATTGGTAGCACAACGAAGCCTTCGCTGTATACATTCATAACATTAATCACCTTGTAAACATCAGATAGATAGGCATAAGCATCCTGACGAGCATGTGTGCATGCTGCAATGGCATGTGAGCAAGGTACACGGAGGGCCAGGAACTTGCCACAGTCACACCAACATCTGTTTAGCCTGACAGCATACGATAAATTGGGTCTCTCTTTATTATGGTCCATTGTTTCTTGTACACTGAATGTTTGCCTATGTCGGTCAAAGATTGTAACTGCATGTGTGTTGGCTCTGATAGTATCCTCCTTCATCAATTTCACAACGCTCTCACTGTATACTTGACCAGACGCTAACACTGCACTCCATCTTTTGCCTCTTGTTGCGAAAAGTGATGCCAACCTATAATAGGTTGAACTCACCAAAGCAGTGATCGGAAGGTTTCTTATTCCTTTGAATACCCCATTCATGGACTCCGCAAGGTTTGTCTTCATGTGACCCCAACGACAGCCACCATCAAAAGCTCTTGTCCACCTTTCAAGTGGAATGTTATTCAACCAGCTTCCTGCATTTGCATTTGACATCCTTATTTCGTTAAGGTAGTATTGAAATGTTGGTTGAGTTAGAGCATAACCAGCATTCACAACCTGTTTGCGAAGGTGCTTGTCTTTGATTGCACGCATGAAGTTTTGTGAAATATGTCTAATGCAATATACATGAGTAGAAGGAGGATTATGCCACTCGTTATCATGGTTATTGTAGGCACTCTCTATAGCAGCATGCCTGTCTGAAATCAAAAACAGGTTGGCTTGTGGAGCGACATGTGTTCTTAGATTCTTAAGGAAAAAACTCCAAGCAGAAGCGGTCTCACCCTCAACCAAATCAAATGCTATAGGAAATACATTACTGTTGCCGTCTTGTGCAATAGCCATAAGCAAGGTGCCCTTGTATTTTCCGTAGAGCCGTGTTCCATCAATTTGAATAACAGGTTTGCAGAATGCAAAACCTCTTATGCATGGTTGAAACGACCAAAAGAGACGGTGGAAGATGACATTCCCATCAACAATGGTTCCATCTGGCCTACATGCCAGCACTGTCTGCATGATTGCAACAGTTCCCGATGTGTATGTCTTTAGGGCTACCAAAAATCGTGATAATTCCTTGTAAGAATCCTCCAGTTGCCAAAGATCCTTTCAACAGCCTTTGTCCTTGCAATCCAGCCTTTGGTGAAAATGGAAAAAACTTGTGTTTCTATTGACTACGAATCGGACAAAAGCGGTGTTTTGAAAACCAAAACCAGATTTATCGGAGACACATGTCTCTCCGTTGTAATGTGTGTTAACAACGTAACTCTGTGCAGATGACATACTGATAGAAGTTATTTGGGACAGACTAAGTATTTTTTGCTTTGCTTGTTTGATAGGACATGCATGCATGCATGCAAAGACATATAAATAGAAAAATAAATACGTAACTAGTTCGCCATATTAAATGGCGACACATCAATTCAGTCAAAGACAGTGCCACATTAATTGGTGATAGCCTACAAAATTATTAATGAATTTTCCATCTGAAATGGCGACATGGTGCAGTCTTTAATGACTGTGTCGCCAGCATGCTGTGCATGCATGAGGCAGACTCCAGCTAGGGCACATGCTACGCAGCAGATAGGGTCAGTCACCAATAGGGTTGGAGACTTGATGTTAAGGGTATGAAGGCTCGCCATTTCATTTGGCGACTTGGTTCAGGCTGAATGTTTGCAGAGAAGTCATCTGAAGCCCTATATAAGGTAGCATGAGGTTGGCAAAGAAGTCATCTGAAGCAAACTTGTAGCACAGAGACATAATTTATCTAGAGTTTCATAGTAAAACATTTGTATCACATTTAATCATTTGAGATGGATTTGTTGATAATGGGTGAAACGCATAGAGGAACTGTCGCAAATATCGCTGATTATGTAAGCGTTAAATTTTTATGTCTCTATTTTTTTTAGTTTCTTTGTTATTTTTTATTTATTTTGTTAATTCTTTTTTGTCGATTATTTTTTAATCTCTCTAGTTATTTTGTTTCTAAATTAATAATTATGCAGGAAGTTTCTAGATCTCAGTCTTGTTCCCATGAATATGTTGCACCCGACGAACTAATACAACTGTATATTGATTTCGCCGGTTTCGAACATGTAAGTAAAATCATGTCTTATTCAGTTGATGCAAAGTTTATACTAGCTTTGCAAGAAAGATGGCGCCCAAAGACACACACCTTCTTTTTTCCAACCGGTGAATGTACCGTGACCCTAGAGGATGTATACATGTTACTCGGTTTACGTATCAATGGTAAGGCAGTCAATGGACCAACAAACCTTGACCCATCAATTTGTGTGGAACTTTTGGGTGCCGACTTGCTAGAAGAGACCTCGAGAGGCCAAGGTATCTTGTTCTCGCAACTAAAAGCATGGTACGCTGGTTTTATTTTAACTACATAGTCTACAGAAGATATGAAAATACAGAAAACCAGGTGTTACCTTATGCTTTTTATTGGTTTATTTTTATTTCTCGAGAGCACTGTTTCTTCTATGCACATTATGTACTTACCCTTATTAAGAGATCTAAATCAAACAAGACAGTATAGTTGGGGTTCCGCTTGTCTGTCTTATTTGTATAGCACTTTGTGTAAGTGCGCCAAAAAAGGTGCATCTACTTTTTTTGGATGCGCTGTTTTGTTCCAAGTTTGGGGTTGGTCTAGATTGCCATCCCTAGCGCCCGTCAACCACAACGACTTTTCCTTCCTGTATGCACAAAAGTAAGTTAATAACTTAATATATTTTTTTTATCCTTTAAAATTATTATGTCTAACATTTTCAACTTAAACTTCTTTTTTTTTAGATGGTCGACTAAGGGTATGAGTTACAATAGATGTCCGAAACATTGTATCATTCAATACCGCAATCTTTTGGATCACCTAATACCCGCATATGTAAGTTCTCCTAAACATTTTCTCTTCTTTTATATCAGATATTTTACTATCTAATATTTTTCTATTCTTTAGTTCATATGGCGTCCATATCTAGGCATGGAAAACCTACATCAAGTCAGTGAGGAAGATGTTGCCGTTTGGACTGCATGTGTCCCGATCATCAGATTCACAACTGTGGAGATGCACAACAGTTACCGTGTCAAACTGCAATTTGAAATGCATCAAAACATCCCAAATCCGCCTGTTGACATCAATAAATGGCATCTAAAAAGAGTTAATGATCAATGGGACTTTGACGACTAGAAGGATTTTGCAAAAACTGAGCGTTGTAAATGGATGAACTGCAGCCACTATGTCTTACGTGAGCCGGTGATGTCAACCCCGTCTATACCAACAAATAATTATATGGCTTGGTACAGATCGGTTGCAACTGGGTTTGTCTCCGAAGACAGGTATTTATACGACCCACGCCAGACCACCTACACACAAGAAGCCTCAACGTCTAACCCACCTCCAAGGCCATGTTACTTACAACCCCATACCCAACAAAATTATCAACCCATTAACCATCTAAACATGTCATACACCCAACCACAATACTATGAGCGTCCCCTATACCATCTTCAACAAAATGATTACTATCAAGAAACTCAATATGGCTATGCCCCCAACACAGCATCAAAATACAGCCAAAACGAGGGTACATCATACCATAGCCAAATTGGACAAACATCTTTCCATAGCCCTAACGCCCAAACATCATACCCTAGCCAACACGATCAACTATCTCAACAACCTTATGGCTTTCAAACACCACTACCATTTAAACCTTTCACCAACGAATCTTTCGCACCAATGCCCCCCTTCAATCGTCCTGGCCGCACACAAATCATCCCTTCATCACATCCAAACTACCCTGACATGGGTCGCACGCTCAGTTTTAGTCCCCAAGACTTCACGGGTATGCAAGACATCCTAAGGGAACCATCTCGGAATGTTCCTGAGACTTCAACTCCTCAAACACCGGGCGTGAATCAACAACAAGGGGAACGAGGGGGCTGAGTACAACGAGTGCAACAAGTGAGGGTGCCTAGGGGATGTGGAACCGGTGGCCGGTTGGATGCACCCGATCACCAACATTAATTAATGTAATATTTTATTAAATTAATGAAAATTTTATTTCATCGTGCAAAAAAAATTAATGTAATATTTGAACTAATGTAAAATTAATGTAATATTTCACCGTGAAAAAAAAAAATTGCAAAGCACACCCTGTCTCCACATCAATTGGCGACAGGGTTGTGTCCCTTACACTAGGTCGCCAATTGAATTGGCGACTTGATGAGCAGTCTCCAGTTCAATTGGCGACAGCCTTGCTGTCCTAAAAAATGGTCGCCAATAGGAATGACGCCCTTGTGTAAACGCAAACCTTAAGCGGGGTAGTTTGAAAATTATTCTGAAAACTAGAGTATTTTAAGAATTTTGTTGAAAAATAAGGATATTTGGATAAAAAGTTCTGTCTCATCAAAGTTGTTTGTAAGAAGAAATTGGAAAAGGGAGATTAATTTTAACTAGATCTCACAGGGACTTTCTCCAATATATCCCTTGTCAAGGAAGAGGAATGCAACAACAATATATCCCCGCCAAGAAAGAGGAATGCAACGCCATTTTAATATTTTGTAGTATAAAGCTATTTTATATTTGTTTGACCGATAATTACATTTTAGTATTTTTAAAAAAGATTTATTTAAATTAGTTTAATAGTTTAATAAAAAGAGTATTATAATTTAATCATATATCACTAATAATTTAAAAAATTAAGCAACTATAATGATTCAATGTTAAGTAATGAACAATTTAACTAAATGATTAAATTAATAAAATTAACAATAAATTAAAGTATTATATTTTCTATGTTAAAACAATTATTTTAATTTATGAATTAAAATTAAAATAAAAAACTAAAATAATTAATATATGAAATTAAATTAATATAATAATAAACTAAAGATATTGTAATATTTTTTATAAATTAAACACAGTTCTTTCTCTTCTATTTCTCTCTTTCTTTTTTTGTTCCAAACAATAATACAAATTTATTCTATTTCTCATCTCTTTTTCTCTTTTCACACTCTTTCTCAACTTTTTCTCTTTTTTTAATTTTTTCTTATATTCAAGCATACCCTTAAAAAAATCTTTACAAATTACTCATCAAAGATATTCTTACATCAAAAACAGGAATTAAACTCACACCCTCCCGGTACGAGTCAAACTCCTAATCAACTAAGTCAATCTTCCTTGGCAACTACTATTGCTATTTTGTCACTCAAAAACTTGTATTAAATTATTTTTTTTACATTTTAACGTTTATTAAAAACTAGGACTTTTTGGTAAGTTTTGGCCCAAAACTCAATTGACTTGGCAAGACCAAGGTCGACTATATCACTATGGCTATATTTGGATTGACGAAATGCGACGGAATGAAGCATAATGGAATGGAATAATGTTATATTCCACCATTTGGATTGGAAAAAAGTTGATGGAATAGAGCAGAAAATGATGGAATGGAATGCAATTCATCCCATTCAATTACTTCCCCTTATTTTTGCTCCATCTGATCTGATTTGAGCAGAATAACATTTTTTTACTACATTCTATTCTAAAATATCCAAACAATGGAATGAAATATCGATTCCGCTCCGTTCGTATTGAAATATCCAAACAAAGCCTAAGATTTATTTTCCTTGAAACTTTAGGTTACGGACTAATGTGGCAGTCATCGAGTCTCTTGTACCTCAGTGCTTCGGTAAACAAGATGAATTTCTAACGAAAATTACTTACCACATTGGTTTAAACAAAACAGCTGTCACTAGCACTTGGACCTTCGCTTGTTTTTCTGCTGAGTATTGGTAACATAGAACAAAAAACACATATTGATTCTATATCTGTAATTAACCACTTATGACTTAATAACTAGGCAGTCACATTTTACGCATGGCAGCAAAACAATTGCATGTTATCTTTTTATTTATCTTCAATGGATACAGGAGGATGAATAGAGAACTATACAGCATATCAATCCTTAAAATGCAGACAATAAATTGAAAAGGATTTCCGTATATCGGAAACAAGACATCCTCAATAAATTGTGCTATCACCCTAAGATTATTTTTTCCATATAACAATGTACATGTAACCTATGAATTTCTCTCCATACCAGTATTCAGCAAAGCTGCTTTCAATGGAGGCCTATTAATCTTCTCAAGTAATCTACTAAATACTAACTGGACTGGTATGCAAGCGACTGTGGTCGGCCCAGAGATTTCTGGTTTAATTAATCTATCTGTTTGATAACTACTTATATCATGCAATGGATTTCTAAGCCTATGTTCAATAGATAATGAGGACAGAGTTCTAATTTTCTGGTTAGATGAGAAGCTCGATTTCTTTGGTGCCTTTTTATAGAACTTTTTGTTGCCACTCTTCTTTTGGAGGCTTGCCTTATGACTGGAACTTCCGGGGTTTAGTTTTTTATAATCAAAGCTTTGTTCTTGATCTAAGGAGGGAAACTCAACAGCAACTTCAGTACCATTTGATGACAATATGTGTGAGCGAGGAACACGGAAATTTGCTGTTCTCCTTGCAGTGCTCCATCCTTGTCGAAGCACACTGCTTTCCTGAAGACCAATCCTGTCATTACTGAAGTCATCAATTGCAGAAAAAAGGGCATCAGAAGAACCATCCTTAAGGACCTCAACCTGGATCGGGTGCCCTATTATTGCCTTCCCATCTAATTTACTCATGAGAGAAATAATGGGCACAGGCTCTTTCCGGTATCCTGCTTGAACCTTCACATCTATGTTAATCAGCACCGACCTCCTCCTCCCACTGACATGATAGCCATCACTATGAGTTGGAGTAGGAGTAGAACCTTTAGTATCCCAATATTCTTTTGAAGCAAGATGTTCATCCCAGGCCAAGTCATTCCAATTAGCACCATCATGAGTTCTATTTTGAACTTTTGATACAGCTCTCGGAGTGGGAGAGTATTCATCTTCCGATCCTAACATTTGATCGTCGTCATAAAGTGCATCGCTAAAACCATTTTTGTAACAATGCAAACTTGAACCCATTCTTTTGCGACTTAAATTAGGTCTTCCATCTTCAAAATCCACTTCTGCTTCACCTATAATACCTTTTCCGTCAGGGGGACCATAAGACCTCTTTACAAGATTCCGATTATTCCTTTTACCTTTTAATTGCCATTTAGACATGGCTTCATAGCAAGATGTCAGTTCCCGAGGATAGAGGTGAGGCATGTCGCTGGTGACTGCTAATTCATCAAGCTCCTCACTGCTAGTGCTTTCATGTTCTTCAAAATCCTGGCCAGTTTCTGCAGTTACAGTAACATTCAAGAACCATAAGAGATGATGTAAAACAAAGATAAAACATATAGTCCAACAAAATTTTTTTAACCCTTTATCAAGAATGAAGTAGTGACTTTAGAACATAAATCCCTTAGATGCCCACAGAAAAATTAAAAGTGACCCCTAATTATAATTCATGAAAGCTGATTGTAACTAAAACATGCACGATAGCAACAATTAGTTATGTTTCCCCTTTTCTTGAATCTAACACCCTGGGCCTTCACAAATCTAATTGCTCATAAAATAAAATTTCAACTCTCATGATCTTTTTCACAGGTGTTGAATGCTTACGTGGACCAAAATATCAAATGACGCCATAATATTTTATCATATATCATATTTTTATCCGACTCATTAATCTCTAGATCTTTGAATCTTTCTTAATGGTTTCTCTAAGAACAAGCCAAGGTACATAAAAAAGTTAAAGAGAAGTAGATTAACAAAATGAAAGACACTGACAGAATGAAGTACTGGAATCAACAAGTGTTTTCCTTAATCTTGTTATGTTGTAGCAAATTTATAGTGTGCATACTGTTGAGACGAGGATAGCAAATGTATGACAGAAACCTAACCTGTAAACATAGTCATCTTTGCATCCATGTCTGGTTCTGTCTCAGAAGAATCTGAATCAGAAACAGTAGAGTCTGTTTCTGAAGAGCCAAATTCAACATCCATAAAAGTTGACTCAGTCTCTCCAACCAAAGAACTGCGATAAGGAAACTCCCCTCCATGTTTTGGAGATGGCATCTCAGCAAGGTCTGGTCTCTCTTTGTAATCGAGAGAATCACTAGACTCGGCTGGACAATAAAAATACTTGCTCCTCTTTTCTCGGTGTGACATATGCCTAGCTCCTGGAAACAGAATCATGTTCAGATTATACCCTAAACATATTACTGATTTACACCAACTTAAATAGAAATAAAGAATTTTACCATTTGTCTGGAGTGCACTCCGCGTGCAAATACCATCACTTGCAAGAGCCTGAGCACCCTTGTCGACTGAAAGATCCTGAGAAACACGTGGATCCACGGGAGATGAGAGATTCCCTTGCAACGGGGGAATTTTAGATCCAAAACCCTGCAAGCCCCTCGTTCGAGGAGTCACATCGCAGAGATCTACTTCCATATCCCTGGCTACCTCTACCTCAGGAAAACGATTTCCAGCAACTTCATTTTCACAAGACACGTATGATTTCAAATTTAAATGTTTTTCAGCACCATTTCCATTGATTTCCCCAGGCAATGCTGCCATACCCCTTTTAACAGAACTAGACGATTTACAATTGGTTCGATCAGAAGCAATGGCTACTTTTGCCTGCTTTTTCACCAACTGCCTCTCAAGTTCAAGAGCATGAAGAATGGCATCTTCACGGCGGGCATATTTTTCTCTTTTTTTCAAAGGCATCTCATGTGAGGATTCAACTTTTTCAATACAATCATCAAACTCCCCGCATCGGAATGCCTTGACACGTTTGGATTTCTCCAAATTGTACCAATCTCTGCAAAGAACAATAACCCATCAAATAACAGATAAATTAACAATTAAATAAAACACAAATTGTTAACTAAGAATGCTAACACACACATTAGTGATTTGTACATCTCAAATACATAAAGTCATCAGAATAACAACAATGAAACTAATAACGATCCTAACCTCAGATTATAGAATTCTACACGGATTATGGTGGCTAACATAGTTGCAAAGACGCAATTAATCAACGAGTATAATGTAAGAAAAACATGAAAACTGGAGTAGTTAAGTTAACAACTGAAAGGAAAAAGAGAGTTACACGCTAGCATCTTCTCTGCCGAGAAGCTTCACCGGAGTTCCTGAACGAGGAGAAGTGAGATGAGAAGTGGACAGATCATCGGTGCCAAGTATTTGACCCGGCCACCACGACCCGTTTCGCCGGCGAACCCATACGATGGATCCGACGCTGCAGTTCATTATCCGCTTTCACCCTCGTTTTTTAGGAAAGAGAAGAATGAGGGTTGACGGAGGGTGGTTGTGGCTCAGGTTAGCCCACGGCGAAGGACGGAGGATCCGGGAACCGGCGGTTGAATCATGACCCGATTGTTGTAAACTAGGTTAGGGCAAATGTTTTCTCAGATTTGGGGATTTTTTTTATTTTTTTTTGGATTCAATTTTGATCTCTCTTTTACCAATTTTTTTTCTCCTCTTACACCTTGGGGTTGGGTTGAATTGTTGTGAATCTGTCGGTGGTTAAATGTTTATTATTTCTTACAAAATATTATTTATACATGATTATCTATTTATTAGACTTTAATTTTTATTTTATTTTTTATTTTTTGAATGAATAAGGCCTTAGCCCTACTTCATACAGTTTATTTATGCATCAAAATTCCATTTGTATTTTTCAGGAACATTCCACCTGAATTTTCTTGGAAGTAAATAATTATGAAAATAATTTTTTTATACACGTGTAAAAAATTCTTTTTAATAAAACGGGATTTAATGTATGTATAAAAAAATTATTAATTAATTTCTTCATAAAAGTAGCTTTCTCACAATTAAAAAATGTTTACCATAACATAAGTCATACATCTCGATTGTTTTTTCGGCCACAATCTCACATCATCATGAGAAACCTCACATTTGAACAAAGTTTTGGGCTATTTTCAATACATTTTAAGTACAATTTTTGTAATAAGTTTGATCATTTAGATTAATTTAAATAATTTAAGATTGTCTAAAGAAAATACCTCTATCCCTCTTAAAGCCACAAATGCATTGGGATCTAAAAAAAATTAGGTATCAAAGTTGAAAAATTAATTTATTTTATAGGAATGTTTTGCACAACTAAAGAAGTTAAATGCAAATTTTATAATGTTGCACAGAATATGTGGATACTCTAAGTATATAATAGTAAGATGATGTTCAGTGATTCTCATAAAGATTGATCAAGTTGTTGCTTGTTGGCATTGATGGTTTTGTTCAATAGTTGTGATGATTCTAATGATTATAGAGTCTAGGTATATTTGATGATTGTGTCACTCTTAAGATATCTTTTTATTCATCTGTCATGTCAAACGATTCGTAGAATCGGCAGTGGTTTGTCATTCCCTTCTAAGGGAGTTTCTCAAGATATCCTTAGATCTTTGAAGTAAAACACTTTATAGAGATTAAATCGAAAGACTCTGATTAAATTCTCTAGCAAATGATCTTATTTATACTTGGTAAATAATATTTTATCACTAACATATTTTTTTGTTCGAGTTAGATTTGTTTTTAGTAAGATTGCCATGAAAAAAATAAAATATTTAGACAAAGGCAGAGTTGTCGTAGACGAACTCTTCTGTTGTATTTTGCACAGTATTGGTACTCTCAGGTAAATCTCCCCATCCAGTTGGCTGGATGTCTTCGAGCCTGATACGAGAGCTCTCAGGAGCGGTGTACTTGACCAAGTAGTCGAACTTGCCACTCGGTTGTCCTAAGGTGTCCCACACTTCTTTAGAACTGGAGGAGTCATCTCTTTCGATGACGTTGACCTCGGGAAAAGCGTAGTTGATGAACTCTAGTCCTGCAAGCTTTGCAAATTCATCGTCGTGCTGGATATTTTCTGAATACCCTGAGTGTTGATCCCATGACATGGTGGGTACACAGGTATTCTTTTATACGATGCTCAATTGATAAGCATCGTTCGGCTGATTCTCTTGCCCCAAGTCTCCTGGATACGACTGCCAGATAGGCAGGCCATCCATTGGGCCATATAATAGTCGTGGTCAAAGTTGTGATTCATCAGAGTGTCCTCCTCTAATGAGTTAGGCGGAGCACGACATCCTTCTGGATCACAATCTCCGTATTTCATTTTGACATCTGACCTTGGTATAAATCTCGGACTCTGTGCAGGATAGCAAAATAGCGTAGGCACCTCTTCCTGAGACATATAACTGTCCTCGTTGAGATAGGACTTCTACTCCTCATCTGTATCGGAGGGATCTCCCTCGTTGATGGTATGCACTTCTTGAGGCACTGGGTGAAGGAAACCTCCACCGCGGAAGAAATCCTGAATGGGATGAAAACTTTCATCGTTAGTAGCAGTCTGGGTACAGGTTGAAGAAAAATCAAGACCCTTCTTTATTTTGTTATCAGTAGGAATGACAAGTTGTCCCCATCCTTTTGCATTGTTACTCTCGATTACTTCGAGAGCATCTTTGTACGAGGAAATCGATGCTCCTCTTTCTGATTAATTCTCATTGCTCACCGAAAGTGCTTGGAATTGAGTTCCAACAACCTCCTCTGGTTCTACACAAGTAGACGATGATAAGTTACTTACGATCAAGGCTTGCTCTCCACAGACTGTGACTAGTTGGTCGTTCTTGACGAACTTCAGTTTCTGGTGCAATGTCGAAGTGACTATCCCAGCCTGGTGTATCCAAGGTCTTCATAATAAACAGTTATACGTTGCCCGGACGTCCATGACCTGGAAAGTGACTAGGAAAGTGTGAGGACCGGTAGTTATGGGAAGATCGACTTCGTCAATAACTAATTTCCGAGATCCGTCAAATGCTTTGACGATGACCTCACTGCCCCTCATCGGGGATCCTTTAAATGATAGTCGCATTAACGTGGACTTGGGCATGACATTCAGAGCTGATCTGGTATCTACCAGCACGCTGGCTAAAGCATCGTCCTGGCAGTTGACTGTAATATTGAGCGCCATGTTGTGACTTTTGCCTTCTTCTGGAAATTTCTCATCACTAAACCCCAAGTTATTGCAGGCAGTGATGTTGGAGACAATGCTATCGAATTGTCTTATTGTTACATCCTGTTCCACAAAGGCCTGCTCTAAGACTTTCTGTAGAGCCTCTCTGTGAGCTTCGAAACTGAGTAATAGAGATAACACAGAGATTTTTGAAGGAGTTTGCAACAGCTTATCAACAATGTTGTATTCACTCTTTTGGATGAGCTTCAGCATCTCATCGTTGTTTGTTAAAAGGTCGGGATCACTAGACTGACCGACCAGTTGATCGGGAACTTCTATTTGAGGTTCCTTTTCTTTGTTAGGTTCTCCAACTCCTCGGTTGAAGATTCGACCGCTCCGTGTTACTCGACTAACGTCTGCAATATTTACGACGGAGAGTAATGGAATTTCCTTTCCATTCTCAACTATTGTTGCATCGCATTTGTAAGGGATAACCTTATCAGATTTGTACGGCATTGGTCCCGACAAATAGATAACTACAGGAGCCTTCTGATTTTTCTGACCATTGTAAGTAATTTCAATCAGTTCCTGGCTAGGAACTTTCGATTCGTCAAGTAGAGGGATGATGGAACAAACATCTGTGGTCCTCGTATGATCAGAGATTACGATGACATCTTTGATTCGATCAGCGACAAAGTCTGGAATCGAATTGGTTGACCCAGAACTTGGACACGGTCGAATCTCTTTGTGGTCCAACTAACTCTGAAGGGTTGCTCGCACGAGGTAACATCCTTGATTATCTTCCGAGCAAACTCTACAGTGTTCATAGTTATGTGGTGGCACCCGGCCACATCCGCTTTGAATGCAGTGTACCCTCACTAGATCGGTTCCCATTGACCGAACATCTTGACTTTGATGCCTAGTAGGGTTCCCATTAATCATACTGACTTGTTGTGTGTCTTCATCTAGATAGATTGGAAGCCACCAGTGGTTTAACAAGTGTTGCAAAGTTCTTTGAATGAGAGCACATCCTTGGTCGCTCTCACAATATCTCTTACAGTTCTAATAATTATGCGAAGTCAGAAAACCGAGCTGGACCTGCTTGGCGTGTAGTTCCACCAAGCTGGTATTCATCAAGCGAATATCGAAAATTTGAATCATATTCACTTGATAATGACTTCTATCACGGTAATCCTGAATCCATC
Source organism: Lathyrus tuberosus (assembly GCA_022829125.1). NCBI lineage: Eukaryota > Viridiplantae > Streptophyta > Magnoliopsida > Fabales > Fabaceae > Lathyrus > Lathyrus tuberosus. Next base: position 585,887 of record JALAZF010000108.1, on the reverse strand, counting down.
CAAGATCCATCTGACACTGGAGGGCCTCTTGTACAAAAGAGCATCCCTGATTGTTTACCAAGCAAATCAGACATGAATCATAATTGTGTCGTGGCAGATCATGATGTTGACTTTGCCTTGAGTGCATTGCCACCTAGTTGACATTCATCGCACGGATGTCGTGGTGCTGAATGATGTTGGAATTCGTATAAGTCATGTTGACCCCACGAATTCGGTGTTCTTGGATCCAACAGAGATCCAACTGTTCCTGTAGAGCTGATTGCACCACGTAATATCCTTGATTGTCTTTCGAGCAGATATCACACTGGTGATAATTATGAAATGGTACATGACCGTACCCGCTCTGTCTGCGATGTATCTTGGCCAGATTAGCCCTTAATAAGAGTACAACATGAATTTGATAGTTATGGTTAGACTCTCCCTCTATCAAATTTACTGCAGCTTTCTCGTGTTGCGGCAACGGGTTTGTCTGAACATTTGGATTTGTATCCTTGAAGGATAAGACCCCGCTCCTGACAAGCTTCTGTACATCGAATTTGAAGCTGAGACAGTTTTCTATGTTATGCCCTAGTCCTCAGTGATGGTAAGGACAGGTTTGATCCGCTTTGAACCAAAAAGGTGGATTTTCCTGTATTGTAAGAGGAGACCTGGTTTGGACGTGTCCCTTGACCAATAGTAATGGAAATAATTCTGCGTACAATATTGGTATGGGTTCAAACCCTGGTGGTCGTGTTGTATGGCTGTTGTTGTATGGAGGACGAGCCTGATGAAGAGGCTGTTGTGTCCTTTGCTGATATTGTTGTTGATTCGGTTGGCTCTGAGCAACCTGAGGTTGATACGTTGGAACAAGCGCAGGGTTGATAGCAGGAGTTATAGCTGCTACTGGTTGGTAACGTCGTCTTTGCTTTCTGAGAGAGATATTGCCAATATCTTACTCTTTTTTCTTAGGGAAAGTACTATCGTATCTTTTGGTACTGCTTGATAGTCCAGCATCTTTAACTAAACGTCCTTCTCGGACAACTTCCTCAAGATGAACTCCCATGCCCACCATCTCGGTGAAGTCACTGGGCGCACTGGCGACCATTCTGTCATAGTAAAACGTACTTAAGGTTTTCAAGAAGATCTTTGTCATCTCTCTTTTCTCAAGAGGTGGACAAATCTGAGCGGCAGTTTCACGCCATCTCTGAGCATATTCCTTAAAAGTTTCCTTATCCTTATGCGACATGGATCTGAGTTGATCTTTGTCCGGTGCCATGTCCAGATTATACTTATATTGTTGAACGAAGGCAGCCCTAAGATCTCTTAAAGTGACGATCTTAGTGCAGTTTAAACCCATGTACCATTTGAGTGCGGCACCGGTTAAACTATCCTGGAAGTAGTGGATCAGTAGCTGTTGATTCTCTATCTGAGTTAACATCCTCCGAGCGTACATCACCAAGTTACTTTGAGGGCAAGAGTTACCCTTGTATTTTTCAAATTCGGGCACCTTGAATTTGAGCGGAACTTTCACATTGGGGACCAAACAAAGGTCTGCGGCGTCCTTACCGAATAGATCCTGACCGCGAATGGCTTGCAGTTCCTTCTGCATTTCCAGGAACTGTTCCTGGAACTCATTCATTCTATCAAACATACTTTCGTTTCCACCAGAAGGTATTTGTGGAACCTGTCCTCTCGGGACAGTGTGTACCACGGGTAGTGGTACAGTCATTACGGCAGTGACTCTTGGTGCTTCCCGAAGTTTGTAACCTTCAAGAGTTGCTGTCATGCCCCTGGCATCTTCGTTTTCCTGAAGTTTGTAACCTTCAGGCCCAGCGGTTCCTGTTGCAGTTTTTGGATCTTCCATGATTGGCGGAATATATCCCTCCGGGATATAGTTGAGTGGCATGCCCCAGGGACGATCCTTTGGCATGGTATATCGAGGCTCATACCTTTCCACTATGGGCGTCGATGTGATCTCTAAGATCACAATCCTTTGTTGTTGCACCTGGTTTGCTGCCAGAGATTGCATGTCATTGTGAAGCTTTCTCAAGTCTTCCTTCAGAGTGTCGATTTCTTCTCTCAACCCTTTGTTCTCTTCCTCGAGATAATCCATTTTCTTTTGTCGATTGGCCCGAGTATTGTACGAATGAGACAATTTGACTCTAGAATCGAGACACAAATGTGAGATTCGTAGGGAAGAAGAATGCGTTATATGAGAATGATGAATGATATGCAATGGTTATATTAATTAAATTTTTGTTATTTAATCAAAAGAAACATCGACAATTGGATTGCAAATATCAAACAGTGGGGGGAACCCCGTTTTATTGAATTCAAAGATTGCGAAAATGGAAATACAGTAATTTACATAGTGCTGTAAAAGGAAAAGTCTAAACTAATGGATCCTGAGTCCTCTTTGAGGAGAGCTCAAGTGCTGGTTCTGGTATTTTCCTCTTCTTTGACCGGGGCTCTCGAGCCATTGTCGGGTTGTCATTCCTTTGCCAAGTGAAAGGAGTAAGCAGATTCCTTTGGTCTTCTTGGTTTGCTACAGCATGTTGCTCTAAAATCTCAATCAGGGCATCCTTCTCTTTTAACAGTTGCTGCAATTTCTTACACTCCACATTGAGAATACGGTACTTGTTCTTCCAAGACTTCTTCTCCTGTTGAACTCTGTTGAGAATAACCTGAAGTTTTTCCGTATCTGACATAAAGTAAAGGGTAGATTCCTTTAACGGGAGAACTTCCTGGCGAGGGTAAGGCATCCTCAGTTTGAGAGCTCTAGTTTATACCCAGTGGTGATAAGGCTCCACCGAGACACAGTCCAGTTTTCCTAGAGACTCTCGTCCTTTTCTATGAACGTGTTTCCAAGCATGCACTATTTCTGTCTTTAGTGCCTTGTCATTTTCTCCTTCTTTGAAGAAAAGACCTTCTAGATGAGCATTACGTGGGACATGCCACATCGGGTATCCAAATTGATGACGAACTAAAATTGGATGATAATTGATTCCTCTTTTAATTCCTATGAGGGGGTACATTAGGGAAATTTCCACAACGGTCAATGATTCTGATCCCGTCATAGATTGGATTGTACCAATCGATGTCAGAGTTGGTAAGAGACATGATTCTCTGCGACCAACGTAAAGTATTCTTTTGATCCCAAAAAGAAGCAGACTTGGGTAAATAGGAAGTGAACCATTTGTATAGCGAGGGTACACAACATGTGATCATTCCTCTGCTGTACAAATTCCTTAAGTGTACAGAATGATACGCATTTGCGAGTAAGGTCGGTACAGGATTTCCAATCAGAAATATCTTAATGGCATTGATATCTACGAAGTTATCGATGTTGGGAAACAGAAATAACCCGTAGGAGAGCAAAGCAAAGATGCTTTCGAAAGCAGGCACATTCCCTATACTAGCGAAGTATAGGGCTTTCTTTATCAAAAACTGGGTTGGCAAACCCTGGATTCCACCTTTAGTGGTCATGTGAGTCCTAACTTCTGACTCGTCCAAATAAGTTGCTCTTGCAATGGTTTGATTTTTGGAATTTCTTCCAGTCCAGAAAAGGGAGATTGATCAGTGATAGGTAAATCAGTTAAGTGAGAGCACTCCTCCAGCGTTGGTGCTAGATGATAATCCGGGAACGTGAAACAGTGATAGATCGAATCGTAGAACTGAATGAGCATAGCAAGTAATCCCTCAATTACATGGATCCTTAATAGAGACAACAGTCCTCCGTACCTAGCTGTGAAAGCATCAGGGTTGGTGATCATCCTCGCCAATCCTCTTAAATCCTCTAGTTTTGGAACCTTGAAGGTGTACTTGTGAGTTTTCCTTCTCCTGAAATCCATGACGCAATCTTTCTCTCTGATATTTGCAATCATTGTCTTAGTTTAATTTGAAAAAGAGAGACTAGAAGAGAAAATTTTCTTGATTAATGTTTTTTTTAATGAAATAGATGCATGAATGCAGCACACAAAAACATAGAAAAAACATGGGGTCAAAGGGTCGGTGTCATGAAGTCAAAGCTCTACCCATCCCCAAAGGTTTATACTGATGATTTTTGTACCTGTCCTCAAAATCACTGACCCCACTTGGGATAACGACAGCAAGCGGATCACCAAGCGAGTTGTAGTATCTTAGAGTAATCTCAGATGAGGGCAGTATCGCGTGACAACTATTTACGATAGCTTTCGCACTATAAAATGGTTTCAGTCTTCTAAAATCCTCAACTTCTCAGATAACCCAATGGAACAATCTGCTTTCAACAACCGAAGTCGTATAGGCATTGAATCCGCAAAGGGCATCTCCACTGATCTGATGGTCGACCGGGACCTCTTATCTGGGTTTCACTCCCCGTAAGATTATTCGTATAGTGCCATCCCCTATCTTAGGTGTATACTCAATCTTTCCACATGCGACATCACACGCATTCCCATTAGCAGAAAAATAAACACAAATATCAATTAGGAAAAGCAGTATATATATTTGTCTTAACATCCTAGACCTCTATAATCCTATGATCCTAACAGACAATGACTTCCCAACAGAGTCGCCATTTCTGTGATACTCAAGGTTTTCCACCTAAGATTGTAAGAAAGAATGCTCTCTCACTGTGGTCGCCATTTTTTCTGTAGCGCGATTTTTGTGGTTTCGAATCATTATCGCTTTGGTACTACAACTCGATTCATTTTTTATCCTATGAAGTTGATTAAGGAAGGGAAATAGATGTCTCCAATTAACCCTGCTTGCATACTGAGTTTAAACAGTTGACTGTTGGTTTATAGATGCTATCAAAATAGGGGGGTCTGTCTTAGGTTTATTTCGCTTGAGAATAGGGTGTCTTAAGGCTTTTGATAAGGTGCTTGATTTGGGTTTTTCTTTGATTGAGGTATGACGGTACTGGACTTAGAGTGTTTGATTAGTATGCTCACTAAGAGTTCGCAATCTTATGCCTACGTATTCCCGTTTAACGAACAGGGAAATCAGAGCGATCGTAGTTCCTTCTATTCTATGGGAGGAAAGAGGTGTTTGGGTGTCTTGTTAAAAGCCCAAGATTGAAGCTAAAGGTGATTTGTATCTTGTTCAAAGCCCAAGATATGAAGCTAAAGTTGATTTGTATCTTGTTCAAATCCCAAGATATGAAGTTAAAGGGGTCCTGGCTGAGAGGGACTTTGTCATCTCTAAAGAGGAATTGTTGATGTTTGTATGTTGTGAGCACAAATTTGATGCTAAAAGGTTGATTGACTCAACCGGGGATTTCTTTATACAGAGCCTAAGAGGAGGCTAGATAAGACCAACTCAACAAGAGAGTGTATATGTCTTGTACATGGCCCAAGATTGAGGCAAAAAGGGTTTGACTCAACAAGAGAGTCTTTTATACTCAACAAGAGAGTGTTTTAGTGTCTCGTATGAAGCCCGAGAGGGAGGCTAAAAGTAAATAGACTCAACAAGAGAGTCTTTTATACTCAACAAGAGAGAAATTTAATGTCTCGTACGAAGCCTGAGAGGGAGGCTAAAAGGGTTTGACTCAACAAGAGAGTCTTTTATACTCAACAAGAGAGTGTTTTACTATCTCGTACGAAGCCCGAGATTGAGGCTAAAAGGAGATTGACTAAACAAGAGAGTCTGAAAAGGTTAACTCTGTTGGGGAGAATCATTTGTACAAAGCCCAAGAGGAGGCTAATCTTCTGCTGAGGATTATTGTGATCCAAAAACAGGTCCAAAAAGATCAGATGCCTTGAGGTTTTGATTTGAGATAGTGTTATCATGATGATAAATTGATCATGGTTGGGGAACTCTCATGAGAGAGACTGGATTTAGGTTCTCTTGGAGATTTATCCAAAATGACCAGGGTTTCTACGGTGCTTGAGAATGTCCTTTAGACTCAAGGGGATTAGACTGTCCAAGTCTAGAGTTTTATCTTTTGTATAATGCCCAAGAGGAGGCACGGGCATTAAGGGATGAGAATCAACCCTAAAATGGATGGATTTTTGACACTGGGAAGACTGCTCTAGGAAAGGATGACTAAGTTCTGTCTTATACCTTTAAGAGGTCATTAGGGTCCTTGTATTAATCCCAAGAGAAGGCATGAGAACTTCTAAGAAGCCGAAGGGTCCTTGTACGACGCCCAAGAGGAGGTGGGGATGCTTTTAGGAAGCCTGTTGGTCCCCAAACCAAGAGAAGTTCAAGAAATGCAATTCACGAAAAAGAGATCATTCCAGGAATGTTCGAGGGTTTGGAAGAAACTCAAGAGATGCCATTCACAGAGAAAAGATCATCTCCGAGGAGTAGAGCTTCTTTGACAATTTCTAAGGGTGACAGTCTAAGAAAAGGTTCACTGAGAATACTGCCTTTCTCTTTGTTCCATATTGTTTAACCCCAAGAGAAGGGAAGACTGTATCTGGAATCCTACGGGGGATCTAGTTTTGTTTGTATTTAAAAGTGACCAACAGGGTTTTACCTAGTTCTAGACATAGTTGCCAGGAAAAACTCTAAATAACTATACTAGTATATATACAGTTGATATATGACCAGTATTTAAAGAGGGTATGAAAGAAGACTTATAGTGAAGCAGCCCCACAATACAGTTGTCATACCCCAAATTTTACCCTTAGATCCATTGATCTTTTGCATATCATCTTAGATCAATCATATTGCATAACTAACCCAATTTATCAGCTGGAATGAACTTGTGGATTTATAGACGAATCAGTCAAACTAAAAGTCGATCTCGATTTATTTAAAAATTTGACCAAACACTGTATTTTTCTGAGTCGTTTATTTCACGTTTATCATTTTGGTGCATTCATTTTAATTTTTCTAGCATTTTTTACACCTGAATTTTATTCTGTTTATTTTCTTTTTTTAAATATTCTGTTGATTTTTATTTGCTCTATTTTAAAATATTTGAATTTATTCTCATTTTATTGCATTAAAGTTTATTTTTTTAATCATTTTAAATATTTAAGAGATGTGTTTGTTTGTTTTAATTGGGATCATTGGATCAATTTAATCAACAACTCACAATCAATTCACAATAAGCACATGAATCTCAATCCTCAACTTTTCATATTAACCAATCGAAAAATAAAAAGATTTAAAAATTAAATAAAACGAACCCTCCCTTCAACTCTCACTCTGCTGCGAACGAACCCCATATAACAAGAAAAGAAAGTTGAAAAAAAAGGTGGTGGTTTTACTATTCATCATCATTTTTTCATCTTCGAGTTTCAGTGAACCATCATCATCATCAATTTTTGGACTACCCTTTCTTCAAGCTTTCTCCCTCTACTATCTCCTCCGTTGAATACATGTTCCATTCCATTAACATCCACATCGTAAAACCATTGAGAAACCCACGACCTTCAGATCCATGAATCAACAACCAAACCATAGTGAAAGTAATCCTCCGCCGTAAACCTTCAAACTCACCTGCAACAAAACCTCATCGCTGCCACGCAAAATCCAAACAAATATACGAACACAAAACTCGACATCACCACTGTTAAACCTCCTAGCACCTGCACACACGCGGGCCACCCACAGCGACTTCCTCCGCGCCGACAACTTCAGCGCACAACCACCACTCAACGATACATAGCAACAAAATCGATTTCGTTTTGGGGTAACATTTCAATTTCATGCCGTCGCTTGTATTTGACATGTTAAGCCGTTTACTTTCATTTCCAATTTTTGATTTGAACTCATTATGATTGCTAGACCTGGTTTATTATTTTGATTGTTGGAAACTTGTGTAATGCTGATGTAAACTCTCTGTTACGATTTTGTGATCTGCGAAACTATCCTTGACGTATCAGCTTGCGGTTAGTAAAAGAGATGTCCATCATGTAGCATGAGTATCATTTTGTTATTATGATGATTGCAGTGGATTGCATCTGTTATGGTTTTATTGCGATTGGTTATGGTTGGATTTGAATCTTGCTTATTACAGTCAAATTGGGATTCAATGTTTGTTTGTTGGGTTTTATTATGTGTAAAGCTTTTCTTTCCTATTTAGATACAGTAGCGAGAGAGGAAAGAAATATGTTGTTCGTGTGTAGATTTTTTTTCATTGCCATGAAATTCAAAAGAAAATGTTTAGTCAAACCCTTTTATTTTATTTTATTTCTTTATGAATATTATTTAGAAAGAATAAGAATAAGTTCGGTTTAATGTGGTTTTGGGATTAGGCCCAACTTAATTTTGATAATTGCACCTTATCTTCAAGCATGCACCTTTATGGTTATATTTTATTATCCTCTTTTGGTTAAAATTGATATTTGATTAGTTTATTATATCTCAATTAATTTAATTGTTTATAATTTTGATTAAATATTCGCCTCTTGTTAAGTAGATCAATTAGATTTTTTTGTCTGGTCGATTTTTGGTGTACGAAGTCTATTAATATCTATCTATATTTGTTTCATACATGTAAATAATTAAATTCAAATTTACTAACATTTTGTGCAATTTAAAAAAAAAAATCAATTCCAACTTTGCATAATTTTAAAATCCATTTTCGAAATAATTTTGAAAGAAGAGGACTATTGGAATCTAGCATTCTAACACAATCCTCGAATGATTAGTCCTAAGCCTTGCGCATTGGGGTAGCTATTCATTCTCCTCTTTCATCTTAAAACAATTTTCATAATAACCTTGGACGAATAAGAGCCGTCAAGATCTAGCATCTTGGCATAACTCTTTGAGCGATTGATAGTATCAAGAGTTCGTTTTCCTCAAAACAGTCTTAATCATAACTTGGACGGATAAGAGTCGTTGAGCTCTAACATCTTGGTGCAACTCTTCGAACAACTGATTTTTATCAAGTGTTTATGGTCCGTTAAACAACTGTTATTATCAACTTGAATGAATAAGAGTCGTTGGAGTCTTGCGCTCTGGCATAACTCTTTGAACGTTTGATCAAATGTTCGCCAGTCGCTTAACATATCTCAACCAACAACCCGTAGTAATCAGAACTACGAACGCTCAGATTTCTCATTCTTCAATGAGAATACGTAGGCACAAGGATCATAATTCTTGGCGAGCCACCTTTCACCTTTTTCTTTTGCCACCTCTTATCTTTGTCAATCGTCATCTTAAGAATTCATCATTCTTTAAGGATATCAATACTTCAAAGTACATCATACTCTTTTTGAAATAAACTTGAAAGAAAAGGATTGTTGGAATCTAGCATTCTGGCATAACCCTTGAAAGATTGGTCTCAAGTCATGCACGTTGAGGTAGCCAATCATTTATTTCTTTCATCCTTAAAACACTTAATAATAATTTGGATTAAGAGATGTTAGAGTCCAGCACTCTAGCACAACTCTTTGAACCATTGATCTTTATCAATGTTCGTTGTCCAACAAATAATTTTCTTAAACTAATCTTGAATGGTAGAGAGTGTTAGAGTTTAACACTTTAGCATAAACTTTTTGATCATTTGATGATCATCATTCTTAAAACACATCCAATCATACTCGAAACTCCATTTTATGGACAAATCTTGATTCTCATCAAGAGACCAAGACATCTTCAACCCTTGACCTCGAAGTCATAAGATACCTACTTTTTCCTTTGGCCTCATAGCCATTCAATCCCATCGCAACTTAGACTTAGAGAGTTTCTTAAACTCTATATGAGTTCATACTCATTCCCCCTTGGAACTTTGGCCATAGTCAATGGTTCCTCACCGTAGTTAGGTGAACTACGATTGCTTTGATTCCATCCTCATAAGGATACGTAGGCACGAGACCGCGAAGTCTTGGCGAGCACCCTAGTAATAAAACCTCTTTAGGTTCATTCTTCTTTAACAATAATCATTTACCTTCCTTTCCCATTAAGTAGAAGACTAGAAACTAACTTTAAGCTAACACTCTTTTAACCTTAACTAAATGGTTCCCGTTGAGTACAACGGACGTGAGGGGAGCTAATACCTTCCCCTTGCGTAACCGACTCCCGAACTCAGACAATGGTTACGATGACCATATCTTATCCTTTCTTTTAGGGGTTTTATTCGATATTTTCCCTTTTCTTCTATGGAATAAATAAAGATTGGTGGCGACTCTGTTAAGTCCATCCCGCGGGCGTGCGATTACGCTTCGCGAGGTCGTTCTCATTTTTCGAGGTACGACAACAGTTATATATACGAAAGCAGATAAAAGAAAGTGGATAAACACTTGCCCGTTGTAGAGCTTCCATGCTGTGTTGTTAGTTGTTCAACAAAGAAATTAAAGAAAGTTTTGATAACAACTATATATTTGGATTCAAAATCAAAGGAGAAAGTATTTTGAAAAGATGGTTGGGGCTTACAGCTCAAAGAGAGGCCCAAATTTTAACAGTGATTGTACTGTTGTTTTGAAAACTGTACAGGGACTTATACAATGACTGAGGCCCAAATTATTTATGTACAAGGGGGGTTGGTTCTTACACTCTATTAGAGGCCCAAAGTGATTTTAATAAAAAGAATGGGGCTTACAACTCCAGGAGAGACCCAATTGATTTGTTTGAAAACGGCGATCGCGCCGAGGTGTTTGAAAACACAGTGGGTCTTATACAATGACTGAGGCCCAAAAAGATTTTGGTTTTCAAAAGGGGTTGGGTCTTACACTCTATTAGAGGCCCAAAGTGTTTAAAAATGAATAAATATGGGTCTTATAGCTCAAGGAGAAGCCCAAGGGTTTTTGCTAAAAGGGCGACGATCGTGTCGAACTTTTTGACGGTATCAGGACTTATACAATACACTGAGGCCCAAAATGGTTTTTATTTACAAAATGATGGGACTTACATTCTACCAAGAGGCCCAATGTGATTAAGAAAGATTTGTTTAGGGTGATTAAGATCAAAACCCTAAATTCATTTCAAAATGTATTTTAATTAAATAAAAATTTAATCAAAATAACCAAAATTATCAAACATGTGTGAAAAAACAAGTTGTGATCTTGGATTAATGTTTGAAAAATCATGCTTTTATCCACAAAATGATTGGGAACCATTTAAGTTTGGAAAATCAAGAAGGAAAAAATATTTTAAATGTTAAAAACACATAAAAAATTAATTCTTTGCAAAAATATTAAGTATATAAAATAAATAATATTTTTGGGAAATTTTTGTAAAACAATATATTTTTACATTTTTGTGAATTATTAAAAAAAGAATCAACTCAAAATCATTAAAATTCAGAGAGAAATTAATTTTTGAATCAATTAAATAAAATCACAAAATTCAAATATTCAAATATTCAAAAAATGGCGCCAAGAACACGCGCCACCCCCCTGTTTCTGCAGATTTGCATTTTTTCACCAATCTCACTGAATACTTGATGAAATCACACAATCCACATATCAATCCACTCGTTTTCACCTCACGATCATGTCTATGGTCTTTAATTTCATTTATTTTAAGCATGGAATAAGAAATCAAGACAAAACCTCAAGAACCCTAAATTATGCATGAAGGTTCAGAAATTCCACACACGATTCATACAAAGCAATTAATTGAGGGAATCCCTCCATACATGATTATGAACATATGGCAAAAGTATTGTGCGAGGAAATATGCATGAATCATGAGATGACCAAGTTTAGGCTTACTTGAAGGTTGTGGCAGCAAGAGCAATTTGATTTTTGAGTTGGAGGTGTTACATATGAGTTTTGATTATATGAACAGCTTACCTACACCATATGGAATGTGTTTGAATGCTTGGAGTGATTGGAAATGGACTGGAACATGTTATGGTACCTCAACTGCAACTTGGTTAAAATCTTGAGCAATTGGCTGGTGATTCTGAGAAATCAGTGTTACAGTTGTTGTTTAAGTGTCTGGATCACTTCTATATGATGTTTATGAGGTGTGTGTGTGATTGGTTTGGTTGGAATTGCTCTCAAACTCAAAACCCGATAGTGACTTGCTTTAGAAGGCAATTTTGGAAGTGAGAAGGAGAATTTGAGGAAAGCATCAGTTGTAGTGCTTTGGTATACTTAAACTGAGCACAAATGAGCTCTATTTATAGTAGAGCAAGTTTGTTTTGCAGGTAATAGTGAATAGCAACTGCAGCAGCTCATTGTCCAATTGCATCCCTTTGGAATCTTAAGTCTCCTCTAGCCATTGACTAGAGGTTAGATCACAGGCCTATGTGTCTTTGGTTCAGAGCTTATCCTTGACTCATTCAGTTTAGAAGAGGCTCAGTTCATGCCACCTTGGTGCATCCATTGAATGCTTGGAAACAAAATTGAATTCTTGGCACATTTTAGCCTTTTTAGGTTTGGCTCAGTGTTTGTCCCTCCTTGGTCTCCCCCTGAGGTGTTCAGATGGATAAACTTGTTTGTCATTTGCACAAATGAACCAAATCGAGCCCTAATGAAAAATCTGCCTTGCCAAGACAGTTTGCAGCAAGGCATATTACCACTGTCATGACTCCTAGCTCAGATGGAATTTGATGGAGTTCTTGGACATTTTGGAAAGCTGATATATCCTATTTTACCATGATGTCCAACTTTGGTTTTGATACAACTTGAATTACATTGAAAACTTCCTCTACTTTTGGGAAAAAATAAGGCAGATTCTGACTTAGTGAAAATTTCACTAAGTGTTGGAAAAATGTCACTTTTGTGTTTTCAGCCATTTTGATCACTCCATAACTTAAAATCCATGAGGAATTGGAATGAGGTGTAGTTGACACTTTTAAAGTATGACATGAGAGCTACAAATCCATCTTTGGATCAGCCAAAATGGTTGCTTGGATCTCAAGTTATGATCCTTGGAAGTTGGTACCCTAGCCACTTTGTTCCATAACTTAGAAAAATTCTAAGTTTTTTATGGTTACCCCTTTTATAAGTTATCCCACTTTATTTGGTTTTTCTTGATGAATGTTGATTCAAATCACACATTAACATCATTTTAGGGTTAAGGAACCATAATTGTGAAAAATCTCAAAAAGTCAAACTTTGACTTTTGTGCACAGTTGACATTTTCTCAGATGAATTCCAAATTGTGCGATCCTTGGTGAAATCAAGTCCTTGACCTAAATCAAACCTAATGGAGGTGTTCCATAGGTGTTGTAGGGTTTATTGAATCATGTCCTGAGGTATGGGAGCATGTCTTGGTCAAAAGTCAAAAGTACAGTTGACTTTTTCCTCAAAATCCTAGTTGTGGTCCTGATGAAATTAAAGCTTGTGGATCAGGCTTCTTGGATTAATCCATTGTTGCAAATGGATCAATATGGTGTATTAGAGACCCTCAAATTATGTCTTGAGGTCTTGGCCCCTGTTTTGTCCCAAAAGTCAACTTAGGGGTGAATTAGATCAAGAAACCCTAATTCCTGATTTTTGGTGTATGCATCCCCTGAGGCTAAATTGACTTTATGATTGGGTTCATGAGGTCCCATGGAGTATCTTAGGTTATGATTTGAAGCATTGGCTCATTCTCGGAAGAAAATTTCCATCTGGAGGCCCTGGTCGACCAAAACCCTAATTTGGTGACATTGGCGATCTTGAGGCTTAATCCACGTGGAATGGTGCAACGTGGTGCTTGATTCCTTGATGTGGGAGTCCTCTTGATCCTTTAAAGGTGTTGGAGAGTTTAGACAAGTTGAAGATCATGTCATTCCTTGATTGATCCTTTGTCTAAGTGCTCAGAGAGGGCTTGAAACCCTGATTCTTGTTTGTGGTGAATGCTCACCCATCTTTGGGGAGACTGATGAGGCATAATGATACATCCATATTGTGATGATGGTTTGCACAATGATGGGAAATCTTAGTGGTCAAAATTTGGGGTATGACACCACGTATGTTATTTTACTCTGATATTTTGTTATTATTTGTCGCGGGGGTTTAGGGTGTTACAAGGTCGTCCCCGACTTTTTTGTTTTTGCGCCCTTAGCCGAACTCCGACTTATCTGTGTGATCATGACCATCTAAATTTCTTGCTTCACCGTGCTCGCCCATTTTCACCATTTTTTCGTCATTTTATCGCGCGGAAGCTTCCAACAACTAAGTGCCTGGAATAGAAATACATTACTAGCATAATACTACAAAAGACATGAAATGACACAAAAACACATGCAAATTGAGTCAAAATACACTATATGTTTCAGAGATATCTTCCAAATAGATTCAACTATTAGGGGTGAGATATTGCTGAGAGTCCCGAGTTCAAAAAGGGAAAAACCCAAAAAATGGGGATGAGGAAAGAATCGTATGTCATACCCTTAATACCATCGTTGGATGATCCACCGAAGGCGAAGAGATCAATTATGCTCGTAGAAGATACACACACCAAATCCTAACTATCGAAGGCTCGCCCACAAGCTTTGATTCGGACGAACTGAAAGTTCTCAAATATTAGATTTCCTTTTCTGAGAAGGAAGCTACAAGTATCCACCTGCAAGATGATAACCCCATGATCATAACTGTAATGAGTGACGATTGGAAGATTAAGAGGGTGTTGGTTCATCAAGGAAGCTCCGTATACATCCTATATTGGGACACTTTTTAAATACTTCACCTAGACCTGGATGACCTCAAAGCTTTCCAAGGATCATCGGTGGGATTTTCAGGCGAAAAAGTGCAGGTGAATGGTTATATTACATTGAATACCATGTTTGAAGTAAAAGAAAACACTTGAAAATTAAAGGAAATATACCTTGTTACATAAGCACCTTCCTCATATAATATGATTATATGGTAGACTGCTTTCAACCAGCTGGGAGTCGCCCTGTCTATATTGTATCTTTGCATGAAGTACCCATTTATAGATGGGATAGTTGGGATTATCTAGGGGTATCAGGATATCACCAGGAAGTGTTACATATAGAAACTGAAGCTGAAGAATACTAGGGATGTATGAGTGAATGTTGTAGGTGTAATATGGGGAGCAAAGTCACGTGAGGTATCTCCTAAGGATGAAAGTTTGGTCGCTCCACTCCAGGAAAGTACAAAGGCAACGAAGGAAAATAATTCTTAAAAAAAATTTATTGTTTAGGCATTAAGACATATTCATTTATTCATTTAATTTATTTAAGACAAGATGTTCTCTTTGCCGCTTGTATGGTTAAATTTGTGACATTCTTTGCATAAGCTTAAAAAATTGGAGGTGACCACATACACTGGATTCTCATGGAGGAATCCTTGATGCCCTTTGAGGAAATTATATATCTTAGATCCTCATCAAGGAATCATTATCGCCCTTTGAGGTGATTACATATGTTGGATCCTCATGAAGGAATCCTTTCAGCTCTTCGAGGTGATCACACATGTTGGATCTTCGTGCAGGAATCTTTGCCACCCTTGAGGCACCATTTTTACCTCATGTATTAATCCTTGTTCTCCAAGATGGTAGCAAGGCAAAAACTTGTTGGAAGAATATTTTAAGAAAACTCATACAAAGAGAAAATAACAATAATGGCATGCAATCAAGTACCTAAGGATGAAAATAATATTGGATCCCTCAAGAGAAATATTCTTTGTTACCTAAAGTAGCCCATAAGGCGTAGTCGAATAAGCCACAAAAGGCGTTATTTCAAAATTAAGCCTCAGAGAGACAAAAGTAAATAGAAAAAAATCATGCTTATTAGCCCTCTTCAGGGGCATGCCTTTCCTCTATAGGACCCTTTGGGTGAGTCGCCTCCCTGACATCCTTGTCGCCCGTAGGCTCGATTTGGGTGTCCTTACCAAGGGAAACCATTAACTTATTAGAGGAAGGACCTTTCTATTATTCCATTAGTTGGTCATCACATACCACTTTAAAAAGGTATATACAGTTTAGATCCAACCAAGAAAGGCAGAAGGCCACCTGCTCACAAAAGATATCAGAGAGAAGCCTTAGCTCAACCTTGAGCTCAGACACCTCCTTTTCTAATTTTTGTTTTGAATTGAGGGTGTCTTAAAGGGATTCTTTCAATTTTTGCTTAGAGTTGGCGAAATCCCGAGCCTTTAATTCCACTTCTTTAAACTTGGTCACCAAAGTTTCCTTCTCTTTCGTTAGGGCCTCTACTATTGTTTGGCATTTGGTGAGTTTCCCTTGGGCGTCAGCAAGCTTCGACCTTAACTCACTCTCAGTCTGAGTGTGTTTCTCTTAATCAATGCGCTCCACTAATAAGACCATTAACAAGTGGTTCTCTTTGAGATCTTGCAACTTAAGGTATGTTATATTATTGTTAGCCTTGTAGTCGCATGAGAAGTCTTCAGGAAAGACAAGGTGGGCGCCCATGATTTTTATAACATCAAAAGAGGGATCATTTCACGTGGAGGACTAATGAGGCGGGTCGGTGTAACACCCTAAACCCCAAAACTTATAAATAAAACATTAAACGACAATTCAAGGTGTCACCAACGACATTCTTCGAAAGCTCATAAAATCATTTGAAACTATGCAGTGAAAAAATATTTTTCAACACAACTTCATAAGTCATTTATAAACTCCAAAATAACAAAAACAACACCAACTTCGAAAATATAATAAATCTCTTTCCCGATGTTACACAATTAGATCATAAACCACTAATGTATTATTATCGATTACAAAGAAAGTGAAAAGTAGCTCCAACAAGCCACTTTCCAACACACAACAACAATGATCACTCTTGAGTATATGTGAGATGTCCATGGTAGACAACATGAAGCAAAGGGGGTGAGAAACAACAAATCAATATAAATAGTGTTAAGAATGCTAAGGTAGAGAACACACAACAGACACGCATCCATTACACAATCAACAATTTCATAGCCTCACACCCATTCATAACAACATGTTCACATTCACAACCAATCAACAACATCGTGAACAAGTAAATACATATGCAATAATGTATGCAAATGTACTCCAAAACTAACTCATTATGCTTATGATACCATTTATGAACACTCAGGTTCATCTCGCTCTCGATCCCCGCTATTGCGGCCGACAAAATGACAGAGTCGCCACCATATTTTATTTGTTCTTAAGAAACAGGGAAATAATGATAAAACCTAATAACTAGGGTGAGAGACTAGGTTCGAAAGTCGATTAAGTGAGAGGAAGGTACTATGCACCCCTCACCTCCATTGTATTCAATTTGATCCTCCACTAAGTCTAAGGTTAGTGTGTTCTTAAGGTATGTTAGCTTGTTATTTATCCATTGTTTAATTTATTTATTTATAAAAATGTTTTAAAATTGATTAATAAGGGAAACCTTTAAAGGATGTTTTTGATGATTGTACTCGCTAGAGCCTTTCAACTCTATGCCTACGCACCCTCAAATTTATTGAAGGATTAGAGTTCCGTAGTTCGTTCTAAAAATGTTGATGTGTTGTTTGTTTTTATCCCTTGAAAAGTTCTCACGCATCAGGGACGGAGAAGTCTTTGATTTTGAAAAATGCCTCAATGCACAAGGGCAGATGACTTAATGTTTTGAAGCGTGTTGAGTTAATTTTTTCTCTTTTGATTGATTGCAAAAAATTCCATCAATTTGATTATCGAAAATAATCCATAGTGATATTATATATAATTATTCCACTATTAAAAGATTAATAAACCCAGGACCCATATCCCTTGTCCCCGGTTTTTACCCCTAAACCCTAGAAATTTATCCCATAGTTTTATCCCTAAGTTATCCCATTATTATCCCAATAATTAATCCCTAATTCCTAATTGATTAATATCCTATGACTAACCCTATATTTTCCTTATTATTTTAACCCAATTAGGAATTATCCCCTCATTTCATTATGTCTAATTAACCATAGTTTTAAATTAAATCCCTAATTATACTTGTCTTTATTCCATTATAATTTGATAAATAAAATTAAGCTAATTATTTCCATATTAATCCCTTTATCCTATTAATTAACCACAAATTAATGTAATTAATCTCAAGTTATAAACCTAACAAATGATTATTGTAGAATGTTAATGAAACCCTATTTATTATAATCAATTTTTTTTTACTAAGGCATATTATTAATTGAGTAAAAATCATTAAATTAATTAGAATAAATTGGGGTACAGGTTTATCCACATTAGCAATGGGGCTGGGGCCAGGGGTGTTGAAAATAATAGAGAGAAGCCCATTAGCTTCTCCGGACCCAGTCTGTGTTATGGTCCACCCAGGAGAGTCAACAACTGACTCTCAACTGGGGCGTTAGATCAGTCAATGGAGATTAAGACAGATCTTGTCCGAAACATTGGATCGGTGTACTAAATGCAGTAAGACAAAGGAACGGTTGTGATCAAGGGTTAATTAGGGTGCATGTTAATTTCCTATGTGTTGGATGAGTCAACGGTGTGCTGATCGCTTGGCCAGAAGGAAGGCCGCGTGTTGGGAAGTTGATGACCAGGCGAGGGAGTATAAAATCTTTCTCCTTTCAAAAAGTGGTCATTTCCCATTTCTTCCCTCCCTCTCTAACATTGTTTCTCTATAATCTCTCTCCCTTCTATCACTGTTCTCTCTACTCCCCCGTCTCTGACCATCCTCTAAACCCAGCAACCACCGCTCCAGCACCGTCCCCTCCAGTTCCCGGTTAAAGTTCAATCGGAAACTTCAAACCTTCATCCTCAAATTCCCATGACCTATATCCTAACCCAGAAACCCCTTAAGAATCCTAACCCTAAGACAAACCTTAGGGTTCTTTTAATGAATCCTAAAACCTTAAACCAAAAACCCAGAAACCCCCGAGAACCCTAAGGTGATATGGATGAACCCTAACCTTTTCAAGATGAACCCTATGGTTTATCTGAGGAACCCTAACCCTACATTATAAACCATAACCCCCAAATTTTCAGAAACACACAATTTAAACCTAAATCAAACAAAAAATATGGTCGATCCATAGATCGACCTTCCCTAAACCTCAATCAAAACCCAAATTCCAAAGTCAACAAAATTTATTAACCCAACCCTCTTTTCGGTTTCCCCCAAAGTCAAAGGTAAAAAAACACGACAATCAAGAACAAACAATAATTAAAGGCAAAGCAAGAAGGGATGAAGACCAACGTAAGAAATGAAGGCTTATTCTAGTCAAAAGGTAACCATTGATTCCTCTCTTTTCTTCTTTTGATTCTCCCTCTCTTCCTTTCTCTGAATTCTTTTCTTTGTTTTGATGTGGGGTTTGAATGAGGCTTAGCTCAGAGACTTAGGGTTTCAGTGAAAAACCCTAAGTACCAATTCAAGAGCTTTGGTGGTGTTTGGGAATGCAGTGGTGGCGATGAAATTTTTTTTCTTAGGGTTTCTTCTCATTTCTTTTTATTTTATCGTTAGGCTTTTATATATTAGATTTTAGGTCTGTATAATTATTTAGATTGTTATTTCTAGGAAGCTTTAGCATGATTGTGATCTGATTGAATCAAGTTTGATTCAAAATCAGGGTTTGATTTGTTTAGATTTTTTAGGGTTTTAGATTGTAAATGTATTTGGACTGATTTTCTTTATAAATAGTGTTGTTCAGATGTATTTGTGCAATAAAAATAAATTTTGACCTGATTTTGTTATTCAATATCTTTTGATTATTTTGATTTCTGACTATGCGTGAATCAGGGTTTGTGGCTGAATTTTGACCTTGTTGACTTATCCTGGTCCTGAAGTTGACCAGGTACTTAAAAATAAAATATTAATGATAAAATTTTGGTTAATAAATGATTAATAACTTACAATACATTCCATAACAATAATATTCTAACTATTTAAAATATGACCAATATTTAACCGAGTAATTAAACCTATATTCTCTAATTAGCAAAACACTGGAAGGATAACAATTCATGATTTTTTTAATAATTAATTTTAAATAATCTAATAATTACCATAACAGAATCTTAATAATAATACTACTCGGCTAATTAATAATATTAACACAATTTAACTAATCAATCTTAACTAAATAGAAACTAAATAATTTTAGACCCTAGCTAACTATCTACATTTATTTTATTAAAACTATTTTTCTACTAATTTAATAATTACTAGTTAAATGATTTTTTTTATAATTGAACTAAAAACCTATATATTGAATGACCCAGAAATAGCAACTTGAACCCTAAGATGTAACCAATACTCCTAATAAAGGACAAAAAGTCAAAATCGTCCTCCTTCGACTTTTTAGGTCATTGAGGTTGACTAGATGGCTTGTATGAGACCCTGGATATTCTTGGCTCAGATGAATGAAAATGATGGATGGTCAAAATTTGGGGTACGACACCCATCATAGGACCAGAGCACGTCAAATCATTACCATCATCATAGGTAACGCTTCACCAGCTCCGGCATAGAACCAGCTACTCGCTCGCGATCTCTACCATAGGACCAAAGCACACCAGAGTTCGTTACCATCACCATAGGTAATGCTTCACTAATTATTCATTAGAATTAACTACTCGCTCCCGATCCATACCACCGGACCAGACCACAAAAAAAAAAAAAGGATTGAAGTCTGTACACCATGATGCAAGACTCTCAACAACATGCATTATCACCATAAAGTTCACCAAAAGAACCACCATGCATAGTTCATCGTTTATACATCACGACTAATCGATTGTTCCTTTGTTTTTTTTTCAATTTTTTGAGTGAACCAATCGAATGCTCAAGGAGGCTGATCAATTGGTCTGAATAAATTTTGCCCAAACATTTAATTTTCACGTTCATTCAGTATTCCTCCTCCGTCCCTAACCTCTATTCATCACTCCAATCAATTCATACAAATTTAACAGACCCAAAACATGATTATTAACAATGAATCATATTATCATAATCATCGACCCATACAACACCTATATTCATCATAATCCATGGCAACTTCATGGGTATTCAATAACCAATTTCATCATTATTAATGGGTACAACTCAACACTCAAGCATTCATAAATGGCAGAAAATACAAAAACATAATCATGATGATTTAGACATAGATTCAGACATAAAATCACATATAGACACACAATTCATCAAAAAGTTTCCAAAATTTCATCAAAAGAAAATCTAGGAACCCTAATGAGAGTAAGGACCTTTCTTTTATACCTCATCATGCAATACACACATATTGATAGCTCTTTATTCCCTCTTACCTAGATTTCCAACAACAGTGATAAATTTAACAACTTCTATGAATTCCTCTTCTCAATCCTAGCTCTCCTTCCCAAAAGCCCTTGGTTCTCCTTTGCCTTTTATTTTCATGTACTGTCAAATGTTTCTCTAAAACCTAGCTTCCTCCTTACTTTTAGAATTTATATGGTTTCTCAATTATAGTTCTTCCCCAACTCATTACTAGCTTCTCTCCTTTTGCCACATATTTTCCTCAATTCACACAAATGGCCCAAATCCCCTATTTCACCAATTCTCTTATTTTATTAGTAATAATAATTCAAATTCAAATTATTCAAATTATTTTCTAATTTATTCTACCTTGTCACCACACCCTACTATTACTACCATACCCCAACAACATATAATCATATAATTTTATTTTAAACCACATTGACATCAAATAATAAAATAAAATAAATCCAAACAATTCAATTAAATGATTTAATCAAACTTTGGGTGATACAGTCACCCCTAGCGGGCGATGGATGCTCATATGCCCATCATATTTAAGGATCTAAATCACCTTGTCTTTTGGAGCAGTAGAGGAACTCACTTCCCCTTTCTAGGTTTTTGGGGCATGGGATTCAGGAGGTGCATCACTCTTAATTTACCTCTTGGTCCCATAGTATTCAATCTATCTAGGCGACTTCGGGGATTATTGATTCTTGATCGCTCGACCTTTTCTTTGCCAAGCGTTCCTTCCTTTCATATAAGGAGACTTTCGACATCTTATATGCAAAAAAATGAAGAATAACACATATGAGCCATATGACCAACAAAAAATACTTAGCAAGAGACATTGTGATATTAAAGCTACTTAGATATTTATCCATGTTTTTGTTGTCCCCTTGACCCAAGACGATTATGGTATAAGAATCTTGACCTTAAACACTTCCAAAAGTTGTATCGCATTCATCTCATCAAGTGCGAGGTGTTTGAATATGTACCTAGTGATCACCATCGGATTCTCTTTCCAAGCTAAAGGAAATATATGGGCGCCATCCACCTAAGTAGTGACTATGGAGGATCCATCTCGGCCTATCACATTCACAAACTTATCTTTCTAATTCTTATAGTGATTTGAGTATAGGTTGAACAAAGTTCTCCCAAAAAAGGCACCAAGGGTCATCCCAACCTCTTCTAACGACCACATTGGTGCCATAGAAGAAGAAGGACATCTCTATGGTAGGATGAACCCTTAGTTGCTGACATATCCCAAACGCCTAGATCAAACTCCAGTCATTAGGCATGATATAGGATGGGGTGACGTTAATCACCTTTAAAACCTCTACCATAAACAGGGATAGGTCACAAACGACGAGAGGTAAAGGTAGAAGTAGGGACTATGATAATCGTCTGAAACGACCATATTGGCCCTCTCTGTCTTATAACACATCTGTCGTACCTCGGAAAATACGATCTTCGCGATATGCAAAAGATTGCACGATCACAAATAGACTTAGGAGAGTCACCATGAACTTTATTTATTCCCATGAGGGGAAAGGGAAAACATCGAGAAAACCCATGGAAGGAAAAAGGAAAAGGTATGGTCATCACAACCATGTTGAGTTTGAAAGTTGGTTATGTAAGGGGAAGGTACTGGCACCCCTACATCCATCGTACTCGATGGGAACCATCTAGGTTGTCTAAGCGTGAAAGGGTGTCGATGTCTCAAGATGCTTGCTAGAGGGAAATGAAAGGTTTTTTATTAGGGTGCTTGCCAAGGATGGGAATCCTCGTGCCTACGTATCCTCATCGTGAAATGAGGAAGTCAGAGCTCCGTAGTTCAGAGTAAAAAATAGTTGTGTGTTGGTTGATTTTATTACCTTGAAAGGGTTTAGGAGGTGGTGCCACGAGGTACAAAAATGAGTTTAATGAGTTGAGATATTTTTTAGGGTTTTTGAAAAGATTGTTCTTCAGTTGAATTGCACTAAAGACTACAGGTAGAGGTGATTATTTCGAGCTACCAAGCCAAACGTCTTGTGTCAAAATAATCATAGTGAGTGTAGGAAAGCTTTATTCTCACCCCTTCTCCACCACTTAAGGTTCGTGGCACACAATTTTTCTCGTATTTTATTGTTTTGAATTTGCTCAAGAAAAAACCACTTGATGTTGGATCAAGAGTTTGTTTGGATGATTAAGAAAATGTTTTGGTCAATGGGAAGGTTGAATTTGCTCAAGAAAAAACCACTTAAGGTGATTGATTTTATTTTTGCATTAAAGGATACCTAACAACTAGCAACCAAAGAAAAAAGGGTAAAATTATTACGCATCATGGGAGTGGGGGTACATTTTCTTAAATGGGGATAATACCAAGCTAGTGCAAATTAAATTCATCACACAAATGCACACAAATAAGAGTATGAAATACAAATCAAGTCTCATTGCATGAAAGTCCAAGAGGAGGCTATGTGATGTTGATGGTGATCATGAAAACAATCGGCTTACAAAGGTGTTTGAAAAGGACTTTATATTAAATCAAGAATTAATTTGAAAAGGGTTTGAATTATGCAAATAAGAAATGAGATTTAAAATGCATTATGGCATAAGCAACAAGTATATGAGCAAAAGCATAAATAAAATCAAGCATCAAACAAATAAAATAAATCAAGCAAGGAAAAAAAATCATTAATCAAATTAAATATAATTATTTAATAAAATTAATTAGTAATCTAATTAATAAGTATTAAATAAAAATACTTAAAGTAATTAATAATTATAAATGAAATTGACAAAATAAAATAAATTAAGTTAAACCTAAATATTTAATAAAATTAATCATTAATTTGATTAATTAATATTAAATAAAAACGTTTAAAATAATTAATTAAAAACAGTTTTGATCGTACCTGATCAGAGAGTAGACTAGTGGTCAGCAACGTCGTGAGCTCCGCTACTCCAGTGGTAATGAGACGGTGGGGGGGTACCTGCAAGGTACTCCGAAGCCAAAGTAAGGACAGGAGCAAGAAAGTACAGAAAGTAAGAGTAGAGTTAAAATGTAATGTAACCTGATCCTCTCATGAGAGAGGGTATTTATAGGCTACCCCCAGCGCAGGGCCAATGATCGTCTGCTTTGGGCCTTACGACCCACCCCAGTGCAGATAACTGCCAGGGCTTACGTGGCGTAGTGAAGACCAGCGCGTGGTCTTCGCCCTAGAGTAACGGTCCCTTGATCTCCAGAAAGTGGATTGACCAGCTCTTCCGAAAGTGGACGTTACCTGATGACGTGTCCTCGCGGGGAGGAGCACATGGAGATCTTAGAGGGGGAGGTATGACCTCTCCCCGGTGTATGTAACCCTTGCTCGACAGTAATTGATCATTGCATGCTCGAAGATGAAGAGGCCTAGGTGTGCTCGACGACAGACAGCCTTGGGCCTTGTTGGGCCGCATTACAGTATTGGGTTGGGCCTGCCCGACGGATGGGCAGGCATCGGCCCAGTCCAGAACAGGAGCCCCCTAAGTCGTTGCTCCGAAGTGTCGGAGAAATGAATTAAGGGTCAGCCCCTCAGGGGAGGATATCCGTTAAATAGGGCAGCGTGCCTGTGGCGCCGAGTTGGCAGAAAAGTAGGTGATCAGGAGCAGGGGATGCTCGTCGTGCAGGGTTCTCGAAGATTTAAGTCTTCCCGGGTTTCTAATGTCATTCTTGGATGACGACGCTGGGAGATGAGAATGGATGGACGCGTTCATTATCCGGGCACCAAGGTAAGTGAAAAGGCGCACGCGGGAATCCTCGAGCCACGTG
This sequence comes from Lathyrus tuberosus, assembly GCA_022829125.1. NCBI lineage: Eukaryota > Viridiplantae > Streptophyta > Magnoliopsida > Fabales > Fabaceae > Lathyrus > Lathyrus tuberosus. Next base: position 561,111 of record JALAZF010000108.1, on the reverse strand, counting down.
TCACCCGTTATTAATGCATAGGTCGGCTAGGGCTAGGGCACTCAAGTGCCTAGGGGCGCCTCGAGTCACGTAACGGTCTTATAAATAGGAGTGGAGTTCGTGCCATTTGCACGTTTCCACTTTTTTGTTCCGAGTCTTCTCTCCCCCTCCCCAACTTCCGTCGCCGTCCTTCCACCGTACGCCGCCGCACGGAAATTCTCAACCACCGTCTCAAGTAAGTTTCTGGTTCTTCTCTTTTTCTATTTTATGTTCCCTACGGTGGTTTCTCCGGTGAACTGATGAAGTTTTCGGGGAGCCCATGGAGTTTCCGGCGAAAACGACGGAGCTTCCTAAGGTTTCCGATGAATACTACGGGGAGTTGGGATGAGTCTCTCGGGGACCTGATGAAGGTCTCGAGGACGCAGGATGAATCCCCCAGGGACACGGGACGAAGGTGTCGGGGACCTGATGAAGGTCCCGGGGACTTTCGATGAACGCCCCGAGGACGTTCGATGAACGCCCCGAGGACGCTGGGTGAATGGGATAAAGGTACCGACCACACCTGCGTGTGACCCCGATCACCGTGGTCGGGGGGTCATTCCACTGAGCAGTTCCCTGTATCCTCTTTTCGCCCTTTCACTTGATCAGCGGTGGAAGGGTGAATTTGATCTAGGCTATCGAATTCACCAGTTTCCTCTGCTTTTCAGGTAAAATAGTTGCCAAGAGAATTGAAGGGATTATTGAAACCAACGATGAGCCCGAATCCCCAGCGGCGCCGGACAGCGGTGCTCGAACGCCCGAGGATTGGGTTACGGATGAGCCTCTAGGCTTCCCTTCGCTATTTGTTCCAGGTGGCCCCGAGGCCTTCGCCACTATTGAGGACCTCTACGAAGGTTCCGTGCGGAGTTGGCGGGCATACATGCCACTGGAGCATCACCGGATCTGCTCGACGTTTAGAAGGATGCAATTTCCTATGTATGAGTTCGCCTTTCGGGAGGCGGACCTACGTCTTCCCTTCAGTGATTTTCAGTTGGGGGTGTTTTCTTGGTTACATCTGGCGCCCTCCCAACTTCACCCAAACGCAATTGCTTTTGTGAGGGCATACGAGCTCGTGTGTAAATATCTCGACGTCGAGGCCACAGTCCCCCTCTTCTTCCGTATCTTCCACCTGCAACGATAGACAGCCTAGGGTTGTCATAGCTGGGTGTTCTTCAAGCAGCCGATGGGGCTGTTTCGGGCATATCTGGATTCTGTCCGAAACTTCAAAAGCCGATGGTTCGTCATCAGGCCCCTCACCCGGGTGGCCACCGACACCTTGTACAACCGTAGGACAGTAGAGATGGAAGATGGTCGGAAGAAGGAGGTCATCGAGTCGAAGTGCCCCCTGGAGTGGACAGAAGAGCACTTTGAATTGAGCACAGAGAGCTATATCGTTAGTCCTAGTGCATTAGGCGAGGAGGACCAGCAGGCCTACGAGAAGTTAGTGAAATTTGTCGAAGGTTTCAATCGCGCGAAGTTGGTGACCCCGAATGGAAACTTCATAAGCAATGACCATAGGGAGACCCTTACAAAGGCCCGACTCATAAACACGAAGGCCGTCTTCGAGTGTGATACCGAAGAGGAGGCTCTTCGGTTCTTAGGTAGTGAGCATACCTTTGACTCGGTGTCCGTTATCATTTATACCGTTGGTTTACTGATGTTTACTCTCTTTTTGCAGGTGACACGTCGAGCTTGAAAGAATGTGTGAAGAAGCTGACATCTACTCGAGGCTCGAAGAGAGGCGGAAAGGGACGAGTCGAGCAGGTCTGGTAACAGCATCCGGGTCCTATCCCGGCGTTTAGGGATTCCTCTGGCTCCCCTTAGTGTATTTAATCTCCGAACTCGCAGGGATCCCCGAAGAGATAGCGAATCAGCCTTGAAAAGACGCATGTCAACCTTACTATGAGCCCTCCCCGTGAAAAGTTTGTGTTCCCGCCTTGTCACTTGAGGCCTAACTTCTTCTCGGGGGACAACTCCCCGACCTTCAGTGCCCCCGAAGCCCAGGCCATCTTGGGTGCTGACCGGGTTTCGAGGAGAAAATCCTTGGTGGAGGACATGACCGTGATGATGCGGGTTTGTGCTACAACACTGGTCTTGAAAAACGAAACCTGTCCGTCGTCGGAGCTAACTAGATTGCAAGATAGCTTCAAGTAAGTTGAGGTTAAGATGAAGAAACTGAGCAAGGATCTCGCGGAGTACAAAAAACATAATGAGGACCAAGTCGAGCTTTAGGGGCAGCTGGAAGGGAAGTTGAAGAGCGCTGTTGAGGAGAGAAAAAATCTCCGGGCGAAAATTGCTGAGCTGGAGCAGGCTGTCCGACCCGCTGAAGAGGAAATTGAGGACAACAAGTTGTTGACCTCTTATGCTGATTTGATCTCAAAGCTCAGGCAGAGCGAGCAGGATGTCCTCCAGTCTGCCGAGTTGGGCTTTGCTAAAGCCTTGAAGCAGCTTCGAATACTGAATCCCGACCTCATCACTAAGGGAACTGACCCTTACCAAGAGGTAGTTGAAGGTCAGATTGTCCAACCGGTGTCCGAGGAGGATGATTACGACGAGAACGCGGAGGAAGGGCAGCCTGAGGGGGACGTGGATGCTTAGATTTTCTTTTATCTAGCTTATTTGGCCTACGCGCCAATTTTTGTGATTACTTTTGCCCAGCCTGTGTGCCAGGGGCATTATGACATTTTTGTATTTTTGTATGTACTATTTGCACAATGGGCTTATGCCTGACCTAATGTTTTGTCTTGTTTATCTGTGTGTGATGTTTGTATGCTTGATGATATATCTGCTGTTTTTGTCTAAGTAATTGGGGGGTTTTGCTCGACTTTGTTGATCCTCGACAGTGTAGGGAACTGGTCAAGTGGCTGGAGTTGTATTCCGACCTTTAACGAGGCTAAGAGCTCGATCGAGGTCTTAGCTTTGTGGCGTGAACTTCCCATCGCGAGCTGGGTGTTCTGCCTAATTGGTACGGCGATGATGGAGCTCGGTCGAGGTATCCTCGTCGGATCAAGGGTCCTCGCGCACACACAATGCGGGCCCTTGTCTTCTCGTTTCATGGAGGGGAGTTACGTTTGTACCTTAGTGTACCCCCGTGGTCGCGACGTGGCTGTGTCGCGGACAGTGTTTAACTGTAGTACTATTTAAGCTTCTCAGCATTCCATGGTCGAGCAAGTTCCTCCCCGTGTAGATTTTCGAGGTAGTAGGCTCCTGTCCCCGTTTTCGCGCGGACGCGATAGGGGCCCTCCCAGTTCGTGGCGAGCTTGCCTTCTCGCAAATCTTTCTGGTTCCTTCATAGGACGAGGGTGCCTACCTGAAAATCACGCTTAATAACTTTGTTGTTATAGCGTAGAATTATCTTCTGTTTAAGGGAGGCCTCACGGAGGGATGCGCCCAACCTTATCTCTTCGACGAAGTTGAGCTCCTCCCGGAGGGCCTCATCGTTTATCTCCTCATCAAGGGGAGACTCTGTTCTTCTCGAGGGTTCCCTTATATCTACAGGGATCACTGCCTCAGTTCCGTATGTCAATCGGAAGGGGGTATCCCCGGTAGTGGAGTGCGGGGTTATTTTGTAGGCCCGAAGGACGCTGTGTAGTTCCTTGACCCATCTTTTCTTGACATCACCTAGTCTCTGTTTCAGTCCTCGCAGGATCACTTTGTTCGCTGCTTCGGCTTGCCCTTTCGTTTGGGGATGCTCGACCGGCGTGAAGTGTTGCTTCGTGCCCAGTTTGGTGACGAAGTCCTGAAAGTTCTTGTCGGTGAATTGTGTCCCGTTGTCGGTGACAATTGCTTGGGGCACGCCGAACCGAGCGAGTATGTTCCTCTTGTAGAAACGTAGTATGTTGTGAGCCGTGATTCTAGCCAGGGCTTCCGCCTCGATCCACTTTGTAAAATAATCCACGCCGACGATCAGGTACTTATTTTGGTACGACCCCACAACGAAGGGCCCGAGGATATCCATCCCCCACCATGTAAACGGCCATGGGGACAATAGTGTTATGAGCTCGCTGGGCGGGGCCGGGTGCATGTCCTCGTGTCATTGGCATCTGTTGCACTTCTTGACGTGTTCCTTGGCGTCGTACTGCATGGTGGGCCAGTAGTACCCTGCTCGTAACGCTTTGCGGGCTAGTGATCGTCCGCCGAGGTGTTGTGCATTGATCCCCTCGTGGATTTCTTGGAGTATACCGGGGACCTTTGTAACACCATTTTCTACCCCAAGAATGAACACGACAAAATATATGATTTATCAGAGTAAAATAAAAAAAAACACCTCGAAGGGTGTATATTTCTCAATAAATTCAAATTAAACACTTGCTCCGTAAACACGGGTTTTCCTCAAAAATACTCAAAAGCCTTCATATGGCAGCAGAACTCACTAATTCAAAATAAAAAGGTTTTCAACAAAAACCATCAAAGTTAGCAGCAGAACCACCATAACCACAATAATGAAAAAGGTTTCAAAATAACCCATAGTCATCAAATATCACAAAACAACAACTCAACAATGGTTCGACTCAACAACCCAACCCGATGTTACACTATCAGAGCAAGACCCTCTACATCGACCAAAGTAAAGTACAACTCCAAAAGTCCTCGAAGGCATCCACAGCTAAACTTGATCAGTTTACCTCAAAACCCATAAACCCTCACAGTCCTCTTTTTCAACAAGGTCAAAACAGCATCAAAGAAACATTAGCCTCAAAGGCCTAATTTTACCCAATTCAATCCAACCCTTTATATTCATTATCAACCCACAAAATAACACCTAAATCATCAATATAATCATAAAGCCACATAAACCTCAAAATCAGCCTTAAACACATTGAATCCCTATATTGAAAACAATGAAAGGTAATACTCCCCATACCTTAGATTGTCGATTCAAAGCTTTCTCTCTGAGCCTTCGGAAACCTTCTCGAATTCCTCGCCTCCTCCTTTTTCCTCAGAGCTCTCACCTTCTTCTTTTCACGGTTTACCAAAAAGATGAAACCTATTCTCAAATCCTCCTTTTATATTCAACCTAACCCTTGGGCCTCAAAATTGGGCTTTCTCCACAATACCCTCACTAATCCTCCTCAAAAGTCCAATTTACCCTTAATTCCTCTAATATTATTTAAATTAATAATAATACATTATACCCCATAATATATACTATTATTTAATTAAATAACCAAACTCCACAAAATTCCACGCAATACCCCAAAACACTAAAATTCACCAAAAAACACGAATATTATATTTAAATAAATTAAATAAATATTCTTACGAATTTGGGGTGTTACAACTCTCCCCCACTTAAAGAATTTTCGCCCTCGAAAATTACCTCAAGGAAACAGAGTCGGATACGACTCCCTCATCTGACCTTCACATCTCAAGCCCAACTTTTCCTCCTTCTTGGATCATCTTAGCCTTTTCAGGTGTCTTCTTACACAACTTCAGGTCTAAGTACAACATTCTCGTCCGATTCATACCAGTACACTGGAGTCCTACACCTCCTTCCACACAAAGCTTCATACAACATCATCCCAATACTAGCACGAAAATTATTGTTGTAGGTAAACTCGATCGACTTCAATTAACTATCCGATGGTCCCCCTTGATCCAACACACAAGCCCTCGGAAAATCCTCTAAAGACTGGGTAGTCCTCTATGTCTGTCCATCCTTCTGCGGATGATAGGCAGAACTCGACCTCAACTTAGTACCCAAAGCATCTTGCAAACTCTTCCAAATTTTTGACGTAGATCTCGGGTCTCTATCCGATACAACACTCGATGGTATCACAATTCCCTCATTATACATCTTAGCTAGCTTCTGCATAGAATGATTAATCTTCATCGGTAAGAATGAACCGATTTAGTCAATCTATCCACAATCACCCAAATTGAATCATTTCCCCTTAGCAGTCCTCGGCAATCCCAACACAAAATCCATAGAAATGCTATCCCATTTCCATTCTGGAATATGCAATGGCTGCATCATACCCAAAGGCTTCTGACTCTCAATCTTTGATTTCTGACAAGTCAAACATGCATAAACAAACTCCGCAATATCCTTCTTCATACCCGGCCACCAAAACAACTTTTCAGATCCTGATACATCTTCGTAGAACCGGGATGAATACTCAACCTACTTCAATATCCTTCTCCTAGAATACTCTCCTTAATTTCTGAAACCTCATGGAACACACTCTATATTTCAGAACCTCGTCACACCATTTTCATCGATCCAGAATTCTCTCTCATTATCTTGGTTAATTAAAGTCAATTGGTCAACCAACTTCAAATCCACTTGCTGGCCCGCTCTGATTTCCTCCAAAATATCACTTGTCAGCTTCAACATTCTTAACTTCACACTGTCAGGAGTCTCTTCACACACCAAACTCAAATCTCGAAACAGTTCGATTAATTCCAATTCTCTCACTATAAGTATCAACATACGCAATGACTTTCTACTCCACGCGTCGGTCACTACATTTGCTTTGCCCGAATGGTAACTCAAATCAAACTCGAAATCCTTCAACAGCTCTAACCAAATTCTCTGCCTCATATTCAATTCCTTCTGATCAAATAAGTACTTCAGACTTTTACGGCCACTGAACACTTCAAATTTAGAGCCAACAGATAAATCTCCAAGTCTCCAACACAGACACCACAGCGGCCAATTCTAAGTCATGCTTAGAATAATTCCCTTCACAAACTCTCAAATGACTCGAGGCATAAGCAAAAACTTGTCCATGCTGCATCAATACTCCACCAAGGCCCATCTTCGACGCATCACAATACACTACAAAAGATTCACTCAGATTAGGCAAATTCAACACTAGAGCGGTCGTTAACCTCTTCTTTAATTCCGCAAAAGTCACTTCACCAGCTACATCCCACACAAAAGCTTGACCCTTTCGAGTCAACTGAGTCAAAGGTAATGCCAACTTAGAAAAACTCCCATAAACTTGCGGTAATGACCCGCCAATCCCCGAAACTTTGTATCTCAGTAGCAGACCTCAGAGTCTCCCGTTATAACACACCATCAATCTTAGAAGGATCAACAATAATTCCACCACTTGAAATCACATGGCCAAGAAAGTTCACTTCCTTCAACCAAAACTCACACTTCGACAGTTTCACATACAACTTCTTCTCTTTCAACACTTGCAACACAGTCCTCAAATGCTTAACATGCTCTTCTTCAGATCTAGAATATATCCAGATATCCTCGATAAACACCATCACAAACTTATCCAAATACTCATGAAAATTCCGATTCATGTACCCCATCAACACACCAGGTGCATTAGATACGCCCACCGACATCACAACATACTCATAGTTATCACACCTCGTCCTAAAAGTTGTCTTTGGAATATGATCAGGCTTACATGAATCTAATGATAACCAGACCTCAAGTCAACCTTGCGAAACACAGAGGCACCTACCAATTAATCCTTCAAATCATCAAACCTCGGAAGTGGATATTTATTCTTGATCGTCACTTTATTCCACTGTCGATAGTCCACACACAACTTCATGCTACCATCTTTCTTCTTTACTAGGAATACAGGGCACCCCACAGAGAAACACTCGGTCAAACAAACTTCATCCCAAGCAACTCTTCCAATTACTTCTTCTATTCCCTTAACTCAGAAGTTGACATCCGATAAGGAACCATCGACACCGAACTCATACCTGGTATCAAATCTGCCGCCACCTCTACCTCACGCTCTGGAGGCAAATCCCTTACGTCATCAGAAAAAACTCCCAACATTTCACAACACAAGGCAAAACATCAGCTTCTCCACCTTAACTAATACTCAAATTTTTCCCTCAACATAAACATCTTAGCACCATCCTGCCTCGACTCATCAAAATAATCTGTAAGCAACTGGCTTAACTCCAAACAATTCACTGCACACACCACTTAAGCTCGCAAGACACGTCTATCCCATCCAACATGATCCCGTCTATTATCAACAAGAGATTAAGGGTGATCAGTTCCTCAATTTTTCAATAACAGCCGATATCATGAGGCGGTACAAACTATCTTTACCAACTATCGCAGCGTCCAACACCACCCTTAGCCATCGCTCCACACTCGAAGCACCTTGGAGAAGCATCATCTTCTCCCCTACTTGTTTCATTTCCTACCTGCAAATGGAAAACAAAACAAGCATCAACAGTGTTCTCACACACATGTCGCACACTAGGGAATAGACAACATTAGACAACCTGGCCGGACGGACCGACCTGCTCTGATACCACTAATGTAATACCCTTTTCTACCCTAAGAATGAACACGACAAAATATACGATTTATTAGAGTAAAATAAAAAGAAACACCTCGAAGGGTGCACATTTCTCAATAAATTCAAATTAAACACTTGCTCTGTAAACACGGGTTTTCCTAAAAAATACTCAAAAGCCTTCATATGGCAGCGGAACTCACTAATTCAAAATAAAAAGGTTTTCAACAAAAACCATCAAAGTTAGCAGCAGAACCACCATAACCACAATAATAAAAAAGGTTTCAAAATAACCCATAGTCATCAAATATCACAAAACAACAACTCAACAATGGTTCGACTCAACAACCCAACCCGATGTTATACTATCAGAGCAAGACCCTCTACATCGACCAAAGTAAAGTACAACTTCAAAAGTCCTCGAAAGCATCCACAACTAAACTTGATTAGTTTGCATCAAAACCCATAAACCCTCACAATCCTCTTTTTCAACAAGGTCAAAACAGCATCAAAGAAACATAAGCCTCAAAGGCCTAATTTTACCCAATTCAATCCAACCATTCATATTCACCATCAACCCACAAAAACAACACCTAAATCATCAATATAATCATAAAGCCACATAAACCTCAAAATCGGCCTTAATCACATCGAATCCCTATATTGAAAACAATGAAAGGTAATACTCCCCATACCTTAGATTGTCGATTCGAAGCTTTCTCTCTGAGCCTTCGGAAACCTTCTCGAATTCCTCGCCTCCTCCTTTTTCCTCAGAGCTCTCACCTTCTTATTTTCACGGTTTACCAAAAAGATGAAACCTATTCTCAAATCCTCCTTTTATATTCAACTTAACCCTTGGGCCTCAAAATTGGGCTTTCTCCATAATACCCTCACTAATCCTCCTCAAAAGTCCAATTTACCCTTAATTCCTCTAATATTATTTAAATTAATAATAATACATTATACCCCTTAATATATACTATTATTTAATTAAATAACCAAACTCCACAAAATTCCACGCAATACCCCAAAACACTAAAATTCACCAAAAATCACGAATATTATATTTAAATAAATTAAATAAATATTTTTACGAATTTGGGGTGTTACAACCTTGGACTCCTCGACGCACCTGAGAAGAGGGATCGAGAAGCCACGTCGATATAGTTTGTCCTCGACAATTGTACAGGAGCAAGCGCGTCGCCTAACCACTCTGGCGTCTTTAGGGTCGTCGGGTAGCTTGTTCGTGCTGAGGTACTCGTACACCGGGGTCATCCAGCTATGGCTATCTCCAATGGCGTTCAGTCAGTCGTGGGGACTACATTCTCGATGCTCGGACGAGAGAGCACCTCTTGAATGACGGATTTGTTCCCGCCTTTCTTTTTTGTGCTTGCGAGTTTCGATAGAACGTCCGCCCGAGTATTGTGTTCGCGCGGGACGTGATTCATTTCCGCCCAGGAGAACTTTTTCATCGTTTCCTTCACCAGAGCCAAGTATTCGATAAGGTTGTCGTTCTTGGCCTGGCATTCTCCTCGTACCTGTGAGGCCACGAGCTGGGAATCAGTGAATATTTTGACCTCTTAGGCCCCGAAGTCTTCAGCTAAGCGTAACCCGGTGAGGAAAGCCTCGTACTCGGCCTGATTGTTCGATGTCGGGAAAGACAATGTGAGAGAGACTTCGATCAGGATGCCTTCCCCATTCTCGAGGATGATGCCTGCTCCGCTTCCTTTCAAGTTGGATGCCCCGTCGACGTAGATCGTCCACTTTTGGGATCCGTTGGTCGAAGGCTCTGGGAAGGTCATTTCCGCCACGAAGTCGGCCAATACTTGAGCTTTTAGGGCTTTCCTGCCTTTGTATTGGATGTCGAACTCAGCGAGTTCGAGCAACCATCTGAGCATCCTCCCCGCCATGTTCGGCCTACCGAGGAGTTGTCGTATGGGTTGCTCGGTCCTCACCACGATCGTGTGAGCCAAGAAGTAATGTCGCACCCTTCTGGCCGCAGTGACGAGAGCCAGGGCGACCTTTTCGATTTGATGATACCTAAGTTTCGGACCTTAGAGGGCTTTGCTGGTGAAGTGAATTGGCTTCTGCCCGTCGGTGGTTTCCCGGATTAAGACCGCACTGACTGCTTCGCCCGTGATGGCGAGGTATAGGAATAACGCCTCCCCGCAATCTGGTCGTGAGAGAACTAGGGGTTGTGAAAGGACTTTTTTGAGGTGGAGGAGCGCTTGCTTGCATACCTCAGTCCATTTGAACGTGGGTTTCTGGCGTAGAAGCTTGAAAAATGGGAGTGCGTATTGTGCGGACTTGGCCACGAAGCGGGAAAGCGAGGTCAGCATCTTGTTCAGCGACTGTATCGACTTCTTCGAGTTTGGGGTCGGGATCTCGGAGAATGCCCTGCACTTGTCGGGGTTCGCCTCAATTCCTCTCTCCATGAGGTAGAAATTGAAGAACTTGCCCGCCCCTACGCCGAAGGTGCATTTGTCGGGGTTGAACCTCATCCTGCATTTCCTCGCTGTGTCGAAGAACTTCGTGAGATGGGCAGCATGGTCAACTTTTTCTGTGGATTTGATGATCATGTCGTCCATGTAGACCCCGAGAATGTCGTCGATCTCTCCCCGAAAGACTTTGTTCATCATCCACTGGTAGGTCGCGCCGACGTTCTTCAGGCCGAATGGCATTACGTTGTAGTAGTAATTGCCCGACTTGGTCATGAAGGTGGTGTGCTGCTTGTCGGTCTTGGCCATGGGGATTTGGTTGTACCTCGAGTAGGCGTCCATGAAGGGTAATAGTTTGAAACCTGCAGAATTGTCGACCATCTGGTCGATGTTAGGCAATGGATAAGAATCTTTCGGGCACGCCCGGTTAAGATGGGTATAGTCAACGCACATCCTCCATTTTCCATTATTTTTTTTACAAGTACAACGTTGGATAACCAGGTTGTGTACCTGGCCTTCGAAATAAAATTTACCTCTAAGAGGTCTTTTACAGCTTTTTAAGCAGCCTCAACTTTCTCAGGAGACTGCCTACGCCTACGTTGCACTACAGCCCTAGCGGTTGGATCTACAGTGAGCTGGTGACAGGCCACCTCTGGGTTGAGGTCGGGCATCTCTGATGCGCTCTACGTGAACAAATCAGTGTTCTCTTGGAGGCATGCCTTCAGCTGCTTCTTTGCCAGGTCGGGGAGCCCGTTGCCAATCTTTACGCTCCTATCTGGATCGTCTCCAAGGGCGACGAGCTTGAAGTTTCCGTCTGGGATGGGGCACGTTGGGTGGAGAGGCTGCCTATTACCTTCAGCTGGGAGGTTATTGTCTGCTACTCCCCCTTCTTCCTGCTCGTCGGGGAACCGACTGTCGAGGTCCACGGCGTTGACGCGCGGGAGTGGCTTCTGCACTGCATCTGGGGTTGACTTCTCTCCGGCCTTGGACTTGACGTTGATCGAGCTCAGGCCCTTGGTTGCAGCTTCGAAGCATCTCCTAGCAGCTTCAATGTCCCCGTGCATGGTGACGACCCGGCCTCTGGCCCTTGGTTGCAGCTTCCCAGGATGCATTGGTAGAGAGAGAGGCAGTCTACCACTAAGAAGAGGGTCTTGACTTGTCGGGCAGTGTCCTCGCTCCCGAAAGTGACCATCAGTTCAACATAGCCCCACGGTCTGGTGGTGGTGTTAGGGCTATAAATGGGGCTCTAAAACCGAGAACCAGTCCGGTAGAGCCGCCCCAAAGAACCGGCCAAAATGGCCTTTGGTATGGTATTGGATATATTTTGTATCCGTATCCAGCAGCAAGATTCGTATCCATGTATCCAATGAGTAATCGGTGGGTGTGCATATAAATTCTAAAATTTTATTTTTTCCTCATTTTTTCCTCTCTCTTTTTCTAGACGTTTTCATTCTCTCTCTCATCTCTCACTCTGTCTCACCTCACATGATATCAATCTATTATTCCTCTTTCGTTCGTCTCTCTCTCCTAGGGCTTTAACTCTGATCATCATTCCATTGTGATTGTGAACCATGGAAAGCTTCAATACAACTATTTTACTTGTGTAATGTATCCAAACTTTAAACACTTTTTTTTCTGTTATGTTGTTCTGTACATAGTTTGCATGTTTGAGGTATCAACTAGTTCTATAACTTGTATAAATTTTGACCTAAAGACAAACATTATTTTGATTGCGGAATCGTTATTGAGTTCTTGACCTAGGGTTTTGATTTGAGGGTTTCTTTTGTAAATTTTGTTGTTGAGCTGAGGTTGTGTTTTTGGCCTAGGGTTTTCATTTGAGGTTATATCTTGTAAATTTTTTTGCTGAGCTGTGGTTACATTTTGGTATAATAATAAATTGTGTTGCTGAGGTTGTATTAAGTGACTCGGTTTTGGTTTTGTTTCGTATTCTATTATTGTTTGATTGATATATATTTTTGTATAATGTCTTTTCAAGATTCTTCATTGACTCCTCCAACCATGGATGATCTGATTGATATCAACATGTTGCTTGACGGGGAAGAGGAGACAATGGATGGAGGAAATATAGAGATTGGTGAGATGATTGACTTGGGAGTTCCAGTTCCAATTCCAACTGATGTAACCACTCAAAATACATATACTACACAAAATACTACGACAACTCAAAATACAACTGCTGCTGATGAGCCAACCCCTCCAGTTGACCCAGCTCAGAGTTCACAGAGCCAGATTAATGCCTTTGGTAAAGCTCCTCGTCCCAAGAAATCTGCTGTTCATACTGAGATGGTACTTATTGAGATGCCTAATGGTGCCAAGAAATGGAAATGCAAATGGTGTGGTAAGCTTTATACTTATGATGTGAAATGGAAAAGTACTTCTAATGGTAAAAAAGATTTAGAAAATTGCATTCAAAGAAAGCTGAGGTTGAGAGGTAATACTGACAAAGAAGTTGCACAGTCTAGGTTAAATGTAGGTGCTGATAGTACTCCTAGTTTGGCAACTTGGACATATAACCATGCTAGGGTTAGAGAAGTTGCAGCTCATATGATTCTAGGTCATGAATTTCATTTTTCTGTTATGGAAGGTTTTATTTTTAATGAATTTCTTAAAGAAATTTATCCATGGTACAAAAAGATTAGTAGACAACGAGTTAAGTTGGATTGTGAGACATTTTATGAGGATGAGAGAGTTAAGATGAAAATGTATATGTCTATGATTAACTGGACCAGTCTTACAACTGACCTGTGATGGTCTGGTGAACAGAAAATTGGTTATATGACTGTGACTGGCCATTTCATTGATTCAAAATGGCAGCTTCACAAAAGAGTTTTATCTTTTAAGAATGTGCCACCACCACATTCTGGTGAAGTTTTGTGTAGGGAATTGATTAAGGTGGTGGATGATTGGGGCATAAGGGATAAGGTTGTTTCTATTTCAGTTGACAATGCTAGTGCCAATGATAACTGCATTACTAGATTAAAGATAGATTATTCTGGTAGGAGAAATCTACCATTGGATGGTAAACTGTTTCATGTTAGATGTTGTGCACACATCTTAAATTTGTTGGTTCAGGATAGCCTTGATATGATTAAGGTGACTGTTGATAAAATTAGGAACAATGTCAAATATTTGCTGAATTCTGAAACTAGGTGCAAAGCATTCAAGAAATTTGTTGATGAGTTATAACTTGAAGGCAGAATGCAAGTGTTAGATACTAAGACAAGATGGAACTCAACTTGGTTGATGTTGTCCACTGCTTACCATTACAGAGAAGTATGGCCTAGATATGTTGAAGAAAGTGGAGTATTTCTCAGTTATTTGCCTGATGCAAATGATTGGGAAGATGTTCATGATATTTGCAAATTTTTTGAGGTCTTTGCTGATGTGACGTCAATTATTAGTGGCACATCTTACCATACTACTAATTTGTTTTTGGCTGAGCTTTACAGGGTGAAGGTTTTACTTGATAAACCCTCAAGCATCTCAAATAATCCTCAGTTGCAGGCCCTTGCTAATGAAATGAAGTTGAAGTATGACAAGTATTGGTCAGAGTCTAATACATTGATTTCTATTGGTGCAGTTCTTGATCCAAGGTATGTACATCTTCCAAGTTGATAGTTAAATAAGTTGCCATTGTTTATACTTTAGGTAGCAACTATTCTGCTTGGTGTTCCCTTGTGATTAATGATATTCAGCCTATGATGAATTTGAGGCTTGTGTCTGTCTGGTTTATATTTTGTGATGCCTGTTGTTGCCTCAGTTGATAATATTCAGCCTATGATGAATTTGAGGCTTGTAAGTTGTATCTGTCTGGTTTATATTTTGTGCATCCTGTTGTTGCCTCAGTTTATAATACTCAGCCTATGATGAATTTGAGGCTTGTATTGTATCTGGTTTATATTTTGATGACATCCTGATGTTGCCTCAGTTGATAATACTCAGCCTATGATGAATTTGAGGCTTGTATTGTATCTGGTTTATATTTTGATGACATCCTGTTGTTGCCTCAGTTGATAATACTCATCCTATGATGAATTTGAGGCTTGTATTGTATCTGGTTTATATTTTGATGACATCCTGCTGTTGCCTCAGTTTATAATACTCAGCCTATGATGAATTTGAGGCTTGTATTGTATCTGGATTATATTTAGCCTATGATGAATCACTATTATTATAGTTCTGTCTGAGTCTAATTATGTTACCTCTTTGTGTGACATTAGTTGTCTCTGACTCCAATTATGTTACCTCTTTGTGTGACATTAGTTGTCTCTGAGTTTGTATTCTGTTACCTCTTTGTGTGACATTAGTTGTTGTCTCTGAGTCCAATTATGTTACCTCTTTGTGTGACATTATTTGTCTCAGATTCTGAGGCTAAAAATACCTTGAAAATACTTTAGTTGGTTGACAACTCTTCTTGTTCAAATAGGTATAAAATGATCTTCATCAAATGCGTATATCCCTTCTTGTATCCAAATGTTACTCAAGCAACTGCCTATGAACAAGAGTTGGCAACCAACTTAAAAACTCTATTCCAAATGTATCAAGATACCTATGGAGTTAATGACGCCCCTGTATCTGAAACTCCTAAAATAAGAACAAGTTATGGGTTGGGAAGGAGGAGTTTTGAGATGTTTTTAGAAACTGTTGTTGGTAGTTTTAATTCAAAATATGATCTTGAATTATATCTTGAGGAGTCTCCCTTGAAGGTTCCCCCAAACACTAAGTTTGATATTTTAACTTGGTGGATGGGGAATGAAGCCAAGTATCCTGTTCTTAGTAAATTAGCAAAGGATATCCTAACTATTCCAGTTACAACTGTTGCTTCAGAAGCAACTTTTAGTGCTAGTAAAAGGGTTATTGATCCGAAACGATCTTCTATGAAAACTAAGACAGTTGAAATGGTACTTTGTGGGGGTGATTGGGTGAATGAGAAATATGGTATTAAAAAGGGTTGCACTGCAAGTATTGTAAGTATATTTGGTTTATGGTCTATTTATATTGATTATTACATTTATGTTGCCTTGTTTAACTTATATTTTTAATTTCGTAGCTTGAAGAACCTCAAGATGAACCTCTAACAGATGATTTTGGTCAGGAATAGGTTCCGGGTGTCACTTCTTTGTGATGTTGTTTTGTTGTTTTGTAATTATAACTTCAATGCCAATGATGAAATTGTTCTGAGGCATCATTCACAAATGTAATTCTGCATTTTGTTGTATGATGTTGAACAAGTATTTTGTAATCCGCTACAAGCATTTTGAACAAGCATTTTGAACAAGCATGTTGTATAATGGAATTAGTTAAATAATAGTTAAAATTTATTATGATTTTTTGGCAAAAAAAAATCCAAATTATACCTTTTTATTGGATGGGCTGGGTACCCGAACCGAAATAACCGATTCGGTTTCGGATCTCAATTTCAAATAACCGATTAACCGGTCTGGTTTCGGTTTACCCAAAAATGCTGGACCAGTAACAGTTCTAATTTATATCCATCATTGTTTGGGTCCGGTCCAGTTTTACCCGATATGGGTATCGGTCCAACTTCCAGTTCCTTAGATAACCGGTCCGGACCGGACCGAAAACCTTGTAGATCCGAGCCCATATACGTGGTCAGATGTCTTTCTTCGAGCTGGAGGGTCTCGAAGAGGTGGTCGTACATGATGTCCACCGAACTCCCTTGGTCGACCAGGATCATGCGGACGTCAAAATTTGCCATCTGCGCCCGGATCAGGAGAGGGATGATGGAGTTGGGCGCATCGCCTAGCAGTTCCTCGAGGTAGAAGGTGTAACACCCCCTTTCTATACCCCCAATTAATCAAATAATCATTTAGGCACATATTAAAATTTCGTCAGAGTATAATTATAACATGGCATAAAAGAGGCATGTCACATCAAACACAATTATACAACATACAACACCTGCTCAATATTGATATGCAACAGTGGGGTAACTTGCAACAGAGGAACTTAGTCCTTACACCCACATCTCAATATTTAGAATAAAAGCGGAAAATCTAAACATTGACTAACAGCAAACATATATACATATATACATGAATCATCAAATATTCTCCACCAATATCATACATGTTCACATAAACATTCACCAGCAAGATACATATACATATGTATCACAAAAGGATCACAGCCATCCTAGCTACCCGGTGCTACATATCAGAGCCGACCGACCAAGGAATGAAGACACGCTCCACAAAAGACCACCAGCATACCTACTCTGCAATGCCTCATAGAGCATTATAAAACGGCAGAAGGGTGAGAAATATTATCATAATAACAATGTATATAATTATATATATAAACATAAAAATACACATATTCCACATTCTCACCACAATCCATCACAATTTCCTCCATATACATCACAATGTATATCTACATATCAACCAAGCATATTCATCATGCATACTTTCACAATTCCCAATCATTCCACATAAACATACACAATTATGTTTACTCAACAACACATCATTATAAGGATGATAAATGCAAATCATAGAGACCGACTCACGACTCTATGCAAATGCAATGCGGTACCGACTCAATCATCTCAAGTTCACTCAGGAACTTCTGCTGGAACCATCGCTCGTTACCAAAGTAACTCCCCGTCGGGCCTACGATGTTCACCCATTGCTCACACCACACATGGGCACACAATGTTTATGGAGCGCTCACACCCCACCTGGGCACACGACCCGATCGCTCACACCCCACACGCGGGCACACGATCTGATTGCTCACACCTCACCTAGGCACACAATCCGATTGCTCACACCTCACATAGGCACACAATCGTTCGTAATCATCGCTCACACCTCACATAGGCACACGATGTTACCACGGATTCTCCTTAGAATCGCCCAACACAAGAATGTATTTCATGATGCTTCACATGCAAAATGACATAAGACATTCTTGAAATGCATATATATATATATATATATATATATATATATATATATTCACAATATATTCATGCATTCATCTCATACAATCACACACAATCTATATACATTCACATCAATGCACTATTGTATAATTCACATTCAAATACACCATCAAAACGGTAAAAGTCGCTAAATAGCACTATTCCCGACTTTCCGACATAATAAAATCGGCCAACAGTTTCCACACCATCATAATCATAAAGTACAGCTCAATAGCTTTCCAACGATATAAAGAACGCCTAAATTGGAGTTACAGTTCGAGAATTATGAATCGTTAAAAGAAAAGAAAATTATAAGAAAGAAAACAAAAGCGCCCGGCGACAGGGGAGTTTCGCCCGGCGACGCTTCGTTTTCGCCTTCGCTTCGCCCGGCGAAGGAGGGGCGAAGGAATTTCCCCAAACCTGAACCAAACCAGTAGCTTGGCACCCTCGCGCCTCTCAATTTCGCCCGGCGAGGGCTCGAACCGCCCGGCGCTCTGCACCAGAAGCAGAAATTCTGCTTCGTTTTCACTGTTCCAAAAACCCCCAAATCTCCATTTTCTCCCCCAAATCACTTCCAACAGCAAAACAATTCATAGCAATGATTCATCAACCTAGGGAGATTATACAACACAAATTATATCGACTTCTATCCGCGAAAACATCGATTTCTACCATTTTCTACTCAAATGGGTTTAGTTCCAAAACTCATGAAAATCAACAAAATCAACAATACAATCATACATAATCATACACATTGCTAAGATAACAATATTTCACACCCTTACCCGGATTCCAAACTTGCTCTGTGATTGATCTTGATGAATTTTCTAAGTTTTCCTCTTTTCCTCTTCTTTTCTCTTCCTCCTCTTTCTTTCTCTTCTTCTTTTTCTCTCAATCTCTTTTCTATCTCTTTTCTTTCTATTTCTATTCTATTTTATTTATTTTCTCTCATTTTCCAAACAATCAATTAATTCATTTTTCTCACAAATTCTAATTCCACTTAATTTCTAATTTATCATCCAATTAAAATAAAAGACTCCACCTAATTGGGAAATAATCAAAATCGGGGCGTTACAACTCTCCCCCACTTTAGAAATTTTCGTCCTCGAAAATAATACCTGAATCAAACAACTCCGGATACGACTCTCGCATCCCACTCTCTAGTTCCCAAGTCATATTGCCTTCCGCAGCGCCTCCCCACGCTACCTTTACAAGCGCAATATCCTTGCCTCTGAGCTTCTTAACTTCACGATCCAGAATCCTAATCGGTAAAGCCTCCACCGTAAGGTTATCTCTCACTTCAACCTCGTCCATAGGAATAACATGTGACGGATCCGGAACATACTTCCGAAGTTGCGAAACATGGAATACATCATGAAAATTGGAAAGGTTCGGAGGCAACGCCACACGGTAAGCCACAACACCAACTCGTGCAGAAATCTGATACGGACCAATAAAACGAGAAGTCAACTTCTTCGACTTCAAAGCACGACCCACACCCGTAATTGGCGTAACTCTCAAAAATACATGGTCGCCTTCCTGAAACTCAAGATCTTTTCTTCTCTTGTCATGATAACTCTTTTGTCTACTATGAGAAGCTTTCATCTTCTCACGGATAAACTTCACTTTCTCCGTCGTTTGTTGTACCATCTCCGGTCCAACTATCGCCCTCTCACCCGTTTCATGCCAACACAAAGGTGTTCGACATCTACGACCATACAAAGCCTCAAACGGTGCCATACCTATACTTGAATGAAAACTGTTATTGTAGGTGAATTCAATCAACGCCAAATAATTATCCCAAGCACCACCTTGCTTGAGCACACAAGCACGCAATAAATCCTCCAACGATTGAATTGTCCTCTCAGTTTGACCATCCGTTTGCGGATGATAAGCCGAACTCAATCTTAGCTTAGAACCCAAAGCCTTTTGTAGACTCTCCCAAAACCTCGATGTGAATCAAGGACCTCTATCCGATACAATACTCTTAGGAACTCCATGCAACTTCACAACCACAAGAACATAAATCTCGGCTAACCTCTCCAAAGGATAACTAATATCAATTGGAATGAAGTGAGCAGATTTAGTAAGCCTATCAACAATTACCCAAATAGCATTATGACCTCTTTGCGTATTCGGCAATCCCGTAACAAAATCCATCGATATACTATCCCATTTCCATTCCGGAATGTCCAACGGTTGCATCAATCCACTAGGCTTTTGATGTTCTACCTTCGACTTTTGACAAGTTAAGCACGCATACACAAATTGAGCCACATCTCTCTTTAACCCGGACCACCAAAAGATTTTCTTCAAATTTTGATACATTTTATTCGCTCCCGGATGAATACTTAAGTTACTTCGGTGCCCTTCTTCCAATATCATTTTTTCAACTCTACATCATCGGGAATACAAATACGACCACGGAATCTCAAAACTCCAAAATTATCAACCTTGAAATCTTCATTCTCATTCAACATCAAATCAACGAATTTCAAATAACCGATTAACCGGTCTGGTTTCGGTTTACCCAAAAATGCTGGACCAGTAACGGTTCTAATTTATATCCATCATTGTTTGGGTCCGGTCCAGTTTTACCCGATATGGGTATCGGTCCAACTTCCAGTTCCTTAGATAACCGGTCCGGACCAGACCAAAAACCTTGTAGATCCGAGCCCATATACGTGGTCAGATGTCTTTCTTCGAGCTGGAGGGTCTCGAAGAGGTGGTCGTACATGATGTCCACCGAACTCCCTTGGTCGACCAGGATCATGCGGACGTCAAAATTTGCCATCTGTGCCCGGATCAGGAGAGGGATGATGGAGTTGGGCGCATCGCCTGGCAGTTCCTCGAGGTAGAAGGTGTAACACCCCCTTTCTATACCCCCAATTAATCAAATAATCATTTAGGCACATATTAAAATTTCGTCAGAGTATAATTATAACATGGCATAAAAGAGGCATGTCACATCAAACACAATTATACAACATACAACACCTGCTCAATATTGATATGCAACAGTGGGGTAACTTGCAACAGAGGAACTTAGTCCTTACACCCACATCTCAATATTTAGAATAAAAGCGGAAAATCTAAACATTGAATAACAGCAAACATATATACATATATACATGAATCATCAAATATTCTCCACCAATATCATACATGTTCACATAAACATTCACCAGCAAGATACATATACATATGTATCACAAAAGGATCACAGCCATCCTAGCTACCCGGTGCTACATATCAGAGCCGACCGACCAAGGAATGAAGACACGCTCCACAAAAGACCACCAGCATACCTACTCTGCAATGCCTCATAGAGCATTATAAAACGGCAGAAGGGTGAGAAATATTATCATAATAACAATGTATATAATTATATATATAAACATAAAAATACACATATTCCACATTCTCACCACAATCCATCACAATTTCCTCCATATACATCACAATGTATATCTACATATCAACCAAGCATATTCATCATGCATACTTTCACAATTCCCAATCATTCCACATAAACATACACAATTATGTTTACTCAACAACACATCATTATAAGGATGATAAATGCAAATCATAGAGACCGACTCACGACTCTATGCAAATGCAATACGGTACCGACTCAATCATCTCAAGTTCACTCAGGAACTTCTGCTGGAACCATCGCTCGTTACCAAAGTAACTCCCCGTCGGGCCTACGATGTTCACCCATTGCTCACACCACATATGGGCACACAATGTTTATGGAGCGCTCACACCCCACCTGGGCACACGACCCGATCGCTCACACCCCACACGTGGGCACACGATCTGATTGCTCACACCTCACCTAGGCACACAATCCGATTACTCACACCTCACATAGGCACACAATCGTTCGTAATCATCGCTCACACCTCACATAGGCACACGATGTTACCACGGATTCTCCTTAGAATCGCTCAACACAAGAATGTATTTCATGATGCTTCACATGCAAAATGACACAAGACATTCTTGAAATGCATATATATATATATTCACAATATATTCATGCATTCATCTCATACAATCACACACAATCTATATACATTCACATCAATGCACTATTGTATAATTCACATTCAAATACACCATCAAAACGGTAAAAGTCGCTAAATAACACTATTCCCGACTTTCTGACATAATAAAATCAGCCAACAGTTTCCACACCATCATAATCATAAAGTACAGCTCAATAGCTTTCCAACGATATAAAGAACGCCTAAATTGGAGTTACGGTTCGAGAATTATGAATCGTTAAAAGAAAAGAAAATTATAAGAAAAAAAACAAAAGCGCCCGGCGACAGGGGAGTTTCGCCCGGCGACGCTTCGTTTTCGCCTTCGCTTCGTCCGGCGAAGGAGGGGCGGAGGAATTTCCCCAAACCTGAACCAAACCAGTAGCTTGGCACCCTCGCGCCTCTCAATTTCGCCCGGCGTGGGCTCGAACCGCCCGGCGCTGTGGGCCTTTCGCCCGGCGCTCTGCACCAGAAGCAGAAATTCTGCTTCGTTTTCACTGTTCCAAAAACCCCCAAATCTCCATTTTCTCCCCCAAATCACTTCCAACAGCAAAACAATTCATAGCAATGATTCATCAACCTAGGGAGATTATACAACACAAATTATATCGACTTCTATCAGTGAAAACATCGATTTCTACCATTTTCTACTCAAATGGGTTTAGTTCCAAAACTCATGAAAATCAACAAAATCAACAATACAATCATACATAATCATACACATTGCTAAGATAACAAGATTTCACACCCTTACCCGGATTCCAAACTTGCTCTGTGATTGATCTTGATGAATTTTCTAAGTTTTCCTCTTTTCCTCTTCTTTTCTCTTTCTCCTCTTTCTTTCTCTTCTTCTTTTTCTCTCAATCTCTTTTCTTTCTATTTCTATTCTATTCTATTTCTTTTCTCTCATTTTCCAAACAATCAATTAATTCATTTTTCTCACAAATTCTAATTCCACTTAATTTCTAATTTATCATCCAATTAAAATAAAAGACTCCACCTAATTGGGAAATAATCAAAATCGGGGCGTTACAGAAGGTGATGGGGTTTGATTTCCCTTGCACATTCTCAAAAGTGGTAGTCTGTGCTAAGGTCGCAAATTCCAGCTCGTCAAACTTCCGCTTGATTGACCCGACGGAGACCTTGTTGAAGCCCCCGTCTGATCTAACCATCGTCATGGGGAAACTTTCCTATGTGCTACGGGCTCTGACAGGGTCCTCAGGGGGAAAACTCTCCCACATGCTGCGAACTGCTACGGCGTCCTAGATCCCTTCGAGAACGTAAAAGTCCTCTGGTCGAGTGACGCTCAGGGTGACTTGCAGTCTGTTTTCTTCGGAGGGAGGTGCCGTCTCCTCGACGCTTTGTGTGTCCCGGGCATCTGGACGAGAAACGTCACTCCTCTTGGTACACTGCTTTGGATGCCCCTCCTTAATCTGGATCACTATTGCATCTTTGAGATGGATGCAGTCTTCGGTGACATGCCCGTGGCTCTGATGGAACCTACAGTATTTGGACTTGTCCGTGTTTGATTTGGGGGGTGTCGACTTCGGAAAGCGGACACCCCCTTTATGAAATTCTGAGTTGGCGCACTCGGAGAGAATTCACTCGTGGGGAGTGTTGAGTGGAGTGTACTCCGTGAACCGACCAACTGGACCTTTTGGCTCGCAAGGGTCCCTGGGACTGCCTTCGCGCCTTCTCTCCCCCCCGCGCCGGGGGGCACAACCTTCATCCCTGGAGCTCCGGGGGCCCTACTGGTGTCACGAGTCTCAGGAAACGTGGGTGGCCTCCGACTCTTCGAACTGGATGTATGACTGGGCTCAATAGAGGATGTCTTCCAAGTTACGGGATCTATGGATACCCACAGCTCTAGCGAACTCAGTCCCGTGACGTAGTCCCCGCTCGATCAGGAACTTCTTCATGTCGTCGGTAGCGGGTACTTCGACGGCTCCTGGTTGAATCTCTCGATGTAGTCTCTGAGAGATTCGTCCCTCTCTTGGAGGATGGCTTCTAAAGAGGCCACCATCTTCGGATGGCAGCGAGATGCAGTAAAATACCTAGAGAACTGTCTCTTCAGTTGCTTCCAAGCAGTGATGGACTCCGACGCAAGGCTTTTGTACCAAGCCTTGGCACATTTTCTGAGGGTGGTCGGGAAGAGCCTGCACTTAATAGCTCCCCGGACATTCCTGTAGTCGAGCATAACCTCAAAGCTCTCGACGTGGTCGTCGGGGTCGGCGGTGTTGTCGTACGTCCCCAAGGGTGGAGGCTTTTCCATCCCCACAGGTATAGGGGTCTCCATAATCTCCCTGGACAGCGGGGTCCACTGGTCGTCCTCATCACTCCTAACCGGTGATCGTGACGGGGAGTGGTGGCCCCGACCAGGCCCGTGTCGTCGGAGGGAGCTCCTTGGACGGCTCTTCGGCTTTTCGGCATCAGCTTTGCTCCTCTTCTAGGGAGGAGAGTGTCATTGTTCCTTCCGAGGAGGCGAACGATGACGCTTCTGGGTGACCACAGGCTAGGGTCATTCCAAGTGTGGGCGGCGTCCCACAGGTAGGGGAGTTGGGCTCCTAGAGTCGACTGGTGGTGTTTTTTGCGGGGAAGGAGAACGATTGGGAGATAGAGGGCGACAATGTCTCTGCGGGGGAGAGCGTCGTTGTCGCCCCCTTTCGAGCGCTTCAATCCTCACGTTCTGCTGGGAGATCAGTTGGTTTGTTTGATTGATCAGAGCGAACAGGGTCACCGCATTCGAATCAGCATTTGGTGGCACGGGGATCGGCTGGTAGACAGCGGGGGCGCTGTCTTGTTGGGCGACATTGTAACTCGCGTCGTCAGAGGAAGGGGAGGCAGTACGCCCGTCCCTTTCATCCCCTTCTTCGATGTTGACGACCACATTGTCCTCGCGGTCGTCTCTGTTGTCGAACTGTGTAAAGGCGGTGTCCGGAGTCTTAGTCTCAGGCTAGGAGCTGGCCATGGTTGTCAGAAAAATGGATGTTGCTTTGGTTTTACGAAGAGGAAAACGGGGAAGCAAAGATTTTCCACAGACGGCACCACTGATCGTACCTGATCAGAGAGTAGACTAGTGGCCAGAAATGTCGTGAGCTCCGCTACTCCGGTGGTAATGAGACGGTGGGGGGGTGTACCTGCAAGGTACTCTGATGCCAAAGTAAGGATATGAGCAAGCAAGTACATAAAGTAAGAGTAGAGTTAGAATATAATGTAACCTGATCCTCTCATGAGAGAGGGTATTTATAGGCTGCCCCTAGTGTAGGGCTAATGGTTATCTACTTTGAGCCTTACTACCCAGCCCAGTGCAGATAACTGCCAGGGCTTACAAGGCGTAATGAAGACCAGCACGTGGTCTTTGCCCTGGAGTAACGGTCCTGTGATCTCCGGAAAGTGGATTGACCAGCTCTTCCGGAAGTGGATGTTACCTGATGACGTGTCCTCGCGGGGAGGAGCATATGGAGATCGTAGATGGGGAGGCGTGACCTCTCCCTGGTCTATGTAACCCCTGCTCGACAGTAACTGATCATTGCGTGCTCGAAGATGAAGAGGTCTAGGCATGCTCGACGGCAGACAGACTTGGGCCTTGTTGGGCCGCATTGCAGTATTGGGTTGGGCCTGCCCGACGGATGGGCAGGCGCCAGCCCAGTCCAGAACAAGTTTTATAGTTTTTTTAAACATACAAAAAATATAGGAAAAACAAAATAAAAGAAATTAATAAAACATGAAAAAGAAAAAAACTAAGAAAAAAAATAATAAATAAAAAAAAAAAACCAAATGGCCTGTTGGGAAGCAAAAAGGGGGTGTAATCAGTAGAACCACAAGGCCCATCAACACTCTGAGCCCAAACATTTGGGGGGTTCACAAGAACCCTAGTCAACTGTAGTTGACTGCTGAAAGAAATCAGGAGCGTCAGATTGGCATACAGTTAATGCTTTGACTCAGATCTAAGGCCAAAACACGAGACACCTGGTAGGGACTAGGAACCGCGCATTCGTTGAATCAGAGAGAGAAAATACCTCTTCGGTGACACTTGTCAAGGGGAGGGACAAGTGTCACCTTCCCTAGTAAACCACACAAACACATCAGCGTAGATGATTAAAACAAGGAAAAATAGTGGTATCAGAATCCATTTTCATATCCCTATATCTCTCTCTAAACCTTCGTCCCTCTCTCTAAATAAAATTTTTCTCTGCAAATATTGAACCCTCGCGAAAACCTAGAATTGGCTGGAGAAGACGGTGGGCCACGGCGGCTGCCGTCGTCTTCTCCGACGAGACCACCTTAAAACCAAAAAACAAACTACATCGACCCACCTAACTTTTCCTCCTCAACAAGAATCTGAAACTAGATTTCACTAAAACGACCTCAAATATTCAGATCGGGGTCGTTCCCAATCTAACCCTAATTTGAAAATGTAAAGAAATCAAGCAAAACAACGCAAATAAGAACGATCTACACTACTTCGAGGGCAAAAAAAACAAGGCGTTCAGTTTGTAGAGTAATAGAGTTCAAAAGCTATCTCTTGAAGAACTCCTCAAAACGAGTTTGTGCAAATAGCTTTCTCAGGTACTTTTGCTTCAACTTTCCCTCCTTTTGTGACTGATTTCTTTTCTCTTCTTCTTCTATTCCTTGCTATTTCTCTGTGCGTGATTGCTTCTATGAGTAGGCTTCAGCTCAAGCTTGCTTGAGTCTTAATGTGAGACTCATAAAGCTTTTGAATATGAGCTTTTGTAGGGTTTTAGAGTTTAATGCAGAGTAGTGTTTTAGGGTTTCTCAGGTGTCCTTGTGAATGAATAGGAGTATGCAATTTATAGGATCAGAAAATTGTGAATAAGGTACGTGTGAGATGATTTTTTTTTGCGTGTGAGGAATAATTATGTTATAAATGATTCCAAATCCCTAATTTCATGGGAGGAATTTCGGAGTGGAATGAGTTTCTTCCTTCTGCTTCTTTTGTCCTTTTTTCCTTGCTGTACATTTTGCGATTGTGTGGTCCCTCTTGAAAATGATATTTTGCCTCGTGTTGTTGTTGACACAATTTGGTGTTAATTGTGATTTGTTTATTTCTGCATTTGCCTCTTGCTTGTTTGTCCTGATAAGAGCTCATTCATTTCTCTTTTTCTTGTATGTACTGAGCTGGACATGTTGGTTAGAGGCTTGATGAAGTAGGAAGAAAAACTTGGAGGTTATGGCTCAGGTACAAATAATTTGGAGATGAGGTTGGCTTGGTTGAAACTTAATTTCATGATATCAATGTGTGTGTATGATGTGTTAGAATGAGGTTTATTGGTTCATGTTGTTGTCCCTGATATTAACGTCCTTTTTTGTGTTATGTAGGTATGTGCTTGACTTTGCAAGAGGCAAAGGTGATGATGAGGATTATGTAGCATGAAACACAATGGATAGTCATGGAGTTTGGATAGAATTTGGCACGAAAATGAGGAAGCAACTTGGCACGGTTGATGAAGACTTGGTGAGGAAGTTTGGCACAAATGAAGGAGACTTAGACATGAAGATGAAGAACTACAAGGCTGCTTTTAGGTTTGGCTCAGGAATGAAGCGTGAAGTTTGAATTTTTAGGCCTATGCTTAGTGTAACCTTGTAGATTTAGGTCTTGTTCATTGATCACCATTGTAACATAACTTGTACCTTGTAACTTTGAATTCACATAATAGTATAATGACTTATGAACTTTGAACTCAAATGAATCTTGTCATTCTTAATCTCAAATCATGTGATTAGTTTGAAATCAAATTGAACTTTATGTATTTTAGAATTCTACCAATCCTGCCTTTCTTGGTTTTAAACCCTTTGTGATCAATTTGGAACTTTGTGCTCATGTAACTTTGAATTCAATCAATGGAACTGTGTCACTCTTGTAATCGAGTCTTTGAAATCGACTTTGAATTTGCAAATTGATCTTTGTACCAAATGTACTTTGAAATTCCATCAATTTTGCACTTGTATTTTGTACTTCAAGTTTGTGACAATTTTGACCTTTTCAATTTGTTCTTGTACGAATTAAGAGTTTTCATGGCATCTTGAATTTAATCACATAGCAAGTATTATTCACCATTCTTCTTAAAAGTACAATATCTTCTTGAATTGAATAAAAATGAAACTTGATGACACATGAAACCGTGCCATATTTACTTCTTGAATAGTGATGCCATAGACTTGAGGATTATTGAATTCAACCCAAAGATAACCATACTTGATGACATTTGACATAGTCTTGATGACTTGATTCCATGTATAAATATGTATGATCCACCCTCCAAACTACATGCACCTGAGTTCTCTCTAACATCCAATAACCAATTAACCATGTGAATGAGGATACCTTCCTTTATTTCCACTTGAACTTAACAAAACTTGTAAGAGACAGGTTGTTAAACCAAGACAATATGGAAAGCTTCAAGCCAGAGTTAGCATACACAATACTTTTCATGGCCTAACCTTAGAGGATCATGGCCAAAAACCAAATGATTACCTAAAGAAAGATCATTAAGAATCACAAATTTTTGTATAAGAAAACAAAAGGGTAGGACAAATTTGGGGTATGACAACATCTCTATTATGACATATTCCTCGTCACCTGAGGATGAGAAATTAACATGCTGCTAATAGGAGGTCATTCTTTCCTCAATAATGTAATGGAACTTAAAATCCTTGACGTCATTGTGTTTAGTGTTAGAGGCGACCATTATATTCTTTTGTATTAATAAAACATAAGGGAAAATGAGTCATTATCGCTACCGCCACTACTACCACTATCGGAGGTCCCAAACATGCATAGCTCCATCAATTTGTACTCAATCATCCCATCACGACGTTTGGCATTTTCTATAATAATGATTCCACATTGTCATATGCTCGTTACGAGTCGAAGGCTCCACTATATTACCGCTCTCGTCAAAATACCTAATTATCACCATAAAAAGATAAAGGAAAGAGAAATAATATCGAACCTGTACCTATAAACGAGGACTTGAACTTGAGAGAAAACTTTCAAAGACTTATGAGATAAAAATGTGTGAAAGAGTATAAGAGTTAGGGTTGAACCCCTTTAATAAAGGCTTAGATACTATGAATGATCAAAGGTTTCCAAGATTTCACATCATACACAAAAAGATTTGAACGCTTCTTACATGTGTGGAAGATTAAATGCATTTTGGCAGCCCAATACTAAAATCATCATTGATCATATCTAATGCTTCACATGCTTTCCACCTCAACTGTCATTTGGGGATTTTACTCAATTGAAGTTTAAGGACTTACCTCGTTGACACTTGTGGGCATATCCCTTGCCATTCTTGAGGGACTTGCCTCAAACACGAGGGACTCGCCTCAGACCTGAGGGACTTGACCCATGTCTGATGGGATTGTCTAGATAAGAAGGGGAAGGCAAACTAAATGACTTCGCCCTTTCCAACCTCTCGTGATTGAGTGACTATGTATTGGTATATTTGTAAAGGACCAACAAAAGGTTCACTGAAGGAGGGCAATCTAGTTCTCCTAGTCACCCATTTATTATATCAGGCACCCATTTCTCGGTTGTGCATCCTGTTTCCTGGTTTAAACGCTCGTTTATGGGAATGTGAAGCAATGTGTGATGGTGAGAAAAATACACAAGAAGGGGGGTTGAATTGTGTTCTCCAAATTCGATGCTTCTAAACAAAGTTTAGATTCTAAACAATAGTTCAGAACTTGATAAACTAGTTGTAGTGAAATAACATTAGAAGCAAATAAATAACAGCAAAACACACAAAGAGTTATCCTGGTTTCTCTCCAACTGAGATTAGTCCAATCCCCTTGAAGCACAAAAGATTTTCCACTATAATCAAAACATGATTACACTTGCTTATGCACTAAAGCATAAGACTCATATGCTCAGACCCTCTGCCCGAGTCTTCCTGCTTAGACCCTTAGACCAAGACTTCTTTACTTAAACCCCTCGGGTTCAAGACTTTTGCTCAAACCCTCGGTCCAAGACTTCCCTGCTCACATTCCACGAATCCAAGACTTCTGCTTAGACCTGCAGTCCAAGACTTCCTGCTTAAATCCTACGAATTCAAGACTTTCATGCTCAAGCCCTCCAGGCTTAATACTTATGCTTAGACCCACAATCCAAGACTTTCTTGCTCAATCAACTAATTAAAACTTCAATGCTCTAGCACATAGCATAAGACTTACTTGGCTCTAGCTTCACAACAAGAGACTTTGATGCTCAAGCACATAGTAAGAGAGTTTATCTAAACTACTAAACAACTTGTTTAGCAGAATAGAAAACAAGGTGTACTTGATACATAATCAGAGGTACAGGGCAATAACCATAACAAATATCACAATACTTAATATTTCTAAGATATTCAATGTTTAAGAAATCTTAAGGCTTTGTACAATTTACAACATATAACAGAAATTTTACATACTCGATTGTGTTGCTATTGTTGATCTTGTTATTCTTCCATTCTGATAGTTGTGTGGAACTCTTCTATCTTTCTTGGCTCTTATTATTTATTCTCCATGTTCCTTATTGAAAATCCATCTTGAATCATCAACTACTTATATAGCAGTTTCAGAGGAATAGTTGTTGGAATAGATAACTTGTACAAGTGTCTTTGTTACTCCATAGTACAAGAGACGTTAAAGATAGATACATCAAAAGATCTTGATCCATTGTATAACTTGTTTAACCATTGAGTTTTTCATGTGAACTTGTACTATAGATCCGTTGAAAGTAGATACACGTAAAACATCTCACCTCTTCTTGAGCCTTGTGAACACAAACTCTAACTGACAAGCTAATTTGACATTGTATCTTGCTTTTTGCAGTACCAATATCTTAGCTTTATTATTGGTTCTGAAAGATCACCAGAAGATGATACATTTAATAAGTTTAAAGACAATATATTGCTCTTTTGATGATGAGGCTTTCAATTTTAGAGTCTACTTAAACCTATATTATGAGTATTCACTTAAAGAACATTCTTCAGATTCTGAACCACCAAAAGCCAATAACTTAGCTTCTCTCAAGCACATCCTTATATCAGATTCTGAATATATTCTTCTTTAAGCTTTAGAACCTTCACACTTAGAACACACATTAAATAACACCATTGTTCTTTCAATACTTTGTTATCATCAAAACCCAAAGAATATATGTCATGAACAAATCTTGTTCTAATAATCTCCCTCTTTTTGATGATGGCAAACATAAGTATTTAAAGAACAATGTTGGACATGTTTAATTTTCTTGGCATCGTCAGAGTCTGATATTTTTAAGCTCCCTCTGAGTCTAATAATCAAATGTTGAGTTTTGTAAGCTCCCCCTAAGTTTAATATTCAAGAAAACAAAAATATGTCAACGTTGGGCTATTTTAATTATCTTAGCAACAGCAGAGTCTGAGGTTTGTAAGCTCCCTCTGAGTCTAATAATCCAAGGTTGAGGTTTTTAAGCTCCCCTTAGTTCTATATACAAGAAAACTAAAATATATTTTAATTTACTTGGCAATATCAGGGCCTGAGGTTTGTAAGCTCCCCCTGAGTCTAATACTCCAAAGGTTGAGGTTTGTAAGCTCCACCTAAGTTCTACTATCAAGAAAACTAAAATATTTTTCCCGGGTAATAACCAAAAAATTATAGAAAATAAAATAAACAGAATTTTAAACAACATTTAAATCTGAAGGGTTCGGATTCTTTATTAAATACTTCTATATTTTCTCCCTTTTGTCACATCAAACAAATTTAAAACAAAAAGAGAAAAATATGAGAGGTGACAAATTAAAGCAAATATCAAACAGAAGTGCATTATCTCGAGATGGTCAAAGATATCTTATAGGGTTTAGAGTAGTCAGAGTCAAATTGAGTATTGAGATCAGAAGACCAGTTTTCATTGGTGCACAAATTTCATACTTGTACTTGAATAACTACTTAAAACTCACTATAAAAGCAGTTTGACATAGTTTCCTCAAGAATTCATCCAGTTCACAGAAACATTTCAAGCAAAACTAGTTATGAAGAGAAAGTTTCATAACCAAATTCCTCACAAGAGTGAAGAACAAGATTTTGCAAGAGAGTTAGAGTTGTTGATGAAGGCTGAAGCAACAAGAGAAAAATGTTTGGCAGTTAAGGAACTATATGCAAAACTGCATGCTGATTCGGCAAAAGAGAAATAAAATCTAAAGGAAGAGAAAGGTATTTAAACCAGATTGGTTGCCTACAGAGCACATACTTCAGGTTTGAAAGAGCACATAAATGCTCCTAAAGATTCTTCCATAAAGGATAAAGATGCTTCTCCTAAAGATGAGGAAGCAAAGCAATCATGGAAGAAATATGTTGGTAACGCTAAGAAAAATGACTGAAGCAACAAAGGTGACTAGGTATCATACCCCAAATTTTGACCACTAAGATTCCCCATCATTGTGCAAACCATCATCACAGTATGGGCGAACCATCATGCCTCATTAGTCTCCCCAAAGATGGGTGAGCATCCACTACAATCAAAATTAGGGTTTCAAGCCCTCTCAGAGTTCTTAGACAGATGATCAATCAAGGAATGACACAATCTTCAACTTGTCTAAAAGGATTAAGAGGACTCTCACTTCAAGGATTAAGCACAAGGTTGCTCCCTTCTAGGTGGATCAAGCCTCAAGATCGCCAGTGTCACCAAATTAGGGTTTGGTCGACCAGGGCCTCTAGATGGAAATTTTCCTCTGGACATGAGCCAATGCTTCAAAGAATAACCCATGATGCTCCAAGGGATCTCATGAACCCAATCACCAAGTCAATTTAGCCTCAGGGGATGCATACATAAAAAATCAGGAATTAGGGTTTGTTGACCTAATTCACCCCTAAGTTGACTTTTGGGACAAAACATGAGCCAAGACCTCAAGAGGGGATTTGAGGGTCTCAAATACATCACAATGATCCATTTTTAACAATGGATTGATCCAAGAAGCTTGAGCAACAAGTTTCAATTTCATCAGAACCACAATTAGGGTTTCGCGGAAAAAGTCAACTGTATCTTTGATTTTTGACCAGGACATGCTCCCAAACCCTAAGACATGATTCAATACACCCTATAACACCTATGAAATCAATCTATCAAGTTTGATTTAGGTCAAGGACTTGATTTCATAGAGGATCGCACAGTTTGGAATTCATCTGACAAAAAGTCAATTGTGCACAAAAGTCAAACTTTG
Source organism: Lathyrus tuberosus (assembly GCA_022829125.1). Classification (NCBI taxonomy): domain Eukaryota; kingdom Viridiplantae; phylum Streptophyta; class Magnoliopsida; order Fabales; family Fabaceae; genus Lathyrus; species Lathyrus tuberosus. The sequence goes on along the minus strand of JALAZF010000108.1, from coordinate 528,189 downwards.
ACTTTTTGAGATTTTTCACAATTATGGTTCCTTAACCCTAGAATGATGTTAATGTGTGGTTGGAATCATCATTCATCAAGAAAAATCAAGAAAAGTGGGATAACTTGTAAAAGGGGTAACCATAAAAAACTTAGAAAATTTTCTAAGTTATGGAACAAAGTGGCTAGGGTACCAACTTTGGAGGATCATAACTCCTAAACCACAAGGCCATTTTTTCCCATCCAAATCTAGATTTGGAGCTCTCATTACCCTCTACAAAAGCTTCAACTACCACTCATTCCAATTCCCCATGGATTTCAAGTTATGGAATGATCAAAATCAAGAAAAGTGAAAATGTCACTTTTATCCAACACTTAGTGAAATTTTTACTAAGTCAGAATCTGCCTTCACTTTTTTCCAAATATAGGGGCATTTTTCACTTGGATCCAAAAAGTATCAAAATCAATTATGATCAAACAGTTATTGTATCATATGAGGGCTTTCCAAAATGGCCAAGAACTTCATCAAATTCCACTTGAGCCATGAGATATGACAATGACAATATGCCTTGCTGAAAACTGCCAAGGCTAGGCAGAATTTTGCACTTTTGCTCGATTTGGCAAAATCAGATAATTCCAAGCCTTGTCATCACTTTGGACACATCCGAGGATCAAATCTAAAGGGAACAAACACTGATCCAAGCCTCCAAAGTCTTTGGAACAAGAAGTAGCATGCCAAACCTAGAATTTCCTAAAAGAGGGACAAGACTCCAATTTTGGATTGGAACATTCAATGCATACACCAAGGTGGCATGGACTGAGCCATTGCCAACTGAATTCAATCAAGACTTATCCAAGACCAAGGGAACCAGCAGTCTGTGCCTTAACCTCTAGTCAATGGCTAGAGGAGACTTGGATTCTCATTGCTCAACATTGGCCAAACCTATGCAGCAGTTGCTATTCACTATTCCTTGCAAAACAAACTTGCTCTACTATAAATAGAGCTCATTTGTGATCAATTTGAGTACACCAAAGCCATCAAACAGATGCTTTCCTCAAAATCTCCTTCTTCACTCCAATTTTGCCTTCCAAAGCAAGTCACTATCGGGTTTTGAGTTTGAGACCAATTCCAATCAAACCAATCACACACACCTCATAAACATCATATAGAAGTGATCCAAACACTCACATAACATCTGGAACACCAAAATCACAAAATCACCAGCCAACTGCTCAAGCCTTTGACAGATTTGCAGTTGAGGTGCCAAATCAAGTTCCAGCTCAAATCAATCCACTCCAAGCATCCAGACACACTCCATAGCACCTAGGGAAGCTGTCCATAACCTTGGAACCAAGCTGTAACACCTCTAACACAAAACACGATCACCAGCTGCAAGTGGTAAGCATGAGCTCTTCTAACTCTATGATCCATGCAATTTTTGCTGCACAATAATTTGGCTATATGTTCATAATCATGCATGGAGTGTTTTCCCTCAATTAATTGCATTGTTTGAATAGTGTATGGAATTTCTGAACCTTCATGCAAATTTTAGGGTTCTTGAGGTTTCTCTTTGATTTCCTATTCCATGTTTAAAATAAATGAAACTAAAGACCATACACATGACCGTGAGGTTGAAACGAGTAGATTGATATGTAGATTGCATGATACAATCAAGTATTCAGTGAGATTGGATAGAAAACGTAAATCTGCAGAAACAGAGGAAGGGCGCGTGTTCTTGCCATGTTCTTGGCACCCTTTTTCAAATATTTGAATATTTGAATTTTGTGATTTTATTTAATTGATTCAAAAATTAATTTCTCTCTGAGTTTTAATGATTTTGAGTTGATTCTTTTTTGGGTTAAATAGTGTTTACCCCCTGCCATATAGGCGTGTTTTGATTTACCCCCCCTTAAGAATTTTTTTTTTATTCCCCCCTCAACTTTCCCAGATTCCATTTACATACACCCTCATACACCCATTGGTCAAAGATTCTGCTGACTGGGCACTTGGTCTTGCTGACTGGGTCGTTGGTTGACTGCCACGTGTGATTCATAATTAGGTTAAAGTAGCACCATCATCTTCTTCGTTTAAGTAGCACCATATTCTTCTTCTTCTTCATTCGTGACAACACCATCTTCTTCTTCTTCTTCTTCGTTCCTAAAAGTTGCTCCTCTCCTTCTTCGTTGTTCCACTTGAACTCAAACCGTAAACCTAAATGGATAGAACTCAAAGCGTTGATAGCAGCAATTCTTGTGAAAACCCAACCGGTCCTTTGTGTGGGTGTCGTCGTCCGATGAAGATGTTGGTGGCGAAGACCATACAAAACCGCAATAGGAGGTTTTGGAAGTGTCGAAACACAGGGGTGAGTGGAATTCCTCGAAACACTGTTTGTTCTTCTTTTTGGATAATGCTTCATTAATGTTGTTGGTATTGCAGATTGGTGGTAGCTGCGAGCTTTTTATTTGGGATGATGAAATAGACAACTCCATGAATGGCTTGTCAAACAATGGTAGCTGTTGCAAAAACTGTGATGTGGTACATTTGAAGTTGGATATGACTGCAAATAAGCTCCAAAAAGCCAAGTTGAAGATAGCTGTCTTGAAGAGAAAAATTTGGCAACTGAAATTGGCCATTTGGGTGTCTGTGATTATGTTCGCAGCAGTTTACAAGGCCATGTATTTGTAGTTGTTCCTGTATTAGTCTGATTTTATGTACAGTCATTAGTATGTGCTATAGGATTTTAGTTGTTTGTATCAGTGTATGAATTGGTTGCAGCCATGTACTAAGAAGCTTCATTTTATGTAATGAAATCTTGAGTTAAATTAGTAAAGCTTCATTTTAGGTAATGTGTACAAATTGTTTTCCCAAAACATTGAATTTCATGTCTTTCAAAATAGGCCATAACAAAATGGCATTGTCAATACAAAAAGGCACTAGCCATAACAAAATAATGTTGTCATTACATAAAAAGGCCATAACAAATTGGCATTGTCCTAACTTAAAGGTTCCAAGATAACTAATAACTAATAACTAAGTCCTAGATTGCAACCATCAAAACAGCCCTGAAACTATTTCCTCAATTTCTTCTTGCCTCTAGAAGAACCACCTTCTTCTTGTGTTAAAACCCCTCCCTCTTGTTCTGGTACACAGATAGGCTGGTTAGAATTTGAACCAGGTCCTATGATTGGTTTCTGAAACCACTTCAGCTTGATTCTTTCACTTGACCTCTTCTTGATTGACATGATCTCTTTCCCCTTCTTCCTAACTTTACCCTTGGCAGCAGGTGCATTTCCTTGAATCACCTCACTTTGACTTGCAGCAGGTGGGTGTGTCTGAGTTACATCAGGTATGCTTGAAATAAACTCATCAGAAATGTCACCAAAATAGTCACCTGGTTGATCATTTTGTGGTACAGTGGGAGCATCACCTTGAGCATTATCTGGTACAGTGGGAGCATCATTTTGCTCTGTTGCAGCATTAGATGCCTTGACTTTTTTCTGCAAAACAAGACATATACCATATCAGACATATACCATACCAAGACATATACCAAGACAGATACCATATCAGACAACATGACATACCTTTCTTTTTAGCCCTTTTGGATCTTGTGTTGGGCTCTTACATGTTTGAACATTGTGACCAAACTTGTCACACCTTGTACACCTGTAGGACACACCAGGTAACCTCCTTCTAGCACCATCTTCACCACTCTCTCTAATCCTCAACTTTTTAGGCCTACCTGGTCCTTTCTTGTATTTAGGTGGTAACAGTTCCTCACCCTCAACTTCTGGCCACATTTCCTGGCCATTAATTGGACTGACAGGAAAACCATAACACATTGCATACTTCTCCCTTTAATAACACTCATCCACAAATTCCTCTGGATTTTGTTGCCTAAACCCAAGAGCTGTTATAGCATGCCTACATGGAATCCCAACCAACTCCCAGAAATTACAACTACAAGATTTTTTAGCAATGTCTACTATGAACTCCTGAGTGTTGGAAGAATGGGTGACTTGAAATTTCTCATCCATTGCCCAAGTGGGCAGCCAATGGCCACTCAATACAACCTCATTATCAAGTCTCTTCCTAGGAATATGCATAACTTTATGGTACCACTTGTCTAGTTTTAGGGTAAATGTGGAGCAATCAATAACTGACCTCCATAATTTGTTTTCAGATGACAGCCATCCACTCCCACAAAAGGTCTACAACCATTAATGAACCCCTTTTTACAACCATCAAAGCAGAAATAGAAAGCACCAAACCTTGGTTGAATGGAAGCACTTGGTCTCTCCACTGTGACACTTAGAGTGTTGCCAGGATTCACTCTATGTAACTCAGCCACATATCTTCTCAGATTTGCATACTGTTTGTCAGCATCTCCCTCTAAGATCTTCTTTGCTATGAGTTTAGCCTTCCATGCCCTCCCCACAGTGATTCCCACAGAATAGTTTTGTCGCATATCCTAAACTATGTCACAGATCCTAACATTTTCTGATGTTTGCATCTTCTTCAATACAGCCTTAGCCACCCACCTAGAGTTGGCAGATTTGTTTTCCAAAACCCTAGCACATGTATGTTTGTCCACTATGGTTTTAATAGCAAACGTGTGCTTGTGGCCCACTTTAGAGCAAAGTACCAAAAAACCACACTTGGCCCTACACTCAACCTTAACTCTGTATGACTCATTTTTAATGAAACTTATTTCCCTCCCATTTAATACGGACCACTCACGTATTGCTTCTCTAAAGTCATCAAGGGTATTAAATTCCATACCCCACTCAAATTTAAAATTCTTATTCAAATGCTCCTTTCTAAACTTTTCAAACCTTGGCCCTTTCTCATCATCACTTATATCAGGATCAGAGCTATCAAGCTCATCACTCACATACTCATCATCCTCCTCCCATTTCTTCTTATTGGAGCCACTAATAAATCCACCAATTGAGGGTGATGCATTAATAGGTACAGTGACATCAATACCTTCAAAGCCATCCAGATTTGCAGTTGCTCGTTCATCCTCACTATCATCTAGTCTTTCCACTGCCTCTTCATCACAAACCTCCAGTTCGACAATCTCATTGACACACCTAGGATACCTTACTGAGTCGCTTATATCAACTACATCATGCTCAACAAACATTTCCCCTTCTACTTGGGTTGCACAAACATATGCTGCAAAATCGTAGCAGTCATCATCGTTCTTAAGCTGGAAAAAGTTTTCATCAATTTCAATAATCTTTGTCCATGTTCTATAACTCCCTAAAACATAACCCCGCCCGGTCACCAACCTATGAACACAATCCATTCTCCATTTATCAATTTCTAACCCAGACACTAATGTGGATACACCTCCCCTGTAAATGGTAACCCCACCACTTAACTTTACAAATTCACCTCCATGGTGAAATACGGCTTTGAACACTTGCATGTTCTGAAAATCAAAACAAACGAGCTAAATACCCTAACAAAACCATAAGATATCAGACACGACATTGGAAGGTTTGAAAAAATACGAACCTTGTCAGCTTTAGCTTGAGAAACGCCATCGCCTTCATTGTGCTTCTCAGGTTCCACACATTGGTTGACGACGGTGGCTTCAGTCGGTTCACGGCTTTTCTTTGATTGCTTCCCTTGTTTCCGTTGCTTACGGCTCTTCTTCATCGCCTCTTCGTCTTCCTTCCTAATTCTGGGACTGAATAAACCCTAATTATTCTAGGGGGTAGATGCAGAAATGATTTTTGAAAAAGTCTTTTCATGTTAATATAATTCACTTATCACACGTGGCAGTCAACCAACGACCCAGTCAGCAAGACCAAGTGCCCAGTCAGCAGAATCTTTGACCAATGGGTGTATGAGGGTGCATGTAAATGGAATCTTGGAAAGTTGAGGGGGGAATAAAAAAAAAATTTCTTAAGGGGGGGGTAAACCAAAACACGCCTATATGGCAGGGGGGTAAACACTATTTAACCCTTATTTTTTTAATAATTCACAAAAATGTTAAAATATTTTATTTTACCAAAAAATCCCAAAAATATTATTTATTTCATATAATTGATATTTTTGCAAAGAATTAATATTTTAATTGTTTTTGACATTTGAAATATTTTTTCCTTCTTGATTTTGCAAATTTTAACGACTTCTAATCATTTTGTAGGTCAAAACTTGATTCTTGAAACATTAATCCAAGATCACAATTTGTTTTCCACATGTTTAACAATTTTGATCATTTTAATTGAATTTTTATTCAATTAAAATACATTTTGGAAACAAATTAGGGTTTTTGATTAATTCAACCCTCATCAAACTTTTTCAAACCCTTTGGGCCTCTAGTAGAGTGTAAGACCCAACCCTTTTAGAAAACAAAACAATTTGGGCCTCAGTGTATTGTATAAGTTCCGATACCGTCAAAAAAATTCGGCGCGGTCGTCGTCTTTCTAACAAATCAAACCCTTGGGCCTACCCTCGTGTTATAAGCCCCATTATTTTTCTTTAAACACCTTTGGGCCTCTAGTAGAGTGTAAGACCCAAACCCTTTTAACCAAAACAATTTTGGGCCTCAGATATTGTATAAGTCCCTCTGCGTTAAAAGAAAATCTCGGTGCGATCGCCAGTTCAAAAACCATTCTTTTGGGCCTCTCCTTGAGCTGTAAGCCCCACCAATTGTACAAAAATAAACCTTTGGGCCTCTTGAGAGAGTGTAAGACCCATCCCTTTATACAGAAAACCTTTTGGGCCTCAGTCACTTGTATAAGTCCCTGTACAATGTACAAAACAACAACGCAATCACTGATAAAACTTTGGGCCTCTCCTTGAGCTGTAAGCCCCAACAATCTTTTCAAAGCACTTTCTCCTTTGATTTTGAATATAATATTGTTATCAAAGCTTTCTTTGTTGAACAACTAACAAAACAGATGGAAGCTCTACAACCGAGTAAGTGTTTACCCGCTTTCTTTATCCGCTTTCATATATATATAACTGTATTGTGGGGCTACTCACTGTAAGTCTTCTTTCACAAACTTTTATATACTTGTCAAATATCAACTGTGTAATACTAGTATAGTTATTTAGAGTGTTCCCCGACAACTACGTCTAGCACTAGGTAAAGCCCCGTTGATCGCTCTTAGATACAGTCAAAACTAGATCCCCATAGGATTACCAGACACAGTCTTCCCTCCTCTTGGGGTTAAACAATATAGAGACGTGAAAGGCAGCATTCTCGGTGAACCCTTTCTCAGACTGTCACCCTTAGAAGTTGTCAAAGAGACTATACTCCCCAGAGATGATATTTTCTCCGTGAATGGCATCTCTTGAGTTTCTTCCAAATTCTCGGACTTTCCTGGCTTGATCTATTCTCTGTGAATGGCATGTCTTGAACTTCTCGGGGTTTGGGGACCCACAGGCTTCTTAAAAGCACCCTTAAAAATTGTCAAAGAGTCTTTACTCTCCAGAGATGATCTTTTCTCCGTGAATGGCATCTCTTGAGTTTCTTCCAAATTCTCGGAGTTTCCTGGCTTGATCTATTCTCTGTGAATGACATGTCTTGAACTTCTCAGGGTTTGGGGACCCACATGCTTCTTAAAAGTATCCCTGCCTCCTCTTGGGCGTTGTACAAGGACCCTTCGGGTTCTTAGAAGTTCTCATGCCTTCTCTTGGGCTTAATACAAGGACCCTGGCAACCTCTTAAAGGTATAAGACAAAACTTAATCATCCTTTGCTAGAGCAGTCTTTCCAGCGTCAAAACTCCGGCCATTTAAGGGTTGATACTCATCCCCTAAAGCCCGTGCCTCCTCTTGGGCATTGTACAAAAGATGAAACTCTAGACTTGGACAGTCTAAAAATCCCCTGAGTCTCAAAGGCATTCTCAAGTTCCTTTCAAAAATAGGAAAAAACACCAGTAGACTTGGACAGTCTCAATACCCTTTGGATTTCCCATTTCCTTAAAGAACAGGAAATAACCCCGATCTTCTGATCAGTACCAAAGTACAACCTCACCTGGAATCAGTCTTTTTATAAGAACTGATTTTCTCTTTTATACAACATACTGGACCTGTCATTAAACTGAAACAGTCACCAACATAGATAGCCTCCTCTTAGGCTTTGTACAATGATTCTCCCCAGCGGAGCTAACCTTTTTAGCCTCTATCTCGGGCTTCGTACGAGATATAAATCACTCTCTTGTTAAGTATAAAAGACTCTCTTGTTGAGTCAAATATTTTTAGCCTTCATCTCGGGCTTTGTACGAGATACAAAAACACTCTCTTGTTGAGTATAAGAAGACTCTCTTATTGAGTCAATCCTCCTTTAGCCTCTATCTCGGGCTTCGTACGAGATACAAATCACTCTCTTGGTGAGTATAAAAGACTCTCTTGTTGAGTCAAACCCTTTTAGCCTCCGTCTTGGGCTTCGTACAAGACACATATAAAAACACTCTCTTGTTGAGTCAACCCTTTTAGCCTCTCTCTCGGGCTTCGTACGAGACACATAAAAACTCCCTCTTGTTGGGTCAATAGCCTCCTCTTAGGCTTCGTATAAGGAAATCTCTGTTTGATTCAATCAACCTTTTAGCATCAAATCATGCTTTGGTCACAGCATACAAACATCAACAACTCCTTTTCCCCCGTCTGATTGCTGTAAGCGGCAAGCCTCTGGATTATTTACATCCACGCCACTGTCCCTCTTTTAGCATGAGAAATTCCTAAGGAAAGATGACATTGCTCTAAAATGAGTCAAAGTCTTCTCCTTCAGGTTGAAAATCCCCTATAAAAGGAAATTATGGCATTGCTGGATTCACATATCCCAGTTAAAGTAATTCTCCTTTATAATCAGTCACCCAACAGTTGTGCCAAACAGACCAAATATTCCCCTTTAGAGATGACAAATTCTCTCTAAAGTCAACACCCTTTTAGCTTCACATCTTGGGCTTCGAACAAGATACAAATAGACCTTTCAGCTTCACATCTTGGGCTTTGAACAAGATACAAACCACCTTTAGCTTCATGTCTTGGGCTTTGAACAAGACACCAAAACACCATTTCCTCCCATAGAATAGGAGGAACTACGACCGCTCTGATTCCCCTGATTCATTAAACGGGAATACGTAGGCATAAGATTGAAAAAATCTTAGCGAGCGCACTAATCAAAAACCCAAAATCCTGTTCCTTCATACATCAATTGAAAAGCATCAGTCCTAACATCCTACCAATAGCCTACTTCCTGTGTTCTTAACAACATAACCTAAGAGAGACCCACAATCTTTGTAGCATCTGTAAACCAACAGTTATCTGTTCAAACTCAGTATGCAAGCAGGGTTAATTGGAGACATCTATTTCCCTTCCTTCATCAGCTTCAATAGGATAAAAAATAAATCGAGCTGTAGTACCCAAAAGCGATAGTGCTTCGTAACCACACATAAAACTCGCGCTACACTAGGGATATGCTAATTTATTGTATTGTCTTATCTTTTCTTATGTAATTGATAAATTCCAATGAAATTTCCCTTTTCCAGTTTCCAATTAATTAAGCTAGCAAAAGCAAGTTTCATTCACTTTAAATTAACACAAGAGAAATATAAAGCAAGAACAACTTGTATAACATGAACTAAAACAAGATAAGTTTACAAGCAATATCATAAAACATATAGGATATTCATAAACACATCAACAAGTATATAAACAGATTCTACATCCTAGACCTAAGATTTCTTCAATAATTCCATGATTGTCTTAAGATCAAAACCGATTTAATCTTGCCTTCCAACAATAGTTTTGAATTGAGCATCCACTAACAGTTTGTTACTAGCCATTTAAAATTTCATCATCTCTTGACATTCAACAACTGAAGTTACCTTAGTTTCTAGATTGAGTAGTTGCTTCTGGCTAGATGTAGAGACTTCCTTGGTGGAGAAAATCTTCAAACTATTAATAACAGAGTTAACAGACTTTCTAAAGGTTTCCCAATTTGCATCATAAGCCTTAGGACCAATAGACGTGAACCCTTCTTCCATTATTACTTTTTCCTTGTTGTATAACCCAATCCTAAAAACTTCTAACTGAGAAAGTACTTGGTTGGGTAAAGGCTGATAGTTGGTCATATGTGGGATGGTTTGGGTAAGTTTGCTTCATTTTCATGCACAGTTTCTTGAACAGATTTAGCAGAATTTTCTTTGCCTGAAGCATGGTTTGATGGGGATAAGTGTTGAGTGGTTTCCTTATGAATTGATGGTACATGTTGATCTTGGATTTTTTTTCTGGTTTTGGATCAGATTTAGCACATTCAGGCTCATCATTAAGATAACTCTGAATTTGTTGATCTGTGATGATTTTGGTGGAATTGTTGGAAAGTGGCTGTTAAGTGCAAATTTGACTTAAATTGAACCATCTTTCTTGGCATTTTTTAACTCATTTCTCATGTTTTAATGGATTTATTTCTTGTTATTGAGTGATTCTTCAATTATATTGCAAATACCTTTGGATGCTTTGATATGTGTGTTATTATGCAGGATATATGCATAAAATATCAATTATTAAGACACAACAAAGTGGACAAGGAAGCCAAAAAAATGAAGAAGAATCAACAATGTTCGTTGTGCGAACACCAGCGAGCGGCCAGCGAATGTCCGTTGTGCGAAGTTGCAGCGAGGTCCCAGCGAAGAGGAAACCTTGGATGGCAGTAGGAAATGGACCCAAAGTTCGCTGTGCGAACTAGTAGCGAAGAAGTTCACTGTGCGAAGAAGTCTTCGCACTGCGAACTCAGATATTTTCCAAGGGCGGTTTAACTGTTCCTGAGGCACTTGAAGTGCCTGGAAGTGGACTTCATTGTGCAGAGAAGGTGTTCTCTAGGCGAACAAGACAAATTTTATAAATACTATTTAAGTACTTTCTCTTGCTTTTTAGAAAAAAACTTTTATAACATATATTTTGAGGATCAAAACTTTATCTCTCTTTATTCCAAGCATATTCTAGAGAGAGAAACACAAACCCTAAGAGAGAGAATCACAAATCGAAGCAACTCAGAGCTTGGTCTTTGAGTAAGTACTTTGATTTCTTGTTGGGTTTAGATGTAATCTTTTGATACCTTATGTATTTCATCTAATCTATATATTGTGAACTAGTTTTAATTCAATATTGATGTTGTCTTTGATTTCTTATTTGTGGGTCTTGACAAAACTCTTTTCAAATCTTGGATTTCAGATATTCATATATCAATGAGCAAACTTTTGACATAGTCTTGTAAGTTGATATTCACTAGTATCTTTTATTTTATTATGTTGATTAGTAGCATGAGTAGCATGAGTAGGATCAATACGGTATTGTGAGGATACATGATAATATAGATAAGAAACTATGTTAACTTACATTTGGCAAATTAGTTGAATGCATGTAAAAAGGGTTAAGCGTATGTACGTATTCTGATCATGGCATTTTATATGAATCAATCATGGATCTGATATGGGTGTCATCTTTGTTTACTTGTTTATATTTGATTTGAACCGTTATAGAAATATACTCTTCAGATCTGGATCTAGGATGAATATCTGTTAGGTTCTAGACTCTAGACATAGATTTAGGCTTAACATTTGCTTGAGTATTAGTTCTTAATGCTATGTGTTGTTGAGTTGCGTGAGACATCACCAATGAGACAATACGATTGTTCTCTCGACATTACGTTAGACATAACCTTTGTTGTGGGTGATATGTGAGGATATCAGACGAATGATTGATTTGTTTTTAACTGGTTAGAAGAATGCATGTGTTGTCAATTGATAAGATCCAATCCCAATAAGGCTCAGTTTATTTTAAAGTCTTGACTTTATATTTTCCGTCTTTATATTTTTCGCTTTTATTTATGGTACCTTGAATCTTTTAACCAAAACATTTCACGACAAGCTTAGAAATGTAGAGACCGTTGGGCGATATTATTTCCTTCACACCGATCCCTGTGGAGACGATATAAATCCCAGAGGGAATCCTTACAAAACTAACATTTTTGCTTCTTGCCGCTTTATTGCAGTTCGAACAGTGATGCAACATTAAGAGGCTTAACATCCAAAGCACTTTGAGATTCAACAGGAATTGGTGAAGGTGATCCTGTTTGAATGCTAGCATTAATATTGACTAGATTAGTTTGGTTAATGGGTTGGTCATGTGTTGGAATGTTGATGTCTGGTGTTTTATCTGGAGAGGTCTTTGAAGGAACAGAAAAATCGGTACATTCAGAAATGATTTGTTGATAGGGTTGTATGGCCAAGATAGAGGTTTGATTGGATTTAGCAGGTGATGGTGAGGGTGAATTTCTCAGTGAAGAGTTAAGATTAAAGTTATTAACGGGTTCAGCCTCAGTACCTGATCATGCTGCCAACGAAACATGTTCTTTTGCAGCTTCCACCTCTTTGCTACTTTTAGCTAAACTTTCATTCAACCAGTTCCTAGATCCATCATCATTTCCTGTAGATACAACTTCCTCCTATGGAGCATTTTCTTCTACTTCCTTAACACTATGGTCTTCACATTCTTGAGCAACAACTGTTTCCTTTTTGCTACCTTTAACAAACTCTTGAGTTATCTTAACAACTTTAGGAGAATTCAGGATAGCCTCAAGTTTGTCTCCAAGTTGTTCTCTTAAAACTTTCATGCCCTTTTTTGTAACCTTTATCGAGTCATCAATATGATTTCTCTTGATCAACTCCTCAGATAAAACTTCCATACTTCTTTTGACAACAACTGTCATGAAGTTATCAACCTCCTTCGCGACATGAGAAATTTTTGTTTCCTTTTCTTCTTCCAACTGACTTATCTTTACCAGTTTTCTTTTCTTTGACGAAGAAACCTCATTGTACATATTACTGCCATATCCTCCACCTCTAGTCTTGGTAGGACAAATTTCAGTGGTTTCAATGAGTTCTTCAACTTCATATTGTAGAGCCTTCTTGGAGCTATATGGATTCTTTTTCTTTCCAGACTTCTGAACAAATCTTTCTTCCTCCTTTTGAACTGCTCTTTGAGCATCTCATAACCATTTATTTTTAGCAGGTATATAAGTATCTGATTCTTCATCATCTTCATCTTCATCAGAAGTGATTTCCTTCCTTCTTCTTTTTCCTCTAAGACATAAGCATCAGGATACTTATCAGGAAGTTGGTCACGTGTTATAGTTACACCATACTCCCTCTTAGCTTTATCCAGAAGAAATTTGATGACATAAAGATAATATTCCTTGGTCAGTAAAGGATAGTCTTATAGAAAATCTCTTCTTTTATCTTTCCTAATTTTGACAAGATTATGAATCATTACAATTTTCTTTTTCCTTCTCTCTTTCATGCGAGCTAGAATTGATGCAGAAAGCACACTTCCATAGGCGTCATCCAAATATTGTGTAGCTCCAAATTCCAACAATATGTTAATCAATTTGCATTGATAGAATATTTCAGAAAGCATCCTTGCATAAGGAACTCTTCTTTTGAATTTCTTAGTAGAGTCCTTGATGGATTCACATAGATGATGAAAAATGTATCATGGTAGATTCAATCGTTGATCAATAGATAGATACTAGAGAAACATCTTATGATCCCATGAAATTTGATCTGAAATTCCTTCACGGGGAATTAAACAACCGATAAGAATTTTGAACATCAACTTTTGCTTGAGATGCATGTTCTTTACTTTTCCATATTCATCTTTCTTTTTAAAGAAAGTCTTCTTAATATCTTTGGCATAATCTCCTCCATCCTTTTTGTTGATAATCACCCTTCCTTTATTTCAGCCCTAATTAGCTGAGCAATATTCCCTTGAGTTATGGTGATATCTAGACCCATTACAACAGATCTTATTTCCATACCTTTGAACTCCTTAAGACCCATTTCTGCTCTTTACTTCCCTTTTAAACTTTTGTCTTTCTCAACAACAATTATTTCTTCATCACGTGTTGAATACTCATTGTACACTTATGCTATTACCCATAAATCTTTTACCAGAGTTGGGTAAGTTGGTCAATTCAACAGATCAAAGAAGTTCATCCATCCTTGGAACTCAAAGTGACTTTCCAGTGGACAGCCATTTGCAGCAAAACTATCAAAATCAACCACTTGCTCAATGAGAAGCTTTAATTCATCTTTGTCGAGCAACATAGTCTTCGATTTGATCTTAAGCTTTTGCATGGAATTAACATCTAAAGGATAGGTTGTAGAGGACGCCATTTAAGAGTTCAAGATTTTTATCATTTTTTTAACTCTAACAGAATTACGAGTTATATCTTAATCATTAGTTCACTTAAGAACACAATTTATACTAATTTCTTCTGAACAATAGTAAGAAAGCTTGATTCAAGAATGTTTGAAGAGATTTCTTTGATTCAACATAACACTGATATTATTACAAACGATGAGAATACCAATTTCATAAGTCTAAAAGTTCTTTGGCTAATATTCTCCAAAGTAACTGAGTGTAAAGATTATACACACCCTGTAAACTTTGTATAGAATATCATGCTTGAAAGTAAAGAATAAACAACAAAACTTACCTGGATAGATTTTCTGATTCTGAATCTCCAGCTTGTTTTGATGAAGTTTCTATGACTTGTTTTGAAGTCGGGATCTTGAAATGTATTCTCAAGAGGATAACACGATTGATAGAGAGACTAGTTGCTTCAATAGATTTCTTCATCTTGGACACCCTTCTTTTCATACGAAGATGAAAACATATTCTCCTCATTGGATCTTTGTCTGCACCGCTGTTAAGTGTTATGCATAGGCTATGCTCTGATACAAACTGAAGGTGAGAAAAATACATAAGAAGGGGGGTTGAATTGTGTTCTCCAAATTCGATGCTTCTAAATAGAGTTCAGATTCTAAAAAATATTTAAGAACCTGATTAATTAGTTGCTGCAGAATAACATTAAAAGCAAATAAATAACAGTAGAACACATAAAGATTTATTCTGGTTCCTCTCCAACCGAGAATAGTCTAGTCCCCTTGCAGCACAAGAGATTTTCCACTATAATAAAAACATGATTACACTTGCTTATGCACTTAAGCATAAGACTTTTCTGTTCAGACCCTCAACCCGAGTCTTCCTGCTTAGACCCTTAGCTTAAGACTTCCTGTTTAGATTCCACGAATCCAATACTTCCTTGCTTAAACCCTTTAGATTCAAGACTTCTGCCCAGACCCTCGGTCCAAGACTTCCCTGCTCAGATCCCACGAATCCAAGACTTCTACTTAGACCTGCAGTCCAAGACTTCATGCTTAAATCCCACGGATTCAAGACTTCCTTGTTCAAGCCCTTCAGGCTCAAGACTTCTGCTTAGACCCATTATCCAAGACTTTATTGCACAATCAACTCATTAAGACTTCAATGATCTAGCACATAGCAGGAGACTTATTTGGCTCAAGATTCACAACAAGAGACTTTGATGCTCAAGCACAAAGCAAGATACTTTATCTAAACTACTAAACAACTTGTTTAGCAGAATAGAGAACAAGGTGTACTTGATACATAATCAGAGGTACAGGGCAATAACCATAATAAAGATCACAACACTTAAGATTTCTAAGATGTTCAATATTTAAGAAATCTTAAGGCTTTGTACAATTTAATACATATAACATAAATTTTGCATACTCGATTGTGTTGCTATTATTGATCTTGTTATTCTTCCATTCTGATATAAGCATGGAACAATTTTATCCTTATTAGCTCTTCTTCTTTATTCTCCTTGTTCCTTGTTGAAAATCCATCTTGAATCTTTAGCTACTTATATAGCAGTTTCAGAGGAATAGCTATTGGAAAAGATACCTTATACAAGTGTCTTTGTTACTCCATAGTACAAGAGACATTGAAGATAGACATGAAGGTGAGGAAAATACACAAGAAGGGGGGGGGGGGGGGTTGAATTGTGTTTACAAAAAGAAACGCTTGTGCTTCTGAATCGATTTCAGATTCTAAACATAAGTTTAGAACCTGATAACAAGTGCAGCGAAAAACATATCAGAAGTAAAGCAAACAGAACAATGAACACAACAGATTTATCCTGGTTCCTCTCAAACTGAGAGTAGTCCAGTCCCATTGCAGCGTAAGATATTTTTTGCTATAATTAACTCATGATTACAACTGCTTATGCACTTAAGCACAAGACATTTTCTTGCTCAGACCTACCGTCTAAGACTTCTTACTCAATCAACACCTGATAAAGACTTCTCTGTTTAGATCCTTAGATCCTAAGACTTTCATTGCTTAAACACTTTCTGGTTTAAGACTTCCCTACTTAGAACCTCTGCCTAAGATTTCTCTGCTCAGACCATTGGTCCAAGACTTCTTGCTCAGATTCCTCGAATCTAAGACTTTTCTGCTCAGACGCACAGTCTAAGGCTTCTTTGCTTAGACCCTAGGTCCAAGACTTTCATGCCTAATCACAACTGATCAAGACTTTCAATGTTCTAGCACATAACAGGAAATTTACTTGGCTTAAGCTTCTTAGAAAGAGACTTTGTTGCTCAAGCACATAACAAGAGACTTTGCTGCTCAGTATATGCTAATTCAATTTGTTGTTATTGAATTTTTAAAACTTTTTGTTCAGATGACAACGTATGTGTTGTTTCTTTCAAGTATAAAATATAGTTATGTTCCTCAAGAAAATCATATACTATCTAAACTTCACTTATGTTTTTAAGTCTTATCCTTGTTCAATAATTAGTTATAGTCTTAGCTCTTGGTTTGATTGTCTTATAATTTTGTTTATCTGATTTTTGTAAATCTTATTTACAACAAACAAACATGCAAGAAGTAGTTGAACCGTCTTTATTCTTGTGTATGCATTATTTTCTCACTCCAAGTCCAACTCTCCCATCATAAAAAATCCAAAATTTTCAAGCACCAAAAACAATGTGGTATTCTTTTAGATTATTTATATATTTTTTTTACTATTAAACTACTCTCTCCGTCCCAAATTATAAGACGTTTTGAACTTTTCACACAAATTAAGAAACTTAATTATTACTTTATGGGAAAGACAAATTATGTATAACTTTACAGTAATGACCCTCATAATTATATAGGAGAGAGAAATGAAAAGAGTTGAAAGAATAAACAATAATAAATATTTGAGGGTATATTGGGGAAGATGTCATTTATATTGCATTGGGAATGCAAGGTGACTTATAATTTGGGACAAATTTTTTTGACAAAGTGACTTATACTTTGGGACGGAGAGAGTATAAACTGTAGGATTAATAAGTGATTGAAATTTGGAAGAAAGAAAAAGAAGAAATTCCCATAAAAAGAAAAGAAAAAGAAAATAGACAATTTTGAAGGATAAAGACTCTCATCTTTACAAATATGTATTTATGAGTTTAAAATAGTTAATATAATAAAATTTAAAATAAAAATAAAATAATTTAAAAATAAATTTATGACAAAGTAAATGAATATAAAAATGATGTAGAATTTTTTTTGTCAAATAGTATACTGAATAAAATTCACCATTTAAATATTATGGATACGAACGACTTTACCCTTACATTGTTACTTACTAGGAGTGGAAATAGGTCAGACCGATAACAGGGGCCTACAGGCTAGACAATTTTTTTTTTTAAATAGAAAAAATATAAGTTTTTTTACAAGTATATTTAATTAAAAAGATTAAGCCTCAAACCATAAAAAACCTTTTAAGCTTAACAGACCAACCTATTTAAATAAATATGAATAAATTTTTATTATCATTATGTTATATTTTGTACTTTGAGTTAAAATACATAAATTAAAATTGGTTATCTCAGAGAACTTATGAAAATAAGATGAAAAAACCTTATGAACAATGTTATAAGTTGTTTTCATAATTTATCTTAAACAAATAGTCTCACAAAACTTATACTAATAGGTATGTTAAAATACGTCAATGCAAATAAAATTTTAGTCTCATTAATTTTTTAATTTGTTAGTCTATTTAACCATTATTTTAATTGCTTATTTACATATGTCTAAAATAATAGACTTTTATGTAGGCTAACAGACTAATCAGGTCTTAAAAAATGTCAGACTCACGTTTAAAAATAAGTCTATGACAGACCACAGGCAAAACTTAGGCTTCAATTATTTTTGACAGACCAGACTTAGACTTGGCAAAACCTAACTCGGTACAACCTAAAATCATGTAGAGTATTATTATTGACTGAAAAATAAATTGAGGACAACCTTCATAAAAAATCCATAATTTTTATGTTGACTTCAACTCTATTTCGCAAATTTTCAAAACTTTTCAATAACACAGATCAGTTAACTTGATGAATATCGCAAGACTCAAAACTAAAAATCTTGAATAAAAATATTGAATTCTTGAGATAATAATTTTGTTCCCTCGTGAGTCGTGACTAAAACCATATATATAGCGACTCTATTCCATGAACCAAAAGTATTAATTACATTTTCCATTTTTCTTCCTACCATCATTTTATTCACATAACTACTTCACATGTTCATGTGATTCATCAACCTGCAATTTCCGCTTAATCAAAAAAGCGCGATGATGAATCGCTTAAAGGATGGTTCGCGCTACATATCAAAATCCAATATCAAGAAGCTTCTCGATTTTCATTTTCCCTCAAACGTTGTTCATAACCAGCGATTTGGAACCCTGGTGGACCATCAATTGAGCAGGGACTTCTTCG
Source organism: Lathyrus tuberosus (assembly GCA_022829125.1). Taxonomy (NCBI): domain Eukaryota; kingdom Viridiplantae; phylum Streptophyta; class Magnoliopsida; order Fabales; family Fabaceae; genus Lathyrus; species Lathyrus tuberosus. The sequence continues at coordinate 509,546 of JALAZF010000108.1, read as the reverse complement.
TCAAACTTTGGGTTTTTGATAGCAGAATGCGAAACCCTAGAGGTAAGAAATTGATCAAATCTCGAGGTGTTGATCTTGATCCTAGATGGTTTTCTGCTTCTTCTGTTGGTGCTGGCACGAGTGAACCTAAACGGTTCTTGAAGCAACCTCCTATAAGCCAATCTGTTTCTGAATTTTCACAACCGGAATCTCCAGAAGAGGTGAAATTTGTGTTTTTTTATTGCTTTCATATGGAATTTTATCTTAGAGTTGAGTAATGTGTTTAGTGATTTCAGAAAAATAAAGGAAATATGGTTGGTGTGGTAGCTGTAGTTTCAGGATAATTATTGTGCATATGCATTATGATGCTAGATTAGGGATTAATTGTAGCATGGTTATGGTGTTAGATTAGAGGCTCTCTTGATCTTTGGTTGGGTTTAGGCTATGATTAGAGCTTAATGGTAGGATGATTAAGGACTAGCTTAGCTTGGATTAATTTATAGAAGCTTGCGGGAGTTATTTTCGGATAAATTAAGTTTATGATTCTTCACTTGAGAAAAATCCTTCTAATCTTATGAGTGTTTATATATATAATTTAAAGAAGAGAGCTTTTGAAAAATTGATATATAGAAACTAAATTTCAATATTTATGTAGTTATTTTAACATGGAGAGTTCTGCTTTCCCCTTCTTGATCTTGTTAGGCCAAGGTAGCACCTCTGCTTGCCAGGTCCAACTTGCTAATTACCAGAGATATTGAGTGGGCGAATCTTGTGTTGGGATTTGAACAGGTGACCCTCTTTATTTTTTGATGGTTGGTTCCTTTAGTTATATTTGTCACAAAAGCAGCTTCTTTATTCTTGTTAATTTATCATTTTCATTTCATGTGATGGATAGTTTCTAAACATTTATTCTTGTTAATTTTTAGAAGATATTGCTCCAATATCTTCTAAAAAATTTATTATTCTTGACTTCATGTCTAATTTGGTGACTTTGTATGGTCGTATTGTAGGAAAATCGTTATGCCATTGTAGATGCATGCTACCCACAGTCGGTCAGTGATAATCCTCATCCCCTGCTCACTTCACTACTCAGTAATACCGTCTACTTATAGTTTCCTGCACATTCATAATAATAACAGTTGACCTTGTTTGCTTCATGTTATGATGCAGCCTGTAGGTTTAATTCGTGAACAGAGCAATGTCATTACCAGACAGGTATTTAATTCAATAATTTAATCTTCACTCCCTTTGATTGCTTAATCTATACAATGTTTCATTTATGTTTCTCATGGAAATATGTTAATAATATTGTCCATTTTACCATCATTTTAAATCAACAAGAACTTAGATGCTTGTATCTTTGACAGGTAGAAAAGTTTTCAATGTATTATTCATTTTGTATCACTCTTCCATACATGTAGACTGTTATATTTTCGCTGAGTATAATTTGCCCTTAATATAATACCCCCAAAGTAAAAAAAATCATTACGACAAACAGTTATTAACATCCACTCTAAATTTTGACACAAATCATTAGAACCATGCCTTATGATCACGTAGAATGGACCTGTCTAGGTTTTGGGTTATCAGTTGTCACAGGGACATCTTATTTTCTAACTTTTACATGGGTGTCACATACTTGGGGGGCCTGTTTGGATTGGCTTATTTGAGCTTATCTTATGCCATAAGTTTTGTGATACCGTTTGGAAGAGCTTATTAAAACAGCTTATAACATTATTCATAAACTTTTTTGTGCTTATTTTTATAAGTTCTCAAAGATAACTTATGAAAACAATTTATAGCACATATAAAAATAATTTAAACTTATTTTATCTTTTGTTAAAAAAATAGCCTATGCAAACAGGCCCTTGGTGTCTATTCGTAATCCCTCTTCTATCTATTCTAAAAAATATCTTCCACCTTGGTGGAAAGTGGCAGAATTTCACACATCTATTTCCTGCCATTTTTCCTTGTACCCGTGCAATCTTGCATGAGATCTTAGCCAGTTTTTTTATAAAGAGGCAAAGAAAATTAAAGTGAGATAACAGCTGTTTAGATTTGGGCACTTTGTACAATGATCAAGGCCTGGTGTATGTTATTCAGTGGTGAATTCAATAATGGGTTCTTGACTTATATATTTTGGTTTGCAAATCTTGATTTGATCTTTTTCCTTTTTCTCTACTATTCATCTTTGTATTATGAATTTTTAAAAATGTTTATTTTATTTCATTCCATTTCATCCTTTCTTGCTGCAGTTACTTCGTCTAAGGAGGCCTTTTGTTGCACACATAACTGATGCTACGGGGAATGAGCTCTTTAGGGTGAGAAAAATATATTTTTTGTACTGCTTTTTTAGTACACAGAAATTTATTAGGATTCACACTAGTGTCTTAAGTAGAGCATCTGTCTTTAATTAATTTCACCTTTAGCTTGAGTTAAGAATATTCTTTTCTATTGTTAGGTCCGTAGACCCTTTTGGTGGATAACAAGCTCAATTTATGCGGAAATTGATGGTAAGGTATGCCATTTTTGTTAACTGCTGTACACTATTGCTGCATCATTAAGTTATTTATGAGCAATTTGGCTGTTAATTATGTCAAATCCTCTCTTCAGGAAATTGGAGTAGTTCATAGGCGGTGGCATCTCTGGAGGAGACTCTATGATTTGTACCTTGGGTAATATCAAAATAACATGTTTTGAGTTGTAGCTATTTTAACTAACTATAGATATGATACGTTTGCAGTCCGTGCAATATAATATTTTTTTTTTCTGCTTTAGTCCCTAATCTTAAAAGTTTGGAACTGGTCCCAGTAATCTATATGTATAATTTTATTTTAGTCCTTTTAAAAACATTCAATGCAAAAACTATGTATTTAAAGAGACTAAAACGAAAACAAAAGTATGTTACAGGAACTGAAACAAAAAAGTAAGAAAAAAATGAAAATAAAAGAGTCATCTAGAAACCAAAAAAGGCCTAGAGATGAAAATGAAAAAAATGAATATATCACAGTGAAGAAAAACATATTTAAGCTATTAATTGCAAAAATCATCTCATACTTTGTAGCCCTTTTTTGTCCTAAACCTAAATATTTTATTTGGACATTTTTGTCTCTGTTCAAACCAAGACATTATGTTATTATCTTTGCCACAGTAAAACTATTATAGTTGCGCGATCATTTTTTTCTTGAATAGATGATGAATCATTGTTCTCTTGACTTATTTTTTTGGTTTTATTGGGATTACTCTCAAGAGAAAAGTGTACATAAGTTTTGTATATTGCATGAAATAAGTCTCATAGAAGAAGGTTTGCAGGAATAAGCAATTTGCGGTGGTTGAGAATCCTGGCTTGTGGAATTGGACATTCACCTTGAAAGATATTGATGGTGAGGTGCTTGCTCAAATAGATCGAGATTGGAGGGGCTTTGGCTTTGAGGTTGAATTTTCGCATTCACTTTTCTTTTTTATGCATAAAAAACTTTTGTTATTAGTTTTCTTTGTTCAACATACTTGCTAGATGTTCATTACTGTTTTTCTCTTTTGCCATGGTTATATTTTTAATAAACATAATAAATAAAAATTCTTTTTCTAAATTTGTATTGCAAACTCCAATACAAGTACGAACTTAAACAACTCTGATTAGTTATAGCATCCAGGAGTTAGGATTTGTTTTTGACACATGATTAGTTCGTATTTTTCTTAAACAAGTTCTCCTGCCATATTTATTTAGTGCTACAACTTTAACTGTCTCCTATCATATTGCAGTACTACCTGTCTAACTGTTGTCGGGTCATTTTACTGATCTGAACCGAAGGATTTCATGTTCAATTATTCAAACATTTTATCTTATGCATTGAAGTTCAAGCTTGCTAATACACAATTTTTTGATATGTGCAGATTCTAACTGATGCTGGTCAGTATGTGATTCGATTTGGAGGTTCTGATCCCAGCTCCAAGATTGGTCTTGCTAATGCGGTCAGAATCCCCCATCTTTATGGAAGAAAACAAACTCCATTTTTCTTAACTAATTGATAGGTTCTTCTTTCTGCAGATTCAAGACCTTGATGTCGGACGCCCACTGACCCTCGCAGAGAGAGCTGTTGCAGTAGCTCTTGCAATATCACTAGATAATGACTACTTCTCAAGACATGGAGGCTGGTAAGTTATTTGGATCTTTAGCCTGACGGTGTTTTATGTAAATAGTCTTGAGAAACTTTTGACCTAGGACTTCATGTACATTCTTTCCTACTTTTTAATCCAATTCTCTTGTTCTGACTTACCAATAGTCAGAAAACTGGAAACAGTATTGATCTTTTTTTTCCTTAATTTTTTTTTTTTGGGTTGCTAGGGGATTACCCTTCTTTGACGTCGGCGAGTAAATTTGATTTGACAGACAGTATCATCTAGTTTTCTACTGGCATTGTAATCCCTGAGGCCCAATCCTTACCATGTAGTTTTTAAATTTGTGTTCCAAGCTACCACCAAAGATGATATGTGGTACTTGGTACTGGGTCTATTGATTCATGTAACAAAATGAGAATTTTGACTCTGATATTAACTTTTGTCTGTTGATTACTTTTTTTTTTGTTGGATGGCAAAGTCATGAGATAATCCTGATTATTGCTTTGTTAGTTGGTTAAAAGTACACTAAAATGCCTTATTAATCCTTGTACTTTCAACCCGTTTTCATTTTGGTCTCTAAGAAATTAACACAACTTCTATGACCTTGGAAGGTTGAAAACAACAATCATAATTAGGATTTTTTAGGCTTCAAACAATTTGGATTTTTTATACATGTTGTGGAAATTAGGAATATTTAAATCACTGAAGAACCGGAGTTTTACCTTGATTCTTGTTTTTAGATCGATTATTTCATTTCACAAAAAACTGTTCAAAAAATAATATTAATTCCTAAAAAAAATCACAACCATTATCCTTTTAACTATCATCCATTTTCTTTATCTAAACCATGTTTTGCATATACTGTCCGATTTGTCTCACCTAAAGCTCAATTTAGATTTCATGTGTTATTTTAAAAAGAAAAAAAATGCGGCAGTGATGAACAATGAATCGAAGAACTAGGTTACAAACCTGCTTTACAAGAACTCAGGAAATTAGTTATACACAAACCAAATCTAAAACTAAAATGGGGCCACATGTCGAAGTTGGTGAAGTGAAGATGATGACTTCCGTTTTTAATGAATTTGAAATTAAGCTTTGTTGGTATGGTTTGATTATTATTGTTTAGATTCGAAGGAAAATAACGAATAATTAATGGTTTGATTATTATTGTTTAAATTTGATAGGAAATCACGAAATATTAAGGTAAATGCAACAAAAATTTCTCTAAAGATAGATACTTATTAGTGAAGTATGCCTTAAATCTCTAAGTGATGAAGAGAAGTGAGAAATGTTTTGAGACTGTAGAAATAAAAAAGCCTAGTTAGGAAGTCGACAGAAGATGTCAAAACTGCAAATAGGTGGTCCATCGGAGGTGGCTTGCAGCGGCGCTAGAGTTGTGGTGGTGGTGCTTGACGGCCGTCTAGAATTGGTGTCGTGATAGAGACTACACCGTGTTAGCCTAAAAATTTTATCTGAAGGATTCAAAAAGGATGATAGCAACCTTGCAAAAAATGACCAAGTATAAAAACACTTAGTTGTCGACACGCTGTTTAGGTCGATTGAGAGGTCTCGACTAGTGTAGTAAGCATGGTTTGGAAGAATTTCAAGCATAAATTCACAAGATTGTGATCATTTTCTCTTCCAAACATGCACAAAAGGGTTACATCAAATCAGCATCTCGATTGAGAGATATTAGCGTCGAAGTCGTAAGTTTATTAGATGTTGAGGACTTAGCATATTTTTAGTATATGAGTCATTTAAGAGAATGTCTGGACAACTCTTTAAAAGTAAGTCAGGAGCTTTTAACGGGAGGCAATTAGGAGGTTTTCAAGGCAGTTATCATATTGATAGTTGGGTAGTCAGAAGCTTAAACACTAAAGGTGCATGAAGGCATTTTAGAGGATGAAAATTCATGTAGTAGGACACGCGTCGAACGTGGGACAAATGGTTGTTGTCGACAGTTATTTAGAACTAGTATATAAAGTAGGCTCGGACCTTGAAATCAAGGTCGCAAAATTCTCATTGATTCTCTATAGAACTGAAGTAACCAAGTAATAGAGCGAAACAGTTTGTGAGAAATGCGAGTTTGCGTCCATTTTTTTAATTTTCTGCAAATCTTTTGTATTCAAAGCATTTACATTAAACGTCATTTACTTCACTTACTTTATTTGTTGTTTATTATCTTTATTCAAAGTTTATTGTTTGCATCTAGTTGGTTATAACTCAAGTGTTTTAAACCCAATTCACACTTTTCGTTGTATCTTTTCTTTACATAATTTGTCTTTGAGATTTTTCGAGTTAATCTCTTAAGTGAACTAAACTTGTGATTGTTTAATAAAAATACTAATAAACAAATTGGCACGCACAATGAGACTCTTTTGTGTAGAAAAATGCTTTTTTTTGCAGAAAAGTATTGTGTTTTTTTTGTCCAATTTTTTTCTTCATTCGTGAAATGGTTTCACTTGTCGAGTGTGTATGCATATGAGGAGTGACAAAACTCTTCATGAAATGACATGTCCACCATCTTGAAACCTTACCCCTCCCCAGAACAATGCTCCTAACTCAAAAGAACAACCAGTCAGATCGATGGTTGGTCATGTAGGAACTTCAACTTCTGTAGGGGAAAATCCTACTATGATAAGCTCAATGTCGACCTCGACTATATCACCAGAATTGGTAGTGTTTCCACCACAAGCGTATAGTGTTCCAACTACCCCAAGGGTTAAACATAATTTAGGAGACCAAATGCCTCATTTTACTTTGACTTTTTCGTTACCCCTTGGCGGTAGAGAACAACCTCATGGCATGCCAACTAGAATGATGACGGGCCTACACCTCATTGCATCAACGTATACAGATAATGCAATGACAGACGTGTCCCCTATTAATCCATATCTACCATCAAGATCTGCAATAAACAACCCTGTTCGAGTGGCACAATCTCAAGGAAGGTTAGGATACCCCCTCAAGTTATGCCCTCATTAACCACTAGTTCCTTCCAATCTGTAAGGCAACAAATGAACGAGAGTAATCATGAAATGGTTAACATGCTAACTCAATAAATAGGCACAATGTTAGTTATCAACAATTGGCACACCAAATGGATCGAATTGCTGATTTCTTTGGTGCTCCTCAGGCATTCGTTCAACCAATGCCTAATAATCATATTCCAAAGCAAGCTGTGTGTGTCGAACCGCCCGTACTCAGGGTAGTCAAAGGCAATGCATGCCAAAATGGCCCTGAATTAGTTTTGATGAAAACAAACCAGAATGCAGACAAAGTGGTTAAGAATGTCAAAAAAATAATTTTGAGGGGCAAAACTATATAACCAACAGGTCAAACAAATCTTGGCCCAAAATGGCCTTAATGTTGGCCTCCATAAATCAAATTATGTTTCCCTATTATTGAAGTATGTACTAAAAACTGAACTTCTCTGAGGTCGGAAAGTTCCTAAGTTCACTAGGTTTGCGGGCGGCACCCGTGAGTCCACAGTCAAACATATTGCTAGGTATCAGACTGAGGATGGTGACATGGTAAACGATGAGAACCTGAGGATGAAATATTTTTCCAATTCTGTAACCAAAAACCCTTTCACCTAGTTTACTACACTCCCTGAACATTCCACATGTAATTGAAATCAACTAGAGAGGGTATTTTTTGAACAATTCTATATGGGGTAATCAAAGATTAGCGTGAAGAATTTGGTCAGCGTGAAGCGAAATTTTGCCAAATCAGTAGAGGACTATCTCAAAAGATTTAGGTTGTTGAAAGCAAGATGTTTTACCCAAGTGCCTGAACATTAGTTAGTCGAGATGGATATATGAGGGTTAGATTATTCCATTAGGAAAAAGTTGGATACCCAGTATTTAAGAGACATGGCCCAATTGGTAGACAGAGTTTGACAAGTCGAACATTTGAAAGTTGAGAAGGCTTAGTCGAACAAATATAATAAAAAAGAAAAAGTCGCTTATGTCGAAGTAGATGAAGATGATGATCATGAGCCTAACATAGCGTATAACCATGTCGAAGAGAGTGAGGTCAATGTGGCAGAATTAAAGTCAGGACCTCCTTATGTTTGCAAACTGCTAAAATTTTCAAACGGAAAAAATCTTGTCGAATCTAATAAAAAAGAGAAGTTCTTTACAAAGACATATACATCTGACATAACAAAATGTGATGAAATTTTCGATTTGTTAGTTAGTGATAGGTAAATCACAGTGCCAAAAGGTCTAAAACCCCTACTACAACAGAGGAAAAAGAGAAATTTTTGTAAGTATCACAATTTTTTGGGTGACTTAGTGCAGAATACTCTTAAGGAAGGTAGATTGCGATTCGGAGGTAGATCCAAGCCTCCAATAAAAGTGGACCCTAACCCTCTTCAAGTCATGAATGCACACTTTGCTGAGCCTATTGAAATCCTGATGGTTGGGACTATTGAGGATCTCGACATGGAAGTCGAACATGTCGCTATGGATGAGTACGAAGAAAAGATAAAGGTAGTGTATCCAAGGGCCGAGGAAGAGCTTATTGAATTTTTGAATCGATGCAATCTGAAATATTCTTAAGTGATGTTATATCATAGGTGTAGCACCATGTTCGATGAAGGTAGTGTATCCTGTAACGCCCCGGTTTTTGTCATTTTTATTTAATCGAGTCGTTTTGATTATTTTATTATTATTTTATTTTATTTTTTACTTTTATTTGATAATATATTATTTTTCGTCGTGAATATGTTTTATCGCGTTTTGGGAACGTTTGCGAGATATTTGAGTGTAGGGGTATTTTGGTCATTTCACTTTATTTTTCTTAAGTTAGTAAGAATAGAAATAGAAAGAGAGAAAATTAGAGAGAAAGAAAAAGAGGAGAAGAAAAAGAGAAAGAAGGAAAAAGAAGAGAAAAAAAAGAGAGAAAACTTGGAAAGGAAGAAAATCGATCAACCGACTTTTCAAACACGATTAAATCAGGTAAGGGTGCGAAACTCGATTATCTTATGCTTGTGTATGATTATGTATGTGTGTGTTGGAATGTTCATTGTGTTTCATAGCTTTTCAATTCTAGGTTGGAATGAGAGAAATGATTGGGGATCGATGTTTTTGCGGTTGAAACGTGATATAAATGTTGTAGAATACTTGTTACCATGATTGGGTTATGTTTTGATTGTTATGTTTTGGTTTGGAAGAGATTTTGGTTGAAAAATATGGTTTTTGACTCAAAACAGCGCTGCAGAATTTCTGGGTTTTCCTTGGTTCGCCTAGCGAACCCGGGGCGAAGCAAAAGCGAATGATTTTCGCGGGTTCGCCTAGCGAGCCAGTCAGGGCCGGTGATGAGGCTGTGCAAGCAGTGCTCTTGCACAGGGCCTCTATTATATTTTATTATTATTTATTTTTTACTTAAAAAAATATAAAGAATAGAATAATAAAAATAAATAAATAGATATTATTAAATAAACTTAAATAACATTAATTATATATTTAACATCAAGAAGTAATAACAATTTAAATATCATTAAATAAATAAATTTGATATTGAATAAATGTTATAATATTTTCAAAATTTTTTTTTATATCAATAAATTATGAAATATCTTTAGTTTTGAATTATACCACTTATTTTTTGGCAAAAAAATTATACCCGTTTTTATTATATAATATAAGTTAAAATTGTAATTGAAATTCTGGCACAGATATCAGATGTCCTATACGGATGTTGAGACACTGATATCCAACACAATGAACAAGATAACAATTAAAAATAACAGTGCAGAAAGTAAATAACACAGCGATATGTTTACCCAGTTCGGTCTAACACACCTACTCTGGGGGCTACCAAGCCAGGGACGAAATCAATATACGATAGTATCAATTCACAGATCATACAAACACCGAATAATCTGCTCACTTAATCACTACCCTTCCTATGACTTCTACCTAAGACTCACCTAGGTATGAGGCCCTCCTCAAATCCCTCTACAACCATAACCCGTGATTGATACCTTTCCACACAGTAAACAAAAACGAAAGACACACTTTCAAAACACACAATCCTCAATACTTCACAGCTTATGAGGATTGACACACAAGAAACTCAATGCTTAAAAGCTTATGAGTAACTTGACAGAACTTACAACACAAGAAATCAGTCCTTATACTGTTATCAGAATGATACCAGTTAGGCTCACAAAATACACTCGAAAACCCTAAAAAACACAAGTAAGTTCCACACCTAAAACTAGGTTTACATCAGTCAATATATAGCAATTAATCTGGACTGAATTGGGCTTCAAAAACGCAGCAAATAGACTGCTCACAAATCTGCAAAAATAACTCCAACAAAATAAGTCTTCAATCAAAAGTTTCCTATTATGTCTCCATAATTAGAAACAGCAGCAAATCCGAAAACCAACAAATAATCACAATCCAAAAATACTTTGGATGCCACTTAGGATAACCAAATATTCACAGAATATTCAGTAACAAATCATAGTAACAGAATCTGCATTAAAACTGAATTCACAGTGCGATGTCCTATGAGCTGGCATGGAACATCTTCATTCGACATGTTGAAAGCAGCCACTTAGAACATTAAGATTCAACATCTTGCTGCTATAATAGTTTTAGCAAAATAAATGCCAACCTCAAAAGCACAGAAATAACAATCTCCCCCTTTGGCTTATTTTGGCTAAAACTACACACACAAAAACAAACTTGTAAAGAAGCACAAGCAGAAAAAAATTATCCATATATCAGACAGCAGCGAAAACATCAACAACACACAGCAAAAAATTATTCATCATAGCAGCACTCCCCTTCAGCTGCATACAACACTCAGTACGGCAAACAACTCATCATAGCAGCCTGGAAAAACCCCCCCTTAATAGCAGCAACATTCCACATTCTCCCCCTCAACTACTGCAGCAACACAGGCACACAAGCACTCTCCACACAAACATCCACACAAACATACTACTTCCCCTTTTTAGCCATAAATATGACAAAGGCAAGTAGAACAAGTCAAGGTAAAAATAAACCAGAGTAGATACAAATAAAAACTATTCAGGTGTTTCAGACAAAAACAACAAAAGCAAAATAAAACTTCTGCAGAAATTAAGCCATTATTCTGCAGCAGCATCATCTTCAGATTCAGCAATGTCTTCACTCTCTCCATCAGCAACAACATCAGTATCAGTATCACCACTCCTAGATCCAGAGTCATCTGAACTCTGCTCACATTCTCTATCAGATTCTACAGAAGCAGCATCTTCAGCAGTTCCTTGGTCCTTACCAGTTGTCCCAGCAGAAGCATTCCTTTTCTCCATGAGGGTTTTGATCAATTGTTCCAGTTTGGCCTTCCGATCAGTGTCTCTTCTAATGGATTCTTCTAGTTCCTTGCAAGTTTCTTGCAGCTGAGCAACGACTTCATCATCAAGATTAGCATGACTGGAAGTCTGTGTAGATGTCCCAACAATGTCTGAGACATGTGCTCCACCCAGTAGCTTCTAGTGAAGGGACAAAGGAGGTTTCCTTTTGAGTGCAGTGTCACCCCTCAACACAAGATTAGGACACTGTTCTAGAATAATACCACAGATCAAGGAAGGGAAACAGATAGGCATCTTGACAGCAGGTGAGCTAGCTTGTTTCAAGATCTGCTCAAAGATGTATGATCCAAAATCAAAGGCAATCTTCTTCCCTATAGCATATATGAATCTGCCAAGTGTAGAGGAAATAGTAGATGTGTGATTTGTAGGAACCCAATTTACCACAGCAATCCTGTGGAGGATTGCATATTTGACACTTAGTTTTCCAGACGACAACTTCTCTACATTTGGCCAATGTCTCATACAGCCACCTGTAATCTCCTTGCAAACAGTATTGTCTGTAACCTCCAACTCAGGTTGAGGTTCCTTGCTCCTGCCCAGATAGTTGTTGATAATTTCAGGTGAAAAGGTGACAGCTTCTCCTCTCACAGATACTTTTCTGAGATTGTTGCCCCTGTTCTCATCACACTCTTCAGATATATTCACCACAAATTCTTTGACTAGATTTCCATAGCAGGGTCCTAACTTGGACACTATTCTCATCAATCCAGCCGTAGCAATGAGCTCCAAGATCTCTTTGTACTTTTCAAAGTCCTTCCCCAACTCTCTCTCCAGAGCAATCCTTCTTTGATCTACAATTTTCCATCTATCTATATTTCTCATAGAACTTTCAGTAGAAGCCTTCTTGCAGGTGGAGGTTTTCATACCAATGATGTCCTGGACATCTGTTTCAACTTCATAGTCAAAATCATTTTGATCAGTAATTTTTCTCTTCTTAGTGGGCACTACAACCTTGCTCCAATGTTTAGGGGGTCCTGCTTGAACTTTCTTTCCCCTCCATCAGATTTTCCATGCAGTTTCGAAGACTTGGAGCCTTCACTTATCATCATTTTTTCTCTTCTTCGCTTAATTTTTTTCAGCATTCCAGCAATAGGTTCCTCATCAGATGTGAGGTCATCAACATTTATAACATCATCAGTCCTTCTTACATCCGCTTTCTTCTTACTTCTTCTTTCACGGTCCACATGCATGGGAATACCACCATCAGTCCTATCAGTAGGACTGCTATTGATATCTTCTGTCACTGATGTTGGGACACCAAACCCGACATCTGCCTTAATTCCACTCAGAATCGTGGCAACAACCCTCCTAAGTTCCTTATCCTTTTTAACAACATCATTATCAGTGGAATTCTTGTTTACATCTCGTGATTTAGAATCCTTCTTCTTTTCAACTAAGCCAGATTTAGACCCCTTTTCAGCCACGTTTTTCTTAGGGCTTACTTGGTCAGCATACAAACTGGTCATGGAGTGGACTTTCTTCCTAGGTGAGAAAGGTTTAGACTTCTTACCTGGAATGTTGACATTCGTTGTGTGAGAAGCTTGCTGGTTGCCTTTTGGGTCAGCCGACATAACATTCAACGGAGCAATGTCGAGCACTAGGTCAGAGAGATTTATCATCCGCAGTGATTCTTCACCTCCAGCATTGATTCGTGGAGAACCAGTGTTATCAGGGGAGCCGTGCATGGATTCGGAGTTAGGATGTTGAGACATGTTTAATTGATCACACGGTACAGTCTTGAGAATGTTAGGAGAAAACCCTAAGACGCGTGAGCTTTGAAGAGAAGGTGCAAGAGGAATTTGTGTAGAGTAAGTTTGCTGAAAATAAGGTGTGTTTGCCCGCCTATTTATACTTTTGAGGACTGGGCCCAGAGTAGAGCGGTATTCACAGGATTTGATTACCCGACTCGCTTCAATTGCACATTTCTCAAGTTCTCTTTCTAAACTTACCTTGCTGGCATACTTACTAAATTTAAGCTCATTATTACATTTCACCAAGCACACATCATGAGTTGCTTTACAATTTATCAGCACCTGTTCTAACTTGATAGTCTTTCCAATATCTTTCTTAGTCTCCAAGCTTATTTTAGTGTTCTCAGAACTCCATAGATAACAATTATCCGACGCTCTCTTACCTCTCATGATAACCTTACCCTTCTTGTTTGTTATCTGACATTCAGAATTGGTAAAGTTGACCTTGAGACCTTGATCACATAATTGACTTATGCTGATCAAGTTTGCATCTAAACCTTCAACAAGTAATACCTCCTCCAGATTGAGTTGTCCTGCACAATCCAGTTTTCCAACACCTATTACTCTCCCTTTTGATCCATTACCAAAGGTCACGTACTTAACAGGATGAGACTTAACATCTGACAGACATCCCATGATACCAGTCATGTGCCTGGAACATCCACTGTCGAAGTACCACTTTTCCCTTGCAAAGACACTGAAGGACTTATAAGCTATGTGTTCCTCTGCAGTACTTTTGGGAGTCCACACTTTTGTTGCCCCAACCCACTCTTGTTTCCTACTAGACTGTAAGCCATTCTTGGGGTAGCCATATAATCTGTAGCAGAAGGGTTTTATATGTCCAAACCTTCCACAATAGTGGCATTTCCATCTTTGATTCCTGTTTCTTGTGACATTCTTCTGATGTCTGTGAGGATGTTGCAACATGTTATACGACATCTTTGATTCCTTTTCAGGTTGAGCAGGTGTCACTTCAGGCCATTTTCCCTTATCCATCTCGCTGGAACTTTCAAACCCGAGACCCCTAACATCTCCAACGTCTCTCCCTGACTTCAGAATCTCATCAAGCACATCAGAGATGCTATTAAGCATTCTGACTGTTTTGATGACATTATCCAGTTTGGAGTTCAGAATAACTACTTCACTTTTTAGATCAGAGATAGTAGCCAGATGCTCTACCTGTTCAGCTTTTAGATGAGCAATGATTTTCTTTTGTTCTTCTTTCTGCTGACACACTTCTTCACTTTTAATGAATAAGTTCTTATAGGAAGCAGCTAGCTCTTCAAAAGTAAGATCATCACTGACTGATTCTTCATCAGACTCACACACACCTGTTAATGTTGTGACCCTCTTTCCAGACTTCTCATCAGTTTCAGTTTCAGAATCGTCTTCTGACCATGAGACTGATAGCCCCTTCTTTTGCCTCTTGAGATATGTGGGGCACTCAGACTTTACATGCCCAAAACCTTCACACTCATGACACTGAGCTCCTCTCTCTTGGTTAGAATTACCTTCAGCCTTCTGATTTTTACTGATGTCAGATGGCTTGTCCTTAACATTTGATCTTGACTTCCAATCCACCTTTCTGAGTACTTTGTTAAATTGTTTGCCTAGTAACACCAGATCTTCTGAGAGGCCTTCATCTCTATCCAGATTACTTTCCCTTTCTGAATCACCTGCCTTTGACACAAAAGCTATACTCTTCTTCTTTTCAGTCTTTTCACTGATCCCCAATTCAAATGTTTGAAGTGATCCCACAAGTTCATCCACTTTCATTTTATCTATGTCCCGAGCTTCCTCAATAGCAGTCACTTTCATGTCAAACCTCTTAGGTAGAGATTTGAGGATTTTTCTGACCAGTTTGCTGTCAGACATCTTCTCACCTAGAGCACTTGAAGCATTAGCTATTTCAATAATGTTCATGGGAAGTCATGAATGCTCTCATCTTCCTTCATCTTCAAATTTTCAAACCTGGTAGTGAGAATCTGCAGTTTTGACATCTTTACTTTTGAGGTTCCTTCATGAGCAATCTTCAGGACCTGCCATGCCTCTTTAGCAATGGTGCAGTGTTCAATCAGCCTGAAGATATTCTTGTTAACACCATTAAACAATGCATTCATGGCTTTGGAATTTCCTACGGACCCTTTGTAATCTGCATCATCCCAGTCTTCCTCTTCCTTCACCACATCAGTAGGGGTACCTTTTTCATCTTTAACCTTAGGGGGCTCCCATCCTTTTATAACAACTTTCCATGCTTGATCATCCATGGATTTGATGAATGCTACCATCCTTGGTTTCCAATAGTCATAGTTGGAACCATCAAGCAGAGGTGGTTTATTCAGAAATCCTCCATCCTTGTCCATTGTACCAGAAAGTACCTTCCCTGAATCTCACCCAGAACCAAATAAGGGTGCAAGCTCTGATACCAATTGAAATTCTGGCACAGATATCAGATGTCCTATACGGATGTTGAGACACTGATATCCAACACAATGAACAAGATAACAATTAAAAATAACAGTGCAGAAAGTAAATAACACAGCGATATGTTTACCCAGTTTGGTCTAACACACCTACTCTGGGGGCTACCAAGCCAGGGACGAAATCAATATACGATAGTATCAATTCACAGATCATACAAACACCGAATAATCTACTCACTTAATCACTACCCTTCCTATGACTTCTACCTAAGACTCACCTAGGTATGAGGCCCTCCTCAAATCCCTCTACAACCACAACCCGTGATTGGTACCTTTCCACACAGGAAACAAAAACGAAAGACACACTTTCAAAACACACAATCCTCAATACTTCACAGCTTATGAGGATTAACACACAAGAAACTCAATGCTTAAAAGCTTATGAGTAACTTGACAGAACTTACAACACAAGAAATCAGTCCTTATACTGTTATCAGAATGATACGAGTTAGGCTCACAAAATACACTCGAAAACCCTAAAAAACACAAGTAAGTTCCACACCTAAAACTAGGTTTACATCAGTCCATATATAGGAATTAATCTGGACTGAATTGGGCTTCAAAAACGCAGCAAATAGACTGCTCACAAATCTGCAAAATTAACTCCAACAAAATAGGTCTTCAATCCAAAGTTTCCTATTATGTCTCCATAATTAGAAACAACAGCAAATCCGAAAACCAACAAATAATCACAATCCAAAAATGCTTTGGATGCCACATAGGATAACCAAATATTCACAGAATATTCAGTAACAATTCATAGTAACAGAATCTGCATTAAAACTGAATTCACAGCGCGATGTCCTATGAGCTGGCATGGAACATCTTCATTCGACATGTTGAAAGCAGCCACTTAGAACATTAAGATTCAACATCTTGCTGCTATAATAGTTTTAGCAAAATAAATGCCAACCTCAAAAGCACAGAAATAACAGTAATTGATTTAATATGAAAAAAAGAAATTATATAATTATTTAAAAATTAAAAGAATAGGGAATGATAGTTGATTTTTGTGTTATTTGTAATTTAAATAAATAATAATTTTAAAAATAATTTTTTATATCATTTTACTACTATACTCTAATTTTATTAGAACAGTGCCTACATTTTATTCAAGGCGGCCCTGGAGCCAGTTAGCGAAGGTCAGCGAATGTTCGCTAACGTTGTTCGGCTAGCGAACATTGTATCTTTTTAGTTATGGTTGTTGCTGCCTTGGTTCGCCCAGGGATTCGCGAAGCGAACGGCAAGGCGAGGGTTCGCCAAGGAGTTCGCCTAGCGAACTTTGTGTCTGTTTTGTTCTGATTGTGGTTTCGCTTGGACATTCGCCTAGCGAAGGGGGTAGCGAATGCTCGCTAGAAAGTTCGCCTAGCGAACATGGCAGTTTGTGCAATTTTGTTTTCTTCATAACTGTTGATCCGTAAGTCGGATTGGGGCGCGGTTGGGTGCGTTAGAAAGCTATTGAGTTGTTCTTTCTTATTAAAATGTTTTTTTTGAGATTGTTGGCCGATTTAATTATGTCGAGAATTTGGAAATGTATCTTTGTATCGACTTATAACGTTTTAAGGGTGTGTATTTGATGGGTTATCATGCAATATGCTTGTGATATGTATTGTATGACTGGTGTGAGGTTATATCATGTGAATGCATGCGATTAAAATACAATGTGTTGTATTTGATTATATATGCATGATTATGGATGTGTATATGTGTGCATTTGCATGTCATGAGTCATTGTATGCCAAGCATCATGATATGCATTCTTGTGATGTCGTGTGCCCTAGTGGGTGTGAGCGATGAAACGATTCCAGAGGGAATCCGCTATAACATCGTGCGCCTTATACAAAGAGGACTGAAAGCGGTGATTATAGACGATCGTGCGCCTTATACAAAGAGGACCGAAAGCGATCGGATCGTGCGCCTTATACAAAGAGGACTGAAAGCGATCCATAAACGTCGTGAGCCTTATACCAAGAGGACCGAAACCGACGGGGAACATCGTTTGCCCGACGGGGAGTTACACTAAGTAACAAGCGATGGTTCCAATAGTTTCTTAGTGAACTAGTGTTGAGATGATGGATGGATGGTACCGCATTTGCATAGAGTCGTTGTGTCGGTCTCTTTGCATTTGCATAAGTCATGAATGGATTGATTTTGTGTGGAATTGTGAATGGAATTGATAAGTGAGATATATATGTACATGTTGTGATAAATGTGTTGAGCATGATTGATATGTCTTTATGATGGATGTATGAGATATGCATTGTGTTGTTTTGTCTTTGAATTCTTGTGTAAGTTGTGGTGAGAATATTTTATATGTGTATTTTTATGTTGATATATAATTGTATGCAATTATACTATGATTGTGTTTCTCACCCTTCTACTGTTTTTGAATGCTCTATGAGGCATTGCAGATTAGATGCTGGAGGTCTTTTTGTGAAGCTTAGGTCTTCATTCTTTTGTCGGTCGGCTCTGATATGTAGCATCGGGTAGTCGGGGAGATCGTTGTGATTTTTGTGTATATGTATATATATCTTTGGGATCGTACATGTATGAATCTGTGTACGACAGACAAACTTTTTATGTGATATATGTATCTATGAGATTCAGTTGCAGATTTTCCGCTTTTATTCTGTATCTGAATTGTGGGTGTTAGGAACGGAGTTCCTCTGTTATTTTCTACCTGATTGTTGCATATCTTTATGAGCAGGTTATGATATTTTGTCTCAATTGATGTGACGCCTCCGTCTATGCCGTGAATTATTTTTTTTTATTATACTCTGATTATTTGTTATCGCTTTATTTAGTTGGGGGTATAGATTGGGGGTGTTACATTAAGTGGTATCAGAGCCAGTCCGTGTCAGTTGTGTCAGTCCTTGTCGGTGTTTATGTTTGGGTGAACTGTTTGTTTAACCATAGTTGCTGTTATTGGAAATGAACAGAATATGGCTGGTAGGAATGACGCTGCTGCTATACAAGCTATGGCTAGGGCTGTGCAGGGTGCACCTAATGCTGCTGGGAATGATGAGTTCAGGAAGAACAAACCGCATGTCTTCAAAGGGAGACATGATCCTGATGGTGCTCAGATTTGGCTTAAAGAGATTGAAAGAATCTTCCGAGTGATGGATTGTGCTGAGGATCAGAAGGTGAGACTGGGTACTCACATGTTGCAGGAAGAGGCTGATGGTTGGTGGGTTAGTACTTGTCATGTGTTGGAAGCTGCAGAGGAAGAAGTCACTTGGGCTGTGTTTAGCATTGAGTTTCTGAGGAAGTATTTTCCTGAGGACGTAAGGGGAAAGAAGGAAATTGAGTTCTTGGAGTTGAAACAAGGTAATATGTTTGTTGTTGATTATACTGCTAAGTTTGTGGAGCTTGTGCAGTTTTATCCATATTATGCTGAAGCAACTGCGGAATTTTCTAAGTGTGTGAAGTTTGAGAGTGGGTTGCGTCCTGAGATTAAGCAGGCAATTGGTTATCAGAGAATTCGAAGGTTTTCAGATTTGGTGGACTGTTGTAGGATTTATGAGGAAGATAGCAAAGCTTGTTCTACTCACTATAAGAGTGTGAACGAAAGGAGAGGGAAGCAGCAGGTTCGTGGTGGTCCTTATGTGACACCAACCGACAAGGGTAAGCAAAGGGGTAGTTTTGAGAAAAGGCCCGGTGGAGGAGGTATGTCTAATTCTCTGAGATGTTATAAGTGTGGTGACTTAGGACATCGTCAGTTTGAATGTAGGAAGAATCTGGAGAAGTGTTCCAATTGTGGAGGTATAGGGCATGTTGCGGCTGATTGCAAGAGGAAGAATGTGGTGAAGTGTTTCAACTGTGGTGAACCTGGTCATATTAGTACAAAGTGTCCGAAACCAAAGCAAGCTCCAGATGGTGGGAAAGTTTTTGCATTGGCAGGGACTCAGACTACAAGTGCAGACCGTCTGATCAGAGGTACTTATTTTATTAATAGTACATTTTTAGTTGCTATTGTTGATACCGAAGTGACTCATTCGTTTATTTCGTCTGAGTGCGCAAAGCGTTTGAATCTTGTGTTGTCCTTGATGGGTGGAGAGATGGTTATTGATACTCCAGCAATGGGGTCAGTAACTACTTCCTTGGTTTGTTTAAGTTGTCCGTTGACCATTTATGGTAAAGACTTTGAGATGGATTTGGTGTGTTTGCCGTTGAAGGGTTTAGATGTGGTTTTGCGAATAAAATGGTTACAGTTCAGTCGGGTTCATATTGATTGTTATCATAAGCTGGTAAGATTTCCTTCTCTTGAGGAAGAGGAGGACTCGAGTTTCTTATCTACCAAAGAGTTGAAGAAACTTTTGGCGGAGGAAGCTCAGTTGTTTGGGTTGTTTGCATCGTTGATGGTGGATAGGCAAGTTTCAATTGATGTGTTTCCAGTTGTGTGTGATTTTCCGGAAGTGTTTCCTGAGGATATTTCAGATGTCCCGCCAGAGAGAGAGGTGGAGTTTTCTATAGATCTAGTTCCTGGTACTAGACTTGTGTCTATGGAACCATATTGAATGTCGGCATCTGAGTTGGTTGAGTTAAAGAAGCAGTTGAATGAATTGCTAGAAAAGAGGTTTGTGAGGCCAAGTGTATCGCCTTGGGGTGCTCCAGTTTTATTGGTGAAAAAGAAAGATGGAAGTATGCGATTGTGTATTGATTATCGCCAGCTGAATAAGGTGACGATTAAGAATAAGTATCCTTTTCTGAGAATTGATGATCTGATGGACCAGTTGGTTGGTGCGTGTGTGTTTAGTAAGATTGATTTGAGGTCAGGGTATCATCAGATTAGGGTGAAAGAAGAAGATATTCAGAAGACGGCTTTTAGGACACGATACGGTCATTATGAATATTCTGTGATGTCGTTCGGGGTTTCTAATGCGCCGGGTATGTTTATGGAGTATATGAATCGTATTTTTCATGAGCATTTGGATCGATTTGTTGTTGTGTTTATTGATGATATCTTGATTTATTCTAAGTCATGGGAGGAACATGCAGAACATTTGCGTGTTGTGTTGCAAATTTTGAAGGAAAGGAAACTTTTTGCCAAATTGTCCAAGTGTGAGTTCTGGTTGTCAGAAGTGAGTTTTCTTGGGCATGTGATTTCAGGTAATGGTATTGTTGTGGATCCATCTAAAGTAGATGCAGTTCTACAATGGGAGGCTCCTAGATCTGTTACTGAAATTACAAGCTTTTTGGGTTTAGCTGGATATTATCGAAGATTCATTGAAGGTTTTTCTAAGTTAGCGCTTCCTTTGACCCAGATGACTTGTAAAGGTAAAGCGTTTATTTGGGATATTCAATGTGAGGAAAGTTTTAATGAGCTGAAGAGAAGATTGACTACAGCTTCGATTTTGATCTTACCGAATCCTACCGAACCGTTTGTGGTGTATTGTGATGCGTCTTTGATTGGGTTAGGTGGAGTGTTGATGCAGGAAGGTAAGGTTGTGACTTATGCTTCGAGGCAATTGAGGATTCATGAGAAAAATGATCCTACTCATGATCTTGAATTAGCGGCTGTGGTTTTTGTGTTGAAAATTTGGAGGCATTATCTCTACGGTGCAAGATTTGAAGTCTTTAGTGATCATAAAAGTTTGAAATACTTGTTTGATCAGAAAGAGTTGAATATGAGGCAACGGAGATGGTTGGAATTTTTGAAGGACTACGATTTTAGCTTGAATTACTATCCTGGTAAAGCTAATGTGGTAGCCGATGCGTTAGGCCGGAAATCATTGCATATGTCCGCTTTGATGGTTAAGGAGTGGGAACTTTTGGAATCGTTTAGAGATTTGAGTTTGGTGTGTGAATTAACGTCTGACAGTGAGAGGCTTGGAATGTTAAAGGTTACTAATGATTTTCTATTGACTGTTAGCGAGAAACAGAAGTTGGATGTGAAATTTGTGGATTTGATGACGGTTGGAAATCTAAGTGTGAATGAGGACTTTAAAGTGGACGATAAAGGTGTTTTGAGATTTCGGGGTAGGATTTGTATTCCTGATGATTCGGAGTTGAAAAGGATGATTTTGGAAGAAGGACACCAGAGTAAATTAAGTATACATCCGGGAGCTAATAAAATGTACCAAGATTTGAAGAAGATTTTCTGGTGGTCTGGATTGAAGAGAGATGTGGCTCAGTTTGTCTATGCGTGTTTGACGTGTCAGAAGTCGAAGGTAGAACATCTGAAGCCTAGTGGATTGTTGCAACCGTTAGATATCCCTGAGTGGAAATGGGATAGTATTTCTATGGATTTTGTGACAGGGTTGCCGAATACACAGAAGGGACATAATGCTATTTGGGTGGTTGTGGATAGGCTGACTAAATTGGCGCATTTCATTCCGATTGACATCAGTTTTTCTTTGGAGAGGTTGCTGAGATTTACATCAGTGTGATTGTGAAATTGCATGGGGTTCCGTTGAGTATTGTTTCAGATCGAGATCCGAGGTTTACTTCGAGATTTTGGGAAAGTTTGCAAAAGGCCTTAGGTTCCAAGTTGAGATTGAGTTCTGCTTATCATCCACAGACGGATGGTCAGACCGAGAGAACGATTCAGTCGTTGGAGGATTTGCTGAGAGCTTGTGTTCTTGAGCAAGGTGGTGCTTGGGATAGTTATCCTGCATTGGTTGAATTCACGTATAACAACAGTTTCCATTCGAGTATTGGAATGGCACCTTTTGAAGCGTTGTATGGGAGAAGATGTCGAACACCTTTGTGTTGGCACGAATCTGGTGAGAGTTCGGTGGTTGGACCGGAGTTAGTGCAACAGACTATGGAAAAGGTGAAGCTTATTCGCGAGAAAATGAAGGCTTCTCAGAGTAGGCAGAAAAGTTATCATGATCGAAGAAGGAAAGATCTTGAGTTTCAAGAAGGCGATCATGTATTTCTGAGAGTTACACCGGTGACGGGTGTTGGTCGTGCATTGATATCGAAGAAGCTTACTTCTCGGTTTATTTGTCCTTACCAGATATCCGCGAGAGTGGGTGCTGTGGCTTATCGGGTGGCGTTGCCGCCGAGTCTTTCGAATTTGCATGATGCGTTCCATGTTTCACAGCTTCGGAAGTATGTTCCGGATCCGTCGCATGTAATTCCGATGGATGAGGTAGAGGTAAGGGAGAACCTTACGGTTGAGGCATTACCAGGGAGGATTTTGGATCGCGAGTTGAAGCGGTTAAGGGGCAAGGATATTGCACTTGTGAAGGTAGCGTGGGGAGGCGCTGCTGAGGGCAATTTGACTTGGGAGTTGGAGAGTCGGATGCGAGAGTCGTATCCGGAGTTGTTCGTCTCAGGTAATATTTTTTAGGACGAAAATTTCTAAGTGGGGGAGAGTTGTAACGCCCCAGTTTTTGTCATTTTTATTTAATCGAGTCGTTTTGATTATTTTATTATTATATTATTTTATTTTTTACTTTTATTTGATAATATATTTTTCGTCGTGAATATGTTTTATCGCATTTTGGGAACGTTTGCGAGATATTTGAGTGTAGGGGTATTTTGGTCATTTCACTTTATTTTTCTTCAGTTAGTAAGAATAGAAATAGAAAGAGAGAAAATTAGAGAGAAAGAAAAAGAGGAGAAGAAAAAGAGAAATAAGGAAAAAAAAAGAGAAGAAAAAGAGAGAAAACTTGGAAAGGAAGAAAATCGATCAACTGACTTTTCAAACACGATTAAATCGGGTAAGGGTACGAAACTCGATTATCTTATGCTTGTGTATGATTATGTATGAGTGTGTTGGAATGTTCATTGTGTTTCATAGCTTTTCAATTCTAGGTTGGAATGAGAGAAATGATTGGGGATCGATGTTTTCGCGGTTGAAACGTGATATAAATGTTGTAGAATACTTGTTACTATGATTGGGTTATGTTCTGATTGTTATGTTTTGGTTTGGAAGAGATTTTGGTTGAAAAATATGGTTTTTGACTCAAAACAGCGCTGCAGAATTTCTGGGTTTTCCTTGGTTCGCCTAGCGAACCTGGGGTGAAGCAAAAGCGAATGATTTTCACGGGTTCGCCTAGCGAGCCAGTTAGCGAAGGTCAGCGAATGTTCGCTAACGTTGTTCGCCTAGCGAACTTTGTATCTTTTTAGTTATGGTTGTTGCTGCCTTGGTTCGCCCAGGGATTCGCGAAGCGAACGACAAGGCGAGGGTTCGCCTAGCGAACTTTGTGTCTGTTTTGTTCTGTTATGGTTTCGCTTGGACATTCACCTAGCGAAGGGGGTAGCGAATGCTTGCTAGAAAGTTCGCCTAGCGAACATGGCAGTTTGTGCAATTTTGTTTTCTTCATAATTTTTGATCCGTAAGTCGGATTGGGGCGCGGTTGGGTGCGTTAGAAAGCTATTGAGTTGTTCTTTCTTATTAAAATGTTTTTTTGAGATTGTTGGCCGATTTAATTATGTCGGGAATTTGGAAATGTATCGTTGTATCGACTTATAACGTTTTAAGGGTGTGTATTTGATGGGTTATCATGCAATATGCTTGTGATATGTATTGTATGACTGGTGTGAGGTTATATGATGTGAATGCATGCGATTAAATGTTGTGATGATGGTTTGTGGCCTAAGGGCAATAAAATACAATGTGTCGTATTTGATTATATATGCATGATTATGGATGTGTATATGTGTGCATTTGCATGTCATGAGTCATTGTATGCCAAGCATCATGATATGCATTCTTGTGATGTCGTGTACCCTAGTAGGTGTGAGCGATGAAACGATTCCAGAGGGAATCCGCTTTAACATCGTGCGCCTTATACAAAGAGGACTGAAAGCGATGATTATAGACGATCGTGCGCCTTATACAAAGAGGACCGAAAGCGATCGGATCGTGCGCCTTATACAAAGAGGACTGAAAGCGATCCATAAACGTCGTGAGCCTTATACCAAGAGGACCGAAAGCGACGGGGAACATCGTTTGCCCGACGAGGAGTTACACTAAGTAACAAGCGATGGTTCCAATAGTTTCTTAGTGAACTAGTGTTGAGATGATGGATGGATGGTACCGCATTTGCATAGAGTCGTTGTGTCGGTCTCTTTTCATTTGCATAAGTCATGAATGAATTGATTTTGTGTGGAATTGTGAATGGAATTGATAAGTGAGATATATATGTACAAGTTGTGATAAATGTGTTGAGCATGGTTGATATGTCTTTATGATGGATGTATGAGATATGCATTGTGTTGTTTTGTCTTTGAATTCTTGTGTAAGCTGTGGTGAGAATATTTTATATGTGTATTTTTATGTTGATATATAATTGTATGCAATTATACTATGATTGTGTTTCTCACCCTTCTGCTGTTTTTGAATGCTCTATGAGGCATTGCAGATTAGATGCTGGAGGTCTTTTTGTGAAGCTTAGGTCTTCATTCTTTTGTCGGTCGGCTCTGATATGTAGCACCGGGTGTCGGGGAGATCGTTGTGATTTTTGTGTATATGTATATATATCTTTTGGATCGTACATGTATGAATCTGTGTATGACAGACAAACTTTTTATGTGATATATGTATCTATGAGATTCAGTTGCAGATTTTCCGCTTTTATTCTGTATCTGAATTGTGGGTGTTAGGAATGGAGTTCCTCTGTTATTTGCTACCTGATTGTTGCATATCTTTATGAGCAGGTTATGGTATTTTGTCTCAATTGATGTGACGCCTCCGTCTATGCCGTGAATTATTTTTTTTATTATACTCTGATTATTTGTTATCGCTTTATTTAGTTGGGGGTATAGATTGGGGGTGTTACATATCCAAGGGCCGAGGAAGAGCTTATTGACTTTTTGAATCGATGCAAGCTGAAAGATTATGAAGTGATGTTATGTCAAACCTCCAGATTCAAGGAAGATCAAATGGAGGGAGAAGAAACCTCATTTTACTTTCTATAAGAGGGGTGTTCCTCATAGAAATCGACTGGAGTTTTCTAAGAAGCCTGAAAATCAGTGAATCACATATGTTCATATTTCTGATGTCCCTCGGGGAGAATGTGTTCTACCATGGGGTAGGTGTAATGCTAACCAACAAAAGTGGAAGACGTTTGAGATGGGCACATGATCCTCTTACCACTCCAATTACCATGTGTTTGAGAAATATTCTTACGGTCCTCAGAATTATTTGGGGAAGAATCTCATGACAAGGACCCAATGGTGTAGACATTATATAAATAAGAAAGTAGTCTTTGAAGCTACAGAGTCTAGTGCCAACAACAAAGCGTCGACAACAACAGCTGGCGATGTGGCCAAAAGGCCAGTAAAGTAGAGACTTTTTTCTGCTTTGCCACCGGTGGCAAATAATAGTCCTAAGACTTGTAAAGATCACATATTACAAGTAAAGATTGGTTCTGGCAGGCAGTTAGTTTGGTTTTGTAGGTTCACATGTAATGGTCTTTATTGTTTTGGTTCGTAGATCCATTCGTTAATGAGTTGTATTATGAGTTCGCTAATTATCCATCGAGTTGTATCAATTATGAATATGTATCTTTATTATTCTTATCTTCATAACCTTTAGAAATTTATAACTAAAGCCAAACAAGAATGTTAAGAATCCTATTAGGAAATTTAGAATGGAAATAATTGAAATTCCTTAGAGTTTTTGGAATTCGTTAAACATTTGAAACTATCTAGGGGGATTGGGAAACACTTCTAAATCTCTTGAGCTTGTGTGATTCATATAAAGATAGATGGAGAGATTGACAAATACTTGGGTAGAAAATAGAGTTTGTTCTTAGGAACTTTGGTGACTATTTTCTTGTAACTTATTTGTAATTTTTTGTAACAACTTTTGAAATTATAGTGAATCAGAGAGTTGCTTTCTCCCTTAGAATATATCGTTTGATCGAACCAAGTAAACAAGTTATTATGTTTCTTGTCTTTTAACTTCTTACTCCTTGTTGTGGATTTGTTTTCACTTTTGGTAGGTTATTTTGTTGATTTAGGCCATTTATTTTGGTTGTCATTGTTCTTTGTCCCCACACATCATATTCCTAGGTGTGTTTGAACTCTTAGTGATTTTTGTGAAGTGCTTTGAGTTATTCTATCATTTTTCTCACAACAATTGGCACCACCATAGGGCAGTGGATTTTGTTTACATGTGAGCACTATGGGTTCTAAATGGAAGATTGAGAAGTTTTCGAGAGACAATGATTTTGGATTGTGGAAAGTGAAGGTGCAAGTAATTTAACTAAAGAGAGGTGTATTGGAGCATTGAAGGGTGAGACAATGATGCTTGTATGCCTAACACAAGCAAAGAAGACTAAGATAGTGGAAAAGTCCAAAAGAGTCATTATCTTGTATCTCGAGTATAAAGTTCTAAAGGAAGTCTCTAGGGATAAGATTGTGACTTTGATGTGGGCAAAAATTGGATCATTGAATATGAGGAAGTCTTTTCCTCACAAGTTGTATCTTAAACAACGATTATTATTCACTACGAATGGTAGAAAATAAATTCACAGTGAAACAATTTACATAAATTCATAATATCATTAATGATCTTGAGAATGTAGGGTAGAAAATAAATTCACAGTGAAACAATTGACAACGAGGACAAGATTGAACTCTTGTTAACCTTATTACCCAAATCCTTTAATAATTTCAAGGATGACATTTTTTTGGTAAGGAATGTACTATTATTTTGGATGAAGTCCACATGGTTGTGAGATCCAAAAAATTCTCAAAGGTGGAAGATTTGAAGATTAACAATAGTTGTGAAAATTGAGTGTCTCAAGAGGAGGAAGTGAGTGTATAACGATGTCCAAATCAAAGAGGTTTGACAAGTCAAGGGTAAAATCCTTTACTTTTAAAAAAAATGGTCACTTCAAAGATGGGGGACAATGATGATTTTGTTCATATTGCAGTTTCCTCAGATAAGGATAGTTATGAGAGTGTTGGTGCACTAGTGGTGTCGATTTTGGAGACTGAAGAGATTTAAGTCATTGGCTCAAGTTGCTATTATCACATGTGTGGAGAAAAAAATACTTGAAGCTTAAGGAAGTTTGAGTAGTTTTCGTTGGTGACAATAATGTAGGGTGTTATGAAATACAGTTTCATAGGTATGCTAATCTCATTTATCATAGTCTGAGCTAGTTCTTCCAAAACACGGTTTTTACGCTCTACAACACCATTTTGTTGCGGAGTTCTCGGACATGAGAAATTGTGAGCAATGTCATTTTCAGTGCAAAAGTTTTGAAAATGATGGTTAACGAATTCTCCATTATGATCACTACGGAGAGTGATGATTTTAAAACCAAAAACATTTTGAAAAACCTTAGCAAAGTCAACAAAAGCTTTGAAAGTATCATCCTTATGGGATAAAAATAGCGTCCACATAAATCTAGAGTAGCGTAAACAATCACAAATCCGTAATAGTTGCCACCTAGACTTCTTGTTCGCGAAGGGCCATGCATGTCTAAATGGAGAAGCTAAAGAGGCTTTGATGTCAAAATAGCCTTCGTCGATTTAAACGACACTTGTTTGCTTTCTCATTTGACAAGCATCACACAATTTGTCTTTTAAAAACTTTATTTTAGGAAGACCAACCACTAGATTTTTGAATTTTTTATAATTAGCAAGTCAAAATGCATATGGCTTAAGCGTCAAAGCCATAACCAAGAATATTTATTCTTAACTACTAAACATTTAGTCCCATACATTGACACATCATCTAGATCAAACATATAGACCTTTTCAATCCTAGAACTCTTAAACACAAGATCCTTACTAGTCTTATGCTCAATTACACAACTAAGAGTATCAAAAACAACGGAATATACTTTGTCACATAATTGGCTAATACTTAGCAAGTTGTGTTTAAGCCCTTTCACTAACAACACATTTTCAATGGTGATTATGGAGTGATTTCCCTCAATTCCTTCACCAAGAATTTTACCTTTCGTATTGTCTCTATATGTGATGTGACCACTTTCCTTCTCTTCGAACTTGGTGAACATGGAAGCATCTCCCATCATGTGTCAAACATCCGCTATCTAGAAACCACAATCTTTTTGCGGAGGCAAGATTTTCCCGTGACAAATCAAATAGGTAATTTAGGTCCCTAACTAGTGGTTCCTTCAGGGTTAGTTGAGTTACATTTAGGAATCAATATTATTTTACCATTGGGAACTTGAATGTTCCTAACATGACAAAGAGGCCTAATGTGACCCTTATCTCCACAATAATGGCAAATAACTTTAGATGACAAGCGTCTTCTATTTCTCCTAGTAACATGAGGTTTTTTCTTAAAAACCTTCCCTCTTTCACTTGAAGAACTAGAACAAGTATTAGATAGTGAGGCAACATGTGTTACTTGTCCCTTAAGAGTTTCAATTTCAAGTTTTAAAATTGGACACTCAATATATTCTGCAACTTCTATCTTTTCAGCTAAAGTATCTGAAACATTACAACACTCATCCACAAGAAATGTATGAGCTTCCTTGAGACAATGTAAAACATGATTAAGATTATTTGTCTCTCATTCAAGTGTAATAATCATTTCTTTTTGGAGAGAAATTTTTTTAAACGCTTTAATTGAATCATCATACATGTCATTGAAAGAATTAGACAATTCATTATAAGTATACTTATTTTCAGAATAAGAATTATATACCTTTGAAGTTCCACCTTTCTTACATCTCATCAAGCAAAAGTTGACACACTCATCATCTGAACTCGAGTAGGAATCGAAGGAAGAGCTCTCAAACTCTTCTTTCCAGGCGATGTAGGCTTTACGATCTTTAGAAGGTTTTCCCTTCATCTTGTAGAAAGCCTTGTCTTGGCTTTTATGATGTTTGGTAAGATTTGAACAGGTAGTACTATAGTGTCCCAATTTACCATATTCGTAACATGTGATCTCATCATATTTTTTCTTGTCATCCTTCTTGGGTGGATGAGTATTTCTAAAATTCACTAGATATTTGTCAGTATGCTTGAGCTTGTTTCTTTTAAGATATATATTGTAGCGTCTGACGAATAAACTCATTTATTTCTTTTTGGAAACTTCTTCGTAAGAGTTGTCACTTTCTTCCTTTGACTTCTTCCCTTTAGAAGATGAAGCTTTTAAAGAAAGATCTTGTTTCTCTTCTTTTCCTTTCTGTTTCTTTTTTGACTTTACTTCGCTATCGGCGAGTCATTTCAGCTCATTCTCATGCTCAGATAACTTCCCAAACAAATTTGTAATGTCCAAAGCTAAGATCATTTGCTTCTTTTATAGCAATGACTTTTGGTTTCTACTCCCTGCACGTGGATCTCAATATTTTTTTAGTATAACTTTGTTGGAAAAGGTTTTACTTAAGTCTCATAGTTTGTTGATTAAATGGAGGAATCTAGTTTGAATGGAATTCATAGATTCTCTGGTGTTACGGTGAGAATCGGATACCAAGCTATTAATTAACTTGAATCACGCATCTTTGAAATTCACCACCGAGCTTTGATTTATCCAAAGGAAAGGGTAAAGATCGAAGAAAGCCCTAATAAGAGATCTAAGGTTCGGGGGTTGGTTATACCTAGGGAAGGTGTTAGCATCCTAGATATCTGTAGTACTCTACAGGAACCTCTTGTTAGTATTTGTGTTATGTTGAAGTTTGCTTGCTAAGGGAAAAGTGCTAAGGGTAAAGACCTAAGGGTATATACACTAAGTATGCTCGCCAAGACGTCGCATCTTGTGCCTACGTATCCGACGGGAATGGAATCAGAGCATTCGTAGTTCCCCTCACTACGGGGTAAACAAGGTGAGAAATAGAAAAGGTGGAATCCAAGAAGGCATTGGATCTAAAGGAAAAAGGTGGAATCCAAGAAGGCATTGGATGTAAAGGAAAAAGGTGGAAAAAGAAAAAGGTGGAAAAACAAAAAGGTGGCTCGCTAGGATCTCGCAATCCTATGCCTACGTATTCTCAAGATGAACTTGAGAAATCAGAGCGCCCGTAGTTCCCCTCAATGGGGTGAGAGAGGAACCATTGACTGTGGCCAAAGTTCCAAAGGGAAGGTAGAGTCTGAAAGCAAGACACCTACATGGAGTGCGGTGACTCCTATGGCTAAGTTAAAACAGGAAAGAAGTGTCCACGGGAAAGTAGGGTCTGACAGCAAGACAGCTACGTGGAGTACGACGACTCCAAACCTAAGGCTAGATTAAAAGGGTAATGAGCTATCTATGACTTTGAGGTCAATAGAGAGACTTTCCTTTGGAAGAAGGGGGAGATAATAACTTGTAAACAAGAGTTGAAGGAGATTAAAAATTAAGTAAACAATATGAGTTCAAGAATTCAAAGATAATGAACATTAATCAATATGAAATTCCAAGTATGAACATGGCAAACATGGATAAGTGAACACAAGCAAGGCAGGGATAACATTCTCAAAGTTTTTGAAATCAGAGACATGTTAAAGCTATGAAACTTAACAACAAAAGCCAATACGCACAAATAACAGAATGACATTGTCCAAGTCAAGGAACAAATCTCAAGCAAACATTTTACCTACCACAGAATACTCAAAAATTCTCAAAAGTCTTCAGGAAACAGTTGGTGGTTCACAAAAAGAAGTCTGAGAATCGAATATAAAGTTATGCATATTTTTTATTTTGAAATTTTTAGAAAGAAAATGAAATTATTATAAGAAGTGAAATTAAAAAACTAAGTTAAAGCACTAATATGGCAGGCGCCATCTAAAGTGCCATAGAAAATGCCATGAAAATCATGGCAGGTGCCACAAGATTCATGGCAGGCGCCATGTTATTTGGTGGCAAGTGCCACAAAAGTGTGGCCAGTGCCACCAAGGTGTGGCAGGCTCCATGTAATGGCTACTTGATGCATGGCAGGTGCCACAAGATCCTCTTTTCTTATTTAGTTTTCAAACAACAACCACAAACCCAGTTCATGATAAAATCAAACAAAATTCACACATTAATATTTTCCACATTTATTCAGGAATCAGATATTAACATGATAATAAATATGATAACAGTTATGGTGCAATGATCATGTTATTTTGAAAACGAAATAAAAAAAAAAGGAGTGAGTGTTACCTAGTGAAGATGGTCCACTGCCTCTTTACTGGTACAAGTTCTGGAAATAAAATGGACGAGCTTCTTCAAGAGTAAGTGAGGGAGAAAATGGGGAGAGTATTCAGCCTATATTTGGGGTGAATCTGGTGTGTGTTGGAATGGAGATTAAGCCTCTATTTATAGGAAATATGGAGAGCCTGAGGTATGGTCTGATTGGTACATCTTGCCAAGTTTACCCTTTTGGAAAACTTCCTTCGAGTGAGCTGGCTGGGTCCAAAAGTCTTCAAGAACTCTGGGGTTTGGTTTGCTTTTGTATGCTGATGGGATTTAAAGCAGAGGTGCAAGTTACAAGGTGAAAAGAAGAGCCATGTGTTGCGGTGAGAATCAGATACCAAGCTATTAATTAACTTGAATCACAAATCATGAAATTCACCACCGAGCTTTGATTTATCCAAAGGAAATGGTAAAGATCGCAAAAACCCTAAGTGCGCTATGCAAGAACACAACTAAGAGATCTAAGGTTCGGGGGTTGGTTATACCTAGGGAAGGTGTTAGCATCCTAAGTATCTGTAGTACTCTACAGGAACCTCTTGTTAGTATTTGTGTTATGTTATTATTTGCTTGCTAAAGGGAAATGTGCTAAGGTAAAGAAAGACCTAGGGGTATATACACTAAGTATGCTCGCCAAGACATCGCATCTCGTGCCTACGTATCCTGACAGGAATGGAATCAGAGCATTCGTAGTTCCCCTCAATGGGGTAAAAGGGTGTAAAAAGAAAAGGTTGAAATGAAAAATGTGGAATCCAAGAAGGCATTGGATGTAGAGGGAAAAATAGAAAAACAAAAAGGTGGCTCGCTAGGATCTCGCAATCCTATGCCTACGTATTCTCAAAAGGTACTTTGAGAAATCAGAGCGATCGTAGTTCCCCTCAATGGGGTTAAAGGGTGGAAGACAGAAAGGTGGAATCCAAGAAGGCATTGGATGTAAAGGAAAAAGGTAAAAGGTGAAAAAAGAAAAAGGTAGAAAAACAAAAAGGTGGCTTGCTAGGATCTTGCAATCCTATGCCTAGGTATTCTCAAGATGAACTTGAGAAATCAGAGCGTCTGTAGTTCCCCTCAATGGGGTAAAAGGGTGAAAAGCTTGAAAGCAAAGCTTGTGAGGATTGATTGTTTAGGAGAAGAGATTAATGGCTATCTCTTATGGAAAGATTTGGATGAAGGGTTAAAGGTTGGTGAAGGAGAAGAGATTAATGGCTATCTCTTGTGAAGGTTAAAGAAAGGTTTAAAAGTTATAAGAGATTAATGACTATCTCTTGGGAAGGCTAGGTTAAAAGGGAATGAAGTGTTCATGGGAAAGTAGGGTCTGACAGCGAGACACCTACATGGAGTGCGGCGACTCCAAGCCTAAGGCTAAGTTAAAAGGGTAATAAGCTATCTATGACTTTGCGGTCAATAGAGAGACTTTCCTTTGGAAGGAGGGGAATATAACAACTTATGAACAAGAGTTAAAGGGGATTGAAATTAAGTGAACAATACGAGTACGTCAAAGATAATATTCTCAAAGTTTTGAAATCAGAGACATGAAATTTAGCAACAGAAGCCAATGCATACAAATAACAGAATGACATTGTCCAAGTCAAGGAACAAACATCTCAAGCAAACAGGATATTCAAAAATAATTCTCAAAAAGTCTTTACGAAAAATTTGATGATTTTCCATAAAAAGGTCCAAGAACTAAACATGATGTTATGCATATTTTTGTTTTTTTGAAGTTTTTAGAAAGGAAAATGAAAATGTTATAAGAAATGAAATAAAAATAAAAAAACTAAAGTTAAACACACATAATGGCAGGCGCCACATACAGTGCCATGGAAAAGGCCATGAAACTCATGGCAAGTGCCATGAGATCCATGGCAGGCGCCATCTTAAGTGGCCAGTGCCACACTCCCTCATGGCCAGCGCCACCTTAAGGCTTGGCAGGTGCCATGTTTTAAAGCAAATGCCACATTATGGCATGGCAGGCGCCATCACAACTTCTATTTGTTCAGTTTTACACAAAAATATCTAACCCAGTTCACGATAAATCAAACAAATTCTCACATTATGATTTGCAATATATTCAAGAATCAGACATTTAACAAGATCATGATATTTTAAATGAGGTTAAAAAGGAGTGAGTGTTACCTAGTGGAGATGGTCCACTGCCTCTTTACTGGTATAAGCTCTGGAAAGAAAATGGATGAGCTTTTCTCCTTTAAAGTGCCAGCAAATTTACCAGAATAAGTGAGGGAGAAAAAGAGAGTATCCAGCCTATTTTTGGGGTGAATCTGGTGTGTTTCTGGAGTGGAGAGTAAGTCTCTATTTATAGGAAAAAGTGGGGAGCTTGCAGCATGGTCATTTTGGTACATATTGCCAAGATTACCCTTTTTTCAAATATTCGTGCAAGTGCAAGTGGTTGGTTTGAAAAGTCTTCATTTGATCAGAGTAGGTTTGTTGTTGATGTGGTATGATTTGATTGGAACAAGGCTCCAAGTTGTGCTTCTG
Organism: Lathyrus tuberosus; assembly: GCA_022829125.1. Classification (NCBI taxonomy): domain Eukaryota; kingdom Viridiplantae; phylum Streptophyta; class Magnoliopsida; order Fabales; family Fabaceae; genus Lathyrus; species Lathyrus tuberosus. The sequence goes on along the minus strand of JALAZF010000108.1, from coordinate 475,319 downwards.
AAAAGTTCTCTTTTTTCATGATGAAACGAACCCACTTGCATTATTTTAATTAAAACAAAATATTTTAAATGCAGGGTGTGGCAAGTGCCACCAAATCCTTATGGCAGACGCTATGTACATGGCTAGTGCCATATCCAAGTGTGGCAGGCGCCACAAAACCCTCATGGTGGGCGCCATGAGATGCCTTTCTTCTTCTTTTTTTCTTTCTTTCTTTTCTTTCTTTTTTTCTTTTTTTTTTCTTTCTTTCTTTTTCCTTTTCTTTTTTCTTTTCTTTTTTTCTTTTAAACAATATTCAACAAATGCCTTTGTGGTCTTGAAACACATGAGAACTTGGTTTGTTGTTCTTGTCCTTTTTCTCGTGTCAATCCTGATTTTCACAAAAGAAACAAACTAGCAAAAATATGGGTTAGTTAACAATGTGTGGGTGAATGAACCTTAAATGTAAGTACAAGATGTTATGACATCTAAGGGGTAAAATTTGGGGTACAACAGTTGCCCCTATTTAAATAACTTTACCGGATGACACGAGGAATGGAAATCCTCGGGACATCAAGGTGAAAGGTATTTAAATATAGCAAACTGAAAATTTTGCCCTTAGATGGAATGCAGATGTTAAGGACAGGTAACAGACATGCAAATGCTGACATGCCATGAACTTCTAGTATGATGATAATGATGCCATGATAGTGCAAAGATGCAGAAAAAAAAAACACCAAAGAAAACAACTACGGGTGAGCCTACTGGGGAAGGATGAGGTTAATATCCGCAAGGAAGATTTACTGGGGATACAGAATGACCAGTAAAAGAGACTCATTGGGGAGACTCTGAGGAAAAACTGGGGATAGGAAAATAAAACTGAGGGGAAATCTCACAGATCCTCACTAGAGATAAGAGCCAGAGAGGTGTTCTCCACTGGGGAAAGATCCAGGGAGATGGACGACAGGTTCACAGGTGACCGGACGACACCGGGGAAAATAAAAGCACACTCTTTACTGGGTATGGAACCAGAAAGAAGACATGATCTCCACTGGGGATCAACTTGAAATAAAAGGATAGACATCAACAAAAGATTTTCTGGGATTTTCTTATACTGAAGAGTTCAAACGGGATCTTCAAGAAAAGCCAGAAAAGACAGAGAAAGGCACATCCGGAAAAACATCAGATGACAAAAGAAACCAGGCATCCAATAATGGCTTTGAATGTAAGGTACAAATCACAATATCTAATAATGGCTTTAGATAAAAGTGAACAAAGTAGTGATCCAAGAAGGCATTGGATAAAAAGAAAAAAATCATCCAATAATGGCTTTGAATGAAAGATACAATCACAGTATCCGAGAAGGCATCAGATGAAAGTGAACAAACAAGGGTAATCCAAGAAGGCATTGGATGAAAAGAAAACAATCATCCAATGATGGCATTGAATGAAAGGTGCAAATCACAATATCTGAGAAGGCATCAGATGAAAGTGAACAAACAGGGATCCAAGACAGCATTGGATGCAAAGAAACCAGTCATCCAATAATGGCTTTGAATGAAAGGTACAAATCATAATATCTGAGAAAACATTAGATAAACGTGATAAAGGTAGAGATCCAAGAAAGCATTGGATAAAAGGACAGCAGACATTTAATAATGACTTTGAATGAAAGGCAAACTCATAATATCTGAGAAGGCATCAGATGTAAATGAGACAAAAGGTGAAATCCAAGAAGGCATTGGATAAAAAGAAACCACAATGTCCAAGAAAGCATTGAACGAATATGAACTAGGAGATACCCAAGAAAGCATTGGATAAAAGGAATCACAATATCCAAGAAAGCATTGGATGAATGTGAACAAAGGTGAAATCCAAGAAAGCATTGGATAAAAGGAATCACAGTATCCAAGACAGCATTGAATGATTGTGAACTTTCAGGAATGGCACTGAAAGTAAAGGCAAATCACTATATTCAGGAATGGCATCGAATGATAGTGAGAAATACATCCTATAGTGGCTTTGAATGCAAAGGAGAAAACTCATCCAAGAATGGAACTGAATGAATAGATAAGACTTTCAGGAATGACACTGAAAGATATCCAAGCAAATTTGATGGGGTTTACAGGAGATAGGCAAAGCTTCCAGAAATAGCACTGGGAGAAAAAAGAGGAATAAGATATCCAAGAATGGCACTGGAGATCACAAGAGACGGACATCCAGGAATGGCACTGGAGTGAGAAAGAAACAGACATCCAGGAATGGCACTGGAATGAAGAAAGAGATAGACATCCAGGAATGGCACTGGAGTGAGAAAGAAACAGACATCCAGGAATGGTACTGGAGTGAAGAAAGAGACAGACATCCATGAATGGCACTGGAGTGAAAGAATATGAAGATCCAGGAATAACACTAGAATGAGAGAAGACATCCAACAACAGAGCTAGATGCTCAAGGAAACGACAACATTCAGGAATGACACTGAATGGAATGACGGATAACGTTTTGTAAGCGCCAAGTAAATTGGACTTTGACCACAAGGTAAGACGTGGATAACGACACGACCTAGGGAGAAATGCAAATGAGGATGAAACACTTATGATATACATATGGTATATGAATTATGCCATCCGAATGCAGATGCTGACGACACAACTCGGCTCTTTTGGTGAGAAGACAAGTCTGGAAGACTGATTCCTCAACACGGAGATAAATGTCATTCTGCTTGGGGACTAGAGTTGTTATTGTTGGACACATCTCTTCCATACTAGTAAACTTTATTAAGTGATGATCCTTGTAGGAAGGATGAAGAGATGCTTGGGGATTCTTCAAATAAACTGCCCCAGATTAGCTGACTGTTGTAGATGAACTGATCATTGCTTCAGTTTGTCTGATTCTGGAAATGTCTGTTTAACTGTACACTGGGAAAGATTGCCCCAGTCTGAGCCTTGAAAAATCTTCTGGGTAAACCAATTCTGAGAAGGACTTGCCCCTGAACAACCCTTGAACTGATTCTTCAACAGGATTTGGAAAGAACGTGCCCCTGATAGGATCATCGACCAAGTTTCTTAATTATTTGAAAATTCCTTGAGAGGAAAGCCAATTTGCAAACAAAAATGTTCATACAAACGTGGTAAATGCAAAGTCATGCAACTTTTGAAATCAAAATTATTTTTGGAAGATGCAAAATAAAATGAGTCACTGGTCTGAACACGGCGGTTCAAGACATTTAAAAGTGAAAGGTATGATGCCAAAACAGATGATCTGCAAAGATCTTTGGGAGTCAGTTTACGCAACCTTGCTGTAGTATGCTTTCAAAATAACCTTACTTCAGTTAGGTCTTTTGAGGGTTGTATCGTGAACTGGTTCACAGTTTAAGAAACAAAGGATAAAGGCTCAAAATTTATTTATGACCCACCCAATCTACGTGATGAACTTCAGTCCTATGCTCAGTTAACTCAAACTATGCACTCAGGTTCCCATAGGTTAGGAATTGCACTGATGATGATAATGATGATGGTTCAAAATTCAATGGACTTGAGATGGTAGTCACTGCTTCCTTACAACTTTTGGTTGTCATACTAGCTTGTTCTTATTTCTCTTTGTATAAAGTAAAGTCTTGAGCTTCCTATCTTTCCTAACTTTTGCCTCGAAATGGACTCGGCTCATTCTTTGGGTAAGGATTTCTTGACGATCCTTCTTCATTTATCACTTTGGGAACAACTTGTACTACATTTATTCATTTAATTTGGAAGAGTTGAAAGGTTGTGAATGCCTGGCTTAATGATTATGGTGAACCATCATTGGTGTTTGACTTGAAAGAAATATTCGACACTTGCTTGCTGTGTGCGAAGGAAAAATGTGAATGCAACCTTTTGTTGAAAGGCGTCTTGCATGAAACTCTTGCACAATCAAGTTAACTGAGAAGTACCCTACCCCAAGTTAAAGATTGTGGGTTTTTATTTGCAAAGAAAATAAACTCCTACTTCAAGGCTCAAAGGGGTTGATGAGGGGTTATCTTCTTTATTTCTCCAGTGTTTGGGGAGTTGAACCAATGCCTTACATCGTCAGCAAAGTTTAATTGGAAGCATACCACATCAATTATGGATGTAATGTTTTCGCCATCCTCTCTCCAATCTTTGCATAATAAAAAATAAAGTGGATTTTTTTTTATTGAAAAGGAAGGCATAAAGATGTAAATAGTGGACAAAATGAAATGAATCAAAAGTTGCAATGCTCATTTCATTAATCACGAAAGTACAAACATAATTTGAAGGCAAACAGCCAGTACAAAATAAGGAAAATGCAAACAACAAGAAACAAGGCCTAGTGACTAGTTAAACACAAGGATGAGTTGTCCTGTCTTTAAGAAGTAGCTGAGCTGAAGTCGACTGAAGCTTCACTTGGCGTGCCCTGGCAGAGGGTTGCTCTCCTCTAGCAATCAAGACTTGGAGCATCTCAGTTAGTTTAGTCATGCTCGACTTAAGGTCATCAATATCCATTCGGACCCCAGCATTGTGTGCCTCTTGCTCTGACATCTTGCATCTGTAGTTAGCTCTAGTCCGGTATCGGTGTCGAGGAATCAGCTTGACGACTCATAGACAGACTCTGAAAGATAGAGACCACTGGAAATGAGTAACTGGACAAACAGATGCATGCAATGAATCATGCAAAGATGCAAATGATATGCAATGCAATGCAAACAGGATGCAAAACACATGCAACAGGATCAAGGGTTCAAAATTACAGCATGGATTCTGGGTAAAGAACCAACCACAGGGTGTGTACTAGGGTTATTGTATCCATAGAACAAGGTTCTAAAGAGTTCCCAGAGTCGACAACCCATCTTTCCGATATTATCGATTTCCCGAATGACTCGGTAGTCAATAATATTCTCAAGAGAGTCTCGTCTGAGTGTAGTATCGCGTAGCAACCAATTCGAGAATAGACTCCCTCATGGTCACCGCACTACATCCTAAAAAGGCCAAGTGGGGGTAAAGGTAACTAAGATCATCAGTTTCACGGGCACCTAGGTAGAGAGTAGTAACGTTTTCACGAATAAACTCGTTCAACATGACTAAACTCTCAAGAGGGCATTAACTGAGTGATGGTGTCTCAAGTCAACTTTTTCGGGAATCGACTCCCTCAAAGTCTCCTTGAATATACCATCGTCCTATTGTAGCGAGCGATTTTTGTCGGTGACGCGACCACCTTATCACTGGGTTTTCCTCACCACAATGAGGAGGAGTGGGTGCTACTTTCTGATTTCTTATTTATCCCATGAAGCTAGAAGGGAAAGGGAAACTATCTAAAACTAACCTTGCACGCGAATGTTTAACTAGACAAACGCTTAAAAGAGATTGGGGGGGGGGGGTCCGGGGTCAGGTTATACAATGGGGAGTTGTCAATTACCCATCCTATATGTGGTTATCCACATGATATTAGCTTTAGGTTTTGCTTTATACTTTATGGTGTTTATCCGTTAATGGGTTGGGAAAGTTTCTTGGGAAGTATGAGTGAGTGAGTGAGTTTTTGTTGATGTTCGGGTTACTCCCGATGTTTTTGGTAAGGTACTGGACCTAAGTTTTGATTGATGTGTGAAGGTATTGGACCTAGGTTTTTGTTTAGTATGCTCGCTAAGATTTCACAATCTTATGCCTACGTATTCCTGTTTAAATGAAACAGTGAAATCAGAGCAATCGTAGTTCCTCCTATTCTATGGGAGGAAAATGATGTTTTGGTGTCTTGTTCAAAGCCCAAGATTGAAGCTAAAAGGTTTATTTGTGTCTTGTTCAAAGCCCAAGATTGAAGCTAAAAGGGTATTGAGAGGGAATTTGTCATCTCTAAAGAGGGATTGAACTTCCTCTGAGGAGATGTTTATTTTTGTGTGCCTTGATCAAAGCCCAAGGTTGAAGCTAAGAGATTGATTGACTCCACTGGGGAAGTCCTTATACAAAGCCTAAGAGGAGGCTAGAAATGACCGACTCAACAAGAGAGTGTTTTATCTGTCTTGTACAAAGCCCAAGATTGAGGCTAAAAAGAGACTGACTCTTTGCGGATATCATTATACAAAGCCTAAGAGGAGGCTATAAGTTTGACTTTTCCAGGGGAAATGTTCTATCTGTCTTGTACAATGCCCAAGATTGAGGCTAAAAAAGGGATTTTTGACTCCGCCGGGGAGGTTTGTATGTGTCTTGTACAAAGCCCAAGATTGCGGCTGAAATGGGAAATTTAACTGACTCGGGTGAGGATATTTTTATGTGTCTTGTACAAAGCCCGAGACGGAGGCTAAAAGGATTTAACTCTGCTGGAGAGTATTACCTGTCTTGTACTAAGCCCAAGACGGGGGCTGAAAAGAGTTTGGCTCTGCTTGGGAAATCATTTCTCAAAGCCTAAAAGAAGGCTGGGAGGAAGTGACTTCGCTGGGGAAGATATCTGTCCCAGGCTTAAGAGAAGGTTTTGGAAGATTTATGTCTTGTACAAAGCCCAAGATTGAGTCTAAAAGGGTTGACTCAACAAGAGAGTGCTAAAAGGTGATTGACTCAACAAGAGAGTCGGAAAAGTTGATCGACTCAACAAGAGAGTCTAAAAAGTGATTGATTCAACAAGAGAGTCTGAAAAGTGATTGACTCAACGAGAGAGTCTGAAAAGTTGGTGGACTCAACAAGAGAGTCTGAAAAGGTTAGCTCTGCTGGGGAGAATCATTTGTACAAAGCCCAAGAGGAGGCTAACTTCGCTCAGGAAGGATCATTATACAAAGCCTAAGAGGAGGCTAGCTTTCTGCTGAGGATTAGTGAGATCCCTAGGCAGATCCAAGTGGGGAAATCAACTCTTGCTAAGGTTTTATAGAAGAGTTGAGGTAACAGATACCCTGAGGTTCTGATTTGGGATTTTTAGGAGAGTGACTGGGTTTCAGCTCTGCTGGAGATGGATCTAGGGTGACCGGGGTTTCTCCTATGTTTGTAGGGAACTTAAGAATGTATTTGAGACTCAAGGGGATTAGACTGTCCAAGTCTACTGGTGTGGAAGAGTTTTATCTTTTGTATGATGCCCAAGAGAGGGCGTTTGTTTTAAGGGATGAGAATCAACCCTAACTTGGTCTGTGATGTGACACTGGAAAGACAGCTCTAGCAAAGGATGACTAAGTTCTGTCTTATACCTTTAAGAGGTCTTCAGGGTCCTTGTATTAAGCCCAAGAGAAGGCATGAGAACTTCTAGGAAGCCGGAGGGTCCTTGTACAAAGCCCAAGAGGAGGCGGAGATGCTTTTAGGAAGCCTGTGGGTCCCAAACCAAGAAAAGTTCAAGAAATGCTATTCACTGAGAATAGATCATTTAGTGAAAGTTCCGAGGTTTGAAGAAACTCAAGAGATGTTATTCACCGAGAATAGATCAACTCCGGGGAGTAGAATTTCTTTGACAATTTCTAGGGGTGACAGCCTGAGAAAAGGTTCACGAAGAATACTGCCTTTCTCTTTGTTCCATATTGTTTAAGCCCAAGAGAAGGCAAGACTGTATCTGGAAATCCTATGGGGGTCTAGTTTTGAATGTATTCAAAGAGTGACCAACATGGCTTTACCTAGTTCTAGACCTAGTTGCCGGGGAAAACTCTAAATAACTATACTAGTATATATACAGTTGATATATGACAAGTATTTAAAAGGGTATGAAAGAAGACTAACCGTGCGCAGCTTCCCGCAATACAATTATATACATATGAAAGCGAATAAATGAAAGCTGTTAAAACTTACAGGTGAGCAAGCTTCCATGTTGTATTGTTAGTTGTTCAAAGAAATTAAAGAAATTTTTTATAACAACATGTATATTTGAATCTAAATCAAAAGGGAAGTTGTTTTTGAAAAGATTGTTGGGGCTTATACTCAAAGAGAGGCCCAAGGTTTAACAGTGATTGCACCGTTGTTTTGAAAATGTACAGAGAGACTTATACAATGTGTGAGGCCCAAAAATTGTTTATTTACAAAGGGGTTGGGTCTTACACTCTCTCAAGAGGCCCAAAAAGGTTTTTAAAAGGAAAAGTGGGACTTACAACACGAGGGTAGGCCCAAAAATTATTTTTGCTCTGAAATGGCGATCGTGCCGAGATTCTTTTAACGCCGAGGGACTTATACAATATCTGATGCCCAAAGATTTTGGTTAAAAGGGGATTGGGTCTTACACTCTAATAGAGACCCATGAGTGTTTTGAAAAAGATTGATGAGGGTGAAATCAATCAAAACCCTAATTTTGTTAAAAATGGAATTAATTTTGATTAAAAATTAACAAAATCATTGAAAACATGTGAGAAATGAGTTGTAATTTTGGATCAATGTTTCAAAAATCATGTTTCTATCCACAAAATGATTGAAAACCATTTAAGTTTGGAAAATCAAGAGAAAGAAAATTTTTAACATGTTAAAAAACAAATAAAAATTAATTCTTTGCAAAAATATCAAATATGTGAAATAAATAATATTTTTGGGAAATTTTTGTAAAATAAAATATTTTAACATTTTTGTGAATTATTAAAAAAAGAATCAACTCAAAATCATTAAATTTCAGAGAGAAATTAATTTTTGAATCAATTAAATAAAATCACAAAAATTCAAAAATTCAAATATTTGAAAAATGGCGCCAAGAACATCTTGTTCTTGCCCGCGTGCCCTGTTTTACCCAAATTTGCGTTTTCTCATCAATCTCACTGAATACTTGATGGAATCATACAATCCACATATCAATCTGCTCGTTTTCAACTCACGGCCATGTATATGGTCTTTAATTTCATTTATTTTAAGCATGGAATGAGAAATCAAAACAAAACCTCAAGAACCCTAATTTCTGCATGAAGGCTGAGAAATTTGATACACGATTCATACAAAGTAATCAATCGAGGGGAAATATTCTATGCATGATTATGAACATTTGGCAAAAGTTTTGTGCGAGGAAATATGCATAAATTATGAGATGACCAAGTTTAGACTTACTTGAAGGTCGTGGCAGCAAGAGCAATTTGATTTTTGAGTTAGAGGTGTTACAGATGAGTTGTGAGGATCTGAACAGCTCCCCTACACCATATGGAGGGTGTTTGAAAGCTTGGATTGATCTGAAATGAACTGAAACAGATTATGGCACCTCAACTGCAACTTTGTTGAAAACTTGAGAAAATGGATGATGATTTCATGATTTTGGTGTTCCAGTTGTTGGTTTAGTGTTTGATCAGCTCACATATGATGTTTATGAGGTGTGTGTGTGTGTGATTGGTTTGGTTGGAAACACATTCTAATTCAAAACCCGGTAGTAGCTTGCATTAGAAGACATTTTTGGAAGTGAGAGTGTGATTTTGAGAAAGGCAAGTGTTATAGGCCTTTGGTGTACTCAAACTGATCAGAAATGAGGTCTATTTATAGTGTGTCAAGTTTGTTTTGTAAGCAATAGTGAATGGCAACTGCAGCAGGCCTTTGGCCAATGTGGATCAAATGGAATCTCAAGTCTCCTCTAGCCATTGACTTGAGATTAGAGCACAGACCTATGGTTCTTTGATTCAAGGATAACGCTTGACAGAAGTGTTCATCTTTGCTCTGATACATGCCACCTCTAAGCATCCATTGAATGTTCTAAAACAAAATTGGAGTCTTGAGGAATCTTTAGCTTTTTAGGTTTGGCATGCTACTTGTAGATCCAAAGACTTGGGAGGCTTATGGATCAGTGTTTGTTCCTCCTTGGTCTCCCCCTGAGGTGTGCAGGTGGATAAACTTGTTTGTCATTTGCACAAATTGATCAAATCGAGCCCTTATGCACAAATATGCCTTGCCAAGACAGTTTGCATCAAGGCATGTTGCAGCTGTCATAACTCCTAGCTCAGATGGAGTTTGAGGGAGTTCTTTGTCACTTTGGAAAGCTGACATATCCTATTTCAACATGATGTCCAACTTTGGTTTTGAAACAACTTGAATTACAATGAAAAATTCCTCTACATTTGGGAAAAAATAAGGCAGATTCTGACTTAGTGAAAATTTCGCTAAGTGTTGGAAAAATGTCACTTTCATGTTTTTTGCCATTTTGATCACTCCATAACTAAAAATCCATGGAGAATTGGAATGAGATGTAGTTGACACTTTTAAAGTATGCCATGAGAGCTACAAACCCAGTTTTGGACCATCCAAAATGGTTGCTTGGATCTCAAGTTATGGTCCTTGGAAGTTGGTACCCTAGCCACTTTGTTCCATAACTTAGAAAAATTCTAAGTTTTTTATGGTTACCCCCCTTTTACAAGTTAACTCACTTTCTTTGATTTTTCTTGATGAATGATGATTCCAATCACATATTAACATTGTTTTAGGGTCAAAGAACCATAATTATAAAAAATCCCAAAAGTCAAACTTGATTTTGTGCACAGTTGACTTTTTATCGGATGAAATCCAAACTGTACGATCCTTTGTGAAATCAAGTCCTTGACCTAAATCAAACCTAATGGACATATTCCATAGGTGTTATAGGGTGTATTGAATTATGTCCCAAGGTTTGGAAGCATGTCCTAGTCAAAAGTCAAAGGTACAGTTGACTTTTCCCTCGAAACCCTAATTGTGGTCCTGATGAAATTGAAACTTGTAGATCAAACTTCTTGGATCAATCCATTGTTGCAAATGGATAAATGTAGTATATTGGAGACCCTCAAATCATGTCTTGAGGTCTTGGCTCATGTTTGGTCCCAAAAGTCAACTTAGGGGTGAATTAGGTCAAGAAACCCTAATTCCTGATTTTTGGGTAAAGGCATCCCCTGAGGTTAAATTGACTTGTTGATTAGGTCCATGAGGACCCTTGGAGTATCTTGGGTTGTGCTTTGAAGCATTGGCTCATGCCCATAGGGAAATTTCCATCTGGAGGCCCTGGTCGACCAAAACCCTAATTTGGTGACACTAGCGATCTTGAGGCTCGATCCACTTGGAATGTTGCAACCTTGTGCTTGATTCCTGATGTGGGAGTCCTCTTGATCCTTTATGGGTGTTTGAGAGGTTAGACAAGTTGAAGATCATGTCATTTCTTGATTTATCCTTTGTCTAAGTGCTTTGAGAGGGCTTGAAACCCTAATTCTTGATTGTGGTGAATGCTCAAACATCTCTGAGGCGATTTATGAGGCATGATGGTTCATCCATATTGTGATGATGATTTTCACAATGATGGGAAATCTTAGTGGTCAAAATTTGGGGTATGACACCTATCATAAGTGTACTCTCAAGTCCGGGTATATGACATATCCTCACCACTCAAAGAGTAGCAACCCTGCATACAGAGAAACCCAAGCACAACAGGTATATATACAGATATGAATATGTACAAATATACAAGCAAGCAAACATGTAAATAACACCAATACAAACAAGGTGGGCTTAACCCTCTTAAGGGAGTATCCCTAGTGAAGTCGGCATTTTTGTTGCGGTGAGAATCAGATACCAAGCTATTAATTAACTTGAATCACAAATCATGAAATTCACCACTGAGCTTTGATTTATCCAAAGGAAAGGGTAAAGATCGCAAAAACCCTAAGTGTGCTATGCAAGAATACAACTAAGAGATCTAAGGATCGGGGGTTGGTTATACCTAGGGAAGGTGTTAGCATCCTAAGTATCTGTAGTACTCTACAGGAACCTCTTGTTAGTATTTGTGTTATGTTATTGTTTGCTTGCTAAAGGGAAATGTGCTAAGGTAAAGAATAGGGATGGCAGGCAGACCCAAACCCGCGGGCCCCACCCGCACCCGAACCCGAGTCAACGGGTGAAAACCCGAGTTGACTGGGTTCGGGTGCCATCCGATTTTTCGGGTGCGGGTTTGGGTGATGACAAACCCGCGCCCGAAACCATACCCGTTTAGCATTACAATTACTTAACTGCCCCTACATATATATATATATATAATTGTAAAACAAATTAAATTAGGGTTTCATTTTGTTTCCTTTCAATCTCCCTCTGTGAGTCTGTGACGGCTGCTGCTTCCACGGTTCCTGTCCGTCATTCAACTTCGCTTCCATTCACGTTCACGTTCCCGTCTATCATTCAACTTCGCTTCCGTTCACGTTCACGTTTCCGTCCGTCATTCAACTTCGTTTCCGTTCACGTTCCAGTTAAACTCCATCTTCCACTGCTGGTAAGTACACTTTCACATAATCTCTGTTCAATAAGCTTCCGTTCACGTTCCAGACTTCCAGTTAATGAGATGAAATTTGAAGAAAAACGTGAGTTATACTGTTACAGGGAATTAGTGTTATGTGAGTTATACCAACTAAGGTTTAAAAAAATTAATAACCTCCAATATTTCTTGTCTTGAGCATTACGACCGCCATGGAATTTGCTCAACAATTGAATGATGAAGTTTGAATATTATAGTACTAGCAACACTTTTTGTTGGATAATTTATAATATGAATTTCCCAAAGTGGTTTGTTTTGTGGTGTTCTGTCAATGAAAATACTGGTTACATAGTCACTAAAATAATTGTCATATAAATCAATTGGTGATGAGTTTGTAGTTTCACGAAATTTAGTTATACTCTTACCATATTTGTCTCTAATCTGTTGCAAATTAAAATAAGTAATTATTAAAATGTAAAGAACTAGTAGTATTAATGAAGTATGGAAGAGATATAGAACCATGATAGAGGAGAAACATGGATTGATAGGGAGGAAGACATCTTTGATCAAAGGTATTGCTAGTGAGTTATCAAATGGAATGGCTAATTCTAAAAAGTACTAGCAGCACTTTTTGTTGGATAATTTATAATATGAATTTCCCAAAGTGGTTTGTCTTGTGGTGTTCTGTCAATGAAAATATTGGTTACATGGTCACTAAAATAATTGTCATATAAATTAATTGTGATGAGTTTGTAGTTTCACGATTTAGTTATACTCTTACCATATTTGTCTCTAACCTGTTGCAAATTAAAACAAGTAATTATTAAAATGTAAAGAGTTGGTAGTATTAATGAAGTATGGAAGAGATATAGAACCATGAACATATCACAGAGTTGTTGAAATATTGTCCATGAGGACTCACAGGCTCTTCAACCTCTTCATAGAATTTGTCAATTATGTGGTGTGTCTATCTTCTATTGTGACAGTGAATGGAACTTCTAGTTAAGCTATTAGAATGAGTTTTAATTTATCTAAACTTGGAAGTTGATTATTATGTTTTCTTATTTATGTGGTGTGTTTATCTTCTATTTGTCTTCATTGGTTTTTATTTTTATGTTTTCTTATCATATGTGCATACACTCTTATATATCATGGTGTTAGAAAGGTGACAATATGTTTTAATGATTAATTTTCTGTTTAATAGGTCAAATGAATCTAGCGAACACAACCTCGGTTACCCCGGAACCGGAAGGAACATCTAATCCTACACAAGAAAGTACATGTCCAGCAACTCAGCAGGAGGTATCTTCTATTCCGAGTCCGACACCTGATGTTGGGCAACAAGAAGAAATTGACACAAGCTTAGAACCTGCATCAAAAAAACTAAGAAGTAGTGTGTGGCAAGAATTTAAAAAGATGAAAGTGAATGGGAAAGAAAAGGCTGAATGCATCTGGTGTAAAAAATAACTTAGTGGCACTTCAAAGAATGGAACAAATCACTTGAAAGGACATCTCTTGAGTTGTATTCAAAAAAAGATTAAGAATAAAAACCATGACAAAGGACAACCATTTCTCATGCCTACTATCTCAGAAGGAAAGGAAGAGTTGGGAATTGGAACTTATAATCCAGAAAATGTGAAGAAGTTGATTGCTGAAGCTATTATTATGCATGATTATCCACTATCAATTGTGGATCACGTTGGTCTTAGAAGAGTCTTTGTTTCTCTCCAACCATTGTTTAAAGTTCCTACTCGAAACACAATCAAGAAGGAGGTGTTGAAAGTTTATGATTTTGAGAAAAAATGTGCTATGAAGATGTTAGATAGCCATGAAGGAAGAGTGGCGATTACCACAGATATGTGGACTTCAAGAAACCAAAAAAAGGGTATATGGCGGTTACGGCTCACTATATTGATGGCTCGTGGACTTTACGGAGTCGAATCTTGAGGTAACAAAGTTTATATTTTATAACTTAATTGTAAATATTTTGTATCACTATATTGATGGCTCGTGTACATATTATTATATTAGGTTCATTTATGTTCCAGCCCCTCACACTAGTGAAAGACTTGCTGAGGCACTTGTTAATTGTTTAATGGACTGGAACATTAATTCAAAGCTTTGTACTGTTACTTTAGATAATTGTAGCACAAATGACTCCATGATTAGGAAAATTAAGGATAAGTTGTCGTTGGAAAGTTTGATAAGGGATGGGTCTTTATTACATATGTGTTGTTGTGCGCACATCCTAAATTTAATTGTTCAGGAGGGGCTACAGGTGCTTAAGGATGGGGTAGAAAATATTCGGGATAGTGTTGCCTTTTGGAGTGCTACACCTAAAAGGCATGAAAAATTCGAAGATACCGCTAGACAATTGAGAATTGTTTGTACTAGAAAGTTAGCTCTAGATTGTCCAACAAGATGGAATAGCACATATAAGATGCTTGATATTGCCATAGAGTACAAGGATGTATTTATTCGGTTGAAACAACGTGAGTCTTTATACACTTGTTTGCCAACTAATTCACAGTGGCAATTTGCTAAAGATGTTTGCGGGTGCTTGAAGTTGTTTAATGAAGTAACTGAGTTGATTTCTGGTACAAAATATCCAACTGCCAACTTGTACTTTCCTAAGATTTGTAAGATTAAGTTGGCAATAGAGGACTGGAAGAAGTCCTCCAATTCAATTATTGAGATGATGGCCACAAAAATGATGGAAAATTTTCAAAATTATTGGAGTGGTGTTCATGATATGATGGGAGTTGCTGCAGTTTTGGACCCTAGGAAGAAGATGGTTGTACTTGATTTCTGGTTTCCTAAGTTGTATGGCCAAGATTCAAGTGCACAAGTTAGTAGAATCAAGGAGATGTGTTATGAATTGCTCAATTATTATCAACAGATTACGAGGCTGAATTTGATGCATACATTGAAACGATTGCCGAAAACTCAAGTTCAAGTGTTAAGTATGAGTTGGATCATTATTTGAAGGAGCCAGTTATAAAAAAAACTCCAGATTTTGACATTCTGAATTGGTGGAAGGTAAATGGAGTTGTGTATCCAACACTTCAAGCAATTGCAAGAGATGTCTTAGCTATTCCTATCTCTACAGTAGCTTCTGAATCGGCCTTTAGCAATAGTGGTAGAATATTGAGTCCTCATCGTAGCCGACTTAACTGGAGTACTGTAGAGGCTTTGATGTGTGCTAGGAGTTGGCTATGGGCTGCTGAGAATAATGGTAAAATTTTAAACTATTAATTCAATATTCTAATGTATGTCAAATAATCTTTACATATTTTCAACTAATTATGCTTTGTTATTCCCCTTGTGATGTATAGGAACTTCTAGAGTTGCAGAAGAATTTGCTACTGTGTTGAACGAAATGGAGTCGGACGATGAAGGTATTTTGTACTTCATTTAGTGTAAAAGTGTTGAATGAAATGGTGTTTTATTTAACTTCAGTTTACTTCTTAATACAGCTGAATTGATGGAAAGTTGTTTGGGTTACCATTTTGAAGATTACAAGTTGTTGTTTCTATGCTATAACATGGTGAGTATTGTTGTTTATGAGCTATAGTTGCTATTGTTTCTGTTTTGGTATAATGGTTTAGTTACTATAAATTTTGTTTCTGTCATAGAGTAATTTAGGCTATTGTTTCTGTTTTGGTTAATGAATTTGTGCTTTTGTTTCTGTTTAATGTTGGCCACTAACTAAAACTTCACAGGTTCAGTATGCTGCACCTGTTATGTATGTACTAATTTTTCTCTAATTTAGACTATTGTTTCTGTTTTCACTAACTAAAACTTCACAGGTTCAGTATGCAAAATTTATCTTACTTCTGCTTAAACTAGGTTATTTGGAATATTAATTGTTTGTTTGTTTGTTTCTATCTTAAAGCCGTTAAATTGTAATTGAAGCAATAATGCCTTACTGTGCACGCAATAGAAATTAGAAGTTACTACGGATTATTTTTGAATTATTAAACAGCTGTCTGGCTTTAAAATGGTATATGTGTGGCAGGTTTTGTATTAGATAGATATGCATAGCTAAGATACTGATCATATGTGCTAGATGGAAAATAAGATATAAAATATGCAGCTTTCATTGTGCTAGATGGAAAATAAGATTTAATGAAACATGTTCACCACCTATTCATTTATTCCCTTGTATTATACATTCCTTTTTCTTCTTTTTTATTTTTTGTTGTTGAGGTATTTTGATCGAGTCTTGAACTCAACTCTACTTTTACTATGTCACTGTTTTGAAGATAATTATTTCGTTATTTTTGTATAATTTTATAAGTCTTCCTATATTCTAAGCCATTTTTTATTTCGTTATTTTTGTATAATTGTATAATTTTATGTTGATGACATTTTTTATTTATTTTCATATAGGAACTTCTGAGCCATGTTGTTGTCTGTTGGAGAATGGAGAATTCGCTATCTATTTTGGAATGTTGTTGTTGCTGTCTATTTTGGAAATTGGAATTAACTTGCATGTTGTTGGAATTTGGAATTTGCTTGCATCTTACTATGTTGTTGTTGGAATTTTTTTGGCAAACAAAGTATTCTATGTTAATGTTTTATTTTAATTGTAATGTTAACATAAGTATTCTAATGTTAATGTTAACTTAATTGTAATTGCAATTTATCTTATGCCAAGTTAATAAAAATCTTTTAGCTGATTCAAAAAAAACTTAATTCAAATTTCAATTTTGCCATGTTGCTACGGGTTCGGGTTTGGGTGGAAAAACCCGAACCCAACGGGTGTGGGCGCGGGTGTCATTTTGCCACCCGAATAGCATTCAGGTTCGGGTTCGGGTGCGGGTGGTGATTTTGGGTGTGGTTTTGGGTAGTGCAAAACCCGCACCCGACCCTACCCGTTGCCATCCCTAGTAAAGAAAGACCTAGGGGTATATACACTAAGTATGCTCGCCAAGACATCGCATCTCGTGCCAACGTATCCTGACGGGAATGGAATCAGAGCATTTGTAGTTCCCCTCAATGGGGTAAAAGGGTGTAAAAAGAAAAGGTTGAAATGAAAAATGTGGAATCCAAGAAGGCATTGGATGTAGAGGGAAAAAATAGAAAAACAAAAAGGTGGCTCACTAGGATCTCGCAATCCTATGCCTACGTATTCTCAAAAGGTACTTTGAGAAATCAGAGCAATCGTAGTTCCCCTCAATGGGGTGAAAGGGTGGAAGACAGAAAGGTGGAATCCAAGAAGGCATTGGATGTAAAGGAAAAAGGTAAAAGGTGAAAAAAGAAAAAGGTAGAAAAACAAAAAGGTGACTCGCTAGGATCTCGCAATCCTATGCCTACGTATTCTCAAGATGAACTTGAGAAATCAAAGCGCCTGTAGTTCCCCCTCAATGGGGTGAGAGAGCAACCATTGACTGTGGCCAAAGTTCCAAAGGGAAGGTAGGGTCTAAAAACAAGACACCTACATGGAGTGCGGTGACTCCTAAGGCTAAGTTAAAACAGGGAAGAAGTGTCCACGGGAAAGAAGTGAATCTGGTGTGTTTCTGGAGTGGAGAGTAAGTCTCTATTTATAGGAAAAAGTGGGGAGCTTGCAGCATGGTCATTTTGGTACTTATTGCCAAGATTACCCTTTTTTCAAATCTTCGTGCAAGTGCAAGTGGTTGGTTTGAAAAGTATTCATTTGATCAGAGTAGGTTTGTTGTTGATGTGGTATGATTTGATTGGAACAAGGCTCCAAGCTGTGCTTCTAAAAAGTTCTCTTTTTTTCATGATGAAATGAACCCACTTGCATTATTTTAATTAAAACAAAATATTTTAAATGCAGGGTGTGGCAAGTGCCACCAAATCCTTATGGCAGGCGCCATGTACATGGCTAGTGCCATATCCAAGTGTGGCAGGCGCCACAAAACCCTCATGGTGGGCGCCATGAGATGCCTTTCTTCTTCTTCTTTTTTCCTTTTTTTTTCTTTCTTTCTTTTTTTCTTTCTTTCTTTTTCCTTTTCTTTTTTCTTTTCTTTTTTCTTTTAAACAATATTCAACAAATGCCTTGGTGGTCTTGAAACACATGAGAACTTGGTTTGTTGTTCTTGTCCCTTTTCTCGTGTCAATCCTGATTTTCACAAAAGAAACAAACTAGCAAAAATATGGGTTAGTTAACAATGTGTGGGTGAATGAACCCTAAATGTAAGTGCAAGATGTTATGACATCTAAGGGGTAAAATTTGGGGTACAACACCATGCTTTGGTGGAAAAGTCTCTATGTTGCATCCACTTGCATTAAAAAACAATTATTTTAAATGTACAACTTGTAGAAATGGTGGCAGTCGCCACATAACATCATGGCAGGCACCATGCTCCCTTGTGGCAAGTACCACACCTTTTATGGCAGGCGCCACACCTCTTGTGGCAACTGCCACACTTCATCATGGCAAGCGCCATGCATTTCCCATGGCAGACACTATTCACTTCATGGCCAGTGTCACCAAAGTGTGGCCAGTGTAACACCCTTTTCTACCCCCATAAATGTTGTAGCAAAAACAACTCAAATATCAGAGTAAAGTATCAAAATCACTTCAAGGGTGCACATTTCTCATTTAAATCAAATTAATACACTTGCCCTGTAAACAAAAGGGTTTTCCTCAAAATAACTCAAAAGCCTTCACATGGCAGCGGAACTCAAAATTCTCAATTAAAAGGTTTTCATCAAACATCGTAATAATCCAAAAAGGTTTTCAACATATAAAACCATATCATTAAATGGCAACAAAAATAAGGAAACAACATAGTTCGACTCAAAGGACCCCAACCCAATGTTACAATATCAGAGCAAGGCCCTCTAAATCGACCAAAAGTAAATAAAATTCAAGGTCCTCGAAAGCATCCACAGCTAAACCTGATCACCTGCATGTTACCCACGTGGAGGCAACATTCAAACAGGCAGGGTGAGTAATCACGATTCATAATAATCATTATAAAACAAGATATACATAAAATGGCATTATCTTCATATACAACATCTTCAGGGTTATCACAAGGAAACATCAAAATCACGAACAACATCATAAAATACAACAATGCCAATTAAATGCAAATGCACAACAAGACTCATGCATATGGTACCAATCGTCATAATAGATGGACACTAGGCCATCAACCCTCCAAAGATCCCCGTCAATAGGATCGATCCCGCAATTGGAACCGGAGCACGTCATAATTACCTCATATACACACAATGGGAATGAAGCGTCGTCACAGAGTATGCATATGAATATATGATACACAACATCACTAATCATCATCATCTAATAAACATCATAATGTGCATCATCATTCATCAATACTCATATACGTCATGTCATCACATATTCGTCAAATAATCACCAAAACATCATCATATAATCATCAGTAACATCATAGAAAATCGTCATAGAAATCAAAGCATCAAGACATCACAGCAGCATAAACAAAATTTCACGAACAGCGGCAGTTCGCTCCAGGATTCGCCTAGCGAACCTGTTCGATGTGGCCTTCGCTTAGCGAAGCGGCCAGCGAACCTCACAGACCCCACACTCAACACCAGAACACAATCATCTGTCACACTCGCCGGTTGACTCGCTTAGCAAACTTCCTCGCTGATTCCTTCGCTTATTGAAACTCCCAGCGAAGCCCACCTTTCCTCTCCAGAATCATCTCAGTACTCCCTCCCATGTTATCGCGCATTCGCTGCGCTGCTCGTTTAGCGAGCCTTGGCGAACATTCGCCTAGCGAAGCAACGGTTTACCTAGCGAACCTGCGATTACAGTAAATCGCTGCTACGCCTCAGTAGCTCCACAACCTCCAAGCACCTGCGATTACAGTCCCAAATGACCCAAAAACATCCCTATAACAGTTCTAATGACTCACAGAATTTAAAGGCATAAAATCTACGTCTGTTACGTCGATTCAGGACACTACGGGAAACCTAAATTTCCCTAAACCTTCAAAACTCCCAAGCTTCATATAAACTCCATAAATCCCTTCACCACAGGGTTGAAACAACAACGACGGGGAAATCAGCCCCAAGGTCTATTTTACCCGATTAGATTCAACTCTTATTAATCGATTCACAAAATACCCTCAAAATCATCAGTTTACCTCAAAACCCATAAACCCTCATAAACTTCAAAATCCCCAAAAACCCACTTTAATCGCATCGAATCCTATAATGAAAACAATGAAAGAAAATTACTCCCCATACCTTAGATTGTCGATCCGATGAGTTCTCTCTTGAGCCTTTGGAAACTTTCACGAAAATCCTCGTCTTTTCCCGTTTTCCTCAGAGCTTTGCACTTTTTCCTTATTTTCACGATCTCCACAAATGAATCCTAATTCTCCTCAATTCCTCCTTTTATATTCAACCTAACCCTTGGACCTCAAAATTGGACTTTCTCCATAATGCCCTCACTAATCCTCCTCAAATGTCCAATTCGCCCTTAATTCCTCTAATATTATTTAAAATAAATAATAATACAATACATTCCGTAATATATACTATTATTTAATTAAATAACCAAAACTTCTCAAAATCACCGACATCCACCCGAATCAGCAAAATTCACCAAAATTCACGAATATAATATTTAAATAAATTAAATAAATATTCTTACAAAATTTGGGGTGTTACAGTCAGTGCCACGACTTCTTTTCTTTTTTTTTTTTAGTTTTTTTTTTTCAAACAACATTCACAAATGCCTTGGTGATGAGAACTTGGTTTATTGTTCTTGTCCTCTTTCCTGTGTCAATCCTGATTTTCACAAACGAAACAAACTAGCAAAAACATGGGTTAGTTAACAATGCACAGATGATTGAAGTCTAAATGCAAGTGCAACATGTTATGACGTCTAAGGGGTAAAATTTGGGGTATAACAGTTGCCCCTATTTAAATAACTTTATCGGATGGCACGAGGAATGGAAATCCTCGGGACATCAAGGTGAAAGGTATTTAAATATAGCAAACTGAAAATTTTGCCCTTAGATGGAATGCGGATGCCAAGGTCGAGAAACAGACGTGCAAATGCTGACATGCCATGAACTTCTAGTATGATGATATGATGCCATGATAGTGCAAAAATGCAGACAAATAAGACACCAAAGGATAAAGAGCAACCAAACACAGGTGAGTTTCACTAGAGAAGGATGAAGGTTAGCAACCAGGAGAAAGACTCACCGGGGAGACTCCAAGGAAACAACTGTGGATAGAAAAATAAAACTGAGGGGAAATCTCACAGATCCTCACTGGAGATAATAGCCATAGAGGTGTTCTCCACTGGGGAAAGATCCAGAGAGATGGACGACAGGTTCATAGGTGACCGGACGACACTAGGGGAAATAAAAGCACACTCTTTACTAGGCATGAAACCAGAAAGAAGACATGATCTCTACTGGGGATCAATTAACAAGGTATCAAACTGGAAGAACATGTGAAAGAGAAAGGCACATCCGGAAGAACATCAGATGGCAAAAGAAACCAGACATCCAATAATGGCTTTGAATGAAAGGTACAAATCACAATATCTAATAATGGTTTTAGATAAAAGTGAACAAAGCATGGATCCAAGAAGGCATTTGATACAAAGAAAACAATCATCCAATAATGGCTTTGAATGAAAGGTAAACTCATACTATCTGAGAAGGCATCAGATGCAAATGAGACAAAAGGTGAAATCCAAGAAGGCATTGGATAAAAACAAACCACAACGTCCAAGAAAGCATTGAACGAATATGAACAAGGAGATACCCAAGAAAGCATTGGATAAAAGGAATCACAATATCCAAGAAAACATTGGATGAATGTGAACAAAGGTGAAATCCAAGAAAGCATTGAATAAAAGGAATCACAGTATCCAAGACAGCATTGAATGACTGTGAACTTTCAGGAATGGTACTGAAAGTAAAGGCAAATCACTATATTCAGGAATGGTATCGAATGATAGTGAGAAAGACATCCAGGGATGGCACTGAATGCAAAGGATAAAACTCATCCAGGAATGGCACTGAATGAACAGATAAGACTTTCAGGAATGACACTGAAAGATATCCAAGCAAATTTGATGGGGGTTACTGACGATAGGCAAAACTTCCAGGAATAGCACTGGGAGAAACGAGAGGAATAAGATATCCAGGAATAGCACTGGAGATCACAAGAGACGGACATCCAGGAATGGCACTGGAGTGAGAGAATATAAAGATCCAGGAATAGCACTGGAATGAGAGAAGACAAACATCCAGCAACAGGACTAGATGCTCAAGGAAACGACAACATTCAGGAATGGCACTGAATGAAAGGACGAATAAAATTTTAGTAGGCGCCAAGTAAGTTGGACTTTGACCACAAGGTAAGACGTGGATAACGACACGACCTCGGACGAAATGCAAATAAGGATGAAACACTCATGGTATGCATATGGTTATGAATTATGCCATACGAATGCAGATGCTGACGACACATCTTGACTCTTTTGGTGAGAAGACAAGACTGGAAGACTAATTCCTCAACACGGAGATCACTTTCATTCTGCTTAGGGACTAGAGATGATTTTGCTGGACACGTCTCTGCCACACTGGTAAACTGTATCAAGTGATGATCCTTGTATGAAGGATGGAAAGTTGCATGGGGATTTTTCAAGTTAAATGCCCCAGATTAGCTGACTGTTGTAGATGAGCTGATCATTGCTTCAACCGGATTGATGCTGGAAATGATTGAATTACTGTGCTCTTGGAAAGCTTGCCCCAATATGAGTCTTGAAAAGTCTTCTGGATAAACCAATTCTGAGAAGGACTTGCCCCTGAACAATAACCCTTGAACTGATTCTTCAACAGGATTTGGAAAGAACTTGCCCCTGAATGGATCACCGACCAAGTTTCTTAATTATTTGAAAATTCCTTGAACGGAAAGCCAGTTTGCAAACAAGAGTATTTGTACAAACATGGTAAATGCAAAGTTCATGCAACTTTTGAAATCAAAATCATTTTTTTGGAAGATGTAGAACAAAATGAGTCACTGGTCTGAACACGGCGGTTCAAGACATTTAAAAGTGAAAGGTATGATGCCAAAATAAATTATCTGCAAAGATATTTGGAGTCAGTTTATGCATCTTTATTGTAGTATGCTTTCGAAATAACCTTGCTTCAGTTAGTTCTTTTGAGGGTTGTAACGTGGTTTGGTTCACGGTTTATGAAACAAAGGATAAAGGCTCAAAGTTTATTTGTACCCACCCAAACTTCGTGATGAACTACTAATCCTATGCTCAGTTAACTCACACTTTACACTCAGGTTCCCACAGGTTAGGAATTGCACTGATGATAGTAATGATGATGGTTCAAAATTCAAGGGACTTGAGATGGCAGTCACTGCTTCCTCACCAATGTTTGCCATTGAGGACTTTCAGGATGAAAATTTAAAGGTTTCCGCTTTTTGGGTTGTCATACAAACTTTTCTTTCTTCTTTTTTTCTCTTTTTTTAAAGGCAAGGTCATGAGCTTCCCATATTTCTTAGCTTTTACCTTGAAAGGGACTCGGTTCATTCTTTGGGAAAGGAAAGTGACTAAACAACTTAATGATTTCGGTGAACCATCATTGGTATTTGACTTGAGGGACATCTTCGACACTTGCTTGCTGTGTGCGAAGGAAAATTTGTGAATGCAACCATTATATGAAAGGTATTTTGTATGGATGCACAACCAAGTTAACTGAGAACTACCCTACCCCAGGTTAAGATTGCGGGTTTTTTGTAAAGAAAGAAAACTCCTACTTCTAGGCTCGAAGGGGTTGACAAGGGGTTATCTTCCTTATTTCTCCAGTGTTTGGGAATTTAAACAATGACTTACATCGTCAGCAAAGTTTAATTGGAAGCGTACCACAACAATTATGGATATAATGTTTTCATCATCCTCCCTCCAATCTTTGCATAATCAACAGAAAGTGGAAAAGAGATAAAATATTTTTTTTGAAAAGAAAGCATAAAAGATGTAAATAGAAAACACAACTGAATTGAATCAAAAGTTGCAATGCTCATTTCATGAAAGTACAAACATAATTTGAAGGCAAACAGCCAGTACAAAATAAGGAAAATGTAAACAACAAGAAACAAGGCCTAGTGACTAGTTAAACACAAGGATGAGTTGTCCTGCCTTTAAGAAGTAGCTGAGCTGAAGTTGACTGAAGCTTCACTTGGCATGCCCTGGCAGAGAGTTGCCCTGTACGTTGGGATTATCCTTAAAGGAGAGGATTTTGTTTCTCATCAGCTCTTGTACTTTAGCCTTCAATGCAAAGCAACCTTCCAAGTTATGGCCTGCACCACCTTGATGGTATTCACAATGAAGATCAGCCCTATAGCCGGCTAGAAGAGGATTTGGAGGAGGAGGCAAAGGCCTTGTGGTAATCAAACCTTGTTGAACCATACCAAGATAAAACTCGGTGTATGTCATGGGAATAGGATCAAATTGATTCCTATTACGGTACTGGTTCTGTCCTGCAGTTGGACGTTGGGAAACTTGAGCTGGTCGTGGAGCAGTAACCACAGGAGTAACAGCAACAACAGCAGGGTGAATATTATACTAAGGTTGGGGACGAGGTCTTCTCACTTCAACTATTACAGCGTTAGTCTGATCTTCCTCCGTAGGATTTCCTCACAGCATTGGAAGATTCAACAGCCTTTTACACTTTTCCATTCTTAAGCCCTTGCTCGAGCCTCTGGACAATAGTAACCAAATCAGTGAAGTTGGAGGAAACACTTCCAATCATCTTCTCCCAATAGAATGAGGACAGGGTATCCATGAACATTCCAGTTAATTCCTTCTCGACCAAAGGAGGTTCAACTTGGGAAGCCAACTCTCTCCAGCGTTGAGCATACTCCTTAAAAGATTCCTTCTCATGCTAAGTCATGTTTTGCAGCTGGCGGCGATGAGGAGCCATGTCGAGGTTATACTTATACTGCTTCATGAAGGCATTTACAAGATATTGGAAGCAGTGAATAGAGTTTTGCTCGAGACCCATATACTATTTGAGTGATGCTCCACTCAAGCTATCCTGAAAACAGTGAATAAGCAACTTCTGATTTTTGGTATAAGCAGCCATCTTGCGACAATACATGACCAAATGAGCCCTTGGACAAGAATGGCCCTTGTACTTCACAAATTCTGGAGTTTTGAACTTAGCAGGCATAACAAGATCAGATACTAAGCACATATTATCTGCATCCACATTGAAGAAGTTAATACCCTCCACGGCTTTAAGTCTCTTATCTATGATCTAAAACTGCTCACGGACAACTTCAGGTTCAACAAAGTCTTCAGAGTCTTCACCCTGAGCACTGGCAGCATTGTACTCAAAGAGGGGATTCTCAAAGGGAGCTTGAATAGTCTGTGGAACGGCATGGACCGCAAGTCTGGGCTCAGCGAAAATAGGAGCTTGAAATACAGGCATAGCAGTCTGACCAACCATAGCAGTAGATACAATTGGTGGAGAATAGTTGTGTGGCAAACCAAACTCAGGCCAAGTTGAAGGTGGTATTTGAACCGGTGGAGGTTCAGCACTTGAAACTTCCTGAATGACATTTCTTTGGGGAGGCTCTCCTCTAGCAATCAAAACTTAAAGCATCTCAGTGAGTTTAGTCATGCTCGACTTAAGGTCATCGATCTCCATTCGGGCCTCAGCATTGTGTTCCTCTTGCTCTGACATCTTGCATCTGTAGTTAGCTCTAGTCTGATATCGGTGTCGAGGAATCAGCTTGACGACTCACAGGTGACACTGGAAGATAGAGACAGCTGGAGATGAGTTGCTGAACAAACAGACACATGCAATAAAACATGCAAAGATGCAAATGATATGCAATGCAATGCAACAGGATGCAAAACACATGAAACAGGATCAAGAGTTCGAGTACACACCCTGTATTCCTCGTGCCGTCCGGTAAAGTTATTTAAATAGGGACAACTGTTGTACCCCAAATTTTACCGGTTTGGGTAAAGAACCAACCACAGGGTATGTACTAGGGTTTTTGTATCTGCAGAACAAGGTTCTAAGAAGTTTCCAGAGTCGACAACCCATCTTTTGGATATTATCGATTTCCCGAATGACTCGGTAGTCAATAATATTCTCAAGAGAATCTTGTATGAGTGTAGTATCGCGTAGCAACCAATTCGGGAATAGACTCCCTCATGGTCACCGCACTACATCCTAAAAAGGATAAGTGGGGGTAAAGGTAACTACGGTCATCAGTTCCACGGTCTCTCAAATCGGGAAGAGTGACATCAATGCGACTACTCACATCAGACATCAACAATCCCAAAGGGCCTCAACTGAGCGTGGTCATCATATGTCAAAAATTGTTAGGACTACTCCCAACAACCGACTATTGATTACACCACAATCTTATCATATGTGTGCTCTCAAGTCCGGGTTAGGACTTATCTCACCACTCAAAGTAACAACCCTGCACACAGAAAAACCCAAGCACAACAAGTATATATACATATATGAATATGTACAAATATGCAAGCGAAACATGCAATAACACAAACATAACAAGGTGGGCATAACCCTCAAAATTGTATCCCCAGTGAAGTCGCCATTTCTGTTGCGGTGAGAATCGGATACCAAGCTATTAATTAACTTGAATCACACATCTTTGAAATTCACCACCGAACTTTGATTTATCCAAAAGAAAGGGTAAAGATCGAAGAAAACCCTAATAAGAGATATAAGGTTCGGGGGTTGGTTATACCTAGGGAAGGTGTTAGCATCCTAGATATCTGTAGTACTCTACAGAACCTCTTATTAGTATTTGTGTTATGTTGAAGTTTGCTTGCTAAGGGAAAAGTGCTAAGGGTAAAGACCTAAGGGTATATACACTAAGTATGCTCGCCAAGACGTCGCATCTTGTGCCTACGTATCCTGACGGGAATGGAATCAGAGCATTCGTAGTTCCCCTCACTACGGGGTAAACAGGGTGAGAAATAGAAAAGGTGGAATCCAAGAAAGCATTGGATCTAAAGGAAAAATATGGAATCCAAGAAGGCATTGGATGTAAAGGAAAAAGGTGGAAAAAGAAAAAGGTGGAAAAACAAAAAGGTGGTTCGCTAGGATCTCACAATCCTATGCCTACGTATTCTAAAGATGAACTTGAGAAATCAGAGTGTCTGTAGTTTCCCTCAATGGGGTGAGAGAGGAACCATTGATTGTGGCCAAAGTTCCAAAGGGAAGGTAGGGTCTGAAAGCAAGACACCTACATGGAGTGCGGTGACTCATAAGGCTAAGTTAAAACAGGGAAGAAGTGTCCACGGGAAAGTAGGGTCTGACAGCAAAACACCTACGTGGAGTACGGCGACTCCAAACCTAAGGCTAGATTAAAAGGGTAATGACCTATCTTTGACTTTGAGGTCAATAGAGAGACTTTCCTTTGGAAGGAGGGGGGATAATAACTTGTAAACAAGAGTTGAAGGAGATTAAAAATTAAGTAAACAATATGAGTTCAAGAATTCAAAGATAATGAACATTAATCAATATGAAATTCCAAGTATGAACATGGAAAACATGGATAAGTGAACACAAGCAAGGCAGGGATAACATCCTCAAAGTTTTTGAAATCAGAGACATGTTAAAGCTATGAAACTTAACAACAAAAGCCAATACGTACAAATAACAGAATGACATTGTCCAAGTCAAGGAACAAATCTCAAGCAAACATTTTACATACCACAGGATACTCAAAAATTCTCAAAAGTCTTTAGGAAACAGTTGGTGGTTCACAAAAAGAAGTCCGAGAATCGAATATAAAGTTATGCATATTTTTTGTTTTGAAATTTTTAGAAAGAAAATGAAATTATTATAAGAAGTGAAATTAAAAAACTAAGTTAAAGCACTAATATGGCAGGCGCCATCTAAAGTGCCATAGAAAATGCCATGAAAATCATGGCAGGTGCCACAAGATTCTTGGCAGGCGCCATGTTATTTGGTGGCAAGTGCCACAAAAGTGTGGCCAGTGCCACTAAGGTGTGGCAGGCGCCATGTAATAGCTGCTTGATGCATGGCAAGCGCCACAAGATCCTCTTTTCTTATTTAGTTTTCAAACAACAACCATAAACCCAATTCATGATAAAATCAAACAAAATTCACACATTAATATTTGCCATATTTATTCAGGAATCAGATATTAACATGATAATAAATGTGATAACAGTTGTGGTGCAATGATCATGTTATTTTGAAAACGAAATAAAAAAGGAGTGAGTGTTACCTAGTGGAGATGGTCCACTGGCTCTTTACTGGTACAAGTTCTGGAAAGAAAATGGACGAGCTTCTTCAAGAGTAAGTGAGGGAAAAAATGGGGAGAATATTCAGCCTATATTTGGGGTGAATCTGGTGTGTGTTGGAATGGAGATTAAGCCTCTATTTATAGGAAATATGGAGAGCCTGAGGTATGGTCTGATTGGTACATCTTGCCAAGTTTACCCTTTTGGAAAACTTCCTTCGTGTGAGCTGGCTTGGTCCAAAAGTCTTCAAGAACTCTGGGGTTTGGTTTGCTTTTGTGTACTGATGGGATTTAAAGCAGAGGTATAAGTTACAAGGAGAAAAGAAAAACCATGCTTTGGTGGAAAAGTCTCTCAGTTGCATCCACTTGCATTAAAAAAACAATTATTTTAAATGTGCAGCTTGTGGAAATGGTGATAGTCGCCACATAACATCATGGAAAGCGCCATACTCCCTTGTGGTAAGTGCCACACCTTTCATGGTAGGCGCCACACCTCTTGTGGCAAGTGCCACACTTCATCATGGCAAGTTTCATGCTTTTCTCATGGCAGGCACTATTCACTTCATGGCCAGTGCCACCAAAGTTTGGCCAGTGCCATAACCTTCTTTTCTTTTATTTTAGTTTATTTCAAACAACATTCATAAATGCCTTGGTGATGAGAACTTGGTTTATTGTTCTTGTCCTCTTTCCTGTGTCAATCGTGATTTTCACAAAAGAAACAAACTAGCAAAGACATTGGTTAGTTAACAATGCACAGATGATTGAAGTCTAAATGCAAGTGCAAGATGTTATGACGTCTAAGGGGTAAAATTTGGGGTATAACATCTGGGTTCCATACAAATTAGTTCAAACTCCTCTATAAACATATTGATTTTAGAATCCTTGGTGTCATTCGTTCCCTCATAGAGAGTTTTGAGAACATCCCACATACCTTTAGCACTCGTGTGATATGAAATTGAATAGAACACTTTAGCACTAAGTGCTGAAATAAGTATGTTCCTCGCTTTCAAATCATATGAAGCCTTTTTAGTTTCATCACCATCCCAATATTTTGGATGTTTAACAACGTCTTCATTTCCCTTGGGGATAAATAGTCCCTCGGTGACGACACACCACTGATTTTTGTCAACTGATACAAGTGTACATACATGATCGATTTTCAATAAGTATAATTTTCTCCTTTTAAAACTGGTGCTCTATTATATACTCCATTAGGATCGTCATCTTCTGGCATATTCACAAACTTTTGGATGTCAATTAAACACAATCAAAAGATCGGCTCTTGATGTCAATTGTTGGGTGTGAATATATAAGTAAAAAAATAGTCTAGAGGGGGTGAATATACCCAAATCAAAATTCAACCTCCGTTTTCCAAAAATCATAGTGTTTTAAAAAATGAGTTGCGAGCGGAAGCTTTGATGTAAAAATGAAAATTATATAGTTTGAATATTGATCAAGTTAACACGGACCGTTTCACAAATGTTAGAGATTAGTATGATTGAAACGCTCGATATGAATGTATTCAATTGTGTAATGCACTAGAAGTGTTTACACAATGATTCAATTGATGTAGTTCTAAATTCAATTCGCTTCAGATTATTAATTACAAGCTAATCTTAACTAGTTATCCAATTCCATCAAAACCTAATGCTTACCTAATAAATTACTTCAATGAACAAACATTATAATACGACGGAATTGAAAAACCTAAGCATGCAATCATTACGAATTTAAATGCAAGAGTAAGAGAGAGAGAGAGAGAGAGAGAGAGAGACACACACACACACACAGAGAGATGACACCGAGATTTATAGTGCTTCGGTGTTTGGCTTCGCTTTGCCTACATGTACTCTTCAATGGTTTCCCATTGGAACATGCATATTTCCTTGTTATTCGACAAATATTTTCAAGAGTTCATACAATCACCAATCCAAAATACAACTGAGAAAATAAATTTCCTATTTGGATCTTGACTTGTAGACAACACACTTGCCAAACTCTTCCATGTAATCTTTACTCAAATACGTTTCTTGAATCTTTCAATAACACCAATTGTGCTCTAAACCTTCGTGTGTAGTCAACTCCTTAATCCTAATGATTCCTTGAGCGGTGAAATTGTTCGAAGATCTGAGAAGAACTCCATGTTATTCGTAGCCTTCCACACAATCACTACTAAGGCAAATAT
Source organism: Lathyrus tuberosus (assembly GCA_022829125.1). NCBI lineage: Eukaryota > Viridiplantae > Streptophyta > Magnoliopsida > Fabales > Fabaceae > Lathyrus > Lathyrus tuberosus. The sequence continues at coordinate 444,775 of JALAZF010000108.1, read as the reverse complement.
GGAGAGAAGAACTTACTTATTTTCAATGGAAATTGTCACAGCCAATGACAATCCCTTAATATTGCTATCAACCTGAAAAACTCAACAAAATCTCCAATAACATTTAGTTTCAAAGACGCATGTCCTTCAATTAATTACAAAACTCTCATTATCAAGCTCTAAACTCAATTGTAATTGAAGATGCAAGAATTTCATAGCAAGATTTTGAACACTCAAAACAGAGGAAATTGATTTTTCATTCAATCACACTGAAAATTATTATCAAAATGATAAATGAAGTGATGAAAAATGATGACTAAAAGCTTTCATATGTGATTGAGATTAAGCACGCAAAATGGTTGAAAAAGTCAGTTAAATTTGAATCAATAGCAGTCTATGATTTGAATCAAATGAGTGGAATAAAAAGAAAAATAGAGTTTTGAAAAACTGTTAGTTGATTCGATTCAGGTAAAGGGTGATTCAATTCATGTGTAAATGTTTATTCAAATCAGGCAAAGGGTGATTCGAATCATGTGTAAATGTTTATTCGAATCAAATGCCCCAACCCTGATAATGATATTTTTTAAAAATAGACTAATTCAAATCATGTACAAAGTTTGATTCAAATCAAATCAAATAGAATTGTCCACCATAAAAATGATTCGGATCATGTGTAAATATTGATTCGAATCAAACGACTAGGTTTCACTTCTGCCCAATTTGATCATAATCAAAATTTCAGAGTAAAACTGAATGATTCTAATCAATTTTGTAAAATCTCAATTTTTCAAAGTTTTAAAGGCACTTTGAGATTTTACTTTGGAATCAAACTTAAACCAAATCACAAAATGTTTTCATTCTACTAACATATACTATTGATCAAAAAACATCATGATCAAGATCAAATCTAACCAGAGTTTTATGCATACTAAAAAAGAATCTTTTTAAACTTGATTTTGAGAAGTATAATCATAAAGGAGATTCTACGAATCAAAATAAAATAACTGAATAACCGAATATAAAATAGGAACATGCAACTTCACGACTTTTAAAAACTAAGAAATCAAATATTCCAATAATAGCATCTGGTGAACATTTGAAGATTTAAAATTGGAGGGATTGTCCTCCACAAGCAATGTATTCTCTCTAATGCCTTAAGAGCCATGGGGATGAGGCTCATAAACGTTATCTATTGAAATGTCGATATCTTAATTCACACAAATTTTAAATTCTATTTTGCAGGGTATGATGTTATCTACAAAATTTTACATGCTACTCTAATGGAAGTAAAACGTAATTGATAGTGTATCGAGGGTAAATATAACTTATATATCAGTTTTATTTTTCTTTTTAAAAATATAATCGTTTTTTTATGACCATTTCTTAATACACCACCCTAGTTTTTTATACACCACGTGAAATTTAGTTTTTGCCCCCTGGTTCCGGATGTGCACATCCGGACGCACCGTTTTTTTAAAAAACGCTGATGTTTTCCGGATGTGAACATCCGAAAACATAGTATAGTTTTATCATGTATAATTTTCGGAACTGCAGATCCGGAAAATAGCATAACTTTATTTTATTTTTTTTAAATCGGTTTTGTCGGTTGGTCACATACGTTAATATATCACCGCAAGTTAATATACATTCGAATGAGGGGAGCGAGAAGGGATTAGGTTTCCCGCCCATAGAAAACTTTGTTCTTCGTATCTCTTCAATAGAAAACTTTGTTGATCTTTTCTCTCCAATGTAACCACTGCTCCTGTTATCTTTCTTTGTTGATCGTCCAACACTACAGATGGACTCAATATATTTCGGAGATAAACCCTTTTCGTTATTGAAAATAAGTAATGTGGCTGGTGCACCAGTAGCAGTAATGTCATCAGAAGTTATAACAAACTCTAGAAAAAACCAACGTGAACCTGTAAAATATAATCCTTTTAGGCTTAAACCCAGTTGATTTATAGAAAGCCACACGTCACTCCCTGAATTATCCTATCATGAGGAATACACAAATCTAACAAAATTATCTTATCATTCCAGCGGGCCGATTTCCCTTCTAAGGATCCACTGTTATTTTAAAGAGATCTTGAATTATCTCCTCGCAATGAACCTGAGCAGAAATAATTCCTCTGTATCTTGTGACCCAAAGTCAGTTCATTGGTTCTGCAAGTGGTAATAGGAGTACCACCAACTTTGTGTCGACTCTGCTGCCATTAATCTTGGATAACGTCAAAGAAGTAATGTTTTACTGTTGATCTTGATTTGTTCTACAATCTTCGAGGATAGATTTGGGAGTTCGGATAACGTCAAAGAAGTAATGTTTTACTATTGATCGTTATTCTTTTAAAATACATATTATTATTATTTTTTAAAATAAATATATTATTATTATACTTTTTTAAGTTTCAGTCATTTTTTCGAATGTGCACATCCGGAATACGCATAATTTATCATTCCGGATTTGCACATCCGGAACAAGACAACGTTTTTAAAAAAAACGGTGCGTCCGGATGTGCACATTCGAAACTGGGGGGCAAAAAAATAATTTTACGTGGTGTATAAGAAACTAGGATAGTGTATTAAGAAATGGTCTTTTTTATTGACTTATGGAACGCTTGCTTAAAATTTAAATTATTTTTTATTGCACTCTTTTTTTTTAAGTATCATACAAAATTTTTAAAATATCCATAATTTTTAGAGATACATATTCAGTCACATCTTAATACACATATTTATTTCATTTTTGAGTTAAATTTAAATTTTAAGAATGAACTTATTTAAAAAATAAATCTCCGTAAAAACTTCCAAAAATACATTTTACGTTCCATACACTCCCATCAACCTATATAGTTATACAATATATTGATTAAAAAAATATTGAACAAAATTGAGAGCAATAACTTAATAAATAACTTTTTTTATAAAAATTTTAAATAAAAATATATTAATTAAATATTAAACAAAATTGAGTAAAATAACTAAATAACATTTTATTTAATATTTTTGTTTAATATACAACAACTTTATAACTAAATAACATTTTATTTAATTAATATATTTTTAATTAAATTTTTTATAATATAAAATTATTTATTAAGGTGTTGTACTCAATTTTATTCAATATTTTTTTAATCAATATAGTTATATATCTATTATTTCATTTTAAATCAATATAAATACTAAGTAATTAATTAATAAAATGTTATTTAGTTGACATATAGTGTAGTTAACATAAGGGCGATGCAAGTGCGTAAAAAGTTAACGTAACTGTATTCAGAAATATATTTTCAAAAAAATTTCGGATCCAAAATAAATTCATTTATAAAATTTGAATTTCACTTAAAAACAAATAAAATGTGTGTAATAAAGTACATCCGAAAATGTATTTCCAAAAATTGAAAATATTTTTAAAATTTTACATGATGCTTAAAAAACATATAGAGTGCAATAAGAAATGGTAAGAAAATTATAACATGTAGGTACTTCTACAGTTCAGAGCAAAATAGAATACACCAATAAAGAGGTAGTAATTGCTTGATATATTGTTACCATGCTCTTGGTAGCATAACAAGTTACTCTTCCTGAGATCATTAGTATAGCTAGATTGATTTGCAAATTTATCAATAACAACACAGGTAAGAAGTTACTATAATAAAAAGCCACGAGACAAATCCTGGCTACACACACAAACACATAATCCACTATGACAATATCATCAATTTTTCTCTGCAGTTTTACATAGTGTCTACCAACAAAATTTGTGTAATTAACTTGTAGATGGTTGAAAGAAACATTATGCATCATGTAACCTGAAGATATTCAACGACTAAAGAGGGTTATAAGTGTTGAGCAATGTTCAAGCTCACATTCCACAAGTTACCCCGGCAACCTATCATATCAGGTACAACAAAAAATTCAAGAGTCCCTCAAGGCTATGTGATACATTTGAATGTTATAAGCCACTCAGCTATAATAATCACGCATTATATTTTTCCCAAAAGCATCTAAACTGCAGCCTATTAACCAATTGTGTGGCTAACCATGAATCATGTCTCATTCTTTATCCTTCAGAACACAATCTGCCAGGTTGCAGTGCTCTCAAAAAAGGATTTGAACTCAGCCTTTCACTGCTGCTGCTCGTATATTTGCATGTAAGTTTCGGAAAGCGCAACCAAGTGAGGGAGTGTTTCTGACACGTGCAAATCCTGCATCTCATACCTGAAAAATCAAAGAGTTAGACCTTAATTGTTATGCGAGGAGTGCTTTGAACACTCACTTTAAAACTCTTTCAAAAACTCACTATCTTAATTGGGTAAAATCATGTGGGTTCCACCACTTTATGAGGGACCTATTTCTAAAATGGTGAAATCCACATTTTCACACAATGAATTTCACCCAATAAAATGAATTTCGCCCAATAAAAAGTGAGTGTTGAAAATAGAGTATTCTTAACACCTAACCAGATTTATACATTTTCAGCTATTAAAAATATATATTACCATAGTTCTTCTGATTTTCGTTGCACAAACGCCCTATAGGATCCTTCACCTGGTTTGCCATCATGAACAATATTTGCAATCAAATCATATTTAGTGCGCAATTTCTCATTTTCTCTTGGTGTTGGCAAGGGAATGTAATCCTTCAACTCCAAGTTCTTCACAGGAAAGTTGACTGAAACAAACATTCATTGAATTAGGGTGAACTTAGAAATAAGTAGGCTGATATTAACTTGAATATATTACAGTTTTTTCAACGTAAGTTCTTACCTAAAGTAGGATTCTTTTCCACAAAAAAATTGTTTTTGGTAAACCGCCGCATGTGAAGAATCATATACTTGGGCAGTCTGGTAACACGATATTGCATCCTTGCTATATGAGGACGGACCACCTCGGTGATAGTCTCACCGTCAAACTTCTTTAGTATGTTGAAAAGTGGAACCTAGAAACCAAGCTTTATCAGCATTGATTATAGGTAAAGAAATTACTAACATTGACGTTTATTTGCAAAAATTTAAATGAATACAGCAAAACAAACCATATAAGTGATGACTATGTTCAGGCTCAAGTCTATTTCATTTGATTTCAATAAAATAAAGTTGTTTTAATTTAACAACTTCATTGTCTAAAGGGAAGCAAAGAGCTATGCAGATCCATATGACGTGTCTTGTTATATATATAAAGTGTTTATAGAAAAGATGGTAAATAGCAGACATGATGCATTCCATCTAACATGCAAAATAAACCATAAAAAAACATCAACTTTACTTGAAAATTAAAAAAAGTAAGAGATGGTTAGAAATCAAGAGAAAAAATCACTAGAAACTAGAAAGGATGCAACATGATATTAAGTTACCAATCTTGGTTTTACAACAGCCTTCTTGGTTTTCAATTTTCATATCCAAACTAGTTCAATTTATATATGTATGATGTATCCATTGGATATAACAGACAATAACATGAATCAAGCTTCAATTTAGGGTCACTTCAATCCATAATACATTGACTATAATACTTCAAAACGGGGCGAGAGCAAGTTTTTCCTCCCCCGTCCAGATTAGAAAATGGATATCCATCCCCAACCCGCCCATATATTTAGAAAAATAAAATTGAAAATTCTTGTTTTAATTAATACTATAATAAAATTAGAACTACTACATAATAAAATAATATTAAAATACAATTGTCTATTGAAAAGGGATTAAATTTTAACATAAGTAAAGAACATCCATATGAATCAGTTAAGGTAAATAAAAATAAAATAATATAGTAATTTTTATTAGTGGGACGGGTTCGGGAGCGGGTCATTACACCCCATCCCTGCCCCTAACTTTGGAAATCGGGGAAAACCCAAACCCTGTCAAAGCAAATTTTCCCAGTCAAAATCGGGGAAGGTTCGAGTGTGTATCCATGGGTCCAGGTCTCGTTGTGAAGTCTATATGTAACAAGCAAAATAACAATTAGTGAAGAAGTACCTGGGGTATTATATTTTTCTCCATCACATCTTTGAAAAGAGGAGGCGGCGGCAAGTCCAACCCTAACATTAGAAATGGCATTTTCAAAGTTTCTTTGAAGGATGCATATTGCTTAGCCGCGCCATCCAATTGGTCCTCAATATTTTCTTTCCTATCACCGGTCCTTTTGTTAGGAATCTCTTTAACAACCTCAAGCTCACCCTGCGAGAACAGTAAATTTAATTAAAAACACACAGTGTAAGTGACTAGTTGCAACCAGCTAGAATATATCAACAAAAGAAAAACTAGCCTGAAAAGAAGAACCTGAAAACACTCGTAAATTATGCTTGTATTCTTCTTTGAAGTTTTAAGATCAGCATGCAGCGTATTAAGAAGCCATGACACAAACTCAACTGGGTCAGACTGCGCACCAATTCGAAATCGTTTTTTACTAGCTTTCATCACTGCTTGAAGAAATTCATGCGGGCTGACCTGTTGATATGCATAAAGAAAGCATAAAAAATTAAATACACACGCGAGCGCGCGCGCGCACGCACGCACACACAATGACAGCATCAGAAACAAACCTGTCCTTTAAAGTTTCGTGCATGCCAGATCTTCCTAGTGAGTTCACCAAATCGATGAACAAGTGGAGATTTGCAGTGTTGATAGTTTTCAGGGATAAGAAAAAAATTCCTCAACGGGGTAATTCTCATTAAGGATTGAATTGTTACATTCACAAAATCAGTCTCCTTAATATTATTAAGTCCAACCTGAAATTTTTTCATATGATGGATAAAGATAAGCCATAAGGCATCAAACATGAAACTACAAGTCAAAGCAAAAATTTATTTTCCATATAAAAGAACAAATTTACCATTCCCGGAAGGTAACTAGAACCATCTAGTGCCCTGGACCACTGCTTATTTTTGTCAAGTTGTTCAACATCTTTTGCAGTAAACCTGCAGATTGATATATCCTAGTAGTTAATCTTTAGAAAAAGCCAACATAAACAAACATAAACAATAACTTAATTAATAGTAGAGCTTTAAAGGTTTGTATATGTAATTCTGAATTAAGGGGAAAACTGATCTACTAAAAGAGATCAAATGCATAACATAGCCAAGTGGGTAACTGAATTCATTGAGCAAAGAATTGTGACACATTTGACGCAGTGACAATAACCTATAAAAACAAATGTTATTAACTATGTATATAGTTAAGAGAAAAATTAATACTACTTTCGACTTAAGAAACAGGCATAAAATAATTATTCCTCGTGAAAAACATTTTCAGTCCCTAAACTGGGATTCCATGGTGGCCCAAACATCAATGATGATCCTCAACTACCCAATCCAAGGAGTTGTCCAAGGTTCTGCCCAGCCCATTATGGAGCAAATCGTATTCACATAACACCACTAAGAATTTAGATTCCCGCATATCCAAAATGTGTGTCCAAACCATTAACCAAAGCCTCAAATCCAATATTCTAACGGACTTTGTATAGCAAGCGACCATAACTACAACCCTGGGTGGAAATACTCTATTTTGGAAGGTCCATAACTTGAATTTTGAAAAGAATGATACAAATTTATTTTTTCAGGGAAAGTAGGGGTACAAAGGGACAAAATTGTCTGGGCCAATAGCTGATACAACTATACATACATTGGACAAAACATGAAAAATATAATAGTCACCAGCCAAACCATTTTTGCAAAATCATGTGCAGCAAACAAAACCAATGAAAATTGGACGAACCTTGGGTTCAGGACATGCCGAATGTCGTCTAGTGAGGGATCATTAATTTCATAGCCATCGGGAAGACAATATACTTTTTCAGTTTGGAGATTGATATAAACATGGTGTCCGGCTTCCAGACTATGCGTATAGGCATGAGATTTTTTCCCTCTCCCTTGGTAATACTTGCCACAAACCAAACACGCATAGACATTTAAATTTGACAAAGAGACGGAACAGAACTTCTCAAAGTCAAAATCCAAAACCTACACAAAAAATGATATAAAAGTCAAGAACACGCATATACAAACCAGCAAAACACATATCTACAATGGACCAAATGAATAAAATACCTGTCTATTTACAGTGTCAAGATAAGGACAGTCCTTCCGAACCTCCACCTGCCGACTTCTTCCACCAAATAGTTGTTCCTGTGAATCTTCTTCTTCATCACTATAATCATCCCCTTCATATTTATGCCCATTCTGCTGAGACACGCCATTCCTATTGTCGCTAACAGTACCCTTATCCCTTTGATAATAATCTTCCTCCTCATCAATGTCAGCATAGTTATTAGCCAACCCAGAAAGAGGATTTGCAATGGAGACAGGAGGAGGAGAGGGGGAAGAGTCCTTATCCCTATCCCCTCTTTGCCTTTTCGATTCAAAATCAAGCCCTTCCTTCTCTACCCTATCATCAGTTGCCCTTTCCCTTTTTGATGTCATGTTCTTTGCTAAAACACTTTGAAATCAGCACCAAATACAACAAGCAAAGAAATGCTCCTGCAAAAACACTGTTGCTCTGTCAAAGAACGAATAGTATTTCTCCTCAGTTTAAATGATTTTACAATGAACTCAAAAAAAAACTGAAGAGAAATATGTCACTTACCAATCACTCTCATATATTGTCAATTAAATGATTTTACAATGAACTCAAAAAACACTGGAGACACGAGACAAGTTATAACTAATTTATTTTCACTAAGGCAGTACAGTAACTCACTGAAAGAGAATTTCATATCGATCTTCAAGCATTACTAATCTTCTAGATGCAGACACCTTTCAAAACTAACACAGTTTAATTTGAAAAGAAAGATCCAAATTATATACATCCTATACATTAAGCACTAATCAAACTAAAGTAGCCACAAGATGGAAGAGAGAGAAATTTATGAATAGACCAAGTACATATATAGAATAAATTTGTTCAAGAAATACTTAAAATGACAAATCCAACAGAAAAGTGAGAATTAAGGATGAAATCGAAGATTGTTTCTTATGGATTTTTTGGTAATGGCTCAACTCCAGCTACTGCATTGAAACCATTTGTTTTAATTAGATTTAAACAGAAAAATTACATCCAGTCTCCTCTCACACTTGAATACTGATGTGAATTCCTCTACTTACGTAACTTGTCATCTCATCCAACTTAAGTTCGTGAGTATACTGCTAACATATAAGCACATAACATATTCGGATTCTTCCACAAGTATATGACCCACATAACAAAATGCTAGAACCTTGTATTAATTCATATTAAAAGCCACCGCTAAAATTTTGAAATATCACTAAATCAAAAACCCTAACTTAACAAGTGCTTATAAAGATGAGTTTTGTGACTCACTTACTCAAAGTTCAAAGCAACGAGAGTGACAAGGAGCGGTGCAAGCAAGTTACACTTTCACCTGGTTGCGATTGAGATACCTTTCAACCTGATTCACAAAGCAACAACACAAGAATCAACAGTCAGCAACAACAGAATCGAGAAGCTCTAAAAACATAGTGAGAAAAATGAATATCCATTATGATTACCGAATCGAGAAGAAGGAAAACGAAATCAACAGAGTCAGCAACAACAATTTCTCAAAGAGAGGAATCAACGAATCGTCTTTAGGGATTGAGTTATGTCGTTCTTGAAAGAGAGGAAATTGAAGAATCGGTTTAGACATTGAGTTTCGTCATTCTTCAGATGAATCTGTTTTAGGGTTTGTTTTTAGGGATTAGGGTTCTAAAATGAGGGTAAAGAACAATTTCTCAAAATGAATCTGGTCCTTTGATTTTTTGGAAGTAAAATATTTATATTTATTTAACGATGTAATGTTTTTTAATTTAAAAAAATAAATATCTCTAACTATTTAAATACTGTTTTTTAAGTTATTATTTTCTTCGCGACATATGACTTAAAAAATTAATATCTTTAGTCAGTTAGTGAACACACGGGACTTAAGAAATTTAATATAAATTAATTTTTTATTTAATGTTTGCTAAGTCGGTTTTAAAAGAACCCGACCTAACTAAGTTACAAATAATTATGAAATTGTCACCGCGTAGCTTTTTAAGTTAGGTAGTTGGTGAACTGACTTAAACCCCAAGAGTTGGCCTAGTGGTGGAGGTTTGGGTTTTGAGAGTGTGGTCCTCTCAAGGTCTCAGGTTCGAATCATGCTAAAAAGGATTTTTTGTACTAGTGCACCAATGACAAGATCAAGCCTAATGATCCACAAAAATGGTTTCTTGCTATTGGCCAAACCCCAAGCAAACTCAAACAGTTGCTTTGGAGTCATGACAGTAAAGCTTCCAGAATTCACATAAACAACAAACACGGGTTCCTTGGATTCAAGCCAATGAAGACAACTAGTGTCTTATTTCCAAAGATTTGAACCTAAAGATACCAAGTGATTATGCACAGTTTGATTTAATAATGAAGGTAAAGGTCCAATGGTATACAGAGAAGGGAGCATAGAATAGAGAGCATTCATTACATCGCTCTCAAGTTCATCAAAAGTGTTAAAACAATTGCAGATGCTCTATGAAATCTTTCTGGTGCATCGATAAAGAACTCTAACATGACATCATTTGGATTTGTTGTTCTAATAAAGTCTGGTAGATCCTTTAATCGAAAGTTGTGCAATCCTGAAATAAATCTACTTCAGTGTCTAAATATTTATTTGTCATATAACTTTCATCAGCTTGTAATAATAATTGTAAAAGTCAATAACAAGTTACCTATGAAGTGAAATATATATAATGAGGAAAAGAATGATAGAAAATAATATTACCTTTAAGTGGTATTAAACCTCGCTCGACAAGTGTGCGAAAGTACAAAGTATATAAGAGGTTACATGCACTTGCTGGGGAAAAGAGAAGGATTGGGAATGCATGTTCTTTAGCAGCTTGAATGGTAAATGGTATGTAACAATCAGAAACTAAGCATGTAACCGGTGGGATAAGACTAGAAGTGGAAGATTCATGAAGTTTAGCAAAAAGTTCATTAAAAAATTGGTGAAAGTTATTCATGATTGATTGATAAAGAGAAGGTATGTCTTAACTAACATCACCATCACCATCCATTGGAGGTAAGCCATCTGGTATAGTCTCAAAGCAAAAATCATTAAAATCATCAATGGCATTAGAACCTCTTGATTTGAGAAAGCGTTTGTGGTTGTATTCAATATTGACAAAGGTTATGTGAAAGCCTCTAAGGCGAAGAAATTTTGCTAGTTTCAACAATGGATTGATATGGCCTTGAGCTGGAAATGGAATCAACACATGTGGTTTTTTCTCTGTAGAATTATTCATCTCTAAATCTAGATTATACAATGTGAGATCTCGATGTATATATAAATATACTGAAGCATGTATTGTTGCATATATTTCTAAATATTTTTTCGATTTTGTCATGCATTAAACGAGGCGAAGGTTTATGATAAATAATTTTAGTTTTATATGTTTTTTTCATGTAATGAGCAACACGATGCAATAATAAATTCCTTAAAAAAATGTGTGCACCTTTATTTACACTATTTTCTTGGTTTCAGTAGTGCTATTATTGTCTGTCCACTTGAGAAGGAAACTTTCGTAAGGTTGTCTGAAATCTGTCTCAGTTGTAAAATTAATAATCTTTAGAGGAGATCTACTAATTGAAGTAACTTCAACGATGATAAGTTAGAGAACTCGACATTAAAATCCCTCGAAATCCATTGCAACAAGTGACATATTCAAATGAAGTTAGAAAACTCCCATGTGTTGCATCTCATATATCATGCAGTAACATTCCATAATTTAAGTTAGCCTAAATTATCGCAACAACTGTCGTGGAACGCATGTAAGGGCAGTTTCGAGTAAACTGTCACGACTTATGTATCGCAAATCGGTAATTTTCTTGTAGTGTATGAATGATCTCAATCGAAATGAACATTTTTGAGTTTTTGTTTTCTTACATTTTTTTGTTGGTGAGCTGTTTTGTGTTCCACAACTTAAGTACTCATAACTTTTTAACTTTTGTCACTCATTAGTTGATTTGTGAATCCACTATTTTTTCAAGTTGCTTATTTCACTAATGTTATTACAAGATTTTATTCATTTAGTAGAAGATTTTATTCAGTTTTCTTTTTCAATCAAAAGTTTTTTTAGTATTTGTTAATATTTTGTTTGAAAAAATATTTGTTAATTTAAATCAGTTTGAAAAATATTTTATTAAAATTTGCATGAAGAGAAAGATTAAAAGATTTGGATTTGTTTTAATTAAAATATTTGATTTGCCGAATTTCAGATTTAATTTAATTAATTTTTGGTTAAATTCGATTTGGCTTTTCGGCTGATTGTAATTCCTATTTTAGAGATGGTTCTCCGACTAAACTTTTAGAAGAAAAAATTTGTGTGTCGGAATGTAGTTTCTTTGTTTTGCGTGTAATATTATATTCTTGGGAGTATTTTATATTTAAAAGAGATGAAGTATTTGTGATGTAATTGTGATTTTTGTCACACCATAAAATAATTGCTTTTTGCAAACACTTGGGAGAGTGTTTAAGTAGAAGCGAGTGGATCTCAAATTCAGAGGATGCCTGAGTTGAAATTCACGAATAGTATTAGAAAAATGATACTAAATTGGAAGAGTTCAAATGAGACTGTAATTTATTATTGACTACTTGAATTAGTGAATTTTCTTTCCTTTGGGTTGCATCCCTTCGCACGTAGGTAACATTGTACTGAATTGGATTATCAATTCTTTGTGTTATTTGTTAATTATTTGTTCAAATTGAACATTGATTAATACATATTATATTGTCTCTCACGTTGTTTCAACATTGCGTGAGACATTTTGTTTTTTACCGAACAAAATTTCAATTGGCATTAGAGCATACATCTTATTCTGGTTTGGCGTGTTCCTTGATATTTGTTATTTTAAATATGAACAATATCAAATAAGGAGGATTTTTTAATCATAGTCCAAATCTTGATGATACTAATCATGACTACTTGAAGGCTCGCATGGTTGCTTTTTTAAGTATATGGATAACAATACTAGGAAAGCGGTTATCAATGGATCGATTCCTCCAATGGGAGGAGTCAAGGATCCAAAACATTTCGTGAATTATATAAGAGTTACAATGAACTCAAAAAAAACTGAAGAGACACGAGACGAGGATCAGAAAAGGATCAGCAGCCAGCAACACGTCGTGAGCTCCTTAATTCGTCGATGGTGAAGAAGAGGAGGGGGTGTACCTGCAAGGAACTCCGACGCTAAAGTCAGTTTCAGCAAGAGAGAGAGAGAGAGAGAGAGAGCAAGTACAGAAAAAAGTGAGTGAATAAAATACCTGACCCTCTAGTGAAAGAGGGTATTTATAATGTGCCATCAACGCTGGGCCAACGGTTACTTTGCATTGGGTTGGATCGCTAGGCCTAATACGAATAACTGTCAGGGCCTCCGTGGCGTAGGGAAGACCAACATGTGGTCTTCGCCCTGGGTCAACTGCCCCGTGATCTTCGGAAGGTGGGTGACCTGTTCTTTTGGATGCGGGTAGATTCCTGATGACATGTCCCTGCGTGGGGGGTACGTGGAGTCCGTGGGGGAGACGTGTGAGCGCTCCCCGTGTGATGAACTAAGCCCTTATTATGCCCTCCACAATGGAGAGATGGATTGGGTCGTGCCCGACAGCGGGGCAACCTCTGGCCCAGTCCAAAACAGGAGCCCCCTAAGTCGTTGCTCTGAAGCAGAGGAGTAATGACTTAAGAGTCAATTCTAGTGTCGAGGACCTGCTCGGAGGAGAGTCGCGTGTGTTTGAAACACTGAACTTGGAGGACGAGGCGCGTTGTCAAGAGTAGGAGCTGCTCGACAACACAGGAGCTCGTGGTGAGACCTGCCCGTCAGATGTAGTCCTGGCTCTTTTCCTGCTTCTCCCGGGGATATGTTCCCGACGCGTAGGGTTGGGCAATGTGGCCGACGATGTAATGAAAGCGGAAGGGAACAGGCATATATGGTCTCGAGCAGGAGAGGGATTTGAAAAGACACGCGTGGTGTTTTCTAGGGCCACGTGCCAAGAGTAGTAAATGTCTAGGAAGGCTATGAGTATGAGTACTTGAGTGCCTAGCAATGCCTCACTTCCTGTGTTAGGGTTATAAATAGGGGGAGTCCGCTTCACTTGCACGCTCCCCTTTATTTTACTCAGGAATTTTTTCCCCAAGTCTTTCAAAGCTCTCTCTACTCTCCAAAGTACGTATGTCGTCGCAGCCACCGCCAGCCTTCCTCCTCCGTCCAGAATCTCCTTCCTTCAAGTAACTCTCTGGCCCTTTTTCCAAAATTTATAAACTACCCGGTGATGTTCCCGTCTAGTCTATGAGGTTTCCGGCGAACTGATGAAGTTCTCGGCGAGCCCCATGAAGTTTCCGGCGAACCAATGAAGTTCCCGAACCCCATGAAGTTTCCGATGAAGATTTTGGGGAGTTCATGAGGATTCTAGGGATCTTCGTGGGGTTTCTGGTGAAGGCCTCGGGGACCTACGATGAAGGTCTCGGGGAGCCCTTCTCCCCGCGAACATGCGAACATCATGAGGAAGCCTCTCATCGAGGAGACTTCCCACGTTCAATTGGAGGGATTTTATGCGCAGATGAGCCTTTCTACCAAGGACGGAGGCTCGATGTTCTATGTCGAGGAGAGTCTCCTCGTGGACGAGCCTTTTTACCGAGGAGGGAGGCTCATTGTTCTGAATCGAGGAGAGTCTCTTCGTGGATGAGTTTTCCTCGGCGGGTGTTATGGTTGGAGAAGTTTGTCGAGCGACTTCGCACCCCTCTCTTTGCCCTTTCACTTGATTTACAGTGGAAGGGTGAATTTGATCTTAGATGTCGAATTCACTGTTTTCCTCTGTTTTTCAGGTAAAATGGTCGCAAGGACCGGGGATGTCATTATAATTGATGAGGAAGTCGAGTCTGACACCTCCGTTGAGTAAGTCGGGGTCGAGCGAGTCCGCACGCCTGAAGATTGGGTCGGGCAGCAACCCCTCAGCACCGCGTCATGCTTCGTCATCGACAACTTGGACGCCTTTGCCACCATCGAGAACCTCGTCGAGGGTGCTTCCCTGAGTTGGCTAGTTTACAAGCCCAAAGAGAAGCATCGCATTTGCTTGAGGTTCAAAAATATGCGGTTTCCAAGGTACGAGTTCGTGTATCGGGAAACAGAGATTCGTCTGCCCTTTAGTGACTTCCAGAAGGGGGTGTTCTAGTGGCTACATCTGGCATCTTCGCAGCTTCATCCCAATGTGATTGCGTTCGTGCGTGCGTTTGAGCTCGTGTGTCAACACCTTTGCATTGAAGCCATGATCCCCTTGTTCTTTCGCATCTTTCATCTACAACGGCAGTCCTTCCGAGGACGGCATAGTTAGGCATCCTTAAAGAAGTCGTGGAAGTTGTTTCGGGCATACCTTAATTATGTATGTACCTTTAAGGACAGGTACTTCGTCGTGAAGCATGTGTCGCAGGTGGCCGTCGATTCCCTGTATAATCTTGTGGTTAAAGAGGAGGACGGGCAGCGAGTGACGTCTTTAGAGTCGAAGTTTCCTCATGAGTGGTAGAGGGGCCACTTCAACAAAGGCACAAACTGCTACATCGTCAAGCCCGGCGCTCTGAATGTCGATGATCGGTTATCTTACGGAAAGATAGTCGAGTTCGTCTCCAGTTTCACTCCTGCTAAATGTGTCAACAAGGATGAGAGTTATATTCTTGACGAGCGCGGGGAGTTTTGCTGTGAGTCTCGGATGATTAACACTAAGGCCCACCTCGAGTTTGGGTCTGATGAAGAAACCTTGAGGTTCCTAGGTAGTGGTAGTTTTTTTCGCTCGCGTGCCCGTTCGTTTTTCCTCGCTATATTGACTTGTTTTCATTTTTCTCTGTTGCAGGCCAGATGTCGAGCATCCAAAAGCGCGTGTTGAAGCTTGCGGCGTCTAAGAGCGCCAAAAAACCACCAAAAGTCGTGTCACTCAAGTCCAAGAGATGGCTCAGGCCGACCAGCAGTCCAGGGGTTCTTCCTCTCCTCTGGGAAGTTAATCCCCGGTCTCCCAGGATCCTCCGACGAAGAAGCAACTTATCGAGGAGTCTGGCCCCGTCGACCTCCTGGAAGGTGTTGTTGGGGAGAGATTTGTGTTGCCTCCCTGCCACCTCCATCGGGAGCTCTTCAGCGGGGAATAAATCTCTGATCGTACCCACGGTGGAGTCTAAAGTAATTATGGGGGTCAACAAGACGAGCAGTAGGAAAGCCCTATGCGAGGACATGGCGGCTATGATGAGGATTTTTGAGACGGTCCTAGTCCTTAACAATGAAACTAGCCCCTTATTCGAGCTGAAGAAGCTGCGGGATGAGAATATGCTCCTGGAGTTGGAGAAGGACAAGGTGGAAACCAACCTTCTTGACTATCGATCAAAGCTTAAGGCTCAGGTGTTCCTCCTTAAAGATATGAACGCATTGCAAGAACAACTGAGGAAGACTGAAGAGGAGAGATACCAGCTACGGGTCAAAGTTGCTAAGTTAGAGGCCGATGCCCACCCTGCTGAGGACGAAAGTGCCGAAGAAAAGCTCTTGGCAACCCGGGGCAACCTAGTTTCTCGGATTCAGCTGCTCGAGCAAGATTGTCTAAGGACCCTTGGTTGGGCTTCAACATGGCGGTGAATCAACTTTAAATTGTCAATCCCGGGCTCTAGCTCGTCACCGATGGGATCGGTGTTTTTCACCGGGTGGTCGATGGCCAAATAGTTTCCCCCCAGGTGTCCGACGATGGAGCTGGACAGAGCGACAGAGAGCCTCGTCCCGAAGAGGAAGCTGTTGTTTGATTCTTTTTAGTTGTTTGGCCTGCGCGCCGCATTTTGATTATTGTTTTGCCCGACCTGCGTGCCGTAATTTATAACCTGAATTTGCCCCGCCTGCGTGCCATGGGTTTTGATATAGCTTGGCCTGCGCGCCTTGGCTTGTAATGTTTGAACAATGGACTTTGCCCGTCGCAATGTATGGTGTCTTATTATTTGGTGTGTTCGTATTTCGTATGTGCTATTGTATGTCAAATATATACTTTCTTTGTGAATATGCAATATTGTGCTTGCCTGTTTTTACTAAGTAATCGGGGCCTTTGATCGACGTAGTTGGTCCTCGATCGTGCGGAGAACTGGTCGAGTGGTCGAAGTTGGGTTCCGACCGTCGACGAAGCCAAGACATCGATCGAGATTTTTGCTTTGTGGCGTGAACTTCCCATCGCGAGCTGGGAGTTCTGCCTAATTTGTACGCTAACAGAGAAGCTCGGTTGAGGTGTCCCCGTCGGATCAAGAGATCGTTCGCACATATAATATCAGGCTCTTGTCTTTTTGTCTCGAGGTTAAGAGTCGCGCTTGTACCCTAGCGCGCCCTGTGTTCGCGACGCACCCTGTCACGGTCAGACCGAGTACGTCGCGGGCAGTGTTTAACTGTAATAGTGTTTAAGCTTTTCAGCATTCCATGGTCGAGCAAGTTCCCCCCCCCCCCCCATGGAGGTTTTCGAGGTAGTAGTCCCTGTTTTCCGTTCTTGCGCGGACACAATAGGGACCTTCCCAGTTCACCGTGAGTTTGCCCTCGCGCGAGTCTTTCTGGTTCCTTCATAGGACTAGACTGCCTACCTGAAATTCGTGTTTGTTTCCTTCGTTTGAGCCCCTTGATGGCCGCTTCAAAACATCTTTTGGCCGCTTTGATGTCTCCGTGGAGGGTGACTACTCGACCCCTGGTCATGTAGTACTTCATCTTTAGGTGAACTGTGGACGGCACCGCGGTAAGCTCGACCTTGACATGTCTTGACATTGGTAAAGAGAAGGGCACTCTATTACCAAGAAGTAGACCTTGACATGTCTTGCAGTCTCTTCGGATCTGAAGGTGACGAGCAGCTCCACGTAGCCCTATGGCCTTGTGGTGGTGCAATTAAAGCCCTGCAAGTCGGAGACGACATACGACGTCAGATGGCTCTCGTCGAGCTGTATAGTGGTGAACAGGTGGGTGTATATTATGTCCACTGAGCTTCCTTGGTCGACGAGAATACGACGGACGTCTAAATTCGCCATCTGAGCCTTGATCAGCAAGGGGTGCTAGAATTGGGGGCGCCACCAGGTAGCTCATCGAGGTAGAAGGTGATCGGGTTCGAGTTAACCTTGAACCTATCGAGGGCGGCACTTTGCTTTGAACTCTTATTGATCAGCTCCTTAAACTTACTCTTGATCGACCCTACTGAAAGCTTACTGAGACCCTCACCGGATATGACCATCGCAGCTGGGAAGTTCTCCCAAGGGCTGCAAGTGGACAGCGGTGTGTTGGTCTCGTAGGGGAGGTAGAAGTCCTCCGAACGAGAGATACACAAGGCGACCTGTAGCCCGATCTTGTCGGAGGGTGGCGACACCTCCTCGACCTTCTTTGCCTTGCGGGTTTCCTATCGAGGGACCCCGTTCCTTCGAGTGTATTGCTTCAGGTGCCCTTCCTTGATTAGGATTTTGATGGCATCCATGAGGTGGATGCAATCTTCCGTGATGTGTCCATGACTCCTGTGGAACCGGCAGTACTTGGACTTGTCGAAGTTGGGCTTAGGGGGTGTTGGCTTCGGGAAATGGACACCACCTCTTTAGAACTCCGAGTTGATGCACTCGGCCAGAATGCGCTCGTGGAGAGCAGTGCGTAGTGTGTAATCGGTGAAGCGGCCAGCTGGCCCCCTTTGCTCCCGGGAGTCTCGGGGCCGATCTTCTTTCCCTTATCTTCGCGTCGGGAGCAGCGGAATCTTTGTGCCTAGAGCCTTTAGAACTCTCTTGGTTCTGCGAGTCGCAGGCACTGTTGGCGGCCCCCTTCTCATCGTATTGGATGTAAGCATGGGCTTTGTGGACGAGTTAGTCTAGCGAGTCGGGTCTTTTGATGCCAATGGCCTTGGCTAAATCACTACGAGGTGGCAGTCCTCGCTCGATCAGATATCTCTTCATGTTTTTCGACGTAGACACTTGGACAACCTCTCGATTGAATCTCTCTATGTAGTCTCGGAGTGATTCTTCTTTCCCCTGAATGATAGCTTCCAGGGATGCCTCCGTCTTCGGGTGTCGTCGGGAAGCGGTGAAATGCCTAGAGAACTGCCTCTTTAGCTCTTTCCAAGAGGTGATGGATACGGGCTCGAGGCTCTTATATCATGCCATTGTGCCCTTCCTTATTGTTGTAGGGAAGAGCCTACACTTTATGGCTCCCCGGACATTTCGGTAGTCGAGAATCGCATTGATGCTTTCAATGTGGTCGTCTAGGTCGGTCGTACCATCATAGGTATACAGAGTCGGGGGCTTCTCCATCTCGACAGGCAAACACGTTTCCATGATGGCCTTGGACAGGGGAGTGTGAGGGTCGTCTTCATCGCTCCTGACGGGTGATTGTGACGGGGATCTGTCGTACCAAGGACTCCTGCCACGGCGGGGAGAACTTCTTGGTCGGCGCTTCGGTTTCTCCACGTACCCGTCAACTCCGTAGAGCGTCACTCTTTCCGGGGAGGAAAGCAGTCACGCTTCTGGGCAGCCATGCGCTGAGGCATTTCCAGTCACGAACGACGCCTAGGTTGTCGCGGAGAGGGACTCTGAGACTCATCATATTACAGCCTCTGGAGGGGAAGGGAAGGACGAGTTTCTCGTCGCCGTGGGGATGGGCTGCGAGAAACTGGGCGATGATGTCTCTGTGGGGGAGAGTGTGATTGTCGCTCATTTTCCAGTATCCTGATCTGCTCGTTCTGCTGAAAGATCATCAAGTTTGTCTAATTTATTGCCGCAAATAGAGCCACCATGGTCGGGTCGCCGTTGGGCGGAACAGGGATTGGTTGGAAGACAGCTGGGCTGTCGAAATGTCGAGCGGCGTTGAAGGCCGCATCGTCGGGGGAGGGAGAGGCGGTGAGCCCATCCCTGGCGTCGCCTTCCTCGACGTGAATGGTCACGTTGGGATCGTGATCGTCGCTGTTGGTAAAAGTGGTGAAGGCAGTTTCGTGGACGTTGTTGTCAGTGTGTGGGCTGGCCATGATCAAAGAGGTTGAGGTATGCTTTGGTTCTTGAATTTTTTAGGAAGAAAGAACGGGGAAGCAAGATCCCCACAGTTGGTGCCACTGATCTTACCGGATCAGAAAAGGATCAACAGCTAGCAACACGTCGTGAGCTCCTTAATTCGCTGGTGGTGGAGAAGAGGAGGGGGTGTACCTGCAAGGCACTCCGATGCTAAAGTCAGTTTCAGCAAGAGAGAGAAAGAGAGAGAGAGAGAGAGAGAGAGAGAGAGAGATTAAGTACAGAAAAGGGCGAGAGAATAGAATACCTGACCCTCTAGTAAAATAGGGTATTTATAATGTGCCCCCAATGCTCGGCCAACAGTTACTTTGCATTGGGTTGGATCGCTAGGCCCAATATGAATAACTGCCAGGGCCTACGTGGCATAGGGAAGACCAGCACATGGTTTTTGCCCTGAGTCAACTGCCCTGTGATCTTCGGAAGGTGGGTGACTTGTTCTTTTGGATGCGGGTTAAGGACATATAACTTCAAACCTTTTAAAAACTAAGAAATCAAATATTCCAATAATAGCATCCTTATTTTTTTAATCTATATGCATTAATCTCTTTTCTTCTCTCTTCCTCTCCTCTGTATCTCTATATTTCTTTCCTTTCGGCCTTCGGCATAATTAAGTTAATTGGTTTGCAAAATATGGAAGACTTTCTGGTGAACATTTGAAGATTTAAAATTGGAGAGATTGTCCTCCACAAACAATGTATTCTCTCTAATGCCTTTAGAACCATGGGGATTAGGCTCAGAAACGTTTTATATTGAAATGTCGATATCTTAATTCACACAAATTTTAAATTCTATTTTTGCAGTGTATGATATCTACAAAATTTTACATGTTACTCTAATGGAAGTAAAACGTAATTGATAGTATATCGAGGGTAAATATAACTTATAATATTTAGAGAAAAGTAATATCATTTTTATTTTTCTTTTTAAAAATCTAATCGTTTTTTATTGACTTGTGTAACTCAAAATGCTTGATTAAAATCGCGTGGAGCAAATAAAACCAATGAAAATTGGACGAACCTTGGGTCCAGGACATGTCAAATGTTGTCCAGTGAGGGATCATTAATTTCATAGCCATCGGGAAGACAATATACTTTTTCAGTCTGGAGATTGATATAAACTAGGTGTCCGGCTTCCAGACTATGCGTATAGGCATGAGATTTTTTTCCCTCTTCCTTGGTAATACTTGCCACAAACCAAACACGCATAGCCATTTAAATTTGACAAAGAGACAGAACATAACTTCTCAAAGTCAAAATCTAAAACCTACACACAAAATGATATAGAAGTCAAATATGCACACATGTAAACTAGCCAAAAAATGCATATCTACAATGGACCAGATGAATAAAATACTTGTCTATTTGCAGTGTCAAGATAAGGATAGTCCTTCCGAACCTTCACCTGCCGACTTCTTCCACCAGATAATTATTTCTGTGAATCTTCTTCTTCATCGCTATAATCATCCCCTTCATATTTATTCTCATTCTGCTGAGACGCGTCATTCCTATTGTCGCTAACTGTACCCATATCCCTTTGATAATAATGTTCCTCATTATCGATGTCAGCATAGTTATTAGCCAACCCAAAAAGAGGATTTGCAATGGAGACAGGAGGAGGAGAGGGGAAAGAGTCCTTATCCCTATCCCCTCATTGCCTTTTCGATTCAAAATCAAGCCATTCATTCTCTACCTTATCATCAGTTGCCATTTCCCTTTTTGATGTCATGTTCTTTGCTAAAACACTTTGAAATCAGCACCAAATACAACAAGAAAAGAGATGCTCCTGTAAAAACATTGTTGCTCTGTCAAAGTAAGGCTATAATTTTAACATGGTTTTCAGGAGCGCGCGTTAACTCCTAAGATCATACGATCTTGCGCTTCCTTAACCAGCCACTGAGTCGGATCGGTGCAAAGATCGCTGAATATGGGAGAGCAGTTGACGCACCGAGGAAGATCGTAAACGCGTGAAATCTGCGATCTATCTCGTTCTGGTTTGGCCAAAATCTAACATGTTCGAACCTTTGACCCGGATTCACATCACCTAAACCGGCCCGTTTGGCCAAGTTTTGGCTCGGTTCTCTTTGAAATTAGGTTTAGCAGCGCCAAATATTGTTTTGGGAACAATTTCTTTTATGTTTAGGACGTATTGGAAATATGGAAATTTATAATCCTTTAATATTCATTAAATATGAATCAATTCCTCCCTTTTTATAAATTTAAATTACTTTTTTTAACTATTGCCACCTCTATTATTTCAATTCATCTTTGATTTTTTAGTTTTTTAATCATGTTTGAAATGATTATGTTTTTAGTTTATGCTTGGGGGTTGAAAATTATGTTTTTTTAGTAGAATATTATGTTATTTATGATTAAATTAATGAGAAATTGGTGTCATTTTTTTTTTATAATTAGTTGTTTATTTAATTTGATCTATTATGTGGGATCTTACGATCATACTATTTACGATTTTTCTATACTCGAATAATCTTTAGTGGGATCCCGATTTTAACAGCCATGAATTTTAATATATAGACAAGTTTTAATATGAATAAGGGAAAAAAATACTACGCCAAAAATGAGTTTTCACAACGCAACAAAGACAACGCTTTTTGGGAGAAGCGCTGCTGCATGTTTCGCTAAAAACAAAAATAAAAAACGAAAGAAAAAAGCGCTGCTAAATGGGGGACATAAGACATCGCTTTTGAAAAGCGCTGCTAAAACCCTAAGGCAGGTGAACTTTAGAAAGCGTTTTATGAAAAACGCTGCTAAAGGTGTAACATAAGGCAGCGCTTTTTTCGTACAACACGCTTTAGGCAGCGCTTTTGGAAAGCGCTGCTAAAGGCCTTTCATTAATCCCACATAAGAAAGCGCTTTTACCCCAAAAGCGCTGCTAAAGGATTAACATAAGAAAGCGCTTTCTAAAAGCGCTGCTAAAGGTCTTTTAAAATATTAAAATTAAAACAGATTCTGATGTCCCTCTATTTTCATTATAACAGTTTCTATTTCGCCCTAATCTCTCGCGACACTGTATCTTCGTCTTCTTCATCTGCAAACGAAACTCCCTCCATCCTCCGTTCGTGACTTTATTCCGTTCGAGGCTACCCTCACAGCTACCGTCGTTCGCCGTTCGTGACTTCAATCTGTGCTACCGTCGTCCGCCGTTTGAGGTTTTTACTCTCCTTTTTTCTGGTTTTCTCTCCAATAATGGAAATGCCTAATATTCTCCATTGTTGATTGTTTCTCTGTTATTTCTGTGATATAAATTTGTTGTATTATTAGTTGTTGATGTTAGGTTTTGATTTTTTGGTTTGTAGAAGTTTGTTAGTGTTTAATTGAAAATGTGATTAGTTGTTGATATTTGATTTGATTTGATTTAAAATGATATTAGTTGTATTGTTAGCTGAAAATGATAGTTGTTGTATTGTTAGTTGATTTTTTATATTAGTTTTTGATTTAATTGAAAATGATATTAGTTTTTGATATTTAGTTGATTGATTTTTTATTTAATTGAAAATGATATTAGTTGTATTGTTAGTTGATTTTTGATTTGATTTTTGATTGCCTATCCGTTTACGTATCTGTATCGATTTCACTCACAGGTTCATTGTTTATAATTGTGTCTAAAACGACTTTGAACTTAATCCCTCTAAGTTTGTTTAGCTTTATAAGTTTTTTAATATAATTGTGTCATTTTATATTGATGTTTTTCTTAATTACAGGTGAAATGGCTAGTAAAGTGGAAAATTCACATGATACTTCAAAAAATGATGGACATGAAACAATTCAAGAAACGAAAGGAGATATTACGCAAGGAGTAACTATCATGAAGAACATCATTCGTGCTAGAGATAAAGGAATAAAGTATGACGTTTATTGGAATGATACGAACCAACTTGTTGAGCCTAACGGATCAATGTTAACAAGTTACATTGGTACACTTGTTCGTTCGTATATTCCAATTACTTGTGATAATTGGAGAAATGCATCGTTGAAACCCGCCAAAGAAAATATATGGAGTGAGATACAGGTACCATATTGATGTTATTTGTTTTTGTTGCTGATTATGTCTTTAAATTACTAATTATGTTATTTGTTTTTGTAGAGGTCTTTTAATATTAGTGATGACCGAAAGAAGTATTGTATTCAATTAGTCGGAAAAAGACACAAAGGGTTTCGAGCATTTCTATCAAACAAGTATCTTAGGGATGCCGAACGAAATTTTATTGAAGCGGAACGTCCAGTGAAGTATATGGAATTGATTTCACCTGAAGAATGGGCAACTTTTGTAGCTAAAAGAAGAACCGAAGCATTCCAGGAGTTGAGTGGCGTAAATCGCCAAAGAGCATCAAAACCCGCGTATCCATACAGGAAGGGGCGTTTGGGATATGCACGCTTACAGCAAAAAATAGTAAGTATATATAAATGCTTTGATTTACTTGTTTCTTTCCCATGTGTTATAATTGATTTTATTATTTGTCTTAATGTGTAGTTAGAAGAAGAGAAAAGTGAAGAAACATGTGTTCCAGAACATGTTTTGTGGAAGGCTGCTCGTGTGGGCAAGGATGGAGTTGTTGCGGAAAATGTTCAACAAGTTTTTGAGCAATGTGTAAGTATAACGTTATGCGTTTTATATCCCACTTATTGACATATATATAATATTTATGCTTTTTAATCCCCGCTAATATTTTTCGATATTCATGCATATGAATTCTAGGAGACTCTGTCTCAGTCCGCAACTCTAGGTGAAGACCAGGATTGCAGAAGCGTACGTACTCGAGTGTTAAATGTTCCTGAGTATTCCGGTCGTGTGAGGGGTAAGGGTTTTGGGGTCACTCCATCATCCTTTTATAATTGTTCAAAGAGCCAAAATCCTAGCAATAAACAAGTGATGGAAGCCATGGAAGAATTAAGAGCTCAAGTCCGTGAATTACAAAAGGACAAGGAAAAATATATGTCAGAAAGACGTGGTTCAGAGTTTAATGATACTAGTGACAAAGGTAGTATCAATTGTCAACAGAAACTTACCGAGGTAACTATATATGCTTATTATGAAATTAATTTAGCACAAATTTTTCAATATATACACATTAGAAGTGTTAATTTTATATTCAAATGTTTTACTAATTTATATGATTTTTAGATTAATGCCCAAGAGTTGCAAATAATAGAAAGTCAAAATAGGCATCCAGAATTAGGCAACACGTCCAACCAAAAAAAGACTCTTGCAAGGACGGGGAAAAAAAAGCAATTGTATCCCGAGTTAGGCCATCTCTTAAAACACTTGTAGAAACATCGAATTTGATGGACTGAGGTATTCGTGCAGTACCTATGGAGGAAGGTATTTTCGGTTATTCCTATTCAGAAATAATTTCTAAAGAGGATTTGGATCAAATTTTTAATCATTCTGAATTAGGCATCAGTGTTATGCACACATACATCAGGTATTCCGATTAACTCTCTTTAATTATTTAAACAATTTATTTACCCATTTCAACGAATAATCTAATGTTTATTATGTTTTTATTTAAGGTTCTTGTATGAGAAATTGGTGCGCCCGCATCAATTGTCAGAAAGATTCTGTTTCTTATCTGCCAACTGTATCAATGCACCATTAATTGCGATGAATCCAACTTCAGTACAATCTCACTTAGTCGAAAGATTTATGGCCAGCATAGATACAGAAAAGTTGTATCTTTTACCATATAATACTGGCAACGGGTTAGATTTGCATTCTTACTTCATTTATTATCATTTTTCGTTTTTGATGTTGCGTATAAAATTACTATATCGATACTTTTGTTTTATTTTACAGTGGACACTGGTTGTTGGTTGCGATAAATTCGATAAAAGAAATAGTGTATTATGTGGATTCGTTAGATGGTGATGTAGATAAATACCCGGATATGAAGACGACGATTGATACATAAGTGAAATTGTTTTAAATATTCGTGTGTATTTGTTTATTGATTTATTTAAGTGAGATTGTTCTAAATATTCGTTTATATTATGTTGGAGCTATACAAATACTTCGATCACAAAGAGGAGCCCAAGTATCAAAGAGTAAGTCAACCAACATTACATGGATCAGAGTGAAGGTATATTTTCACAATTTTGCTTGTAATAGTGATGTTACTTGGTAAAACAAGTTAGACTATATATCTTGATATATATTATTTTTTTTCACTGTGTAGTGTCCTCGTCAAAAAAATGGTATAGATTGCGGTTATTTCGTTTTGAGGTTTATGAAAGAAATCATTCATTTGGATCAAATAGAGATTTCAATCATGGTATGGATTTATAACTTACGAGTTATTTTAATATTTATCGGATATTTGATATAATTAATTACTTTTAACTAAATCATGCATATTATGTTATATTATGTAGTATTTTGATGAATTCAAGTGTGTTACTTACTCCAAAGTACAATTGGAAGAAATTAAGGAGGATTGGTGTCAATACCTTATTAGCAAAGAATCATATAAGGTATGAAAGTTGGAAGTTGTTGTATATACTTTGTATAGTTTTGAAAGTTTTTGTATATGGTTATTAGAATGGTTATTTTATTTTGGAAGTGGAATAGTTATTAGAATGGTTATTTGGTGTATGAATAGTTGTTATTAGAATGGTTAATTAATTTGAAAGTTGTCAACCATAAGTTGAATATTAGAATGGTTAATTGATAAAGTCTTGTGTATAATTATGAAATATAAGGCCTATATATGGTGATTGAAGTATATAATTATGTAGGTCTATGTTGAATAAATGCTTGTGAATTGAAGTATATAATTATGATAAGTTTTGATAAAAAATTATGTTATATAGGTTTGGTAATATACATGTCTATTATAAGATTTTTTTAAAAAAAGTTTTCTTAAAAAAAGGAATTTTAGCAGCGCTTTTGACAAAAAACGCATGCAAAACAAATAATTTTTAAAACAATTTACGTGTACAAAAGACAGCGCTTTTACTGAAAAAGCGCTGCCAAAAGTGGAACAAAAGAAAGCGCTTTAAAAAGCGCTGTCTAAGGGGGGGGGGGGGGACCAGCGCTTTTTCCCAAAAAAGCGCTGCCTAAAGTTGGAAAATAATACACATTAGGCAGCGCTTTAAAAAGCGTTGGCTAAAAGGGAACAAAAGACAGCGCTTTTAGTGGAAAAATGCTGCCTAAAGGGGACCTAAGGCAGCGCTTTTGCAGGAAAAAAAGTGTTGTCTTTACCTTTAGCAGCGCCACCTTTGGCAACGCTTTTAAGCGCTACTAAAGGCCAAAAAATGCGCTGCTAAAGGTCTTTTTTGGCATTATGAAAGGAACATGTTCAGTAGCCATATGAATTATTGTGATCAATTGACACTGTATCAAAATTAAATTCTATTATGATTTAACATTTACTTATTGAAGTAAAACATTATTGTTATGGTCAATATTTCATAGTAAAAATTCCAAATAGAGACAAAGGTGAATTTAGGTCTCAAGTCTCAACTTCGCTAAGATGCAACAAAACCGCATTAAGGCTTCATTCATGAACATGTTCAACACTTGAGCATAAATGTTAAAACAATCTATCTTGATTTCATAAATTAGGTATATAACTAATTCATCATCTACCGCTGATTCACGACATGAGAGGGAACAAATAGCATACGAAATCAGTGACCAAGGAGGATGAGAACGAAAGCCTAACAAATGAATGCATAAAAATCAAAGGAAAACTTACAGGGGAGAAGCAGAGAAACGGTGTGCGTGCGAGAAATGAGAAGCAGAGATAGAGGGAGGAAGAGGAGATACGGTATGGGTGACTGAGGGATTGATTGATGCCTGATGCCGACTCACAAAAATTCCAGATCATATGTGGGCTTTTTTGTTACATTCGGGTCATTCTATAAGTTTAAAACCAAATAAAAACCATTATAACGGTTTAGATTTAAAACCAAATTACCAAAACCGGTTACAGAAAAATTAATCCAGTTTTAAAAACCGGTTTAGAAATTGAAAAGCGTTAAGCACTAGTCAGAAAAAATGTAGTGTAGTTGAACCGGAAAACAAGAGAGAAATTCAGATATGATGTTTTCTTTTCTAACGCCGCCTGCATAGCCTGGTGTTGCCGTCGTGCAGAGTCAGAGCTATGTATAGAGTTATGGGGGCATGTGCCCCCACTAATATTCCACTTTTATAAAATATATGATAATCATAAATACTAATTTGTTATGCATTTGTATGCCATATAAGATGAATTTTCTCGAACTTAATTCCATCACATGATATGTAATATTTATTTATAATATACAACACAATTGTTTTTAAGCCATGACAATTGCGAATAATAGATTCGTTACTATATTTTATCAATATACTTTAATATTTTATGAATACTTTAATTCATATTTTTTTTAAATTACAATATTTATTCAATCAATAAAAATATTCCAATAGTATCTCTAAGATTTAGTTTTTTTTATAGTTGTTGTCACTTTGTCTATAAATTAAAAAAAAAAATTATAGTAGTAATATTTATTTTTTAAAATAATACGTACACTATATAAAAATGATATATTATAATTTGAATATATTTAAATTAATATCTATATTGTTAATGTAAAAAATATTACACTTATATTTAATTATCTCACAAATATAAATGTTTGAGAAAATATTTTATGAGTAATATCAGGAAGTGAAATAATAATGAAAAATAATTTATTATATGTAAATTGATTTTTACTTGCCAACAATATATAACTCAAAATTATTAAAAAAATATATAGAGCCCCTACATCTTAAATTTTTTGACTACGTCCCTGCCTCCGTGGGTATGAGTTAAATCGCTGCCGCCGCCGGCGGTATAGATTCTGTCGACGCTGTCGTGCTTTGAGCTTATGTCTCCGTAATGTGATAGTTATCGTCGTGTATGCAGGTATTATCGTCGTCGTCGTGTGAATCTAGATGCTTGATCTGGATCCTGTACGATCTACCTCTTCCGACGTTTACATCTCCGTCCGGTGAACAACTTGCCGTTGTTAACTTACTTGTTTCCAGGCAAAACGACAGAGTGAAATTCACCGACTCGAGCACCGTCGCCTTGTAACCTTCGTTTTCTATGTGAATGGAAACAACTTGACGAGAAAGAAATAAATTGAAATAAATTTTGCACTGATTTAATTTGAGAGTAGCAATTTCCTTATGCATCAGCGTTAAAATGTTATTGGCCATGAAAATAATTTGGACATCCATTTTATAACTAGTTGTAAAAATTTGGATTATCTAAATCTAATTAAATGACTTGGTTAAACCGCTTTGACATAAATTCGATCTTTTAAATATGATTTTGGATATGGACGTGGGTTTAACCATGAAACATGTTATTTTGTGTACATAACCATAATGTTTTTACCCAAATACCTCAGTTTTTTAAAAGAGTTAACAAAATAGCCCACTTTTCAAATTATTTTCTAAAGTACCCCACTTTGGGGTGTTGATGGAGAGAAGACGTCATACCAATTGGCGACCCCTAACAAATGGCAAAAGTTGTCGCCAATTGGATTAAAGACACCACATGGTGTTATCAATTCAATTGGCGTCTCAGTGTAATGTGTTAAAGGGTGTCGCCAATTCAATTAAAGACAGGGTGGAAAGTGATTTTTTTTCTATAAATATAGGTGTTATGATCATTTATTTTCACATCTCATCTCATATACTTGTATTACTGATAACATGTATCATCGCTGATACGGGAAAATCATTTATTCGAGAGAGAGAGAGAGAGAGAGAGGCCTCCGATGGACATGCTCTTTTGGAACATTCAAAGTTTCAACCAACTAAAGAGAGAGAGTTGAATCGCTGGTTAGACGGAGACATACCTGAAGGGAAAAAAATTAGAAGTATCGAGATACATGATGCCCTACGTGGGTGGGTTCGCGTTAAGACTAACAAGGATGCGATGGAAGTGATGTTTGGACCAAATGATATCAGCTTAATTGTTGTAATCAGTTAGAAATGTTTTGTTTATCTGTTTTGATATTTGTTGTGTGTGTTGTATGTGTTGTTTGTTGTTAACTTTGATGTAACAAAAAGTCATTAATATATCAAAATATAAGGTTACAATAATTGAAAGAAGAAATTAAATTATGCTGCATAGGTTGCTCCGACATTGGGACAATTTTTCCGATTGTGTCCGGGCTGACGACATAAACTAAATAATCTTATCATTTTATCAATTGTATCCATTTCTGTTCTTATACGCGTGTTGTTTGGGCGTTCTTTTTTCTTTCTTCGCATCTCATCATTGTGCCAAACAATGTCCCATTAGTATGGAGGCCAATATTCCTCCATGGGTAGCGCTACGAAACCTTTGTTGTAGACATGGCGCAATGACATGGGAGCAAGGTACACAGAAGGCCTAGTACTTGCCACAGTCACACCAACATCAGTTTAGTTTCACAGCATAGGATAAATTTGTCCTCCCCTCATTGTGGTCCATTGTTTCCTGTACACTGAAATTTTGCCTATGACGGTCAAAGATTGTAACTGCATGTGTACTGTCTTTAATAGTTTCCTCTTTCACCGCTTTCATTATGCATTCACTGAATAATTGACCCGACATTAAGACTGCACTCCATCTTTCGCCTCTTATTGCGAAAAGTGATGCCAACCAATAATAGGTTGATCTCACTAATGCAGTGATTAGAAGGTTTCTAATTCCTTTGAAGACTTTGTTCATGGATTCCACAAGTTTTGTTGTCATGTGACCCTAACAACATCCATCGTCAAATGCCCTTGTCCACTTGTCCAATAGAATGTTATCCAACCACCTTCCTGCATCTGCATTTGACATCATAATTTCGTTAAGGTAGTATTGAAATGATGGCTGAGTTAGAGCATACCTTGCATTAACAACTTTTTTGCGAAGGTTCTTGTCTTTGATTGCACGCATGAAGTTTTGTGCGATATGTCTAATGCAATAGACATGGGTAAAATAAAGATTATGACACCCGTTATCATGTTTATTGTAAGCACTCTCAATAGCAGCATGCCTGCCTGAAATCAAACAGAGATTGGCTTGTGGAGCCACATGTGTTCTGAGATTCTTAAGGAAGAAACTCCAACCAGCAGCGGTCTCACCTTCAACCAGAGTGTAACGACGGGATTCGTCTCTTCTTTCGAAGGAGGTTGCCCCTGGCTTCTACATGTGAACTTTTAATTTATCCTAATAGAGGGAAGGGGAAAAAATCTAAATAAACCTGTGGGCGTGTGCAATGCAATGCACTAAGAGATTTGGGAATCGGGGTTGGTTATACTAAGGGAAGGTATTAGCACCCTAAGTATATATAGTATCCTATAGGAACCTATTGCATATATTTGTGTTTATTGTTGATAAAGTCATTTGCTGTGTATTGGGTTTTGATGACTGTTTTGAGTGAATGATAGGAGCGGGAAATATTTTTGTTATTTTTGTAAGGTAAGTTGAAGTAATCTAAGATAAAGGTGTAGGAACCTAAGGGTTTTATTGATTATCGTGCTTGCTAAGATCTCGCAATCTTATGCCTACGTATTCTCAAATGGAAGTTGAGAAATCAGAGCGTTCATAGTTCCACAAACTAATGGGTGGAATTGGGCCTGTTGGTTTTTGAAAGAAGAGACAAGTTGTCATCTTAAGGGAGATATCTTACATATTCACCACAAACATTTTTAGAAAGATAATATGGGAAGAAGCTTTAAACTTGGATGTAGAAAATCCAGAGTAATGCCACATCTTCCTTTAAATGAGTCTTTGCATATTAAGAGAGAGACATTGACTTGGATATTGAATCAACAAGTGTGTCACTTATATCACTTAAATGAAAGAAGTGTTTTTGTACCATAATAAGAGAAGGACCCCAACTTGGATTTTGAATCAACAAGTGTGCCACTTACATCACTTAAATGGCAAAAAAATTGAAATGTTTGATTAAATGTTGTGGGGAATAAAAGAGACATCTCTTCTATAGAGATGATTCATGTCTCATCTCTGGGAGAGAGAGTTTTGAATTTGAAGCCATATGTTGGCTAGGGTTTGATTTGAAGTTGAAGTTGAAGGTTTGAAGCCACTAAGAGCTATGGTTTTAGTTTTTAATGAAGTTGAAAACTTCAAATGGGAATTATAATGTTCTACTGAAGTTGAGAACTTCAAAAGGGGATCCCTAGGGTTTGACCTAGGTTGTAGTTTGAATCCTAAAGTTTGAACTAAGGATGGGCATTGAAATGCAACAATTGTATGAATGTAAGTGTTGTAAATGCCAAGAGAAACTTAACAAGATAAGGTTGTTCAAGCTTTTAACAAATGTAATCATCAAGGATAACATAAACATGGTATGATCAAGCATGATATCTCAATAAGTGAATGAGTATTTAGACAAGTAGATATGTTCACCATGGTGAAATTTTATGAAGGAAATACTTGAATATGTGAGCAAAGATTTAATCAATAGGAGTAATCACAAAGAAATTCAAGCAAGCAATATGTTCAAGATGAATCGAGGATCAAATGAATATAGTAAAGGGTAAACAAAACCCTAATGAGAGCTTATGAGTATATGAATAAGACATTCAAACATGGTTGAATAAAGGGCTTTGGTGGATCCAAACTCAAGTGGAAGCCCTAGTCAAGAGGTTTTGAAAGGATTAATCAAGAGAAACCCTAAAATTTTAACTAATTAAGCACTTAATCAAAGTATTTTTCAAAAGAAATAATACTTTAACCAAGGTACACAAGTCAATATAATATGTTATGTATATCAACAAGACTTTAAACAAAGTGTATTAAAACCATAAAGACACATAAGTGTTATTAGGTTAAGAAAAGAATCAAAAGAAATCAAGAAAAGGTATGAGTACTAGTTTTCAACTTAATAAAAATGTCAAAAATAAATATTATTTTTGGGATTTTAAAATGGATTCTCAAAATATGCAAGATAAATGAGAAGTGTACAAAAAATTGACTCAAAAAGATTAATTTTGCTTGGTGAAATAAATTGATGAAGTTGTGAAGAAAAATGAAGAAAAATAGTGCTAAAAAATTAGGAATGGCCCCCATGGGTGTTGAACCTGCGCCCTTGGACTGATGGGCCTAAAACATTACCATCTGAGTCATGTGCATGTGGTTGACAAATAATGGAGGGTGATAATAATATAGAGAATTTCCTTTTGAAAATGGTATAAAAAAATAAAATCAAAAGGTCTGGAGCGAGGGGGATTCGAACCCAATACATTGGAGACACTCAAACCTCTCAAACGCACGCTCTAACCACAAGGGTGGTGATACATCCGATGATTAAAACAGAATGAAATAAATATATATTAAAAACACGTTTTATTTTGAAAAAAAGGCGCCCTCCATCTTCATCTTCTTCCATGAGCTTCGTCTTCTTTTTCAAAATTTAAAAATCCTAACTCTCTGAATACTCAACCAAATGGCACGATGTAAAAATGAAATTTGTTGGATTTTTAACAAGGAATTGAATGACATTAACCAATTTTATTTAAATTAAATGTATCAAACAAAATTAATTTGACCATCATATGAATCCTAACTGTACATTTTGATATGAAATCACATGTGTTAATGATACATAACAATTTATTGAGGGAAAATGATCAAAATATCATGACAAACATGTCTGTAACTCAAATAATTAAGAATGATGCATGAATCATAGACTTCAGTTTAGAGCAACTTACCTTGCAAAAGTGGAAATCAAATTCCTTAATAGAAGTGTTCCAGATGTAGTTTCTTGATGCCAACAACCTCCTTGACCCTCAAGGAATGTGTTACAATGCTTGAATTGGTTTCAAAACTTCTGGAACTTCCTGGCCAAATCAATATGCAACCTATGGTGTATGTGGAGCAAATGATATGTGACTTGGTGATTCTGGTTATACAGATGATGGATAAGTGTTTGGATCACTTCCACATGAGGTATGTGAAGTGTTTTGATCACTAGTTTGGGTGGAAATGGCTTGGAGTTGAAGTTCTAAGTTTTCACTCCTTTGGACTTTGAATTTTTGAGAAGGGAGAAGTTTCTTAGAAAACAAGCTTCTTGCAATATTTTGGTGTGTTTAGAATGATCATAATGATCTCTATTTGTAGGGGAAATGCATAATATATTTTGAATTTGAGAAGATCATGATGCATGCTATTATCCATTAAGTGATGTCTTGTAGCTATTACTTGAATGCCAAGGTACATAGCTTACATTCTCACATGACTATGAATTCTGATTTTTTGAACTTTGTTCCACAAGGCTTCATCTCATCCCTTGGTGTTTTGATCAAGTTTTAACCGATTGGAGGTTTTTTGCTCAAAATCACTATTCCACATTAATGCTAGAGGACAAAACCTCACTTCCTACTTTTTGAATGATTTTTTCACATGCCAAGTGATGAAACTTTTAAAGTTCAGTTATGATTTGCAGAGCACATGGTTCATGATCATTTTGGTGTTAATCTTGTGAATATATTTGAGCTTACAAGGTCATCCAAGTCGTGTGGCAAGTAGGTGTGGCAAATCTTTCTTGAAAATCAGTTGCAACAAGGCATGTCGTGAATTGATAACTCTTTGTCAAAATAAGATAAATGGGTGTTCTTGGTCATTTTGGAAAGCAGAGATAACATACTTCAACTTTGATATTCAAAGTTTGTCTTGAATCAAAGTGGATCATGGAGAAATATGGCCCTAAAGTTGGCTCCAACATAAGACAGATTCTGTCTAAAAAATTTCTAAGTGTCCAAGTTCAAAAAGTATTGAACATCCAACTTCATGGCTTCATATCTCTTAATATATGTATTTTTTGAGATTTAACCCTCAAGGACAAGGTTGTAGTGTGTAATAAGCGATTCAGTTTGATCTTTGGATCAGAGAAAATGGTTACTTGGATTGGAAGTTATGGCCTTGCAAAAGTAGGGCAAAAATCATTGAGTTTTATAACTTAGAAAAAATTCAACTTCTCCAAGGTTGCCCTTTTTACAAGTAACCTAAAATTTATTGATTTTTCTTGATCAACCATGATCCAAATCATACATTAACCTCATTTTTTACCTGAAGAAACCATGCTTGACCAATAATCTCAAAAGTCAAACTTGATTTTTACCACAGTTGACTTTTGTATCAGATGAACTTTGAATTTTATGATCTTTTATGAAATCAAACCCTTGGGCTATTTGAACACTATGGATGAACTCCTAAGGTGTTTTCGAGTGTCTTAGTCAAAAGTCAAAAGTGTAGTTGACTTTTAATCAGAAACCCTAGTTTGTGGTCCAGATGAAATTGAATCCTTGTATTACTTGTGAATTAAGTGGATTAATCCAAACATATGAATGGACTAATATGAGGCATTTGAGGTCCTTGAAACATATATTAAGGTTTTGGATCATACCTTGCTCCAAAAGTAAACCAGGGACTGAATTAGGTAAAAACCATAATTTAGGTGCACCTGAGGACTTGAGCCATGTTGATCTTGAAATGTTGCAATCTTGCACTTGCTTATGGATGAATGAAAGCTCTTGATCTTCATGGATGAATGAGGGACTTGAGAGTTTGGGTATAATGCCCATCCTTTGATAATTCACATGCTTGAGCTTTTGGAGGACCACCTAACTGGTAAAGTAAGCAAGCACACATACTTTGTATTTGTAATGGGTTAGTGATGCATAAAGACACAACACACACACGTGCATATGTTATGATGAATGTTATACAAATTATGTAAATGAGGTGGCATCTTAGGGGTAAAAAATTAGGGTATGACACAGAGCAAAGGCTATGGGAAAGATATTATTGTTGTCGTCTTGTGCAACTGCCATAAGCAAGGTGTCCTTGTATTTTCTATATAGCCATATTTCCATCAATAATAGTTCCATCTGGCCTACATGCTGGCATTGTCTGCATAATTGTAACAGTCCCCAGTGTGTATGTCTTAAGTGCTACCAAAAATCACAATAATTCTTTGTATGAATCCTCCAAGTAGCCAAATACCTGTTCAACAACCTTTGTCCTTGCAATCCACACTTTCTTGTACGATGGAGTATAATTATACCGCGTAACGATATGAGAGATTATTATACTCACCTTCATTGATGGATCCTTGTTAACAAACGGCAAAATGTCTTGACATATCAATTTTACGCTTAATTTTCGATGATCCTGAACAATATTTGTGGCAGTGCAACTGTGAGGTGGCTCTATGAAAGCTATCTTCCAAGAATTATTTCTCTTCCTATAAGACGCAACAAGCCAAATCTTGCAAAGTTCGTTACGACAAATAATGGCATACCTTCTCGAAGCATGGTACAACAGTTTTATATTAGATGAAAATTCTACCGAAAAAATGAAAATAATAAAAACCAGGTGTTATCTTATGCTTTTACTTGGTTCATTTTTATTTTTCGAATGTACTGGTTCTACTACGCATGTTGTGTATTTACCTTTATTGAGAAGCCTAGAGAAAACAAGAGAATATAGTTGGGGTTCCGCTTGTTTGTCTTATTTGTATATCTCTTTGTGTAAAAACTTGAAAAAAAAATCACAACTACATTTTCTGGATGCGTCGTTTTGCTCCAAGCATGGGGTTGGTCTAAATTGCCATCCCTAGCGCCCGTCAACCACAACAGCTTCTCATTCCCGTATGCACAAAAGTAAGTTAATAACTTAATATTAGTTAATTCACCTTAATAATTATTGTGTCTAACTAATTTATTTGAACTTTTTGTTGTTTAGATGGTCGGCTCGCAATATGAGTTACAATAGATGTCCTAGACATTGTATCATTCAATACCGCAATCTTTTGGATCACCTTACACCTGGAGATGTAAGGCCACTAAATGAATCAATTTATTTTTTATATCACCCATTTTATGATCAAATATTTTTTTTCTTCAGTTCATTTTGTGTTCGTATCTAAACATGGAACACCTACATGAAGTCAGAGAGGAAGATGCAACCGTTTGGACTGCATGCGTGTCGATCATCAGATTCACCATTATGGAGATGCACCACAGTGACCGTGTCAAACTACAGTTTGAAATGCATCAAAACATCCCAGATCCCCTGATTGACCTCTTTAAATGGCATCTACAAAAAGTTAGTGATCAATGGGACTATCACAACTAGAAAGATTTTGCTAAATCTGAATGTCGTAAATGGAGGAACCATCGCGCCCATGTCTTGCGTGACCCGGTGATGGCAACCCCATTTATACCGACTAATACTTATATGGCTTGGTACAGATCAGTGGCAACTAGGTTTGTCTCCGAAGAGATGTATCTATATGACCCACGACAAACCACCTACACACAATAAGCTTCAACGTCTAACCCACCAGAAAATTATCTAACCTGTTACTTATAACCCCTTACCCAACAAAATTACCAACCCACAAACACACAAACCCATTATCCAAATATGCCAAACACCCAACCACAATACCAAGAGCGTCCCCCATACCATCTCCAACAAAATGACTATTATCAAGACACCCAAAATGCATATGCCCCCAACATGACATTAAGATATAGCCAAAACGCCCAAACATCATACCATAGCCATAACGCCCAAACATCTTTCCATAGCCAAAACGCTCAAACATCACACCATAGCCTACACACACAAACATCACAACAACCTTATGGCTTTCAAACACCAATACCATTTCAACCTTTCACCTACGAATCCTTCACACCAATGTCCCACTTCAATCGTCCCGGTCGCACACCAATAACCCTTTCATCACATTCGAACTACTCTGACATGGATCCGAAATCAGTTTCAACACACAAGACTTCTTGGAAATGCAATAAATTCTTAAGGATTCAGCTGGGAATGTTCCCGAGACCTCAACTCCTCAAACACTTGGAGTGAATCAACAATGAGGGCAACGAGCGAGGGTGCCTATGGGATGTGGAACCGGTGGCCGGTATGACCAACCTGATCGCCAGCATTAATTTATGTAATATTATTTTTAATTAAATATTAATGTTATTTATTTATGTTAAAAAAAATTAATTTTCCACCCTATCTCTAATTGAATTGGCGACACCCTTTAATATTTACATTGTGGTGCCAATTGGATTGGCAACACCATGTGGTGTCTCCAATCCAATTGGCGACAACTCTTATTCCTTGTTAGGGGTCACCAATTGGTATGGCGCCTAAACTAAATCAGTGCCTCAAAGTGGGATACTTTGGAAAATAATTTGGAAAGTTGGTTATTTTAGGATTTTTTTCAAAAAACTTTGGTATTTGGGTAAAAAATTCACATAACCACACCTAATCGTTATACATTTAGATGTTTGTTTCTCTGTGAAATTTAAATTAAGACTAGATCTTTATTCTCGTTATAGAATATTTGATCTTGACGGCTGATCAGAACCTCAAGTGAGCCAAAGATGACGTCTACAATGCTGGGTGTTGAAGATGAGGAGGGGGTTGTACCTTCAAGGCACTCTGATGCTAAAGTAAGAATCATGAGAAAGAAAAGGCAAATACAAAGAGTGTATTTTGTAGGATGATTTAGAATACTTGCCTCTCTCAAATGAGAGGGTTTTTATAGTGCCCCAAGCGCTTGGCCATTGGTCCCTATTTTCGGGGCGAGATAACTATTTCTTGAAGAATAGGTAACTGCCAGAAACTAGCCGTTGGGACGGGCAGAGGTGCCTGAAACTAGCCGTTGCCACAGGCAGAGGCGTAGTTGCGGGCACGGGCGTCGTGGCTGTTTCTGTATATCAGAACCGTGCGTGACGGGCAGGAACTACGGAAGAGGGGCAGCTGACCCTTGGGGTCATCCAACCAGACTTGCCCGGTAGAGGGGCAGAAAGGTAAATACTACCCTAATTTGGCTGGACTTAGGTAATTGGGTCGTTCTGGGAGCAGAAGTGGATTGGGTCATGCCTAATTATTGGGCCAGTCTGGAACAGGAGCCCCCCAAGTCGTTGCTCCCGAGCATGGGAGTGTGACTTATGAGTAGCCCGTAGTCCCGGGGAAGTCCAGAGATGGTTGTCATTTGTCGACGAGGTGAGGTTGTTCTACGGTGCCCGAGGGAGTATGCGTCCGCGAGACAAGTAATGTCGTTTGGCGTGCCTGGCGTGCGGGGAGTCCAACAGTTGATGTGATCTGAAGAGGTGAAGTGCCACGTGTGCCTCGAGCCATGTGCTACATTTAATGCGTGATGATGGCTAGGCTAGGGTCATGATGACGCACCTAGCCGAGCGTGCCCGTGCTCGTGCACATGCTCACAGATCGTCTATAAATAGAGGAAGAAGCTGCTCATTTCACTTTTCACTTCTCTCTCCTTCTTCGCTCTTCTGCTTTGTGATCCGCCGTCTACCGCCGCTCTACGTCGTCCAGCCACTGGCCAGAACTCTTCGACCATTTAACTCCTTCTTCGACCACGTAGATTGCTTGAACCGATCTCTGTTATATGCTTTTCCATATTTGTTTCCTTAGAATGCATGCGGTTAGGGTGAAATTAGGTAGTGTAGGAGCAGTTTTCGGTGATTGTCGGTGGTAGGCGGTGGTTTAGCCATTTTCCGCTGCCGCCGGGGTCGCCGGAACCTTAGGAACTTAGGCCTGTGGGT
Source organism: Lathyrus tuberosus (assembly GCA_022829125.1). NCBI lineage: Eukaryota > Viridiplantae > Streptophyta > Magnoliopsida > Fabales > Fabaceae > Lathyrus > Lathyrus tuberosus. The sequence continues at coordinate 405,163 of JALAZF010000108.1, read as the reverse complement.
CGATTCTGACGTTGTTGCGGAGACGGAAGCGTTTTTCGTCGGTAGAAACTATGAATTTTCCGGCGGATTCATGAGTTTTCCGGTATACCTTCATCTGATCTTCTGGGTAGCGAACCAGAAAAGATGTCCCCGCGTGCGTCAGATGGATTGCCCTGGGCATATCCTCGCGCTGTAGCTGTGCTATTTGAGTAGGGCTTAGGTCAGGGACATCGTCTTCGAGCCTTTGTACGCCCTTTCACTTGACTAGCGGTGGAAGGGTGGATTTGACTTTGTCATCGAACTCATTTTTGTCCTCTGCTTTTCAGGTAAAGGAGATTACCCGCGAAACTGAGGATAAAACTCTTAGAGACTTTTCCGAGGAGAGCTCTTCTGAGGATAGTGATACTGAGGACACTGCTACTCCCCGCGATGCTGACGAAACCTCCTTCTTAAGGACTACTGCGGAGGAATGGTTTGTCGCCGAACCTGGGGAGCATGTCTCCGTTTTTGCCTCGTACCCCGTAGATGCTTTTACGACGGTGGGCACCGAGGGGGAGTGGAAGGTCCACTTCCCCAGAGAGGATGACCGCATCTGTTCGGACTTCGGGTAGAGGTTCTTAATGTACGAATATGTCTTTAAGGAAATAGGGCTTAGGCTGCCCTTTACGGACTTTCAAAGGTCGATCTTCATTCACTTGGATCTGGCTTCCTCGCAGCTGTATCCTAACTCGATTGCCTTCATATGGGCATTCGAGCTGACATGCGATTACCTGGAGATAGGAGCTACCCTCCCCCTTTTCGTTATAGTCCTCCACCTTCATAGACAGGTTTCAGGGAGGAGGTTTAGCTGGGTCTCCCTGAAGCAGGGGAGAAAGTTGTTCAAACCCTTTTTTGAGTCCATTAGGACTTTAAAGGAGAGGTACTATATTATTGAGCCCGTGTCAGAGAGGGTCGCTGACTCCACGTTCATCTGGGAGGTCACAACAGACAAGAACAGGGAGGCTATTGTTGACGAGGATGGCAAGATCCAGGGGCAGAGATCGTTGAGGTTCCCTTTTTGCTGTAGTGGGGACCATTTCACCATGGGGACAGATGGTTACACCGCCACCTTGGAGATGCTGAACGAGGATGACAAGGCCGACTATGCGAAGCAGGTGGGTTTTGTCAATAGTTTTACCCCTGCTCAGTGTGTGACTATGAGCGGGGAGCCAATCTACGAGGAAGATGGGGGACTCAAGGTGGAGAGTCGTTATATCAATACGAAGGAGCTCCTCGAGTGCCGCACTCGGGATGATGTCATAGACTTGTTGGGTAGCTTTTATTTCTTAGTCTGTTTGGATTATTATCCTTTCCTTTTACTAACGTGTTCGTTATGTTTTTGCAGGTAAAATGCCTTCCGCACATGAACGGATGGTGAAGAATTCCCAGACGAAGGGCAAGGGTGGAATATTAATCGGGAAGAGCTGCCTAAGCCAGCGGGGGCCTCCTCCGCAAACGAGGTACGGGACCTCCTCGTCTACTCCCTCATGCGTCCAAAAATCCCCTGCGCCCATTAGCTCGAGGCCCAAGCGTACACGGACGGGTGAGGTCATGGACCTCAGTAGGGAGGGGGAAGAGTAGGTTCGAGCTTCCTCCGTGCCTCTACAATAAAAGGATTTTTTAGGGCTCTACTTTGGCCATTCCTCGGGCGGAGTCTCTGAAGCTCGAGGAAATGGATCGCCCGAGCAAAAGGGCAATGCTAGCTCAGGATGCTTCCTCCCTGATTAGGGTATTGGAGATGGCGGTGGTGTACACCGAGGAGGGTCCCCGCCAGGACTCTAAGCTGAAGAAGGCCCAAGCTACAATCGTGGACCTGGAAGAAGAGTTGAGGAAGTCTAAGGAGGAGCTGAAAAAGTCCCAGTATGAACTGACCAAAGTTAACGGGGAGAAAGACACCCTTGCCGCGAAGAAGAAAGCCGCGAAAGAACTGGTTGAAGAATTGAGGGTTGCCGCTGCCCCCGCTGAGGACGAGCCTGAGGAGGTGAAGAAGCTGAAGACTCGGGGTGAGCTGGTCGCACGGATCAACCTGGTGGAGGACGAATGTGAAGTCATCGCTGAGGATTCCTTCAAGAATGTCGGGGCGCAACTGAGGATCCTGAACCCCGAGGTCGTATTTTCCACCGAGGGGTCTGGATTCCTCTATATTGTTGAGAACAGAAAAATCATCATCCTTGAGTTTCTTCATATCAGCGAGGAGCATGCACGAACTCTCCGTGGCGAGCCTCAGTAAATGGATGAGTGATTTCTGTTTAGTTGTATCTTTGGCCTGCGTGACGTATTCTTGTAACTTATTTTTTGTGTGGGGCACGACCCCTTTGTAATGTAACCAGTACACTCGTGGTCCTCGTGACCACTCTTATTGTAATGTTTATTAACGGCCTATGTGGTCGGTTTTGTATGATTTGTTTTCGCGCATGGCTTTACTTTGCTTTATTTTTGCTAAGTATTAAAGTTTTGCTCGATACCGGTGTGCCCGTTATAAAGGTGACTTTAAATGATATGTTGTTTCGGGAATTGGTTGACTTAGATATGTTCGTCAGTGGGGGGAATTGGTCGAATAGTCTAGGTAGCTTCTAGGCATAAGGGCGAAAATCGGGTCGCACTTGCGGCCTGAGTTCGCGGCATAAACTTCCCATTGTGAGCTGGGTGTTCTGCCTATCATGGTACTTGGACGACAGCGGCCTCAGTTGAGGAACCGCTGTCGGACTTGGGTTTGGCTCATCCCTGAGCGAAAGCCTGCCTTGATTCGTTTTGATGTGCAGCGCTTGTACTTGGACGCGCACATCATGGTTGACGTGTTCTGCACGCCGGGTCTACGGAGCATGCCGATAGTTAGGCCTTAGCTATAATGTTGTTTTACCTTTTCGGCGTTCCATGGTCGAGCGAGTTCGTCGTCGTTGAGATTTTCTAGGTAGTAGGCCCCATTCTCTGTTTTTTTCCCGAACACCATAGGGTCCTTCCCAGTTTGCGGCCAGTTTGCCTTCACGAGAATCTGTGTGATTCCTTCTCAGGACGAGATTGCCCACCTGGAAGTCTCGCCGTATGACTCTGGCGTTATGCCTAATTGCGATTATTTTAATGAGGCTTCGCGGAGGGCTTCTCCTGATCGGACCTCTTCGACGAGATCGAGCTCCTCCCTTAGGGCCTCGTTGTCCTTCTCCTCGTCTAGGGGAGTTTCAGTTCGCCTGGAAGGTACATGTATCTTGATGGGGATTACTGCCTCCGTTCCGTATGCTAAGCGAAAAGGGGTTTCTCCAGTCGAGGAGTGGAGCGTAGATAAGTAAGCCTAGAGCGTGCTGTGTAGCTCCCTGACCCACTGTCTTTTAGTTTCGTCTAACCTTCGTTTGAGGCTGCGCAGGATTACCCAGTTGGCTGCTTCGTCATGCCCGTTCATTTGCGGGTGCTCGACGGATGCAAAATGTTGCTTGGTGCCCAATTGGACGACAAAATCCTAGAATTTTTTGTCCGTGAACTGTGTCCCGTTATCGGTGACGATTGCTTGGGGGATGCCGAAACGAGCAAGAATATTTTATTTATAGAAGCAGAGTATGTTGTAGGCCGTTATTTTGGCCAGGACTTCTGCCTCTATCTATTTCGTAAAGTAGTTTACGCCTACTATCAGGTACTTGTTCTGGTTTAACCCCACGACGAATGACCCTAGGATGTCCAGGCCCCACCATGTGAATGGCCACAGGGAGGACATTGTGTTGAGCTCATTCAGTGGAGCTGAATGCATGTCCCCGTGACGTTGGCATTTGTCGTACTTCTTCACATGCTCATTCGTATCATGCTGCATGGTCGGACAATAGTATCCTGCTCATAGAGCTTTCCTAGCGAGAGATCTTCCTCCTAAGTGTTGGGAATTGATTCTCTCATGGATTTCATGCAAGACATGGGCGTACATTTCTTCCTCGACGCATCTGAGGAGAGGAATAGAGAACCCCCGCCTGTAGAGCTTGTTCTCGACCAAGACGTAGGAACATGCTCTGCGTCTGACCATGCTGGCCTCCTTTGGGTCGAAGGGCAGTTCATCCTTGGCGAGGTAGTTGTAGACTGGGGTCATCCAGCAGTTGATGTCACTGATGACGTGCACGTCGAGGGTCGCAGAAGTCTTCTTGATGCTCGGTCGAGGGAGTAATTCCTGGATAACGGACTTGTTTCCCCCTTCTTCTTCGTGCTTGCCAACTTCAACAAAACATCTGCGCGGACATTGTGTTCTCGTGGAATATGCTTCACCTCCACTAATGTGAATTTTGTCATCTTCTCTTTGACCAGGGTCAAGTACTCAGATAGGTTGTCGTTCTTTGCCTGGTAAACTCATAGGACCTAGAGGGCCACGAGTTGTGAATCTGTGTAGATGAAGACTTCCTCGGCTCCGAGATCTTCCTCAGCGAGGAAAGCCTCATACTCTGCCTGATTATTAGAAGTGGGGAAAGATAGGGTGAGTGAAACCTCGACGAGGATGCCTTCCTCGTTTTCCAAGATGATTCCTGCCCCTCTTCCTACCGAGCTGGATGCCCCATCGACGAAGATCGTTCGCCTGCAAGCCCCGCAAGTGGGGGAATCGGGCAAGGTCATCTCTGTGACGAAGTCGGTCAACGCCTGAGCCTTGAGGGCTTTTCTTCTTTCATACTGGATGTCGAATTCAGACAGTTCCAGCGACCATTTGAGCATTCTCCCGGCCAATCTGGATGGCCTAACAGTTGCTTCACGGGTTGGTCCGTTCGTACCACGGTTGTGTGGGCTAGAAAGTAGTGCCTTAGTCTCCTTGCAGCGTTGATAAGGGCTAGGGCCACTTTATCTATCTGCTGGTACCTCAGCTCCGGTCCTTGCAGTGCTTTGCTCGTGAAGTATATAGGCTTATGCCCGTCGGGTGTTTCACGAATAAGGGCGGTGCTGATGGCCTCGGTAGCAAAGACGAGATACAGGTACAGGGTTTCCCCGTTATCTGGTCGGGAGAGGACTGATGGTTCCGACAGTGCTCGCTTTAGGTGGAGGAGGCCTTGGTAGTATTCCTTCGTCCACTCAAAAACTGCCTCCTTGCGGGGGAGTTTGAAAAAGGGGAGTGCATGTTGAGCGGACCTCGCCACAAAACAGGACAGTGAAGCGAGCATTCCATTTAGGGATTGGATGGACTTCTTCAAGTTTGGTGTGGGGAACTCGGAGAAGGCCCTGCACTTGTCGGGGTTAACTTCGATTCCTCGTTCTGTTAGGTAGAAGCTAAGGAACTTGCCCGCTCGTACTCGAACGTGCACTTTTCTTGGCTGAAGCGCATCTGGTACTTCCTGGTCTGCTCGAAGACTTTCCTCAAATGGTTCGTGTAACCGGATTCATCGTGGGATTTCATGATCATGTCGTTCATATAGCCTTCGAGCATATCCCTGATTTCTCCCCGGAAGACCTTGTTCATCATTCTTTGGTAGGTAGCGTTGGTGTTTTTCAAGTCGAAGGGCATTACCTTGTAGTAATAGTTTCCCGATTCAGTCATGAAGGCCGTGTACCTTTTGTCGCTCTTCGCCATGGGTATTTGGTTATAGCCCGAATAGGCGTCCATGAAAGACAACAGTTTAAAACCTGCAGAATTATTAACCAATTTGTCTATGTTAGGGAGGGGATATTCGTCTTTAGGGCAAGCCCTATTAAGATCAGTATAATCAATACACATGCGCCATTTTCCATTAGACTTTTTAACGAGTACAACATTAGACATCCAAGTAGTGTGTTTGGCCTCCGAAATAAAATTCGCCTCTAGGAGGTCTTTTACAGCTTGTTCGGCAGTCTCTGTTTTCTCTGGAGACTATTTTCGCCTACGTTGAGCTACTGCCCTAGCGGCGGGGTCGATAGTGAGCTGATGGCAGGCGACGTCAGGATCTAGGCTGGGCATTTCCGTGGCGCTTCACGCAAACAAATCAGCATTCTCCCAGAGACAGGCTTTGAGCTGATTCCTCACTAAGTCGGGGAGTCCGGTCCCGATCTTCACTCCTCGCTGGGGGTCATCGTCGATCAGGATAAGTTCGAACTCGCCATCCTAAATTGGGCGCATCGGATGGGAGGTCTCGCCGCTGTTGGTTGAAGTTGAAGGGTTGCTCGAACTTGGTTGGATCTCCTTCCCCTTCCTTTTCTGCTCCCTTTGGTCGTCCTTGGGGAAGCGGCTGTCAAGGTCGATAGAGTCGACACAGGGCAGCGACTTTGCCTCTTCGGAGCTACTGGGTAGAGCTGGCTTGCTATGAGTCTTAGGCTTTGCGGCAATAATGTTCAGCCCTTTGGATGCTGCTTCGAAACATCTCTTTGCTGATTCGATATCCCTATGCAGAGTGGAGACGAGACCCTTATAAGTGTAGTACTTCATCTTCAGGTGCACGGTTTAAGGCTCTGCTACCGATTCGGCCAAAGTTGGCCGCCCAAAGATGCACTGATAGAGAGAGGGGCAGTCGATGACCATGAATTGAACTTTGATAGACCTGGCCGTCTCTGCAGATCCGAAAGTCACGATCAGTTCCACGTACCCCCAAGGCTTTGTGACCGACTCGTTAAAGCCTTGTAGGTCAAACCCTACGTAAAACGTTAGGTGCGTCTAATCTAGTTGTAGGGTGGAAAACAGCCGTTAATACATGATGTCGACCGAGCTGCCTTGGTCGACTTGGATTCGGCGAACGTCAAAGTTGGCCATCTGTGCTCTGACGAGGAGCAGAATGCTTGAGTTGGGAGGCCTTCCGAGGAGTTCCTCACGGTAAAAGGTGATGGGGACAGATTCTCCCTGGACCTTGTCGAGCGTGGTACTCCGGTTTGAGCTCGTGCTGAGAAGATGTTCAAATTTCTTTTTAATGGAGCCTACAGTAACCTTGTTGAGGCCCCCTCTGGAGATGACCATGGCGGAGGGGAAGGTTTCCCATGGGCTGTGCGCAGTGAAGTAAGGGGGAGCATTGAGTCCCTCGGGGATTTAGAAGTCCTCAGGCCGCAAGATGTTCATGACGACCTGAAGGCTCGTCTCTTCCGAGGAAGGCACCTCTTCCTCGACCTTTTTAGACTCGTGGGCATCCTGCCGTAGAGCGTCATTCTTCTTGGCAAACTATTTCAGGTGCTCATCCCTGATCAGTATCTCAATGGCATCTTTCAGGTGGATGCAGTCGTCGATGGTGTGGCCGTGACTTTTGTGAAACCGGAAATACTTTGACTTGTTAGTATTCGGCTTAGCTGGTATCTGCTTGGGGAATCAGACTCCTACTTGCCGGAACTCTGACTTGGCACATTCGGAGAGGATCTTTTCCCTGGAGAGAGTTAAGGGAGTGTAGTCGTGGAAGCAGTCGGAGGGTCTCTTGTTGTCCTGGGACTCCCGGCGGCGGTCTTCACGTCTTCTATCTCCCCGACGAGATGTCGAGGGGTCATCGTGCTTGGAGGTCCGGGCACTCTCTTGGTGCCTTGAGTCCCGGGAGGAGCTGGCAACTTCTTTCTCCTAATACTGGATATACGCTTGTGCCTTAAAGAGGAGGGCATCAAGCATTGCCGGGGTTTCAATGCCAACTGCTTTGGCAAATTATGTCCGGGGATGAAGTCCTCGCTCGAGCAAGAACTTCTTCATATCATTGGTCATTGAGACCTGAACTGCTTCTTTATTGAACCTTCCGAGATAGGCTCGAAGGGCTCGTTTTTCCCTTAAATTATGGCCCCAAGGAAGGCTTCGGTCTTTTAGTGGCAACGGGAAGCCGTGAAATGTCTGGAGAATATTTTCAGGAGTTTCTTGTACCAAGTCATCACTCTCTTCCTCAGCGTGGTAGGGAACAATCTACATTTGATGGCGCCCCGGACACCACGATAGTCGAGCAATGCATCGATATTTTCGATGTGCTCGTCGGGATCTGTCGTATAGTCATACATGCCCAGAGATGGTGGTTTCTCTAGGCCATTCGGGAGGCGCATGGCTATAATTTCCTAGGACAACAGGCCGCGAGGCTCGTCGTTGCTGCTGCTGATGGTCCATGATGGGGAACGGGTGCTTCGTGCCTGACCCTTGTATCTGGGCGGAGGAGAACTCTGGGAATCTGCCCCCTGGTCCCTTCTGTTCCTCTTGGTTCCCGGGGAGTACTGGCTCTGAGGGGAGATGCGGTCGCGCTTTCTTATTGCCTGGGATTCTGGCTCAGGTGGTGCCCAAAGGTCCCTTCCATGCCGGGGAGGCGGACTCCGGGATCTTCGGTGCTCTTTCCTTGGCGAAGGGGATCTTGGTCGGTTGGACCCTTTTAGGGCTCTAATCCTCGCGTTCTGTTGGAGGATTAAGAGGTTGGTCTAGTTGAGAGCTTCAAGGAGGACATCCATGGTCGGGTCGGTGTTGGGCGGAACCAGAATAGGTTGGTAGTCTTGAGAAGGCTGAACCTCAGTGTGATAAGTGCGAACGGGGGAGGGAGACGCAGTGGCTCCGTCTCTCAGCAGACGGGTGTCGTTCCAAAGAAAAGAGGCTGCACAGTCAATATCAGTCTTACTGACGAGGAAAAGAGCAGAGTTACGAGCATCGTGGACATGATATGTGCTGGCCATAATCGAAATCTTGGAAGTGTTGTTGTAGTCTTGAATCTATGATGGAAGAAAGACGAGGATGATAGAAATTCCCACAGACGGCACCACTGATCTTGATGGCTGATCAGAACCTAAAGTGGGCCAGAGATGACGTATGCGATGTTGGGTGTTGAAGATGAGTAGAGGGTTGTACCTGTAAGGCACTCTGATGCTAAAGTAAGAATCAGGAGAAAGAGAATGCAAGTACAAAGAGTGTATTTCGTAGGATGGTTTATAATACCTGACCCTCTCAAATTTGAGGGTTTTTATAGTGCCCCCAGCACTTGGGCATTGGTCCCTATTTTCAGGGCGAGATAACTGTTTCCCGAATAATAGGTAACTGCCAGAAACTAGGTGTTAGGACGGGCAGAGGTGCCCAAAACTAGTCGTTGCCACAGGCAGAGGTGCAGTTGCGGGCACGTTCGTTGTGGCTGTTTCTGGATATCGGAACCGTGCGTGATGGGCAGGAACTACCGAAGAGGGGCAGCTGACCCTTGGGGTCATCCGACCAGACTTGCCCAGTAGAGGGGCAGAAAGGTAAATGTTGCCTTAATTTGGTTGGACTTAGGCAATTAGGTCGTTCTGGGAGCAGAAGTGGATTGGGTCATGCCTAGTCATTGGGCCAGTCCGGAACAATATTAATAAGTATAATAGAGTATGTAATGTGATCAAGACTGAATTGTGGGACGTGTTTAAAGGATAAAGATTATGAAAAAAATTAGGCTTAAGATATGTGGATTTTATGTTGGTGGTGAACATGCTAGAAAGTAGATCATCAAAAATAATAAACTGATATTTCTTAATCAAACAAGTTCACAAATTCGCAAACTCATGGACTATCATGAGAAAGTTGTAGTGGTACATTTATAGATAAGCGAATATGTTTGTGGGTACGTTAGTCAATGAAAAATATAAAGTGAAAGGTGAAGCTAGCGGGATTATACCTGAGTGAATCGCACACTCAAAGATACAACAGAGTCACCACCAAACTTTATTTAGTCCCAGAGGACAGGGAAAATATTGATAAAACCCAAGGGGAAGAGAAACAGCTAAGGGGGTCGATTATGCGAAAGGAAGGTATACTAGCACCTTACACATTCATCGTACTCGACGGGAACCATTTTGCTTGCTTCTAGGCTTGGATGGGTTATCTATCTAAAGGCTTTTAGCTAAAAGAATAGGAGAGAGAAATAAAAGAAAGAAAAAGAAATAAAGTGTTCGCGAAGGATCGGGGCCCTCATGCCTACGTACCCTCATATTGCAATGAGGAAATCAGAGCGTCGTAGTTCAAAGGAACCAGGGAAAGAGAAGAAGAATGGAATAAGGTGGAAGGGTGCTCGCCAAGATCATCGCAATCTTGTGCCTACGTATCATACATTCGAATGAATGCAGAATCAGAGCTTCCGTAGTTCGGGGAACAAAGACAAGAAAAAAGAAAGGAAAGCGATGTCAAAACTAAGAGCAAAAGAAGTAGAGAAAGATATGTTGGGGATGCAAAAAAGAATTGGTGTCGGAACCAAGAAAGAAGTGCAAAGGAAAAGGAGTAACTGTGCTGAGGATAAAGTGCAAGAATGGTGCAGAAACCAAGAAGATAAAGGATCAAAAAGATAACTGAGACTCCACTAGGGAGTAAGAGAACAACGTGATTGTGCTGGGAACCAAAGGGTGAACGACCCTGTTGGGGATCCAAAAACAAAAAAAATAAGGGTTCAGTATATTAACTGAGTGGCAATGGTTAACCGAAGAAAAAGAGATAACGACTCTGGTGTGGAGAAAGAAGTTGGTGTCAACAGACGGGCTGTGATGAACCAAAAGAAGAGAGTACTGAACCAAGAGAAGGTGTTTGACTCTGAAGAGATTTTGGTATATCTGTTAGATGTCAAACATGACTAATATTTCTATTGTATACTTGGCATTTTTCAACACTTTCATGTTTTAATTGTGGATTTTAGTATTGAATTGTTGTTGTTCTTCAAACATTGTTTATATACCTTTGGTGCTTATAATATGTGTGCTTTTGTGCAGGAAAAGGCACTAATTTATCAAAAATGTAAGACACAAAGAAATGATACAAGTTACCAAAGAAAAGAGGAAAACATCAGCAAGTTCGCTTTGCAAGCTTGCCAGCGAATGTTCGCTTTATGAACAAACTGGAGAAGCCCCAACGAATGGTCCCAAACTTGGACAGTAGGAAAAGGGACTAAAGTTCGCTTTGCGAACTCCCAGCGAATGTTCGCTGATTTACTTATTTTGCGAAGGACCTGGCGAAGAACCCTTGGCTGAGGCAGCAAGAAAAGGGCCCTAAGTTTGCTTTGCAAACTTGTAGGAGAATAGTTCGCATGGCGAACTTATGCGGATAAACAATGGCGGTTTAGCTTATCAGAAGGCACTTTAGGTGCCACTTTCATCATTCGCTAGACGAACAAATCATTCGCAGTGCGAATGTGTCTGATTTCAAGTGTACTATAAATAGATTTTATGCATTTTCTTGGGATCATAACTTCACTTTATCATACCAAAACCTATTTTTCTGATATTTCTTCATCCAAGAGAGATTTTGCACATTGAGAAGCTGAAGTCGCATCCGATCTCGATTATTTGACGCGGATGCTTTTTCATCTTCTCAAGAATCTTGTGATACAAGCTACAATGAATATGTGTAGCTAAACACATTTTGTGTCAAGAGTAAGGTAATTAATCTTGCTTGTATGTATTTCTTTTGATCTTTTGTATATGAACAAGGTTGATGATCAATATATAATGAAGTTGTTTGCTTTTAATGGTATATTTATGGTTTGAATCACTCTAGACATAGATTTTCCAAATCTTAACCTAATATCTTCATCTCTTAAAAACCAAACTCTAGATATAGATTTGGGGTTTAATATTTGCTTTTTATTGATCTTAACGTTCGTTATTTCGATTGTTAGCGTGAGACATCATCTAACGATTTAAACAATGATACTCATGAATTTTCTTTAGACATAAACTTATTCAAGAGGATACGCGATTTTATTGATCGAAACTACGTTCATATGCTTGATTAATCAGATATGTATGAAAAGGATTAGCAAAATCTATTCTTGACATGCTTTTCTCAAACTTACAACATCTTTGTTCCAATTTAATTCTTTGCTACAAAACCAAGAATCATTTGAAAACCCTTTACTTAAAACAGTAAAACAATTGAACGACAAACATCGATAACACACAATCCCTGTGGATACGCTAAAACACCCCCCGAATTGCTCTTCAACAAAATGGCGCCGTTTCCGGGGAGCATTCGCCAGAATCTCGCTTTGCGAACCTGGGCGAGCATTCGCCAGAACCTCGCTTTGCGAATCTGGGACGACTATTCCCAGGCTTCGCTTTGCGAACTTCACGCGAACATACCAGAATTTTGAAATTTTTTATTTATCTTAGTTTGGGATTCTGTTTTGCTCCTATTCTAATAGATTGTTTTGCTGCTGGTTGTTGTTTTATCTGATGATTTTTGCAGATGGCTCCGAAAATCAATCCGGCGAAAAAGAGAAAGGCCAGTACTTCGCAACAAGTTCTGATTCAGTTCGACAGTGATCGCTTTAGAGGAGCAAAACAAGTCGCAAGGTACCTAACTTTGGAAAGGAGAACCATTTTACCCGAGAAGATATTTAATCTAAATCCACAGGGGAGATATCGTTCCGTAGCTCAACTCCTCTAAGATAAAAAGTGGGGGAGACTGATAACACCAGTGGATAGTTACAATGTAGAAATGGTCCGGGAATTTTATGCTAATGCCATCCCGGATGATGGGGAGGCATTTGGGTGGACGACCTTAGTTGGGGGAAAAGCGGTGAGGTTTGATCGAGGAACCATTAACACTATTCTTGAGAATCCATTACCATTGAAAGCAAGTCAGATTGATGACTTTCATAGAACATTACACCTCCACAGAGACATTGCAGCCATAACTAGAGACCTTTCGCGAGAAGGTAAATCTGTAGAGCATAACCCATCTGGGTTTGCAAAAAGATATCGTCGTGAAGATATGCATCCTTTGGCATAATTGATATTGCTTTTGGTTGTCACCAACATTAAGCCAAAGTCACATACATCAACCATTCCAATTTACCTTGCCCGTCTGGTCCACAACATAATGACCAATGTCGAGATCGATGTAGCCAGGATTATAGCGGATGAGATGAGGGCTATTGTTGAGAGTGGTATTGGTTCTGCTTCTAGGAAGAATGCTCCTCTTGCCTTCCCTTGTCTCATTATGACTCTGTGTGTGCATGTTGGGGTTGATGTCCCCATGCACCGTCAGATGACTATCCCAGCTGCTATCGATGACCGTTATATGGATAAGTTTTGCAAACCAAAGGAGGTGAGGGGTGAGACTTCTGGTGCTGGTGTTGATGCCGGCACAAGGGATGGAGATGGGTCTGGTAGTTCTGGGTCTCAAAATTTTTATCCGTATCAGCAGGAAATTTGCCAATATAATTGGGATTGGATGGCGGCTTCTCAGCGCCCCATGATGGACTTACATGATTCTATGCAGGTTTTGCAGCTGCAGATCCGTTAACCCGCTGTGGATCACACTATGATGACAAGGGAGCAATTCCTTGCTCATACTGGTAGGCCTGAGGCCAGGCCAATTTTTGGATGGGGAACAGAGGCTGCTGGTGAGCTTGAAGATGCTGATGCGGAGGATGATGGCGATGGTGATGATGTGGAGGTTTCTGGTTCTGTATCTGGTTCAGAGGAGGAAGAGATAGAGGTGTCAGGATTCGAGTCCGAGGAGGACTGATTTTATTGTTATCATTTTGTACTTCCTTTGAGCGTCAAAGTGAAGTTTTCTTATGTTTTCAGTTATTATGCTTTTTGTATCAGTTTTTAGTGTTGTACTTTATCCACTAGGTGGATGTTGGTTTTGAGATATTTTGATGTACTTGTACCCATTGAGGTACTAATGACTTTTGTTGGTGTTTTCACGCCAAAGCACTTTTATGATATTATTATTATTATGTTGTTTTCGGTTAAATTTGTTTAGTTTCATTTTTATTTTAGTTTTTATTATTATTGTTGTTAAGAGTTGAATTCTTCAGTTAACGAATGTTCAACTCTTAAATTGTTGGTATGCTGTTTATCGTTTTATGTTGGGATGCTTGTGGAAGTTTAATGTTTCCATCTTTTGGATGTGGTTGTGGTAGAAACTTCTAGGTTGGTGATTGTGTTCATCAAAGAAGATTCCTCCAAGATTGGATGGCTATGATAGTATTTTAAGCATGTTATTGTTGGCAAGGTACATAGTTACCTAGTTCTAGAATTTAGAATGTGTTAGAAATTTTTGTCTTTGTACAAATGAAATTGTGTTTCTTGTTACAACTTTATTGATTACTTATGTCATTTAGGTCCAAAAACTACAAAAGTGAGAAACCTCCATGGTTTACCAAATGCTTAGGATTGATGATGAATTTTGTTTTATACTTTTAATTCATGTTTTATCTTGTGATTTGTGTGATATTGTGGAAGCATTAGAAATGATCAAGACACTTATTGATATTGAGCACAACCATTTCCAAACAGTGATTTACCCGTGAGTAGTGAGTATTTGTTAGCCCCTTGAGCCTAAATAGTTTAGATCTCGTTTAATGATGAACTTTGTGTTGTACATAATTTGAAAATCAAGTTCATCATTGAATTTTTTGAGAGTTTTTTAAAAAATTTCTTCTTGAACCTTGGAACTTTGTTTTATTGATTTCATTTCCTTAAAAAGTAAGGAGCATTCACTTAAGGTTTAGTTGAAAATAAGTTGGGGAGAATGAAAAATAAGAATGGTAAATTGCTCAAACTTTTGAAAAATTCAAGAAAGCATGAAAAAAAAAGAAAATGTGAAAAAGAAAAAAAAAGAGAAAATGAATGCTTGCTTGAATGAGTAAAATAGAGTCCAGTAATTGTGCATAAGGAACTTTGAAAAGTTTGGTGATAAAGGAATGAAATTGGTGAATGAAGTTGAGATGCTTGTGAATACCTTGTATAGTGAATGTTCTTTTGCATCGGAAATTTCGATTCAATGGTCGTTAGAAATGTCCCTTTATTGTTAACCCGACAAGCTTCAACCTTAGTGATCTTTTGCTTCCATGATTTCTTATGTGATCGTTTAGATATTGTATGAATTGCTTCGTATTTGCATCATTTGTCATTTGAGCAAAATTGCCCTGCGGTTGCAAACGCGTTAATTTCCTCCAATCCTTTTTCGAAGAGGAGTGTTAGAGTGTCATGAGCATGATGGTTTTGTTGTTACTTGATAGATTATCTGAGATTTGTTTAAGAATCAAGTTCTTTTGCATTGTCGATTCTAGGAGTGTGTAATTGTTGCTTTGTTACAATTGTTGTTTATTTGAGCCGTTTATCTTTTCTTTGTTGAATTAAATGCTCGAGCAAATCCTCTTGTTTTAAATAAGAGGCATACTTTGCTTGAGGACAAGCAAAGAGCTAGTTGGGGAGAGTTTGTTAGGTGTTAAACATGATTGATATTTCTATTGTATACTTGGCATTTTTCAACACTTTCATGTTTTAATTGTGGATTCTAGTATTGAATTGTTGTTGTTCTTCAAACATTGTTTATATACCTTTGGTGCTTGTAATATGTGTGCTTTTGTGCAGGAAAAGGCACTAATTGATCAAAGATGTAAGACACAAAGAAATGATACAAGTTGCCAAAGAAAAGAGGAAAACATCAGCAAGTTCGCTTTGCGAACTTGCCAGCGAACAAACTGGCGAAGCCCCAGCGAATAGTCCCAGACTTGGACATTAGGAAAAGGGACTAAAGTTCGCTTTGTGAACTCCCAGTGAATGTTCGCTGATTTACTCGCTTTGCGAAGGACCTGGCGAAGAACCCTTGGCTGAGGCAGCAAGAAAAGGTCCCTAAGTTCGCTTTGCAAACTTGTAGGCGAATAGTTCGCTTTGAGAACAAAAGTTTGCATTGCGAACTTATGCAGACAAACAAAGGTAGTTTAGCTTATCAGAAGGCACTTCAGGTGCCACTTTCATCATTCGCTAGACGAACAAATCATTCGTAGTGCGAATGTGTCTGATTTCAAGTGTACTATAAATAGATTTTATGCATTTTCTTGGGATCACAAATTCACTTTATCATACCAAAACCTATTTTTCTAATATTTCTTCATCCAAGAGGGATTTTACACATTGAGAAGTTGAAGTCGCATCCGATCTTAATTATTTGACGCGGATGTTTTTTCATCTCCTCACGAAACTTATGATACAAGATACCATGAATATGTGTAGCTAAACACATTTTGTGTCAAGAGTAGAGGTAGCTAATTTTGCTTGTATGTATTTCTTTTGATCTTTTGTATATGAACAAGGTTGATGATTAATATATGATGAAGTTGTTTGCTTTTAATGGTATATTTGTGGTTTGAATCACTCTAGACATAGATTTTCCAAATCTTGACCTAATATCTTCATCTCTTAAAAACCAAACTCTAGATATAGATTTGGGGTTTAGTATTTGCTTTGTATTGATCTTAACGTTCGCTGTTTTGATTGTTAGCGTGAGACATCATCTAACGATTTAAACAACGATACTCACGAGTTTGCTTTAGACATAAACTTATTCGCGAGGATATGCGATTGTATTAATCGAAACTACGTTCATATGCTTGATTAATCAGATATGTAAGAAAAGGATTAGTGAAATCTATTCTTGACATACTTTTCTCAAACTTACAACATCTTTGTTCCAATTTAATTCTTTGCCACAAACCTATGCTACAAAACCAAGAATCATTTGAAAACCCTATACTTAAAATGGTAAAACTATTGAACGGCAAACATCGATAACACACAATCCCCGTGGATACGATAAAACACCCCCCGAATTGCTCTTAAACAAAATGGCGCTGTTGATGGGGAGCATTCGCCAGAACCTCGCTTTGCGAACCTGGGCGAGCATTCGCCAGAACCTCACTTTGTGAATCTGGGGTGAATGTTCGCCAGGCTTCGCTTTGCGAACTTCACGCGAACATACCAGAATTTTGAAATTTTTTATTTATCTCAATTTGGGATTCTGTTTTGCTCATATTCTAATGGATTGTTTTGCTACTGGTTGTTGTTTTATCTGATGATTTTTGCATATGGCTCCAAAAATTAAACCGACGAAAAAGAGAAAGGCCAATACTTCGCGACAAGTTCCGATTTAGTTCGACAGTGATCGCTTTAGAGGAGCAAAACGAGCTACAAGGTACCTAACTTTGGAAAGGAGAACCATTTTACCCGAGAAGAGATTTAATCTAAATCCACAAGGGAGATACCGTTCTGTAGCTCAACTCCTCGAAGAGAAAAAGTGGGGGAGACTGATAACACCAGTGGATAGTTACAATGTAGAAATGGTTCGGGAATTTTATGCTAATGTCATCCCGGATGATGGGGAGGCATTTGGGTGGACGACCATAGTTGGGGGAAAAGTGGTGAGGTTTGATCGAGGAACCATTAACACTATTCTTGAGAATCCATTACCATTGAAAGCAAGTCAGATTGATGAATTTCATAGAACATTACACCTCCACAGAGACATTGCAGCCATAACTAGAGACCTTTCGCGAGAAGGTAAATCTGTAGAGCTTAACCCATCTAGGGTTGTAAAAAGATACCGTCGTGAAGATATGCGTCCTTTGGCACAATTGATCTTGCTTTTGGTTGTCACCAACATTAAGCCAAAGTCACATACATCGACCATTCCTATTTACCTTGCCCATCTGGTCCACATCATAACGACCAATGTCGAGATCGATGTAGCCAGGATTATAGCGGATGAGATGAGGGCTATTGTTGAGAGTGGTATTGGTTCTGCTTCTAGGAAGAATGCTCATTTTGCCTTCCCTTGTCTCATTATGACTCTGTGTGTGCATGTTGGGGTTGATGTCCCCACACACCTTCAGGTGACTATCCCGGCTGCTATCGATGACCGTTATGTGGATAAGTTTTGCAAACCAAAGGGGGTGAGAGGTGAGACTTCTGGTGCTGGTGCTGATGCCGACACAAGGGATGGCGATGGGTCTGGTAGTTCTGGGTCTCAAAATTTGTATCCGTATCAGCAGGAAATTTGCTAATATAATTGGGATTGGATGGTAGCTTCTCAGCGCGCCATGATGGACTTACATGATTCTATGCAGGTTTTGCAGTTGCAGATCTGTGAACTCGCCGTGATCACACTATGATGACAAGGGAGAAATTCCTTGCTCATGCTGGTTGGCCTGAGGCCAAGCCAATTTTCGGATGGGGAACAGAGGATGCCGGTGAGCCTGAAGATGCTGATGCGGAGGATGATGGCGATGGTGATGATGTAGAGGTTTCTGGTTCTGTATCTGGTTTAGAGAAGGAAGAGATAGAGGTGTCAGGATCCGAGTCCGAGGAGGGCTGATTTTGTTGTTATCATTTTGTACTTCCTTTGAGCGTCAAAGTGAAGTTTTCTTATGTTTTCTATTATTATGCTTTTTGTATCAGTTTTTAGTGTTGTACTTTATCCACTAGGTGGATTTTGGTTCTGAGATATTTTGATGTACTTGTACCCATTGAGGTACTAATGACTTTTGTTGGTGTTTTCACACCAAAGCACTTTTATGATATTATTATTATTATGTTGTTTTCAGTTAAATTTGTTTAGTTTCATTTTTATTTTAGTTTTTATTATTATTGTTGTTAAGAGTTGAATTATTCAGTTAACGAATGTTCAACTCTTAAATTGTTGGTATACTGTTTATCGTTTTATGTTGGGATGTTTGTGGAAGTTTAATGTTTCCATCTTTTGGATGTGGTTGTGGAAGAAACTTCTAGGTTGGTGATTGTGTTCATCAAAGAAGATTCCTCCAAATTTGGATGGCTATGATAGTATTTTAAGCATGTTATTGTTGGCAAGGTACATAGTTACCTAGTTCTAGAATTTAGAACGTGTTAGAACTTTTTGTCTTTGTACAAATGAAATTGTGTTTCTTGTTACAACTTTATTGATTGCTTATGTCATTTAGGTCCAAAAACTACAAAAGTGAGAACCTCCATGGTTTACCAAATGCTTAGGATTGATGATGAGTTTTGTTTTATACTTTTAATTCATGCTTTATCTTGTGATTTGTGTAAAATTGTGGAAGCATTAGAAATGATCAAGGCACTTGTTGATATTGAGCACAACCATTTCCAAACAGTGATTTACCCATGAGTAGTGAGTGTTAGTAAGCCCCTTGAGCCTAAACAGTTTAGATCTCGTTTAATGATGAACTTTGTGTTGTACAAAATTTGAAAATCAAGTTCATCATTGAACTTTTTGACAGATTTAAAAAAAAAATCTTCTTGAACCTTGGAACTTTGTTTTATTGATTTCCTTGCCTTAAAAAGTAAGGAGCATTCACTTAAGGTTTAGTTGAAAATAAGTTGGGGAGAATGAAAAAGAAGATTGGTAAATTGCTTAAACTTTTGAAAAATTCAAGCAAGCATGAAAAGAAAAAGAAAATGTGAAAAAGAAAAAAAAAATAGAAAAAGAATGCTTGCTTGAATGAGAAAAATAGAGTCCAGTAATTGTGCATAAGGAAGTTTGAAAAGTTTGGTGATAAAGGAATGAAATTGGTGAATGAAGTTGAGATGTTTATGAATACCTTGTATAGTGAATGTTCTTTTGCATCAGAAATTTCGATTCAATGGCCGTTAGAAATGTCCCTTTATTGTTAACCCAACAAGCTTCAACCTTAAAAGTCCTTAGTGATCTTTTGCTTCCATGATTTCTTATGTGATCGTGTAGATATTGTATGAATTGCTTTGTATTTGCATCATTTGTCATTTGAGCGAAATTGCCCCGTGGTTGCAAACGCGTTAATTTCCTTCAATCCTTTTTCGAAGAGGAGTGTTAGAGTGACATGAGCACGATGGTTTTATTGTTACTTGATAGATTATCTGAGATTTGTTTAAGAATCAAGTTCTTTTGCATTGTCGATTCTAGGAGTGTGTAATTGTTGCTTAGTTACAATTGTTGTTTATTTGAGCCGTTTATCTTTTATTTGTTGAATTAAATACTCGAGTAAATCCTCTTGTTCTAAATAAGAGGCATACTTTGCTTGAGGACAAGCAAAGAGCTAGTTGGGGAGAGTTTGTTAGGTGTCAAACATGACTAATATTTCTATTGTATACTTGGCATTTTTCAACACTTTCATGTTTTAATTGTGGATTTTAGTATTGAATTGTTGTTGTTCTTCAAACATTGTTTATATACTTTTGGTGCTTGTAATATGTGTGTTTTTGTGCAGGAAAAGGCACTAATTGATCAAAGATGTAAGACACAAAGACATGATACAAGTTGCCAAAGAAAAGAGGAAAACATCAGCAAGTTCGCTTTGCAAACTTGCCAGCGAATGTTCGTTTTGCGAACAAACTGGCGAAACCCCAGCGAATGGTCCCAGACTTGGACAGTAGGAAAAGGGACTAACCTTTGCTTTGCGAACTCCCAGCGAATGTTCGCTGATTTACTCGCTTTGCGAAGGACCCGGTGAAGAACCCTTGGCCGAGGCAGCAAGAAAAGGTCCCTAAGTTCGCTTTGCAAACTTGTAGGCGAATAGTTCGCTTTGCGAACTTATGCAGACAAACAAAGGCAGTTTAGCTTATCAGAAGGCACTTCAGGTGCCACTTTCATCATTCGCTAAACGAACAAATCATTCGCAGTGCGAATGTGTCTGATTTCAAGTGTACTATAAATAAATTTTATGCATTTTCTTGGAATCACAAATTCACTTTATCATACTAAAACCTATTTTTCTAATATTTCTTCATCCAAGAGGGATTTTACACATTGAGAAGTTGAAGTCGCATCCGATCTTGATTATTCGACGCGGATGCTTTTTCATCTCCTCACGAAACTTGTGATACAAGCTACCATGAATATGTGTAGCTAAACACATTTTGTGTCAAGAGTAGAGGTAGTTAATCTTGCTTGTATGTATTTCTTTTAATCTTTTGTATATGAACAAGGTTGATGATCAATATATGATGAAGTTGTTTGCTTTTAATGATGTATTTGTGGTTTGAATCACTCTAGACATAGATTTTCCAAATCTTGACCTAATATCTTCATCTCTTAAAAACCAAACTCTAGATATAGATTTGGGGTTTAATATTCGCTTTGTATTGATCTTAACATTCTCTATTTCGATTGTTAGCGTGAGACATCATCTAACGATTTAAACAATGATACTCACTAATTTGCTTTAGACATAAACTTATTCGCGAGGATACGCGATTGTATTGATCAAAACTACGTTCATATGCTTGATTAATCAGATATGTAGGAAAAAGATTAGCGAAATCTATTCTTGACATGCTTTTCTCAAACTTACAACATCTTTGTTCCAATTTAATTCTTTGCTATAAACCTATGCTACAAAACCAAGAATCATTTGAAAACCCTTTACTTCAAACGGTAAAACTATTGAACGACAAGCATCGATAACACACAATCCTTGTGGATACGATAAAACACCCCCCAAATTGCTCTTCAACAAAATAGCGCCGTTGCCGGGGAGCATTCGCCAGAACCTCGCTTTGCGAACCTGGGCGAGCATTCGCCAGAACCTCGCTTTGCGAATCTGGGGTGAATGTTCGCCAGGCTTCGCTTTGTGAACTTCACGCGAACATACCAGAATTTTGAAATTTTTTATTTATCTCAGTTTGGGATTCTGTTTTGCTCCTATTCTAATGGACTGTTTTGCTGCTGGTCGTTGTTTTATCTAGTGATTTTTGCAGATGGCTCCAAAAATCAATCCGATGAAAAAGTGAAAGGCCAGTACTTCGCGACAAGTTCCGATTCAGTTAGACAGTGATCGCTTTAGAGGAGTAAAACAGGCTGCAAGGTACCTAACTTTGGAAAGGAGAACCATTTTACCCGAGAAGAAATTTAATCTAAATCCAAAGGGGAGATACCGTTCCGTAGCTTAACTCCTCGAAGAGAAAAAGTGGGGGAGACTGATAACACCAGTGGATAGTTACAATGTAGAAATGGTTCAGGAATTTTATGCTAATGCTATCCCGGATGATGGGGAGGCATTTGGGTGGACGACCTTAGTTGGGGAAAAATGGTAAGGTTTGATCGAGGAACCATTAACACTATTCTTGAGAATCCATTACCATTGAAAGCAAGTCAGATTGATGAATTTCATAGAACATTACACCTCCACAGAGACATTGCAGCCATAACTAGAGACCTTTCGCGATAAGGTAAATCTGTAGAGCTTAACCCATCTGGGGTTTCAAAAAGATACCGTCGTGAAGATATGCGTCCTTTGGCACAATTGATCTTGCTTTTGGTTGTCACCAACATTAAGCCAAAGTCACATACATCGACCATTCCTATTTACCTTGCCCATCTGGTTCACAGCATAATGACCAATATCGAGATCGATGTAGCCAGGATTATAGCGGATGAGATGAGGGCAATTATTGAGAGTTGTATTGGTTCTGCTTCTAGGAAGAATGCTTCTCTTGCCTTTCCTTGTCTCATTATGACTCTGTGTGTGCATGCTGGGGTTGATGTCCCCACGAGTTGTCAGGTGACTATCCCGGCTGCTATCGATGACCGTTATGTGGATAAGGTTTGCAAACCAAAGGGGGTGAGGGGTGAGACTTCTGGTGCTGGTGCTGATGTCGGCACAAGGGCTGGCGATGGGTCTGGTAGTTCTGGTTCTCAAATTTTTTATCCGTATCAGCAGGAAAATTGCCAATATAATTGGGATTGGATGGCGGCTTCTCAACGTGCCATGATGGACTTACATGATTCTATGCAGGTTTTACAGCTGCAGATCCGTGAACCCGCTGTGGATCACACTATGATGACAAGGGAGCAATTCTTTGCTCATGCTGGTTGGCCTGAGGCCAGGCCAATTTTCGGATGGGGAACAGAGGCTGCTGGTGAGCCTGAAGATGCTGATGCGGAGGATGATGGCGATGGTGATGATGTGGAGGTTTCTGGTTCTGTATCTGGTTCAGAGGAGGAAGAGATAGAGGTGTCAGGATTCGAGTCCGAGGAGGACTGATTTTGTTGTTATCATTTTGTACTTCCTTTGAGCGTCAAAGTGAAGTTTTCTTATGTTTTATGTTATTATGCTTTTTGTATCAGTTTTTAGTGTTGTACTTTATCCACTAGGTGGAATTTTGTTTTGAGATATTTTGATGTACTCGTACTCATTGAGGTACTAATGACTTTTGTTGGTGTTTTCACACCAAAGCACCTTTATGATATTATTATTATTATGTTGTTTTCAGTTAAATTTGTTTAGTTTCATTTTTATTTTAGTTTTTATTATTATTGTTGTTAAGAGTTAAATTCTTCAGTTAACGAATGTTCAACTCTTAAATTATTGGTATGCTGTTTATCGTTTTATGTTGGTATGCTTGTGGAAGTTTAATGTTTCCATCTTTTGGATGTGGTTGTGGAAGAAACTTCTAGGTTGGTGATTGTGTTCATCAAAGAAGATTCCTCCAAGATTGGATGACTATGATAGTATTTTAAGCATGTTATTGTTGGCAAGGTACATAGTTACCTAGTTCTAGAATTTAGGACGTGTTAGAACTTTTTGTCTTTGTACAAATGAAATTGTGTTTCTTGTTACAACTTTATTGATTGCTTATGTCATTTAGGTCCAAAAACTACAAAAGTGAGAAACCTCCATGGTTTACCAAATGCTTAGGATTGATGATGAATTTTGTTTTATACTTTTAATTGATGCTTTATCTTATGATTTGTGTGATATTATGGAAGCATTAGAAATGATCAAGGCACTTGTTGATATTGAGCACAACCATTTCCAAACAGTGATTTACCCTTGAGTAGTGAGTATTTGTTATCCCCTTGAGCCTAAAAAGTTTAGATCTCGGTTAGTGATGAACTTTGTGTTGTACATATTTTGAAAATCAAGTTCATCATTGAATTTTTTTAGAGTTTTTAAAAAAACTTCTTCTTGAATCTTGGAACTTTGTTTTATTGATTTCCTTACCTTAAAAAGTAAGGAGCATTCACTTAAGGTTTAGTTGAAAATAAGTTGGGGAGAATGAAAAAGAAGATTGGTAAATTGCTCAAACTTTTGAAAAATTCAAGCAAGCATGAAAAGAAAAAGAAATTGTGAAAAAAAAAAAAAAAGAATGCTTGCTTAAATGAGAAAAATAGAGTCCAGTAATTGTGCATAAGGAAGTTTGAAAAGTTTGGTGATAAAGGAATGAAATTGGTGAATGAAGTTGAGATGTTTGTGAATACCTTGTATAGTGAATGTTCTTTTGCATTGGAAATTTCGATTCAATGGCCGTTAGAAATGTACCTTTATTGTTAACCCGACCAAGCTTCAACCTTATAAGCCCTTAGTGATCTTTTGCTTCCATGATTTCTTATGTGATCGTTTAGATATTGTATGAATTGCTTTATATTTGCATCATTTGTCATTTGAGCGAAATTATCCCGCGGTTGCAAACGCGTTAATTTCCTTCAATCATTTTTCGAAGAGTAGTGTTAGAGTGACATGCGCATGATGGTTTTGTTGTTACTTGAAATATTATCTGAGATTTGTTTAAGAATCAAGTTCCTTTGCATTGTCGATTCTCGGAGTGTGTAATTGTTGCTTTGTTACAGTTGTTGTTTATTTAAGCCGTTTATCTTTTCTTTGTTGAATTAAATGCTCGAGCAAATCCTCTTGTTTTAAATAAGAGGCATACTTTGCTTGAGGACAAGCAAAGAGCTAGTTGGTGAGAGTTTGTTAGGTGTCAAACATGACTAATATTTCTATTGTATACTTGGCATTTTTCAACACTTTCATGTTTTAATTGTGGATTTTAGTATTGAATTGTTGTTCTTCAAACATTGTTTATATACCTTTGGTGCTTGTAATATGTGTGCTTTTGTGCAGGAAAAGGCACTAGTTGATCAAATATGTAAGACACAAAGAAATGATACAAGTTGCCAAAGAAAAGAGGAAAACATCAGCAAGTTCACTTAGCGAACTTGCCAGCGAATGTTCGCTTTGCGAACAAACTGACGAAGCCCCAGCGAATGGTCCCAGACTTGGACAGTAGGAAAAGGGACTAAAGTTTGCTTTGCAAACTCCCAGCGATTGTTCGCTGATTTACTCGCTTTGCGAAGGACCTGGCGAAGAACCCTTGGCTGAGGCAGCAAGAAAAGGGCCCTAAGTTCGCTTTGCGAACTTGTTGGCGAATAGTTTGTTTTGCGAACAAAAGTTTGCATTGCGAACTTATGAAAACAAACAAAGGCAGTTTAGCTTATCAGAAGGCACTTCAAGTGCCACTTTCATCATTCGCTAGACGAACAAATCATTCGCAGTGCGAATTTGTCTGATTTCAAGTGTACTATAAATAGATTTATGCATTTTCTTGGGATCATAAATTCACTTTATCATACCAAAACATATTTTTCTAATATTTCTTCATCCAAGAGAGATTTTACACATTGAGAAGCTGAAGTCGCATCCGATCTCGATTATTCAACGTGGATGCTTTTTCATCTCCTCACGAAACTTGTGATACAAGCTACCATAAATATGTGTAGCTAAACACATTTTGTGTCAAGAGTAGAGGTAATTAATCTTGCTTGTATGTATTTCTTTTGATCTTTTGTATATGAACACGGTTGATGATCAATATATGACGAAGTTGTTTGCTTTTAATGGTATATTTATGGTTTGAATAACTCTAGACATAGATTTTCCAAATCTTGACCTAATATCTTCATCTCTTAAAAACCAAACTCTAGATATAGATTTGGGGTTTAATATTCGCTTTGTATTGATCTTAATGTTTGTTGTTTTGATTGTTAGCGTGAGACATCATCTAACGATTTAAACAACGATACTCACGAATTTGCTTTAGACATAAACTTATTCGCGAGGATACGCAATTGTATTGGTCGAAACTACGTTCATATGCTTGATTAATCGGATATGTATGAAAAGGATTAGCGAAATTTATTCTTGACATGCTCGGATATGTAAAACTATTGAACGACAAGCATCAATAACACACAATCCTTGTGGATACGATAAAACACCCACCAAATTGCTTTTCAACAATATCAACTGATAAATAGTGGCTAGCCGGAGAGGAAAAGAGTAACCGTGCGGGGAGAATAGGTCTTAATAGATAGACTGTGATCAACCAAAAGAACGGGTGTAGAACCAAGCGAAGGTTGTGACCCAAAAGAACGGTTGTGGAACCTAGCAAAGGTTATGACCCAAAGGGGGTGTGGAACCAAGCAAAGTTTGTGACCCAAAAGACGGGTGTGGAACCCAGCAAAGGTTGTGAACCAAAAGACGGGTGTGGAACCAAGCAAATGTTGTGACCCAAAGAACGGGAGTGGAACCAAGCAAAGGTTGTGACCCACAAGGGTGTTGGTATTGAGTGAACAAGCAGCACTTTGACCAACGAAAGGGTATTTGAACTAAAAGAAGGTTACTAACCCAAAGGCGCGAGTATACGAACCAAGACAAAGTTACTAACTCATAGAGGTATTGGATTTAACAGAAGGACTGTGATTAACCAAAAAGAATGAGTGATTAACCAAGAGAAGGTGAATAACTCAAAAGGAGCTCAGTATGTTAACAGATAGACTGTGGTTAATTGAAACAATGGGTTACTAACCAAGAGAAGATGATTAACCCAAGAGGAAACTCAGTTTGTTAACAGATAGACTATGGTTAACTAAGAAGAAGTGCAAATTGGTGTTTTAACTGACAGGAAGTGGTTAACCAATCAAAGGGAGAGGAACCAAGAGAAGGTTGTGAACTCCGCAAAAGTTCCGATGCTTATCAAGAAGACTATGTTTAACCGAAGAAAAAAGGATTAAGACTCTTCTGGAGAATCAAG
This sequence comes from Lathyrus tuberosus, assembly GCA_022829125.1. Classification (NCBI taxonomy): domain Eukaryota; kingdom Viridiplantae; phylum Streptophyta; class Magnoliopsida; order Fabales; family Fabaceae; genus Lathyrus; species Lathyrus tuberosus. The sequence continues at coordinate 378,700 of JALAZF010000108.1, read as the reverse complement.
AGGCAATGATTGACCACAAGAAAAAAATATCAGAAGAGAGATTGAAAGGAGCAAGAGTGATCAAGGATCGACTCGGCTATGGATGAGATACACTACCGCCTGAAGATAGAGGTGACTAAGCCAGGCACAAGGTCATTCTTCCCCTACCTGAAGTAGTCAAAATGAGAGTAGGAATTCTTCATTCTCATTCCTTCTCTAACACACAGGGTGTAGCGCAGAAAGTGAAACAGACAGCGTAACAACTCCAAGTTGTACAGTGCTCCAGTGTCACGCGAAAACTCCGACTTTGCGGGGGAAGAGAGAGAGAAAGTTATAAAGGAAGCCTAAAGAGAAGCGCCAACAGGAAGATTAATAATCGAAATGAAGTTTTGATTAGTTAATAAAAAAGGAAGAAAATGCTAATAATTTTCCAAAATGAATTGAAAAATTATTAAAGCAAAGGGTGCATTATTGGTTATACAAGATTAAGCTTATTCTTTGAAGAACAAACTTAATTCAAACATGAATGGAAATGCAAAATAGTACCAAATGACACTTAAAATGCATCACAAATCATGCTATTATGTGAATGAAAGTGTGCAAAAATGATCATGTTCATATTATGCCAAGAATGCGCACAACAAATATACAATTGATAAATTCGAGCAATGGAAAGTTCAAAAGCATGCTTCATACTAAAGTGAAATGACTCACAAAACATCCATAAAAACCAATCATATCAAGCCATGGGAATTAGGAGAGGAAATAACATCAAACACACTTGAAAAAGCATGAAAATCTGCCTTTGTTACAGTGTTATGGTTAACCGGTTAACCACTTGAAAAGTTCAAAAAAATGTGAAAAACAGTCTGGTTAACCGGTTAACCATATGTGGTTAACCGGTTAACACTGAAGCAGTGGCAGAAACTTGATTTTTCAAAAGCACTTTTGGCCACTTATTGATTGTGCAAAACACTCATATGCTAGGGCAAACAATTGTGCACAAAAATCAAGTCTAACAACAACAATATTCAACAATGGAATCAATTAACTCATCAAGATCACGGATCATGTAATGGCCTAATCAATTCACACACAAAAAGCATCGAAACTACATCGCGAATGATACGAAAATGTTCAAAACAGTAAAAAGTGCAAAGAAAGACCAACCTACAAGGCTGAGATGTGCCTTGGATGTTGTTGCAAATGAATCTTGATGAAGATAATCAAAGAAAACCAGAGGAATCTTCAATCGTTGCCGAATCGTATCGAAACCGAGCAAATTGCGACGAAATCTCCAAAACACGAATTCACACCGTAGAATCTTGAAGCAAACACTTGAGATGAATCTAAAAGCTAATAAAACTCCAGAAAATTAATTATAACTGCAAAGTGATGAAGGTTAAGCTCAAGAAATAATCACTTCCAAGGTGAAAGTGATTATTCTTCAATAGTGAAGAGCTATAGTGAGGTTTGGGAAGAAAATGGAGATGAAGATGAAGAAGTTGCAGAAAAAAATCAGAGAGAATGTGGGAGAATTGAGAGTGAAGAGAGTGAGGGATTGTGAAAATGATTGTGGATCCCTTGTGAAATTGTGGAGCCTTGTTTATATAGAGTTTTGGTTTGGAGTTGACAGGTTTGGAATGTGCTTTGGATTTAGCTTTGGAGCTAGCTTGGGAGTTAGTTACACTTGACTCATCGAGTCGGAAGTTGACTCGATTAGTTAGTTAGTTAACTCGGTGGAGCAATCCCAATGTAAATCCAATCAAAGGCTCACATACTTGGAAATTAAGGAACATGGTGCACTTAATTCAAAGTGATGCATTGGAATAAATGTAAGTGGAGTGTCTTGAATAGTCTTGAATTGTCTAGAATGTTCCACACAATGCTAGAATAGAATAGACCAAAAAAGTGTGGAGAGAGTTGCTGAAAGATGATGAAAATGCTGAATTTTTGCTGAAATAACAGGTGTTAATCGATTAACCAAATAAGGTTAACCGATTAACAGCTGTCCAAAAGCTGAATTTGGCGCTGTAAAAGGGTGTTAACCGGTTAACCAGTCAAAAATTGCCTAATTTTGCTTGAAAAAGGTGTTATGACCATGGTTTCGATTCCCGATCTCTTGCTTTGATAAATAGGCATAGAAACCCTTATTTTGTGCTAGTGTTGATGATGTGATGACTTTGTTAGGATGCGATTAATCGAGCTTAAACAACCTGAATATTCCTGCAACAAAACCATAGAGAAAAAGTGCTAATGCGTATGCCAGCGATGTGAATGCACATGCTTATGCAAAAGGAAAAAAGGGAGGACAAATTTCGGGTTACGACAAAAGGACCAATACTTTTTAGAAGAAATTCTAGATTCAATTAAAATGTTGTTTGACGATGACATAAAGGGTGTTATTTCCTCTAGACTTATGTTAGTTTAGTTGTTGTCTCGACTTTGGTCATTTTTTATTAAAAAAAGTATAATATGATAGTTGTTATAAATAATTGATATTTATTAAGAAAATTCTAAGTCACGTGCTGGTTAAAGATAAAGCATTTAAACACTTTATATAGAGTGACATCATCATCTTACAAACCGTTTTAGCCGACTTTGTAAGGATAAGTTAGGATATACTCTAATATGATATCAAAGTCAATCGATCAGACCATGGTCCGTCCACCATTTATATTCACGTAAGTCCAAAAGAGTGATGGACGTGAGAGATGTATTCGGAAAATCATAAATCCTATATCAATCAGAAGGTTTTTATTCCAAGGTTATCGTTGACTCCTTCTGATAAAAGAATTCCTTTCAAATTTCAACGTCGGCAATTTCCATTAACGATTTCATTTGCAATGATTATCAACAAGAGTCAAGGTCAATCACTTAAATTCATTGAAGTATACCTACCCTAGTCAATTTTTCCCATAGACAACTATATGTGGCACTATCAAGGGTTACTTCAAAGAAAGGATTAAAAATATTGCTAACCGATGACAAAGGTCAAGATACAACTTGATCGGAGCTGATCAGACTGGATCGTCGTGGCCTTTGCATAGGACAGATGATGATGCTTGTAGGAGAGGAGGGGGGTGTACCTGCAAGGCACTCCAACGCTCAAGTAAGAAAGGGCTAGAGAAAAAGGGGGTAAGTACAAAGTATGTTCTTAGGATGAATATTGGATACCTGACCCTCTCAAGTGAGAGGGTTTATATAATGCCCCTAGCGCGTGACCAACGGTCCCTATTTTCGGGGCGAACTAACCGTTTTCCAAAGAATAGGTAATTGCCCAAAACTAGTCGTTATGTCGGGCAGGGTACCCAAAATTAGCCGTTATGTCGGGCAAAGGCGTAGTTCATGGCATCTGCTCATAGTTGTCCTGGGATTAATGCAATAGTGCATGACGGGCAGCAGTACCGGGGGGAGCGATGTAATCCTTGCCTGGTTGGAGGGCAACAAAGTGTACTCCGCCTTTCGCGGATTGGGCTTTAGGCAATTGGGCCGTTCTGGGAGCAGAAGTGGATTGGGCCATGCCTAGCCATTGGTCCAGTCCAGAACAGGAGCCCTTCCCCCCAAGTCCTTACTCCCGAGCATGGGAGTGATGACTTAAGGATATCCCGTTGTTTCGGGGAACTGTAGCGGAGTCTTCGTTTGGTGACGGAGGGAGTTGTCTCGTGGTGCCCGTGGGCCCTGGAGTTCGTAAGTCTCGTGACCGCGTCTGGTTTGCCCGTCGTACGGGGAGACCAACGGTTAGGAGGAACTGAAACGTTGGGGCGCCACGTGTGCCTCGAGCCCTGTGCTGCAGTAACTAGGCAATGATGGCTAGTCTATAGCCATTATGACCTAGTTGGGCGTGCCTCTGCACGTGCTCCTCAGCAGTATAAAAGGAGAGAGAGTCTGGCCATTTCATGTTTTCGTTTCTCTCTCTTCTTCTTCGTCTTCTTCAGAGAACTTAGCTCACCGCCGTCGTCGTCTGCCGTCGTAGCTGCCGTACAAGCTTCGAACACTTTCCTTTAACTTCTCCGACCACGTAAGTCATCCAACTCCTTGTCTTCTTCCAGCTTTTTCATTTTTGTTTTAGAATGCATGCAATTAGGTTAGATTTATGAGACATAGTGGTGTTTTCCTGGCGGTTGTTGGTGGCGGACGGTAGCTGGGCCATCCTCCGCTGCTTACGTGGCCGCCAGAGCCCTTTAGAGAACTGAGAGTAGGGTGGTCTCTGGCGTTGTTGCGATGATGACTCCTAAGTAACCGTCGGGGCTACCCAGTTTCTGGTGCTCTGATGAAGTTTCCAGTGAACGTTTGAAGTTTCCGGTGAACGTTTGAAGTTTTCGGTGAAGCTTCAAACGGAAACTGGGAAGTGACTCGAGGAAGCCCCTCGTTGTGTGAGGGATTTGCCCCGAGCACCTCCTCGTGGGAGACTCTTGTATTTTTGTTTAATTTAGGGCTTAGGCCGGGGACGACGTCCTCGGCCCTTTGCGCGCCCTTTCACTTGACCAACGGTGGAAGGGTGGATTTGATTTTGCGTCGAATTCACTTTTGTCCCCTGCTTTTCAGGTGATGGCAACAGGGTTCGACGGGGAAACTTTAATAGATTCGTCCTCAGAGAGCAGTAGCACGGAAGCTTCAACCGTCCCCAGCGAAGTCGGGGAGGAGCTCGAGGAGAATCATGTTGAGGAGTGGTTGGTGGCTGAGCCTGTCGAGCACGAATCTATCTTTGCGACTTTCAATGGGGATGTTTTCACAGATGTTGGACCGAAGGGGGAATAGAAGGTGCATTTTCCCTCCCAAGACGATCGAATCTGTTCGGATTTCGGGGAGAGATTCGCCATGTATGAGTATGCCTTCAAGGAGCTAGGGTTGAGGCTGCCCTTCACTGATTTCCAGCAGTCTATATTCGTACACCTGGACCTATCCCTGTCGCAGCTGCATCCAAATTCATTGGTGTTCATCCGCGCATTCGAGTTGACCTGTAAGTTCCTGAAGATAGGAGCCACGTTGCCTTTGTTCTTCACCATATTCCATCTTCAGCGGCAGGTCACGAGGAGATATGGCTAGGTGTCGTTGAAGCAACCCTGAAAGCTGTTCAAACCCTTCTCGGAGTCAATCCAGACATTTAAGGAGAGGTTCTACATTATAGAGCCTGTGTCGGAGAGGATCCAGGACAGCACGTATGTCTGGGCGGTGTCGATTGACGAGAATGGTAACGACATGTGCGACGAGAACGGGAAGCTGATCGGGGATAGAGAGTTCAAATTTCCCTTTCAGTGGAGTGGGAATCATTTCTCTAAGGAGCCCAATGGTTACGTTGCTCAGCCGAACATGCTGGACGGGCAGGATCTGGCCGGCTACGATAAGTGGGTGAACTATGTGAATTCTTTTAGACTTGCTGAATGTTGGACGAAGAAGGGGAGTCCTATTTTTGAGGAGGACGGTAACCAGCGGGTGGAGTACCGATATATTAATACAAAGGCGCTTTTGGAGTGCAAGACTCCCGCAGACGCTTATAAGCTGCTCGATAGTTTTAGTTATTTTAACTTGCCCGAAATATATTGTCTTCGCCGTCTAATATATTTGTTGTGTTTTCGCAGGTGAGATACCCTCCGCCCACAAACGAATGGTGAAAAATGCTGTCGCGAGGAATAAGCTCGGAGCGGCTGCTCCAAAGACTCGATTTGCCCAGCGTGCTCCTCCTTCTCCTCATCCAGCTGCGGGGAGCTCCTCGCTTACTCCTGCCCAAGGATCCCCCTTGCCTTTGGCCTCAAGGTTTAAGCGGTCCAGGGCCAATGAAACAGTGGACCTCAGCCGGGCATCAGAGAAAGGGAAGTTCGAGCTTCCTCCTTGTATTCTTGATAGAAAGTTCTTCGAGGGGACGTCCCTGGTTGTGCCGCGAGAAGAGTCTCTCCAATTGGAGGGCATGGATCGTCCGAGCAAGAGGGCGATGGTGGCGCAGGACGCCTTCGTACTGGTCAGAGTTCTGGAAATGGCGGCGATCTATGCTGAGGGGGATTCTTCAACTGAGTCCGAGCTCAGAGCTGCCCGGGCTACCATAGCCTCTCTGGAAGAGACGGCGAGGAAGGCCATGGAAGAAGCCAAGGAAGCTGGTGACGCCAGGAAGAAGGCAGACGAGGAGGCTACCAGGTTGAAGGGGGAGAATGCCATGCTGGTAGCGGAGAAGAAGGTAGCCGAGAAGCTGATCGAACAGATGAGGACGCTAAGCGCTCCGACCGAGGATGAGCCTAAAGACGTGAAAGCGCTGAAGACCAGGGCGGAGATAGTTGCTCGTATGCTTCGGGCGGAAGAGGATGTGTTTTCCATTGGGGAGGAATTATTCGAGAATGTTGTGGCCCAGCTCAGGCTGGTGAACCCCTACGTCCAAATCTCCACCGAGGGTACCAACTTTCTTGGTCGTGCGGAGAACGGCAAGATAGCTCTCCCTGAGTTTCTCAAACTTGGTGCTGAGCACGCCCGTCCCGAGGAGACCCAGTCACCGCAGCCTATCCCTGAGCAGTCAGAGTTTGTCCAGGATTAGACGGAGCGGATGGAAGAATAATTTCAGTTTATCTTGTTGTAATGTATCCGGCCTGCGTGCCGTGTTTTTTTATGTATCTTATTTTCTTCTGGGGCACGACCCCCTTGTTTTGTAACATGTACAACTTGTGGCCCTTGTGGTCACTTTAACTTATTTATGTATGTGTCCGGTCAGTATGGCCAGTTTTGTATGTATGGCTTTCATTGTTTATTTTTCTAAGTGTTTTACTATTGCTCGATAAGCTTTTGTGCCTGCAACAGGGGTCACTGATTTGTTTTAAGATTTAGAGAATTGCTCGATGTAGATGTGTTCGACAGTGCGAGGGACTGGTCGAACGGCGGGGGAAGTGGTTTCGGCCATAATGAGACTAGGATCTCGGTTGAGGTACTTATCTCACAGACTTGGACGGTTCCCATCGCGAGCTGAGTGTCCTGCCTAATTGGTGTGGCAACGACGGAGCTCGATTGAGGTATCCCCGTTGTGCGCAGAGTCTGCTTGTCCTATAAGCAGAAACTGGCCGGCGTTGTAAAATGGATCGTGCTTACACCGGGGCATGATCCTGTGGCCAGTCGTCTCCCTGTTTAGGGGAGATCTTGTCGGTAGTTAGTCCGACCTCGTAGTTGGCTCTAACTGTAGTATTGTTTGAGCTTTTCAGCATTCCATGGTCAAGAAAATGGTTCTCCGTCAAGAGTTTATAAATAGTAGGCTTCGGTGCCCATTTTTGACTTGACCCTATAGGGCCCTTCCCAGTTCGCAGCCAGCTTTCCTTCGCGCGAATCCTTCTGGTTTATGTGCAGGACTAGGCTGCCAATGGGGAAGTCGCGCTTTATGACTCTAGCGTCGTGGCACAAGGTTATTTACTGTTTCAGCGAAGCTTCACGGAGAACTGCCCCCGACCGTAGCTCTTCGACCAGATCGAGCTCTTTTCTCAAGGCTTCGTCATTCATCTCCTCGTCGAGGGGGGCCTCCGTTCGTCTGGAAGGTTCCCTGATCTCCATCGGTATCACCGCTTGAGTTCTGTAAGCTAGTCGGAAAGGGGTTTCCCTGGTGGTGGAGTGTGGTATTGTTCTGTAGGCCAAGAGCACGCTATGTAGCTCCTCGACCCATCCCTTTTTGGCTTCGCCCAGCCTTCGCTTTAGGCCACGAAGGATTACCCTGTTCGTGGCCTCCACTTACCCGTTAGTTTTGGGGATGCTCAATGGAGGTAAAGTGTTGCTTCGTGCCTAATTTGGCGACGAAGTCTTGGAACTTTCTGTCCGTGAACTGTGTTCCATTGTCGGTCACCAGGGCCTGGGGCACCCCGAATCACGCGAGGACGTTCCTTTTGTAGAAGCGGAGTATGTTGAAGGCTGTGATCTTGGCGAGGGCTTTGACCTCAATCCACTTGGTGAAGTAGTCGACAACCACTATCAGAAATATGTTTTGATAAGACCCCATTGTAAACGGGCCGAGTATGTCCATCCCCCACCAGGCGAAGGGCTAAGGCGAGGATAGAGTCTTCAACTCGTTGGGGGGTGCCAGGTGCATGTCCCCGTGGCGGTGGCACCGGTCACACTTTTGGACGTGCTCTTTGGCATCGTGCTGCATGGTCGGCCAATAGTATCCTGCTCGCAGGGCTTTTCGTGGCAATGATCTCCCTCCCAAATGTTTCGCGTTGATGCCCTCGTGGATCTCTTGGAGGATTTTGGGGACTTTACTCTCCTCGACACATTTCAGGAGGGGGGTGGAAAATCCTCGTAGGTAGAGTTTGTCCTCAACCAGCATGTATGAGCAAGCTCGATGTTTAGTCATGCTGGCCTCCTTGCTGTCCTCGGGCAACTCCCCTTTGGTGAGGTAATCATACACGGGGGTCATCCAACAGTGATTGTCCCCGATGGTGTTGACGTCGGGCAGCTGCGACGGTTTCTCAATGCTGGGTCGGGCGAGTATTTCTTGCACGATGGATTTATTGCCGCTTTTCTTCCTGGTGCTTGCCAACTTGGATAAGACGTCTGCCCGTGTGTTTCGTTTGTGGGGGATGTGTTGGACTTCCCACGCGTCAAACTTGGTGATTCTCTCCATCACCAGTGTCAAATATTCTACTAGCTGGTCGTTCTTTACTTGAAACTCTCCTCGTACTTGGGATGCTACGAGCTGGGAATCTGTGTAAATCTTTACCTCCTTGGCGCCCACGTCCTTTGCCAGCCGTAGTCCTGCGAGAAAGGCCTCGTATTCGACTTGGTTGTTGGACGTAGGGAAGTACAGGACTAGATATACTTCGATTTGTATTCCTTCCTCGTTTTCGAGGATGATACCTGCGCTGCTACCCGAGGGGCTGGATGCCCCGTCCATGTAAATGGTCCATCTCTGAGTCCCGCCTGGCGGGGACGATGAAGGTGTCATCTTCCCCACGAAGTCGGCCAGGACTTGTGCCTTGAGGGTCTTCCTGCCCTCGTAGTGAATGTCGAATTCTGATAACTCCAGGGACCATTTGAGCATCCTACCGGCCATGTCTGGTCGGCGAAGCAACTGCCTGATGGGTTGGTCCGTGCGTACTGCTATTGTGTGGGCCAAGAAGTAGTGTCTGAGTCTTCTCGCGGCGATAACGAGGGCAAGGGCGACTTTCTCTATCTGCGTGTACCTAATTTCTGGCCCTTGCAGGGCCTTGCTAGTGAAATAGCCCGTCTGTTGTTTCGCAGATGAGTGCAGCGCTGATGGCTTCACTAGCAATGGAAAGATATAGGTACAAGGTCTCCCGGCATTCTGGCCGAGAAAGCATAAGAGGTTCAGATAGGGCTCACTTAAGGTGGGTCAGAGCTTGCTCACACTCCTCCGTCCATTCGAAATTGGCCTCCTTTATGAGAAGTTTGAAGAAGGGCATGGCGTGTTGAGCAGACTTGGCCACGAAGCGGGAAAGTGAAGCGAGGATCCCGTTGAGGGATTGTATGGACTTCTTCGATCTGGGCGTGGGGAACTTTGTGAATGCTCGGCACTTGTCTGGATTTGCCTCCATTCCCCTTTCGGTGAGGTAGAATCCGAGGAACTTCCCTACACGCACGCTGAAGGTGCATTTTTCTGGATTGAAGCGCATTTTACACTTCCTGGCCTGGTTGAAGACCTTTTACAAATGGGTCGTATGGTCGGATTCCTCTTGGGATTTCACAATCATATCGTCAATATAAACTTCGAGCATGTCTCCGATCTCTGATCGGAAGACCTTGTTCATCATGGGCTAGTATGTGGCCCCAGCATTTTTCAGACCGAAGGGCATCACATTGTAGTAATAGTTCCCCGAGGAGGTCATGAATGCGGTGTACCTCTTGTCCTTTTCGGCCATAGGGATTTGATTGTACCCCAAATAGGAGTCCATGAAGGACAAAAGTTTAAAACCTGCAGAGTTATCTACGAGCTTGTCTATGCTCGGTAAGGGATAAGCATCTTTCGAGCAAGCCCGGTTGAGATCAGTATAGTCAATGCACATGCGCCATTTTCCACTATGCTTTTTAACAAGTACAATATTGGATAACCAGGTTGTATACCTGGCCTCCAAAATGAATTTCGCCTCTAAGAGGTCTTGTACAAGTTTTTCGGCAGCCTGTACCTTTTCGTCGGATTGTTTCTGCCTGCGTTGCGCGACGACACGGCCAGCTGGGTCGATGGTCAAATGGTGGCATGCGGTCTCAGGGTCCAAGCCAGGCATGTATGCGGTACTCCAAGCAAACAGATCAGCATTGTCGTCCAGGCACTTCTTCAACTGTTGCTTGACCTCGTTGGGCAGCCTAACACCAATCTTCACCCCTCTGTTGGGGTTATTGCTGAAGGCGATGACTTCAAACTCCCCGTCTGGAACTGGTCGCATGAGGGCTGACGTGGAGGAACTGGTCGTCCCAGCCGACGCACCTTCACTGCTATCTTCCTTGCCTTCCTTTGAAATTCGGATATCAAGGTTGATAGTGTGTACAGGGAGTGCCGACTTCTTGTCCGGTTGGCCGTCTTCGGATGGATGATCTTCCTCCCGTGCCCACTTAGCTGCTTTGGGTGCTGCACTGATCTGGTTTTGTCCCCGGGTCGCTGCTTCGAAACATATGCGGGCAGCCTCTATGTCCCCGTGCAATGTCGCAACGTGACCCTTCTCCGTATAATACTTCAACTTGAGGTGGACAGTTGAAGGGACAATAACTAATCCTGTGAGGGCCAGTCTCCCCAAGATGCATTGGTACAGTGATGGGCAATCGATCACCAGGAATTGGGTCTTGGTTGACATGGACGCCTCTTCTTCCCCGAATGTGACTAGGAGCTCCACGTTCCCCCAGGGTCTGGTCGTGGCTCCGTTGAACCCCTGTAAATTGGATCCCACGTATGGTGAGAGGTTCTTCTGGTCCAGCTTGAGGGCCCGAAACAGGCCAGTGTACATTATGTCTAACAAACTACCCTGGTCGACCAGGATTCGTCTGACGTCGGTGCTTGCCAATCTTGCCCTGACGAGCATGGGGATGTATGAGTTGGGAGAGCCTCCAGGTAGCTCTTCGCGGTAAAATGTGATCGGCTGGGAACGCCCCTTGATCTTCTCAAGTGTGGATAGCCAGTCAAGGCTGCAATCAATAAGTTGCTCGAACTTTCGCTTAACAGATCCCACTGTCAGCTCATTGTACCCCCCGCATGAGATAACCATGGCTGCAGGGAATGCTTCCCAAGTGCTGAGCGTGAACACCTGGGACGACTCCTCGAAATAATCTGGGACGACAAAGTCCTCTGGTCGCATGATGGACATAGCGACCTGCGGGGGAGGACTGGACGAGGATGATTCTACTTCCTTCTTTGAATCTGACGCCTCCCTTTTTGAAGACTCACCTTTCTTGATATATTGCTTAAGATGACCCTCCTTGATGAGGATCTCAATAGCATTTTTAAGGTGCACGCAGTCCTCGGTCGTGTGGCCATGGCTGCGGTGGAAACGACAATATTTACTTTTATCCATGTTGCCTTTAGACGTCGTTGGTTTGGGGAACCTGACGCCTCCCTGCTTGAACTCCGTATTGATGCATTCAGAGAGAATGCGCTCGCGAGGAGCGGTGAGTAGGGTATACTCCGTGAATCGGCCCGCAGACCCTTTACCTTCTCAGGGGCGATCGTCTCGTCGCCTCTCTTTTCCTTGCCGGGATGTCTCCGGCTCATCTTTTTTTGGTGCCAAGGTATTTTCGCGATCTCTTGCGTCCCGGACATGATATGCGGCCTCCTTCTTTTCGTACTGTATGTACGCTTCAGCTTTTCGGAGAAGTTCTGTTAATGTTCGAGGGGTCTCGATTCCGACGGCCTTGTGAAACTCGCTTTTTTGTCTCAAGCCCTTCTCGAGAAGATATTTTTTCACATGGTCCGTAGTACGGACCTCCACGACTTCTTTGTTAAACCATTCAATATATGCCCGCAGGGACTCGTCCCTGCACTGTATGATAGCTTCCAAGGTGTCCTCTGACTTGAGATGTCGTCGGGAAGCCGTAAAATGCCGGGAAAACTGGCTCTTCAAATATCTCCACGATGTGACCGACTCTCAGGGAAGGCGCTTGAACCACGCCATAGCCCCTTCCCTTAGGGTGATTGAGAACAATCTGCATTTTATGGCCCCACTCACATTGTGGTAGTGGAGCATTGCCTCTATGTTTTCTATGTGCTCGCCGGGGTCGGAGGTCCCGTCATAGGTCGCTAAAGCGGGGGGCTTTTCCAACCCGCGAGGAATTCTGGTGTCCATGATCTCCTGTGAGAGGGGGCCATGGACGTCGTCATCACTGATTGTGCTCGGGGAACGGGAGAAGGAATGGCTACGACCACGGCTCCTGCTTCATCGTGGAGAATGCCTACGCGAACGACGATTCTCGCACTTTTCTGAGGGCCTGGACTTCTTTGACGCAGGGGAACGTCTTGACCTCCACGGAGGAGACCGGCGTCATCTTCGTGTAAGGTCGGTTGCGGGCTCTTCTGATCTCGATCGTCTTCTCTCCAGGGAGAGGCTTCTGGACCTGTCACGCCTCCGTTTCTGAGGGGGAGACCGAGGACACAGAGACGGGCTGCGAGGCTTCTCCGAGGACAGACGCTCCTGGAGGACATGCTCGAGAGCGTTGATCTTTTCACCTTGCTGGAAGATCAAGAGGTTTTATCTGTTGAGGGAGGCTATGAGAGTAGCTGTGTTGGGGTCAGCGTTTTGCGGAACCGGAATAGGCTCGAAAACACGGTCAGTAGCCTGTGCTCGAGGTTTCACGTCATCGGGAGTAGGGGAGGCGGTTTTCCCGTCACGATGATCTATCTCCGGGAAAGCAGCTCCGAAGAGGATGTGGTCGGCGTTATCGGGGATAACGACGATAGTAGATTCTTGACGGACAACATTATTCTTGGTGGAGGCCATGATGATCGAAAGAGGTTTGAAGAGGGCTTTAGTCTTCGAAGTGAAAAAGAGGGGATCTTGAATCAAAAGACGGGGAATCTAGGTTCCCACAGACGGCGCCACTGATCAGAGCTGATCAGACTGGATCGTCGTGGCCTTCGCGTAGGGCAGATGGTGATGTTTGTAGGAGAGGAGGGGTGTACCTGCAAGGCACTCCGACGCTCAAGTAAGAAAGGGTCAGAGAAAAATGGGGTAAGTACAAAGTATGTTCTTAGGATGAATATTGGATACCTGACCCTCTCAAGTGAGAGGGTTTATATAATGCCCCCAGCGCGTGGCCAACGGTCCCTATTTTCGGGGTGAACTAACCGTTTCCCAGAGAATAGGTAATTTCCCAAAACTAGTTGTTATGTCGGGCAGGGTGCCCAAAACTAGCTGTTATGTCGGGCAAAGGCGTAGTTCCGGGCACCTGCCCATAGCTGTCTTGGGATTAATGCAGTCGTGCGTGACGGGCAGCAGTGCCGGGGGAAGCGATGTAATCCTTGCCCGGTTGGAGGGCAGCAAAGTGTACTCTGCCCTTCGCGGATTGGGCTTTAGGCAATTGGGCCGTTTTGCGAGCAGAAGTGAATTGGGTCATGCCTAGCCATTGGTCCAGTCCAGAACACAACTAAAACTGAAAATATTGTTTACAAAGAAGTCTTTCGTAATATTCAGTAGTTATTTGTTTACTTTTTATCAACAACTACATGACTTGAAATATTATATTTTATATGCAAATCTAAATTTTAGATTAAAGAATATTGTGTTATAAGTTTGTTTGTAACTTTTTCATACATTATATTAATTTATATATATAATATTCTAAAATACCCGTGCATCGCACAGGTTAATATCTAGTAATATTAAATGTGACTGTCTCCTAATAATTTTTTTAATAATTTAATATTGTCAAGTATTGTTATTTTATATTTTTCTCCTTGAATTTTTATTTTTATTTTTAATTTCAAAATAAGTTTTCAACACGAAACTCTATCATATATATTGATAAATTGGCTATGAAGTTATAGGTTGGAATTTGTCTTTTTTTTCGTGTATATTTTTGTTAAATCAATCATTTTTATATTGTATATAAATTTTATTGAAAAATTTCTTTTGCTTGTATAACTATAATATTTTTTTTTGTTTATTTTTATTAATTTCTAGAAGAATTTAACAAGAAATTTCTTATTGCAGAAAAAATATCCATGTTTATTATTGTTTGAATATCTATAATATAATTCTTGAAACAAAATATTAGAGTTTCTAAAGAATTGTAAGAAGAATAATTTTTCTTTATCATTGTTTGTGGTATATAATTTCTCAAGAATTTAAATTTAATATTAAATTATTCTTGAATAATAACTCGAAAACTATATTTTATAACATTATTATATTTATCTTTTCTTGTTGAATTACATAAGAATTTAATATTCAATTGTCCTTGAAAGATTCTGTAGAGATTATTTTCTTTTTATCATTTTTTTACAAATATCATTTATAGTATAATTCTTGAAGAATTATTAGAAATTTAAAAATATAACATTATTGAAGGATTGTCTAAAAAATATATTGTAATATTGAATGACTTTTTTAAATAAATTTTTTATGAGTATTAATTGTACTAGACGTTTACACCCGTGCTATGCAAGGGTAAGTTTTGTTGAATTAAAATTGAAGAATAAATATTTTTATAAATATTTTTATTATTTTCAATTAACTATAAGAAAAATAAAACTTGAGGTGTTTGCATAAAATAAAGCAACTACTTTTAATAAAAAAAATTAAACAATACAATTAAAATAGAAAAATAATACTTATAGTTGCAAAATAAAAAAAATTAGGGTTAATAACCATTTTGCCCCGTGTTATATAGGCAATTTTCGAAAAATCCCCCTGTATAAAAAACTTGCAAAAAAAACTCTAATATTTGAAGATTCTCTCAATTTTGACCTTCATCACGTCCAGTCACCAAAAACCTGCCATTTTGACCCCTGCCATTTTGACAGCGTTTTTATTTTGACCCCTGCCATTTTGGCAGCGCTTTTATTTTGACCCCTGCCACATCAACTTTTTTGGTGACTAGATGTGATGAAGGTCAAAATTGAGAGAATCTTCAAATGTTAGAGATTTTTTTGCAAGTTTTTTTATAGGGGGGTTTTTCGAAAATCGCCTATATAGCAGGGGGCAAAATGACTATTAACCCAAAAATTTAATAAGTAGAAAAATAGAAAGAAACAATACAAAATAGAAAAATTAAACAACATATAATTGAAAAATATATTATTTTCATGTGTAATTATTGATGGAAAATTAAGACACAATAATAGATCAATACGCAACGGATATAAAGATCCCCCAAACTTGTAGGAATCTTGAGGATCAAAAACAAATATAAGATTGCAAATCGAACAAATAAATTAAGACACAAAAGAACACTGACATTTTTAACGTGGAAAACCCCTAAATATGAGAGTAAAAACCACGAGTCGTCCAAATCAAAAAAATAACTCCACTATAATCAATTAAGGGTACAAGAGAGTCTTAAAGTGATTCACAAACTAGTGCTAACAACCGCAAATCACAAAGCAAACTAGCTTACAAATAAGAATCAAAAAGCTGAAAAATCTCCCCTAATTTGCAGCTTTAGTGAGAAGCAAATAACTTTTACCTTAAACGTTGTATTGAAAATCTGAACGGTCAAAAGTTATATATGTGTGTTACGAACCTGCCAACCAAATTTGAGCTCAATCCAACGGTTAACGAATCGGGGATCGTCGATTTAGTGAGACTGATTACAGAAAAACGGAAATGAGTTTCTCTCCTCTTTTCTCTCTTTTTGAATCCTTATTTTTTCTCTATCCCTCTCTACCATAAATTGATCATCTCCATTTAAATAAATGAGACGAATGGACTAATCATATTTGGGTCTTTCTCCACATAGGAAGAGAGCCCAAACCCAACAAATCTCCCCCTCACAACTATGTGGAGGAAATCGCCAAATCGGCGATATCACAACAAGCTTCAAATTTCCCTCTTGGTAATGCTTTAGTCATCATATCAGAACCACTATCATCTGTATGAACTTTAGCTAACTTCAACAACTTAGCATCCAAAACATCACGTATCCAATGATATCTCACATCAATGTGTTTGGACCTATTATGAAAAGTCAGATTCTTACCAAGATGAATAACGCTTTGACTATCAACAAACAACACATATTTATCTTGAACAAAACCAAGCTCCTGCAAAAATTTCTGCAACCATAGTAACTCTTTGCATGCTTCGGTAACTGCAATAAACTCAGCCTCTATAGTAGATAGTGCTACACACTTTTGCAATCTGGACTGCCAAGCAACAACTCCCTCTGCAAATTTAATCATGTAGGCTGAAGTGGACTTTCTGGAAACAATGTCTCCATCCATATCAGAGTTAGAGTACCCCACTAGAGTAGGCTTATCTTCTCCAAAACAAAGCTGCATAGAAGTAGTACCGCGAAGATACCTTAAAATCTATTTTACAGCATTACAATGCTCTCTACTTGGATTTGACAAAAATTTACTGACTGTACAAACAGCATGTGTTATATCTGGTCTTGTACACACCATTGCATACATCAAACTACCCACAACAGACGCATAAGGAACACGTTTCATATCAAACGCTTCATCTTCACTTGAAGGACTTTGATTAGAATTCAACTTGAAATGAGTAGCGAGAAGAGTGCTTACCGCCTTAGAACTTTCCATTTTGAATCTTTGCATCACTCTTTCGATATAATTTTCTTGTGACATCCAAAGTTTCTTCTCTTTTCTGTCATGCATGATTCTAATGCCAGGAATCTGTTTAGCTGCTCCCATGTATTTCATGGAAAATGACTATCCCAGTTGCTTTTTTAACATGTTAATGTTAGAAATACTTTTCCCTACAATAAGCATATTATGAACATATAACAACTGGAAAATGAAGTCATCGTTAGAAAATTTTCTAACAAAGACGCAATGATCTGAAGTAGTCTTCTGGTATCCTTGATCACACATAACAGACTCAAACTTCTTGTACCACTGCCTTGGAGCTTGCTTCGACCCATATAAACTCTTTCTCAATCTACACACATGATCTTCTTTACCTTTAACTTGAAAACCATCAGGTTATTTCATGTAGATCTCTTCCTCCAAGTCACCATGAAGGAAAGCCGTTTTCACATCCATTTGCTCAACCTCTAAATCAAGAGTAGCAGTCAAACTCAACACAGTTCTAATTGATGACATCTTTACAACAGGTGAGAAAATATCATTAAAATCAACACACTTTCTTTGACGGAAACCTTTTACCACTAATCTGGCTTTATATCTTGGAGACTTGGAGTTGCTCTCATGTTTAACTCTATAAATCCATCTGTTTTCCAAAGCCCTTTTGCCTTTAGGCAGCTTCACTAAATCACAAGTATGATTATCCTGCAATGATTTCATCTCATCATGCATTGCATTCATCCACTTTTGATTTTCATCACTTTCCATGGCCTCTTGAAAACACTCGGGTTCACCCTCATCAGTCAAGGTCACATACTCATCAGAATTATACCTTGTAGAAGGTTGTCTCTGCCTGTTAGACCTCCTAGGTTGAACTTGGAATGATTATGGAGTTTCACCAAGATTTTCATCCTGTGACGAATCACTCTCCCCTTCACCATCATTAGTTTGAATATTTACCTCATCTCCAAGTTGTTGATCATCAACATAATCATATGGCTCACCATTATGCTCATCACCACCAATAACTCAGATTATGGCTAGGTAATCGAACTGGATCAACATTAGACAAACTAACACTACTACGAAAAACCCATTTAACAACGGTTGGGAATGACATATAATGACACGGGCGAAGGCGTTGTTATGTAGATTGTTGTTGTATCTTCGATGTTTCTACAACGGTCTGAAAACCGTTGTTGTATTCTGGAAAACGCGCTATATATTGCAACAGTTAGTTGTATCAACCGTTGTGAAATATATTATTAATCACAACGGATATTAGTTTCAACCGTTGTGAAATATATTATCAATCACAACGGATATTAGTTTCAACCATTGTTACATGTACCCTTAGTTTATTATATACAAATGTATATTACTTATTTTACCATACACCTAGTTAAAGAATTACAACCATTAAATTGGTAAGGAAATATATAATCTGAAAATTAAAATATTCTTGGAAACCAACTTAAACACACCACTGTTTTTCGAATTGCATCCATTTCATTCAGCACATTGAATGTTCCTTAACACATAATATACGATTCAATGGTCTGATTCACTCTACTCATCGATATTTTTAATTATATAGTTTACCTCTCCATCGCCCAAAATCATCGCTATTTTATCATCATAACAATCATGATCATAAAAACCACGATGATTTTTGGCGATGAAGAGGTAAACTATATAATATAAAAGATATCGATGTGTAGAAGGAATCAGACCGTTGAATCGTATATTATGCGTTAAGGAACATTCAATGTGCTGAATGAAATGGATGCAATTCGAAAAACATTGACATGATAATAGTTGGTTTTCAAATACATCTTAATTTTCAGATTATAAGTTTCGATGCCAATTTAACAGATTGCATTTTCATTAAAAGGATAGTAAAACAAACAATATACATAGTATATAATAAACTAAATTTCATATGTACAATATCAGA
This sequence comes from Lathyrus tuberosus, assembly GCA_022829125.1. Classification (NCBI taxonomy): domain Eukaryota; kingdom Viridiplantae; phylum Streptophyta; class Magnoliopsida; order Fabales; family Fabaceae; genus Lathyrus; species Lathyrus tuberosus. Next base: position 360,095 of record JALAZF010000108.1, on the reverse strand, counting down.
ATAATAAACTAAATTTCATATGTACAATATCAGAATGAATTCATATATATGTACCTTATTAGAATGAATTCATATATATATGTACCACCATCATCATCACCATGTGAAACAAACCTAAGAAGTGGGAAAGCAATGAAGAAAATTAGTTATTATTCAAAACAAAACAAGCAAAATTAGAAACAAACCCTAAGAAGTGGGAAGCATTGAAGAAAATTAGTTAGTATTCAAAACAAAACAAGCAAAAGTTGAAAGAAAACGCTAAGAAGTGGGACTGTACCATAACAATGAAGTTCACCTTGCTTGTAAAATTTGAAGTCGAATCTGCGCAAAAAGAGAACAATCAACAAAAACATCATGAAGCAAACGAGATAATGAGTACTATCCAACAAAAAGATTAAAGTGGAAGAATACCTTATTTTCCAAAAACAATATGTACATTACGCTTGCTACGCCAGCATCATCACCATGTTCATCTAGTTTTAGACTCTGCAAGAAGGAATTCAAGGAGGAAAAAGCTTAAATCAAAAGCTTCATACTTCTTGAATTTCTTTTCGCAGATTCTAAAAAAAGATGAAGTTTGGGTGCTAGGGTTTCGCTGTGAAGGAAACGGCGCGACTGTCAAAAAGGGAAAGTTAATTCCCTTATATAGGTAAATGTTTCACAACGGTTTTCTTAAATAACCGTTATGATAGATTATATATTAATTTAATAATATCACAACGGTTAGTTAGAATAACCGTAGCGATACCCTTTATACGTGGTACAAGGTTCGACACCAGGCAACAACATTTTCCTAAAGTTACGCCTGGATTATAAGTGATATCGCTACGGTCATTACTTATAACCGTCGTGATATTATTAACCGTTGCACTTCCCAACATATGAACGGTTTACAAGAAAATTATAGTTCCAGAATATGAACGGTTTACAAGTTATCATCATTACAAGCATTAAACTATTAGTCTTTTCATCTTCAACCTCATCTATAAATAGACAATTTTACATATCTAAATAATATATTCTTCGTAACAATGAGTTCAACAAATGAGAATCCTAGAAACCTCAATGAGGAACGTCAGGCGCCAATCCAGGAGGTCGTCTAACCAGCAACTGCCAACTTCAGGGATACCTTAAGGGTAAGGAAGGATAAGAAGAAGAAGAAGAAGAAGAAGCCGAAGAAGAAGAAGATAAAAAAGAAAAGGAGGCCTGTATATTATGATTCCGATGAGGGGAGTGAGGAGAGATGTCTAGATTATGAAGATGCATTTTATGCTATGGACTCTTACAATGATCTTGATATGTAATATGTTTATCAATGTACTCTCAATGGAATGTTAAAATAAAATTATGTCTATATATGTTCATCTCTTACAGTTTTATTTTTAAAGTTATATATATACTCTATTGCACTTAAAAATACTAAAGAATACATTGTTGTGAATCGAAGCGTGATACATGTAGTACAACGGTCTTCTAATACAAGCGTGTTAAAATGTAAAAATATGGAAAAAAAATATAGAGCTGGGAATCGAAGCTTGTTACACAACTTGTATTACAACGGTTATGTAATACAACCGTCGTTAAATATGGTGTTATAAATTTTTAATCCTGTTACAGCGGTGGGATACGAAACCGTGGTAAAGTTGGCGTCGTTAAATGTGGTTTTCGTAGTAGTGTAATATCTTTCTTGGGCGTAGTCTTCTCTACCTTATCAATATCTTCAATAGTTTGGTTTTCCATAAACACCACACCGCGACTTTGAATAAGCTTCTTCCCTACGGGATCATAAAACCTGTAGCCAAACTCATCTTGCCCATAGCCGATGAAGATACATTGTTTTGACTTTGCATCCAACTTGGATCTTTCATCCTTTGGAATATGCACAAAAGCCTTACAACCAAAGACTCTCAAATGATCATACTTGAGATTCTTTCCAAACCAAATTTTGTCTGGAACTTCACTGTTCAAAGCAACAGTAGGAGTGAGATTAAGAACATGAACTGTCGTGTAAAGTGCCTCACCCCAATAATGATTGGGAAACTTAGCTTCAGAGAGCATACACCTTACTCTCTCAATTAGTGTTCGATTCATCCTCTCTGCTAAATCATTCAATTAAGGAGTTTTAGGAGGAGTCTTTTCATGTACAATACCATGTTGTTTGCAATAGGAATCAAATTCTCCATAATACTCATCACCATTGTCTGAACGAACACATTTTAGCTTCTTGTCTGTCTGCCTCTCAACCAAAGCGTGAAATTCTTTGAACTTTTCCAAAACTTGGTCTTTTGTCTTTAAGGCATACACTCATAGTTTCTAGGAGCAATCATCAATAAAGGTAACAAAATAAAGTGCACCACTAAAGGATTTTACCTTTAATGGACCACAAACATCAGAATGTACCAATTGAAGCAACTTTGACTTTCTTGAGGGGGGATGTCTCTTGAAAGATACTCTAGTCTGTTTACCAGCCATGCAATGAGAACACTTCTCCAAATCTACATTCTTTAATTCAGGAAGAACATCCTTTTTGGCCAAAAAATTCAGCCCCTTTTCACTAATATGATTAAGTCTTCGGTGCCACAAAGATGCTTCCATGTTGATAGCATTCACACTGTCCCTAGCAACCAAAGCTTTTGGCCAATACAATTTAGAAAGCTTTTCCCCTCTAGCCACAACCAAGTTACCTTTGTTGAGTTTCTATTTTACAGAACCAAAGTGATTATCATAACCACAATCATCTAGCATATGCACAGAGATCAAATTAAAGCGGACATCTGGAGCATGTTTGATACCTCTAAGTAACAATTGCATTCCCATGTTGGTTCGCAAGCAAACATCACCAACACCAATTACCTTAGATACACCATCATTACCCATCTTCAATACTCCAAAATCACCAGAAGTATAAGATGTGAAGAAATTCTTCCTTGGTGTAACATGCAATGTAACACCGCTGTCAACTATCCACATGCTCTCATATAATACAAGATTAACAGACTCATGATCATGGAGAATAACAAGATCATCACTAGTAGCAGTAGTAACACAGTCATCATCATGATCTTCATGGTCTCTTTGCTTAGACTTGCCCTTATTGCCTTTGTTATCTCTTTTCGACTGATAGCACTTTTGTACGTGTCCTGTTTTGTGACAATAATGACACTTCAGATTCTTGTAGCGCGGCTTGGACTTGCTTCTGCTATTCTCTCTACCACCCTTCGGTTCCTTTTTATGACTTCTCCCCCTATTTTCAGTGACAAGTATGTTGGGTTGAGATGAAGAACTCTGTGCCTTCTTTCTCATCTCCTCATTAAGAATACCACTCTTAGTAGTTTCCAAAGAAACAACACCTCTAGGAGCAGAACTTGTGATAGAAACTCGAAATGTCTCCCAAGACTCTAGTAAAGATAGCAATAGAAATAGTCCCAAAAGTTCATCATCAAATTTGATACTCATTCCTGACATCTGATCAAGGAGACCTTGAAATTCACTCAAGTGATCTGAAATAGAAGTCCCCTCTTTATACTTCAAACTTATGAAGTTATTCAACAAGAACAATTTATTATTCCCTGATTTAGAGGCATACAAGGACTCTGTTTTCTCCCACAAAGTTTTTGTATGTGTCTCATTAGCAATATGATTATAAACATTATCTTTTACATATTGTCGAATAAAACCACATGCATGTTGATGTTCAAACTCCCATTCTTCATCAGACACAGAATATGGCTTTGCAGAACTAAAAATCGGTAAATGTAATTTCTTCACAAATAGTAAGTCTTTCATCTTGCCATTCCATAAATGATAATTAGACCCATTCAACAATACCATCTTCATCTTTGTATTTGACTCCATCATTCAAACAAGTAAAATAGCCCTTAACCAAGAGTTTTGATGTCACTCTGATGGAAAATTAAGACACAATAATCGATCAATACGCAGCAGATATAAAACTCCCCCAAACTTGTAGGAATCTTGAGGATCACAAACAAATATAAGATGGAAAATCGAACAAATAAAGACACAAAAGAACACCGATATTTTTAACGTGGAAAACCCCTCAATATGAGAGTAAACACCACGAGTCGTCCAGACCAAAGAAATAACTCCACTATAATCAATTAAGGATACAAGAGAGTCGTAAAGTGATTCACAAACTAGTGCTAACAACCGCAAATCACAAAGCAAACTAGCTTACAAATAAGAATAAAAAAGCTGAAAAATTTCCCCAAATTTGTAGCTTTAGTGCGAAGTAAATAACTTTCACCTCAAACGCTGCATTGAAAATCTGAACAGTCAAATGTTAGATATATGTGTTACGAACCTACCCACCAAATTTAAGCTCGATCCAATGGTTAACGAATCGAGGATCGTCGATTTAGTGAGACTGGTTGCAGAAAAACGGGAATGAGTTTCTCTCCTCTTTTCTCTCTTTTTGAATCCTTATTTTTTCTCTATCTCTCTCAACCCTAAATTGATCATCTCGACTTAAATAAGTGAAATAAATAGGCTAATCATATTTGGGTCTTTCTCCACATAGGAAGGAAACTCAAACCCAACAATTATTTCATCGATGACATGCTTATACTTGAAAAAAAACAAAATGAAAAAAAAATATAAGTAAAAAAATAAAATCAAACAAAGTCATAGAATAAAGAATTAAATAAAATAATTAAAAAGGAAAGGAATGCTTATACCTGTTAAAAAAAATCATGACATATACTTGCAAAAATTATATAAATAGAAAAATAGAAACAAATAGAAAACATATATTAATATATTAAATGAATGAAATAGGAAAATTAAACTATATAATTGAAAAATATTTTATTTTCATGTGTAATTATTTCACCTATGACATATTTATACATGTAAAAAAATATAAGTAGAAAAATAAAATCAAACAAAGTTATGAATGTAATTCTTATTTTTATTGTTTGAAAGAAATTCTCATATTTTACAGAAAAATGAGATTATTTTACAAACTTGAAAGTTTAATTTACATGTGTTCGCCTGCGCGAACAAACGGTGGCCTTTCGTCGTAGGTTCGCTTGCGGGATCGGCCAGACGAATCCCAGAACTTGGAACTGGAAGCGTATGTTTGTACTGCGTTTATATTTGCTTAAGTGTCACGCTTAAGTGACTTGGGGTGACGCAAAAAGTGTCTTAACGGTTGCGAGTTGGTTTGCAAGAAAAAACACAGAAATGCAAGGGAAAGCCGAGCGAGAAAACAACAAGAGAAGCAAAGACTTTAAATTATATGCGGAAAATAAATTGCATTAAATAAGATTTGGACTCAAGTGTACATTTGTTTGCGGGAGCGAACTCGTTTCTCTCTAAGCTTGGTACTTTGAGTATTTTCCCCTTACAATATGAAAAAATGCGACCACTAAAATAAAAAAAACAATGCCTTATATAGGCCTAAAAAATAACTGTTTGTCTGCCCAAACGTTTTCTGAAGCTGACACGTGGCACCCCACTCTCTTTTCAACTTCCCATGGTCTTGGAAATTTCAAACTTTTCCCGCCTAAACACTTTTTCCTTGAAATCGACATCAGCTTGTCTCCGACGTCAGAACTTATCGACGGTCCTCCGACACGTCTTTCTGCTTGTGTCGACTCGACACCTCCTTGTACCTCTTTCCTGTGTCGGCTCGCTTTGGAAGTCTCTAGACACCAACTGCCTATCGAAATCCAGTGCCAACAAATTGCCCCCTCAAAAGGCCAGTTTCAACTGAGTATTGTGTCGATGGAGAAATATGGCTTTTTGGTTTCTCACAAGATTTCGACGACTCTCTTTTTTGCAAACCATTTTGTCTTCTTTCTTAACACGTGGCAAGCGCCGCCTGACGTGATAATGGCAATCTCCTCCCACGATTTCCAAGAAAAACGCCATGATGGCTAGTCTCATCCAAGTTATGGGCTTTGACACCAAACACCACTTACTTTCAGAAGTTGGAAAGTCTTGACTTTTCATTTTCTGCATGCGCCCTATAAATAGTCCTCTTTAGAAACCCTTTCCACTTTTCGCAACCTCTCTTTTCATAAAAACCCTCATCAGCTTTGTGATATTTTCCTTTCCTGACGCTTTGCACCTTTTTTCGCTTCTTTCTTCCAATGGCTTCATCAAGAACAACTACCATCGCATTCCTCAAACCACTGGCAACAACCCAGTTGCGTACGTACTTTCAGAAGCAGAAACACATCAATCTCTTCCTCAACCCTTTTCAGCTGACGAGACGGTGGTATCCAACTGGTGCCGTCAAATGGTCATTCCATTCGCAGTGGAAAACACGCTGTGTGGTTTCCATGGTCCTTTCCCAGACAACAAACCTAGTCCTCAAAAACTCCAAAAGTTCTTCCCTTGTTTTGATCAAACGATTCCACCCGCTTTCGAGAAAGGGGGTACCTTGGATCTCAAATACATGGCACCAAAGTCGAGAGTTTTCAGGTCTATGCCAACTCCAGGCAACAAGGATTATCTCGCTTGGCTCGACAAGGTTGAAGGGAAACGTCAACAACAATGGAAAAATTATGGCATCTTCGACGCCATCCAGCTCTCCAGAACCGCCCACAGGGTTAACCCTTGTTTGCTCTTGTCGTCGATGTACTTTTGGGAAGGGTCGACAAACACATTCCACCTCCCTTGTGGCATGTTCACGCCGACACTTTTTGATGTGGCGGGCATTACTGGCCTTTCGCCACTGGGTGAGACTTTCGACCCGATTTGGGAGACGGAGAACGCTTTCGACTTCGAGCGTGCTAATTTCCAAAACTACATAGAGGATCACCATGACAAAGACTCCCAAGAAGTCTCCGACGAATAACATATCGCCTTCTTAACCCTCTGGTTATCGTACTACATGTTTTGCCCTGACTCTCTGCAAATATCCAAAAGCTTCATTAATTTGGCCATTCAGATTCATGAAGGCCGACAAATATCTCTGGCCAAACTCCTGTTGGCCTCCCTTTATCATTCTCTTGGCCTGTCGGCCATGAGACTAAAACTCCTTCATCAAACCACTAAATCCTTAAACATCTCAGGGCCTATGTGGTTGTTGCAGCATTGGCTCAACGCCACCTTCGAGCACAAACTGGGATATCCAGCCTCTGCAAAGATGGAGATTCTCAACAAAACGCGTTCTGTCGAGGGGCTGCGGCTAGCTTTGATGACTACTCAAGAAGCTCCAAGACAAGCCCTCTTTATGAGGTATCTAAGTATGTTTGTGGAAACTTTCTCTTTCGTTCCTGACATGGCGCCATTTGTGGAGCGTAAGTTTGGGCCCGACTGGTTCAGAAACCCGTTCCCTGGAGTCTCACCTCAAGCTGTTGTGTTGTCGAATGCTGTATGGCGGGCGTTTCTTACTCCTACCATGATTTCTTTCTGTATTGAAACAGGGAACAATGGGCATGGTTTTATGAACTATTGTCCAAATTTGGTTGCTAGACAATTTGGCTTGAGCTAAATGCTGCCAAAACCTTTAGTGAGACGTCCTAATGACATAGTCCGGTCTGGTCGACGCCTAACTCACGTTGGTCACAAAGCTTGTATGAGGTTCGTCAGAGCCTCTCAACATTTGGAACTACCGGTTTTCTCCTTTCGTCCTTCGTTTTTCACCACTCAGGAATTTGAGGCTTGGTGGTTGGAGTACCAAACTCAAGCTTTCACTCCCAACCTCTTTCTGGCAAACGTGGTCGACGCCTTTGCTTCTACACCTGGTATCCCTAAACCGTCGACCATCGTGGATGTCGATCCTGCAGATGAAATTTCAACAAAGGTAGATCCCAGACTCTTGATTATATATATATATATATATATATATATATATATATATATATATTGTAAGTCTGGACTAAATAGCGTCAGTGTTGCTTTTAGGGGCGCAAACGGGAAACAACTACTGGGTCAACTTCCACCAGACCTGCCAAAAAACCTAGGGCCAACCTTGTACAGGTATGTTTATTTCCTTGTCCTGTGGCTTTGCCATCCCCTTGTTCTCATATTATTTCTGCGCAGGTTTCTGAGAAGGTAACGTCTCCCGAAAGGACTGAATCGAACGAGAGCACTCACTCCCGAGTCTTTACTGCAACAGCTCCAGCGTCTCCTCCTGCTACCCCTTTGGTGAGGAAGAAAAAGGCTATAACGCGACGAACACCTTCGAAAACCAACGTCTCGACAGTGGCCCCTGTCGTTTCGCGGAACCTTGAGGACGCTTTCGAACCAATTCCTTCTGTCGCCCTCCCCAAGACAACGACTCCTATGCAGGTAATTCGACTTTATTTACGTCCCAGTTGACCTTGGGGGTGACGAGGCTCACTGGTATTTTATTTTTTGACATGAACATGTGGTCATTTCGACCACTGTTGGTGAGGGTGATACCGAATCGGCCGTAGACGCTCCCAATGCTGGTGTGACCATTACGCCAAGTCCCCAAAAGACTGACGAATTTCATTCCCTTGTGCACGAGGAAAACTTGGCGAAGACACCTCCTGCTTCAACTGAAAACATTGACCCTGATGATACACTCCCTGAGGTCACTATCATTCCTCCACCTGCCGTGGGCACCGTCGCCGGAGAGAAACTCCAGATTCCTGAACACCAACCAGAGAAGGCCCCACCTGCTGCTGAGGAATCCCCTACTCCAGAGGCACTCTTAGCAGACAAAGCCACAAATCCAGCTGCAACTCTAAGAGTGCTACACAAACTTTGACATACAGCTGAAGAGATTCGACCCACCAGTTCGACCTCGATCCCCACTCCAGAAGTGGATGCTTCTTTCAATCTCAAACTTCAGCAGCTGAGGTCTTACCTTTTTTAGGAACAGTTTCTGGCGGTTGTTGCTGAGGAATCCGACATAGCTAATGACGTCTTCAACCTCCTGAGTGAACTCTCTGAGTTCCAGCTTACTGCCCCCATGGCCACCTATCTAATTGAGTTCGAAGCTTTCTTTGCTCAAATGGCCAAGGATCTCTCGACGCATCATCAGGCCGACGCCCAAATTCAGTTTCGTCATGAAGACATGAAGCGCGAATGGCATCTTAGTTCCGTCTGTGAACAGAAGCTTGGAGACTACGAAGCCAAGAAACAAGAACATTCCAACTAACACCAAGCCTTCGATCAGTAGATATCTGAGTATCAAGCCCAGATCACGGAGCTGACGAAAAGAATAGCCGAGGTCGAACATCAGAAAGCTTCTTTGGACTCAGCTGAGCCTTTGCCCTCTCAAGAAACCATCGACCACAAAGTTCCTCAGGGCCTTATACATGTCGAAGCGGCGATGAAGATTAGGGATGCTATCAGCCGTATGCAACGACGAAAGATTATTCTTGAGAGCAAAATAACTCATGAGAAGGTTCTCTTTGACGATTTTAAGGCTAGATTCCCTGAATTCCCTTAGGTTCTATATTGATACAATGTAATGCACCATTTTTTAAGCCATTCTTGGCCTTAAATTTAATGAAATTTATGTTTTGATGCGAACCTCTTGTAGCATGGGTCTGTATTTTTTTAAATATTTCCCATTTACTCTTAATACTCGTTGGTCTGCCCCCAACTCTTGTACTTCGTATGCGTTGTTACTAAACACTCGCGTCACCTTAAATGGTCCCTCCCAATTAGGCGACCATTTTCCCATCGTTTGATCTCGTCAATCCATGGGCAACACCACTTTCCAAACATAGTCATTTGCGGCAAAGGTTTTCTCCTGGATCTTTTTATTGTATGCCCTGGAGACTCGAGCCTTCTGGCGTAGCAACACGTCTAAAGCTACCATTCTTTCCTCGTCTAAGTCTACAAGTTCGTCTAACATCATCTCCCAGTATTGCTCCGACGGAATCTTATATTGTCGCTGCACTCTGACGGATTGCAAGTGTACTTCTGCAGGTAACACAGCGTCGTGTCCATAGGTTAGACGGAATGGAGTCAAGTTTGTCGACGCTTTGGGTGATGTCCGACATGCCCACAACACTTGACTCAACATTTTATGCCAGTTCTTTGGCTTGTTCGCAACGTGCTTTTTGATTAAGCCAATTATTATTTTGTTGGCTGCTTCAACCTGACCATTTGCCTGGGCATAGTATGACGTTGAAGTAACCAACTTGAAACCCGTTTCTGCCGCAAACTCTTGCATCTTCTGTCCCACAAACACAGAACCCTAATCTGTTGTGACTGTCTCAGGTATCCCAAATCTATACAAGATATGATTTTGGATGAAGTTTATCACAACCTCTTGATCCACTTTCACCAAAGGCACAACCTCTATCCATTTCGTGAAATAGTCTATTCCTACGAGGATAAACTTATGCTGCTTTGACGAAGCTGGACGAATCTCTCCTATTACGTCCAAAGCCCATCCCCAAAAAGGCCATGGTTTGACAATCACATGCAATTCGCTGGCTGGGACATGCTGGATGTTGGCGTGCTTTTGGCAATCCTGGCACCCTTTCGCGAAATCTATACAATCCTTAAGCATGCTGGGCCAATAGAAATGTTGTCGACACAAAAGCCATTTCATTTTTTGGCCGACCTGGTGAGCCCCACAAGCCCCACTGTGTACCCCCGAGATTTCCAAATATGCATAAGTGTCCCCCAGACAATTTAGCAACACCCCTTCTGGAGTTTTCTTCAGTAACTCGTTTCCCATTAGGACATAGCTCATGGCTCTATACTTGGTCCTTCGATTGGTGCTGCCCTGTGGGTTCTCCAGATACTCTATAATTGCCCTTCGCTAATCTGTTGGTGGCATATCGTTAATGAAAACCTCACAACTTTCTAAACCTTCGACCAAACTCGTCGAGTCTTTAGGTATCGACCAGCTTGGTGGCGCGCGTACATTCGACACCATCTTCTTTCTCGTATCGACGAAGCCTTTCAACTTACCTTCCGACACTTTATACCCCGACGCAATTTGTGCCAGTTCGTTAGCTTTCTGGTTTTCCATCCTTGGCACATGCGAGATGCTGACAACTTTGAAATGTTCCAACCAACGCTTCCCCAGCGAATGCTTCGCCAGCGAAAAGTAACTTAAAAGATGTTCACTTACACATTTATACTCTCTCGTAATTTGTTTAATCACCAATTCATAATCCCCTTTTATCTCCAACTCTTTGGCTCCCAAGTCTTTGAGTATCTTGAGACCAGTAATTAAAGCTTCGTATTCTGCCTCGTTGTTTGAACATTTGCCATCGACTTTGCATTTAAAGGTAGTTGGAATTCCCTGCGGGGAGATTATTAGGACTCCGACACCTGCCCCATTTTTATGGCTCGACCCATCAAAGTACAATTTCCATGGGGTGACGTCGATGCTATGTATTGACGTTTCGATCATAGCGTGGTCGACAATGAAGTCTGCCACTATTTGACCCTTCATTGCCCTTAGGGGGACGTATGTCATGGATAATTCAGTTAACGCTAGTGCCCATTTCCCAATTCGACTATGCAAAATAGGTTTGGACAACATATGTTTAATAACATCAAAATGCGACGAAATATAAACATTAACTGGTTTGATATATTGTTTCAATTTCATACATGAGAAGTACAAACATAGACACAACTTTTCAATCATAGTGTATCTAGTCTCAGCATATATCAATATCCTACTAAGGTAATAGATGGGTCTTTCGACGCCACCATCGTCCTCTTGCGCTAACATACTGCCTATGGTCGTGTCTGATGCTGCAATGTACAACTTCATGTTTTTATTTATACTAGGTGGTAGTAGGATTGAAGGCTTTGTAAGATACTCTTTGATCGCGTCGAAAGCCTCTTGTTGTTCTTGCCCCCAGTGGAATTCACTTTCTTTCTTGGTATTGAGCAGTGGTGAAAACACTTTCGTCTTGCCACTTAGGTTTGAGATGAACCTCCTCAAGAAATTTATCTTCCCCAACAGAGATTGGAGCTGTTTCTTTATTGTCGGAGGCTTGAGATCTAAGATTGCCTTTGTTTTGTTCTGGTTGATCTCGATGCCTCGCTTGTGGACTACGAAACCCAGGAAATCCCCTGCACGAACACCAAAAGCACATTTTAGTGGATTCATTTTTAATCCATATTTTCTCATTCGCTCAAATGAGCGTCGGAGGTGGTCGAGGTGACCATCCTCTGATGACGATTTTATAACTATGTCATCAATGTATACCTGCATGAAATTCTCAATAAAATCATGGAATATAGCATTCATAGCCCTTTGGTAGGTTGCCCCAGCGTTTTTCAACCCAAAAGGCATCACCACCCATTCATATGTCCCCAAAGCTCCAGGGCATCGAAATGCGGTTTTGGGGACATCTTCTTCGGCTATAAGAATTTGATTGTAACCGGAATAACCGTCGAGCATGCTCAAATACTCAAATCCCGCGGCTGAGTCGACTAGCATCTCTGCCACAGGCATTGAATATTCGTCTTTAGGAGTAGCGTTGTTCAAATCCCTAAAGTCAATACATACTCGAAGGGTCCCATTTTTCTTAATCACAGGAACTATATTTGCTATCCATTCTACATACCTCACGGTTCTGATGAACCGACTTTTGAGCAACCATTCGATTTCTTGTTTGATCTTCGACGTCACTTCTGGGGCGAAACGTCTAGGGGTTGCTTTAGTGGCCTCTTGTCTGGCTGGATTGGGAGGCGATGCTCGACCACGCTCCGACTCAACCCAGGCATTTCGCCATAATCCCAGGCAAAGCAGTCTTTGTATTCCTTCAACACTTTAACCAGTTTAGCTTTCACTGTTGATCCCATCTTGGTACTCACGTAGGTGGGCCTTTTTGTCGTTCCATCCCTTAAGTCGACTTCCTCAAGTGGGTCTTGGGCTTGCATTCTTTGTAGTTCATGATCTGGCCCCTTTTCAAACCCTAGAGGCTCATCATCGTAAATACCATCAAGCCTCTGATTTTCTTTGTCATGGTCAGCTCCCTTAGTTGTTTGGAGAGTCTCGTCTTTTTCAAGTGCCAACATTTTTCTGTTCTCAGCCAAATAGGCCGAAATCCGAGTCATACTTTCTGACTCAGCAGTCATCTTCACCAGTAGTAGACCACCCTGTTGGTGGCATTTCCCTTGGCTCCATACCGGCGTCGGCAGCGTCCCAGATGAACCCATAGTCGGGGTTTAGGTTCAGGACACGACCCGTGTCGACGGAGGTGTATGATCCTGATCCGTCATCACAAGGAGCCACATTGGCTAAGTGCTGGTCAAAAGATTTCTTAGTACCCTTGGCTTCGTCGACTTTGTAATAGCTTTGGTCTGCTTCAATATTTTCGACGATGTCGTCCTTCCTCCAAATGATCAACCTCTGGTGCATAGTTGATGGTACTGCCCCAATTCCATGGATCCACTCATGTCCCACCAATAGATTGAAGTTTGCCTTCGACTTGATGACCCTGAAGAGCGTCAGCCTGTTGGTTGTACCTACTGTCAAATCCACTTGGACAACCCCCAGGATGTTACTGGTCTTGCCTTCGTAGTTGGACAAGATCATGTTGTGTTGTCGGAGGTCAACCTCCGTCTTTCCAATTCTCTTGAACAAACTGTGAGGCATTAGGTTCACAGTCGCTCCACCATACACAAATACTTTGTTGACCGACACCCCATGAATCTTTGCCTTTATGAACAAGGGCTTCAAATGATACATCATCCCAGGGGTAGGACGTTCGAACATAGCCGTTTGTTCCTCGACCACGCCACTGTTCATCACATAATAACATAGTGGCTTGTCATCCACATTTTCCCCTGTGATGAAGTCATCTTCAGTCTCAGAAATCTCCGACACTACGTCATACTCAGCTGGTAGTACCGACACGATACCACAGTTTACCACGAAATCTTCGCCATAGGTGTCGTCATTGGTGTCGTCATACATGTCTTCATCAAAATCACCCTCAGGTGACGGGTCATACTCTTCATCGGACTAAGGAGAGTATTTTGGCTCCTCTTCATCTGACTGAGGAGTATACTCTGGTTCTTTCTTGTTTTCTACCAACGAAGTGCACTTTGAGCTCTGGGTCGACACCACTTCCTTCCCTCCTGAAGCGTTCAAAGTTACTGCCATGGTCTGGTTCGTCGCCATCTTGCTCTTCTCTACCCCCTTTCCTTTCGGATACTGGCGTTTCTGTACAGATATTCCGACAGCCTTCGCCTTTGAAGTTGTAGCCTCTCTTTCAGCCTTCTTATTGCGCTGATAGCGCCTCCACTGGGTCCTAGTCATAGGGTTCCTTCCTTTGTAGTTGGGGGACACCCTATATCCTGCTTGTTCGACCCTTTCATCAGCGACATTCGCCTCCTTCTCTAAATCAAGAGCTTTCCACTTTGGTCTCTTGCTTCCTTTCTGATTCACCGGGGCCATCCACCTTTCCTGTGGGGAGTCTGATGGGGGCACGAAAGTTTTGGGCCTTGCCCCTTAGAACAACTTTCTGTACTCATCGTTTCGACGAGGGACCCCGCTCTTGTCGAACACAAACCTGGGGACAGGTGGCTTGTTATCTGACAGCCCTTCTTTCTTGCTTTCCTCGTACTTCTTAGCAGCTTTCTCATCGAACACGACATTGCACCTAGGGCATAACGCGACATTGGAGCCGCTTATCCTGCACTTCTCCTAAAAATCTTCCAAACTTTCACCAGCCTGGGGGTACACTTCTTCGAGTCTGCCCTTTGCTTTCTTGTCGGAACCTTCAGTAGTTTCGACCATCATGCATTCCACCACTTCAGCCCTTGGTGGTTTGTTGAGGCCTTCAGTAGCTTCGACCATCAAACACTCGTACACTTCTGAATACAAAGCCTCTTCGACCTTCAGTGGGTCAGTGTCAACCTGCATCTTCGGCTTCTCGCCAAATTGGAGTCGACCCTCATTCAAAGCCTTTTGCACCAAATCCCTGAAAAGAACACATTGAGCTGTTTTATGACCAAGGAAATTATGAAACTTACAAAACCCTCTTTTTTTCTTTTGTTCTAGAGGGGGGTCTTTCAAATCAGATGGAATAATAATTTGACCATCTTTAACCAATAAATCAAATATCTCATCACATTTCGAAACGTTAAAGGTATAAGTTTTAGCGACGTATTTATCCGTCTTACTAGTTTCGGTGGGATTTTTCCCATTCGACGGTTTCAACAACTTGCATGTATAGGGAGGTCCTGGCTTAAGTTCAGCCACGTGGATCTCGCTTTCATCGACGGATTCTTCTTCGTCAGACGAGTATTCGTCAGCAGCCACATAAGCCACTTTTTCCTTTTTTCGGTATCTGTTAGACTGAGCTTTTTCAGCTTTCAATCTTTCGACCTGGCGAACCCGGTCAGCTAATTGCGCCATATCTCTAAGATACTGCGTGTCCAACTTTTTCCTGATCGAATAGTCTAGGCCGCCAGCGGCCATTTCGACTAACTCATGTTCAGGGACTTGAGTAAAGCAACGTGCTTTCAAAAGCCTAAACCTATTTAAGTACTGGTTTACCGACTCCGCGGCCTTGCATTTGACGCTTGCCAATTCTTTCAAACTTATTTTTGACTGTCCCATATAGAATTGTTCGTGGAAAAGCCTCTCTAATTGTGCCCATGTGTGGATGGACTATGGGGGCAACGTGGTGAACCACGTGAACGCATTCTTTGTGAGGGAGCTTGGGAAATATTTCAATTTCAAATCCTCATTGTTCGCTATGTCGCTCGCTTCGGTTTGATACCTAGCGACGTGTTCGACGGTGGACTCTTCTGTTTCCCCAGCGAACTTGGTGAATTTTGGCATTTTTCATCCCCTAGGTAACTCTGTTTGTAGGACAAAATCTGGTAAAGGGGACGTATAGAGGTTATGTTTAAATAAATTAGTTATTGCTATTAGTTTTTATTGAAAAGGTGAGGTTAGATGTTTAAGGGGGTTAAAGGCTATTTTGTTGAATTGGAAAGTTATTAGTTTTTATTTATTTATAATTACTATTACTTTTTTATGTATTCAATTCTCATTATAATTATCACTAATTTAAAGAAGTAAATTAGAATAAATTTAAATTATATGAGTGTTTTTTATATTTGGTGTATTTTTTATATAAAAAATAGTAATAATTTAATACACTATAGAAAATAGTAAAATAGTGTCTCTCATCATTCTTCATTTTCTCACTAAAATAATTTTTTGTACACTATATTTTTGCCGAATAAATAAATATATATATAGAAAATTACAAAAATATTTTCCATTTTAGCGTAAAAAATTATCAAGTGACTTAACAATTTTTATATATAAGACAATTCTTGAAAAATTAATAATTAAATATTAATCACTCTTAAAATATTGTAAATATTATTATTTTTGTTAATAAAAAATTTGTAGTTAGGTTTTCGAAGAACTAGGCATCTACACCTAAATATTTATACATATAGACTAGGATATGAATTTGAGAGTTTCAGATTAAATGTAATTGTTTTATATATAACTAATTCATTCAAAAAATAATTAAAAATAAATATATAATATAGATAATATATTTAAAAAATAATTAAAAATATAATAAAATGAATTAAAATAAATTTTATTAGTGACATGTCAATGATTTCACACGCGGATATATTTTTTATGGATTCAAATTAAGATACTGTTATGGACTGGACCAATGGCTAGACATGGCCCAATCCACTTCTGCTGCAGAACGACCCAAATTGCCTAAGTCCAATCCACAAAGGGGCGAAAGTTACCTTTCTGCCCCTCCAACCGGGCAGGGACTGCATCGCTCCTCCCCGGAAACAATGTCTGTTAGGCACGACTTATTCACTCCCCGAACAGTCGAGGGCATGTGCCCGAAACTACGCTTGTGCCCGACATAACGGCTAGTTTGGGTAGTTACCTATTCTTCCGAAAAACGGTTATTTCGCCCCGAAAATAGGACAGTTGGCCACGCGCTGGGGGCTCTATATAAACCCTCTCGCTTGAGAGGGTCAGGTATTCAATATTCACCCTACGAACTAACATTTTGTACTTGCCCCTTTTTTCTGACCCTTTCTCACTTGAGCGTCGGAGTGCCTTGCAGGTACACCCCCCTCCTCCTCTCCGTACGACCAGCATCTCAGACGTACTTGGTGGCCCACTTCTACAGGATCTGATCCAGCCTTCCCGATCAGTGGCGCCGTCTGTGGGAACCATTGTTTTCCCCATATTTCTTTCCCCGGAAATCGAAGATCAAAGCAAATTTCAAGATCATCATCATGGCCTCTCAAGATCACGCCAAAGGTGCTCTCCAAACCACTATCCTCCCTGTCAACAAGACTGACGTTGACGGTCCATCATCTCTTCTCCGAGATGCCCGTTTTCTGAGGGACGGGGTCACAGCTTCTCCTTCCCCTACCCCTGCTGACCGCAACAATGATCAACCCTCGCTGGACATCCAATCTATTTCTGTTCCGCCCAACGCCGACCCGGCCGTGACGGTCCTCTTGGAGGCGATCAACAAAATCAATACGCTGATCCTCCAGTAGAACGAAAGGATCGGGGCGTTAGAAGAGTCCAACCGTCCAAGATCCCCTCCTCCGCTGAGGAACTAACGACGATCAAAGAGCCCGCAGCCCCGAAGAGATATCGACCGAAGATTGCGCCAAGAGTCTGATCCTCACACCGTCCGAAAGCGTGACCAGATTTCCCTGCGTAACCAACACTCTCCCGGCCACAAGAGGACCCGAAGGAACGAGCAGTCACCCCTGGTCAAGTCCAAGGCCAGGCCCGATCGCCTTCTCCCCGAAGGAACCGCTCACCCTCTCCCCGAAGGAACCGCCGCTGTGAGCGTACCCTTCGGTCCCCGTCATTCACCAGTTCCAGCAGCGACGATGAGCCTCGCGGCCCATTGTCCCAGGAAATCTTGGCTACCCGTCTCTCTAAGGGCCCAGAGAAGCTCCCGTCACTGGGCACGTACGACGGGACTACTGACCCTGACGAACACATCGAGAACATCGATGAGCTATTGGACTACCGTGGCGTACGGGGCGCCATCAAGTGCCGACTATTTCCAACCACGCTCCGAAAAGGGGCGATGACATGGTACAAGCAGCTGCCCGAAGAGTCCATTACCTCATGGAGGAAACTGGGAAGAATGTTCTCACGGCATTTCACAGCTTCTCGCCGTCACCACAAGACGGAGGCCTCCCTTGGAGCCATAATCCAAGGAAAGGACGAACCTCTCCGCGCATATATCGAGAGGTTCGACAAAGAAGCAGTATAGGTCCCTACAACGGACGAGATGAAAAAGTTTCTGCTCGAGCAAGGACTCCGCCCGGGCTCTGAATTCTCTAAAGTCGTCGGTCTCGCACCGCCGAGGAACCTAGATACCCTCCTCCTCAAAGCCCAATCGCACATTTAGTACGAAGAGAAGGTTGCGGCCAACAACGTCCGAGCATCACGCCATCAGGAGGCAGGGGCACTGAGCTCGTCCGGGACGTAGAAGTCCTCTGGTCGCGATATAGACATAGCGACCTGGATGTTGGCTTCTTCCGAGGAGGGTACTTCTTCCTCTATCTTCTTGGACTCCTAGGCATCCTGCCGAGGAGTGTCCTTCTTCTTTGTGAACTGTTTCAGGTTGCCGTCCCTGATCAGTATCTCAATAGCGTCCCAGAAAGGCTCTATCCCCATCTCCTTCTACCGGGAAGAGCTCCTCGGGGGGTCTCCAAACTCGAGCATACCTTTGCTTGTCAGAACCCGAATGGCGAATTTTGACGTTCGCAGAATCCTCGTCGACCAGGGCAGCTCGGTTGACATCATGTACTCCCAGCTGTTTTCAACACTTCAGCTGGACGAATCACACCTTACCCCCTATGCGGGGTCTGATTTGCAGGGATTCAACGGATCAGTGACCAAGCCATGGGGATACGTCAAACTGATCATAACCTTTGGATCAGCTGAGACGGCCAGATCCGTCAAGGTATAATTTCTGGTAATCGACTGCCCGTCGCTTTACCAATGCATATTCGAAAGACCAACTCTGGCCGAGTTGGTAGCTGTGCCTTCAACAGTCCACCTCAAGATGAAGTATTACACTTCTAAAGGGATGTCGCCACTCTCCACGGCGACATCGAAGCTGCACGACGGTGTTTCGAAGCAGCCACAAAAGGGCTCAACGCCATTGCATCCAAGCCAAAGGTATTGAGCAAGCCAGCCTTGCCCAGCAGCTCCGAGGAAGCCAAGCCTCTGCCTCAGGTCGACTCCATCGACCTCGACTGCCGCTTCACCGAGGAGGACCAACAGGAGGACCGAGCAGCTTCAACCGACTCATCCAGCAGCAGCTTCCATCCGATGCGCCCAATCTCGGATGGAAACTTCGAGCTCGTTCTGTTCGGCGACGACCCTCAGCGGGGAGTAAAAATTAGATCAGACATGCCCGACATCGCGAGGAAGCAGCTCAAAGCATGCCTCCATGAGAACGCCGACCTCTTCGCCTGGAGCGCCGCCGAGATGCCCGACTTGGACCCGTCCGTCGCCTGTCACCAACTAACAATTGACCCGACCGTCAAGGTCGTAGCACAACGTAGGAGAAAGCAGTCTCCGGAGAAAACGGAGGCTGCAGAAAAAGCTGTAAAGGACCTCCTCGAGGCCAAATTTATTTTGGAAGCCAAGTACACCACTTGGCTGTCCAACGTTGTACTTGTGAAAAAATCTAATGGAAAATGGCGAATGTGCATTGATTACACCGATCTTAACAAGGCATGGTCGAAGGATGCCTATCCCCTCCCCAATATTGATAAACTTGTTGATAATTCTGCCGATTTTAAACTTTTATCGTTCATGGATGCTTACTCAGGCTATAATCAAATTCCAATGGCGATGGCCGACAAAAAATACACGGCCTTCATGACCGAATCGGACAATTATTACTACAACGTAATGCCCTTCGGCCTGAAGAACGTCGGGGCGACCTATCAAAGAATGATGAACAAAGTCTTCCGGTGAGAGATAGGCGACATGCTCGAAGTCTAAATGGACGACATGATCGTAAAATCCCACGAGGAAACCGATCACACTGCCCATTTAAGGAAGGTCTTCGAACAGGCCAGAAAATACAAAATGCGTTTCAACCCGGAGAAGTGCACGTTCGGTGTCCGGGCAGGAAAGTTCCTCGGTTTCTATTTAACAGAGTGGGGAATCGAGGCCAATCCCGATAAATGCCGAGCATTCTCTGAGTTTCCAACGCCCAAGTCAAAGAAATCCATCCAGTCCCTCAACGGGATGCTCACGTCACTATCTCGTTTCGTGGCCAAATCTGCCTAGCACGCCCTACCATTCTTCAAACTCCTCCGCAAGGAGGCAGCGTTCGAATGGACCGAGGAGTGTGACAAGGCTCTTTTCCATCTGAAATGGGTGCTCTCAGAGCCACCAGTCCTCTCTCGCCCGGACAATGGCAAAACTTTGTACCTGTACCTCGCCGTAGCAACCGAAGTAGTGAGTGCCGCTCTCATCCGCGAGACCCCTGACGGACAGAAGCCTATATATTTCACCAGTAAAGCACTGTAATGACCAGAGTTAAGATACCAATAGATAGAGAAAGTGACTCTGACCCTCATCAACGCATCTAGAATATTAAGGCACTACTTCCTGGCCCACACGATCATGGTTAGAACAGATTAACCCATAAAGCAGCTGCTGGGACGACTTGACATGGCCGGTCGAATGCTCAAATGGTCGCTTGAACTATCCGAATTTGACATCCAGTACGAAGGCAGGAAAGCCCTCAAAGCCTAGGCTCTGGCCGACTTCGTCGCAGAAATGACATTCGCAGACTCCCCCGCGAGCGAAGCGCGCAAATGGACCATTTTTGTGGACGGTGCTTCAAGCTAGGCAGGGAGCGACGCGGGCATCATACTGGAAAGCAATGAAGGAATCATCGTTGAAGTATCACTCACCCTGTCCTTCCCAACCTCTAACAACCAGGCTGAATACGAGGCCTTCCTCGCTGGGTTACGTGTAGCCGAGGACCTGGGCGCATAAGAAATCGTCATTTTCACCGATTCACAACTCGTGGCCCTTCAGGTCCGAGGAGAATATCAAGCCAAAAACGACAACCTGACCGAATACCTAGCTCTGGTCAAAAGGGAAATGGCGAAGTTTGCAACAGTAGAAGTGAAACATGTTCCCCGCGAACATAACGTGCGAGCAGACGTTCTATCCAAACTAGCCAACACAAAGAAGAAAGGCGGAAACAAGTCCGTCATACAGGAGGTACTTCCTCGACCCAGTATCAAGAAGGCCTCCCCGACCCTCGACGTACAGGTGATCGGCGATAACAACTGCTGGATGACCCCGGTTTACAACTATCGCGCTAAAGACGAACTTCCGTCCGACCCAAAAGAGGCCAGCGTAGTTAAGCGAAGAGCTTGCTCCTACGTCTTGGTCGAGAATAAACTATACAGGCGAGGATTCTCCATTCCGCTGCTCAAGTGTGTCAAGGAAGAAATGGTCGCAGACATCTTGCACGAAATCCACGAGGGAATCAACGCCCAATATCTCGGCGGAAGGTCCCTTACCCGAAAGGCCCTTCGAGCAGGATATTACTGGCCGACCATGCAGTACGACGCTAAAGAACACGTGAAGAAGTGCGATAAATGCCAACGACACAGGGACATGCACCTGGCTCCACCTAATGAGCTCAAGGCAATGTCCTCCCCGTGGCCATTTGCTGGGTTGGCCTAGACATCCTAGGACCCTTCGTAGTCGGATCAAATCAGAACAAATACCTAATAGTGGGCGTAGACTACTTCACAAAATGGATAGAAGCAGAGGCTCTAGCCAAAATAACTGCCCTCAACATATTGCGTTTCTACAAACGAAATATCCTTGCACGTTTTGGCGTCCCCCAGGTGATAGTCACGGACAATGGGACACAATTCACGGACAGGAAGTTCCAGGACTTCGTCTCCCAGCTAGGTACGAAGCAACACTTCGCATCCGTCGAACATCCCCAGACAAATGGGAAAGCTGAAGCGGCGAACCGGGTCATCCTTCGAGGCCTCAAACGAAGGCTGGACAAAACGAAGAAGGCTTGGGTCGAGGAGCTGCACAGTGTGTTATGGGCATACCGCACAACTCCACATTCTACAATCGGGGAAACACCTTTCCTTCTAGCGTAAGGGACCGAGGCTGTAATCCCCGTCGAAGTTCACGTACCCTCCAGGCGGACAGAGTCACCCCTGTACGAGGAGATGTACGACGAATCATTAAGAGAAGAACTCGACCTCGTCGAGGAAATCCGAACTGGGGCAGCCCTCCGTGAATCCTCACTAAAACAAAAAATTACCATCAGGCACAATGCCAAGGTGATACGACGAGAGTTCGACGCAGGAAGCCTTGTTCTAAGGAGAAACCACAAAGACTCTCGCAAAGGCAAACTAGCCGCCAACTGGGAAGGATCCTATCGTGTCTGAGCAAAAGCGAAGAATGTTGCCTATTACCTAGAACATCTCAACGGGGAAGAACTTGCTCGACCATGGAACGCTGAAGAGCTAAAACAATACTATAGCTAAGGCCCTAATTCTTAGTTCGACTCGTCACGACGACGAACGTTAGCTGCTGACCACTATGCACACCTAGGTACAAGCATCGCAATAAAGCAGAACCCCGCTCAGTAACGAGCAGAGTAACTGCTCGACAGGGGTCCTCGATCGAGCATCGCCGTCGTCAAAGTACCATGACTGGCAGAACCCCAGTTCATGATGGGATGTTTACGCCACGAACTCATGCCTCAAACGCGACCTGAGCTCCGCACCCCCGCCAGGATATTCCCCGGCCGTTCGACCAGTACCCCTCACTGCCGAACACATCTACAACGAGCAATCCCCTGAAACTTCACATAAGTCAAATACTCCCTATCACGGGCAGACATACATTCACAACAAGCATGAGTATAAAACTTAGCAGAAAATAAAAGCAAGTAAAACCATGCAAATAACGGAACCGGCCACCAAGACCGGGCATATAATTTAAATATAATAAGTGGCCACTAGGACCACGATTGTGCTGAATTACATAAACCGGGGGCCATGCCCCCAAAATAAGTTACAACAATTACGCGGCACGCAGGCCGGAAAAATTACAACAACATAAAGAAAACCCCTCACTCATCCATCTGGGCGGCGGGATCGGGCTGAGGATCCTGGTTCTCCGCGGGCTGTTCCTCGGCATTCTCTTCGAGGAGGGCGGCAGGCATAACGATCCGACCATCCTCAACATGCGCCAGATAATGGGTACCCTCGACAGAGAAGTCAAGCTCGGGGTTCACCATCCACAGTTGAGACACGGCATTTTTGAAGGATTCATCCGCGACGACAATGCTGTCATCCTCGGCCATCAGCATACGGGCGACCAGCTCAGACCTTGTCTTTAATTCTTTCACATCTTCAGGTTCATCTTCGCCTGAAGCATTGACTGCCCTCAGATGCTGGACCAACTCCTCAGCCGCCTTCTTCTCCGCAGCCAGTGTAGAATTCTTTTTCTTCAACCTGGCCACCTCTTCTTCAGCCTTCTTCCGAGCATCGTCTGCACTCTTGACCTCTTCTTTGAGGGACGCCATGGTAACCTGGGCAGCATTAAGTTCGGACTTAGTTGCAGAGTCCCCTTCAGCATAAACGACTGCCATCTCCAATATCCTGACCAAAGCTGAAGCATCTTGAGCCACCAACGCCCTTTTGCTCGGGCGGTCCATGCTTTCCAAATGAAGAGATTTCGCCCGAGGCACGACCAAGGAGTTCCCCTCAAAGAATCTCCTATCAAGTATGGAAGGAGGAAGCTCGAACTTCCCTTTATCTGGGGCCTGGCTGAGATCCACAGCGTCAGTAACCCTTGGCCGTTTGGATTGTCCGGTCAAAGGCAGGGGAGATCCCCGGGGAGCGGGAGTGGGAGAAGAGGTCCCCGCAGCAGACTGAACCAGAGTGGGAGCACGTGCACCAGCGAATCGAGACTTGAGGGGGACCGCTCCGGCCTTGTTCCTCGCAAGAGCATTCTTCACAACCCTCTCATGGGCTTGAGGCATCTCACCTGCACAAACAAAAGTCGAGCACGTTAGATACGAGGAAAAGAAATAGTGTGAACAAATATAAATAACTAAGACTACCAAGCAGCTTCTCGACTTCCACAGGAGTCTTGCACTCCAGGAGTGCCTTGGTGTTAATAAACCGGTATTAAACCCTCTGACTACCATTCTCCTCGAAGATCGAGTTACCCTTATTCGTCCAGCATTCCGCGAGCCAAAAGAAGTTAACGTACTTCACCAACGCCTCGTACGCCACGGCATCCTGCCCGTGTAGCTCGTACGATTGGAGAACGTAGTCACCGGGCTTCTTGGCGAAATGGTCAGGTCCCCAATAGATAGGGAACTTGTAGATTCTCTGCCCAATAAATTTCCCTGTCTCGTCGCGTAGGTCATTTCCCTCCTCATCAACCTCAATCTCCCAAATATATGTGCTATCCTGGGCAGCTTCGGACACGGGCTCGATAACATAGTACTGCTCCTTAAACGTCCGTATCGACTCTGAAAAAAGGTTTAAGTAATTTGCGAGGCTGCTTCAAAGAGACCCAACCATACTGCCTCCCCGACAGCTGCCTTTGAAGATGGAAGACGGTGAAAAATAAAGGGAGAGTAGCCCCTATGGTGAGATACTCGCACACCAGATCGAATGCCCGGATGAAGGCCAACGAGTTAGGGTGCAGTTGTGTGGGGGCCAACTTCAAGTGCACGAACACCGACTGCTGAAAATCAGTGAACGACAACCTTAGACCCAGCTCCTTAAAGGCATACTCATACATAGCAAAACGGTCCCCGTAATTCGTGCAGACCCTGTTATCCTCAGAGGGAAAGTGCACCTTCCACTCCCCCTCTGGCCCGACCTCCGTAAAGATATCCCCTAAGTACTTTGCAAAAGTAGACACATGTTCGGCAGGTTCGACCACCTCCCATTCCTCCACGGAACCCTCGATGACATCCTCGTCCATATCCTCCAGCTCCTCTTCCTCCCCGACCTCACTGGGGGTACTCGAAGCCGTCGAACTACTACTATCCGAGGAACTTATTTCTTCCTCGGACGAATCCAGGATAATCTCTCCATCTGGCCCCATCGCCATATCGATCACCTGAAAAGCAGAGAAAAAAGTGAATTCGACAATAAATCAAATCCACCCTTCCACCGCTAGTCAAGTGAAAGGGCGCGCAAAGGGTTGAGGACAACGTCCCCGGCCTAGGCCCTAACATCAAAAGAGAAACTAAAACCTCCCCGCGAGGAGACGCTCGAAACAAATCATCCCCAAGCGAGGAGCTTCCCCGCACTCATACCCAGTTTCCATTTGAAGCTTCACCGGAAACCGCAAAGCTTCACCGGAATCTGGGAGTATTCGACCGGAAAATTCATCACCAACTCAGAAGATGAACAAACACATCAGTTACACATACGTCACCGTCACAACGACGCCGTGAACCGCCATCCTCACTAAGACGTACCAAAACATCCGGCGACGTACCAGAAGTGAAAAATGGCACGACCACCGTCCACCACCAACAATCACCAGAAACTAATCTATTTCATCTTCTACACCTAAACCTAACCGCATGCAAGACTACAAACAACCATTTAATGGGTAAAAAAGCACAGAATAAGCAAAATTACATGATTTAGAAGATAAAAGACGGTTCCCCGGAAGCTGACGCGATGGCCGGAATAGCAGATGACGGTGACGAGCAGAAATTCTAAAGAAGACGAAGAGAAATCAGAGTGAAAGGTTCAAAATGAAGTGAGTTTCCCCCTTTTATACAGAGGGGCACGTGCAGTGGCACGCGCTCGTAGATCATGATGGCTATTAACTAGCCATCATTGCCTAGTAACTGCTACACGGAGCACTAGGCACACGTGGCGCCCTAACGTTTCCAATTCTGACTAACCGTTAGTCTCCCCGGACGCCGGGCAATACGGTCACGGTCATGAATGCCACGGACACTAGGGGTCACGAACACCACTAGTCACGGGCGCCCCGATGCGGCCTTCCTCGTCACTAAACGACGACTTCACGCTAGCTCCCCTGAGCAACGAGCTGTCCTTAACTCATCACTCCCATGCTCGAGAGCAACGACTTGGGGGGCTCCTGTTATGGACTGGACCAATGGCTAGACATGGCCCAATCCACTTCTACTCCAGAATGGCCTAAATTGCCTAAGTCCAATCCACAAAGGGGCGAAAGTTACCTTTCTGCCCCTCAAACCGGGCAGGGACTGCATCGCTCCTCCCCAGAAACAATGCCCGTTACGTACGGCTTATTCACTCCCCGAACAGTTGAGGGCATGTGCCCGAAACTACGCTTGTGCCCGACATAACGGCTAGTTTCGGGCACCCTGCCCGACATGACGGCTAGTTTGGGTAGTTACCTATTCTTCGGGAAAATAGTTATTTCGCCCCAAAAATAGGACCGTTGGCCACGCGCTGGGGGCTCTATATAAACCCTCTCGCTTGAGACGGTCAGGTATCCAATATTCACCCTACGAACTAACATTTTGTACTTGCCCCTTTTCTCTGACCCTTTCTCACTTGAGCGTCGGAGTGCCTTGCAGGTACACCCCTTCCTCCTCTCTATACGACCAGCATCTCAGACGTACTTGATGGCCTACTTCTACATGATCTGATCCAGCCTTCCTGATCATATACTTTTTAAAATTCTAACTTAAATGTCTAATATTTTTAAGAACAGCAATTTTGAAGAGATAATATTTATGATTCAAACTATCATTTATATATGGAATGAAGAGATGTTAGAGTTTTATTTTAAAAGTGACAATTATTATATGCAAAAGCTTATATATGTGTAAAATTTATTAGCACGGTAGGTAGGGATGAGAATAAACTAGATCGGTCTACTGGAGCCTATAGCCTAACTTATTTAAAGTCAGATCAAGTCAAACTTATTTAATTAAAAAATTAGACTTATGCTTTTTTTAAAAGCCTATTTAATGAAATAGGTCTTGCTTTTGCTATTAAAAAAGTCTATGAAGCTTTTTAGGCCGACATATATATATATATATATAGGGGCGTCTTTGAGGGTGTGCAAGGCGACCTAAAGCACAGGGCCTCGTAATTTTTTAAGATTATTTTATGGCAAAAAAGGCCTCGTAATTTTTTAAGATTATTCTATGGCAAAAAAGGCCTCGTTACATATATTTTATGGTTAATTTATGAATAAAATGACCCATTAAGAAAATTTAACAAGCTTACTCTAGCTTCTTACACAGGGCCTTATATATATATATATATATATCTTTTAATCCTATGGTAAAATTTGGACATAAATAATGGATTCCACAATTATTATTCATGTCAACTTCAATTATTCCCATAATTTGTCTGTCTAATTTGGGATGTCTAGTGTCAAGTATGGCTACTAATACTTTGTCACCATTTTGTTTCATTACTAGGCCTCTTACAACTGTAGTAATTAATCCTAAATGTACATAATTCATATTTTTATGTAATACCCCGTAAATTTATAAACGCTCTGGTTAATATTATTATGATCAACTGGGTTCCGGGGTACTCTGAGTAATTATCTGATAAAATAATTAGAGTAAACTGACGAACTCAGAGTCGATTAAAGTAATAGTATTTAACGTTGAGTTTTTTATAATTTGATGTATTTGAGCTAATTTTGGACATTTAGTAGTGTTACTAAAAATGATAGTTTTCCTTACTATCTATTTTCTTTTCATTTTTCCTTATTTGGTAAAAGTAGAGAAACTTAGAGAAGGAAAAGTGAAGGAAAGAAAAGAAAGGAAAAGAGGAAGGAAAAGGAGAAGAAGATTTCTCAACAAGATCAAGAATCATCATCCGTTCATCTGTTCTTCGTCTAATCATCTCAGTAACAATCTCCTCGTCTAGAAATCCAGGTGGGTTCTAGTTAGACTCTTTAGAGTAGAATTATTTTGAGTTTAGAGTTAGATTGGAAATTGGGAAAAATGGGTATTTTGGTTTAAAAATCTTGAATCTAACTGTTAAAATTCAATGTTTGATTATATGTTATACTGGTTGTGATGTTATAACATGTTTTGATGCATTTCAATTGATGAAAATGTGATTTTGGGGTTGATTTTGGATCAACCCGTAGCAGAGAAATTCTGCAGGAACTTCTGCATTTTTCTTCTGCCCATACGCGTATGGAGCATGTCAATACGCGTATGGGGCTTGTCAATACGCGTACGGCAAGGGCAATACGCGTATGGATGGCCGGGGATTTTGGGCAATACGCGTATCGCTTGGGGAAATACGCGTATGGCTGGGCGAGCATTTGGGCAATACGCGTATGGGGAATGCCAATACGCGTACGGCCAGGAGAGTTACAGAATCCTGCTGTTGTGATTTATTTTTCCGATCGTTGTTTCCAATGCCGTAACTTTTTATCCGTAACTCGGATTGGAACAATTTTGGTATCGTTGGAAAGGTAATAAAATGTACTTTCTTATTACATTGGTTTTAAGATTGACGGCCGATTTAATTATATCGGGATAGTTGGAATTGTGTCGTTTTATTGATTTTGGTTGTGTAATTTTTGTTGAAAAAAATGTATGCACGATAAAACATAAAATAAGTAGAGGGAGGAAATTACAATAAGCAGTGTTGGACAATTTAGAATGAATAAACACTAGTATGGAACATGTGTGTTAACCGTTTGGTTATGTTAAGGCATTATGGCCTTGTGATTGTCGAATACGATCACGACTGTGTGTGATCACGTAATCGTAACCGATTTTATTTGCGAGTGCGTTTCATGGGTCTCGAGCTCCTCTGAAACTTGTGCACAACTACTTGACAGGTTTGATTCCCGTGTGCAGTACGAATGGCGCTCTGGGAGCGTATGCTTGTGACGGTTTATGGCCCGTGTGAAGCGACGGTTCATAACGGTTTATGGCCCGTAGAACCCGAATCCATTTGTATGTCAAGTAGGTTCAAGGATCCATGACTCGGGTCGTCTTCTAGACGTAGAAGCGGACGGGAAAAGGGGATGCCTTGGTGTGGTTACGGATTAGTGATATTGTGAGTTGATGAACTCATAACATGTGTCCATATAGTGTGTGTGTACTCATGGTCTTTCCCCTTTCCCCTTGGACGTGAGTTAGGACTTTGTTAGAACCTTGTAAAGCCGAGAGGACTTTAAGATAGGGAACTCACTGAGATTTGATGTATCTCACCCCACTGTTGTTGTTTACATCACAGGTTCTGCAGGTTCGGCGAAGGGTAAGGACAAGGTTATTTGACTTTCCTTACGGATCGTGGTTTTGTGATGGCATGGCTTCCGTTATGGCGTTATGTTTTGAGATCATTGTATTGATCTAGTTCTTAGTTTTTATCAATTTTGGAACATCTTGTATATGTAATGCCTGAGACTTTTAGGTGTTTTGTTTTAGAGGCATTTATGTATATAATGTGTTAACTAGGAACTTATTATGTTTCAGTACCAAAAAGTGAAACTCATGTATAATATATGATTTGATGCATGTATTATTATATGGTCTTTACAGTTGGTATCAGAGCAGGTCGTATCCTCGACCTAGCCATGAAATAGAATAAGTGTTTCTTTCCGTTTCATATGCGGCGTGTCGCCATGGGTCTTGTCTGTTATATTTATGGTATTGAGTCTGATCAACTTAATCCTATTGATATGGAATTCAGGAACATGGCTGATAGACGCAGAAACAACCGTGGAAGACCAAGGACTACTCCAGCTGGGACGGTTCCGCAGGGTGATGAAGGGAATGCCCCTTTGTACCAATTTATGCAGCAGATGCAGCAGCAACAGAATCAGTTCATGCAAGGAATGATGCAACAAATGGCTGATGGTCTGCATCCTCCAGTGGTTGTTCCGGAAGTTACGGGAGGAACCTACAGGGAATTTGTTCGAATGAATCCTCCGGAGTTTCAAGGAGGGCTAGATCCGGTGAAGGCACACGAGTGGATAACAGGTATGGAAAGGATTTTTCTGATAGTTCATTGCAGTGAGGAGAATAAAGTGGTCTTTGCTTCTCACTGGTTGAAGGGTCCTGCCATGAGGTGGTGGGAGAGCGCTTCAGCCTTGATGACAACACAGGAAGTGCCGAAAGTGTGGGAACAGTTTAAGGTAATCTTTATGGAGAAATATTTTCCGAGTTCTTTAAGGTCTCAAAAGGAGTTTGAGTTCCAACAGTTGAGACAGGGAAATTTGTCAGTGGCTTCTTATGCGGAACAATTTGAGATCATGGCTGACTATTCTAGACAGGCCATGTATGCCCCTGATGAGAGGTGGAAGATAGATCAGTTTCTGTTTGGATTAAGGGCTGAGATTTCACACAGTGTGTCTCAACGGGAATTTGCTACTTATGCTGAAATGTTAAGACAATGTTATGTGGCGGAAAATAGTTTGAAAAAGGTACAAATGGAGGTGGATTCGAATAGGGCAACTCAAAGTGACCGAGTGAGGTCGAATCAACAGTTTAGACAAAGGCAACAGTTTTCCAAAGGGAAGCAGGTCCAGAGTTCAAAAACTAGTGTACCTCCGGTGTGTCGTACTTGCGGTCGGAATCATTACGGCCGATGTGGTATTGAAAGTGTGAGGTGTTACCAGTGTCAGAAGGTGGGCCATTTGGCGAGGGATTGTCCTCAGGGTAGAAATCAGACACAAGGGAAGACTACTGGCCGAGTGTATACCTTGGATGCAAGGAAGACGAAGGGTGACAACTCCTTGATTGCGGGTACGTGTTTCGTAAATGGACATCCTTGTTTTGTTTTATTTGACTGTGGGGCTACACATTCTTTTGTGTCTTTGAGATGTGTGAAGCGACTAGGGTTGCAAACTATTCCTTTGTTTCCTCCTATGGTGGTTACTACTGCCATGGATGAAATGGTTGAAACACCATTGATGTGTGAAAATTGTGTGTTGTCGGTGAACGAAAGAGTTTTCCAGATTGATCTTATCTGTTTACCGCTTAAGAAAGTGGATGTTGTTCTGGGAATGGATTGGCTTTCTGCTAATTCGGTGTTTATTGGGTGTGAAGAAAAGTTAATCATTATTCCATCTGCTGAGGCTACTCCGAAAGATGTATTATCAACGATTTTAGAAGGTACGGTGAGAATGGTAAATTTCTTGTTTAAGAAAGAGAAATCTGTTTTAATGGTTCTTACTAAGGAGGGAAGTAGTGAACAGCAAGTTCTGAGTATTCCAATAGTGTGTGAATTTCCTGAAGTGTTTCCTGAGGATGTTTCTTCTCTTCCTCCGGAGAGAGAAGTTGAGTTCTCTATTGACCTGATACCGGGAACGGCTCCTATATCCGTTTCTCCGTATCGGATGGCACCGCTTGAATTAAGAGAATTAAAGGACCAATTGGAGGACTTGATGTCTAAGCATTTTGTTAGACCTAGTGTTTCACCGTGGGGAGCTCCAGTGTTATTGGTAAAGAAGAAAGATGGGGGTATGCGTTTGTGCATTGATTATCGTAAGTTGAATAAAGTTACCATTAAGAACAAGTATCCCTTACCAAGGATAGACGACTTGTTAGATCAATTGAAAGGAGCCTGTGTGTTCTCGAAGATTGATTTACGGTCGGGTTATCATCAGATTCGAGTGAAGAGTCCGATGTGCCAAAAACTGCATTTAGAACCCGTTATGGTCATTACGAATTCTTAGTGATGCCTTTCGGTGTGACTAATGCTCCAGCTGTTTTTATGGATTACATGAACCGTATATTTCAGGCTTACTTGGACCAGTTTGTGGTAATCTTTATTGATGACATTCTTATTTATTCTCGTACTCCACAAGAGCACGGAGAACATCTGAGGATTGTCTTATCGGTCTTGCAAGAGAAGCAATTGTTTGCTAAGTTGAGCAAGTGTGAGTTTTGGATGTCGGAAGTTAATTTTCTTGGACATGTTATATCTCGAGGTGGTGTGGCAGTGGATCCATCGAAAGTAGAAGCAGTAATTAATTGGGAGAGACCGAGAAATGTTTCAGAAGTTAGAAGTTTCTTGGGATTGGCCGGTTACTATAGAAGGTTTATTAAGGGCTTTTCTCAATTGGCCTTACCAATGACGAAACTTACTCGGAAGGATGTTATTTTTGAGTGGGATTCAGGTTGCGAACAAAGTTTTATACATTTGAAGGAAAGTTTGACGAGTGCTCCAGTATTAATTATTCCTGATCCTAACAACTCTTATGAAGTATTCTGTGATGCTTCTAAGAGGGGATTAGGGGGTGTTCTGATGCAAGGTGGTCAAGTGGTAGCTTATGCTTCTCGACAGTTAAAAGTTCATGAGAAGAATTATCCAACTCATGATTTGGAACTAGCTGCAGTGGTTTTTGCACTGAAGGTGTGGCGTCATTATTTATATGGTGTACGTTTTGAAATGTTCAGTGACCACAAAAGTTTGAAGTATTTGTTTGATCAAAAGGAGTTGAATATGCGACAAAGAAGGTGGATGGAGTACTTAAAGGATTATGACTTAGAATTGAAGTATCATCCAGGAAAGGCGAATAAAGTAGCGGATGCTTTAAGTCGGAAAATGGTTCATAGTGCAGAATTGATGATTTTGGAGTATTCATTATTGGAAAAGTTTAGAGATCTTAATCTCCAGTTTGCGTGGACTCCGAATGGTGTAATTATGGGAAATTTGAATGTCAATTCTACTTTGAGAGTTGAGATTCAACAGGCACAATTGTTAGAAGAAGAGTTACAAGAATTGTTACTTCAACCAGGTCTTACACGAGCAACTGAGGGGATAGTTTTGTTTAATCAACGGATTTGTGTTCCGAAAGATGAGGCATTGAAAAGGAAGATTTTAGATGAAGCCCATAAAGGTACTTTTACGATACATCCTGGTTCTTCGAAGATGTATCAGGATTTAAAGAAGGATTATTGGTGGTCTGGGATGAAAAAGGATATAGCGGGATATGTGTCAGAATGTGCGGTGTGCCAACAGGTGAAGATTGAACACCAAAGACCGAGCGGTTTGTTACAACCTTTGGATATTCCAGTTTGGAAGTGGGATAGTATTTCTATGGATTTTGCAGTGGGTTTACCCCGTACCCAAGGAGGGTATGATTCTATTTGGGTGATTGTAGATCGACTAACGAAATCTGCACACTTCTTAGCCGTAAAGACTACTCATAAGGCAAGTCATCTTGCAAGGTTGTTTATTGCTGAGATTGTGAGATTGCATGGTATTCCTTCTAGTATTGTGTCCGATAGAGATCCGAAGCTTACTTCGAGATTTTGGAAAGTGTTCCAACAAGCGATGGGTACGAATTTGTGTTTGAGCACGTCGAATCATCCTCAAACGGATGGTCAGACTGAACGAACAATACAAACGATGGAGGATATGTTAAGAGCTTGTGTGCTAGAGAGTAGAGGGAATTGGAAGGAACTTTTGCCGTTAATTGAGTTTTCCTATAACAATAGTTACCATGCGAGCATCGGTATGGCGCCGTATGAAGCATTGTATGGGAGAAAGTGTAGGACACCTTTGTGTTGGGCTGAAATTGGCGAAGATAGAATTTTGGGACCAGAGATTATTCAAGAGACTACGGAAAAGATTCGAATGATCCGCGAGAAGGTTAAACAAGCACAAGATCGTCAAAAGAGTTATGCGGACAATCGTAGGAGACCTTTGGAATTTAAGGAAGGTGACCATGTATTTCTGAAAGTTACTCCGAGATTGAGATTGAAAGGACCGTTTAAGTCGCGAAAGTTAAGTCCGAGATACGTGGGACCGTATCAGATTTTAGAAAGGATTGGTGAAGTTGCTTATAGATTAGCCTTACCACCCTCTCTATCGGAGATGCATGACGTTTTTCACGTATCTCAGCTCCGTAAGTTTATTCCTGATCCTCTTCAGCCAATTCTACCCGAATCAGTGGAAATTGAAGCAGATTTGACTTTTGAACCACAACCGAGTTGTATTGTGGGAAGGGAAACAAAAGTGTTAAGGAACAAAGATATTCCACTTGTTAAGGTGCAATGGGATATGACGCATCCGGGCGATGCTACTTGGGAACTAGAATCGGAAATGCGAGATTCTTATCCACATCTGTTCAGGTAATATTCTAAATTCGAGGACGAATTTCTATTTAAGGGGGGGAGGATGTAATACCCCGTAAATTTATAAACGCTCTGGTTAATATTATTATGATCAACTGGGTTCCGGGGTACTCTGAGTAATTATCTGATAAAATAATTAGAGTAAACTGACGAACTCAGAGTCGATTAAAGTAATAGTATTTAACGTTGAGTTTTTTATAATTTGATGTATTTGAGCTAATTTTGGACATTTAGTAGTGTTACTAAAAATGATAGTTTTCCTTACTATCTATTTTCTTTTCATTTTTCCTTATTTGGTAAAAGTAGAGAAACTTAGAGAAGGAAAAGTGAAGGAAAGAAAAGAAAGGAAAAGAGGAAGGAAAAGGAGAAGAAGATTTCTCAACAAGATCAAGAATCATCATCCGTTCATCTGTTCTTCGTCTAATCATCTCAGTAACAATCTCCTCGTCTAGAAATCCAGGTGGGTTCTAGTTAGACTCTTTAGAGTAGAATTATTTTGAGTTTAGAGTTAGATTGGAAATTGGGAAAAATGGGTATTTTGGTTTAAAAATCTTGAATCTAACTGTTAAAATTCAATGTTTGATTATATGTTATACTGGTTGTGATGTTATAACATGTTTTGATGCATTTCAATTGATGAAAATGTGATTTTGGGGTTGATTTTGGATCAACCCGTAGCAGAGAAATTCTGCAGGAACTTCTGCATTTTTCTTCTGCCCATACGCGTATGGAGCATGTCAATACGCGTATGGGGCTTGTCAATACGCGTACGGCAAGGGCAATACGCGTATGGATGGCCGGGGATTTTGGGCAATACGCGTATCGCTTGGGGAAATACGCGTATGGCTGGGCGAGCATTTGGGCAATACGCGTACGGGGAATGCCAATACGCGTACGGCCAGGAGAGTTACAGAATCCTGCTGTTGTGATTTATTTTTCCGATCGTTGTTTCCAATGCCGTAACTTTTTATCCGTAACTCGGATTGGAACAATTTTGGTATCGTTGGAAAGGTAATAAAATGTACTTTCTTATTACATTGGTTTTAAGATTGACGGCCGATTTAATTATATCGGGATAGTTGGAATTGTGTCGTTTTATTGATTTTGGTTGTGTAATTTTTGTTGAAAAAAATGTATGCACGATAAAACATAAAATAAGTAGAGGGAGGAAATTACAATAAGCAGTGTTGGACAATTTAGAATGAATAAACACTAGTATGGAACATGTGTGTTAACCGTTTGGTTATGTTAAGGCATTATGGCCTTGTGATTGTCGAATACGATCACGACTGTGTGTGATCACGTAATCGTAACCGATTTTATTTGCGAGTGCGTTTCATGGGTCTCGAGCTCCTCTGAAACTTGTGCACAACTACTTGACAGGTTTGATTCCCGTGTGCAGTACGAATGGCGCTCTGGGAGCGTATGCTTGTGACGGTTTATGGCCCGTGTGAAGCGACGGTTCATAACGGTTTATGGCCCGTAGAACCCGAATCCATTTGTATGTCAAGTAGGTTCAAGGATCCATGACTCGGGTCGTCTTCTAGACGTAGAAGCGGACGGGAAAAGGGGATGCCTTGGTGTGGTTACGGATTAGTGATATTGTGAGTTGATGAACTCATAACATGTGTCCATATAGTGTGTGTGTACTCATGGTCTTTCCCCTTTCCCCTTGGACGTGAGTTAGGACTTTGTTAGAACCTTGTAAAGCCGAGAGGACTTTAAGATAGGGAACTCACTGAGATTTGATGTATCTCACCCCACTGTTGTTGTTTACATCACAGGTTCTGCAGGTTCGGCGAAGGGTAAGGACAAGGTTATTTGACTTTCCTTACGGATCGTGGTTTTGTGATGGCATGGCTTCCGTTATGGCGTTATGTTTTGAGATCATTGTATTGATCTAGTTCTTAGTTTTTATCAATTTTGGAACATCTTGTATATGTAATGCCTGAGACTTTTAGGTGTTTTGTTTTAGAGGCATTTATGTATATAATGTGTTAACTAGGAACTTATTATGTTTCAGTACCAAAAAGTGAAACTCATGTATAATATATGATTTGATGCATGTATTATTATATGGTCTTTACATTTTATCTGCCAATTGATTTATGCTATCAATGGTTAATAATCCAAATTCTTCAACTTTATCGTCTGGTAATTCTAACATTTCAGATCTGTGTGTTCTAATGAGACTGGAATTATTTTCAAATATCCCGGATTTGTATAATTGTGTTGGTTTTAAAAGATTTATGTGATCATTAGTCATTACTTCCAAATCTTTATCAGTATCCACAATTTGTTCTAGTTTTGAAGAATTTTTATTTTCTTTTCTACTAAACACTCTGTCTAAATAAGAAGTATTTTGAGTCTGATTTAGAGTTGTAGTTCTGGATGTGCTAGCTTCACTATCCATTAATGTTCTTGATCCACCAGAAAAAGGATTCATATTTTCAAATGTTTTATAACTTCTTCAGTATTGTAAGTTAAAAAATTCTTGGTATGTGTAGTTTTTATTTTCCGTTCAGTACTAATTTGAGAGAATTTTTCAGTTAAGGAATCTATAGATATTTTTAAATCTTCAGTTCCATTTAGTGGAGTCTTTTGTTTTGATTGATCTTTAAGAAGTAGTAAAATTTGTTTACTAAGGCTTAGATTTTCTTTTAATAATTGTTCTAAAACTTCTAGTTTTTTATCTTGTTTTTCTAAACAAGTTTTAAGATAATCTATTCTAGATTCCATAAATGGCTCAGATCACAGGCTTTGATATCAGATAGAGGGAGAGTATGGGGAAATGCCTCCGTGGAGGTTTGTGACTAATGAATAGTAAAAAGTCAAAATGTGAATAGTGAATAGTGGATTAAAATGTGAATTTTTATGCCTTTGAAAGAGTGGATAAGTTATCTTTTATAGTAAGAATGTAATACCCCGTATTATTTAAAGGCTCAATTGGACATCAGATGAGATCAGATAAGCATCTATGTACTCTATCTTTGGTTAATTGGATTAATGGAATCCTCTAAGTGCTTTAAGTATTATCGATTGGGAACAATTGATCAATTGGTTGAGACGACAAAATATCAATTGGGGATATTTTACTCTATTGAATTATATTATATAATATTGGTATATATATATATATATATATATTTGGAAAAAGAAAGAAAGATAGAAAAGAAGAAGAAGGAAATGGAGAGAAAGAGGAAGAGAAGAGAAAGTGGAGAAAGATGAAGGAGAGAAACTCATGGATCATCATCTTCTTCAAACTCCTCTTCGATTATCAGGTGGATTCTAGTTAGACACTCTAAGTTCTAGAAATAGATGTTTGGAACTTAGGTTAGAATTGAGAGAAAATGATAAATTGTTGAATCAATGGAATCTAACGGATAAAATGAGTTATAAACTATGTTGTATGATCAATGTGTGTGTAGAATCATCTATTAATGCTTGTTTGTGCATTGGGTGGTGTTTGGAATGGGTTTTGGACCCCAAAGGACCAGCTGTTACGCTTCTGAGATTTCTGGGTTTTGCGCGGTTCGCCTAGCGAACCTGGGGCGAATCCCAGTGAACAAGTTTTTGAGGGTTCGCCTAAAGAACCCGGCAGCGAAGGTCAGCGAATGTTCGCCAACGACGTTCGCCTAGCGAACTTTGTATCTTTTCAGTTCTGTTTGGTTCTGCCTTGGTTCGCCCAGAGGTTCGCGAAGCGAAGGGCAAGGCGAGTATTCGCCAAGGTGTTCGCGAAGCGAACTTTGTGTATGTTCTGGTCTGTTTGTTGATTCGCCTGGGGCTTTGCCTAGCGAAGGCGGTAGCGAACGCTCACTGGAAGGTTCGCCTAGCGAACATGACAGTTTGTGCAGCTTTGTTTCCTTCGTAACTTTTGATCCGTAACTCGGATTGGGACGTTCTTGGTGTCATTAGAAAGCTGTGATGTGGGATAAATTATTTAGTGGAAAATGAAGGAAAGTAATGTTTTGTGAAATGTTGGGATTGACATCTTTTGGAGCATAAGTCTGATTACGGCGTAGGGATAGCCGTTAGAAAGCCGTGGAAATACCCTACGGGATAAGAGTGAGAATATTGATTTTGATACCCGATTAAATGAATCGGAGGAAAACCGAAATGATGTTTTATGTGATTCCACTATACAAATGTAATATGCTTTTGTATGACTTGTGATTGAATTATTATATGTGATTCAAATGTGCAATTGTAATATGCTTTGCCTAAGACTGATGTTAACTTGATTGAAAGAATATGTATGTTAAAATATGAGATAGAAAGAGTGAGGAAAATTTACCCCACAACGACATGATATTGGAACCTAGTAATGAGCTAGGAAATTATTGAATAACTTAATGACAACGCTCGTGCAAGAGAGGCCGAGGCGTGTGTCTGACGACGCTCATGCAAGAGAGGCCGAGGCGTGCGTCTAATACCGAATGGTATAGAAACGAGTGAAACACTAGTATGGAACGCGTGTATTTATTATGTTTTATTGTTAAAGGCATGAGAGGCCTAAAGGCTAATGTGGCATTGTGATTGTCGAATACAATCACATTGTGTAATTGATCATGTAATCGTAACCATTTCTTTTGATTTTCCCTTGAGAGGCCTTCATGAGTCTCGAGCTCCTCTGAAGTGCAGGCATTACTACTTGGCATGTTTGATTCCTAATGTTATAGTACGATGGAACCTACGGGTAGAGACTTGTGATGGCATCAGAGGCCATGTGAAGTGACGAATTAAGGAGATAATGCGTCCCTTAATTCCGAATCCATTCGTATGCCAAGTATCTACAAGGATCTAGGACTCGGGTCGACTTCTAGACGTAGAAGCGGACGAGCAAGAGGGATGCCTTGGTACGGTTATCGATTAGTGATAAAATTTTGAGTTAACGGACTCAATAATGTGTTTCCATATAGTGTGAGTTATGAGATTGTGAACTCAAAGTCATTTCCCTTCCCCTTGACCGTAATAGAAAGAAAAATTCGGATTCTTAGACAAATATACACTATCAAGAGGATAAAATTCCCATACAAATATAGTTTATTTTCCCAAAAATGGATCTGGCCAGAAACAGAAAATATTTAAAAACATTTAGAAAATCTCTTGATAATTTAAAAGAAGAATTAGAATCTATAAAATTACAAATCAAGAATAGTAACAAAGCAACTTATCCTTCATTAAAATATCGAAAACACTTAATTCTTGAATGTATGTCTTCCACTTACACCCTGATTCTTACTATAAAAGATGACTTATCCACTCTTTCAAAGGCATAAAAATTCACATTTTAATCCACTATTCACTATTCACATTTTGACTTTTTACTATTCATTAGTCACAAACCTCCACGGAGGCATTTCCCCCATACTCTCCCTCTATCTGGTATCAAAGCCTGGTTGAAAATAATTTGATAGGTTGGAAAACAAAGTTGACAAATTAGAAGCAAGACTTACTAACTTGGAAAAAATAATTAAGAATTTATCTGAAATAATTGAAAAAGGAAAATTCCATACTAATGAAACTAATCTCAAACTAACAAAAATAACTCAAGATGAAATTAATATCATCAACAATACAGAAAAACCTTGCAAAAATCATGTACCCTTAATCTGTAACAAAGACAGGTTAACAAACATTATAATACCCGCAAAAATCAACATTCATGGGTATGAAAGAACACTACCAGTTCTAGTAGATAGTGGAGCTACAACATCCACTATAAATATAAATATGATACCAGAAGAATTAAAAGACAAAATTGTCAAAGTTACACCTTCTTATTCAACACAGTTCGATGGAACTAAATTATTAGCTGATTCACAATTTAAAAGTCTTCAGGTAAAATTTCAAACAAATTGTAATTTTTGGTCTGATTATTACCCTTGGCCAAAAATTTGGGTTAGAGAAATGGATCCCTCTATACCTATTATTATGGGATTAGACTTTATACTCCATAACTATGGACAAATAACTATTAACAAAGATTATGTGACAATAAGTAAAAATTGTTCATTAATACCTATTATTTCAAATTTTAAAATTCAAAGAATTGAAACAAAAATTTGTGATTGCAAGGAAAACAAGGATATTTGTTCTTGTTCAAATACAGAACAAAATCATTTAAACGTAAGACAAAACTTAGACTCAGATTTAGAATTATTCTATGAAATAGAAAGTGATTTACATTTAATTGATACAATAGACTTTACTAAAAATATAAGAAATTATGATCTGGAACAGATAATTAAAAGGCTAGAAAAAATTGAAGTCATAGGAGAGAATCCTACTAAGTTTTGGATAAAAACAAAACTTTGTGTAAATTGGAAATTATCAATCCAGACATTACTATCAAAACACCTAATTTTAAGTATGGAAATTGGGAACAGGAAGAATTTAGCTTACATATAAACCAATTATTAAAATTAGGAATAATTAGAAAATCAAATTCTAGACATAGGACCCCTGCTTTTATTGTCCAAAAAGAAGCAGAAAAGAAAAGAGGACAATCAAGGATGGTCTTCGATTATAGAAGATTAAACGACAACACATTTGAAGATGGTTATTGTATCCCTGACAAGGATACGTTAATTAATAAAATACAGGGAAAAAATTGGTTTTCTAAATTCGATTTAAAATCAGGTTTCTGGCAAGTTAAAATGCACGAAGTCAGCATTGAATGGACAACTTTTTCATGTCCATTAGGATATTTTGAATGGCTAGTAATGCCATTTGGACTTAAAAATGCACCACAAATATTTCAAAGAATGATGGATGACATTTTTAAAAATTGTTATAATTTTACTTGTGTTTATATTGACGACGTTCTCGTTTTCTCCCAATCAAAAAAAGAGCATATACAACACTTATATATAATTTTCTCTTTATTTGAAAAACATGGATTGATTATT
This sequence comes from Lathyrus tuberosus, assembly GCA_022829125.1. Classification (NCBI taxonomy): domain Eukaryota; kingdom Viridiplantae; phylum Streptophyta; class Magnoliopsida; order Fabales; family Fabaceae; genus Lathyrus; species Lathyrus tuberosus. Next base: position 319,144 of record JALAZF010000108.1, on the reverse strand, counting down.
TCAAAAAAGAAAATGGAAATTGGGAAAAATTATATATCCTTTTTAGGGGCGGAGATAGGAAATGGAACTATCAAATTACAGCCTCATATAGCTAGAAAAATTTTAGAATATCCAGATATATTAGAAGAATTAAAACAACTACAATCCTTTTTAGGATTAGTAAACTATGTGAGACCATATTTTAAAAACCTGTCAAAATTGACTTCTCCCTTATATAATAAGGCACAACAAAAATGAGTCAGAAAATTTAATGACCAGGATATTAAAATTGTCCAACAATTAAAAGAAGAAATTGCTAAATTAGAACCTTTAGCCTTACCATTAGAATCAGACTATTTGATTGTTGAAACTGATGGATGTGAATTAGGTTGGGGAGGAATACTAATTAAAAAACCTAATGAATTTTCTTTAAAGTCATTAGAAAAAATTTGTAGGTACACCTCAGGGACGTTTAAAGAAAAAGGATACTTAACATCCTTAGATTATGAAATTTTGTCAATTATTTATGTATTGGATAAATTTGCTTTATTTATTTTGTCTAAAAAATAAATTACTATTAGAACTGATTGTGAAGCAATTGTTAAATTTGCTGATACAAAAAATGAGAAAAAATTAACTTCAAACAGATGGCTGAAATTTCGAGAATTTGTCTTAAACAGAGGATTTATGATAAAATGGGAACACATTAAAGGAAAAGATAATAAGATACCAAATTTACTATCCAGAAAATTATTATATGATTAATAACATTGCTTGTGTTTTTCCAGAAAATTTCAAGAAATTCAGACATTCCAAGAAGATCAAACAGTTCTCTTTCATACATTACAAATGGCTGAAAAAGTCATAAATTTTGACAATGGAAAATTAAAAACATTTCCTGAGAAGGAACAATTTAAAACACCTTTGAGACATCAACTCAAGGAAGAAGAAACTTGTCTTTTAGACAACATTAGGAATTTACAAACCACTATCCAAGGGAATAGTAAGAAGGTGGCAGTAATAAATGCCCTAGCTTCTTATCTATCTACAGATAGACATTTTAGCAAAAAACCTTTTATTTGCCACACATTATACACCGGCACAAAAGCTGGAGTTTATTTAGACTGGGAAGAAATGGCCCTGCTAATTGAAGAAATTAAATTATTTCCAAGATATGGCCAACCTGTATACAAAGGATTTTATGACATTAAAGAAGCCATATAATCAACAACAAAAATTTGTGGGAATGATATTATTATATCACCCAGAGTTACTAAATACTAAAATGATCTGAAACACTTGGAAACTTTTGTTGACCAAGAGTTTTTACATGAACTTCAGAATACAAATTGAAAAGGCAAAGGGAAAGAAATTTCTCTGAGACCTCAAATTCCACAAAAGGATCAGAAATCGTTTAGTGATACATTAATTTCTACAAAGATCCAAAAAACCAGTACGAGTTTGATACATTTGGGGAAACCCGTAATTCCAATACAACCCAAGATCTCTGAAGAAGAAATGAGTTTTACAACTTTCATCTTGATACAAGAAACATTAGCACAAATTGGCAATAACAAAACCATTCATAATGGAATATCTACTGAATGGAGTTTTGTGTTCAACAATTACAAATCATGTCAACGCTTGTTTGAAAATTGTCCAGAAAATCAGGATGGCGAGTGTTACTGCCAGCTTGATTCTGCAATTAGAAAGGCTAGAATCTCTCTACCTTCTTTCAAACCTTTCAAAGTAAGAGATTACAATATCACAATTACTACTTTACTGAAGCATGAATTATTAAGTGTCATAAATGTCCCCCCATTATATGACTTTACCCCATATCTACCATCTTTCCTGGCAGACACATTGGAAATAGTCACCTCAGAATTTCCACAAAAAATTAAATTAGAAATTAATTCTTTATATCCAGATTTCCAGAATAATTACCCATGTGTCCATATGATTTGGATGTATTTTAAGGACATAGACATTGAGTATGAAGAATTTCAAGTCCAAAATTCTGGTCCCAAGACCATGACTTTAGAAGACATGTCTCAACAAATTGAACTGGCAAGAGCAAAATTAATTTCTGAAGACTTTGGATGGTCAAAAGACAAAATTGAAGAAAGAAATTTATTAAGAGAAGATAAATCTGGAAAGATTTACAGCAATACAGAAATAGCAAGAAGCTGCTTCTTCTCTTTTGATGTCAAACATTCAAGACCTAAATTAGTTGAAGCTTACAAAAGAAGAAATTTAAGCTTTACCAAAAGACCTGGCTCTTCAGGATCTTCACAAGATAGGGCAATAATTATGATAGACCCATAATTGGGTGATCAACTACAAAAATTATTATTGCCGACATCAGTAGGCGACATTTGGCAAAATGATTCCTGACAAGATAAAATCCTGTCACTTCACACCTTTTCTTTTCAATAAGTCGTAAAACAAATAGTGTTTTACTTTATGTAAAGTTCTTCTTTTCTTTGCTTTTACTTTACTTTAAGAAAAGTTGTTTGTCTGTTTATTATTAAGTCGTAAAGCAAATAGTGCTTTATCTCTTATGTAATTAGTTTACAAGTATCTAGAGTCTTCTCCCTTTATGTATATAAGGAGACTCACTCTTTTGTAAAATCATATCATATAACGAAGTAGCAATGCTTTCAAAAACCTCTCTCATGAAAATTATGTTTTCACACTAAATTCCCTTATTCCAACTTCCTGATTGCAACCAAGAGGTATGATCTCTTAGCAACTTGACTTTATAATCTTTGTTTACGTTTACAGTTATTGTTAATCTATGCTTTTTTACTATCAAAAGACGTAAATCCTGCTTGAACTGAATAAGACCGTTTTAATCTAAGAATCAATCCATTAGGGAAATGAAAAAGAGTACCTCTTAGGAGGAGTTTCCTTAGATCTTAGGTCTTAGACACGGAGATGTCTCTGGTAGAACTCTGTGGTAGTAAGTGAGGGATGAAAATGTGAGGTACTATAATAAGCATAGACTATTCAATAATTTTTAAAATAAACCTAGACTATCAAGCTCAAGTAACTAATTGATCATATTTCTCCAGGTTTCAATAGGAAGAAGGAATAAGCTTTTAAAAACTTAAAACTTTCATCAACTTTTAAAATAAAAAGTTATGGAACATGAAAACTATTACCCAGAAACAAATTTTACAACACAAAAATATTTTACAAATAATTTTGGAGTAGATTATTCAGAACCCAACTCTAACAAAAAATTATCAAACTTAATTTGTATCCAAGATTTTGATGAAAAAATATTATGCCTATTCAAAAGACTTCCTTACCCAGATTTAATAAAAATTATTTTGAAAAAATTAAAATTTACTTATTTTCAAGAAAAAATATTTCTAGAAGAACTAAAAACTACAATAGAACAAGATTTTGAAGAACACCAACTAAGATGTATAATTAGAGAATTAAATGAGTTTACCTCTAGTTCATATTACTTAAGTTATTTTGAAGGATATTTTTTCGGATATTCTTCACAAACAGATTATAGGATGAGAAATCCTAGACAAAATAATCCATTAGTTTCTATAAACTTTAGGAGCTTCAACCATAGTAATTCAGACAATGAAATAAATTGGGATGATGATCTATATGAAACAGATTAGAAATTTATACATAAAATTATGAACTTCGCTAAAGACAAACAAGATCTTAAAGATTACAGAAATTACATTTCCAATTTAAAACAAGATTTAAAAAGAACAGAATTATTATTAGAATATAGTACAGAAAGGACATTTCCGACACTAATTCTAAGAAGAAATAGTATTATTAGACGAATATCTACATTTGAAACAATGATGAAAGTCATTAAAAATGAATTATCCACTCTATCAAGAGCCTAATTTATTCCACAAAAATTGGTATATAGGATGGAATACCGTACCTTGTTGACCAGCTTATGTTGGATAGTTAAACACTTTGTTCTTCGGAATAATGTTTAATGAAAAACAAACTTCAGATGAACAATGCCACGTACCAAAGTGGAAAAAACATTAATTAAAATTCACTTTTCACCATTAGTCAATATGATAAAATATATCATTAATGATGAATTCTAATTAACACTAACATTCTCCTTTTCTTATAATTGCATCATAACATTGGAAGACTGAGCCTCCGAAAATATCTGTTCATACTTAGTTAAATTATTCAATGGAAGGCTAAGCCTCCTCATATTATTGTTTATATCTTATTGCTTCCCCTCACATTTTTATAACTCTGATAACATGGACCTAACCAAAGAAAGAATTGAATTAAAAGAATATAGGAATTACATTATAGACTTAGAACACGACCTCGAAAGAGTTAATACTGTTTTAAATTATTGTACTGAGTTTTCTTATTTTAACTTAATAGAAAGAAAAATTCGGATTCTTAGACAAATAGCAACTTTTAAAACCATGATTAAAATAATTAAGGATGATTTGTATACACTATCAAGAGGATAAAATTCCCATACAAATATAGTTTATTTTCCCAAAAATGGATCTGGCCAGAAATAGAAAATATTTAAAAACATTTAGAAAATCTCTTGATAATTTAAAAGAAGAATTAGAATCTGTAAAATTACAAATCAAGAATAGTAACAAAGCAACTTATCCTTCATTAAAATATCGAAAACACTTAATTCTTGAATGTATGTCTTCCACTTACACCCTGATTCTTACTATAAAAGATGACTTATCCACTCTTTCAAAGGCATAAAAATTCACATTTTAATCCACTATTCACTATTCACATTTTGACTTTTTACTATTCATTAGTCACAAACCTCCACGGAGGCATTTCCCCCATACTCTCCCTCTATTTGGTATCAAAGCCTGGTTGAAAATAATTTGATAGGTTGGAAAACAAAGTTGACAAATTAGAAGCAAGACTTACTAACCTGGAAAAAATAATTAAGAATTTATCTGAAATAATTGAAAAAGGAAAATTCCATACTAATGAAACTAATCTCAAACTAACAAAAATAACTCAAGATGAAATTAATATCATCAACAATACAGAAAAACCTTGCAAAAATCATGTACCCTTAATCTGTAACAAAGACAGGTTAACAAACATTATAATACCCGCAAAAATCAACATTCATGGGTATGAAAGAACACTACCAGTTCTAGTAGATAGTGGAGCTACATCATCCACTATAAATATAAATATGATACCAGAAGAATTAAAAGACAAAACTGTCAAAGTTACACCTTCTTATTCAACACAGTTCGATGGAACTAGATTATTAGCTGATTCACAATTTAAAAATCTTCATGTAAAATTTCAAACAAATTATGATTTTTGGTATGATTATTACCCTTGACCAAAAATTTGGGTTAGAGAAATGGATCCCTCTATACCTATTATTATGGGATTAGACTTTATACTCCATAACTATGGACAAATAACTATTAACAAAGATTATGTGACAATAAGTAAAAATTGTTCATTAATACCTATTATTTCAAATTTTAAAATTCAAAGAATTGAAACAAAAACTTGTGATTGCAAGGAAAACAAGGATATTTGTTCTTGTTCAAATACAGAACAAAATCATTTAAACGTAAGACAAAACTTAGACTCAGATTTAGAATTATTCTATGAAATAGAAAGTGATTTACATTTAATTGATACAACAGACTTTACTAAAAATATAAGAAATTATGATCTGGAACAGATAATTAAAAGGCTAGAAAAAATTGAAGTCATAGGAGAGAATCCTACTAAGTTTTGGGATAAAAACAAAACTTTGTGTAAATTGAAAATTATCAATCCTGACATCACTATCAAAACACCTAATTTTAAGTATGGAAATTGGGAACAAGAAGAATTTAGCTTACATATAAACCAATTATTAAAATTAGGAATAATTAGAAAATCAAATTCTAGACATAGGACCCCTGCTTTTATTGTCCAAAAAGAAGCAGAAAAGAAAAGAGGACAATCAAGGATGGTCTTCGATTATAGAAGATTAAACGACAACACCTTTGAAGATGGTTATTGTATCCCTGACAAGGATACATTAATTAATAAAATACAGGGAAAAAATTAGTTTTCTAAATTCGATTTAAAATCAGGTTTCTGGCAAGTTAAAATGCACGAAGCCAACATTGAATGGACAACTTTTTCATGTCCATTAGGATATTTTGAATGGCTAGTAATGCCATTTGGACTTAAAAATGCACCACAAATATTTCAAAGAATGATGGATGACATTTTTAAAAATTGTTATAATTTTACTTGTGTTTATATTGACGATGTTCTCGTTTTCTCCCAATCAGAAAAAGACCATATACAACACTTATATATAATTTTCTCTTTATTTGAAAAACATGGACTGATTATTTCAAAAAAGAAAATGGAAATTGGGAAAAATTATATATCCTTTTTAGGGGCGGAGATAGGAAATGGAACTATCAAATTACAGCCTCATATAGCTAGAAAAATTTTAGAATATCCAGATATATTAGAAGAATTAAAACAACTACAACCCTTTTTAGGATTAGTAAACTATGTGAGACCATATTTTAAAAACCTGTCAAAATTGACTTCTCCCTTATATAATAAGGCACAACAAAAATGAGTCAGAAAATTTAATGACCAGGATATTAAAATTGTCCAACAATTAAAAGAAGAAATTGCTAAATTAGAATCAGACTATTTGATTGTTGAAACTGATGGATGTGAATTAGGTTGGGGAGGAATACTAATTAAAAAACCTAATGAATTTTCTTTAAAGTCATTAGAAAAAATTTGTAGGTACACCTCAGGGACGTTTAAAGAAAAAGGATGCTTAACATCCTTAGATTATGAAATTGTGTCAATTATTTATGTATTGGAAAAATTTGCTTTATTTATTTTGTCTAAAAAACAAATTACTATTAGAACTGATTGTGAAGAAATTGTTAAATTTGCTGATACAAAAAATGAGAAAAAATTAACTTCTAACAGATGACTGAAATTTCGAGAATTTGTCTTAAACAGAGGATTTATGATAAAATGGGAACACATTAAAGGAAAAGATAATAAGATACCAGATTTACTATCCAGAAAATTATTATATGATCAATAACATTGCTTGTGTTTTTCTAGAAAATTTCAAGAAATTCAGACATTCCAAGAAGATCAGACAATTCTCTTTCATACATTACAAATGACTGAAAAAGTCATAAATTTTGACAATGGAAAATTAAAAACATTTCCTGAGAAGGAACAATTTAAAACACCTTTGAGACATCAACTCAAGGAAGAAGAAACTTGTCTTTTAGACAACATTTGGAATTTACAAACCACTATCCAAGGGAATAGTAAGAAGGTGGCAGTAATAAATGCCCTAGCTTCTTATCTATCTACAGGTAGACATTTTAGCAAAAAACCTTTTATTTGCTGCACATTATACACCAGCACAAAAGCTGGAGTTTATTTAGACTGGGAAGAAATGGCCCTGCTAATTGAAGAAATTAAATTATTTCCAAGATATGGCCAACCTGTATACAAAGGATTTTATGACATTAAAGAAGCCATATAATCAGCAACAAAAATTTGTGGGAATGATATTATTATATCACCCAGAGTTACTAAATACCAAAATTATCTGAAACACTTGGAAACTTTTGTTGACCAAGAGTTTTTACATGAACTTCAGAATACAAATTGAAAAGGCAAAGGGAAAGAAATTTCTCTGAGACCTCAAATTCCACAAAAGGATCAGAAATCCTTTAGTGATACATTAATTTCTACAAAGATCCAAAAAACCAGTACGAGTTTGATACATTTGGGGAAACCCGTAATTCCAATACAACCCAAGATCTCTGAAGAAGAAATGAGTTTTACAACTTTCATCTTGATACAAGAAACATTAGCACAAATTGGCAATAACAAAACCATTCATAATGGAATATCTACTGAATGGAGTTTTGTGTTCAACAATTACAAATCATGTCAACGCTTGTTTGAAAATTGTCCAGAAAATCAGGATGGTGAGTGTTACTGCCAGCTTGATTCTGCAATTAGAAAGGCTAGAATCTCTCTACCTTCTTTCAAACCTTTCAAAGTAAGAGATTACAATATCACACTTACTACTTTACTGAAGCACGGATTATTAAGTGTCATAAATGTCCCCCCATTATATGACTTTACCCCATATCTACCATCTTTCCTGGCAGACACATTGGAAATAGTCACCTCAGAATTTCCACAAAAAATTAAATTAGAAATTAATTCTTTATATCCAGATTTCCAGAATAATTACCCATGTGTCCATATGATTTGGATGTATTTTAAGGACATAGACATTGAGTATGAAGAATTTCAAGTCCAAAATTCTGGTCCCAAGACCATGACTTTAGAAGACATGTCTCAATAAATTGAACTGGCAAGAGCAAAATTAATTTCTGAAGACTTTGGATGGTCAAAAGACAAAATTAAAGAAAGAAATTTATTAAGAGAAGATAAATCTGGAAAGATTTATAGCAATACAGAAATAGCAAGAATCTGCTTCTTCTCTTTTGATGTCAAACATTCAAGACCTAAATTAGTTAAAGCTTACAAAAGAAGAAATTTAAGCTTTACCAAAAGACCTGGCTCTTCAGGATCTTCACAAGATAGGGCAACAATTATGATAGACCCATAATTGGGTGATCATCTACAAAAATTATTATTGCCGACATCAGTAGGCGACATTTGGCAAAATGATTCCTGACAAGATAAAATCCTGTCACTTCACACCTTTTCTTTTCAATAAGTCGTAAAACAAATAGTGTTTTACTTTATGTAAAGTTCTTCTTTTCTTTGCTTTTACTTTACTTTAAGAAAAGTTGTTTGTCTGTTTATTATTAAGTCGTAAAATAAATAGTGCTTTATCTCTTATGTAATTAGTTTACAAGTATCTAGAGTTTTCTCCCTTTATGTATATAAGGAGACTCCCTCTTTTGTAAAATCATATCATATAACGAAGTAGCAATGCTTTCAAAAACCTCTCTCTTAAAAATTATGTTTTCACACTAAATTCCCTTATTCCAACTTCCTGATTGCAACCAAGAGGTATGATCTCTTAGCAACTTGACTTTATAAACTTTGTTTACGTTTACAGTTATTGTTAATCTATGCTTTTTTTACTATCAAAAGACGTAAATCCTGCTTGAACTGAATAAGATCGTTTTAATCTAAGAATCAATCCATTAGGGAAATGAAAAAGAGTACCGCTTAGGAGGAGTTTCCTTAAATCTTAGGTCTTAGACACGGAGATGTCTCTGGTAGAACTCTGTGGTAGTAAGTGAGGGATGAAAAGGTGAGGTACTATAATAAGCATAGACTATTCAATAATTTTAAAAATAAACCTAGACTATAAAGCTCAAGTAACTAATTGATCATATTTCTCTAGGTTTCAATTGGAAGAAGGAATAAGCTTTTAAAAACTTAAAACTTTCATCAACTTTTAAAATCAAAACTTATGGAACATGAAAACTATAACTCAGAAACAAATTTTACAACACAAAAATATTTTACAAATAATTTTGGAGTAGATTATTCAGAACCCAACCCTAACAAAAAATTATCAAACTTAATTTGTATCCAAGATTTTGATGAAAAAATATTATGCTTATTCAAAAGACTTCCTTACCCAGATTTAATAAAAATTATTTTGAAAAAATTAAAATTTGCTTATTTTCAAGAAAAAATATTTCTAGAAGAACTAAAATCTACAATAGAGCAAGATTTTGAAGAACACGAACTAAGATGTATAATTAGAGAATTAAATGAGTTTACCTCTAGTTCATATTACTTAAGTTATTTTGAAGGACATTTTTTCAGATATTCTTCACAAACAGATTATAGGATGAGATCTCCTAGACAAAATAATCCATTAGTTTCTATAAACTTTAGGAGCTTCAACCATAGTAATTCAGACAATGAAATAAATTGGGATGATGATCTATATGAAACAGATTAGAAATTTATACATAAAATTATGAACTTCGCTAAAGACAAACAAGATCTTAAAGATTACAGAAATTACATTTCCGATTTAAAACAAGATTTAAAAAGAACAGAATTATTATTAGAATATAGTACAGAAAAGACCTTTCCTACACTAATTCTAAGAAGAAATAGTATTATTAGACGAATATCTACATTTGAAACAATGATGAAAGTCATTAAAAATGAATTATCCACTCTATCAAGAGCCTAATTTCTTGCACAAAAATCGGTATATAGGATGGAATACTGTACCTTGTTGACCAGCTTATGTTGGATAGTTAAACACTTTGTTCTTCGGAATAGTGTTTAATGAAAAACAAACTTCAGATGAACAACGCCACGTACCAAAGTGGAAAAAACATTAATTAAAATTCACTTTTCACCATTAATCAATATGATAAAATATATCATTACTAATGAATTCTAATTAACACTAACATTCTCCTTTTCTTATAATTGTATCATAACATTGGAAGGCTGAGCCTCCAAAAATATTTGTTCATACTTAGTTAAATTATTCATTGGAAGGCTAAGCCTCCTCATATTATTGTTTATATCTTATTGCTTCCCCTCACATTTTTATAACTCTGATAACATGGACCTAACCAAAGAAAGAATTGATTTAAAAGAATATAGGAATACATTATAGACTTAGAACACGACCTCGAAAGAGTTAATACTGTTTTAAATTATTGTACTGAATTTTCTTATTTTAACTTAATAGAAAGAAAAATTCGGATTCTTAGACAAATAGCAACTTTTAAAACCATGATTAAAATAATTAAGGATGATTTGTATACACTATCAAGAGGATAAAATTCCCATACAAATATAGTTTATTTTCCCAAAAATGGATCTGGCCAGAAATAGAAAATATTTAAAAACATTTAGAAAATCTCTTGATAATTTAAAAGAAGAATTAGAATCTGTAAAATTACAAATCAAGAATAGTAACAAAGCAACTTATCCTTCATTAAAATATCGAAAACACTTAATTCTTGAATGTATGTCTTCCACTTACACCCTGATTCTTACTATAAAAGATGACTTATCCACTCTTTCAAAGGCATAAAAATTCACATTTTAATCCACTATTCACTATTCACATTTTGACTTTTTACTATTCATTAGTCACAAACCTCCACAGAGGCATTTCCCCCATACTACAATAGAGCAAGATTTTGAAGAACACGAACTAAGATGTATAATTAGAGAATTAAATGAGTTTACCTCTAGTTCATATTACTTAAGTTATTTTGAAGGACATTTTTTCGGATATTCTTCATAAACAGATTATAGGATGAGAAATCCTAGACAAAATAATCCATTAGTTTCTATAAACTTTAGGAGCTTCAACCATAGTAATTCAGACATTGAAATAAATTGGGATGATGATCTATATGAAACAGATTAGAAATTTATACATAAAATTATGAACTTCACTAAAGACAAACAAGATCTTAAAGATTACAGAAATTACATTTCCGATTTAAAACAAGATTTAAAAAGAACAGAATTATTATTAGAATATAGTACAGAAAGGACCTTTCCTACACTAATTCTAAGAAGAAATAGTATTATTAGACGAATATCTATATTTGAAACAATGATGAAAGTCATTAAAAATGAATTATCCACTCTATCAAGAGCCTAATTTCTTCCACAAAAATTGGTATATAGGATGGAATACTGTACCTTGTTGACCAGCTTATGTTGGATAGTTAAACACTTTGTTCTTTGGAATAGTGTTTAATGAAAAACAAACTTCAGATGAACAACGCCATGTACCAAAGTGGAAAAAAAAATAATTAAAATTCACTTTTCACCATTAATCAATATGATAAAATATATCATTACTAATGAATTCTAATTAACACTAACATTCTCCTTTTCTTATAATTGCATCATAACATTGGAAGGTTGAGCCTCCAAAAATATCTATTCATACTTAGTTAAATTATTCATTGGAAGGCTAAGTCTCCTCATATTATTGTTTATATCTTATTGCTTCCCCTCACATTTTTATAACTCTGATAACACGGACCTAACCAAAGAAAGAATTGAATTAAAAGAATATAGGAATTACATTATAGAATTAGAACACGACCTCAAAAGAGTTAATACTGTTTTAAATTATTGTACTGAGTTTTCTTATTTTAACTTAATAGAAAGAAAAATTTGGATTCTTAGACAAATAGCAACTTTTAAAACCATGATTAAAATAATTAAGGATGATTTGTATACACTATCAAGAGGATAAAATTCCCATACAAATATAGTTTATTTTCCCAAAAATGGATCTGGCCAGAAACAGAAAATATTTAAAAACATTTAGAAAATCTCTTGATAATTTAAAAGAAGAATTAGAATCTATACAATTACAAATCAAGAATAGTAACAAAGCAACTTATCCTTCATTAAAATATCGAAAACACTTAATTCTTGAATGTATGTCTTCCACCTACACCCTAGTTCTTACTATAAAAGATGACTTATCCACTCTTTCAAAGGCATAAAAATTCACATTTTATTCCACTATTCACTATTCATATTTTGACTTTTTTTTTATATTTATTAGTCACAAACCTCCACGGAGGCATTTCCCCCATACTCTCCCTCTATCTGGTAGAGGGAGTATGGGGGAATAATTGAAGTTGACATGAATAATAACTGTGGAATCCATTATTTATGTCCAAATTTTACCATAATTTGTCTGTCTAATTTGGGATGTCTAGTGTCAAGTATGGCTACTTATACTTTGGCACCATTTTGTTTCATTACTAGGCCTCTTACAACTGTAGTAATTAATCCTAAATGTACATAATTCATATTTTTATCTGTCAATTGATTTATGCTATCAATGGTTAATAATCCAAATTCTTCAACTTTATCGTCTGGTAATTCTAACATTTCAGATCTGTGTGTTCTAATGAGACTGGAATTATTTTCAAATATCCCGGATTTGTATAATTGTGTTGGCTTTAAAAGATTTATATGATCATTAGTCATTACTTCTAAATCTTTATCAGTATCCACAATTTGTTCTAGTTTTGAAGACTTTTTATTTTCTTTTTGTAATACCCCGTATTTTATTACTCCGGATAATATTATATTATGATCGACTGAGCCCAGTGTACTCTGAGAAATTATTTGACAAAATAATTAGAGTAACTGTGGAACTTAGAATAAATTCGATTAATATTATCTGACTCTGAGGTATTTTATTTATTTGGACTTAAGAGACTTTTGGACATTTAGTAGTATTATTTCTAATACTAGTTGTAATACCCTGTAAATTATTTTACTCTGGATAATATTAGTTGTGATCAACTGAGTCCCAGTGTGCTCTGAGAAATTATCTGCAGAGATAATTAGGGTAACTATTGAACTTAGAGTAAATCCAATTAATATTATCTGACTCTGAGATATTTAAGTATTTGAACTTTAGAGACTTCTTGGACAATTAGTAGTGTTACTATCTACTTAGATTTCCTTTATCATTTCTTTTTCTCTTTTTCTCTTCATTTGGGGAAAGGATAGAAAAAAGGAAGAAAGAAAGAAGAAGTGAAGAAAAGAGAAAAGAAGAGAAAACCTAGAAGTGGAAAGATCAAGAACATCATCAAATCTTCATCAATTCATCTCATCTTCTTCACCATCATCTTCATCTTCATCTTACTAGAGGTGGGTTCTAGTTAGAACATTAGTTTTAGAGTTTTGGAAATGTTGAGTTAGGTTAGAATTATTGGAAATCGATACTCTAACGGTTAAAAATCGATATAAATTGTGTAGTATGATCACATTCGGCATATAAACATTGTTGATGCTTGTTTGTGCTTTTTGAAATTGATTTGGGTTAAGAAATGGTGATTTTGGGGCTTTGGGACCATGGAACCCGTAAGGGGAGAATTCTGGTTCTGGTGTGATTCGCCAGGCGAATTGAGAATTCGCCAGGCGAATTAAGTCTCGCCGGGCGAGGGGCTGGCGAAAGGGATTTGCCAGGCGAAAACCAGTTTCGCCAGGCGAATTTGGGGAGACAGAAATGTGGTAGCTACTGGAATTTTTGATTTTTTCTGAAATTGGGGTTTTGCCACTAGATTCGCCAGGCGAAGTTCTGGCGGAAGGGGATTTCGCCAGGCGAAGTACTGGCGAAGGGGGATTTGCCAGGCGAAATCCAGGTTCGCCAGGCGAATCTGCCTGGGACCAAATATTTTTCCTTTCTTCAAAAATCTATAACCTTTACCTCGTTTATCCGTTGTGAGTGTTCTTGGTATCGTTGTGAAGCTATGAACATCCTCTAGCTAATGGTAGTGAGAAATATCAGGTTATTGCCCGATTAAATAAATCGGAGGGAACCGTGAATGGGTGTAATGTGTGATATGTTGCATTATGTGCTTCCATTATGTGATTGACGAATATATACCTATGCTCTCATTGTTAAACATGTTTGAATATGTATGCATGTTAAAATACGAAATAGGTATAGTGAGGATCATTACCGTAAACAATTGTCGGAAAGTGTGGAATAACAATTACGACGACGCTCGTACATAAGAGGCCGTGGCGTGCGTCTATTACCGAATGGTTGTATGTGAAATCACGAAATCGTAACCACTATTCTATTTTGTGACATTTCATGAGTAACGAGCTCCTCTGTAATGAATGCACGATTTCTTGGTAGGTTTGATTCCCAATGTTATAGTACGAATGGAGCCTACGGGTAAAGAGACTTGTGACGGTGTGAAGTGACGGATCACGGGTACGGGCCGATGATCCCGAATGCATTTCGTATGCCAAGAAATCCATAAGGGTCCATGACTCGTTCCTACTTCTAGACGTAGAAGAGGTCGGGAGAAAGGGGATGCCTTGACATGGTTAGCGGTAGTGATACACTTCCGAGTTGATGAATTCAATAGTATGGAAACGTATAGTGTGTGTGCACTCAAAGTAACTTCCCTTCCCTTTTGACTTGAGTTAGGATGTTAGAACCTTGTAAAGCCGAGAGTACTATAAGATAACGAACTCACTGAGATTTGATGTATCTCACCCCACTGTTGTTGTTTACATCACAGGTTCTGCAGGTTCGGCGAAGGGTAAGGATAAGTTGGTTTGACTTTTCCTTACGGATCATAGTTTTTGAGATGGCATGGCTTCCGCTATGGCGTTTTATTTTGAGATCATTGGATTGATCTAGTTCTTAGTGCATTTTGGGACATCTTGTATATGTTATGCCGTAGACTTTAGAACTTTGTATTTAGGGCATTTAATGTATATAATGTGTTAACTAGGAACTTATAGTATTTCAGTACCAAATACTTGGATCTATATATAATACGTATGCTTTGATGTATGAGTTTTATATATGGGTGTTACAGTTGGTATCAGAGCAGGTCGTATCCTCGACCTAGCCATGAAATAGTATAAGTGTTTCTTTCCGTTTCATATGCGTTGTGTCGCCATTGGTCTTACGTGTTATATTTATGGTATTGAGCCTGATCAACTTAATCCTATCTGTATGACATTTAGGAACATGGCTGACCGGCGCAGAAACAACCGTGGTAAACCGAGAACTACTCCAGCAGGGACAAATTTGCCAGGGGATGAAGGGAATGCCCATCTGTATCAGTTTATGCAACAGATGCAGCAACAGCAGAATCAGTTTGTGCAACAAATGGTACAGCAAATGGCTGGTGGTGTGCATCCTCCAGTGGTTGTTCCGGAAGCTGCAGGGGGAACCTTTAGGGATTTTATTCGTATGAATCCTCCAGAGTTTCAGGGAGGGTTAGATCTAGTAAAAGCTCATGAATGGATATCCGGTATGGAGCGGATTTTCTTGATAGTTCAGTGCAGTGAGGAAAATAAGGTTGTTTTCGCATCTCACTTGTTAAAGGGTCCTGCCATGAGATGGTGGGAAAACGCTTCAGCCTTAATGACAATTAAAGAGGTACCGAAGGTATGGGAGCAGTTTAAGATAACTTTTATGGAGAAGTATTTCCCAAGTTCCTTAAGGTCTCAAAAGGAATTTGAGTTTCAGTAGCTGAGACAAGGTAACTTGACTGTGGCTTCTTATGCGAAAAAGTTCGAGGTTATGGCTGCTTATTCTAGACAAGCCATGTATGCTCCTGATGAGAGGTGGAAGATTGATCAGTTTCTGTTTGGTTTAAGGGCTGAAATTTCACATAGTGTGTCTAAGAGAGAATTTACTAGCTATGCTGAATTGTTACGACAGTGTTATGTGGCGGAGCATAGCTTAAAGAAGGTGCAGGCAGAAGGAGATTTAAGTAGGGTGAATCAAAGTGATCGTGGGCGATCGAGTCAATAATTTAGACCGAGACAACAATCTTTCAAAGGGAAGCAAGTTCAGAGTTCTAAGACTAATGCACCTTCGGTGTGCCGTATTTGTGGAAGGATACATTATGGTAGATGTCGCCTCGAAGGAGTGGAGTGTCATCGGTGTCATAAAGTGGGCCATTGGGCGAGAAATTGTCCTCAAAATAGAAATCAAATGCAAGAGAAGAATACCGGGCGAGTATATACCTTGGATGCAAGGAAGACAAAGGGTGATAACTCTTTGATTGCTGGTACGTGTTTTGTGAATGGAAATCCTTATTTTGTGTTATTTGATTGTGGAGAAACACATTCTTTTGTATCGATGCAATGTATGAAGCGATTGGGGTTGCATGCTATTCCATTGTCTCCACCCATGGTGGTTACTACTGCCATGGACGAGATTGTTGAAACGCCGTTAGTGTGTGAAAATTGTGTTCTATCGGTGAATGAAAGAGTTTTCCAGATTGATCTTATTTGTTTACCGCTCAAGAAAGTGGATGTTGTTCTAGGAATGGAATGGCTTTCTGCTAATTCGGTTTTTATCGGTTGTGAAGAGAAGTTAATTATTATTCCGTCCAAGGAGGTTACTCCGAAGGATGTCTTGACTACCATTCTAGAAGGTACGGTTGGAATGATTAATTTCTTGTTTGAGGAAGAAAAATCTGTTCTTTTGATTCTTACTAAGGAGGAGGGCAGTAACCGTCAAGTCTTGAGTATTCCGGTAGTTTGTGACTTTCTGGAAGTTTTCCCCGAGGATATCACTTCTCTTCCCCTGGAGCGGGAGGTGGAATTCTCTATTGACCTGATACCGGGAACGACTCCAATATCCGTTTCTCCGTATCGGATGACACCACTTGAATTGAGAGAATTAAAGGATCAATTGGAGGAGTTGTTGGCTAAGCATTTTGTTCGACCCAGTGTTTTGCCCTGGGGAGCTCCTGTGTTCTTGGTAAAGAAAAAGGATGGTGGAATGCAGTTGTGTATTGATTACCGTCAGTTGAATAAGGTCACCATCAAGAACAAATACCCATTGCCAAGGATAGACGGCCTGTTAGATCAATTGAAAGGAGCCCGTGTGTTCTCGAAGATTGATTTACGGTCAGGTTATCATTAGATTCGGGTGAAGAGTTCAGATGTACCAAAGACTGCGTTTAGAACCTGTTATGGTCATTATGAATTTTTGGTGATGCCTTTCGGTGTGACGAATGCTCCGACAGTTTTCATAGAATATATGAATCGGATATTTCAATCTTATTTAGACCAGTTTGTGGTGATTTTCATTGATGACATTCTTATCTATTCTCGTGATCCTCAAGAGCACGGAGAACACCTAAGAATCATTTTATCCATCTTACAAGAGAGGCAACTTTTTGCTAAGTTAAGTAAGTGTGAGTTTTGGATGTCGGAGGTTAATTTTCTTGGACATGTCATATCTCAGGGAGGTGTAGCGGTTGATCCATCAAAAGTTGAAGCAGTGATAAATTGGGAGAGACTGAAGAATGTATCTGAAGTTAGAAGCTTCTTGGGACTAGCAGGTTATTATAGAAGGTTTATTAAGGGCTTTTCCCAACTGGCTTTACCGATGAAGAGACTTACTCGGAAGGATTATTCGTATGAATGGGATTCGGCTTGCGAGCAAAGTTTTATGAGTTTGAAGGAAAGATTGACGACCGCTCCTGTTTTGGTTATTCCTGATCCTAGCAAGTCGTATGAGGTATATTGTGATGCATCGAAGATGGGATTAGGAGGTGTGCTAATGCAAGATGGACATGTAGTGGCTTATGCTTCACGATAGTTAAAAGTCCATGAAGAGAATTATCCAACACATGATTTAGAATTGGCGGCCGTTGTATTTACCTTAAAGGTGTGGCGTCACTATTTGTATGGTGTGCGTTTTGAGATGTTTGGTGACCACAAGAGCTTAAAGTACCTCTTTAACCAGAAGGAGTTGAACATGCGTCAAAGGAGGTGGATGGAATATTTGAAAGATTATGATTTAGAACTAAAGTACCATCCGGGTAAAGCGAATAAGGTGGCAGATGCTTTAAGCCGGAAAGTGTTGCATAGTGCCGACTTGATGATGTTAGAGTATACTTGATGCTCCGCAAGCGCACGGATTTATCGAAGTAATATAAAAGATTATCGAACCCACAGAGACCAATGTCAACCTACCGTTATCTATCGTTACTATGTAAAGCTAAGGCTAATGATAATTGATAGAAGGGAAACTAAGACTAGAACTAAAAATAAAACTAAGAAAATATGATGATAAAGAGAGGCCAGAATATGGATTCCGCGTTCCTAAAGGACTTTGTAGAATTCGGGTACTAATTACGACTATAACTTAGTTCCGTAGAATATATCAACTTAAAGACTTCGCCTCACGCTCTCGCGGTATTAACTAAAGTCATGTTCCCTAATCCCAAGATTTTGCTCCCGCTCGCCCGGTAACTAGGAAATATATTTTGAAAGCCAATAATATCCTAAACGCATCTAAAGCGCTCTCGCTGTATTTAGACTTGTTGCCTAATTTCCACTATCCGGTTCGATCCCCACGCTCTCGCAGTGCCGGCTCTAACCTTAATTAATTTCTCACTCTCGTGACAAAATCGTGTTAAATAACCTCTCACTCTCGTGACAAAGTTATTTAAATTAGACTTGGAAATTAAAACCAAAACAGAATTTTAATCATAAATTCGCACCTATTATTTTCTACCGAGTCCCGTCGGTAACGATGGTCCTCATACACCGGACTCTAAACATTTAGCCGGACATGGAATTAAATGAAAACAACACAGAAATGGTAATTGAATTTGAAAGCATCACGATAATTAATTTATGAAAGCGATAAATAATAATAATAATAATAAGCAATGCGATAAAGAACCTGTAAAGACTTGAAGTAGAATGCGGAAATAAAGAACTTGAATTAACTTTAATAATGACGGCAAGCTTTAATCCAAGCATTACAAATTAAAGGCCTAAATACTAATGGTGTGGTAGTTCCTCAATGTGAGATAACTACCACTTTTACAATGGTAATTTACTGCCTAAAACTATGAACAGCGCTTTCGCGCCCATAAACTTGGATGATCCAAAATGACAAGGGAAATCCTATATATAGAGGGGATTTTCGTTTTCCAACTTCCATGGAGCATAAATGAGTGGTGGAGAAAGTGGGAGTAGTGGGAAGTTGGAGAAGTAGTGGAGAGAATGTAGGAGAAAATGTTGAACGTGCAATAACTAAAATTCTGCAAACTCGTAACCACGTCTCTGTTAACGGATTAAACAGATTTTGGACGTATGACGATCGTAATGGATTGTGACGGTCGTGGTGGATTTCGCAACTGCCACAGTCGTGGTGGACCTGCCACGGTCGTCACACCAGCAGAATTTGGATTCTGCTATTTTCTGCTCTTTTCTGCATCTTTTCTTCCTTATTTTGCTTCTTTTCTCCACTTTGCATACTTTTAACTTGGAAATAGAAATACCTGCAAAAACACTTAAATATTCTCGAGAAAATCGGATATTAGACGAAAACGATATAATAATTGAATGTAAATTAAGGCCAAAATACGATACATTTTTGTGTTATCAAACACCCCCACACTTAAACCTTTGCTTGTCCTCAAGCAAACCATGACTCATAAGAAAAATAGTGCATACGGATACTCATCCTAGGCTACCAACTCTATTTCGGTTGAGTTTATGTCATAGGTACTAGCTTACACACTAAGGATATCGTAACAACACAATTCCGCTTTTGCGGTCATCAACCTCCCTCCTATACAAACCAATTCGAATCATGTCATTATACCTAAACCTAGCTAACTCATACTTCTTTCATCCCTTTTCATTCTGGTGCAATCACATTAAGCCCGTTATCCTTTCACACTCATGGTAGGATAACCTGTTAGTGACTATGATCTCATTATTATTATCAAATTTTTTTTCTTTTGCATATTGGCTTAAATATCAATAAAATAAAGAAGTTTGCACCGTTGGGCTAAATGATCGGGTGAGGATCACCTAACTTAGAAGGAGCATTTCTTTTCATTCATTTTTTTTTCAATTTACCATTTAAACATGAGATCATACACTTATTTGCATCGGCTTCCTGCTTAGTGCGTGCTTAGGATGGTGCTGACTGCTAAATAAACTAATTAGGGACTACTAAAGGGGTGAGAACTTAAGGCTACGGCATAACAAGTACTAAAATCGATTTTCATAATAGGGAGGCTCACGGTGTTAAGACGATATCGATTTTGCGGAATTTTTCCCACGACTCACAATCTAACCTTAATTTCGTCTGTAACCTAAGATTTTCAAAAGAAACCCTATTTTTAACGCAAAAATTTTCAAAATATTTGGTGTGGCTCAAGGGAGTGGGAAATCGATAAACACAAAATCTCATATAAAGACTTGACAGCACATGCAAAGACGCAACTAAAATAGAAAAAATTTTAAAAATCATGCTAGAAAGCAATAAATCTAACTAAAATGCGTTAAAATGAAAGCGGTAGAGTTCCTCCCCTACACTTAAACCAAACATTGTCCTCAATGTTTTGATAAAAGGTGGTAAAGGAAAGATAGAACCTGTATGACTGCCCATGCGTGCTACCATAGCCAAATTCAATCTGATTCTTCCCTTGTTGTCCTTGTCTTTGTTGACCACTTCTACTCTGGCGTCTTGTATTACGAGATATCTGAATTTGCTGAAACTTCACTTTCTTGAAGCCGCTCATCATATTGCCTATTTCCGAAGGAAGTACTCATTATTGGTGTCACCAGCAGCAGCAACATTCGTAGGAATGTGCGTGGGCACCAACTCATCTTAAGGGATTGTCATCAAGAGATCGTTCGCCTAAATGTAGCTGAGACGTGACAAGCGATACAATTCTTTATTTTCTGCAAACACAAACAATGAAAGGAAGACATTTAAATTAAAAACTTGTGGGTTTCCTCCCACGCAGAGCTTTGTTTAACGTCGATAGCTCGACGGATGAAAGTGTTAATTTTCGGTTTCCATGGCTATTTATCAAGCCATTTCACATATCCCTCACCTTTTCTTTTCTTCCTTCTGTGGGGTAGTTCATTCTTTTGAACTTGTGGTGGTGGTTCTGGATCTATGCTAAGTATTAGCTTTTCAAGTTTGGGTTTAGTTATTTCATCCATCACCTCAAAGTTTAACCTTACCCTCTTAACTCTAATGATTTTCTTAGTTTGGTCTTCGAATTTTCTCTTTTTATGCAAGACCCCAGATAAGGGTGCGTGGATAATTTTCCATACATGCACATACGTATTGGAGTCTGCAAACTTATACGGGAAAGGATATGGTGGGGTATATGGAGGGTGATCAACAATTCATGCTTCATTCTCTACCTCTTCGATAACCTCGTTTGTGGATGGTGTTGGTGAATTTGTCTCAATCTCAACTCTTTTCTCACCATAACTCTCATCAACCTCATTATCACTCTCCTCAGGATTTTCGAGTTGTCCTTCACTACTGGTTGTTATAACATACGCATTCTCCTCAGGGGAGGGACCTATAGGTGTCAGTGCAAGCAGTAAGGTTTGGGTCTCCAATGCCTCAGTGTGAGTCACAAGGGACTCGACCACGGTGTTCAGCCGCCTAAGGGTCTCATGATTATCGAGATGTTGTCTTTTAAGCTCTTCATTCTGGATAGTTTGTGCGTCCACAAAGTGCTCCATCATAGATTCTAGTCTAGCATTGGTTGACGTTTCAATGAAATCCTCCATTAATGTTTCGAGGTTGGACTGAACGAATTCTTGCGGTTCTTCAAAATATTGAGAGTGGTGATTTGGGCGGAAATGAGATAGCGTCGCGTGGAAATCTTCCATTAGTATTTCGAGGTTGGAATTGTACGATTCTTGGGGTTCCTCAAAATTTTGGGAATAGTAATCATAGGAAAAATTTGGTTGCGGTTCCTCAAAATATTGGGAGTATTGCGGTTGGTAATTGTAGAAAAAATTTGGGTGCGGCTCCTCAAGATATTGTGAGTGGTTATCATAGAGAAAATTTGGGTGATACATAGTTTTTAATTTTTTTTTTAAATTTTTTTTTTATTATTATTTTTTTTTTTATAGGAGTGCCTTAGTCTATACGGTGCAACAACGGAATCACAATATTGACTGTTGGTCCCCGGCAACGGCGCCAAAAACTTGATACTCCGCAAGCGCACGGATTTATCGAAGTAATATAAAAGATTGTCGAACCCACAGAGACCAATGTCAACCTACCGTTATCTATCATTACTATGTAAAGCTAAGGCTAATGATAATTGATAGAAGGGAAACTAAGACTAGAACTAAAAATAAAACTAAGAAAATATGATAATAAAGAGAGGCCGAAATATGGATTCCGCGTTCCTAAAGGACTTTGTAGAATTCGGGTACTAATTACGACTATAACTTAGTTCCGTAGAATATATCAACTTAAAGACTTCGCCTCACGCTCTCGCGGTATTAACTAAAGTCATGTTCCCTAATCCCAAGATTTTGCTCCCGCTCGCCCGGTAACTAGGAAATATATTTTGAAAGCCAATAATATCCTAAACGCATCTAAAGCGCTCTCGCTGTATTTAGACTTGTTGCCTAATTTCCACTATCCAGTTCGATCCCCACGCTCTCGCAGTGCCGGCTCTAACCTTAATTAATTTGTCACTCTCGTGACAAAATCGTGTTAAATAACTTCTCACTCTCGTGACAAAGTTATTTAAATTAGACTTGGAAATTAAAACCAAAATAGAATTTTAATCATAAATTCGCTCCTATTATTTTCTACCGAGTCCCGCGGTAACGACGGTCCTCATACACCGGACTCTAAACATTTAGCCGGACATGGAATTAAATGAAAACAACACAGAAATGGTAATTGAATTTGAAAGCATCACGATAATTAATTTATGAAAGCGATAAATAATAATAATAATAAGCAATGCGATAAGGAACCTGTAAAGACTTGAAGTAGAATGCGGAAATAAAGAACTTGAATTAACTTTAATAATGACGGCAAGCTTTGATCCAAGCATTACAAATTAAAGGCCTAAATACTAATGGTGTGGTAGTTCCTCAATGTGAGATAACTACCACTTTTACAATGGTAATTTACTGCCTAAAACTATGAACAGCGCTTTCGCGCCCAGAAACTTGGATGATCCAAAATGACAAGGGAAATCCTATATATAGAGGGGATTTTCGTTTTCCAACTTCCATGGAGCATAAATGAGTGGTGGAGAAAGTGGGAGTAGTGGGAAGTTGGAGAAGTAGTGGAGAGAATGTAGGAGAAAATGTTGAACGTGCAATAACTGAAATTCTGCAAACTCGTAACCACGTCTCTGTTAACGGATTAAACACATTTTGGACGCATGACGATCGTAATGGATTATGACAGTCGTGGTGGATTTCGCAACTGCCACGGTCGTGGTGGACCTGCCACGGTCGTCACACCAGCAGAATTTGGATTCTGCTGTTTTCTGCTGTTTTCTGCATCTTTTCTTCCTTGTTTTGCTTCTTTTCTCCACTTTGCATACTTTTAACTTGGAAATAGAAATACCTGCAAAAACACTTAAATATTCTCGAGAAAATTGGATATTAGACGAAAACGATATAATAATTGAATGTAAATCAAGGCCAAAATACGATACATTTTCGTGTTATCAATACTTTATTGTAAAAATTTCGAGATCTAAATCTTTATTTTGTTTGGACCCCTAATGGAGTGATTATGGGAAATTTGAATATCACTTCTACTCTTCGGGAAGAAATCCAACAAGAGCAAGGGTTAGATGAGAAGTTACGAGAAGTGTTATTGCAATCGGGTTTTGTGCGAGCTACCGACGAAGTTATTGTATTTAACCGAAGGATTTGTGTTTCGGATAACACGGAGTTGAAAAGGAGGATTTTGGAAGAAGCACATAAGGGTGCTTTTACTATACATCCGGGATCTTCAAAGATGTACCAAGACCTAAAGAGAGACTATTGGTGGTCCGGGATGAAAAGAGATATTGTGGTGTATGTGTCGGAATGTGCGGTGTGCCAACAAGTGAAGATTGAGCACCAAAGGCCGGTGGCTTGTTGCAACCTTTAGAAATTCCGGTGCGGAAATGGAATAGTATTTTGATGAACTTCGAGGTGGGATTACCCTGTGCGCAAGGAGGTTATGATTCGATTTGGGTAATTGTAGATCGGTTAACGAAGTCTGCGCATTTCTTGGCCGTAAAGACTACTTATAAGGCGAGTCATCTCGCAAGGTTGTTCATTTTGGAGATAGTAAGATTGCATGGTATTCCTACTACCATCGTTTCGGATAGAGATCCGAAGTTCACTTCAAGATTTTGGAGATCTTTTCAACAAGCAATGGGAACGAAGTTATGTTTGAGTACGTCGAATCATCCGCAAACGGACGGTCAGACAGAACGGACAATACAAACCATGGAAGACATGTTGAGAGCTTGTGTACTTGAGAGTGGAGGAAATTGGATAGAACTTTTTCCGTTGATTGAGTTCTCTTATAACAACAGTTATCATGCAAGTATTGGTATGACACCTTATGAGGCGTTGTATGGAAGGAAGTGTAGGACACCGTTGTGTTGGGCAGAAGTTGGTGAAGATAGGATGTTGGGACCCGAGATTATTCACGAAACTATGGAGAAGATCAGGATGATCCTTGAAAAGGTTAAGCAAGCACAGGATCGTCAGTGGAGTTATGTGGATAACCGAAGAAGACCTTTAGAATTTGAAGAAGGCGATCACGTGTTTCTGAAGGTTACATCGAGATTGCGGTTGAAAGGACCGTTTCGATCGCAGAAGTTAAGTCCGAGATATGTGGGACCATATCAGATTTTGGAAAGAATTGGGCAAGTAGCCTACAGATTAGCCTTACCGCCTTCTCTGTCCGAGATGCACGATGTTTTTCATGTATCCCAGCTTCGAAAATTTGTCCCAAATCCTCTTCAGCCAATTTTACCAGATACAATTGAGATAGAAGCAGATTTGACATTTGAGCCTCAACCGAGTCGTATCACCGAAAGAGAAACTAAAGTGTTAAGGAATAAAGAGATTCCTCTGGTTAAGGTCCAGTAGGACGAGACGCATTCGGGCGATGCAACTTGGGAATTGGAATCGGAGATACGGCAGGTCTATCCTCATCTTTTCAGGTAATTGTTTTAAATTCGTGGGCGAATTTCTATTTAAGGGGGGGAGGATGTAATACCCCGTAAATTATTTTACTCTGGATAATATTAGTTGTGATCAACTGAGTCCTAGTGTGCTCTGAGAAATTATCTGCAGAGATAATTAGGGTAACTGTTGAACTTAGAGTAAATCCAATTAATATTATCTGACTCTGAGATATTTAAGTATTTGAACTTTAGAGACTTTTTGGACAATTAGTAGTGTTACTATCTAATTGGATTTCCTTTATCATTTCTTTTTCTCTTTTTCTCTTCATTTGGGGAAAGGATAGAAAAAAGGAAGAAAGAAAGAAGAAGTGAAGAAAAGAGAAAAGAAGAGAAAACCTAGAAGTGGAAAGATCAAGAACATCATCAAATCTTCATCAATTCATCTCATCTTCTTCACCATCATCTTCATCTTCATCTTACTAGAGGTGGGTTCTAGTTAGAACATTAGTTTTAGAGTTTTGGAAATGTTGAGGTAGGTTAGAATTATTGGAAATCGATACTCTAACGGTTAAAAATCGATATAAATTATGTAGTATGATCACATTAGGCATATAAACATTGTTGATGCTTGTTTGTGCTGTTTGAAATTGATTTGGGTTAAGAAATGGTGATTTTGGGGCTTTGGGACCATGGAGCCCGTAAGGGGAGAATTCTGGTTCTGGTGTGATTCGCCAGGCGAATTGAGAATTCGCCAGGCGAATTAAGTCTCGCCACTGTCTCGCCGGGCGAGGGGCTGGCGAAAGGGATTTGCCAGGCGAAAACCAGTTTCGCCAGGCGAATTTGGGGAGACAGAAATGTGGTAGCTACTGGAACTTTTGATTTTTTCTGAAATTGGGGTTTCGCCACTAGATTCGCCAGGCGAAGTTCTGGCGGAAGGGGATTTCGCCAGGCGAAGTGCTGGCGAAGGGGGATTCGCCAGGCGAAATCCAGGTTCGCCAGGCGAATCTTCCTGGGACCAAATATATTTCCTTTCTTCAAAAATCTATAACTTTTACCTCGTTTATCCGTTGTGAGTGTTCTTGGTATCGTTGTGAAGCTATGAACATCCTCTAGCTAATGGTAGTGAGAAATATCAGGTTATTTCCCGATTAAATAAATTGGAGGGAACCGTGAATGGGTGTAATGTGTGATATGTTGCATTATGTGCTTCCATTATGTGATGGATGAATATATGCCTATTCTCTCATTGTTAAACATGTTTGAATATGTATGCATGTTAAAATACGAAATAGGTAGAGTGAGGATCATTACCGTAAACAATTGTCAGAAAGTGTGGAATAACAATTACGACGACGCTCGTGCATAAGAGGCCGAGGCGTGCGTCTATTACCGAATGGTTGTATGTGAAATCACGAAATCGTAACCACTATTCTATTTTGTGCCATTTCATGAGTAACGAGCTCCTCTGTAATGAATGCACGATTTCTTGGTAGGTTTGATTCCCAATGTTATAGTATGAATGGAGCCTACGGGCAAAGAGACTTGTGACGGTGTGCGGGCCGTGTGAAGTGACGGATCACGGGTACGGGCCGATGATCCCGAATCCATTTCGTATGCCAAGAAATCCACGAGGGTCCATGACTCGTTCCTACTTCTAGACGTAGAAGAGGGCAGGAGAAAGGGGATGCCTTGACATGGTTAGTGGTTGTGATACACTTCCGGGTTGATGAATTCAATAGTATGGAAACGTATAATGTGTGTGTACTCAAAGTCACTTCCCTTCCCTTTTGACTTGAGTTAGGATGTTAGAACCTTGTAAAGCCGAGAGGACTATAAGATAGCAAACTCACTGAGATTTGATGTATCTCACCGGACTGTTGTTGTTTACATCACAGGTTCTGCAGGTTCGGCGAAGGGTAAGGATAAGGTGGTTTGACTTATCCTTACGGATCATAGTTTTTGAGATGGAATGGCTTCCGCTATGGCGTTTTATTTTGAGATCATTGGATTGATCTAGTTCTTAGTGCATTTTGGGACATCTTGTATATGTTATGCCGTAGACTTTAGAACTTTGTATTTAGGGCATTTAATGTATATAATGTGTTAACTAGGAACTTATAGTATTTCAGTACCAAATACTTGGATCTATATATAATACATATGCTTTGATGTATGAGTTTTATATATGGGTGTTACACTAGTTTACTACATAATTCCTTTTCCTCCCATTTTCCAAACAAAAGAAAAAGTTAGTAAGAAAGAGAGAGAAAGAAGAAAGAAGGAAAGGAAGGAGAGAAAAGCGGAGAAGAGGAAATTTGAAGAAAACTAAGAGCAAATCATCATCCATTCATCCAATCCTTGCCCAATCATCTCATCTTCATCATTTTCATCATCTATCCAAGGTGGGTTCTAGTTAGTACCAATTTTTAGAAGTTTTAGAATTGTTTGGTTTAGGTCAAATTTATGGAAATCGATGTTTTAACGGTTAGAATTCGATATAAATTAAAAGGAATGATCAATATGCTTGTAGAAACATATATTGATGCTTGTTTTGATGTTTTGATTTCTTTGGATTGATTGGGAAATTATAGGGTTTATGGAAATATTGTGTTCTTGAGAAATGTAGGTTTTAAGAATGTTGTTGTTCAAACCATGCTCCACTATGTTATTGTACCTCTGTTGGTGGTTGATTGTGGTTTGGAGGAGGTTTGGAGGTGTGGGAAATTTCTGTTATAGCAGGTTTTTTTCTGAGTTTCGCAGAGCGCGCTTAGCGCGCGGGAGGCTGCTCAGCGCGGTTTTGAATTCCTGCAACCCCTTAAGGCAGAAGATTGCGCGCTCAGCGGGCAAGACGGCGCGCTTAGCGCGACCTGGGACTTGGGATTTTATTCCTTAAGCGAGAAAATTCATAACTTTCGAATCGTTTATCGGAATCGATCATTCTTTATATCGATGTAAAACCAAGGAAATATTCTATGCAATGGAGATGAAATGTTTCGATTTTACCGACCGATTAAATAATCGAGAAAGTTCCAAAAGTGATATATTTATGTTTTAATTATTATATATTATTCTACTATGCAATTATGACATGTCTTGCCTATCCTATAATTGTTTAACATGATTGTAAGTGAATATGCATGCCAATATGAAAACGATATAGGAAGAGTGAGGAAACCTCAAACTTGAACTATAGGAGAATCTAGTAAGGAACTAGAAATTGTAGACAACTCTAGATGGTGATGCTCGGGCACGTGTTGTTGGAAGATACATCCTTGCCGAGTGTTGGCCTAGTTGAGAGTGAACACTAGTATGGAACATGTGGTTAACCTTTGTGGTTGTGAAAAGGCAAGAGAGGCCTTAAGGCGGTGTAGTCTTGTGATTGTTGAATACAATCGTATATGTAATCATGTAATCGTAACCGGAATATTTGAGTGTAGTTTCATGGGTCTCGAGCTCCTCTGAAACGGGTACACAATTACTGGGTAGGTTTGATTCCCTACGTGTAGTACGATTGGAACTTATGCTATGGGTAGAGACTTGTGATGGTTAACAGGCCATGAGAAGTGACGGTTCACGGTTAACAGGCCGATGATCCCGAATCCAATTCGTATGCCAAGTAACTAAAAAGATCTATGACTCGGGTCGCCTTCTAGACGTAGAAGCGGAGGGGAAGACGAGATGTCTTGGTATGGTTATCGATTAGTGATGTTGTGAGTTAATGAACTCATGTCATGTTTCTATATAGTGTGAGAATTATAAGTGTGAACTCAAGGGTCCTTTTCCCCTTTTTCCCCGGACTGGAGTTAGGATTGTTAGAACCTTGATAATCCGAGAGAACCCATAAGATAGGGAACTCACTGAGATTTGATGTATCTCACCCCACGTTGTTGATGTATTTCAGGTGCTTCAGGTTCCGATAAGGGTAAGGATAAGGTCGTGTGATCTTTTCCTTGTTTGTTGATGGCTAGCTTCCGTAGCGGAGTTTATTTTGAGATCATTGTTGATCTAGTTCTTAGTTTTTATCATTTGAACATCTTGTGTATAATATGCCTTAGGTTTTTGTACCTTGTACTTTAGGGCATTTATTTGTATACAATGTGTTAACTAGGAGCTTATGTGTTTCAGTACCAAACACTTGGATCTATATATAATATTTATGCTTTGATGTATGAGTTTTATATATGGGTGTTACAGTTGGTATCAGAGCAGGTCGTATCCTCGACCTAGCCATGAAATAGTATAAGTATTTCCTTCTGTTTCATATACCTTGTGTCGCCATTGGTCCTAAGTGTTATATTTGTGGCATTGAGCCTGGTCAACTTAATCCTATTTGTATGACCTTTAGGAACATGGCTGAAGGACGTAGAAACACTCGTGGTAGACCCCGTACCACTCCTGAAGGGATGAATCCGCCGGGCGGCGACGACAATGCTCCTCTGTATCAGTTTATGCAATAGATGCAGCAGCAACAGAATCTATTCATGCAGCCAATGGTGTAACAAATGAATGGAGGCTTGCACCCTACGGTGGTTGCTCCAGAAGCTGAAGGTGGGAAATTCCGATGAATCCCCCAGAATTTCATGGTGGATTAGATCCCGTGAAGGCTCACGAATGGATTTCTGGTATGGAGAGGATTTTCTTGATAGTCCAATGCAGCGAAGAGAACAAGGTGTTGTTCGCTTCACATTCACTGAAGGGTCCCGCTATGAGATGGTGGGAGAGCGCTTCGGCCTTGATGGCTATTCAGGAAGTGCCTAAGGTTTGGGAACAATTCAAAGTTATTTTCATGGAGAAGTATTTTCCGAGCTCATTGAGGACTCAGAAAGAATTTGAATTTCAACAATTAAGACAAGGTAGTATGATTGTGGCCAGTTATACTGAGAAGTTTGAGGACATGGCTGCTTATTCTAGGCAGGCTATGTATGCTCCTGATGAAAGGTGGAAAATAGACCAGTTTCTATTTGGACTAAAAGCTGAAATATCTCATAGTGTATCTCAGAGAGAGTTCACTACATATGCTGAAGTTTTAAGGCAATGCTATGTGGCCGAGCATAGTTTGAAGAAAGTCCAAGCTGAAGGTGTTGCGAGTAGAGTGAATCAAGGGGATCGCGGAAGATCCAACCAACAATTCAGGCCTAGGCAACAATCCTTCAAAGGGAAACAAGTTCAAGATTCAAGGACGAGTACACCTCCTGTGTGTCGCACTTGTGGCAAGAATCATTCTGGAAGGTGTAGTTTAGAAGGGGTAAAGTGTTTCCAATGTCATAAGATGGGTCATCTGAAAAGAGATTGTCCTCAGAATAGGGCTCAGACACAAGGAAGGGTTTATACCTTAGATGCGAGGAAGAAGAAGAGTGACAACTCCTTAATTGCTGGTACGTGCTTCGTTAACGGATTTCCTTATTTTGTTCTATTTGGTTGCGGAGCTACACACTCCTTTGTATCGATGCAATGTATGAAGTGACTTGGACTGCGGTCCGTTCCTTTGTCTCCTCCTATGGTGGTCACTACCGCCATGGATGAAATAGTTGAGACACCGTTGATGTGTGAAAAATGTGTTTTGTCTGTGGACGGTAGAGTTTTTCAGATTGATCTTATTTGTCTACCGCTTAAGAAAGTTGATGTCGTTTTGGGAATGGATTGGCTTTCTGCTAATTCGGTGTTTATTGGGTGTGAAGAAAAGCTCATCATCATTCCATCTATTGATGCTACCCCGAAAGATGTCTTAACAACTATTCTAGAAGGTACGGTTGGAATGATAAATTTCTTGTTCGAAGAAGAGAAATTTGTTCTTTTGGTTCTCACTAAGGAAGGGAGTAGCGACCTTCAAGTTATGGATATTCCGGTAGTTTGTGAGTTTCCCGAAGTTTTCCCCGAAGATGTCACTTCTCTTCCTCCGGAGAGGGAAGTGGAATTTTCTATTGACCTGGTACCGGGAACGACTCCTATATCCGTTTCTCCGTATCGGATGGCACCGATTGAATTGAGAGAACTGAAGGAACAATTGGAAGAAATTATGGCTAAGCATTTTGTTAGACCTAGTGTCTCATCGTGGGGAGCTCCAGTTTTGTTAGTAAAGAAGAAAGACGGCGGGATGCGATTGTGTATTGACTATCGTCAGCTGAATAAAGTCACCATTAAGAACAAGTATCCCTTGCCAAGGATAGACGACCTATTAGATCAATTGAAAAGAGCCTGTGTGTTCTCGAAGATTGATTTGAGGTCGGGTTATCACCAAATCCGAGTGAAGAGTTCCGATGTACCTAAGACTGTATTTAGGACCCGTTATGGTCATTACGAATTCTTAGTGATGCCTTTCGCTGTGACTAATGCTCCAACTGTTTTTATGGATTATATGAATCGGTTATTTAAAGCTTACTTGGATCAATTTGTTGTGATCTTCATTGATGACATTCTTATCTTTTCCCGTACTCCGCAGGAGCACGAAGGACATTTGAGAATCGTCTTATCGATCGTACAAGAGAAGCAACTTTTTGCCAAGTTAAGCAAGTGCGAGTTCTGGATGTCCGAAGTTAGTTTTCTTGGTCACGTTATATCACAAGGTGGTGTAGCGGTGGATCCGTCAAAGGTTGAAGCTGTGATTAATTGGGAGAGACCGAAGAGTGTATCGAAAATTAGGAGTTTCTTGGGTCTAGCAGGCTACTACAGAAGGTTTATCAAAGGCTTTTCGCAATTAGCATTACCAATGACTAAGCTTACTCGAAAGGATTGCCCCTTTGAGTGGGATTCGGCGTGTGAACAAAGTTTTATGAGTTTGAAAGAAAGATTGACTACAGCTCCCGTCCTGATTATTCCCGATCCTAGCAAGTCGTACGAGGTATTTTGTGATGCGTCTAAGATGGGATTAGGAGGCGTTTTAATGCAAGAAAGTCACGTGGTGGCTTATGCTTCTCGACAATTGAAAATTCACGAGAAGAATTATCCAACCCACGATTTGGAATTAGCGGCGGTGGTGTTTACTTTGAAAGTGTGGCGTCACTATTTATATGGGGTACATTTTGAAATGTTTAGTGATCACAAGAGTTTAAAGTACCTCTTTGACCAAAAAGAGTTGAATATGCGTCAAAGGAGGTGGATGGAATATTTAAAGGATTATGATCTAGAGCTAAAATACCATCCGGGTAAAGTGAACAAAGTGGCCGATGCCTTGAGTAGGAAAGCGTTGAGGAAGGCCGAATTGATGTTGTTAGAATATTCATTGCTGGAAAAGTTTAGAGATTTAAATCTTCATTTTGTGTGGACTCCTAATGGAGTGATTATGGGGAATTTGAATGTCAATTCTACGTTAAGAATTGAAATTCAACAAGGACAATTATTGGATGAGAAGTTGTAAGAGATGCTAAGTCAACCGGATTTTGTGCACGCTAGCGATGGAACGATTATGTTTAACCAAAGAATTTGCGTTCCGAACGATGTGACTTTGAAAAGGAAGATTTTGGAAAAAGCACATAAAGGTGCTTTTACTATACATCCGGGTTCTTCAAAGATGTATCAAGATTTAAAGAAGGACTATTGGTGGTCCGGTATGAAAAGAGATGTTGCGGTCTTCGTGTCGAAATGTGCAGTATGCCAACAAGTTAAGATTGAACATCAAAGACCGGGTGGATTATTGCAACCATTAGAAATCCCAGTTTGGAAATGGGATAGTATTTCTATGGATTTTGCGGTAGGT
This sequence comes from Lathyrus tuberosus, assembly GCA_022829125.1. Lineage (NCBI taxonomy): Eukaryota > Viridiplantae > Streptophyta > Magnoliopsida > Fabales > Fabaceae > Lathyrus > Lathyrus tuberosus. Next base: position 285,985 of record JALAZF010000108.1, on the reverse strand, counting down.
TTACCCCGTACGCAAGGTGGTTATGATTCGATTTGGGTAATAGTAGATCGGTTGACAAAGTCGGCGCATTTCTTGGCCGTGAAGACTACTTTCAAGGCAAGTCATCTTGCGAGGTTGTTTATTGCGGAAATTCTAAAATTGTACGGTATTCCCTCTAATATTGTGTCGGATAGAGATCCGAAGTTTACTTCAAGGTTTTGGAAAGTTTTTCAACAAGCTATGGGGATAGAGTTGCGTTTGAGCACGTCTAATCATCCACAGACGGATGGTCAGACTGAGCGAACGATACAAACAATGGAGGATATGTTGAGAGCTTGTGTGTTAGAGAGTAAAGGGAATTGGAAAGAACTTCTACCATTGATTGAGTTCTCTTATAACAATAGTTACCATGCGAGCATTGGAATGGCTCCTTATGAAGCTTTGTATGGAAGAAAGTGTAGGACCCCTTTGTGTTGGGCGGAAGTTGGGGAAGATAGAATCTTAGGACCCGAAATCATCCAAGAGACTATGGAAAAGATTCGAATGATCCGCGAGAAAATTAAACAGGCACAAGATCGACAAAAGAGTTATGCGGACAATCGAAGGAGATCCTTAGAATTTGAAGAAGGTGACCATGTGTTTTTGAAAGTCACTCCTAGATTGAGACTGAAAGGACCGTTTAAGTCACAGAAGTAAGTCCGAGATACGTGGGACCGTATCAAGTTTTAGAAAGGATTGGTGAAGTAGCTTACAGATTGGCCTTACCGCCTTCTCTGTCGGAAATGCACGATGTTTTCCATGTATCTCAACTTCGGAGGTTTGTTCCAGATCCTCTTCAGCCGATTCTACCAGATACTATTGAAATAGAAGCAAACTTAACGTTTGAACCTCAACCGAGCCACATTGTGGGAAGAGAAACAAAAGTATTAAGGAACAAGGACATTTCTCTCGTTAAGGTGCAGTGGGATATAACGCATCCGGGTGATGCAACTTGGGAACTTGAATCGGAAATGCGAGATGCTTACCCTCATCTGTTTAGGTAATCTTTAAATTCGAGGGCGAATTTCTATTTAAGGGGGGGAGGATGTAATACCCCGTATTTTATTAATCCGGATAATATTATATTGTGATCGACTGAGCCCAGTGTACTCTGAGAAATTATTTGACAAAATAATTAGAGTAACTGTGGAACTTAGAATAAATCCGATTAATATTATCTGACTCTGAGGTATTTTATTTATTTGGACTTAAGAGACTTTTGGACATTTAGTAGTATTATTTCTAATACTAGTTTACTACATAATTCCTTTTACTCCCATTTTCCAAACAAAAGAAAAAGTTAGTAAGAAAGAGAGAGAAAGGAGAAAGAAGGAAAGAAAGGAAAGGAAGGAGAGAAAAGTGGAGAAGAGGAAATTTGAAGAAAACCAAGAGCAAATCATCATCCATTCATCCAATCCTTGCCCAATCATCTCATCTTCATCATTTTCACCATCTATCCAAGGTGGGTTCTAGTTAGTACCAATTTTTAGAAGTTTTGGAATTGTTTGGTTTAGGTCGAATTTATGGAAATCGATGTTTTAACGGTTAGAATTTGATATAAATTGAAAGGAATGATCAATATGCTTGTAGAAACATATATTGATGCTTGTTTTGATGTTTTGATTTCTTTGGATTGATTGGGAAATTATAGGGTTTATGGAAATATTGTGTTCTTGAGAAATGTAGGTTTTAAGAATGTTGTTGTTCAAACCATGCTCCACTATGTTATTGTACCTCTATTGGTGGTTGATTGTGGTTTGGAGGTGTGGGAAATTTCTGTTATAGCAGGTTTTTTTTCTGAGTTTTGCAGAGCGCGCTTAGCGCGCAGGAGGCTGCTCAGCGCGGTTTTGAATTCCTGCAACCCCTCCAGGCAGAAGATTGCACGCTCAGCGGGCAAGAGGGCGCGCTTAGCTTGACCTGGGACTTGGGATTTATTCCTTAAGCGAGAAAATTCATAACTTTCGACTCGTTTATCAGAATCGATCATTCTTTATATCGATGTAAAGCCGAGGAAATATTCTATGCAATGGAGATGAAATGTGTCAATTTTACCGACCGATTAAATAATCGAGAAAGTTCCAAAAGTGATATATTTATGTTTTAATTGTTATATATTATTCTACTATGCAATTATGACATGTCTTGCCTATCCTATTATTGTTTAACATGATTGTAAGTAAATATGCATGCCAATATGAAAACGATATAGGAAGAGTGAGGAAACCTCAAACTTGAACTATAGGAGAATCTAGTAAGGAACTAGAAATTGTAGACAACTCTAGATGGCGATGCTCGGGCATGTGTTGTTGGAAGATACATCCTTGCCGAGTGTTGGCCTAGTTGAGAGTGAACACTAGTATGGAACATGTGGTTAACCTTTGTGGTTGTGAAAAGGCAAGAGAGGCCTTAAGGTGGTGTAGTCTTGTGATTGTCGAATACAGTCGTATTTGTAATCATGTAATCGTAACCGGAATATTTGAGTGTAGTTTCATGGGTCTCGAGCTCCTCTGAAACGGGTACACAATTACTGGGTAGGTTTGATTCCCTACGTGTAGTACGATTGGAAACTATGCTATGGGTAGAGACTTGTGATGGTTAACAGGCCATGAGAAGTGACGGTTCACGGTTAACAGGCCGATGATCCCGAATCCAATTTGTATGCCAAGTAACTAAAAAGATCTATGACTCGGGTCGCCTTCTAGACGTAGAAGCGGACGGGAAGACGAGATGTCTTGGTATGGTTATAGATTAGTGATGTTGTGAGTTAATGAACTCATATCATGTTTCCATATAGTGTGAGAATTATAAGTGTGAACTCAAGGGTCCTTTTCCCCTTTTTCCCTGGACTTAAGTTAGAATTGTTAGAACCTTGATAATCCGAGAGAACCCATAAGATAGGGAACTCACTGAGATTTGATGTATCTCACCCCACGTTGTTGATGTATTTCAGGTGCTTCAGGTTCCGAGAAGGGTAAGGATAAGGTCGTGTGATCTTTTCCTTGTTTGTTGATGGCTAGCTTCCGTAGCGGAGTTTATTTTGAGATCATTGTTGATCTAGTTCTTAGTTTTTATCATTTGAACATCTTGTGTATAATATGCCTTAGGTTTTTGTACCTTGTACTTTAGGGCATTTATTTGTATACAATGTGTTAACTAGGAGCTTATGTTTTTCAGTACCAAACACTTGGATCTATATATAATATTTATGCTTTGATGTATGAGTTTTATATATGGGTGTTACACTTTTCTACTAAACACTCTGTCTAAATAAGAAGTATTTTGAGTCTGATTTAGAGTTGTCGTTCTGGATGTGCTAGCTTCACTATCCATTAATGTTCTTGATCGACCAGAAAAAGGATTCATATTTTCAAATGTTTTTTAACTTCTTCAGTATTGTAAGTTAAAAAATTCTTGGTATGTGTAGTTTTTAATTTCCGTTAAGTACTAATTTGAGAGAATTTTTCAGTTAAGGAATCTATAGATATTTTTAAATCTTCAGTTCCATTTAGTGGAGTCTTTTGTTTTGATTGATCTTTAAGAAGTAGTAAAATTTGTTTACTAAGGCTTAGATTTTCTTTTAATAATTGTTCTAAAACTTCTAATTTTTTATCTTGTTTTTCTAAACAAGTTTTAAGATAATCTATTCTAGATTCCATAAATGGCCCAGATCACAGGCTCTGATACCAGATAGAGGGAGAGTATGGGGGAAATGCCTCCGTGGAGGTTTGTGACTAATGAATAGTAAAAAGTCAAAATGTGAATAGTGAATAGTGGATTAAAATGTGAATTTTTATGCCTTTGAAAGAGTGGATAAGTCATCTTTTATAGTAAGAATCAGGGTGTAAGTGGAAGACATACATTCAAGAATTAAGTGTTTTCGATATTTTAATGAAGGATAAGTTGCTTTGTTACTATTCTTGATTTGTAATTTTTCAGATTCTAATTCTTCTTTTAAATTATCAAGAGATTTTCTAAATGTTTTTAAATATTTTCTGTTTCTGGCCAGATCCATTTTTGGGAAAATAAACTATATTTGTATGGGAATTTTATCCTCTTGATAATGTATACAAATCATCCTTAATTATTTTAATCATGGTTTTAAAAGTTGCTATTTGTCTAAGAATCCGATTTTTTCTTTCTATTAAGTTAAAATAAGAAAACTCAGTACAATAATTTAAAACAGTATTAACTCTTTCGAGGTCGTGCTATAAGTCTATAATGTAATTCCTATATTCTTTTAATTCAATTCTTTCTTTGGTTAGGTCCATTTTATCAGAGTTATAAAAATGTGAGGGGAAGCAATAAGATATAAATAATAATATGAGGAGGCTTAGCCTTCTAATGAATAATTTAACTAAGTATGAACAAATATTTTTGGAGGCTCAGCCTTCCAATGTTATGATGCAATTATAAGAAAAGGAGAACGTTAGTGTTAATTAGAATTCATTAGTAATGATATATTTTATCATATTGATTAATGGTGAAAAGTGAATTTTAATTAATGTTTTTTCCACTTTGGTACGTGGCGTTGTTCATCTGAAGTCTGTTTTTCATTAAACACTATTCCGAAGAACAAAGTGTTTAACTATCCAACATAAGCTGGTCAACAAGGTACAATATTCCATCCTATATACCAATTTTTGTGGAAGAAATTAGGCTCTTGATAGAGTGGATAATTCATTTTTAATGACTTTCATCATTGTTTCAAATGTAGATATTCGTCTAATAATACTATTTCTTCTTAGAATTAGTGTAGGAAAGGTCCTTTCTGTACTATATTCTAATAATAATTCTGTTCTTTTTAAATCTTGTTTTAAATCGGAAATGTAATTTCTGTAATCTTTAAGATCTTGTTTGTCTTTAGCGAAGTTCATAATTTTATGTATAAATTTCTAATCTGTTTCATATAGATCATCATCCCAATTTATTTCATTGTCTGAATTACTATGGTTGAAGCTCCTAAAGTTTATAGAAACTAATGGATTATTTTGTCTAGGATTTCTCATCCTATAATCTGTTTGTGAAGAATATCCGAAAAAATGTCCTTCAAAATAACTTAAGTAATATGAACTAGAGGTAAACTCATTTAATTATCTAATTATACATCTTAGTTCGTGTTCTTCAAAATCTTGCTCTATTGTAGTTTTTAGTTCTTCTAGAAATATTTTTTCTTGAAAATAAGCAAATTTTAATTTTTTCAAAATAAGTTTTATTAAATCTGGGTAAGGAAGACTTTTGAATAAACATAATATTTTTTCATCAAAATCTTGGATACAAATTAAGTTTGATAATTTTTTGTTAGAGTTGGGTTCTGAACAATCTACTCTAAAATTATTTGTAAAATATTTTTGTGTTGTAAAATTTGTTTCTGGGTAATAGTTTTCATGTTCCATAAGTTTTGATTTTAAAAGTTGATGAAAGTTTTAAGTTTCTAAAAGCTTATTCCTTCTTCCTATTGAAACCTGGAGAAATATGATCAATTAGTTACTTGAGCTTGATAGTCTAGGTTTATTTTTAAAATTATTGAATAGTCTATGCTTATTATAGTACCTCACCTTTTCATCCCTCACTTACTACCACAGAGTTCTACCAGACACATCTCCGTGTCTAAGGCCTAAGATCTAAGGAAACTCCTCCTAAGCGGTACTCTTTTTCATTTCCCTAATGGATTGATTCTTAGATTAAAACGGTCTTATTCAGTTCAAGCAGGATTTACGTCTTTTGATATTAAAAAAGCATAGATTAACAATAACTATAAACGTAAACAAAGATTATAAAGTCAAGTTGCTAAGAGATCATACCTCTTGGTTGCAATCAGGAAGTTGGAATAAGGGAATTTAGTGTGAAAATATAATTTTTATGAGAGAGGTTTTTGAAAGCATTGCTACTTCGTTATATGATATTGTAATGCCCCGTAAATTATTTTACTCTGGATAATATTGGTATGATCAACTGGGTTCCGGTTTACTCTGAGAATTTATTGGATAAAATAACTAGAGTAAACTGATGAGCTCAGAGCAAATCAAATTAATATTATCTGACTCTGAGGTTTTAATTGTTGGAGCTTTAGAGACTATTTGGACAATTAGTAGTTGTGAGACAATCCTTTACTTTGGTTTTGTTTTTGTATGATTGCAAATTGCGCGTATGATTTGTTGTGCTTCATTCTACATGTGAATATGTGTGATTTTCATCTTAAAATGATTGTTAGAAACACTTTTTATAAGGTTTGAATCAATACATAACCTTTGGCATCGATCCATACGTGTCTGGTATCGATCCCTGCTTTATTGGAAATCAAAAGAATTAAATTTGTTCAGTAGGCATCGATCCATACGTGTCTGGTATCGATCCCTGATTTAATGGAAATTCTGTTTTTCAGTTCACCTTCAGTAGGGATCGATTCATGGATTTTGGGATCAATCCCTAACAGTTAAAAACTGTCTGGCATCGATCCATACGTGTCTGGCATCGATCCCTGATTTAATGGAAATTCTGTTTTTCAGTTCACCTTCAGTAGGGATCGATTCATAGATTTTGGGATCAATCCCTAACAGTTAAAAATTGTCAGGAATCGATCCATACGATGTTGGGATCGATCCCAAAGTCTGTTTTTCTGCATAATTTTAATTCTAACAGTTCTGTCTTATTTAGTATAAATACAAAGTGGCAGGTATTGGCTTAATACGAATTCACAAGTGAAAATTGCAAAATACACAAGTCATAGAGGTCTTTGTAGCAGCAATTGATTGAGCATTCAGAAACCTGAAAGATACTTCGTCTTCATCATCTTCTCAATCTCTTCAATTCAAGAACAATTACACACAATCATTCTTGTTCTTCGGATTGAAGGATCAACGAGATAACGTTCAGTGGTACGATCAACGATCTAGCTGTGGAGTCAGTGGAACGATCAAGGATCTAGCTGGGTTGAAGAGTGAAGGGGGTTTCGAGGAAAAACCTACTGGTTTGTCCTTCAAGAACGGGACTGTTCTTGCGGGTTTGTTAGTCACGATTACAGAACGGATTCAGCTGCAGCGTAGGGTTTGGAAACGGGGTTGTTTCGCAAACAGGTCGTGGAACCGGTGAATCGTTTGCAAGTCTTGCGGGGAATTCTTGATCCAGCTCTGATCAAGTCGAGGTTCTATACGAGAAGAAGAAGTTCTAGGGATTTAGAATTCTGTCTTGGTATTGTAACCTTTGTAAGAACGAATTCAGCAACTATTGATAAGAAAAGGTCTCAATTTCTTTTGAAATTGAGAGGGAGACGTACCCACACGCGAGGACGACAGTGGGGAACTTCCTTAACAAATCTCTGTGTATCGTATTCTATCTCTATCTCCCTTTACGTTTTCGTTAACTGTTTTGTGATACAAATTGGCGCAGTACGTTTTACGTGTCGTGATACAATAGTGGCAAGAAAACCTTTTATTGAAACATCACTATTGTTTATCATAGAACACATACACGCCAAGTGTTTGACAAAACGGTTTGTTGTGATTTACTCATTGGAATCAGAATTTGTGATAAGTGCATTTAGTGCGAGAAAATTCTGTGTTAACGTTTTCTATCAATCAATTCAAATCCAGCATCATACTTGCGTGTCTGGTCTTTTTGGTAGCGGTTCAGAATAGACGGAAGTCGATTCGGGACCAAAACTTTCCGCTATATTTCAAAAACTCTGTTAAGGTTTTTAAAACCGTATTTTACAAGCGGTGATCTATTCACCCCCCCCTCTCGATCACTAGCCACACCGTCTAACAAGTGGTATCAGAGCCTGGTTCGCTGGTGCTCTGTGGCTGCCTGTAACGATATGGATTCTGAACCAAAGGGGGCGTACAATAGAGCTCCCGTCTTTAACGGAGAAAACTACGGCTACTGGAAAGACTGCATGCGAGTTCATATAAATTCTGTGGATAGGCTAGTATGGACAGCCATTGAGAATGGTCCCTTTCAAATAACCATGACCAATGAGGCTGGCGCCATAGTACCTAAACCAGAAGCTGATTGGACTGAGAAAGATGAGAAAAAGTGGTCGAGTGATTGGAAAGCTCGAAATATACTAATTTCAGCACTTGGTGTTGATGAGTATTATCGAGTATCCCATTGCACGACTGCTAAGGAGATGTGGGACGCTTTAGAAATCGCCCATGAGGGTACTACTGAAGTGAAACAGTCCCGCATTAACACACTTAATCAAGAGTTTGAGCTCTTTCGCATGAAAAATGGAGAATCTATCTCCGACATGCAAAAGAGGTTTACTCATCTTACAAATCGATTAAATGCACTTGGAAAACCTGTTTCCAATGAGGTAGCTACTAACAAAATTCTGAGATGTCTTAGCAGGGAATGGCAACCTAAAGTGACAGCTATCAAGGAAGCCAACGACTTGACGACTCTTACGATTACAACACTTTTTGGAAAGCTGGAAGAACATCAGCAAGCTCTAGAAAGTCTTGAAAAGTATGAGAACAAAAGTAAGAAGGAGAAAGAGAAGAAGAAAGACAAAGAGGGTGAGAAGAAGCCAATTGCTCTTGTGGCCTCTAGCACTAAGTCCTCAAGAAAAGAGCAAAGTGACAATGATTCAAGTAGTGACAAAGATTCGGATGATGAAGAAATGGGACTTTTTGTAAGGAGATACAATAGATTCATTCGAAGGAATGGATACAAGCATTCCGACAAAAACCTCATGAAGTTTAGAAGACAATCTAGTGAGTCAAAACAGGAAGAGAACAAGAAGCATAAAGGTAGAGGATCTTGTTTCAATTGTGGCAAATCTGGACATTACAAAACAGAATGTCCTATGAAGAAAAGGATAAAGGGAAGGATTCACCTAAACGGTACAGCAAACAAAGGAGAGCTTATATAGCATGGGAAAGCGATAGCGATTCATCAAGCTCACAAAGTTCAAGTGATAGTGATGAAACCGCAAACCTATGTCTTATGGCTCACATCAAAGACCATGCCTACTACAAGAAGAAACAAGAAGAAAAGAAGGTAAAACAAGCCTACTATAATAATGTCTCCTCTATGTCTTTTTCTGAACTGAAAATCGCTTTTGAAAAACTGCATAACGAAGCTGTAGATGCTTTCAAAAGATTATCTTCCGATAAACAAATTTTTTCATTCTTGGAAGGTAAAGTATACAAAGCTGAAAAAGATTTAGAAAGCTTGAAGGCTAGTATTGCAGAAAATTCAAAAGATATTGATGTTAACGGATGTAGTAAAGTTAGGTATTGTGAAGCTTGTCATATTTGGCAACGAGAGGTTAATACTCTTAAAGTCAAATTGGAAAAAGCTTTACAACCCAAGGTGACTTACGCCGTTGATACTAGATTGTTTAAGAAGTCATTGAATCCTCCATATGCAAAATACTCTTTTACTCCAAAGGATTCAATGAACAAAACTAAACAATTGCATCATCATGGTTTATGTCATTATTGTTGTCGTGCTGGCCACACCATTGAGAAATGCAAGTTTAGGAGGTTTCTTGTTCCTAAAGGCATCTATCAATGGAAGCCAAAAGGCAACCATGTTACCACTTACCCCTTTGGACCCAATGAAAATTGGGTACCAACCACTCTCTTTTGATATTGTAGGAAGAGTGCCTTGCATCCGAAGATAGGAGATGGTTCCTAGATAGCGGCTGCTCAAGGCACATGACCGGTGACATATCGCTTTTTATAGACTTCAAAGCAAAGAAAAAGGGATATGTTACTTATGGAGACAATAACAAAGGAGCTATACTTGGCAAAGGTAGTATAGGTAACCCCTCTACCACTACCATTTCTGATGTCAATCTTGTAGAGGGACTTAAACACAATTTGTTAAGCATAAGTCAATTGTGTGACAAGGGTTACAAAGTTTCTTTTACAAAAACTTGTTGCATAATTGAACATGATGAAAATAATGTTGTGTTTAAGGGTGTTAGAGTAAACAATATCTATATGCTTGATCTTTGTGATGTATCTTTAACAAGCACTAAATGTCTAGTTACCTTGAATGATGATTCTTGGCTTTGGCATAGACGTTTAGCGCATGTTAATTTCGATTTGCTTAACAAGGTTGTATCTAAGGATCTAGTAGTCGGTCTTCCAAAAATAAAGTTTTCAAAAGACCACCTATGTGATGCATGCCAAATGGGAAAGCAAACAAGGGTCTCTTTTAAATCCAAAAATGTAATTTCAACTTCACGACCTCTTGAGCTTCTCCATATGGATCTCTTTGGTCCGTCTAGGACAAAGAGCTTAGGTGGAAACTATTATGGTTTTGTAATTGTTGATGACTACTCTAGATTTACTTGGACTATATTCCTTCATAGCAAAGATGAAACTTTTTCTGCTTTTAAGAATTTTGCAAAACTGTCCCAAAATAAAATGAATTCTAAAATAGTTACAATTCGAAGCGATCATGGAGGAGAATTTCAAAACTATCTCTTTGATAAGTACTGTGATAAGTATGGTATTGAGCATAACTTTTCAGCTCCTCGAACTCCACAACAGAATGGCGTTGTGGAGCGCAAAAATCGCGTTTTAGAAGAGCTGGCAAGAACAATGCTAAATGAGGGTGGATTGCCAAAATATTTTTGGGCTGATGCTGTTAGCACAGCCTGTTATGTTCTAAACAGGATTCTAATTCGCCCTATGTTAAATAAAACCCCTTATGAGCTTTTAAAAGGAAGAAAGCCAAACTTATCACATCTTCACGTATTCGGTTGTAAGTGTTTTGTTTTGAATAATGGTAAGGAAAAACTTGGGAAGTTTGATGCAAAAGCGGATGAAGGTATTTTTCTTGGTTATTCACAATCAAGTAAAGCATATAGAGTGTATAATAAGCGTTTACTTACTGTTGAAGAATCTGTCCATGTTTCCTTTGATGAGTCTTATCCGAAAAATGTCGGCAAAGGTATTTCTTTTGATGACGCAGGTGTATCTACAGAAGACATACTCAAGGAAGCTGTTGCGGAAACTGATCAATCCAAGACAGCTCCCATTGAGAAGGAGGAAGATACTAGTCATGAAAAAGATAAGGAAGAAAGGACAGCTGATGTGAATGACCTTCCACCAGCTTGGAAGTCTTCAAAAGACCATCCCATTGACAACATCTTGGGAGACATTTCAAAGGGAGTCATGACTCGTTCTAAGATAAGTAATTTTTGTTCTCACTTCGCCTTTGTTTCACAAGTGGAACCTAAAAATGCCAAAGAAGCCTTGATTGATGAATTTTGGCTAATGGCCATGCAAGAAGAGCTTAATCAATTTAAAAGAAATGACGTTTGGGAACTTGTCCCGCGTCCGCGAGAACATCATATCATAGGTACTAAGTGGGTTTTTAGGAATAAGCTTGATGAAAGTGGAGTGATAACTCGGAACAAGGCACGTTTAGTAGCACAAGGCTATAACCAAGAGGAGGGCATAGACTATGAGGAAACTTATGCTCCAGTTGCTCGCCTTGAGGCTATACGTCTCTTGCTCGCTTATGCGTGTTCTAGAGATTTTAAGCTTTACCAAATGGACGTAAAGAGTGCGTTTCTAAATGGTGTCCTAAATGAAGAGGTATATGTCTCACAACCTCCTGGTTTTGAGAATGCTGAATATCCAGATTATGTTTACAAATTAAAACGAGCTTTGTACGGTCTTAAGCAAGCCCCCTGGGTTTGGTATGAAAGACTTAGCAAATTTCTACTTGATCATGGATATTCAAATGGTAAAGTGGATACCACCCTCTTCATTAAGCACAAAGGAAAACACATTCTTTTAGTTCAAGTTTATGTAGACGATATAATTTTTGGTTCAACTAACATACACTTGGTCGAAGAGTTTTCAAAAGTTATGCAGGGTGAATTTGAAATGAGCCTTATGGGGGAGCTTAATTTCTTCCTCGGTCTCCAAATAAAGCAGCTTGATGAGGGAACAGCTGTGAGTCAAACAAAATACTGCAGAGAGCTGCTCAAGCGCTTTGGAATGAACGACTCAAAATCAATAGACACACCTATGCCTACCAACGGATATCTAGATAAAGATGAACACGGTAAGAGTGTAGATGTCAAACAGTATAGAGGTATGATTGGGTCTCTCTTGTATCTTACTGCGTCTAGACCTGACATCATGTTTAGTGTCTGCATGTGTGCACGATATCAATCGAATCCTAAAGAGTCACACTTGAAAGCTGTCAAGCGCATATTTAGATATCTTCATGGAACATCTAAGTATGGGCTCTGGTATTCAAAAGGAAGTGATTGTAACTTAGTAGGTTACTCCGATTCTGATTTTGCTGGCTGCAAATCAGATAGGAAAAGTACTAGTGGTACATGTCACTTATTTTCAAACTCTCTGGTCAGTTGGCATAGCAAGAAACAGGTGTCTGTCACATTGTCAACTGCTGAGGCTGAGTACGTTGCAGCCGGTAGCTGTTGCGCTCAGATCTTGTGGCTGAAGCAACAACTACAAGATTTCGATATTCAACTCAAACGCATTCCAATAAAGTGTGACAACACCAGTGCTATAAATCTTACTAAGAATCCTGTTTTACACTCACGCACTAAACACATAGAGATTAGGTATCACTTTCTTCGCGACCATGTTGAGAAAGAGGACGTTGTGTTTGAGCATGTTGATACTAAGAATCAACTCGCTGATATTTTCACTAAACCACTAGCAACAGAACCTTTCTTTAACATTCGTCGTGAATTAGGGATTCTTGATCTTTCTTCATTACTATCTTAAGCTTGTTAGATTCTATTTTTGCCTCACCTTGGTTGATAAGTTGTGTTTTAGAAGTTATGAGCTTATACTTCACAAAGGTACATCAACAAAGGTAATATCAATCCTCTTTACTACTCTTTGGATCTATGTGTTTGTGTATGTTAGAACAAATTCTCTATGTTCGTTTATGTAAACTCTTTTGCATTTATTGTTTGAATATTAATATCTGGATTGAGAACTATTCTTAAGCATCATTTTCATAACATGATTCATAGGCATTGCATTCTGCATAAAAAAAAAAAAAAAAAAAAAAAAGGTCATAAAAGTCTGTTTTGCATTCGCATGTATCGATACCACGACCTAGGGATCGATCTCTATCACTTTAACTCAATTTTTTTAATTTCGCTTCAGTATGGATCGATCCATACGCTTTTGGTATCGATCCCTACAGCTTTTAAAAATCAAATTCATCGTGGTTTGGATCGATTCCAAAACCCATGCATCGATCCCTACTGTTCTTGTTCATTAACCGTCCTTTTTAACTTCTCATGGTTCGACACATCATCATTTTTTTTGCTAGCATTCATCCTAGCATCCCCATACCTCTCATAACCTCTCTTCCTCCACACGGCTAACCCTAATTTCTCTCTAACCCTCTCTTCTCCAAAACCCCAAATTCATTTCAATCTCCTTCCAATCCACAACAATGCCTCCAAGAATGAATCCGGTCAGAGCAACTCGAAGAGAAAAAGGAAAACAACAGGTTGGAACCTCTACTCAACCACCAGAAATTCCTCCAAAGGCTTTGGATCTCCTTCATCCTGCCTTTGTTGATGAGTTTGAGAAAGACTTCCAGACAAGGTTAGTCATGAAACCTCATGTTTTTGATAAGCATGATGCCATCCCTTTGCACTTAGGTGATGTGGTAGAACTGTTGAATGCACAACAATTGGGTTCCTTTTTAACTATAAGAAATGAGTACCATGAGGACTTTATACGTGCATTTTATGTTGGATTGCAAACTAGTAAAGGATATAGTTTTAAGTGTTCCATTGGTGTTAGCACATACACATTCGAGGCTGCTGACTGGCTCAAAGTATTTGAAATCCCACTTCCGCCGCTTGATTTCGAGATATGGAATGATTCTAAGTTTGATACTGAGTTTAATTTCCTGGAATTTACTCAATCTATCTCTAAAGTAGAACGACCAATAGCTGAGGATGAACGTCTGACAACGGGTATGATCAAACGAGTACCAAGGATACTTCATTGGATTGTATCACATGTCTTGCGTCCAGCAACTGGTGGTCATTCCCGGCTGGACAGACCAAGCACTCATCTCATGTACATTCTGCTAAAGAAGGTTAAGTTGAATTGGCCCAATTACTTTGTCAAGCGTCTATTCTCCGTGCGAAACAGTTCCAAAAATGTTGCTCTCGGATATGCCTCTCAGATTATGAGGATTATAAAATTCTGGAACATCACTGTGCCTTTGGTTCCTCTTGTATCTCCCACACCTGCCCAAGAGTTTGATTCTTCCACCTTGTCGCACATGGGATACCGGTGGGATAAGGAGCGTGAATGCTTCTATATCTATATAAGCAAAACAAGGACAAGGATTTACAACTTTGATGAGCCGGCTGACAGATTTTCTATTGTTGAAGATCAAGATGATGAAGAAATGCAGGATGTAGATGAACCAGAAGTGCCTGAAGCTGCTGCCAATACCGGTTGGGGTGAGTGGGTGCCACAAAGGTGGTCTCCATCCCACTATGAACCTGCTCCACCACCTCCTCCTCACTTCTCTGCTGCTACCTCCACTTCTGTAAATGTCACAACCATGCTCCAGCAAATGCAGCTAGAAAATAGACAAAATCATGAGGAAGCAAGAGCTTGGCATGTTCAACAAGCTGAGTGGCATAACGAACATCGGGAGTGGCATGATGACCACACAAGGATGTATCAGAATCAGCACTCTTGGCACACTGACTTGATTAAGTGGCATCAAGTCTTTTATAATGAAATGACAGGTTTTATGGACGATTGTCGTGCAGATCCGGGTATTATGGACAGGTTTCGAAGCACTGAAGTTCAGGACCGATTCAGACAGTACTCTTTCATGGGACACAATCCTGATGAAATGCCTCCTCCTCCGCCTCCACCTAGCTTCAGAGATCCAAATCAAGATGACGAGGAGTCTTGTGGAGGCCACTTTCCCCATTAGCATTTCATTTCATATGCATTTCATTTCATGTTGCTTGAATTGTTGTTTCATTTTTCGAATATTCTGACTATATTTGTTTGGCTTATGTAATTTTCATTACTTTCCTAGTATTTCATTGCTTATTTCCGTTTGCTTGTTTATGGTTTCCTTGCCCTTTATTGGTCATTCTTTGTGAGTGATTTTATTCTTCTAAGCTTTCTTTCTTTGTGATTGTTAGCTTTGTTATCAATTTATGCTGCGGTTTGCTACTTTGTTCTTCTCTTTGTTGTTTCTTTCCTCTTTTTGATGTTGACAAAGGGGGAGAAGTATAGAAGATGTTGACATGACAGAATGGTATGCACAAACTCAGGGGGAGTATCACACATCAATTTGCCATCATCAAAAAGGGGGAGTTTGTGAGACAATCCTTTACTTTGGTTTTGTTTTTGTATGATTGCAAATTGCGCGTATGATTTGTTGTGCTTCATTCTACATGTGAATATGTGTGATTTTCATCTTAAAATGATTGTTAGAAACACTTTTTATAAGGTTTGAATCAATACATAACCTTTGGCATCGATCCATACGTGTCTGGTATCGATCCCTGCTTTATTGGAAATCAAAAGAATTAAATTTGTTCAGTAGGCATCGATCCATACGTGTCTGGTATCGATCCCTGATTTAATGGAAATTCTGTTTTTCAGTTCACCTTCAGTAGGGATCGATTCATGGATTTTGGGATCAATCCCTAACAGTTAAAAACTGTCTGGCATCGATCCATACGTGTCTGGCATCGATCCCTGATTTAATGGAAATTCTGTTTTTCAGTTCACCTTCAGTAGGGATCGATTCATAGATTTTGGGATCAATCCCTAACAGTTAAAAATTGTCAGGAATCGATCCATACGATGTTGGGATCGATCCCAAAGTCTGTTTTTCTGCATAATTTTAATTCTAACAGTTCTGTCTTGTTTAGTATAAATACAAAGTGGCAGGTATTGGCTTAATACGAATTCACAAGTGAAAATTGCAAAATACACAAGTCATAGAGGTCTTTGTAGCAGCAATTGATTGAGCATTCAGAAACCTGAAAGATACTTCGTCTTCATCATCTTCTCAATCTCTTCAATTCAAGAACAATTACACACAATCATTCTTGTTCTTCAGATTGAAGGATCAACGAGATAACGTTCAGTGGTACGATCAACGATCTAGCTGTGGAGTCAGTGGAACGATCAAGGATCTAGCTGGGTTGAAGAGTGAAGGGGGTTTCGAGGAAAAACCTACTGGTTTGTCCTTCAAGAACGGGACTGTTCTTGCGGGTTTGTTAGTCACGATTACAGAACGGATTCAGCCGCAGCGTAGGGTTTGGAAACGGGGTTGTTTCGCAAACAGGTCGTGGAACCGGTGAATCGTTTGCAAGTCTTGCGGGGAATTCTTGATCCAGCTCTGATCAAGTCGAGGTTCTATACGAGAAGAAGAAGTTCTAGGGATTTAGAATTCTGTCTTGGTATTGTAACCTTTGTAAGAACGAATTCAGCAACTATTGATAAGAAAAGGTCTCAATTTCTTTTGAAATTGAGAGGGAGACGTACCCACACGCGAGGACGACAGTGGGGAACTTCCTTAACAAATCTCTGTGTATCGTATTCTATCTCTATCTCCCTTTACGTTTTCGTTAACTGTTTTGTGATACAAATTGGCGCAGTACATTTTACGTGTCGTGATACAATAGTGGCAAGAAAACCTTTTATTGAAACATCACTATTGTTTATCATAGAACACATACACGCCAAGTGTTTGACAAAACGGTTTGTTGTGATTTACTCATTGGAATAAGAATTTGTGATAAGTGCATTTAGTGCGAGAAAATTCTGTGTTAACGTTTTCTATCAATCAATTCAAATCCAGCATCATACTTGCGTGTCTGGTCTTTTTGGTAGCGGTTCAGAATAGACGGAAGTCGATTCGGGACCAAAACTTTCCGCTATATTTCAAAAACTCTGTTAAGGTTTTTAAAACCGTATTTTACAAGCGGTGATCTATTCACCCCCCCCCCCCCTCTCGATCACTAGCCACACCGTCTAACAGTAGTGTTACTAATTGATGATATCTTACTATATCATTTTCCTTTCCACTATTTTTCCACTTAGAAACAAAGGAAGAAAAAGATAGAAAGAAGTTGGAGAGAAAAGAAAGGAAAGGAAAGAAGAGGAAGAAAAGCTCAAGAGCACAAGATCATCAACCATCACTCATTCTTCATCAAATCATCTTCCAATCTTCATCATCATCATCTATTCAAGGTGGGCTATAGATAGAAACTTTTGTTTTAGATTTTCTTGAGGTCTAGAATCTAGGTTAGAATTGTGAGAAAATGAATAATCATGACTTTAACGGTTGAAATGCGGTATAAACTGTGTAGTATACTCATTAGCCATGTATGATCATCTGTTAATGCATGTTTGTATGTTGGGTGAAGTTTTGGATGGGTTTTTGGTCACAAAGCTCTGTTTTCACGCTGCTGGGAAACCCAGTTTTTGCAGGTTCGCACTGGGATTCCCCTAGCGAAGGGGAAAGCGAGCATTCGCTGGTTACTCGCACGACGAAGGTGAGGGCGAACATTCGCCAGAGGTTCGTACTGCGAACTTTACCTTGTTTTGGTTCTGCCATGATTCGCCAGACGCTCGCACTGTGAATGGGGTAGCGGACCCAGTGTTGTTTAGGCATTTGTTGGGAGATTCGCAATGCGAATGAGAGAGCGAGCATTCGCCGGCTGTTTCGCAATGCGAACATGACAGATCCTTCAATTTGTTTCTTGCATAACTTTTGACTAGTTGATCCGATTTGAGTATTCTTGGGATCGCTGTGAAGCTATGAAAATACTCTATCTAATGGAAGTGAGAAATATCAGTTTATAGCCCGATTAAATAAAATCGGAGAAAAACCAAGTTTGGTGTAACATGGGTGATATGTTGTTTTATGTGATTCTATTATGTGATTGAATTGTGATTGTCTATTTTCTTATTGTTTAGCATGTGTGAGATGTATATGCATGTAAAATATAAATAAGAAGAGTGAGGATCATTACCACAAAATATTATTAGAACCTAGTCATGGCTAGGGAATTGTGGAATCACAAAACGACGACGCTCATGCATGAGAGGCCGAGGCATACGTCTATTACCGAATGGTTGTATGTGAAATCACGAAATCGTAACCACTATTCTATTATGTGCCATTTGATGAGTAACGAGCTCCTCTGTAATGAATGCACGATTTCTTGGTAGGTTTGATTCCCAATGTTATAGTACGAATGGAGCCTACGGGTAAAGAGACTTGTGACGGTGTACGGGCCGTGTGAAGTGACGGATCACAGTGTACTGGCCGATGATCCCGAATCCATTTCGTATGCCAAGAAATCTACGAGGGTCCATGACTCGTTCCTACTTCTAGACGTAGAAGAGGGCGGGAGAAAGGGGATGCCTTGACAGGGTTAGCGATAGTGATACACTTCCGGGTTAACGAACTGAATAGCATGGAAACATATAGTGTGTGGGTACTCAAAGTCACTTCCCTTCCCTTTTAACTTGAGTTAGGCTTGTTAGAACCTTGTAAAGCCGAGAGGACTTTAAGATAGATAGCTCACTGAGATTTGATGTATCTCACCCCATGTTGTTGTTTACATCACAGGTACTACAAGTTCGGCGAAGGGTAAGGACAAAGTTGTTTGACTTTCCTTACGGATCGTAGCTTTTGTGTGGCGAGGCTTCAGTTGTGGAGATTTTGTGATCATTAGTTGATCTAGTTCTTAGTTTTATCTTTTGGAACATCTTGTATATATAACATGCCATAGTTGTTGTATTAGGCTTTTGGGCATTTATATGTATACTGTGTTACTAGGAACTTGTATATTTCAGTACCAAACGCATTATTCATGTATAATATATGCTTTGATGTATGTATATATATGTGGGCGTTACAGTTGGTATCAGAGCAGGTCGTATCCTCGACCTAGCCATGAAATAGTATAAGTATTTTCTTTCCGTTTCATATGTGTTGTGTCGCCATTGGTCTTACGTGTTATATTTATGGTATTGAGCCTGATCAACTTAATCCTATCTGTATGACATTTAGGAACATGGCCGACAGGCGCAGAAACAACCGAGGTAGACCGAGAACCACTCCAGCCGGGATAAATCCACCAGGCGGCGAAGAGAATGCCCCTTTGTATCAATTCATGCAGCAGATGCAACAACAACAAAATCAGTTTATGCAACAAATGGTACAACAAATGGCTGGCGGCCTGCATCCTCGAGTGGTTGTTCCTGAAGCTGCAGGGGGAACCTTTAGGGAGTTCATTCGTATGAATCCTCTGGAGTTTCAGGGAGGATTAGATCCGGTAAAGGTGCATGAATGGATATCCGGTATGGAGCGGATTTTCTTAATAGTTCAATGTAGTGAGGAAAATAAGGTGGTCTTCGCTTCTCACTTGCTAAAGGGTCCTGCCATGAGATGGTGGGAAAGCGCTTCAGCCTTAATGACAATTCAAGAGGTACAGAAGGTATGGGAGCAGTTTAAGATAAATTTTATGGAGAAGTATTTTCCAAGTTCCTTAAGGTTTCAGAAGGAGTTCGAGTTTCAACAGTTGAGACAAGGCAACCTGACTGTGGCTTCTTATGCAGAGAAATTTGAGACTATGGCTGCTTATTCTAGGCAAGCCATGTATGCTCCTGATGAGAGGTGGAAGATTGATTAGTTTCTGTTTGGTTTAAGGGCTGAAATTTCACATAGCGTATCTCAGCGGGAATTCACTAGCTATCCTGAATTGTTAAGGCAATGTTATGTGGCGGAGCATAGTTTGAAGAAGGTACAAATGGAAGGAGAATTGAGTAGGATGAGTCAAAGTGATCGAGGGAGATCACATCAACAATTTAGACCAAGGCAACAATCTTTCAAAGGGAAGCAAGTTCAGAGTTCTAAGACTAGTGCACCTCCGGTGTACCGTATTTGTGGAAAGATGCATTACGGTAGATGTCGCTTCGAAGGATTGGAGTGTCATCTGTGTCATAAAGTGGGCCATTGGGCGAGAGATTGTCCTCAAAATAGAAGTCAAATGCAAGAGAAGAATATCGGGCGAGTGTATACCTTGGATGCAAGAAAAACAAAGGGTGACAATTCTTTAATTGCTGGTACGTGTTTGGTTAATGGAAATCCTTGTTTTGTGTTATTTGATTGTGGAGCAACACATTCTTTTGTATCGATACAATGTATGAAGCGACTGGGTTGCAAGCTATTCTGTTGTCTCCACCCATGGTGGTTACTACTGCCATGGATGAGATTGTTGAAACACCGTTGACGTGTGAAAATTATGTATTATCGGTGGATGGAAGAGTTTTTCAAATAGATCTTATTTGCTTGCCGCTTAAGAAAGTGGATGTTGTTTTGGGAATGGATTGGCTTTCTGCTAATTCGGTGTTTATCGGTTGTGAGGAAAAGTTAATTATTATTCCGTCTGTGGAGGCTACTCCGAAGGATGTGTTGACTACTATTTTAGAAGGTACGGTGGGAATGATTAATTTCTTGTTTGAGAATGAAAAATCTGTCCTTTTGGTTCTCACTAAGGAGGAGAACGACAACCTTCAGGTTCTGAGTATTCCGGTAGTCTGCGAGTTTCTGGAAGTTTTTCCCGAGGATATCAATTCTCTTCCTCTGGAGAGGGAAGTGGAGTTCTCTATTGACCTGATACCGGGGACGACTCCAATATCCGTTTCTCCGTATCGGATGGCACCACTCGAGTTAAGAGAATTAAAGGACCAATTGGAAGAATTGATGGCTAAGCATTTTGTTAGACCAAGTGTTTCGCCTTGGGGAGCTCCAGTATTGTTGGTAAAGAAGAAGGATGGTGGAATGCGGTTATGTATTGATTACCGTCAGTTGAATAAGGTCACCATCAAGAACAAATACCCATTGCCAAGGATCGACGACCTGTTAGATCAATTGAAAGGAGCCTATGTGTTCTCGAAGATTGACTTACGGTCGGGATATCATCAGATTTAGGTGAAGAGTTCGGATGTACCGAAAACTACGTTTAGGACCCGTTATGGTCATTATGAATTCCTAGTAATGCCTTTCGGTGTGACTAATGCTCCGGCAGTTTTTATGGATTATATGAATCAGATATTTCAACCTTACTTGGACCAATTTGTGGTGATCTTTATTGATGACATTCTTATCTATTCTCGTGATTCTCAAGAGCATGGAGAACACCTAAGAATCGTTTTATCCATCTTACAAGAGAGACAACTTTTTGCCAAGCTAAGTAAGTGTGAGTTTTGGATGTCGGAGGTAAATTTTCTTGGGCACGTCATATCTCAGGGAGGTGTGGCGGTTGATCCATCAAAGGTAGAGGCGGTGATTAATTGTGAGAGACCGAAGGACGTTTCAGAAGTTAGGAGTTTTTTGGGATTAGCAGGTTATTATAGAAGGTTTATTAAAGGCTTTTCCCAATTGGCTTTACCGATGACGAGACTTACTCGGAAGGATTGTTCGTATGAATGTAATTCGGCTTGTGAAAGAAGTTTTAGGAGTTTGAAGAAGAGCTTGAAGACCGCTCCTGTTTTGATTATTCCTAATCCTAGCAAGTCGTATGAGGTATATTATGATGCATCGAAGAAGGGATTAGGTGGTGTGTTAATGCAAGATGGACATGTGGTGGCTTATGCGTTTCGACAGTTGAAAGTCCATGAAGAGAATTATCTAACGCATGATTTAGAATTGGCGGCAGTTGTGTTTACCTTGAAAGTGTGGCGTCATTATTTGTATGGTGTACATTTTGAGATGTTCAGTGACCACAAGAGTCTAAAGTATCTTTTTGACCAGAAAGAGTTGAACATGCGTCAAAGGAGGTGGATGGAGTATTTGAAGGATTATGATTTGGAACTAAAGTACCATCCGGGTAAGGCAAATAAGGTGGCGGATGCTTTAAGCAGGAAAGTGTTGCATAGTGCCGACTTGATGATGTTAGAGTATGCCTTAATGGAAAAGTTTAGAGATCTAAATCTTCAATTTAATTGGACTCCTAATTGTGTGATTATGGGGAATTTGAATGTCACCTCTACTCTTAAAGAGGAAATCCAACAAGGTCAAGGGTTGGATGGGAAGTTACAAGAAATGTTGACTCAACCGGGCTTTGTGCGAACTACCGACGAAATCATCTTGTTTAACCAAAGGATTTGTGTTTCGAATGATGTGATGTTGAAAATAAGGATTTTGGAAGAAGCGCATAAGAGTATTTTTACTATACATCCTGGTTCTTCGAAGATGTATCAAGATTTAAGGAGAGACTATTGGTGGTCAGGGATGAAAAAGGATGTTGCGGTATATGTGTCAGAATGTGCGGTATGCCAACAAGTGAAGATTGAACACCAAAGACCGGGTAGCTTGTTGCAACCTTTAGAAATTCCGGTGTAGAAATGGGATAGTATTTCTATGAACTTCGCAGTGGGATTACCCCTTGCGCAAGGCAGTTATGATTCAATCTGGGTATTTGTAGATCGGTTAACAAAGTCTGCTCATTTCTTGGCCGTAAAGACTACTTATAAGGCGAGTCATCTTGCAAAGTTGTTCATTTTGGAAATTGTGAGATTGCATGGTGTTCTTTTCAACAAGCTATGGGAACGAAGTTGTGTTTGAGTACGTCGAATCATCCGTAAACGGATGGTCAAACGGAACGGACAATACAGATCATGGAAGATATGTTAAGAGCTTGTGTGTTGGAAAGTAAAGGAAATTGGATAGAACTACTACCGTTGATTGAGTTCTCTTATAACAACAGTTATCATGCAAGTATTGGTATGGCTCCTTATGAGGCGTTATATGGGAGGAAATGTAGAATGCCATTGTGTTGGGCGGAGGTTGGCGAAGATAGAATTTTGGGACCCGAGATTAATCACGAGACCACGGAAAAGATTAGAATGATTCGTGGAAAAGTTAAGCAGACCCAAGATCATCAGAAAAGCTATGCGGACAACCGTAGGAGACCTTTGGAATTTGATGAGGGTGATCATGTATTTTTGAAGGTTACTCCGAGATTGAGATTGAAAGGACCATTTAAACCACGAAAGTTAGGTCCAAGATACGTGGGACCGTATCAGATCTTAGAAAGAATTGGTGAAGTAGCTTACAGATTAGCCTTACCGCCTTCTCTGTCAGAGATGCACGATGTTTTTCATGTATCTCAGCTTCGAAAGTTTGTTCCAGATCCTCTTCAGCCAATTCTACCCGATACTATTAAGGTAGAAGCAGATTTAACGTTTGAGCCTCAACCGAGTCGTATCACGGGAAGAGAAACTAAGGTGTTAAGAAATAAGTAGATTCCTCTGGTTAAGGTTCAGTGGGATGAGACGCATCCGGGAGATGCAACGTGGGAACTAGAATCAGAGATGAGAGACGCTTATCCTCATCTTTTCAGGTAACTGTTTTAAATTCGTGGGCGAATTTCTATTTAAGGGGGGGGGGGGGGAGGATGTAATACCCCGTAAATTATTTTACTCTGGATAATATTGGTATGATCAACTGGGTTCCGGTTTACTCTGAGAATTTATTGGATAAAATAATTAGAGTAAGCTGATGAGCTCAGAGCAAATCAAATTAATATCATCTGACTCTGAGGTTTTAATTGTTGGAGCTTTAGAGACTATTTGGACAATTAGTAGTGTTACTAATTGATGATATCTTACTATATCATTTTCCTTTCCACTCTTTTTCCACTTAGAAATAAAGGAAGAAAAAGATAGAAAGAAGTTGGAGAGAAAGGAAAGGAAAGGAAAGAAGAGGAAGAAAAGCTCAAGAGCACAAGATCATCAACCATCACTCATTCTTCATCAAATCATCTTCCAATCTTCATCATCATCATCTATTCAAGGGGGGCTATAGATAGAACTTTTGTTTTAGATTTTCTTGAGGTCTAGAATCTAGGTTAGAATTGTGAGAAAATGAATAATCATGACTTTAACGGTTGAAATGCGGTATAAACTATGTAGTATACTCATTAGCCATGTATGATCATCTGTTAATGCATGTTTGTATGTTGGGTGAAGTTTTGGATGGGTTTTTGGTCACAAAGCTCTGTTTTCACGTTGCTGGGAAACCCAGTTTTCGCAGGTTCGCACTGCGAGTCCCCTAGCGAAGGGGAAAGCGAGCATTTGCTGGTTACTCGCACGATGAAGGTGAGGGCGAACATTCGCCAGAGGTTCGCACTGCGAACTTTACCTTGTTTTGGTTCTGCCACGATTCTCCAGACGCTCGCACTGAAAATGGGGTAGCGGACCCAGTGTTGTTTAGGCATTCGCTGGGAGATTCGCAATGCGAATGAGAGAGCGAGTATTCGCTGGCTGCTTCGCAATGCGAACATGACAGATCCTCCAATTTGTTTCTTGCATAACTTTTGACTAGTTGATCCGATTTGAGTATTCTTGGGATCGCTGTGAAGCTATGAAAATACTCTATCTAATGGAAGTGAGAAATATCAGTTGATAGCCCGATTAAATAAAATCGGAGAAAAACCAAGTTTGGTGTAACATGGGTGATATGTTATTTTATGTGATTCTATTATGTGATTGAATTGTGATTGTCTATTTTCTTATTGTTTAGCATGTGTGAGATGTATATGCATGTAAAATATAAATAGGAAGAGTGAGGATCATTACCACAAAATATTATTAGAACCTAGTCATGGCTAGGGAAGTGTGGAATTACAAAATAACGACGCTCGTGCATGAGAGGTCGAGGCGTGCGTCTATTACCGAATGGTTGTATGTGAAATCACGAAATCGTAACCACTATTCTATTATGTGCCATTTCATGAGTAACGAGCTCCTCTGTAATGAATGTACGATTTCTTGGTAGGTTTGATTCTCAATGTTATAGTACGAATGGAGCCTACGGGTAAAGAGACTTGTGACGATGTACGGGCCGTGTGAAGTGACGGATCACGGTGTACGGGCTGATGATCCCGAATCCATTTCGTATGCCAAGAAATCTACGAGGGTCCATGACTCGTTCCTACTTCTAGACGTAGAAGAGGGCGGGAGAAAGGGGATGCCTTGACAGGGTTAGCGATAGTGATACACTTCCGGGTTAACGAACTGAATAACATGGAAACATATAGTGTGTGGGTACTCAAAGTCACTTACCTTCCCTTTTGACTTGAGTTAGGCTTGTTAGAACCTTGTAAAGCCGAGTGGACTTTAAGATAGATAGCTCACTGAGATTTGATGTATCTCACCCCATGTTGTTGTTTACATCACTGGTACTACAGGTTCGGCAAAGGGTAAGGACAAAGTTGTTTGACTTTCTTTACGAATCGTAGCTTTTGTGTGGCGAGGCTTCCGTTGTGGAGATTTTGAGATCATTAGTTGGTCTAGTTCTTAGTTTTATCTTTTGGAACATCTTGTATATATAACATGCCATAGTTGTTGTATTAGGCTTTTGGGCATTTATATGTATACTGTGTTACTAGGAACTTGTATATTTCTGTAATGCCCTGTACAATATATGTCTAGAATAATACCATACAAGCATTTTATTTGGTACTGACACATCAAAAGTGCCTAATGGCATAGTTCACATACTTGTCCATTTCTAAAACATAAATACAATATGTGGCACAAGTCATGGAAACTAGCCAAAAATAAAATCTAAGAATAATATACATATCCTCAATTGTATACAACAAAAGAATACACAGCGGACTAAGCTTCTCTTGAAACATCCGAGCATCGCTCCACTTGTAACCAAACCTGCACCTGAAATAAAGCAACTATAGCGGGGTGAGATACATCAAATCTCAGTGAGTTCCCTATCCTATAGATTCTCTCGGCTTTACAGGGTTCTATCAATCCTAACTCAAGTCAAGGGGAAGGGAAAAATGACCTTGAGTACACAATCTCACAATCTCACACTATATGGAAACATGTTCATGAGTTCACCAACTCAAAATATCACTGAAGGAATTACGTCCTGAGCCTGTTACTCAAGATTCCTTACGAATCGATAACCACACCAAGGCCTCCCCTTTTCCCGTACGCTTCTACGTCTAGAAGTCGACCCGAGTCATGGATCCTGGTAACCTACTTGACATACGAATGGATTCAGGTTCTACGGGCCATTAACCGTTATGAACCGTCACTTTACACAGGCCATTAACCATCACAAGCATACGCTCCTAGAGCGCCATTCGTACTGCACGCGGGAATCAAACCTGCCAAGTAGTCGTGCACATGTTTCAGAGGAGCTCGAGACCCATGAAACACACTCACAAGATAACCGGTTACGATTACGTGATCGCACATACAAACGTGATTGTATTCGACAATCACAAGGCCACAATGCCTTAAGGCCACAATCGCCTTTTCTCAAAGAACACAAAGGTTCACCCACATGTTCCATACTAGTGTCTCACTCTCCTCTAGACCATTACTCGACAAGGATGCACATCTACATCGAATGCACGAGCATCACCATCTAGATTATTTATCAACCATAATCACAACCTAGAATTATAACAATCTTAATTATGCCATTTGTTTTGGGGTAAGGTTTACTCACTCTACCTAATTTCATATTTTAACATGCATACTCTCTCGATCAAGTTAACATCAATAACAGGCAAAGTATATCACAATTGCACATATAATAATTCAATCACAAGTTATACAAAGCATAATAGAATCACGTAATGGTTCATCACATAAGACATCCCTTTCGGGGTCCCTCTGATTCATTTAATCGGGTATCAGATCAATATCGATCACTGTTATCCCATAGGATATTTCCACAGCTTTACATCGGCTATAACTATGCCTCGATCGGATTTACGATCCAAAAGATGTCAATTCTAACCTTTCACAAAACATTACTTTTCTTCATTTTCCACTAAATAAAATATCCCACATCATACCCAAGATTTTCACTTTTTATCAGATAGAGGGTCGTCATAGCTTTCTAATGACACCAAGAACGTCCCAATCCGAGTTACGAAGCAGCCAGCGAATGCTCGCTTTCTCATTCGCAGTGCGAAGTTCCCAGCGAATGCCTAAATACACTGGGTTCGCTGTCCCATTCGTAGTGCGAACGTCTGGCGAACCATGGCAGAACCAAAACAGGGTAATGTTTGCAGTGCGAACCTCTGGCGAATCTCTGGCGAATGTTCGCCTTCACCTTCGCCGTGCGAACAACCAGCGAATGTTCGATTTCCCCTTCGCTAGGGGATTCGCAGTGCGAACTTGCGAATTCTGGGGTTCTCAGCAGCGCTGTTATGGGTCATTTGGGCCAAAAACCAACCTTTCTTTCACCAAAACTCATCCAAAGCATACCAAAACATAACCCAATCATACAACAAGTATTCCACACATTTTATATCATGTTTCATCCGTTAGATTTCATCGATTTTCCGTTTAATCATTTTCTCTCAATTCTAACCTAAGTTCCAAACATCTATTTCTAGAACTTAGAGTGTCTAACTAGAACCCGCCTGATAATCGAAGAGGAGTTTGGAGAAGATGATGATGGTCCATGGCTTCTTCTTCCAACTTTTCCCTCTTTCTCTTCTTCTTTCTCTCTTCCTTCTCTTCTTTCTCTTTTCTTCTTTTTCTTCCTCTTACTACTTCTTTCTTTCTTTTCTCTTATATATATATATATATATATATATATATATATATATATATATATATATATATATATATATATATATATATATATATATATATACACACAATCATTATTATATAATAGGGTTAATACCCCTTTTGGCCCCTGTAAAAAAAAAACACATTCCATCCCTGCCATTTGTAGATTCCCTCGTTTTGCCCCCTGAGTGGATTTGGTCAACCATATTGATGACATGGCGTTGCTTAGTTGGAATTTTATTTATTTTTTATTTATTTAATTACACGCGTGGCATTTTTATTAATATTTTAATATTTGATGTTGAAATGCTTAAAATTCAAAAATTCAAAAGATTGCCCACTACAAGGATTGAACCCACCCCTTTTTGTTTCAAAGCTTAAGCACCTACCACTAGGCTAGAGTCTTTATCTTGTATTTTAATTGCTTTTAAACATACATATTATATGTTTGCATATTTGTAACTAAAATATTAACTAAATTAATAATAACTAAATAATATTTATAGTTAAAATAAATACAGTAAATAATAATAATTAATATTTTAAAAAAACTGTTATTTAAAAAAAAACTGCTATTTTAAAAAAACTTTTATTTTAAAAAACTCTTAATAAAAAACTAAACTAAATAAATAAATATAATAGTAGTTTTAATATTAGTAATTACTAATAAACTGAAAATAAAAATAAAATAAATAAACTGCTATTATATTTATTTATTTAAACTGCTATTATATTTATTTATTTAGTTTAGTTTTTGTTTACTAATAAACTGCTATTATAAATAAAATAAAATAAAATAAATAAACTGCTATTATAAATAAATAAAATAAATAAATAAATATAATAGTAGTTTTTTATTTTTATTTTCAGTTTATTAGTAATTACTAATATTAAAACTACTATTATATTTATTTATTTAGTTTAGTTTTTTATTAAGAGTTTTTTAAAATAAAAGTTTTTTTAAAATAGCAGTTTTTTTTAAAATAAAAATAAAATAAATAAATAAATATAATAGCAGTTTATTTATTTTATTTTTATTTTCAGTTTATTAGAAATTACTAATATTAAAACTACTATTATATTTGTTTATTTAGTTTAGTTTTTTATTAAGAGTTTTTTAAAATAAAAGTTTTTTTTAAAATAAAAATAAATTAAATAAATAAATATAATAGCAGTTTATTTATTTTATTTTTATTTTCAGTTTATTAGAAATTACTAATATTAAAACTACTATTATATTTATTTATTTAGTTTAGTTTTTTATTAAGAGTTTTTTAAAATAAAAGTTTTTTTAAAATAACAGTTTTTTTTTTAAATAACAGTTTTTTTAAAATATTAATTATTATTATTTACTGTATTTATTTTAACTATAAATATTATTTAGTTATTATTAATTTAGTTAATATTTTAGTTACAAATATGCAAACATATAATATGTATATTTAAAAGCAATTAAAATACAAGATAAAGGCTCTAGCCTAGTGGTAGGTGCTTAAGCTTTGAAACAAAAGGGGGTGGGTTCAATTCTTGTAGTGGGCAATCATTTGAATTTTTGAATTTTAAGCATTTCAACATCAAATATTAAAATATTAATAAAAATGCCACGCGTGTAATTAAATAAATAAAAAATAAATAAAATTCCAACTAAGCAATGCCATGTCATCAATATGGTTGACCAAATCCACTCAGGGGGCAAAACGAGGGAATCTACAAATGGCAGGGATGGAATGTGTTTTTTTTTACAGGGTTGTTTTTGGGATTTCGCCTATATGGCAGGAGCCAAAAGGGGTATTAACCCTATATAATATAAATCCAATAGAGTAAAATATCTCCAATTGATATTTTGTCATCTCAACCAATTGATCAATTATTAGAGTTATCATAAAAGTCTCTCTTAAACTAATAATAAATTGGTCTCTTCAGAGTTCAATAGTTGCTTTATTGATCCCAATTGATAATACTTAAAGCACTTAGAGGATTCCATTAATCCAATTTACCAAGGATAGAGCACATAGATACTCATCTGATCTCATCTGATAGCCAATTGAGCATTTAGATAATACGGGGTATTACAATTTCAGTACCAAACGTATTATTCATGTATAATATATGCTTTGATGTATGTATATATATGTGAGCGTTACAGATATGCTTTTACAAAAGAGGGAGTCTCCTTATATACATAAAGGGAGAAGACTCTAGATACTTGTAAACTAATTACATAAGAGATAAAGCACTATTTGCTTTGAATCATTTAAGAATCTAATCTTATCTTAAAGCACTATTTGCTTTACGACTTAATAATAAACAGACAAACAACTTTTCTTAAAGTAAAGTAAAAGCAAAGAAAAGAAGAACTTTACATAAAGTAAAACACTATTTGTTTTACGACTTATTGAAAAGAAAAGGTGTGAAGTGACAGGATTTTATCTTGTCAGGAATCATTTTGCCAAATGTCGCCTACTGATGTCGGCAATAATAATTTTTGTAGATGATCACCCAATTATGGGTCTATCATAATTGTTGCCCTATCTTGTGAAGATCCTGAAGAGCCAGGTCTTTTGGTAAAGCTTAAATTTCTTCTTTTGTAAGCTTTAACTAATTTAGGTCTTGAATGTTTGACATCAAAAGAGAAGAAGCAGATTCTTGCTATTTCTGTATTGCTATAAATCTTTCCAGATTTATCTTCTCTTAATAAATTTCTTTCTTTAATTTTGTCTTTTGACCATCCAAAGTCTTCAGAAAATAATTTTGCTCTTGCCAGTTCAATTTATTGAGACATGTCTTCTAAAGTCATGGTCTTGGGACCAGAATTTTGGACTTGAAATTCTTCATACTCAATGTCTATGTCCTTAAAATACATCCAAATCATATGGACACATGGGTAATTATTCTGGAAATCTGGATATAAAGAATTAATTTCTAATTTAATTTTTTGTGGAAATTCTGAGGTGACTATTTCCAATGTGTCTGCCAGGAAAGATGGTAGAGATGGGGTAAAGTCATATATTGGGGGGACATTTATTACACTTAATAATCCGTGCTTCAGTAAAGTAGTAAGTGTGATATTGCAATCTCTTACTTTGAAAGGTTTGAAAGAAGGTAGAGAGATTCTAGCCTTTCTAATTGCAGAATCAAGCTGGCAGTAACACTCACCATCCTGATTTTCCAGACAATTTTCAAACAAGCTTTGACATGATTTGTAATTGTTGAACACAAAACTCCATTCAGTAGATATTCCATTATGAATGGTTTTGTTATTGCCAATTTGTGCTAATGTTTCTTGTATCAAGATGAAAGTTGTAAAACTCATTTCTTCTTCATAGATCTTGGGTTGTATTGGAATTACGGGTTTCCCCAAATGTATCAAACTCGTACTGGTTTTTTGGATCTTTGTAGAAATTAATGTATCACTAAAGGATTTCTGATCCTTTTGTGGAATTTGAGGTCTCAGAGAAATTTCTTTCCCTTTGCCTTTTGAATTTGTATTCTGAAGTTCATGTAAAAACTCTTGGTCAACAAAAGTTTCCAAGTGTTTCAGATAATTTTAGTATTTAGTAACTCTGGGTGATATAATAATATCATTCCCATAAATTTTTGTTGCTGATTCTATGGCTTCTTAAATGTCATAAAATCCTTTGTATACAGGTTGGCCATATCTTGGAAATAATTTAATTTCTTCAATTAGCATGGCCATTTCTTCCCAATCTAAATAAACTCCAACTTTTGTGCCGGTGTATAATGTGTAGCAAATAAAAGGTTTTTTTGCTAAAATGTCTACCTGTAGATAGATAAGAAGCTAGGGCATTTATTACTGCCACCTTCTTACTATTCCCTTGGATAGTGGTTTGTAAATTCCAAATGTTGTATAAAAGACAAGTTTCTTCTTCCTTGAGTTGATGTCTCAAAGGTGTTTTAAATTGTTCCTTCTCAGGAAATGTTTTTAATTTTGCATTGTCAAAATTTATGACTTTTTCAGCCATTTGTAATGTATGAAAGAGAACTGTCTGATCTTCTTGGAATGTCTGAATTTCTTGAAATTTTCTGGAAAAACAAAAGCAATATTATTAATCATATAATAATTTTTTGGATAGTAAATCTGGTATCTTATTATCTTTTCCTTTAATGTGTTCCCATTTTATCTTAAATCCTCTGTTTAAGACAAATTTTCGAAATTTCAGCCATCTGTTAGAAGTTAATTTTTTCTCATTTTTTGTATCAGCAAATTTAACAATTGCTTCACAATCAGTTCTAATAGTAATTTGTTTTTTAGACAAAATAAATAAAGCAAATTTTTCCAATACATAAATAATTGACAAAATTTCATAATCTAAGGATGTTAAGTATCCTTTTTCTTTAAACGTCCCTGAGGTGTACCTACAAATTTTTTCTAATGACTTTAAAGAAAATTCATTAGGTTTTTAATTAGTATTCCTCCCCAACCTAATTCACATCCATCAGTTTCAACAATCAAATAGTCTGATTCTAATGGTAAGGCTAAGGGTTCTAATTTAGCAATTTCTTCTTTTAATTATTGGACAATTTTAATATCCTGGTCATTAAATTTTCTGACTCCTTTTTGTTGTGCCTTATTATATAAGGGAGAAGTCAATTTTGACAGGTTTTTAAAATATGGTCTCACATAGTTTACTAATCCTAAAAAGGATTGTAGTTGTTTTTAATTCTTCTAATATATTTGGATATTCTAAAATTTTTCTAGCTATATGAGGCTGTAATTTGATAGTTCCATTTCCTATCTCCACCCCTAAAAAGGATATATAATTTTTCCCAATTTCCATTTTCTTTTTTGAAATAATCAGTCCATGTTTTTCAAATAAAGAGAAAATTATATATAAGTGTTGTATATGCTTTTTTTTTCTGATTGGGAGAAAACGAGAACATCGTCAATATAAACACAAGTAAAATTATAACAATTTTTAAAAATGTCATCCATCATTCTTTGAAATATTTGTGGTGCATTTTTAAGTCCAAATGGCATTACTAGCCATTCAAAATATCCTAATGGACATGAAAAAGCTGTCCATTCAATGCTGGCTTCGTGCATTTTAACTTGCCAGAAACCTGATTTTAAATCGAATTTAGAAAACCAATTTTTTCCCTGTATGTTATTAATTAACGTATCCTTGTCAGGGATACAATAACCATCTTCAAAGGTGTTGTCGTTTAATCTTCTATAATCGAAGACCATCCTTGTTTGTCCTCTTTTCTTTTCTGCTTCTTTTTGGACAATAAAAGCAGGGGTCCTATGTCTAGAATTTGATTTTCTAATTATTCCTAATTTTAATAATTGGTTTATATGTAAGCTAAATTCTTCCTGTTCCCAATTTCCATACTTAAAATTAGGTGTTTTGATAGAAATGTCTGGATTGATAATTTTCAATTTACACAAAGTTTTGTTTTTATCCCAAAACTTAGTAGGATTCTCTCCTATGACTTCAATTTTTTCTAGCCTTTTAATTATTTGTTCCAGATCATAATTTCTTATATTTTTAGTAAAGTCTGTTGTATCAATTAAATGTAAATCACTTTCTTTTTCATAGAATAATTCTAAATCCGAGTCTAAGTTTTGTCTTACGTTTAAATGATTTTGTTCTGTATTTGAACAAGAACAACTATCCTTGTTTTCCTTGCAATCACAAGTTTTTGTTTCAATTCTTTGAATTTTAAAATTTGAAATAATAGGTATTAATGAACAATTTTTACTTATTGTCACATAATCTTTGTTAATAGTTATTTGTCCATAGTTATGGAGTATAAAGTCTAATCCCATAATAATAGGTATAGAGGGATCCATTTCTCTAACCCAAATTTTTGGCCAAGGGTAATAATCAGACCAAAAATTACAATTTGTTTGAAATTTTACCTAAAGATTTTTAAATTGTGAATCAGCTAATAATCTAGTTCCATCGAACTGTGTTGAATAAGAAGGTGTGTAACTTTGACAATTTTGTCTTTTAATTCTTCTGGTATCATATTTATATTTATAGTGGATGTTGTAGCTCCACTATCTACTAGAACTGGTAGTGTTCTTTCATACCCATGAATGTTGATTTTTGCGGGTATTATAATGTTTGTTAACCTGTCTTTGTTACAGATTAAGGGTACATGATTTTTGCAAGGTTTTTCTGTATTGTTGATGATATTAATTTCATCTTGAGTTATTTTTGTTAGTTTGAGATTAGTTTCATTAGTATGGAATTTTCCTTTTTCAATTATTTCAGATAAATTCTTAATTATTTTTTCCAGGTTAGTAAGTCTTGCTTCTAATTTGTCAACTTTGTTTTCCAACCTATCAAATTTTTCTTCTAGTTGATCTATTCTTTTTCCCCATGTTTTTTATCAGAATTTTCTGGGATATCTTTAATTTTGTTTTCTATATTAAAGTGTTTTTTGATACAATTTGAACATATTTGCTTTAGACAAATTTGACATTTCCATCTTTTATCAAAAGAGGAAAACCAATTACACTTGAAGCATTTAATATTATCGCTTCCAGCCTTGTAATTCCAATTATGGTTACAATCTGGTACAAAGTTTTTTGGTTCCATTAATTAAAAGTAAATTTTTTCAATTTTTCCAAAAGAATATAATTATTATTATTCTCTTCTTCTAGGGGAGTTTTAATTTCTTCATTCTCTATTCCTTCTAGAGAGCAAATACTCCAAATTTCAGAGTTGTCTGAAATGTCTGAGGTTATTTCTAGTATATCCTCTTTAATTGTAGAAATTAGGTTTGATTCTCTTGTAAACAGGTTTTGTTTATTTGGGCAAACTGAAGATAAATGTCCTAGTTTGCTACATGCAAAACACGTAATTGTATTTTTATAAGTTTTGTTAGGATTGTACTTCCTAACATGTTTTTCTTTGTTTAAATAAGGTTTTCTAGCATTAGATTTTCTTAAATAATTTTTCTTAGTGTAATTTTTCTTGAATCTAGGCTGTCTCCTCTGGTTTTTATCTTGTGGATGTTTTCCATATTGTTGAGGAGTATAAATTTGTTTACAAAAACCTACATTCTTCTGTTTTAATTCTTTTTGGATTTGAATGTAAGTACATTTCTTTTTTAATTCAGAAATTATATATTGTATTCTTATACCTATATTATCAAATTCATTTTTTATTTCTAATGTTTTCCAATTTTCGTGAATTTCTTGACCTAAAGGTCCTGGTAATTTGGTAAAAAGTCTTTCACAAAACTTAGACTCAAATTTAGAATTATTCTATGAAATAGAAAGTGATTTACATTTAATTGATACAACAGACTTTACTAAAAATATAAGAAATTATGATCTGGAACTGATAATTAAAAGGCTAGAAAAAATTGAAGTCATAGGAGAGAATCCTACTAAGTTTTGGGATAAAAACAAAACTTTGTGTAAATTGGAAATTATCAATCCAGACATTACTATCAAAACACCTAATTTTAAGTATGGAAATTGGGAACATGAAGAATTTACCTTACATATAAACCAATTATTAAAATTAGGAATAATTAGAAAATAAAATTCTAGACATAGGACCCCTGCTTTTATTGTCCAAAAAGAAGCAGAAAAGAAAAGAGGACAATCAAGGATGGTCTTCGATTATAGAAGATTAAACGACAACACCTTTGAAGATGGTTATTGTATCCCTGACAAGGATACGTTAATTAATAAAATACAGGGAAAAAATTAGTTTTCTAAATTCGATTTAAAATCAGGTTTCTGGCAAGTTAAAATGCACGAAGCCAGCATTGAATGGACAACTTTTTCATGTCCATTAGGATATTTTGAATGGCTAGTAATGCCATTTGGACTTAAAAATGCACCACAAATATTTCAAAGAATGATGGATGACATTTTTAAAAATTGTTATAATTTTACTTGTGTTTATATTGACGATGTTCTCGTTTTCTCCCAATCAGAAAAAGAGCATATACAACACTTATATATAATTTTCGCTTTATTTGAAAAACATGGACTGATTATTTCAAAAAAGAAAATGGAAATTGGGAAAAATTATATATCCTTTTTAGTGGCGGAGATAGGAAATGGAACTATCAAATTACAGCCTCATATAGCTAGAAATTTTTTAGAATATCCAGATATATTAGAAGAATTAAAACAACTACAATCCTTTTTAGGATTAGTAAACTATGTGAGACCATATTTTAAAAACCTGTCAAAATTGACTTCTCCCTTATATAATAAGGCACAACAAAAAGGAGTCAGAAAATTTAATGACCAGGATATTAAAATTGTCCAATAATTAAAAGAAGAAATTACTAAATTAGAACCCTTAGCCTTACCATTAGAATCAGACTATTTGATTGTTGAAACTGATGGATGTGAATTAGGTTGGGGAGGAATACTAATTAAAAAACCTAATGAATTTTCTTTAAAGTCATTAGAAAAAATTTGTAGGTACACCTCAGGGACGTTTAAAGAAAAAGGATACTTAACATCCTTAGATTATGAAATTTTGTCAATTATTTATGTATTGGAAAAATTTGCTTTATTTATTTTGTCTAAAAAACAAATTACTATTAGAACTGATTGTGAAGCAATTGTTAAATTTGCTGATACAAAAAATGAGAAAAAATTAACTTCTAACAGATGGCTGAAATTTCGAGAATTTGTCTTAAACAGAGGATTTAAGATAAAATGGGAACACATTAAAGGAAAAGATAATAAGATACCAGATTTACTATCCAGAAAATTATTATATGATTAATAACATTGCTTGTGTTTTTCCAGAAAATTTCAAGAAATTCAGACATTCCAAGAAGATCAGACAGTTCTCTTTCATACATTACAAATGGCTAAAAAAGTCATAAATTTTGATAATGCAAAATTAAAAACATTTCCTGAGAAGGAACAATTTAAAACACCTTTGAGACATCAACTCAAGGAAGAAGAAACTTGACTTTTAGACAACATTTGGAATTTACAAACCACTATCCAAGGGAATAGTAAGAAGGTGGCAGTAATAAATGCCCTAGCTTCTTATCTATCTACACGTAACACCCATATATAACAACATACATCAAAGCATATATATTATACATGAATCCAAGTATTTGGTACTGAAATACCATAAGTTCCTAGTTAACACATTATATACATTAAATGCCCTAAATACAAAGTTCTAAAGTCTACGGCATAACATATACAAGATGTCCCAAAATACACTAAGAACTAGATCAATACAATGATCTCAAAATAAAACGCCATAGCGGAAGCCATGCCATCTCAAAAGCTACGATCTGTAAGGAAAAGTCAGACCATTTTGTCCTTACCCTTCGCCGAACCTGTAGTACCTGTGATGTAAATAACAACGTGGGGTGAGATACATCAAATCTCACTGAGTTCGCTATCTTATAGTCCTCTCGGATTTACAAGGTTCTAACAAACCTAACTCAAGTCAAAAGGGAAGGGGGATGACTTTGAGTACACACACACACTATATGGAACCATGTCATGAGTTCATCAACTCACACTATATCAATAATCGGTAACCACACCAAGGCATCCCCTTTTCTCGTCCGCTTCTACGTCTAGAAGTCGACCCGAGTCATGGATCCTGGTAACCTACTTGACATACGAATGGATTCGGGTTCTACGGGCCATTAACTGTTATGAACCATCACTTCACACGGGCCATTAACCGTCACAAGCATACGCTCCCAGAGCGCCATTCGTACTGCACGCGGGAATCAAACCTGCCAAGTAGTTGTGCACAAGTTTCAAAGGAGCTCGAGACCCATGAAACACACTCACAAGATAACCGGTTACGATTACGTGATCACACTCACAAACGTGATCGTATTCGACGATCACAAGGCCATAACGCCTTAGCACAACCATGAAGGTTAACACACACATGTTCCATACTAGTGTTTATTCATTCCATGACATTAGTATCTGACACACGCCTCGGCACCACACATACGATCGTTGTCATTATGTCATTCCACACTTTCCGACATAGTTTACGGTAATATTCCTCACTCTACCTATTTCGTATTCTAACATGCATACTTACTCGAACATGTTTAACAATAAGAGAATAGGCAAATAGTCATCAATCACATAATGGAAACACATAATTCAACATACCATAATTTACACTAATTCACGGTTCCCTCCGATTTATTTAATCGGGCATCAAAACTAGCATTTTCCACTTCCACTACATAGAGTATTGTCATAGCTTCACATCGATACCAAGAATACTCAATTCGGATAAACGAGTCAAAAGTTATAAAAGAAACAAAGTGGGAAAATCTAACATGTTCGCTAGGCGAACTTCCCAGCGAGCATTCGCTCCAGTCTTCGCTAGGCGAAGCTCCAGGCGAATGAACAAACAGAGCAAAAACAGACCTAAAGTTCGCTTCACGAACTCCCTGGCGAACATTCGCCTCGCCTTTCGCTTCGCGAACAACTCAGCAAAGCAAGGCAGAACCAAACAACCCTGAAAAGGCATAAAGTTCGCTAGGCGAACGTTGTTGGCGAACCTTCGCTAACCTTCGCTGCCGGGTTCTCTAGGTGAACCCTCGAAATTTTGTTCACTGGGACTCGCCCCAGGTTCGCTAGGCGAAGCCTGGAAAACCCAACAGCGTTGTTCTTCATCCAAAAACCATATTTTTCCCATCAAAACACCTCCAATCCTTAACATAACAATCAAAACACAGTATAATCATACCAACAAGTATTAAACAACATTTATATTGCATTTCATCCGTTAGATTCATGATTTTAGCATAATTTCTCATTTCCTCACAATTCCAACCTAACTCTAAAACTCATGAAATTCTACAACTAAGGTATCTATCTAGAACCCACCTTGATTAGATGATGATGATGATGAAGATGAGATGATTTGATGAAGAATGGATGATGTTTGAAGATCTTGTGTTCTTTAGTTTTTTTCCTCTCCTTTCCTTTCCTTTCTCCTTCTTTCTCTCCAACTTCTATCTATCTCTTTCTTTCTTTTGCTCTTATGTGGAAAAGGAGTGGAAAAGAAATGATATAGTAAGACATCATCAATTGTAATACTATAATTGCCCAAAAAGTCTCTAAAGTTCCAAATACTAAAATATCTCAGAGACAGATAATATTAATTAGATTTTCTCTGAGCTCAACCGTTACTCTAATTATCTTTGCAGATAATTTCTCAGAGTACACTGGAACTCAGTAGATCACAACTAATATTATCCAGAGTAATTAAAATACGGGGTATTACATCCTCCCCCCCTTAAATATAAGTTCGCCCACGAATTTAAAACAATTACCTGAAAAGATGGGGATAAACCTCCCGCATCTCCGATTCCAATTCCCAAGTTGCATCGCCCGGATGCGTCTCATCCCACTGGACCTTCACAAGAGGAATCTCTTTATTCCTTAACACCTTAGTTTCTCTTCCTGTGATACGACTCGGTTGAGGCTCAAACATCAAATTGGCTTCTATCTCAATTGTATCTGGTAAAATTGGCTGAAGAGGATCTGGGACAAATTTTCGAAGCTGAGACACATGAAAAACATCGTGCATCTCCGACAGAGAAGGCGGTAAGGCCAATCTGTAAGCTACTTCACCAATTCTTTCCAAAATCTGATACGGTCCCACGTATCTCAGACTTAGTTTCCGCGACCAAAACGGTCCTTTCAACCGCAATCTCGGAGTAACTTTCAAAAACACGTGATCGCCTTCTTCAAATTCTAAAGGTCTTCTACGGTTATCCGCATAACTCTTTTGACGATCTTGGGCTTGTTTGACCTTATCACGGATCATCCTAATCTTCTCTGTAGTTTCGTGAATAATCTCGGGTCCCAACATTCTATCTTCACCAACTTCTGTCCAACACAAAGGTGTCCTACACTTCCTTCCATACAATGCCTCATAAGGTGCCATACCAATACTTACATGATAACTGTTATTATAAGAGAACTCAATCAACGGTAAAAGTTCCATCCAATTTCCTCCACTTTCAAGTACACAAGCTCTCAACATGTCTTCCATTGTTTGTATTGTCCGTTCCATCTGACCATCCGTTTGCGGATGATTAGACGTACTCAAACACAACTTCGTTCCCATAGCTTGTTGAAAAGCTCTCCAAAATCTGGAAGTAAACTTTGGATCTCTATCCAAAACGATACTAGTGGGAATACCATGCAATCTCACTATCTCCGAAATAAACAACCTTGCGAGATGACTCGCCTTGTAGGTAGTCTTCACAGCTAAGAAATGCGCGGATTTCGTTAACCGATCCACAATTACCCAAATCGAATCATAACCACCCTGAGTACGTGGTAGTCCAACGGCGAAGTCCATAGAAATACTATTCCATTTCCATACCGGAATTTCTAAAGGTTGCAACAAGCCACCCGGTTTTTGGTGTTCGATCTTCACTTGTTGGCACACCACACATTCCGACACATACACCGCAATATCCTTTTTCATCCCGGACCACCAATAGTCCCTCTTTAAATATTGATACATCTTTGAAGACCCCGGATGTATAGTAAAAGCACCCTTATGCGCTTCTTCCAAAATCCTCCTTTTTAACTCCGCGTTATCCGGAACACAAATCCTTTGTTTAAACAAAATAATTCCATCGGTAGTCCGTACAAAACCCGGTTGTACTAACACTTCTTGTAACTTCTCATCTAACCCTTGATCTTGTTGGATTTCTTCCCTAAGAGTAGAATTGATATTTAAATTTCCCATAATCACACCATTAGGGGTCCAAACAAATTGAAGATTTAGATCTCGAAATTTTTCCAATAAAGTATACTCTAGCATCATCAACTCGGCATTATGCAACACCTTTCTGCTCAATGCATCCGCCACTTTATTTGCTTTACCCAGATGGTATTTTAACTCCAAATCATAATCCTTCAAATATTCCATCCACCTCCTTTGACGCATGTTCAACTCTTTCTGATCAAAGAGGTACTTTAAGCTCTTATGGTCGCTAAACATCTCAAAACGTACACCATACAAATAGTGATGCTACACCTTCAAGGTAAATACAACTGCCGCCAATTCTAAATCATGCGTTGGATAATTCTCTTCATGTACTTTCAACTGGAGAGAAGCATAAACCACTACATGTCCATCTTACATTAACACACCTCCTAACCCCATCTTCGATGCATCACAATATACCTCACACGACTTGCTAGGATCAGGAATATCCAAAACAGGAGCGGTCGTCAATCTTTCCTTCAAACTCATAAAACTTTGCTCACAAGCCGAATCCCATTCATACGAATAATCCTTCCGAGTAAGTCTCGTCATCGGTAAAGCCAGTTGAGAAAATCCTTTAATAAACCTTCTATAATAACCTGCTAACCCCAAGAAAGTCCTAACTTCCGCAACGTTCTTCGGTCTCTCCCAATTAATCACTGCTTCAACTTTTGATGGATCAACCGCTACACCTCCCTGAGATATGACATGTCCAAGAAAATTAACCTCCGACATCCAGAACTCACACTTACTTAGCTTGGCAAAAATTTGTCTCTGTTGTAAGATGGATAAAACGTTTCTTAGGTGTTCTCCATG
Source organism: Lathyrus tuberosus (assembly GCA_022829125.1). NCBI lineage: Eukaryota > Viridiplantae > Streptophyta > Magnoliopsida > Fabales > Fabaceae > Lathyrus > Lathyrus tuberosus. The sequence goes on along the minus strand of JALAZF010000108.1, from coordinate 244,812 downwards.
CTCTTAAGGATCACGAGAATCGATAAGAATGTCATCAATGAAAATCACTACAAATTGGTCCAAATAAGGTTGAAATATCCGATTCATATAATCCATGAAAACTGCCGGAGAATTCGTCACACCGAAAGGCATCACCAAAAATTCATAATGACCATAACGGGTTCTAAACGCAGTCTTTGGTACATCTGAACCCTTCACACGAATTTGATGATAACTCGACCGTAGATCAATCTTTGAGAACACACAGGCTCCTTTCAATTGATCTAACAAATCGTCTATCCTTGGTAATGGGTATTTATTCTTGATGGCGACCTTATTCAACTGACGGTAATCGATACACAACCGCATACCACCATCCTTTTTCTTTACCAACAACACTGGAGCTCCCCAGGGCGAAACACTGGGTCGAACAAAATGCTTAGCCAACAACTCTTCCAATTTGTAATGCCCTGTATAATATTTATCTAGAATAATACCATACAAGTGTTTTCATTCGGTACTGACACAATCATAAGTGCCTAATGGCATAATTCACATATTTGACCATTTCTAAAACATAAATACAACCTTTGGTACAAGGCATGGAAATTAGCCAAAATAAGAAATCTAAGAATAAGGTACAATATTCCTCATTGTACAAGAACAATAATACACAGCGGACTAAGCTTAACTGAGCTTCTCTTGAAACATCCACGCATTTCTCCACTTGTAAAACAAACCTGCAAATAACACCTGAAAAAATAATAACAATATTGGGGTGAGATAATAATCTTAGTGAGTTCCTCTATCTTATAGGTTCCCTCGGCTCTACAGGGTACATGCAATCAAACGGATCCACCGTGGATCCGGGGTTTACTCACGGTCTGGGGCAAATACACAACAATGGGTAATATCCTCATTGGTAGTCCCTTGACTCACCAATGAAATAACAACAAGTACACAAACAACAAAACCATATCAAACAACCAAACATGCAGACCCGTACTCATGTACGAGGAATCCAGAAGTAGTATCAACCTGTCTACATAGGCCACAATATAACACACCCTCGATGAGTAGGGATGGCAAACAAACCCGGACCCGCCCGCACCCGCCCGGGCCCGCCCCGAAATAAACGGGGAAAACCCGATTTAATTGGGTGCGGGTGCGGGTGCGGGTGAAACCCGGTTCTTAACTACGGGTGCGGGTGCGGGGGCGGGTAGACACTAAGACCCGCCCGCACCCGCCCCTGGATAATGCATTTTATTTTAATTCCCTTATTTTACTTATTTTAATATTCATTTATTAATTATATTTTTAATTAAATTATTAATACCCCTATTGCAGTTAAAATAATCAAATTTATCAAGTTAATATTTATTTACTAATTAAAATTTTAATTAAATAATTAATTAATTTATTAAAATAATCAATTTATTAATTAAAATTATTAAATTTTATTGCAATTAAAAAAAAATATTTTTTTTTGCGGGTGGGGGCGGGGCGGGTGCGGGTGCACCCGTTCACTACTGGGGGCGGGTCTGGGTGGTAAATTTTTATCCCCGGTTGGATTTGGGGGCGGGTGCGGGTGTGTTACATGGAGGCGGGTGTGGGTGCGGGTATAGTTAAACCCGCCCCCGCCCCGCCCCGTTGCCATCCCTATCGATGAGTAACCAAGTGCCTACGTCAAGAGACTAGCACAAGCACACAGCACGATGAGTCAGATGAGTCCGAAGTGATACACGCCTAAGTGGCCGCGAAACCCATCCATCCATCATCAATACGTATGTGTGTATCGGCAAGTGCAAGAACGCCTACATGACTGCACAAGCCCACCGGGAGAAAGCCTAGTGGTATTGCCTACATGACACCACTAGAGGTGAGTAACGGAGTGATATTACCTTCATGGCATCACAACCCCACCATACCGATCACGCCGATGTGTTAACGGCAAGTGGGTAAACGCCCTATAAGACCCCCACAAGCACATCGCAACGGTAGCTAAGGTGTATACCGAGCACGCAGATGAGTTAACGGCAAGTGAGAAATACATCCTAGTGGACCCTCACAAGCTCATCGCAACTGTATTCTTCGGAACAATTTCGGTATCCATCAGACCAAGTCCGGAACTCAGGTGAAACACCACCTAGTAGCTTAGGCCTACTCCGATTCAAGCATACATCACAATCATATCACATCACATCACATCGCATCACATCACATCCGAACGTTCAACCGGAACGAACGGGAACAAGCAAGGAAATGATCACATCATAGCATTTATCAATATAATGCATTATATTCACACATATACAAGAGAGACATAACAAGTGATCACATCAAGCCATTAGTCAAGCCGCAATCAACATATAAGCACAATATGTTAAACATAATCAATATCGTAGTTCACACACACATTTTAAGGCATACAACTAACACCCTATACCAAGCATCCTTGGTTAACTCATGGTCTAACACACCATTCACTACCCTATGGAATTATCTTTCCAATGGCTTTGGACTCGTAACAATCGGATTCCCGATCCTTAAGTTTTGGTGGAAACAAAAGTACATACACTACATTTCTATATTTATCTTATCAATTCATAGCATATAGCCATGGTTCTACCTCACTATCACAAAGAGCATAAAATTAGCTTCCCAACGCTTCGAACGGGGACCAAAACGGACTTACGGTTCAAAAGATACGCCCGTTTCAATTTTCATTTTTCTGCCAACAGCAGTGGTAATCGATTACTCACATTTGGGTAATCGATTACTTGCCCAAAAATAGCCCAGAAACGTCATTTTTCAAAGTGTAATCGATTAACACATATGCTGTAATCGGTTACTGCGTAACAGAACCCAAAAAATCACATTTTTCTTCATTCTAAACCATTCTAACACATACCTAAACATATTGGGACATCAAAACAATTATCAACAGATGATTCCACACATATATTGATCATACTACACAATTTAGACATGTATTTCATCAAATCATCATGTTATTTCACATAAAGCTCTAAACCCCAAACATGAATTTCTTCCCCAAACTTCCTACCCAAGTTCTATCTAATGGAACTCACCTAGTAGGAGAAGATTGATGATGAAACATGGCTTTGATGATGATGATCCAGGCTTTCCTTCTTCTTCCCCTTCTCTTCTCTTCTTTCTCTCTTTTTCCTCTTTCTCTTTTCTTCACGTTTTTTCCTTTTTCTTCTTTCTCCAACTTCTCTTCTTTCTTTCTCATACAAATATATATATATAATACTTATTATATAATATAAATCCAATAGGGTAAAATATCTCCAATTGATATTTGTCTTCTAACGCCAATTGATTAATTATTAGTTTTACCTTAAAATACTTTCTTGAACTACTAAATATTAATCCGTCTCTTTAATAAAATAATTGATCTATTCAGAGTTCTCAAGTTGCTCTATTGATCCTAATTGACTATACTTAGAGCACTTAGGATACTCCGTTATTCCAATCAATCAAAGATAAAGCACATAGATATTTATCTGATCTCATCTGATATCCAATTGAGCATTTAGATAAAACAGGGTATTACACTCTCCCCCCCTTAAATTGAAATTCGTCCCCGAATTTCCTCTACTCGACAAAACTATAACTTGCATCTTTGTCTTAGATCCATACTTAATCTTTACTTCCGTTAAAAAAATCTGACGCAATCCAATTCTAACTTGACTTCACAGACTAAAATCCTTACTTTCACGAATTATCAAACTTCGTTTTCTTAGTTATACTCTCATTCCAATATTGGGTTAATTTCAAACTTTGCTTTTTCTATAACACATCTGTTGCTCCATACAAAACACCTTGTCACATCTTACTTCGGAAAGAATGTATCATTCTACATTCCTCTACCGAGTCACAACAAGATCGTAACACCTTATCTTGATTCAGGATAATAAACACTCATCAAATTCTCATGAGGCAATTTGGTGAATCCTTTCCTTTATGTAATTACCGACACCATCCTTTATAAATCCCTCAACGTTTCAAACCACTTTATGAACAGTCGAACGACTTCTTACCAGTCTCACTTGTACTCATTACACCAAGATAACCTGCTTAGGACAAGTGCTTCTTATTCCATACGTATAAGTAACAATCTCCCAAATTCCCATTATTCTGATTTAACTATTTCATCGGTCACTTCCACTGCGCAACTCTAATTCTAATAATGGAATACCACCAATTCTGAAGCATTACCAAGTAGCCAACAGTCCACGGAGAAACACACTTACCCACTGGGATCCTTACTAACCAACGACATCAGAAATTTACTGACGTCCTATGGTAGAACTATTCCCTCGCCAACACACAATATCTTAACATATGTCCAACACTCTCTGGACGATAAAGGTGCAGGAGTTACACTGTTACTACCAAAACATAAACAACTCCAAATTATTCTAAACTTGAACCAATATAACCAAAATAGTTTAACAACCTCCGGTTCTGGTTACCACATTACAAATCGAGTATTCTTATGGTCTTCCGACTTACTCAAGGTTTCTGTCGCCACAAAATCTCAACTAATGACAATGTAGCACCATTACAGAACTTAAAACATTCGCGAGTCACCATTATAAAACTTAAACCATCCAAAACGTAATTGTGAGTTTCCATACTACTCACCAATTCACAAGATTACTTCTCCAAAAGTCCAACTCTTTCGTCGTTTGAACAAACGGTCCATTACGCAACACCCTTCCAGAAGTTCTAATTTCAAAACACAAATCCGTCTGAGGTTAATCGGTTAACCCCATTACGTTAGTCGGTTAACACTGCTGCAGAAGCTGAAAACCAATTTCTTATAATTCAAAAGTCATCACACTCATACTTGATTCGTCCATAAGCAAAATCCAACACACAATCATTATACGGTACCACAAAGCCATGGACATCTCATCTCAAACATATAACCTTGTTCTCTCACTTGAATTCCTTGGTGAGAATTAAAAAAACAACGTTCTTAGTCCAACAAAAGGTAGATTCCGTAAATTTCGATTATTCACAAATACAGAAGTTTCTCTATACTTGAAAGTAGATCGGGGTAATGCATCCTCTTGTAGAACCTTTCCATCACTTTATACACATTAACCGGGAATTCCTTACCCTTCACTATCCATTGAACATTCCACTTACACCTAATTACTTAATGGAAGATTCGCAACCGACAATTCTCATCAACAATCTACAAAACTTCTCCGGTGTAAACTGTTCCATGATTTACACTTAGTCCGTAATAATTCCTGATTCGCTTCTTGTTATTTTTACCGTAATCCTACTTCTTAGGATACAATACTCGCTGTTCCACAAGGTATGTCTCAAGGGTAAGAATCCATCACATACTCTTGTGACCAAGGTGCTACCACTACGCTCGTTCTTAATACTAAGGTGTAACTTTCTCATAACATTTTGTTAATACCGATCATTCCACATAATTGAATAAAATCCGCTTCATAAATAATATTTTCACTTTCCACAACATAGAACACTTTCATAGCTTCATATCGATATAAAGAACGCTTAAATCGGACACCCGAGCCAAAAGATATGAAGTTTTGAAGAAAGGAAAAAATTCAAAAACTGCCAGATTCGCCTGGCGGTTAAGAATTTCTCCTGGCGAATCCCCCTTCGCTAGCACTTCGCCCGGCGAACATGCGGCGAATCCTCATTCCATAAAATCCCAAAAGTTCCAGTAGCTACACAAGTTCTGTTTCTTCATTTTCGCCTGGCGACTCACACCAGAAGCAGAATTTTCTGCTGCGTTTTCTCATGGTTTCCATACCTCAAAATCCAACTTTTCCAAACCAAAACATTTTCAAATTCCAAATTGGTCTCTCATCGAATACAGAAAATCCCGAAGTAATATCTCGAACTTAATCTCTCTACATCACTGAATATACTCAATTCATCACACAGTCTTCGTCCGACACATCCTTATTTCACTTGAAGCATGAAAACACATCATCGTGTTCCTTCTCACACTTCTCTACTACTTTGGGTTCGCATAAAAGCTGAACGTCCTTAACTTTCAGATCTTAAACCAATTGGAAGAAATTTTTCCGAAAACATTCCTTAAGGTACTCTCGCCCATTCAAGATACCATAGTGACCTTAGAAACTGAAGTGCCAATACTTATCTCACTTCCGGAACTTACGTCACACGTTCCACCAAACAACTTTTCGTTTCCTCGGAATGAGATTACTTGAAACCCTTATCCATACCAGTAGTCAATCTAGCTCTACTAGCGACTTTACCCATTACTTAATACTTAAGCCAATCGTCCGCTAGAGATTCTCAACTTTCAGACTCCATTACTTCCAAAGGATTTCTTGAACAACACAACACTCTTAAATTCCATGCTACGCAAGCACAACTTCTATTAAAACCACACTGAGCTGACCAAAAACTCTTCACTACTAACTCTTGGCTTGAGCCTACCCTTACAGCACAAGTTCCGACAACACTACGGAGTCCTCGTGGTCGCTCAACCATGATTCTACCTATCACATACATAGTATTAGGTTGATCAGGCCCAACACTACATAGTATGATATTAAGTTTCATGATGGCCAGACACACTTAAGAGGCAGGAATAGATTTACTCATGATGTTTCAAGGCTAGGTCGAGGATACGACCTGCTCTGATACCAACTGTAACGCCCTGTATAATATTTATCTAGAATAATACCATACAAGTGTTTTCATTCGGTACTGACACAATCATAAGTGCCTAATGTCATAATTCACATACTTGACCATTTCTAAAACATAAATACAACCTTTGGTACAAGGCATGGAAATTAGCCAAAATAAGAAATCTAAGAATAAGGTACAATATTCCTCATTGTACAAGAACAATAATACACAGCGGACTAAGCTTAACTGAGCTTCTCTTGAAACATCCACGCATTTCTCCACTTGTAAAACAAACCTGCAAATAACACCTGAAAAAACAACAACAATATTGGGGTGAGATAATAATCTCAGTGAGTTCCCCTATTTTATAGGTTCCCTCGGCTCTACAGGGTACATGCAATCAAACGGATCCACCGTGGATCCGGGGTTTACTCACGGTCTGGGGCAAATACACAAACAACAAAACCATATCAAACAACCAAACATGCAGACCCGTACTCATGTACGAGGAATCCAGAAGTAGTATCAACCTGTCTACATAGGCCACAATATAACACACCCTCGATGAGTAACCAAGTGCCTACGTCAAGAGACTAGCACAAGCACACAGCACGATGAGTCAGATGAGTCCGAAGTGATACACGCCTAAGTGGCCGCGGAACCCATCCATCCATCATCAATACGCATGTGTGTATCGGCAAGTGCAAGAACGCCTACATGACTGCACAAGCCCACCGGGAGAAAGCCTAGTGGTATTGCCTACATGACACCACTAGAGGTGAGTAACGGAGTGATATTGCCTTCATGGCATCACAACCCCACCATACCGATCACGCCGATGTGTTAACGGCAAGTGGGTAAACGCCCTATAAGACCCCCACAAGCACATCGCAACGGTAGCTAAGGTGTATACCGAGCACACAGATGAGTTAACGGCAAGTGAGAAATACATCCTAGTGGACCCTCACAAGCTCATCGCAACGGTATTCTTTGGAACAAGTCCGGTATCCATCGGACCAAGTCTGAAACTCAGGTGAAACACCACCTAGTAGCTTAGGCCTACTCCGATTCAAGCATACATCACAATCATATCACATCACATCACATCGCATCACATCACATCCGAACGTTCAACCGGAACGAACGGGAACAAGCAAGGAAATGATCACATCATAGTTTTTATCAACATAATGCATTATATTCACACATATACAAGAGAGACATAACAAGTGATCACATCAAGCCATTAGTCAAGCCGCAATCAACATATAAGCACAATATGTTAAACATAATCAATATCGTAGTTCACACACACATTTTAAGGCATACAACTAACACCCTCTACCAAGCATCCTTGGTTAACTCATGGTCTAACACACCATTCACTACCCTATGGAATTATCTTTCCAATGGCTTTGGACTCGTAACAATCGGATTCCCGATCCTTAAGTTTTGGTGGAAACAAAAGTACATACACTACATTTCTATATTTATCTTATCAATTCATAGCATATAGCCATGGTTCTACCTCACTATCACAAAGAGCATAAAATTAGCTTCCCAACGCTTCGAACGGGGACCAAAACGAACTTACGATTCAAAAGATACGCCCGTTTCAATTTTCATTTTTCTGCCAACAGCAGTGGTAATCGATTACTCACATTTGGGTAATCGCTTACTTGCCCAAAAATAGCCCAGAAACGTCATTTTCCAAAGGGTAATCGATTAACACATATGCTGTAATCGGTTACTGCGTAACAGAACCCAAAAAATCACATTTTTCTTCATTCTAAACCATTCTAACACATACCTAAACATATTGGGACATCAAAACAATTATCAACAGATGATTCCACACATATATTGATCATACTACACAATTTAGATATGTATTTCATCAAATCATCATGTTATTTCACATAAAGCTCTAAACCCCAAACATGAATTTCTTCCCCAAACTTCCTACCCAAGTTCTATCTAATGGAACTCACCTAGTAGGAGAAGATTGATGATGAAACATGGCTTTGATGATGATGATCCAAGCTTTCCTTCTTCTTCCCCTTCTCTTCTCTTCTTTCTCTCTTTTTCCTCTTTCTCTTTTCTTCACGTTTTTTCCTTTTTCTTCTTTCTCCAACTTCTCTTCTTTCTTTCTCATACAAATATATATATATAATACTTATTATATAATATAAATCCAATAGGGTAAAATATCTCCAATTGATATTTGTCTTCTAACGCCAATTGATTAATTATTAGTGTTACCTTAAAATACTTTCTTGAACTACTAAATATTAATCAGTCTCTTTAATAAAATAATTGATCTATTCAGAGTTCTCAAGTTGCTCTATTGATCCTAATTGACTATACTTAGAGCACTTAGGATACTCCGTTATTCCAATCAATCAAAGATAAAGCACTTAGATATTTATCTGATCTCATCTGATATCCAATTGAGCATTTAGATAATACGGGGTATTACACAATTGATCCTTTAATTCTCTTAATTCAAGTGGTGCCATCCGATACGGAGAAATGGATATTGGAGTCGTTCCCGGTATCAGGTCAATAGAGAGTTCCACTTCCCGCTCCGGAGGAAGAGAAGTGACATCCTCGGGGAAAACTTCAGGAAACTCACAAACTACCAGAATACTCAAAACTTGCAGGTTACTACTCTCCTCCTTAGTAAGAATCAAAAGAACGGATTTTTCCTCCTCAAACAAGAAATTTATCATTCCAACCGTACCTTCTAAAATAGTTGTCAAAACATCCTTCGGAGTAGCTTCAGTAGATGGAATAGTGATTAGTTTTTCTTCACACCCGATAAATACCGAATTAGCTGAAAGCCAATCCATTCCCAGAACAACATCCACTTTCTTAAGCGGTAAACAAATCAAATCAATCTGGAAAACTCTTCCATCCACCGATAAAACACAATTTTCACACATTAAAGGTGTTTCAACCATCTCATCCATGGCAGTAGTAACCACCACGGGTGGAGACAAAGGAACTGCTTGCAACCCAAGCCGTTTTACACATTGCATCGATACAAAAGAGTGTGTAGCTCCATAATCAAATAAAACAAAGCAAGGATTTCCATTCACAAAACACGTACCAGCAATCAAAGAGTTATCACCCTTTTCTTTCCTCGCATCCAAGGTATACACTCGCCCGATATTCTTCTCTTGCGTGTGATTCCTCCTCTGAGGAAAAACCCTCGCTAAGTGGCCCACTTTCTAACATTGATAAACCTCACGCCTTCGATACCACACCTTCCCTGATGATTCCTACCACAAAGACGACATACAGGAGGTGCACTAGCCCGAGAACTCTGAACTTGCTTCCCATTGAAAGATTGTTGCCTTGGCCTAAATGGTTGATTCGATCTCCTACGATCACTTTGATTCACCCTACTTAACTCTCCTTCTGCTTGCACTTTCTTTAAGCTATGCTCCGCCACATAACACTGTCGTAACAATTCAGCATAGTTAGTGAGTTCCCTCTGCGACACGCTATGCGAAATTTTGGCCCTCAAACCAAAAAGAAACTGATCAATCTTCCACCTCTCATCAGGAGCATACATAGCCTACCTAGAATAAGCAGCCATAACCTTGAACTTTTCTGCATAAGATGCCACGGTCAAGTTTCCTAGTCTCAACTTTTGAAACTCGAATTCCTTCCGAGGCCTTAAGGAACTTGGGAAATACTTCTCCATAAAATTTATCTTAAACTGCTCCCATACCTTCGGTACCTCTTGAATTGTCATTAAGGTCAAAGCACTCTCCCACCACCTCAAGGCATGACCCTTCAACAAGTGAGAAGCGAAAACAACCTTATTTTCCTCACTGCACTGAACTATCAAGAAAATCCGCTCCATACCGAATATCCATTCATGAGCCTTTACTAGATCTAACCCTCCTTGAAACTCCAGAGGATTCATACGAATAAAATCCCTAAAGGTTCCCCCTGCAGCTTCGGGAACAACCACTGGAGGATGCACGCCGCCAGCCATTTGCTGTACCATTTGTTGCACAAACTGATTCTGTTGATGCTGCATCTGCTGCATGAATTGATACAAAGGGGCATTCCCTTCGTCCCCCGACGAATTTGTCCCTACTGGAGTAGTTCTCGGTCTACCACGGTTGTTTCTGCGCCCGTCAGCCATGTTCCTAAATGTCATACAGATAGGATTAAGTTGATCAGGCTCAATACCATAAATATAACACGTAAGACCAATGGCGACACAACGCATATGAAACGGAAAGAAATACTTATACTATTTCATGGCTAGGTCGAGGATACGACCACCAACTATAACACCCATATATAACAACATACATCAAAGCATATATATTATACATGAATCCAAGTATTTGGTACTGAAATACCATAAGTTCCTAGTTAACACATTATATACATTGAATACCCTAAATACAAAGTTTTAAAGTCTACGGCATAACATATACAAGATGTCCCAAAATACACTAAGAACTAGATCAATACAATGATCTCAAAATAAAACGCCATAACGGAAGCCATGCCATCTCAAAAGCTACGATCCGTAAGTCAGACCACTTTGTCCTTACCCTTCGCCGAACCTGTAGTACCTGTGATGTAAACAACAACGTGGGGTGAGATACATCAAATCTCAATGAGTTCGCTATCTTATAGTCCTCTCGGCTTTACAAGGTTCTAACAAACCTAACTCAAGTCAAAAGGGAAGGGGGATGACTTTGAGTACACACACACTATATGGAACCATGTCATGAGTTCATCAACTCACACTATATCACTAATCGGTAACCACACCAAGGTATCCCCTTTTCCCGTCCGCTTCTACGTCTAGAAGTCGACCCGAGTCATGGATCCTGGTAACCTACTTGACATACGAATGGATTCGGGTTCTACGGGCCATTAACCGTTATGAACCGTCACTTCACACGGGCCATTAACCGTCACAAGCATACACTCCCAGAGCGCCATTCGTACTGCACGCGGGAATCAAATCTGCCAAGTAGTTGTGCACAAGTTTCAGAGGAGCTCGAGACCCATGAAACACACTCACAAGATAACCGGTTACGATTACGTGATCACACTCACAAACGTGATCGTATTCGACGATCACAAGGCCATAACGCCTTAGCACAACCATGAAAGTTAACACACACATGTTCCATACTAGTGTTTATTCATTCCATGACATTAGTATCTGACACACGCCTCGGCACCACACGCACGATCGTTGTCATTATGTCATTCCACACTTTCCGACATTGTTTACGGTAATATTCCTCACTCTACCTATTTCGTATTTGTCGCGGCCGGCAAAAATATTCGAGTCGCCATCATATTTTTTTAAAGGAAAATAATGATAAACCTAAATATCCTATCCTAAGGTAGAGATTCATACGGTTCGGGAGTCATTTAAGTGAAGGGAAGGTGTTAGGCACCCTTCACTTCCATTGTACTCAATGGGATCCACCTTTGAGTTTAGGGTATGTTTGTTTGTCTAAATGAAAAGAAAACCTAAGTTTTTTCCTAATTATACTCGCTAGGGTTGGTTTGCAACCCTATGCCTACGTACCCTCAAAATGAAGGATCAGAGTAACCGTAGTTCACCTCCCCTATGCCTACCCCCTAATCCTATTCCCATTCCTAATCCTAAACCCAATCCACTATTTATACTCTTGGATAAAGAGTTTTATCGCTTAAATCTAGTGTTTATACTCCTAGATGAGGAGTTCTATCCCTTAAATCCCTATCCATTATTTAGACTCTCAGAGGAAGAGTTTTATCCCTTAATCCTTTTATTTATACTCTCGGATATCAAGAGTGGTATCCCTTATCCCATCCTTTATTTAGGCTCTCAGACCAAGAGCATTATCCCTTAATCCTTTTATTTATACTCTCGGATATCAAGAGTGCTATCTCATTACTACCCCTTAACTAAATTCTTAAACCCTAATTAGAACCCCTTAACATTCATTATAAAACCCCATATTTCCTTTGTAAAACCCCATTTAATATTCCTTAGATGAAACCCCCAAAATTCTTAATAAAACCCCATATGTCATTAAAACCCCAAAAGTGAAACCCCATGTTTTAAAATCAATCCCAAAAATTTAATTAAATCCCCAAAATAACATTTTGAATCCAACCCCACAATCCAATTTAAATTCCCAATAATAAATTAAATCCCAAAGTTATTAGAATGAACCCCAAGAAAATTTAATAAAATACAACCCCAAAATTGATATTTTAATCCCTAAAAATTACTTAGTAATTCCAATCCCAAAAATATTTAATTTCAATCCCAAAATTTATTTAATAATTTCAATCTCAAAATAAATTAACTTATTTAGTAAAATAGTAATAAACTCCCAATTTTTAAAATTTAACTCCATATTTTAAAGATATATTAATAATCCCTTAAATATAATAATAATATCAAAATCCATGTTTTAAATCCCGAAAATATGCTCCATGATATAAATCACCCACAAAATAAATTAATAATGGTTTCCCTTTGATTGAATAAACCCATAATTAAACCACTTTTTTAATCTACATTTTAAAATATATTAATGATAATCCCCTTTTAAACCCAAAATAATGGTATTATAACCATATTTAAAACCCCAAAAATATAATTAAATTTCAAGGTATAAATCTTAAAAATAATTAGTGAAAGAACCCTATTAAAAAAAATAAGAAAAATATCCTTATTTATTTTAAAATATTAATCCCTTTATCCAAATCAATTCCTTAAAAGTTTTCCCACTTAAATGTTAAAAGAAATATTAATCTCCAAATAATTTTTATTAAACTTGTGTGTTAAACCCAATAATTATTTAATATTAAATAATATTTAAAATAATTATTACAACCCACAAAAACAAATAATTACTAAACAAATTCCATTAATCCTAAATTACTAATAACTAAATTATTATTATTATTTTTTACAATTTAAAATGGTTAAAATATCTTATGATTTTTCCTTGTGAAATTATAATTAATTTATTAGAACAAAACGAAAATTCTATACCAAACACAATCCCTAACCAAACAATCCATAACCAAATAGGTACATGCATCAAACAAAATATATACAGTTTTTATTCGAGCAAAGAGAAACCGACCTACGGGATCGAGGTTTATCCCGGTGAGCAAAATAATTAACCCTTTGAGCTATCTCCTTTTTCCCGCGGTTGATTCATATCCTTTGATCCCTATCTTTCCCTTTCGTCGATATTTTCCTTCCCCCTTTGCGCTCTTGATCTTAGACTCCTTCTTTGCTCGCACCCTTCTTTGAAAAGATTGATGATTATGGAGGCTTAGGTTTATTTGTTGTTGTTATTCAATGTAAAGAACAACAACTTTGAGGTAAGAATATGTGAATTGTGGGTGAGGAAAATATGAGAAAAAGAGGTTCTATTTATAGATAAGAATTAGGTCAAAAAATTGAATGTGATTGTCTAATTTAGGAAGGATGCAATCTGACCTGATTTTCTCTATTTCTTAAGGCCCAAGCCAATGAATATGGATGGATTCATGACTTAGTAAATTTGAACAAAAAATAAAAATAAAAATAAAATAAAAAGTCTAATAATTAAAATGGAAAAAAGATTTGATTTGATTGATAATTGATTTTCTGAAGATATTTTCATAAAAACATGATTTTAATGAAAAAATCAATATTTTAAAATATTAATTAATTAAAATACGAAAATTAATATTAAAATAATAAAAAAAACTATTTTTTGGTATTTTTTATGGTTCAAAAATAAAATAGAAAAGTCAGTAATAAAGGAAAAAAAACTAAAAGTGGAAAAGGTAGGATTCGAACTCACAACCTCTCCGTCTTGTAACTCCCTATACTCCCCTTGCTACCAATTGTACCATTTTATTTATTCAAAAGAAAATAACATTAGCGGGTATTTTAATAATAATTCAGTGATAATATTAATATTAATAATAATATTAATATTAACATTAATCCTCTAATAACCCCACTATGACCCTAGTATAATTCGATTAAAAATTAATATGACCCTAATTAATCCCTATATATTAAAATAAAAATAATAGTAATCTAACCCTATTTAACTCATAACGCCATCATAATTTATTCTACCCCTGCTATTAAAATAAATAAACCCCCCAATACAAAAAGCAAAAAAAGAATAGACGGGTGGTCAAAATTTGGGGTACGACAGATGCCCCTATTTAATCGTCTTCGAATCAGAAAGAGGATGTTGATGAGTCTTCCTCTTTTGTTGCGGAGACGATTAAATATAAGAAGGACCCTAATTTTGACCACAGAGTCCGGTAGGTACTACGCTGATCATCCTAAGATCCCAAGTAATAAACCCTTGACGAAATACCCGATTGAACCCCTTTGAATTTTTTTTTAGTGGAACCCCTTGATAACTCCTTTTGATGAAATCTCTTAAAATTTATTGACAACCCTTAATAAAATCCCTTATGCAAACCTCCTTGATAAATCCCCAGTGAAACCATTTGGCAAAACCCTGGTGAAACTCCATGATAAGACATTGGTGAACCCTTTATTAACATTATGGTAGAACCCCTAAAAATCTGGTAGACCCCTTTTGGTAAATCCCTGTGTAGAATGTTCGATGTAAAACCTTTGATAGAACCCCTTGATGAAATCCCTAGATGATGAAAAATCCCTGGATAGGAATTTTTGTAGAGCCCTTGATAAATCCCTTGGAAAAAAAATTAAAAATTCCTTGATAAAATCCCATGAGGAAAAAAAACCTCGATAAACCCTTGATAAAACCCTTAGAGGAAACCTTTAAATGAAATCCTTTAAATTAAACCCTGGATATAATCCCTCTTAAAAACTAATGAAAAATCCTAATGAAACCCTCGACAAAACCCTTAATGGAACCCTAGATAAAAACCCTTAGATAATTGAAAAAACACGATACCTTATGAAAGCCATGTTGCCAAGTTGGGGATTAAACCCCTAAGAGTAGTTATGAACCTTATGTATGTATGCATGAGTGCATGTATGTATGTTTATGCATGTATGCTCATGTATGTATGTGATGTTATGTTATATATGCATGATTAGATGCTAGAGCGTAGCGACATGACTAATGCATGACAATGATTTGAATACCTCCATATGTGCCCCCGCATTTGAACCTTGAAAATATGCCCCATATTATTAGGACATGGAAGAGTGTCTTAAGAACGAACTTGGATCCCCCCATACTGTAGTATGACTTTGGTATGAACTGCCCCCAATATTTGAATCTTGAAAACTGTGTCCCATTGTTTGAATACTTGAAATGTATGCCCCTGATTAGATTGACCCTTGGAGTGACCGGTTTCACCATGTCGTTAAGGTGTCCTGCCCCTAGTCAGAAATTCCTTGAAATGATATGCCCCTGATTAGACCATTATTGATATTTCCTTGGTGCTAAGTATTGATTTGCGAGTAAAATTATTCCCTTTGAAAAGTAATTCTAACTCAATGCTCATGCAAGTTTTGAAATCGAGAATTTTTTTTTACGGCGTATACAGATGATATTTGTCCATAAGGTTGGAACAAATGAAGGTGTGAGAATATGGTTAGCGATGTTCCAACAAACATTCGGATTCGGAGTCAGTTTAACAACGACTTTGCCGAGTATGCTTTTATAGTGCCCCTAGCTTCAATTAGGACTTTTATATGTTGTAACGTGGCCTGGTTCACGGTTTAAAAAAAACAAAGATACAAGGCTCAAAATTTGAAATTTAACCCACCCCATTCTCCTTGATGTTCTCCATTCCTAAATCCAATTAACCCAACAGACGCATTCATCCTGCAAAAGAACCTTTTCAGTCACGGTGATTAAAAGGTATACTGGTTTAAGCACTTGATGAGATTTTTTTTGAGGTGCAGTCACCCACTCCTGTTTATAAGATTGTTCCCTATTTTCTTTTTCCTTTATTTTAATCCCTTATTTTTGCATGGACCAATTCTTCTGAATTTAGTAGTCCATCGTGATACCCTTATTTTGCCTAAGTCAAAGTCCACTGTTTTTCAGCTTTTTCCTTTTCTTCTTGACTTAGCGGGCTTTTCTTTTTCCTCTTTTTTTTTGGAACAATTCCTGAGTGATCTTGCTTTTGACTTAGAAAGGGTGTGACTGCCATATTAGATATTATGAGCTATTATCCCTTTTCCTTCCTCAATGTTGAATGGTGTGTGCTTTAAACCTTTATCCTTGTGATTAGGTGTACTGATTCCCTTGCATCAGGACGCAATGTTGAATTAATTGAAATCTACCCTGCCCCTGGTTAAGATTAAGTTTTTTTGAAAATATAAAGAACACCGACTTCTGGCTCGAGGGGGTTGACTACGGATTATCTCCTTATTTCTCCAGTGTTTGGGGAGTGAAACAATGCCTTACATCTTCAGCCAGGTCATACCATTAAAGCATACATCAGCAAATTCGTTTGTTTATTACATCCTTCTCCTCCTAAGTTTGTTAATGGTGGAAAAGCTTTGATTTTTTTTATGGTGATGGCATAGAAGAGAGTGTAAACGAATGGATTGATTCCAAAAACATGCATGCTCATCCTATTGAAATTATTTCCCAAAAAGTACATCTTTTAATTACAAACAACACTTAGCAAAAAGGAAAATACAACTGGAAATGATAAAGGCCTATTGATCCTAGAAGTGAGCTTCCTTGTTGATCCACCATTCTTGAAATATTGGTGTAGGATCTAGTTCCCTTCCAAACCTCCTTTGTTGTATGGGCATCATCCAAGGTTATTGCATTTGAGGCTCTAAGAACTCCTCTGGCAGACATGGTGAAGGGTTATCTTCTTTCCTCAATGGTACTTGCCTCTCTTGAATTCCTCCATAGCTTCTTGAGGTATCCTTTAAGTTTGTTCATGAGTATCGGGAAACCTCTTAACTCTTGGTAATTGGACAAGGGCGAAAGCGGAAAGGAAATGCAAGTGTATGTGTATGTATGCAAATGCATGAAAATGCATGGAGTATGCAAAATAATTTTAAAAATTTATTTGGGGGGAATTCCAAAATCCATTGTAGTTAGAGATGAATATATTCAAAGGATGAAACCCATACACATAGAATAAAAATTATTTTATAGAATTCAAATCCATTAGCCAATTCCAAATCCAAAATGACTTCCAAACTTATAAAAACAATTCCTTGGGAATAGCCCATAATAATCCAAAAACTCCTGAACTTAAGAATGCGTAAACTAAATAAAAGATGCCCCCAATGCCTTCTTCAAATGAGCTTTAAACTCCTCCAAGTATCCTTTCTTGAGTCCTTGCATTTTCCTATCCTCTTAGATCTTCCACAGGTACAGCTAAGTCCTTAGGCTTGACCCTTTTCTTTTTTCTTTTTTTTTTCATGCCCCTTGCAAGTTTTTTTCTCCTTGTAAATCCAAGTATAGCGTAAGAGCTAGTTGAAGATCCTTGAAGGGGAAGTCACGTAGAGGAGGATTGTGCAAGAGTATTTATGGCCTCTACCTTTCTAGGAGTCCCCAAGAGATCGAGGAACCTTCCGTGCTTGGGTGTAAACATCCTTTGAGCAGATTTGGCATTAAGTCTCAAAGGTCCTTGAGACTTTGTAAATCACCACTTAGCATTCTGATGCGTAGGGTAGCCCTTTTATTTGAACACATCTTGAAATTCCCCACAAAGATGCATATATGCAAAAAAAGTTTTTAAATGCATGATGACATGGACACCTTGTTCTTTGGTTAAATGTTCTTTAGGTTAGGGTAGGGTGAAAATGCAAGCATGGCCCTAACTAGGTAGGTTCCCTATAATAGGTTTAGATCTAAAGCTTGTCTACCTAATCCCCTCACATGTAGGTTATAAAAATTGGACAGCATAACGACCCCAACATGTTCAGACTATACCCTTGTTTTACCATGAGAAGGAGCAAGCCTTCCTACGGTAATCCTTCGGGATAAGTCTCATTTGGGGTAGGAGCCTAGTAACAGCCCTTGAGGGTTGAATACATAGGGTCTCCATGGATTGGTGTGGGGTAGGTTAAGGTTCTCAGAGTCTCGGACCACATCCAAATCATTCCACTACGAGAGGGGCTAGCCCTTTCGTGAGGACGACTTTGGAAGGATCTACTCTGAGTGTGGCATCAATGCATTTTAGGGGACGTTGCGTCCCCGCAAAAACATTTCCGTTCCACTTTAGGTTCTAGGGTTATCCTCCAAGCTTTGGGTTTTAGCTGCACTCCTTTTTTTTTATGTCCCAATCCCTTGCATGATAATACAAAAAACAAAATGTTAAATAAATAAATATATAAAATAAAAATAAATAAATAACAATAAAAAAATAAAAAAACCAAAATAACATCCAAGACAAACAAATCCCTAAATCCTAAGGCTAGGATTGACTCTCGCTATGAAGGAGTCCCCAGCAGAGTCGCCAGCTGTCGCGGCCGGCAAAAATATTCGAGTTGCCATCATATTTTTTTAAAGGAAAATAATGATAAACCTAAATATCCTATCCTAAGGTAGAGATTCCTACGGTTCGGGAGTCATTTAAGTGAAGGGAAGGTGTTAGGCACTCTTCACTTCCATTGTACTCAATGGGATCCACCTTTGAGTTTAGGGTATGTTTGGTTGTCTAAATGAAAAGAAAACCTAAGTTTTTTCCTAATTATACTCGCTAGGGTTGGTTTGCAACCCTATGCCTGCATACCCTCAAAATGAAGGATCAGAGTAACCGTAGTTCACCTCCCCTATGCCTACCTCCTAATCCTATTCCCATTCCTAATCCTAAACCTAATCCACTATTTATACTCTTGGATAAAGAGTTCTATCCCTTAAATCTAGTGTTTATACTCCTAGATGAGGAGTTCTATCCC
Organism: Lathyrus tuberosus; assembly: GCA_022829125.1. NCBI lineage: Eukaryota > Viridiplantae > Streptophyta > Magnoliopsida > Fabales > Fabaceae > Lathyrus > Lathyrus tuberosus. Next base: position 225,263 of record JALAZF010000108.1, on the reverse strand, counting down.
TTAAATCCCTTAAATCCCTATCCATTATTTAGACTCTCGGAGGAAGAGTTTTATCCCTTAATCCTTTTATTTATACTCTCGGATATCAAGAGTGCTATCCCTTATCCTATCCTTTATTTAGGCTCTCGGACCAAGAGTATTATCCCTTAATCCTTTTATGTATACTCTCGGATATCAAGAGTTATATCCCTTATCCCATCCTTTATTTAGGCTCTCGGACCAAGAGCTTTATCCCTTAATCCTTTTATTTATACTCTCGGATATCAAGAGTGCTATCTCATTACTACCCCTTAACTAAATTCTTAAACCCTAATTAGAACCCCTTAACATTCATTATAAAACCCCATATTTCCTTTGTAAAACCCCATTTAATATTCCTTAGATGAAACCCCCAAAATTCTTAATAAAACCCCATATGTCATTAAAACCCCAAAAGTGAAACCCCATGTTTTAAAATCAATCCCAAAAATTTAATTAAATCCCCAAAATAACATTTTGAATCCAACCCCACAATCCAATTTAAATTCCCAATAATAAATTAAATCCCAAAGTTATTAGAATGAACCCCAAGAAAATTTAATAAAATACAACCCCAAAATTGATATTTTAATCCCTAAAAATTACTTAGTAATTCCAATCCCAAAAATATTTAATTTCAATCCCAAAATTTATTTAATAATTATAATCTCAAAATAAATTAACTTATTTAGTAAAATAGTAATAAACTCCCAATTTTTAAAATTTAACTCCATATTTTAAAGATATATTAATAATCCCTTAAATATAATAATAATATCAAAATCCATGTTTTAAATCCCGAAAATATGCTCCATGATATAAATCACCCACAAAATAAATTAATAATGGTTTCCCTTTGATTGAATAAACCCATAATTAAACCACTTTTTTAATCTAAATTTTAAAATATATTAATGATAATCCCCCTTTAAACCCAAAATAATGGTATTATAACCATATTTAAAACCCCAAAAATATAATTAAATTTCAAGGTATAAATCTTAAAAATAATTAGTGAAAGAACCCTATTAAAAAAATAAGAAAAATATCCTTATTTATTTTAAAATATTAATCCCTTTATCCAAATCAATTCCTTAAAAGTTTTCCCACTTAAATGTTAAAAGAAATATTAATCTCCAAATAATTTTATTTAAACTTGTGTGTTAAACCCAATAATTATTTAATATTAAATAATATTTAAAATAATTATTACAACCCACAAAAACAAATAATTACTAAACAAATTCCATTAATCCTAAATTACTAATAACTAAATTATTATTATTATTTTTTACAATTTAAAATGGTTAAAATATCTTATGATTTTTCCTTGTGAAATTATAATTAATTTATTAGAACAAAACAAAAATTCTATACCAAACACAATCCCTAACCAAACAATCCATAACCAAATAGGTACATGCATCAAACATAATATATACGGTTTTTATTCGAGCAAAGAGAAACTGACCTACGGGATCGAGGTTTATCCCGGTGAGCAAAATAATTAACCTTTTGAGCTATCTCATTTTTCCCGCGGTTGATTCATATCCTTTGATCCCTATCTTTCCCTTTCGTCGATATTTTCCTTCCCTCTGTGCGCTCTTGATCTTAGACTCCTTCTTTGCTCGCACCCTTCTTTGAAAAGATTGATGATTATGGAGGCTTAGGTTTATTTGTTGTTGTTCTTCAGTGTAAATAACAACAACTTTGAGGTAAGAATATGTGAATTGTGGGTGAGGAAAATATGAGAAAAAGAGGTTCTATTTATAGATAAGAATTAGGTCAAAAAATTGAATGTGATTGTCTAATTTAGGAAGGATGCAATCTGACCTGATTTTCTCTATTTCTTAAGGCCCAAGCCAATGAATCTGGATGGATTCATGGCTTGGTAAATTTGAACAAATAACAAAAATAAAAATAAAATAAAAAGTCTAATAATTAAAATGGAAAAAAGATTTGATTTGATTGATAATTGATTTTTTGAAGATATTTTCATAAAAACATGATTTTAATGAAAAAATCGATATTTTAAAATATTAATTAATTAAAATATGAAAATTAATATTAAAATAATAAAAAAAACTATTTTTTGGTATTTTTTATGGTTCAAAAATAAAATAGAAAAGTTAGTAATAAAGGAAAAAAACTAAAAGTGGAAAAGGTAGGATTCGAACTCACAACCTCTCCGTCTTGTAACTCCCTATACTCCCCTTGCTACCAATTGTACCATTTTATTTATTCAAAATAAAACAACATTAGCGGGTATTTTAATAATAATTCAATGATAATATTAATATTAATAATAATATTAATATTAACATTAATCCTCTAATAACCCCACTATGACCCTAGTATAATTTGATTAAAAATTAATATGACCCTAATTAATCCCTATATATTAAAATAAAAATAATAGTAATCTAACCCTATTTAACTCATAACGCCATCATAATTTATTCTACCCCTGCTATTAAAATAAATAAACCCCCCAATACAAAAAGCAAAAAAAGAATAGAGGGGTGGTCAAAATTTGGGGTACGACAGTATTCTAACATGCATACTTACTCGAACATGTTTAAAAATAAGAGAATAGACAAATAGTCATCAATCACATAATGGAAACACATAATTCAACATACCACAATTTACACTAATTCACGGTTCCCTCCGATTTATTTAATCGGGCATCAAAACTAACATTTTCCACTTCCACTACATAGAGTATTGTCATAGCTTCACATCGATACCAAGAACTCAATTCGGATAAACGAGTCAAAAGTTATGAAAGAAACAAAGTGGGAAAATCTAACATGTTCGCTAGGCGAACTTCCCAGCGAGTATTCGCTCCAGTCTTCGCTAGGCGAAGCTCCAGGCGAATGAACAAACAGAGCAAAAACAGACCTAAAGTTCTCTTCGTGAACTCCCTGGCGAACATTCGCCTTGCCCTTCGCTTCGCGAACAACTCAGCGAAGCAAGGCAGAACCAAACAGCCCTGAAAAGGCATAAAGTTCGGTAGGCGAACGTTGTTGGCGAACCTTCGCTAACCTTCACTGCCGGGTTCGCTAGGCGAACCCTCGAAAGTTTGTTCGCTGGGACTCTCCCCAGGTTCGCTAATCGAAGCCTGGAAAACCCAACTTCCCAACAACGTTATTCTTTATCCAAAAACCATATTTTTCCCATCAAAACACCTCCAATCCTTAACATAACAATCAAAACACAGTATAATCATACCAACAAGTATTAAACAACATTTATATTGCATTTCATCCGTTAGATTCATGATTTTAGCACAATTTCTCATTTTCTCACAATTCCAACCTAACTCTAAAACTCATGAAATTCTACAACTAAGGTATCTATCTAGAACCCACCTTGATTAGATGATGATGATGATGAAGATGAGATGATTTGATGAAGAATGGATGATGTTTGAAGATCTTGTGTTCTTGAGTTTTTTTCCTCTCCTTTCCTTTCCTTTCTCCTTCTTTCTCTCCAACTTCTTTCTATCTCTTTCTTTCTTTTGCTCTTATGTGGAAAAGGAGTGGAAAAGAAATGATATAGTAAGACATCATCAATTGTAATACTATAATTGCCCAAAAAGTCTCTAAAGTTCCAAATACTAAAATATCTCAGAGACAGATAATATTAATTAGATTTGCTCTGAGCTCAACCGTTACTCTAATTATCTTTGCAGATAATTTCTCAGAGTACACTGGAACTCAGTAGATCACAACTAATATTATCCAGAGTAATTAAAATACGGGGTATTACACTACAGGTAGACATTTTAGCAAAAAAACCTTTTATTTGCTACACATTATACACCGGCACAAAAGCTGGAGTTTATTTAGACTGGGAAGAAATGGCCTTGCTAATTGAAGAAATTAAATTATTTCCAAGATATGGCCAACCTGTATACAAAGGATTTTATGACATTAAAGAGGCCATAGAATCAGCAACAAAAATTTGTGGGAATGATATTAGTATATCACCCAGAGTTACTAAATACCAAAATTATCTGAAACACTTGGAAACTTTTGTTGACCAAGAGTTTTTACATGAACTTCAGAATACAAATTCAAAAGGCAAAGGGAAAGAAATTTCTCTGAGACCTCAAATTCCACAAAAGGATCAGAAATCCTTTAGTGATACATTAATTTCTACAAAGATCCAAAAAACCAGTACGAGTTTGATACATTTGGGGAAACCCGTAATTCCAATACAACCCAAGATCTCTGAAGAATAAATGAGTTTTACAACTTTCATCTTGATACAAGAAACATTAGCACAAATTGGCAATAACAAAACCATTCATAATGGAACATCTACTGAATGGAGTTTTGTGTTCAAAAATTACAAATCATGTCAAAGCTTGTTTGAAAATTGTCAAGAAAATCAGGATGGTGAGTGTTACTGCCAGCTTGATTCTGCAATTAGAAAGACTAGAATCTCTCTACCTTCTTTCAAACCTTTCAAAGTAAGAGATTTCAATATCACACTTACTACTTTACTGAAGCACAGATTATTAAGTGTCATAAATGTCCCCCCATTATATGACTTTACCCCATATCTACCATCTTTCCTGACAGACACATTGGAAATAATCACCTCAGAATTTCCACAAAAAATTAAATTAGAAATTAATTCTTTATATCCAGATTTCCAGAATAATTACCTATGTGTTCATATGATTTGGATGTATTTTAAGGACATAGACATTGAGTATGAAGAATTTCAAGTCCAAAATTCTGGTCCCAAGACCATGACTTTAGAAGACATGTCTCAACAAATTGAACTAGCAAGAGAAAAATTAATTTCTGAAGACCTTGGATGGTCAAAAGACAAAATTGAAGAAAGAAATTTATTAAGATAAGATAAATCTGGAAAGATTTACAGCAATACAGAAATATCAAGAAGCTGCTTCTTCTCTTTTGATGTCAAACATTCAAGACCTAAATTAGTTGAAGCTTACAAAAGAAGAAATTTAAGCTTTACCAAAAGACCTGGCTCTTCAGGATCTTCACAAGATAGGGCAACAATTATGATAGACCCATAATTGGGTGATCATCTACAAAAATTGGTATTGCCAACATCAGTAGGCGACATTTGGCAAAATGATTCCCGACAAGATAAAATCCTGTCACTTCACACCTTTTCTTTTCAATAAGTCATAAAACAAATAGTGTTTTACTTTATGTAAAGTTCTTCTTTTCTTTGCTTTTACTTTACTTTAAGAAAAGTTGTTTGTTTGTTTATTATTAAGTCGTAAAGCAAATAGTGCTTTAAGATAAGATTAGATTCTGAAATGATTAAAAGCAAATAGTGCTTTATCTCTTATGTAATTAGTTTACAAGTATCTAGAGTCTTCTCCCTTTATGTATATAAGGAGACTCCCTCTTTTGTAAAATCATATCATATAACGAAGTAACAATGCTTTCAAAAACCTCTCTCATAAAAATTATGTTTTCACACTAAATTCCCTTATTCCAACTTCCTGATTGCAACCAAGAGGTCTGATCTCTTAGCAACTTGACTTTATAATCTTTGTTTACGTTTACAGTTATTGTTAATCTATGTTTTTTTACTATCAAAAGACGTAAATCCTGCTTGAACTGAATAAGACCGTTTTAATCTAAGAATCAATCCATTAGGGAAATGAAAAAGAGTACCGCTTAGGAGGAGTTTCCTTAGATCTTAGGTCTTAGACACAGAGATGTCTCTGGTAGAACTCTGTGGTAGTAAGTGAGGGATGAAAAGGTGAGGTACTATAATAAGCATAGACTATTCAATAATTTTAAAAATAAACCTAGACTATCAAGCTCAAGTAACTAATTGATCATATTTCTACAGGTTTCAATAGGAAGAAGGAATAAGCTTTTAAAAACTTAAAACTTTCATCAACTTTTAAAATCAAAACTTATGGAACATGAAAACTATTACCCATAAACAAATTTTACAACACAAAAATATTTTACAAATAATTTTGGAGTAGAATATTCAGAACCCAACTCTAACAAAAAATTATCAAACTTAATTTGTATCCAAGATTTTGATGAAAAAATATTATGCTTATTCAAAAGACTTCCTTACCCAGATTTAATAAAAATTATTTTGAAAAAATTAAAATTTGCTTATTTTCAAGAAAAAATATTTCTAGAAGAACTAAAAACTACAATAGAGCAAGATTTTGAAGAACACAAACTAAGATGTATAATTAAAGAATTAAATGAGTTTACCTCTAGTTCATATTACTTAAGTTATTTTGAAGGACATTTTTTCGGATATTCTTCACAAACAGATTATGGGATGAGAAATCCTAGACAAAATAATCCATTAGTTTCTATAAACTTTAGGAGCTTCAACCATAGTAATTCAGACAATGAAATAAATTGGGATGATGATCTATATGAAACAGATTAGAAATTTATACATAAAATTATGAACTTCGCTAAAGACAAACAAGATCTTAAAGATTACAGAAATTACATTTCCGATTTAAAACAAGATTTAAAAAGAACAGAATTATTATTAGAATATAGTACAGAAAGGACCTTTCCTACACTAATTCTAAGAAGAAATAGTATTATTAGACGAATATCTACATTTGAAACTATGATGAAAGTCATTAAAAATGAATTATCCACTCTATCAAGAGCCTAATTTCTTCCACAAAAATTGGTATATAGGATGGAATACTGTACCTTGTTGACCAGCTTATGTTGGATAGTTAAACACTTTGTTCTTCGGAATAGTGTTTAATGAAAAACAGACTTCATATGAACAACGCCACGTACCAAAGTGGAAAAAAATTAATTAAAATTCACTTTTCACCATTAATCAATATGATAAAATATATCATTACTAATGAATTCTAATTAACACTAACATTCTCCTTTTCTTATAATTGTATCATAACATTGGAAGGCTGAGCCTCCAAAAATATCTGTTCATACTTAGTTAAATTATTCATTGGAAGGCTAAGCCTCCTCATATTATTGTTTATATCTTATTGTTTCCCCTTACATTTTTATAACTCTGATAGCATGGACCTAACCAAAGAAAGAATTGAATTAAAAGAATATAGGAATTACATTATAGACTTAGAACACGACCTCAAAAGAGTTAATACTGTTTGAAATTATTGTACTAAGTTTTCTTATTTTAACTTAATAGAAAGAAAAATTCGGATTCTTAGACAAATAGCAACTTTTAAAACCATGATTAAAATAATTAAGGTAGATTTGTATACACTATCAAGAGGATAAAATTCCCATACAAATATAGTTTATTTTTCCCAAAAATGGATCTGGCCATAAACAGAAAATATTTAAAAACATTTAGAAAATCTCTTGATAATTTAAAAGAAGAATTAGAATCTGTAAAATTACAAATCAAGAATAGTAACAAAGCAACTTATCCTTCATTAAAATAACGAAAACACTTAATTCTTGAATGTATGTCTTCCACTTACACCCTGATTCTTACTATAAAAGATGACTTATCCACTCTTTCAAAGGCATAAAAATTCACATTTTAATCCACTATTCATTATTCACATTTTGACTTTTTACTATTCATTAGTCACAAACCTCCACGGAGGCATTTCCCCCCTACTCTCCCTCTATCTGGTATCAAATCAGTTCTAGTAGATAGTGGAGCTACAACATCCACTATAAATATAAATATGATACCAGAAGAATTAAAAGACAAAATTGTCAAAGTTACACCTTCTTATTCAACACAGTTCGATGGAACTAGATTATTAGCTGATTCACAATTTAAAAATCTTCAGGTAAAATTTCAAACAAATTGTAATTTTTGGTCTGATTATTACCCTTGGCCAAAAATTTGGGTTAGAGAAATGGATCCCTCTATACCTATTATTATGGGATTATACTTTATACTCCATAACTATGGACAAATAACTATTAACAAAGATTATGTGACAATAAGTAAAAATTGTTCATTAATACCTATTATTTCAAATTTTAAAATTCAAAGAATTGAAACAAAAACTTGTGATTGCAAGGAAAACAAGGATAGTTGTTCTTGTTCAAATACTGAACAAAATCATTTAAACGTAAGACAAAACTTAGAATCAGATTTAGAATTATTCTATGAAATAGAAAGTGATTTACATTTAATTGATACAACAGACTTTACTAAAAATATAAGAAATTATGATTTGGAACAGATAATTAAAAGGCTAGAAAAAATTGAAGTCATAGGAGAGAATCCTACTAAGTTTTGGGATAAAAACAAAACTTTGTGTAAATTGGAAATTATCAATGTAATGCCCTGTATAATATTCATCTAGAATAATACCATACAAGCATTTTATTTGGTACTGACACATCAAAAGTGCCTAATGGCATAGTTCACATACTTGTCCATTTCTAAAACCTAAATACAACACATGGCACAAGTCATGGAAACTAGCCAATAATAATAAAAACTAAGAATAATATACAATATCCTCAATTGTATACAACAAAATAATACACAGCGGAATAAGCTTAACTAAGCTTCTCTTGAAACATCCTTGCATCGCTCCACTTGTAACCAAACCTGCACCTGAAATATAGAAACTATAGTGGGGTGAGATATATCAAATCTTAGTGAGTTCCCTATCCTATAGGTCCTCTCGACTTTACTAGGTTCTATCAAATCCTAACTCAGGTCAAGGGGAAGGGAAAATGACCTTGAGTACACAATCTCACCATCTCACACTATATGGAAACATGTCATGAGTTCATCAACTCACAATATCACTAATCGATAACCACACCAAGGCATCCCCTTTTCCCGTCCGCTTCTACGTCTAGAAGTCGACCCGAGTCATGGATCCTCGAAACCTACTTGACATACGAATGGATTCGGGTTCTATGGGCCATTAACCGTTATGAACCATCACTTCACACAAGCCATTAACCGTCACAAGCATACGCTCCCAGAGCGTTATTCGTACTGCACGAGGGAATCAAACTTGCCAAGTAGTCGTGCACATGTTTCAGAGGAGCTCGAGACCCATGAAACGCACTCACAAGATAACCTGTTACGATTATGTGATCTCACACACAAACGTGATTGTATTCGACAATCACAAGGCCACAATGCCTTAAGGTCACATTCGCCTTTAGGCGTCTTATGCCTTGAACAATAAAACATAACAGTTACCCATGTTCCATACTAGTGTTTCACTCATTCTAAGTCGTTCGGTAATGCACACACGCCTCGGCCTCTCATGCACGAGCGTTGTCATCCCGAGTTTATCACAATTCTATTCACAACCTAGAATTATAACAATCTTAACTATGCCATTTGTTTTGGGGTAAAGTTTCCTCACTCTACCTATTCCATATTTTAGCATGCATTTATGTTCAATCAAGTTTAACATCAATTAGGCAAAGCATATGACAATTTCACATTTTGAATTACATATAATAATTCTATCACAAGTCATACAAAAGCATATCACAATTGTATAATAGAATCACATAGACATTATTTTCACATAGTAGATCACACACATTTTAAGGCATACAAGCCACTACTATCATCTACCAAGCATCCTTGGTTAAATCATGGTCTCACATCACCATTCACTACCTTATTTGATTATCTATCCAAAGGCTTTGGACTCGTATCAATCGGATTCCCGATTCATGAATTATGGTGGAAACAAGAAACATATTTTCAAATTCAACATATTACACTAAAATGTTTTATTACCATTAACTTATAAATCTTTGACACAAAAATATGTTATTACTTCACCATCAATTAGAGCATTTAAATAGCTTCCCAACGCTTCGAACGGGGACCAAAATGGACTTACGGTTCAAAAGATACGCCCGTTTTAATTTTCATTTTTCTGCCAACAGCAGTGGTAACCGGTTAGCACATATGCTGTAACCGGTTACTGGCTAGAAAACAGCCCAAAAACGTTATTTTTCAAAGGGTAACCGGTTACCTACCATAGGGTAACCGGTTACTGCGTACCAGAACCCAAAAAAAACACATTTTTCTCATACTAAACCCAATCTAAACATCATCAAAACATATTGGAACGTCAAAGCAAGCATAATAGGTTTAATCCACACATAACTCGACTATTCTACGCAATTTATATCACCTTTCATCCGTTAGTTTTCATTGATTTATCCGTTTAATCATTTTCTCTCAAATTTAACCTAAGTTCTAAACTTATATTTCTAGAACTTAGAGTGTCTAACTAGAACCCACCTGATAATCAAAGAGGAGTTTGAAGAAGATGATGAATTGATGATGATGATCCAGCTTCTCTTTCTCTTTTCCCTTCTTCCTTCTCTTCCTTCTCTTTTTCTCTTCTTTCTAATTTTCTCTTCTTCTTCTCACTAGTATATATATATATATATATATATATATATATATATATATATATATATATATATATATATATATATATATATATATATATATATATATATATATATATAAACTTATAATATAATATAATCCAACAGGGTAAAATATCTCCGATTGATATTTTGTCGTCTCAACTAAATTGATCAATTATTAGAGTTACCTTAAAATTCTTTCTTGAGTTAAAATAATTGATCTCTTCAGAGTTCACCAGTTGCTCCATTGATCCCAATTGATAACACTTAAAGTACTTAGATAATTTCATTAGTCCGATTATCCAAAGATAGAGTACACAAAAGATCATCTGATCTCATTTGACGTCCAATTGAGCATTATAATATGGGGTATTACACTCTCCCCCCCTTAAATTGAAATTCGCCCCCGGATTTCCTTCGCTCAGCAATAACCACAACTTGCATCATTGTCTTAGTCCCACACTTAACCTTACATCCGTTAACAATTCTGACGTATTCCACTTCCAACTTGATTTCACAGATTCACATCCTTATTTTCACAACTTAATAAACTTCACGTCCTTAAACATTCTCCTGTTCCAATATCGAGTTATCTTCGAACTTTGCCTTTTTCGTAACTCATTCGTTGTTCTTACTAAAAGACTTGGTCATATCTTATCTTCGGAAGAAATATACCATTCTATCCTCTTCCACTGAGTCACAACACAAAATCATAACCTCTTATCTCAAATTATGACAACAACCCTCAACACATCTTCACGATGTACTTTAGTGATTTCTTAACTTCCTCTAATCACCAACGACTTATCCTTTCATAATTCCTTTAACATTCGAACCACCTCATAACTAGTCGATGACTTCCTTACCAGTTCCTTCTGGTCTGATGCTGAACATTGTAACCATTAAATTTGATATTTCCTTTCTTGTGTGTCACACCAAAAGGTCACACACTTAAAACAAAATCTCCTTATTTCCATACTTACAAGCAACAATCTTTTAATCCTTATCATTCTGACCGAACTCTTTCTTCTGTCACCTCCCACTGCTTAATCCAAATCTTAACAGTAGAATCCTCACAAATTCTTAAACACTACCAATTAGCTAACCGTCCACGGGAAGATACACTTATCCACTAGGATCCTTACTAACCAACGGTACAGAAACTTACTGACGTCTTATAGTGGAACAATTTCCTCGCCAACACACGATATCTTAACACCTGTCCAATACTCTCCAGATGATAAAGACACAAGAGTTACACTGCTACAACCATAACGTATAACTCCAAATTCATTCAAAACCCGAATACTTCATCCAAAAGCAGTTTAACAACCTTCGTTTCTAGCTACCATATTCCATAACAATTCTTCTTATGGGTTTCCAACTTACTCAAGATCCCTTGTTGACACGAGATCTCCACCAATAACAACGTGACCTCCTACACCGAACTTTCAACATAAACGAATCTCCACTTATCAAAACTTAAACCATCCAGAAGGTAATTGTGAGTTTCCATACCACTCACCAATTTACTTACAACACTCTACCCGTACACACACCCTCTAAGTCCATGCCACATTTCCCAATTGAATCTACGTTCCTCATTTATTCTGTTCCATAAACGATTCCAAGTTATATGCTTAACTCCGAAACATCAAATTCTTACTCATACTTGGAAAGATAACTTTCAAATTGCCTTCTCTGGTTAAAACACAACAGCATACAACACGGTACCACCCTCACGGTCTAAATTCGATATCTTGAACTCCCGGAAAACAACAATTACACATTGAAATATTTCCTTGCAAGACCGATACTTTGTGAGTATTTTCCAATTTCGTCCTTAAGACTCTCAACGGTGATGTACCTAAGACCTTCTCATACTCCACACAGTTCACAAGATTACATTCCTAAAAGTCAACTCCCTTGTCGTCTGAACCAAGGTCCAACTACGCAACACCTTTCCAGAAGTCACGATTTCAAAACACAAATCCTTCTTTCATCTACTTGTAATCTCGTTTTCCATTCTCCGAACACTTATCAATCGGAAGAACATATGGTAACCAAACACAGATGATGGTTCTTAAGGGATTTTACAATTTACACCCATGTTAATCGATTACCCGTCTGAGGTCAATCGGTTAACTCCTCGAAATTTAGTGCAAAGCACCATTCCCGCACGTGTTAAATGGTTAACCCCATTGTTTTAATCGGTGAACACTGCTGCAGAATCAAAACAAGTTTCCTCTTAATTCAAAGCCATCCCTACTCTAAACTATCAATCCGACTTGCTCGAACCCCCCGATATCATTCTCAACTCACGGGCTCTTAACTTATATATCATTCACCAACCATGACCCACTCAAAGTAAAACCGACAAGGTCAAAACATATAGACAACACACTCCAACCAAGCGACAAGGCAAACTTCCAAATTCTGACGCAGTCACACCACACAAAACTTCAGCGGGGTAGTTCGTTTTTCTGATCAAACAACTACACTAGCGGGAAGCCACTAATGACGACATTCTAAGGTTTTATCCACAACTCATGCTTGCTTCGGCCCTAAACAAAACCAGCACACAACCATTATTCCCTCGCTTAAATTCCTTGGTGAGAAATAAAACAACAATATTCTTGGTTCAACAAAAGGTAGATTCCAAATATTTCGATTACTCACAAATACAGAAGTTCCTCTATACTTGTAACTAAACCGGGGCAATGCATCCTCTTGAAGAACCTCTCCACCACTTCGTACACATTAGCTGGAATTCCTTACCCTTCACTATCCATTACACATCCCACTTACACCAAATTACTAAATGGAAGTCTCGTAACTGACAATTCTCATCAACGATTTACGAAACTCTTCTGGTATAAACAGTTCCATGATTTACACTTAGTCCGTAATAATTCCTGATTCGTTTCTCTTTGTTTACCGCAATCTTACCTCTTAGAATACAATATTCACTGTTCCACAGAGTACGTCCCGTCACACTAGTCTCAAGACTAAGAATCCATCACTTACACTTGTGACCACGGTGCTACTACTACGCTCATTTTTAATACCAAGGTGTAGCTTCCTCAGTTCAGCTCGTACTACTAGGGTTCGCATGGGTGAATCATCTTACTAAGATTCCCTTCAATCCAAGGTACTTACTCTATTTCTTAACACCAAAATTCTTCCAATCCGTATCACTACACTTTTTGTTACTACATGAAGCTCCTTCTTTCTCCAATACAATACCTTATACTGTCCCTTGGGGAATTTAGCAATTCCAAATTGGTCTCTTATTGAAAACAGAAATCCTGATGTATTTTACTGAATCTGATCTCCCTTCATAACTAAAGGTACACGATTTATCTCCTATTCTTCGTCCGGCACATACTAATTTCACTTGAAGCATGTAAACACATCCTTGTGTTCCTTCACACACTTCTCTACTACTACTTTAGGTTCCCTTAAAAGCCGAACGTCCTTTACTTTCACTTTTAACCAATTGGAAGATATTGTTCCGAACACATTCCTTAAGGTACTCTCATCCCTTCAAGACACCATAGCGACCTTAGAACTGAAGCACCAATACTTATCTCACTTCCGAACCTTACGTCACACGTTCCACAAAACAACTTTCTTTTCCACAGAATGAGATTACTTGAAATCCTTATCTGTAGTAGTGGTCAATCCAGCTCTACTTGCGATTTTTACATATTCCTTAATACCTTAACCAATCGTCCAATAGAGGTCCTCAACTTTCAAACTTCTTCCTTTCCAAAGGATTACTTAACAACACACCGCTCTTTAATTTCCATGCTACCCAAGCACAACTTCTACCAAGATCTCAACTGAGCCGACCAAAACTCCTCACTACTAACTATTTGCTTGAGTCCACCCTCACAGCACAAGTTCTGACAACACTTCGGAATCCTTGTGGTCGCTCAACCATGATTCTGCCTATCACATACATAGTATTAGGTTGATCAGACCCAACACTACATAGTATGATATTAAGTTTCATGATGGCAAGACACACTTAAGAGGCAGGAATAGATTTACTTATGATGTTTCAAGGCTAGGTCGAGGATACGACCTGCTCTGATACCAACTGTAATGCCCTGTATAATATTCATCTAGAATAATACCATACAAGCATTTTATTTGGTACTGACACATCAAAAGTGACTAATGGCATAGTTCACATACTTGTCCATTTCTAAAACCTAAATACAACACATGGCACAAGTCATGGAAACTAGCCAAAAATAATAAAAACTAAGAATAATATACAATATCCTCAATTGTATACAACAAAATAATACACAACGGAATACGCTTAACTAAGCTTCTCTTGAAACATCCTTGCATCGCTCCACTTGTAACCAAACCTGCACCTGAAATATAGAAACTATAGTGGGGTGAGATATATCAAATCTCAGTGAGTTCCCTATCATATAGGTCCTCTCGGCTTTACTAGGTTCTATCAAATCCTAACTCAAGTCAAGGGGAAGGGAAAATGACCTTGAGTACACAATCTCACCATCTTACACTATATGGAAACATGTCATGAGTTCATCAACTCACAATATCACTAATCGATAACCACACCAAGGCATCCCCTTTTCCCGTCCGCTTCTACGTCTAGAAGTCGACCCGGGTCATGGATCCTCGAAACCTACTTGACATACGAATGGATTCGGGTTCTACGGGCCATTAACCGTTATGAACCGTCACTTCACACGAGCCATTAACCGTCACAAGCATACGCTCCCAGAGCGTCATTCGTACTGCACACGGGAATCAAACCTGCCAAGTAGTCGTGCACACGTTTCAGAGGAGCTCGAGACCCATGAAATGCACTCACAAGATAACCGGTTATGATTACGTGATCTCACACACAAACGTGATTGTATTCGACAATCACAAGGCCACAATGCCTTAAGGCCACATTCACCTTTAGGCATCTTATGCCTTGAACAATAAAACATAACAGTTACCCATGTTCCATACTAGTGTTTCACACATTCTAAACCGTTCGGTAATGCACACACGCCTCGGCCTCTCATGCACGAGCGTTGTCATCCCGAGTTTATCACAATTCTATTCACAACCTAGAATTATAACAATCTTAACTATGCCATTAGTTTTGGGGTAAAGTTTCCTCACTCTACCTATTCCATATTTTAGCATGCATTTATGTTCAATCAAGTTTAACATCAATTAGGCAAAGCATATGACAATTTCACATTTTGAATTACATATAATAATTCCATCACAAGTCATACAAAAGCATATCACAATTGTATAATAGAATCACATAAACATTATTTTCACATAGTAGTTCACACACATTTTAAGGCATACAAGCCACTACTATCCTCTACCAAGCATCCTTGGTTAAATCATGGTCTCACATCACCATTCACTACCTTATTTGATTATCTATCCAAAGGCTTTGGACTCGTATCAATCGGATTCCCGATTCATGAATTGTGGTGGAAACAAGAAACATATTTTTAAATTCAACATATTACACTAAAATGTTTTATTACCATTAACTTATAAATTTTTGAGACAAAAATATGTTATTACTTCACCATCAATTAGAGCATTTAAATAGCTTCCCAATGCTTCGAACGGGGACCAAAATGGACTTACGGTTCAAAAGATACGCCCGTTTTAATTTTCATTTTTCTGCCAACAGCAGTGGTAACCGGTTAGCACATATGCTGTAACCGGTTACTGGCTAGAAAACAGCCCAAAAATGTCATTTTTCAAAGGGTAACCAGTTACCTACCATAGGGTAACCGGTTACTGCGTACCAGAACCCAAAAAAAAACACATTTTTCTCATACTAAACCCAATCTAAACATCATCAAAACATATTGGAACGTCAAAGCAGACATAATAGGTTTAATCCACACATAACTCGACTATTCTACGCAATTTATATCACCTTTCATCCGTTAGTTTTCATTGATTTATCCGTTTAATCATTTTCTCTCAAATTTAACCTAAGTTCTAAACTTATATTTCTAGAACTTAGAGTGTCTAACTAGAACCCACCTGATAATCGAAGAGGAGTTTGAAGAAGATGATGAATTGATGATGATGATCCAGCTTCTCTTTCTCTTTTCCCTTCTTCCTTCTCTTCCTTCTCTTTTTCTCTTCTTTCTAATTTTCTCTTCTTCTTCTCACTAGCAAATATATATATATATATATATTAACTTATAATATAATATAATCCAACAGGGTAAAATATCTCCGATTGACATTTTGTCGTCTCAACTAAATTGATCAATTATTAGAGTTACCTTAAAATCCTTTCTTGAGTTAAAATAATTGATCTCTTCAGAGTTCACCAGTTGCTCCATTGATCCCAATAGATAACACTTAAAGTACTTAGAGAATTCCATTAGTCCGATTATCCAAAGATAGAGTACACAAAAGATCATCTGATCTCATTTTACGTCCAATTGAGCATTATAATACGGGGTATTACAATCAATCCAGACATTACTATTAAAACACTTAATTTTAAGTATGGAAATTAGGAACAGGAAGAATTTAGCTTACATATAAACCAATTATTAAAATTAGGAATAATTAGAAAATCAAATTCTAGACATAGGACCCCTGCTTTTATTGTCCAAAAAGAAGCAGAAAAGAAAAGAGGACAATAAAGGATGGTCTTCGATTATAGAAGATTAAACGACAACACCTTTGAAGATGGTTATTGTATCCCTGACAAGGATACGTTAATTAATAAAATACATGGAAAAAATTTGTTTTCTAAATTCGATTTAAAATCAGGTTTCTGGCAAGTTAAAATGCATGAAGCCAGCATTGAATGGACAGTTTTTTCATGTCCATTAGGATATTTTGAATGGCTGGACTTAAAAATGCACCACAAATATTTCAAAGAATGATGGATGACATTTTTAAAAATTGTTATAATTTTACTTGTGTTTATATTGACGATGTTCTCGTTTTCTCCCAATTAGAAAAAGAGCATATACAACACTTATATATAATTTTCTCTTTATTTGAAAAACATGGACTGATTATTTCAAAAAAGAAAATGGAAATTGGGAAAAATTATATATCCTTTTTAGGGGCGGAGATAGGAAATGGAACTATCAAATTACAACCTCCTATAGCTAGAAAAATTTTAGAATATCCAGATATATTAGAAGAATTAAAACAACTACAATCCTTTTTAGGATTAGTAAACTATATGAGACCATATTTTAAAAACCTGTCAAAATTGACTTCTCCCTTATATAATAAGGCACAACAAAAAGGAGTCAAAAAATTTAATGACCAGGATATTAAAATTGTCCAACATTTAAAAGAAGAAATTGCTAAATTAGAACCCTTAGCCTTACCATTAGAATCATACTATTTGATTGTTGAAACTGATGGATGTGAATTAGGTTGGGCAGGAATACTAATTAAAAAACCTAATGAATTTTCTTTAAAGTCATTAGAAAAAATTTGTAGGTACACCTCAGAGACGTTTAATGAAAAAGGATACTTAACATCCTTAGATTATGAAATTTTGTCAATTATTTATGTATTGGAAAAATTTGCTTTATTTATTTTGTCTAAAAAACAAATTACTATTAGAACTGATTGTGAAGCAATTATTAAATTTGCTGATACAAAAAATGAGAAAAAATTAACTTCTAACAGATGGCTGAAATTTCGAGAATTTGTCTTAAACAGAGGATTTAAGATAAAATGGAAACACATTAAAGGAAAAGATAATAAGATACCAGATTTACTATCCAGAAAATTATTATATGATTAATAACATTGCTTGTGTTTTTCCAGAAAATTTCAAGAAATTCAGACATTCCAAGAAGATCAGACAGTTCTCTTTCATACATTACAAATGACTGAAAAAGTCATAAATTTTGACAATGCAAAATTAAAAACATTTCCCGAGAAGGAACAATTTAAAACACCTTTGAGAAATCAACTCAAGGAAGAAGAAACTTGTCTTTTAGACAACATTTGGAATTTACAAACCACTATCCAAGGGAATAGTAAGAAGGTGGCAGTAATAAATGCCCTAGCTTCTTATCTATCTACAGGTAGACATTTTAGCAAAAAACCTTTTATTTGCTACACATTATACACCGGCACAAAAGCTGGAGTTTATTTAGACTGGGAAGAAATGGCCCTGCTAATTGAAGAAATTAAATTATTTCCAAGATATGGCCAACCTGTATACAAAGGATTTTATGACATTAAAGAAGCCATAGAATCAGCAACAAAAATTTGTGGGAATGATATTATTATATCACCCAGAGTTACTAAATACCAAAATTATCTGAAACACTTGGAAACTTTTGTTGACCAAGAGTTTTTACATGAACTTCAGAATACAAATTGAAAAGGCAAAGGGAAAGAAATTTCTCTGAGACCTCAAATTCCACAAAAGGATCAGAAATCCTTTAGTGATACATTAATTTCTACAAAGATCCAAAAAACCAGTACGAGTTTGATACATTTGGGCAACCTGTAATTCCAATACAACCCAAGATCTCTGAAGAAGAAATGAGTTTTACAATTTTCATCTTGATACAAGAAACATTAGCACAAATTGGCAATAACAAAACCATTCATAATGGAATATCTACTGAATGGAGTTTTGTGTTCAACAATTACAAATCATGTCAAAGCTTGTTTGAAAATTGTCCAGAAAATCAGGATGGTGAGTGTTACTGCCAGCTTGATTCTGCAATTAGAAAAGCTAGAATCTCTCTACCTTCTTTCAAACCTTTCAAAGTAAGAGATTACAATATCACACTTACTACTTTACTGAAGCACCGATTATTAAGTGTCATAAATGCCCCCCCCCCCCCATTATATGACTTTACCCCATATCTACCATCTTTCCTGGCAGACACATTGGAAATAGTCACCTCAGAATTTCCACAAAAAATTAAATTAGAAATTAATTCTTTATATCCAGATTTCCAGAATAATTACCCATGTGTTCAAATGTTTTGGATGTATTTTAAGGACATAGACATTGAGTATGAAGAATTTCAAGTCCAAAATTCTGGTCCCAAGACCATGACTTTAGAAGACTTGTCTCAACAAATTGAACTAGCAAGAGCAAAATTAATTTCTGAAGACTTTGGATGGCCAAAAGACAAGAAAGAAATTTATTAAGAGAAGATAAATCTGGAAAGATTTACAGCAATACAGAAATAGTAAGAAGTTGCTTATTCTCTTTTGATGTCAAACATTCAAGCCCTAAATTAGTTGAAGCTTACAAAAGAAGAAATTTAAGCTTTACCAAAAGACCTGGCTCTTTAGGATCTTCACAGGATAGGGCAACAACTATGATAGACCCATAATTGGGTGATCATCTACAAAAATTATTATTGCCGACATCAGTAGGCGACATTTGGCAAAATGATTCCTGACAAGATAAAATCCTATCACTTCACACCTTTTCTTTTCAATAAGTCGTAAAACAAATAGTGTTTTACTTTATGTTAAGTTCTTCTTTTCTTTGCTTTTACTTTACTTTAAGAAAAGTTGTTTGTCTGTTTATTATTAAGTCGTAAAGCAAATAATGCTTTAAGATAAGATTAGATTCTGAAATGATTCAAAGCAAATAGTGCTTTATCTCTTATGTAATTAGTTTACAAGTATCTAGAGTCTTCTCCCTTTATGTATATAAGGAGACTCCCTCTTTTGTAAAATCATATCATATAACGAAGTAGCAATGCTTTCAAAAACCTCTCTCATAAAAATTATATTTTCACACTAAATTCCCTTATTCCAACTTCCTGATTGCAACCAAGAGGTATAATCTCTTAGCAACTTGACTTTATAATCTTTGTTTACGTTTACAATTATTGTTAATCTATGCTTTTTTACTATCAAAAGACGTAAATCCTGCTTGAACTGAATAAGACCGTTTTAATCTAAGAATCAATCCATTAGGGAAATGAAAAAGAGTACCGCTTAGGAGGAGTTTCCTTAGATCTTAGGTCTTAGACACGGAGATGTCTCTGGTAGAACTCTGTGGCAGTAAGTGAGGGATGAAAAGGTGAGGTACTATAATAAGCATAGACTATTCAATAATTTTAAAAATAAACCTAGACTATCAAGCTCAAGTAACTAATTGATCATATTTCTCCAAGTTTCAATAGGAAGAAGGAATAAGCTTTTAAAAACTTAAAACTTTCATCAACTTTTAAAATCAAAACTTATGGAACATGAAAACTATTACCCAAAAACAAATTTTGCAACACAAAAATATTTTACAAATAATTTTGGAGTAGATTATTCAGAACCCAACTCTTATAAAAAATTATCAAACTTAATTTGTATCCAAGATTTTGATGAAAAAATATTATGCTTATTCAAAAGACTTCCTTACCCAGATTTAATAAAAATTATTTTGAAAAAATTAAAATTTGCTTATTTTCAAGAAAAAATATTTCTAGAAGAACTAAAAACTACAATAGAGCAAGATTTTGAAGAACACGGACTAAGATGTATAATTAGAGAATTAAATGAGTTTACCTCTAGTTCATATTACTTAAGTTATTTTGAAGGACATTATTTCGGATATTCTTCACAAACAGATTATAGGATGAGAAATCCTAGACAAAATAATCCATTAGTTTCTATAAACTTTAGGAGCTTCAACCATAGTAATTCAGACAATGAAATAAATTGGGATGATGATCTATATGAAACAGATTAGAAATTTATACATAAAATTATGAACTTCGCTAAAGACAAACAAGATCTTAAAGATTACAGAAATTACATTTCCGATTTAAAACAAGATTTAAAAATAACAGAATTATTATTAGAATATAGTACAGAAACGACCTTTCCTACACTAATTCTAAGAAGAAATAGTATTATTAGACGAATATCGACATTTGAAACAATGATGAAAGTCATTAAAAATGAATTATCCACTCTATCAAGAGCCTAATTTCTTCCACAAAAATTAGTATATAGGATGGAATACTGTACCTTGTTGACCAGCTTATGTTGGATAGTTAAACACTTTGTTCTTCGGAATAGTGTTTAATGAAAAACAAACTTCAGATGAACAACGCCACATACCAAAGTGGAAAAAGCATTAATTAAAATTCACTTTTCACCATTAATCAATATGATAAAATATATCATTACTAATGAATTCTAATTAACACTAACATTCTCCTTTTCTTATAATTGCATCATAACATTGGAAGGTTGAGCCTCCAAAAATATATGTTCATACTTAGTTAAATTATTCATTGGAAGGCTAAGCCTCCTCATATTATTGTTTATATCTTATTGCTTCCCTTACATTTTTACAACTCTGATAACATAGACCTAACCAAAGAAAGAATTGAATTAAAAGAATATAGGAATTACATTATAGACTTAGAACACGACCTCGAAAGAGTTAATACTGTTTTAAATTATTGTACTGTGTTTTCTTATTTTAACTTAATAGAAAGAAAAATTCGGATTCTTAGACAAATAGCAACTTTTAAAACCATGATTAAAATAATTAAGGATGATTTGTATACACTATCAAGAGGATAAAATTCCCATACAAATATAGTTTATTTTGCCAAAAATGGATCTGGCCAGAAACAGAAAATATTTAAAAACATTTAGAAAATCTCTTGATAATTTAAAAGAAGAATTATAATTTGTAAATTTACAAATCAAGAATAGTAACAAAACAACTTATCCTTCATTAAAATATCGAAAACACTTATTTCTTGAATGTATGTCTTCCACTTACACCCTGATTCTTGAATGTATGCCCGACACAACGGCTAGTTTTGGGCACCCTGCCCGACATAACAGCTAGTTTTGAGCAGTTACCTATTCTTCGGGAAAACGGTTATTTCACCCCGAAAATAGGACCGTTGGCCACGCGCTGGGGCCACTATATAAACCATCTCGCTTAAGAGGGTCAGGTATCGAATAATCACCCTAAAATCTCACACTTTGTACTTGCCCCCCTTTTCTCTGACCCTTTCTTACTTGAGCGTCGGAGTGCCTTGCGGGTACGCCTCCCTTCTCCTCATATCACGCCCAGCACCACAGACGTTCTTGGTGGCCCACCTCAGGATCTGATCAAGCCTTCACGATCAGTGGCGCCGTCTGTGGGAAATCTTGTTCTCCCCATCTTTCTTTCTCCGGAAACCAAAGATCAAAACAAATTTCCAAGATCATCATCATGGTCTCTCAAGATCACGCCAAAGGTGTTCTCCAATCCGCTGTCCTCCCCGTCAACAAGACTGACATTGACGGTCCATCTTCTCTCCTCGGAGATCCCCGTTTTATGAGAGACGAAGCCACAACTTCTCCTTCCCCTACTCCAGCTGATCGCGAAGACGACCAACCCTCGCTGGCCATCCAGCCCGTTCCTGCTCCGCCCAACACCGATCCGGCCGTGGTGGCCCTTCTGCATGCGATCAACAAAACCAACCTCCTGATCCTTAAGCAGAACGAGAGGATCGGGACACTGGAGGAATCTGCCCGTCCAAGATCTGTAGCGAGTGATTTTTGGATGTGGTTGCGAAGCACGATCGCTCTGGTACTACAGCTCGATTCATTTTTTATCCTATTAAAGCTGATGAAGGAAGGGAAATAGATGTCTCCAATTAACCCTGCTTGCATACTGAGATTAAACAGACAAAACTGTTGGTTTGCAGATGCTACAAAGAGTCGGGGTTTCTCCTAGATTATTTTGTTGACGAGGGGAGCTTTAGGCTATCGTTTGAGATGTTAGGACGGATATATATGAAAGTATGGGATTTTGGGTCTTTGTTTAGTGTGCTCGCTAAGATTTTTCTTTCAATCTTATGCCTACATATTCCCGTTTACCGAAACAGGGAAATCAGAGCGTTCGTAGTTCCTCCTATTCTATGGGAGGAAATGGTATTTGGTGTCTTGTTCAAAGCCCAAGACGTGAAGCGAAAGGTAGTTTGAATCTTGTTCAAAGCCCAAGATGTGAAGCTAAAAGGTTTATTTGTATCTTGTTCGAAGCCCAAGATGTGAAGCTAAAAGTGTTGACCTTAGAGAGAATTTGTCATCTCTAAAGAGGGGGTTGTATGTCACAACTGTTTATAAAGGAGAATTACTTTAACCGGGATTTGTGAATCCGGCAATGCCATAATTTCCTTTATAGGGGATTTCAACCTGAAGGAGAAGACTTTAACTCAGTGTAGAGCAATGCTATCTTTCCTTAGGAATTTCTCATACTAAAAGAGGGACATTGGCATGGATGTAGATGATCCAGAGGCTTGCCGCTTACAGCAGTTAGATGGAGGGGAAGGAGTTGTTGATGTTTGTGTACTGTGAACGAGGCACAGCTTTGATGCTAAAAGGTTGATTGGACCAACCAGTGGTTTTCTTATACAAAGCCTAAGAGGAGGCTAATATGTGTCTCGTACAAAGCCCGAGAGAGAGGCTAAAAGGTTTTGACTCGACGAAGGAATATTTTTGTATCTCATATAAAGCCCGAGATGGAGGCTATTTGACTCAACAAGAGAGTTTTTGTATCTCGTACGAAGCCCGAAATAGAGGCTAAAATTTACTTGGCTCAATAAGAACCTTTTTGTATCCCGTATAAAGCCCGAGATGGAGGCGAAAGGGTGATTGACTCAACGAGGGAGTCTCTTATGTTTCTCGTACAAAGCCCGAGAGAGAGGCTAAACGTTGTTTGACTCCGCTGGGGAGAATCATTGTACAAAGCCCAAGAGGGAGGCAAACTTCACTGGAGAAGGATCATTATACAAAGCCTAAGAGGAGGCTATGATGATTGTTCAGTTAAGAGACAGGTCCAGTATACTGATTTTTAAAAGAGAAAATCAGTTCTTATATGAGCAATGTTGTACTCGAGGATTTGGTTCGAGGATCCGGGTTATTCCTGTTCTTTAAGGAAGTGGGAAATCCGAAGGGTATTGAGATTGTCCGAGTCTACGGGTTTTCCTCCTATTCTTAAAGGGGTCACTTAAGAATGTCTTTGAGACTCAAGGATATTAGACTGTCCAAGTCTAGAGTGTCATCTTTTGTACTGTGCTTTGAGAAACAGTAGTAGACTCTATGAAAGGACTGTTCTATGCAGATGACTAAGTTCTGTTCCTATACCTCTAGGAGGTCGTCGGGACAATTTTTACGAAGCCCAAGAGGAGGCTGGAAACTTTTAAAAAGCCGACGGGTCCATGTACGATGCCCAAGAGGAAGCTATCACTCCCGGAGGAAGAGATCATTATACGAAGCCTAAGAGGAGGCTGTGAATACTTCTAAGAAGCCGGCGGGTCCTTGTACTAAGCCCAAGAGGAGGCTAGGGTTGCCTTTAGGAAGCCTGTGGGTCCTTGTACGATGCCCAAGAGGAGGCCGATGCTTTTAAGAAGCCCGTGGGTCCCCAAACCCCGAGAAATTCAAGGCAAACTATTCACAAGGAATAGATCAAGTCAGGAAAGTTTGAGAATTTGGAAGAAACTCAAAGATACCATTCACGGAGAATACATTCATCTCTGGGAGTAGAGTTTCTTGACAATTCCTAATGAGGACAGCCGAAGAGAAGACTGTATCTGGTGGTCCTATTGGGGATCTAGTTGTCTATTTCTACGAATAAACGAAACAGCGTCACCTAGTTCTAGACGTAGTTGTCGGGGAAACTCTAAATATATATACTATTATTACACAGTTGATATGAGTTTATGAAAGAAGACTTACAGTGAAACAGCCCCATAATACAGTTATATGTATATGAAAGCGGTAAATGAAAGCGTATAAACACTTACCCGGTTGTAGAGCTTCCATGCTGTTTGGTTAGTTGTTCAACAAAGAAAGATTGAAAACAACAGTATATTCAAAATCAAAGGAGAAATTTCTTTGGAAAAGAAAGATTTGGGGCTTATAGCTCAAGGAGAGGCCCAGGGTTTTATCAGTGAGCGCACTGTTGTTTTATACAGAGGGACTTATACAAGTGACTGAGGCCCAAAAAAGGTTTTCTGTACAAAGGGATGGGTCTTACACTCTCTCAAGAGGCCCAAAAAGTTTTAAAGAAAAAGAGTGAGGCTTATAACACGAGGGTAGGCCCAGATGATTTTTCCATTTGAAATGGCGATCGCGCCGAGGTTTTCTTTTAACGCAGAGGGGCTTATACAATATCTGAGGCCCAAAGTTGTTTTGGTTAAAAGGGGATTGGGTCTTACACTCTGTTAGAGGCCCAAAAGTTTTGAATGAGTCTTATAGCTCAAGGAGAGACCCAGGGTTATTTTTCAAAAGGGCGACGATCGCGTCATTTGTTTTTTACGGTATCGGGACTTATACAATACACTGAGGCCCAAAAATGGTTTGGTCAAAAAAAGATTGGGTCTTACACTCTATTAGAGGCCCATGAGTGTTTGACAATAATTTGTTTGAGTGAAAATCAAAGAAACCCTAATTTTATTCTTTAAAAGTAAATATTTAAAGAAAATCAATGAAAAATACCAAATAGGTTTGAATAAACCACTTGTGATTTTTGTTTAAGGTTTGAAAAATGAGGTATAAATCACGAGAGACATTAAAACTCATTTGGTCTTGATTTTTCAAGATGAATATTCATTTTAAAATGTTTAAAAACAAATAAAAAATGAATTTATTCACAAAAATACTAATTATTTTAAATAAATAATATAAATTTTATTTTTTTGTGGAATAAAATATTTCAACATTTTTGTGATTTTTTGCAAAAAAACCAATAAAAAATAATTAAAATTGAAAGAGTTATTAATTTTCAAATTAATTAATAAACCATGAAAATATTGGAAAAAATGGCAAAATGTGAAAAAACACAAAATGGCATGGGTGGGGTTTGAACCCAAGACCTTAAGGTTACATGGCGCGCGCCTTACCACTGGGGTGGTGATACATTCATTGTTTAAAACAAAACAACAAATATACGAGGCATGACTTGGTTTTAGGCCTGGCCCAAGGCAAGTTTTGGCTCAGAAACGTGAAGGTCATAACTTTCTCAATTCTTAATGGTTTGAGACAAAATTTATATGCATCTGGACCAGAATTTCATAAGGAATCCAATGGTGGTGGTAGTTTTTTCATATCACACTCCCTCCTCAAAACCCGATAGTGGCTTTGAAAATGACCTATAAATGCATTTTCTATGCTACAAGCATGGATTACATAGTGAATTAGCTCAAACACAACATATACAACATGTATGAGATGTTTATGATCAATGTACTTCAAAGCATTGCATGTTTGAAAGATTCCAAGTTGTGAGGTTTACCTCTTTTTTTGAGATTTTGGAGCTTTTGTGCAATCTGTCAAACCTCTTATTCCAGAAATGGTTTGATGCTTTAGACACACTCAAATGATCCCTTGGAAGCTTTTAGGATGATTGGAATTGACTGGTACCTGCAAAAACATAAATAGTCCCTTTCTTGCAAAAGGGGTTAAAAGTGACCAAAATAGCAACTCCCTCAAATGGTGTTCCAGATGAGGGGAACCATCTGGGACAGTTCAAGGATGATATTTGGAGTGTGTTTGAGGTTTTATCTGGTTTGGAAAGTGACTGAATCAAGACATGGCTTGAAAAATGCAAACAAAGCCTATTTTGAGGTTTTGAGATGTGACTTTGTGATTTTGTGATTACAGGTCACTTGTGATAGTTTGCACAACTTACATATGATATATATGAGGTGTGTGTGTGTGATTGATTATGATGGAAAAGCTCTCAAGCTCAAAAACTCAAAGTTGCCTTGTTAAAGAAGGCATTTTTGCCAAGAGAAAGAGGTTTTGAGGAAAGCATCTGTTTGATGGCTTTGGTGTACTCAAACTGATCACAATTGAGCTCTATTTATAGTAGAGCAAGTTTGTTCTGGGATCCACAGTGAATGGCAACTGCAACAGGTGTTTGTTCAATGTTGGCCAATGGAAATCCAAGTCTCCTCTAGCCATTGACTAGAGGTTAGGGAACATGGCTATGGTTCCTTTAGTCTTGGATAAGTCTTGACTGAATTCAGTTGCAAACGGCTCAGTCCATGCCACCTTGATGCTTCCATTGAATGCTCTAATCCAAAATTGGAGTCTTGTCCCTATTTTGGCCATTTTAGGTTCAACATGCTATTTCTTGTTCCAAAGACTTTGGAGGCTTGGCTCAGTGGTTGTCCCTTTTAGATTCAATCCTCAGAGGTGTCCAAGTGGATAGGAGCATTTGGATTTGGCTGATTTTGGAAAATCGAGCAAAAATGCAAATTCTGCCTTGCCTTGACAGATTTCAACAAGGCAACTTGCCAATGTCATATCTCATGACTCAAATTGAATTTGGTAATGTTCTTGGTCATTTTGGAAAGCCCTTACATGATACAACAACTGTTTGAACATATTTGGTTTTGATCTCTTTTTAATCCAAGTGAAAAATCCCCCTACATTTGGCAAAAAGTAGGGTAAAATCTGACTTAGTGAAATTTTCACTAAGTGTTGGAACAAAGTGATTTTTCTTGATTTTGATCACTCCATAACTCAAAATCCATGAGGAGTTGGAATTAGGTCTAGTTTAAGTTTTTGTAGAGGGCAATGAGATCTACAAATCAAGCCTTGGATGGGAGAAAATGGTTTTGTGGTTTAGGAGTTATGACCCTCCAAAGTTAGTACCCTAGCCACTTTATTTTTAACTTAGAAAAATTTCTAAGTTTTTTATGGTTACCCCTTTTACAAGTTACCCAACTTTTCTTGATTTTTCTTGATGAATGATGATTCAAATCATACATTAACATCATTTTAGGGTTAAAAATCCATTTTGGTGAAAAATCTCAAAAAGTCAAAGTTGACTTTTATGCACAGTTGACTTTTTATCAGATGAATTCCAAACTGTGCAATTCTTCAGGAAATCATGTCCTTGACCTAAATCAAATTTGATGGACATGTTCCATGGGTGTCATAGGGTATATTGATGCATGTCATAGGGCTTGGGAGCATGTCCTGGTCAAAAGTCAAAGTTACAGTTGACTTTTTCCTTAGAACCCTAACTGTGGTGCAGATGAAATTGAGACTTGTTGCTCAAGCTTCTTGGATTAATCCATTGTTCCAAATGGATAAATATAGTTCATTAGAGACCCTCAAACCCTCTCTTGAGGTCTTGGCTCATGATTTGCCCTAAAAGTCAACTTAGGGGTGAATTAGGTCAAGAAACCCTAATTCCTGATTTTTGATGAATGCATCCCCTGAGGCAAAATTGACTTGATGATTGGGTCCATGAGGTTCCATGGAGTATATTAGGTTAGGTTTTGGATCATTGGCTTGTGCCCAGATGAAAAATTTCCATTTGGAGGCCCTGGTTGACCAAAACCCTAATTTGGTGACACTGTCGATCTTGAGACTTGATCCACCTAGAAGGGAGCAGCCTTGTGCTTGATCCTTGAAGTGGGAGTCCTTTTGATCCATTGTGGATATTTTAGAGGTTAGACAGGTTGAAGATCATGTCATTCCTTGATTGATCCTTTGTCTAAGAACTCTGAGAGGGCTTGAAACCCTAATTCTTGATTGTAGTGGATACTCACCCATCTTTGGGGAGACTGATGAAGCATGATGGCCCATCCATATTGTGATGATGATTTGCACAATGATGGGAAATCCTAGTGGTCAAAATTTGGGGTATGACAGATGCCCCTATTTAATCTTCTTGGACACGAAGGTGTGAATGACGAAGGTATTCGGGCATTCGGGGTGCAAGAGGATTAAATATCGGAATACCCAAAATTTTGATGGTGGTTATGAATGGTAGCTTACGCATTCATCTTCTTTAGCTAAGCAATGATGCTTAAAAAAGGTAAACTTCCCCTCGATCCTGGTCTGCAGCCAAGGAACTGGTCTCAGTTTCTAAAATAAACTTCCCCTCGATCCTGGTTTCCTACCAAGGAACTGGTCTTAGTTTCTGATGTAAACTTCCCCTCGATCCTGGTTTCCTACACAGGAACTGGTCTTAGTTTCTGATGTAAACTTCCCCTCGATCCTGGTTTCCTACACAGGAACTGGTCTTAGTTTCTGATGTAAACTTCCCCTCGATCCTGGTTTCCTACACAGGAACTGGTCTTAGTTTCTTTCGTCAATAAACTTTACTAACAAAGGACGCTATTCGTAGCGGCTTTCCTTCAAACTTCTCGCCGAATTTTCCTGGGGAGATACCATTTGAGTGGAAAATTTTTTGATGTCAGACTTGCTGGGGAACCCAGTCATCTGAGTTGTAGAGGTGTACAAACTTCTCTGTTGGAGATGCCATTTGTTGACTCTACTTGGGGAATGCGAGTCCCTTGAGAGACTGCATTCGCTTGGGGTCTTTACATCATAATTTTCTCGGAGATCTTCTCGGAGAAATGCCATATGATGTGATCCAATTTTGAGGTGCCGATGACCTTTTCATCAGTGGGTTTTTCGGAGAAAAACTGCCGTACTTCCGGATCTCTGATTTAGGAGGCTTTCTCTCGGGATTTTCTTTAATCCGGGAAAACAAGGATATCATCTTCAATGGCGAAGAGTGATGTTAACTGAGGGCTCTCTGGTCTTTCAGAGGTTCAAGTTATCAAAGTGGTCGAGGACCCAACTTCAATCCAGAAATAAAACTGGAGGAGAGAGATTTTTCGGGCGTAACACTTCCTGACGAGGAAAGGGCTAACAACTCAATTGAGAGGACTTTTATCACTAGGGGACAAGACCGACTAGAGTGATAGTGATGCAATATGACTGTGAATGTAAATCAATAATGCATGATGTATGTATGTTTATGCTGACAAAACTGACGCGACATACAAACTGACAGGTGAACACTGGATACTCGGCCATCGCGGGGCGAAGAAGTACAGTTGGTTCAGAATAGCAATTCCACCTTGATTAGGAGAGATAGTCCCTGCGGGGAATACTGTTGATCGGGGTTAGGAGATAAGAACTCGGCCGAGGCGTGTCAGACGAAACAAGGTCTCTGACACAGTTGATCCCTTCATTCAGGCGTACTGGGTTAGAAGGAGTACTTTGATTCTGCACTTTGAAGTTTGCTTACTTCTGGAGAAGCGATTGATGCTCTTTTGATGTTCAACAGTCAAACACAATTGCCATCTTTATTTTAAAGCAGAAAAAGTTTTAACAAGTAAATTCATTTTTGTTTCATTTCAAGAATCGTTGACCATGTTAAAATGTCGTTCTATAAAGCTAAAACAAATAAGAATTACAAACAAAAGCACAAGGGCTCAAATTTTATTGATAAGATGGAGATCAGCCAAACGCGTGATTCCAAAGAGTATATACAAAGTTTGAAAATGGTAATTTACAGGGAAAAGGGCAACGTTGAAACATAACGACCACTATCCTTCTACCAACTTTGAATTCGGGGCATCCTGAGCTTCTGTCGAATATGACCTTAACTGGAGTTTTCCCCCGATGGATGGTGTAACTGCTGCTGCTGAGGGACTTGCCTTTGTTGAACATAGTTACTTGCCATTATCCCTAATTTTTTCCTGGATTGTACTATGATGTTTCCAATCCACCGGGATGATTTTTTTCATGTCTCTAACTTTTTCCTGGACCGCCCTTTCGGGTTTTCAATCCACCGAGACGTTTTTTTTTAGTTTAGGCGAAGTATTTCTTGACTACATCAACATTCGTGGGGTAGGCAAATTCCTCTCCGTCCATGGTTGCAAGTCTCAAGGCGCTGCCTGAGAAAGCTTTCGTGACCACATAGGGGCCATCATAATTCGGAGTCCACTTGCCCCGAAAATCAGTGAGAAATGATTGTATCTTTTTGAGCACGAGGTCTCCTTTTCTGAAGACACGAGGTCGGACCTTTTTGTCAAACACCCTCTTCATTCTCTGTTGATACAATTGACCATTGCATAGTGCCGTTATTCTCTTTTCTTCGATCAGATTCAATTCGTCGTGTCGGATCTGACACCATTCACCTTCGGTGAGCTTAGCTTCCATCAATACTCGGATTGATGGGATTTCTACTTCTATGGGAAGCACTGTCTCCATGCCATATACTAGAGAGAAAGGGGTTGCCCCTGTTGAAGTGCGGACAGATGTGCGATAACCATGAAGAGGAAAGGGTAGCGTCTCGTGCCAATCTTTGTAGGTTACAACCATCTTTTGAACAATCTTCTTGATGTTCTTATTAGCCGCTTCTACCGCTCCGTTCATCTTGGGTCGGTAGGGAGATGAGTTATGGTGTTCGATCTTGAACTCTGCACACAACTCCTTCATCATCTTGTTGTTCAAGTTAGATCCATTATCAGTAATGATCTAGCTCGGAACACCATAACGGCAGATGATATTATTTTTGATAAATCGGACCGCCACTTGTCGGGTTACATTGGCGAATGACGCTGCTTCGACCCACTTGGTGAAATAGTCAATGGCTACCAGGATGAACCGATGTCTGTTTGAAGCCTTGGGCTCAATCATGCCAATCATGTCGATTCCCCATATGGAAAAAGGCCATGGGGAAGAAAGAACTTTGAGATGTGATGGCGGTACATGAATTTTGTCGGAGTATATCTGACACTTGTGACACTTCCTCATGTACTTGTAGCAGTCGGATTCCATGGTCAACCAATAGTACCCTGCTCTTAAAATTTTTCTCGCCATTGTGTGTCCGTTGGCATGAGTGCCAAAGGACCCTTCATGAATTTCTTTCATAAGCATGTCTGCTTCTGGTCTTTCTACACATCGGAGCAAGACCAAGTCAAAATTTCTCTTATAGAGTGTATCACCGCTCAGGAAGAAGTTTCCAGCCAATCTTCTGAGGGTTTTTCTGTCCTTCCTTAGTGCCCCAGGTGGGTACTCCTGTTTCTGAAGGAAGCATTTGATATCGTGATACCAAGGTTTATCGTCTATGACTGCTTCAATCGTGAAGATGTAAGCGAGCCTTTCAAGGCGCATTATGTCGATCTTAGGTAAGTCGTTCCATTGACCTACACTAATCATGGAAGAGAGAGTGGCTAATGCATCAGCCATGTGATTCTCCTCACGAGGGATATGATGAAACTCAACTCTGTCGAAAAAAGGTAGCAACCTTCTTGCGTAGTCTTTGTAAGGAATCAATCCTGATTGGTATGTGTTCCAATCTCCTTTTATCTAATTGATAACCAAGGCTGAATCGCCGTATACGTTCAAGTTTTTGATCCTTAAATCAATTGCTTCCTCGAGACCCATGATACATGCTTCGTATTCGGCCTCGTTGTTCATACATTTGAACGTAAGTCGAGCTGTGAAAGGAATGTGGGTACCCTGAGGGGTAACAATTATTGCCCCAATTCCGTTTCCATAATGATTAACTGCTCCGTCAAAGATAAGTCCCCATTGGGAACCTAGTTCTGGCCCTTCACTGGGTAGCGGTTCATCGCAATCTTTCATTTTTAGATATATGACATCTTCGTCTGGGATGTCGAACCCGATTGGTTCCTGATCGTCAATCGGCTGATGAGCCAAATGATCGGCTAAAATACTTCCTTTACTGGCTTTCTGAGCGTGGTACTCTATGTCATATTATGATAATAACATCTGCCAACGGGAAATTCTTCCCGTGAGAGCAGGTTTTTCAAAAACATACTTGATTGGATCCATTTCTGAGATTAACCAAGTAGTATGACGAATCATGTATTGGCGAAGACATTTGGCTGCCCAAGCCAAAGGGCAACAAGTTTTCTCAAGCATCGTGTACCGAGTCTCGCAGTCGGTGAACTTCTTGCTCAGATAGTAGATGGCAGACTCTTTCCTTTTGGTTTCGTCTTGTTGGCCAAGTATACATCCCATTGAGTCCTCTAAGACAGTGAGGTAAATGATCAGTGGCCTTCCTTCCACTGGAGGTGATAGAATCGGCAGATTCAACAGATATTCCTTGATACTGTCGAAGACGGTTTGACAATCTTCTGTCCAAACGCAATCCTGGTTCTTTTTTAGTAATTTGAAAATCGGCGCACACGTGGCGGTCATAAGGAATATGAACCTGGAGATGTAGTTCAAACGTCCCAAGAATCCTCTGACTTGTTTTTCAATTTTCGGAGAAGGCATTTCTTGAATGGCCTTGACCTTGTCAGGATCAACTCAATTCCTTTCTGGCTGACGATGAACCCTAGTAGTTTCCCTGAACGGACACTGAAGGTGCACTTGTTGGGATTCAAGTGGAGCTTGAATTTTCTTAGACGTTCGAACAATTTTGACAGATGTTCAACGTGCTCACTCTCTGTTTTTGATTTTGCAATCATATCATCGACATACACTTCGATTTCTTTGTGTATCATGTCATGAAAAAGAGTAGTCATGGCCCTTTGATAGGTTGCCCCGACGTTCTTCAAACTGAACGGCATTACCTTGTAACAAAAGGTGCCCCATGGGGTAATGAACGAAGTTTTCTCCCTGTCTTTCGGCGCCATTTTGATCTGGTTATAGCCCGAGAATCCATCCATGAAGGAGAAAACTTTGAACTTTGCTGTGCTGTCTACCAGCATGTCAATGTGTGGTAAAGGAAAGTCGTCCTTTGGACTTGCCTTGTTCAGATCCCTGTAATCAACACACATTCTGACCTTTCCGTCCTTTTTGGGAACGGGTACGATGTTGGCTAACCAATGAGGATATTCAGATGTAGCAAGGAAACCTGTGTCGATCTGTTTCTGTACCTCCTCTTTGATTTTGATGGCCATGTCCGGGTGAGTGCGTCTCAACCTTTGCTTTACTGGCGGACATTCCAATCTTAACGGTAAATGATGTTCCACGATACTGGTATCCAACCCTGGCATATCCTGATAGGACCAAGCGAATACATCGGGGAATTCTTTGAGAAGCTTTATCAAACTCTCTTTGGCATTTGGACTGAGAAGTGCCCCAATCCTGATTTCTTTTCTCTCTTGTTCTGAACCCAAGTTTACCGTTTCCAACGGTCCTTTATGAGGTTCAATGGACCTTTCCTCTTGTCTGAGTAGTCGGGAGATCTCTTCTGGAATTTCGTTGTCATCTTCTTCTTCAGCCTCGAATATCGGGAATTCAAAGTTGGGAGAAGGCATCGGATCGTATGTTTCAACGGGGTTTAAAATAAGCAATCTGCATGACGTGATGATTCGTGTTTAGAAGAGATAGAGAAAATGCAAGTGTGTGCAGTGTTTTATTTTTATTACTGCTTGTTTTTATTTTTAATTGTTTTTTAGGATTACCATTTTCTGAGAAAAGCGAAAAGAGAAAACAGAAATTAATGCGGAAATTATAGAACGACGTTATTTTATTAATGAACAAGTCGATTCTTGAAACTACAGCCCTATAAAACAAAACTCTGTCGCTTTGGGCAAAGCGAAGAGGGAGAATTTACAGAAAGCGAGCCCTATCAAAACATTTGTTTCACCTGGGCAGGGTGAAAGGTTTAAAAGATGGCAATTACTTTGACTGATGAACGATCTTTGGAACCTCGACGGCAACCCTTTGGCGGCGAACTCCTCGGTGAATCACAAATTCGGATACCTTCCTTGATTTGTCTTCAGAAATAACGCTGATTTCTGGTGGAGCAGTATCATTGGAATCTGTCTCCTAGGCAGGATTATCGTAGGAGGATTCCTCTGTTACATTTTGCATAGCATTTGTGCTCTCAGTTGTATCTCCCCATCCAGTTGGCTGGATATCTTCAAGCCTGATACGAGAGCTTTCGGGAGCAGTGTACTTGACCATAAAGTCGTATTTTCCACTTGGTTGTCCCAAGGTGTCCCACACTTCTCTGGAACTGAAGGAGTCATCTCTCTCGATGACGTTGATCTTCAAGTCCTGCAAACATTGCGAATTCATCTTCATGTTGAGTAGTTTCTGAATGACCTGAGTGTTGATCCCATGACATGGTGGGGACATAGGTATTCTGTTCAATGACGGTAAGCTAATTTTCATTATTCGGCTGACTCTCTTGCCCCAAGTTTCCTGGATAAGGTTGCCACATTGGCAGACCATCTATTGGGCCATAGTAGTTGTGGTCAAAGTTGTCTTTCATCAGAGTGTCCTCCTCTAATGAATTTGGCGGAGCACGGCATCCTTCCGGATCTTCATATATCATTTCGACCTCCGACCTTGGTATAAATCTCAGACTCTGTGCGGAATAGCAAA
The DNA here is from genome assembly GCA_022829125.1 of Lathyrus tuberosus. Lineage (NCBI taxonomy): Eukaryota > Viridiplantae > Streptophyta > Magnoliopsida > Fabales > Fabaceae > Lathyrus > Lathyrus tuberosus. Next base: position 189,738 of record JALAZF010000108.1, on the reverse strand, counting down.
ATGGCGTAGACACCTCTTCCTGAGACATATAGCCGTCCTCATTAAGATAGGACTTCCATTCTTCATCCGTGTCAGAGGGATCTTCCTCATTGATAGCATGTACTGCTTGAAACACTGGGTGAAGGAAACCTCCACTGTGGAAGAAGTTTTGAAGGGGATGAAGACTTTCATCGTTGGCAGCTGTCTGGGTACAGGTTGCAGAAAAACCAAGACCCTTCTTTGTTGTATTGCTAGTAGGAATGACAAGTTGTCCCCATCCTATTGTATCGGTACTCTCGACCGCTTTGATAACATCGTTGTATGAAGAAATGGAAGTTCCTTCTTTGAACTGATTGTTCTTGCTCACCGACAGTGCTTGGAACTGAGTTCCAATAACTTCCTCGGGTTCTATATCAGCAGATGATGACAAGTTACTCACCAGCAAGGCCTGCTCCCCGCAGACCATGACAAGTTGATCGTTCTTGACGAACTTCAGCTTTTGGTGGAGGGTTGAAGTGACCGCTCCAGCCTGATGTATCCAAGGTCTTCCTAATAAATAACTGTACGTTGCCCGGATGTCCATGACCTGGAAAGTGACTTGGAAAGTGTGAGGACCAATAGTTATGGGAAGATCAACTTCGCCGATAACCGTTTTTCTGGATCCGTCGAACGCTTTGACGACGACCTCGTTGATTCTCATCAGAGGGCCTTTGAATGATAATTGCATCAAAGTGGACTTCGGCATAACATTCAGGGCTGACCCTGTGTCTACCAGTACGCTGGCTAAAGCATCGTCCTGGCAGTTAACTGTAATGTTGAGCGCCATGTTATGACGACGACCCTCTTCAGGTAATTCCTCATCACTAAATCCCAAATTATTGCAAGAAGTGATGTTAGAGACAATACTATCGAACTGTCTGATTGTTACATCTTGTTCCACAAAGGCTTGCTCCAAGACTTTCTGTAGAGCCTTCCTGTGGGCTTCTGAACTGAGTAACAGTGATAATACCGAGATCTTTGAAGGAGTTTGTAACAGTTGATCGACAATGTTGTATTCACTCCTTTAGATGAGCTTCAGCATCTCATCATCATTTTTCGAAAGGTCGGGATTACTGGATTGACCGACTGATGGATCGGGAGCTTCTGTCTGAAGTTCCTTTTCCTTGTTAGGTTTTCCAACTCCTCTATTGAAGATTCTACCACTCTGTGTTACTCGACTGTTGTCTGCAATATTCACGACGGAGGGTAATGGAATTTCCTTTCCATTCTCGACTGTTGTTGCACCGTATTTGTAAGGGATAGCCTTAGTTGATTCATACGATAATGGTCCCGGTAGATAGATGACTATGGGAGCCTTCTGATTTTTCTGACCATCGTAAGTAATCTCGATCCGTTCCCGGTTGGGAATTTTAGATTCGTCAAGTAGAGGGATGATGGCAAAAACATCCCTGGTCTAGTGACGACCAGAGATTGTGACAACATCCTCGACTTGATTGGCAAGGTAGTTCGGCGTCCAATTGATGGGTCCGAAACCTGGATATGGACGAATCTCTCCACGATCCACCTGACCCTGAAGAGCCGCTCTCACAAGGTAACACCCTTGGTTACTTTCCGAACAGACGCTACAACGGTCATAATTGTGTGGTGGCACCTGGCCACGCCCACTTTGAATACAATGTAACCTCACTAGGTTAGCTTCCACTAATCGGACATCCTGACTCTGACGTCGAGTAGGATTCCTATTATTGATACTAATCTGCTGAGTATCTTCATCCATATAGATTGGCATCCACCAATGATTTAACAAGTGCTGAAGTGCCTCCTGGACAAGGGTACAACCTCGATCGTTTTCGCAAACCGCTTTATAGCTTTGATAGTCATGTGATATTAAGAATCCGAGTCGGACCTGCTCAGCATGTAACTCTACCAGGTTGGTATTCATCACGCGAATATCGAAGATCTGAACCATGTTGATTTGATAGGAATTCCTATCATGGTAGTCTTGGATCCATCCAAGATCCATCTGACGCTGGAGGGCCTCTTGTATGAAAGAGCATCCCTGTTTGTTTACCGAGCAAGTCAGACAGGAACTGTAATCATGCCGCGGCAGATTATGATACTGGCTTTGCCTTGAGTGCATCGCCACCAAGTTGGCATTCATTGCACGGATATCGTGGTTCTGAATGACGTTAGAATTCGTGTAAACCATGTTAACTCCACGAACTCGGTGCTCTTGGATCCATCCAAGATCCATCTGTTCCTGTAGAGCTGCTTGCACCACAGAACATCCCTGATTGTCTTTAGAGCAGATATCACACTGGTGATAATTATGAGGTGGCACATGGCCATATCTACTCTGTCTACAATGCATCTTGACCAAATTGGTTTTCAACAAGAGTACATCGTGAATTTGATAGACATCGTTAGTTTCTCCTTCTATCAAATTGACTGCAGCCTTCTCATGTTGAGGCAGCGGGTTCGTGAGAACATTAGGATTTGTATCCTTGAAGGATAAGAGGCCGTTGCTAACAAGTTTTTGCACGTCGGACTTGAAATTGAGACAAGTCTCTATGTTATGCCCTGGACCTCCTTGATGATAAGGGCAAGTTTGATCCACCTTAAACCAAAAAGGAGGATTTTCCGGTACTGTAAGAGGAGATTTAGTCTGAATGTGCCCCTTAGCCAGTAGTAATGGAAACAGCTCTGCGTACGACACGAGTATAGGATCAAATCCTGGTGGCCGTGTTGTACGGTTGTTGTTGTATGGAGGACGAGCCTGCTGAAGAGGCTGTTATGTCCTTTGCTGATCAGGTTGGCTCTGCACAACCTGAGGTTGATATGTAGGAATAGACGCAGGGTTGATAGCAGGAGTCACAGCTACTACCGGTTGATAACGTCGCCTTTGCTTTTCGAGAGAGATATTCCCAATATCTTGCTCTTTTTTCTTAGGGAGAGCACTACCGTATTTTTTAGTACCGCTCGTCGATCCAGTGTCTTTTACCAAACGTCCTTCTCAGACGGCTTCCTCAAGACGTACGCCCATGCCAACCATTTCGGTGAAATCACTGGGCGCACTGGCAACCATTCGGTCATAGTAAAATGAGCTTAAGGTTTTTAAGAAGATATTTGTCATCTCTTTTCCCTCAAGAGGTGGACAAATTTGAGCGGCAATTTCACGCCACCTTTGAGCATACACCTTAAAGGTTTCCGTGTCCTTTTGCGACATCGATCTGAGTTGATCTTTGTCGGGTGCCATGTCCAAATTGTATTTGTATTGTTGGACGAAGGCAGTGCCAAGATCTCTGAATGTACTGATCGTGGCACGGTTTAAACCCATGTACCACTTGAGTGCGGCACCGGTTAAACTATCCTGAAAGTAGTGAATCAGTAGGTCCTGATTCTCCGTCTGAGCTGACATCCGTCGGGCGTACATCACCAGATGGCTTTGAGGGCAAGAGTTACCCTTGTACTTTTCAAAGTAAGGCACTTGAAATTTGTGCGGAACTTTCACCTTTGGGACCAAACAGAGATCTGCGGCGTCCTTTCCAAATAAATCCTGACCGCGAATGGCTTGCAGTTCCTTCTGCATTTCCAAGAACTGCTCCTGGAATTCCTCCATTCTGTCAAACATAGTTTCCTTCTTACCAGAAGGTGTTTGTGGAATCTGTCCTTCCGGGACAGTGTGCACCACAGGGGGTGGTACCGTGACTACGGTAGTGAATCTTGGCGTTTCCCGAAGTTTGTAACCTTCAGGAGTCTTCAGTATGCCCCTGGCATCTTCGCTTTCCTGAAGTTTGTAACCTTCAGGCCCAGCGGCTTCTGTTGAGATTCCTTGATCTTCAGTGATCGGCGAAACATATCTTTCCAGGATATAGTTAACAGGCATGCCCCAAGGACGGTCTTTCGGCATTTGATACCTAGGATCATACTTTTCTACTATGGGCGTTGAGGTGATCTCTGAGATCACAGTTCTTTGTAGCTGAGCTTCTGCCATGGCTTGCATGTCGTTACGAAGCTTTCTCATATCCTCTCTCAGAGCGTCGATCTCTTCTTTCAACTCTCTGTTTTCTTCCTCAAGATCATCCATCTTTTTCTGACGATTGGCCCGAGTATTATACGAATGAGACAGTTTGACTCTAGAACCGAGACACAAACGTGAGATTCGTAGGTAAGAAGAATACGCGATGTGAGAATGATGAATGCAATGATTATATTAATTGTTTTTTTTTGTTTAATCAAAATAAACTTCGACAATTAGATTGCAAATATCAAACGGTGGGGAAACCCCTTTTTATTGAAATTCAAAGGATTACAGAAATGGAAATACAGTAGATTACAAGATGCAGAAACAGAAACCTAAACTAATGGGTCCCGAGTCCTCTCTAAAGAGAAATCGGGTGCTAACTCTGGTATCTTCCTTTTCTTTGACCGGGGCTCTTGGACCGTTGTCGGGTTGTCATTCCTTTGCCAGGTGAAAAGAGCGAGCAAATTCCTTTGGTCATCTTGATTCTCTACAGCATGTTGCTCCAAAATTTCAATCAGAGCATCCTTATCTTTCAGTAATTGCTGTATTTTGATGCACTCTATGTCGAGGGTGCGGTACTTGTTCTTCCAAGACCTTCTCTCCTTTTGAACTTTGTTGAGAGTAACCTGGAGCTTTTCAGTTTCCGTCATGAAGTACATGACAGATTCCCTCGGCGGGAGAATTCCGTAACGAGGATAAGGCATCTTTAGCTTGGGAGCTCTAGTTTGTACCCAGTGGAGATAAGGCTCCATCGAGACACAGTCTGGTTTTCCCAGAGACTCTCGTCCTTTCTTATGCACATGCTTCCAAGCGTGCACTATTTCCATCTTTATTGCTTTGTCATTTTCTCCTTCTTTGAAGAAAAGACCTTCCAGATGAACATTCCGGGGAACATGTCTCATCGGGTATCCAAATTGACGAAGAACCAATATCGGATGGTAGTTGATTCCTCCCTTAGTTCCTATGAGGGGTACGTTGGGGAAGTTTCCACGACGATCAATGATTCTGATTCCATCATAGATCCTATTGCACCAATCTATATCAGAGTTGGCAAGGGACATGATCTTCTGCGACCAACGCAAGGCACTCTTGCAATCCCAAAAAGCAGTAGACTTGGGCAAGTGGGAGATAAACCATTTGTAAAGCAAAGGTACACATCATGTGATCTCCCCTCCGCTGTACAAATTTCCCAAGTGTACAGAATGATACGCATCTACGAGCAAAGTCGGTACAGGGTTTCCAATGAGAAAAACCTTAATGGAGTTGATATCGACGAAATTATTAATGTTGGGAAACAAAAATAACCCGTAGGCGAGCAAGACAAAGACGCTTTCAAAAGCAGTCACGTTTCCTATACTGGAAAAATACAGGGCTTTGTTTGTCAAGAACTGGGCTGGCAAACCTTGGATGCCACCCCTGGTAGTTAGGTGAGTCCTGACCTCAGACTCGTCCAAATGAATTGCTCTTGAAATGGTCTGATTCTTTGGAATTTCTTCCAGTCCAGAAAATGGATCTCGATCAGTAATGTGTAGATTAATCAGATGAGAATACTCCTCCAGCATTGGTGCGAGCTGGTAATCCGGGAATGCGAAACAGTGATAAACCGGATCATAAAACTGAATGAGCGCATCCATGATTCCCTCAATCACTTAGACTCTTAACAGTGGTAGCAAACCTCTGTGCTTGGCTCTGAAAGCCTCTGGGTTTGTGATCATCCGCGCTAACCTTCTCAAATCCTCTAGCTTTGGAACCTTGAAGGTGTAACTATGAGTTCTCCTTCTACCGAAATCCATTAGTGCAATCCTTTTCTTTGATATTTGCAATCACAGTCTCAGTTTAATTTGAAAAACAGAGAGACTAGAAGAGAAAAATCTTTTGAATGTTTTTAATGTTTTTTAAATGAATGCATGAATGCACCACACAAAAACATAGAAAAAACATGGGGTCAAAGGGTCGTTGTCATGAAGTCAAGGCTCTACTCATCCCCAAAGGTTTATACTAAGGTGATTTTTGTACCTGTACTCATTATCATCAGCTCCTCCCAGGAAAGCAAAACAACAAGCGGATCGCCAGCGAGTTGTAGAGCAATCTTAGAGTAAGTGCCATTCACCGAGAATAGATCACCAGCCTCAAATGAGGGTAGTATCGCGTAACAACTATTCCCGATAGTTTCCGCACTACAAAAGGGTTTGGCTCCTCAGCTTCTCAGATATCACAATCGGCCCATTGTCTAGGTGAGAGAATGGGTTGCATTGGTCAGCCTCCACTGAGGTTGATGGTCGACCTTGTCGCCATCACTTATCTTAAGTGTATACTCGATCTTTCCACATGCGGCATCACACGCATTCCCATTAGCAGAAAAATAAACACGTATAGCAATTAGGAAAAGCAGTATATATATTTGTCCTAAACATCCTATACTTTTAAAAGCTAAGAATCTTAAGTTCCTGACAGAAAATGGTTTCCCGGCGGAGTCACCAATCTGTGGTTTCATTCCAAATTAACGGCGTTTTGACCTAAGATCCTAGTGACGTCAAGGTTTCCACAAAAAGAACAAGATCCCTAAAGAGACCTGCGCACTTCCCCAGCAGAGTCGCCATTTTTCTGTGGAAAATGGGGACGATGATGACTAAGGTAAAATAGATCCTCATGTGAGTCCCCAGCAGAGTCGCCATTTTTTTGTAGCGAGTGATTTTTGGATGTGGTTGCGAAGCACGATCGCTCTGGTACTACAGCTCGATTCATTTTTTATCCTATTAAAGCTGATGAAGGAAGGGAAATAGATGTCTCTAATTAACCCTGCTTGCATGCTGAGATTAAACAGTCAAAACTGTTGGTTTGCAGATGCTACAAAGATTCGGGGTTTCTCCTAGATTATTTTGTTGACGAGGGGAGCTTTAGGCTATCGTTTGAGATGTTAGGACGGATATATATGAAAGTATGGGATTTTGGGTCTTTGTTTAGTGTGCTCGCTAAGATTTTTCTTTCAATCTTATGCCTACGTATTCCCTTTTACCGAAACAGGGAAATCAGAGTGTTCGTAGTTCCTCATATTCTATGGGAGGAAATGGTATTTGGTGTCTTGTTCAAAGCCTAAGACGTGAAGCGAAAGGTAGTTTGAATCTTGTTCAAAGCCCAAGATGTGAAGCTAAAAGGTTTATTTGTTTCTTGTTCGAAGCCCAAGATGTGAAGCTAAAAGTGTTGACCTTAGAGAGAATTTGTATCTCTAAAGAGGGGGTTGTATGTCGCAACTGTTTATAAAGGAGAATTACTTTAACCGGGATTTGCGAATCCGGCAATGCCATAATTTCCTTTATAGGGGATTTCAACCTAAAGGAGAAGACTTTAACTCAGTATAGAGCAATGTTATCTTTCCTTAGGAATTTCTCATACTAAAAGAGGGACATTGGCATGGATGTAGATGATCCAGAGGCTTGTTGCTTACAACAGTTAGATGGAGGGGAAGGAGTTGTTGATGTTTGTGTACTGTGAACGAGGCACAACTTTGATGCTAAAAGGTTGATTGGACCAACCAGTGGTTTTCTTATACAAAGCCTAAGAGGAGGCTAATATGTGTCTCGTACAAAGCCCGAGAGAGAGGCTAAAAGGTTTTGACTCGACGAAGGAATCTTTTTGTATCTCGTATAAAGCCCGAGAGAGAGGCTAAAAGGTTTTGACTCGACGAAGGAATCTTTTTGTATCTCGTATAAAGCCCGAGATGGAGGCTATTTGACTCAACAAGAGAGTTTTTTGTATCTCGTACGAAGCCCGAGATGGAGGCTAAAATTTGCTTGGCTCAATAAGAACCTTTTTGTATCCCGTATAAAGCCCGAGATGGAGACGAAAGGGTGATTGACTCAACGAGGGAGTCTCTTATGTTTCTCGTACAAAGCCCGAGAGAGAGGCTAAACATTGTTTGACTCCGCTGGGGAGAATCATTGTACAAAGCCCAAGAGGGAGGCTAACTTCATTGGAGAAGGATCATTATATAAAGCCAAAGAGGAGGCTATGATGACTATTCAGTTAAGAGACAGGTCCAATATACTGATTTTTAAAAGAGAAAATCAGTTCTTATATGAGCAATGTTGTACTCGAGGATTTGGTTCGAGGATCCGGGTTATTCCTGTTCTTTAAGGAAGTGGGAAATCCGAAGGGTATTGAGATTGTCCGAGTCTACGGGTTTTCCTCTTATTCTTAAAGGGGTCACTTGAGAATGTCTTTGAGACTCAAGGATATTAGACTGTCCAAGTCTAGAGTGTCATCTTTTGTACTGTGCTTTGAGAAACAGTATTAGACTCTATGAAAGGATTGTTCTATGCAGATGACTAAGTTCTGTTCCTATACCTCTAGGAGGTCGTCGGGACAATTTGTACGAAGCCCAAGAGGAGGCTGGAAACTTTTAAGAAGCCGACGGGTCCTTGTACGATGCCCAAGAGGAAGCTATCACTCCCAGAGGAAGAGATCATTATACGAAGCCTAAGAGGAGGCTGTGAATACTTCTAAGAAGTCGGCGGGTCCTTGTACTAAGCCCAAGAGGAGGCTAGGGTTTCCTTTAGGAAGCCTGTGGGTCCTTGTACGATGCCCAAGAGGAGGCCGATGCTTTTAAGAAGCCCGTGGGTCCCCAAACCCCGAGAAATTCAAGGCAAGCTATTCACAAGGAATAGATCAAGTCAGGAAAGTTCGATAATTTGGAAGAAACTCAAAGATGCCATTCACGGAGAATACATTCATCTCTGGGAGTAGAGTTTCTTGACAATTCCTAATGAGGACAGCCGAAGAGAAGACTGTATCTGGTGGTCCTATTGGGGATCTAGTTGTCTATTTCTACGAATAAACGAAACGGCGTCACCTAGTTCAAGACGTAGTTGTCGGGGAAACTCTAAATAGCTATACTATTATTACACAGTTGATATGAGTTTATGAAAGAAGACTTACAGTGAAACAGCCCCACAATACAGTTATATGTATATGAAAGCAGTAAATGAAAGCGTATAAACACTTACCCAAAAAGTTTTAAAGAGAAAGAGTGGGGCTTATAAGACGAGGGTAGGCCCAGATGATTTTTCCGTTTGAAATGGCGATCGCGCCGAGGTTTTCTTTTAACGCAGAGGGGCTTATACAATATCTGAGGCCCAAAGTTGTTTTGGTTAAAAGGGGATTGGGTCTTACACTCTGTTAGAGGCCCAAAAGTTTTGAATGAGTCTTATAGCACAAGGAGAGGCCCAGGGTTATTTTTCAAAAGGGCGACGATCGCGCCGTTTGTTTTTGACGGTATCGGGACTTATACAATACACTGAGGCCCAAAAATGGCTTGGTCAAAAAAATATTGGGTCTTACACTCTATTAGAGGCCCATGAGTGTTTGACAATGATTTGTTTGAGTGAAAATCAAAGAAACCCTAATTTTATTCTTTAAAAGTAAATATTTAAAGAAAGTCAATGAAAAATACCAAATAGGTTTGAATAAACCACTTGTGATTTTTGTTTAAGGTTTGAAAAATGAGGTATAAATCACGAGAGATATTAAAACTCATTTGGTCTTGATTTTTCAAGATGAATATTCATTTTAAAATGTTTAAAAACAAATAAAAATGAATTTATTCACAAAAATACTAATTATATTAAATAAATAATATAAATTCAATTTTTTTGTGGAATAAAATATTTCAACATTTTTGTGATTTTTTGCAAAAAGAACCAATCAAAAATAATTAAAATTGAAAGAGTTATTAATTTTCCAATTAATTAATAAACCATGAAAATATTGGAAAAAATGGCAAAATGTGAAAAAACACAAAATGGCATGGGTGGGGTTTGAACCCAAGACCTCAAGGTTACATGGCACGCGCCTTACCACTGGGGTGGTGATACATCCATTGTTTGAAACAAAACAACAAATATACAAGGCATGACTTGGTTTTAGGCCTGGCCCAAGGCAAGTTTTGGCAAGTTTTGGCTCAGAAACGTGAAGGTCATAACTTTCTCAATTCTTAATGGTTTGAGACAAAATTTATATGCATCTGGACCAGAATTTCATAAGGAATCCAATGGTGGTGGTAGTTTTTTCAGATCACACTCCCTCCTCAAAACCCGATAGTGGTTTTGAAAATGACCTATAAATGCATTTTCTATGCTACAACTTGGTACAAGCATGGATTACATGGTGAATTAGCTCAAACACAACATATACAACATGTATGAGATGTTTATGATCAATGGACTTCAAAGCATTGCATGTTTGAAAGATTCCAAGTTGTGAGGCTAACCTCTTTTTTTGAGATTTTGGAGCTTTTGTGCAATCTGTCAAACCTCTTATTCCAGAAATGGTTTGATGATTTAGACACACTCAAATGATCCCTTAGAAGCTTTTAGGATGATTGGAATTGACTGGTACCTGCAAAAACACAAACAGTCCCTTTCTTGCAAAAGGGGTTAAAAGTGACCAAAATAGCAACTCCCTCAAATGGTGTTCTAGATGAGGGGAACCATCTAGGACAGTTCAAGGATGATATTTGGAGTGTGTTTGAGGTTTTTTCTGGTTTGGAAAGTGACTGAATCAAGACATGGCTTGAAAAATGCAAACAAAGCCTATTTTGAGGTTTTGAGAGGTGACTTTGTGATTTTGTGATTACAGGTCACTTGTGATAGTTTGCACAACTTACATATGATATATATGAGGTGTGTGTGTGATTGATTATGATGGAAAAGCTCTCAAGCTCAAAAACTCAAAGTTGCCTTGCTAAAGAAGGCATTTTTGCCAAGAGAAAGAGGTTTTGAGGAAAGAATTTGTTTGATGGCTTTGGTGTACTCAAACTGATCACAATTGAGCTCTATTTATAGTAGAGCAAGTTTGTTTTGGGATCCACAGTGAATGGCAACTGCAGCAGGTGTTTGTTCAATGTTGGCCAATGGAAATCCAAGTCTCCTCTAGCCATTGACTAGAGGTTAGGGCACAGGGTTGTGGTTCCCTTGGTCTTGGATAAGTCTTGACTGAATTCAGTTGCAAATGGCTCAGTCCATGCCACCTTGATGCTTCCATTGAATGCTCCAATCCAAAATTGGAGTCTTGTCCCTATTTTGGCCATTCTAGGTTCAACATGCTATTTCTTGTTCCAAATACTTTGGAGGCTTGGCTCAGTGGTTGTCCCCTTTAGATTCAATCCTTAGAGGTGTCCAAGTGGATAGGAGCATTTGGATTTGGCTGATTTTGGAAAATCGAGCAAAAATGCAAATTTTGCCTTGCCTTGACAGATTTCAACAAGGCAACTTGCCAATGTCATATCTCATGACTCAAATTGAATTTGGTAATGTTCTTGGTCATTTTGGAAAGCCCTTACATGATACAACAACTGTTTGAACATATTTGGTTTTGATCTCTTCTGAATCCAAGTGAAAAATCCCCCTACATTTGGAAAAAAGTAGGGTAAAATCTGACTTAGTAAAATTTTCACTAAGTGTTGGAACAAAGTGACTTTTCTTGATTTTGATCACTCCATAACTCAAAATCCACGAGGAGTTGGAATTAGGTCTAGTTGAAGTTTTTGTAGAGGGCAATGAGATCTACAAATCAAGCCTTGGATGCGAGAAAATGGCTTTGTGGTTTAGGAGTTATGACCCTCCAAAGTTAGTACCCTAGCCACTTTATTTTTAACTTAGAAAATTTTCTAAGTTTTTTATGGTTACCCCTTTTACAAGTTACCCAACTTTTCTTGATTTTTCTTGATGAATGATGATTCAAATCATACATTAACATCATTTTAGGGTTAAAAATCCATTTTGGTGAAAAATCTCAAAAAGTCAAAGTTGACTTTTATGCACAGTTGACTTTTTATCAGATGAATTCCAAACTGTGCAATTCTTCAGGAAATCATGTCCTTGACCTAAATCAAACTTGATGGACATGTTCCATGGGTGTAATAGGGTATATTGATGCATGTCATAGGGCTTGGGAGCATGTCCTGGTCAAAAGTCAAAGTTACAGTTGACTTTTTCCTTAAAACCCTAACTGTGGTGCAGATGAAATTGAGACTTGTTGCTCAAGCTTCTTGGATTAATCCATTGTTCCAAATGGATAAATATAGTTCATTAGAGAACCTAAAACCCTCTCTTGAGGTCTTGGCTCATGATTTTCCCTAAAAGTCAACTTAGGGGTGAATTAGGTCAAGAAACCCTAATTTCTGATTTTTGATGAATGCATCCCCTGAGGCAAAACTGACTTGATGATTGGGTCCATGAGGTTCCATGGAGTATATTAGGTTAGGTTTTGGATCATTGGCTTATGCCCAGATGAAAATTTTCCATTTGGAGGCCCTGGTCGACCAAAACCCTAATTTGGTGACACTGTCGATCTTGAGACTTGATCCACCTAGAAGGGAGCAGCCTTGTGCTTGATCCTTGAAGTGGGAGTCCTTTTGATCCATTGTGGATATTTTAGAGGTTTGACAGGTTGAAGATCATGTCATTCCTTAATTGATCCTTTGTCTAAGAACTCTGAGAAGGCTTGAAACCCTAATTCTTGATTGTAGTGGATGCTCACCCATCTTTGGGGAGACTGATGAAGCATGATGGCCCATCCATATTGTGATGATGATTTGCACAATGATGGGAAATCCTAGTGGTTAAGATTTGGGGTATGACAAGATCCCCCCTCCGAGGAAAGGTCATCGGCGATCCAAGAGCCCACAACTTCGGCGAGAAGTCGACCGAAGGCTGCGCCAAGAACCAGAGTCTCGCGCCGTCCGAAAACGCGACCAGGTTTCCCCGCGAAACCAGCACTCTCCCGGTCACAAAAGAACCCGGAGAGACAAACAGTCACCCCCGGTCAGGTCAAAGGGTCGGGCCCGTACACCTTCCCCCCGAAGAATTCTTCGTCATGAGCGAGTCATCCGGTCCCCGTCACTAACCAGTTCCAGTAGCGATGATGAGCCTCACGACCCATTATCCCAAGAAATCTTGGCAACACGTCTCCCCAAGGGCCTGAAGAAGCCCCCAACACTGGGCACGTACGATGGTACAACTGACTCCGACGAGCACATCGAGAACATCGACGCGCTATTGGACTATCGTGGCGTCCGGGGTGCCATCAAGTACTGGCTATATCCGACCACGCTCCGAAAAGGAGAAATGACCTGGTACAAGCGGCTCCCCGAAGAGTCTATCACTTCGTGGAAGCAACTAGGCAGAATGTTCTCCCGGCATTTCACGGCGTCGCGCCGTCACCCCAAGACTGAAGCCTCCCTTGGGGCCATAATCCAAGGAAATGACGAACCTCTCCGGGCGTACATCGAAAGGTTCAACAAAGAAGCGGTGCAGGTCCCTACAACGGACGAGATGAAAAAATTTCTGCTCGAGCAGGGACTCCACCCGGGCTCAGAGTTTTCTAAAGCTGTCGGCCTCGCACCTCCGAGGAACCTGGATTCCATCCTCCTCAAGGCACAGTCGCACATTTAATACAAGGAGAAGGAAGCGACCAACTCTGTCCGAGCCTCCCGCCACCAGGAGAACGCTCGGGCCTCCAGAGGCGAAGAAGCCTCGACATCCTGTCGGGGAGAACGGAAGCGCGAAGAAGGTCCTCGGGACTCCCGCGACAGCAAGGGACCCTCTGGACGGTTCCATGACTACACCCCCCTGACCGTCTCTAGGGAGAAGATACTGTCCGAATGCGCGAATTCGAAATTCAAGCAAGCAGGGGTCCGCTTCCCCAAACAAATATCGGCCAAACCCAACGCCAAAAAATCAAAGTACTACCGTTTCCATAAGAGTCACGGCCACACCACCGAAGACTGCATCCATTTGAAGGATGTTATCGAGATACTAATCAGGGATGGTCACCTGAAACAGTTCACGAAAAAGAAAGACACTCCCCGGCAGGACACCCTGGAGTCCAAGAAGATAGAGGAAGAAGTGCCTTCCTCGGAAGAGGCCAACATCCAGGTCGCCATGTCCGTATCGCGACCAGAAGACTTCTACGTCCCGGACGAACTCAGCGCTCCTGCCTATTTCGCGACCCATAGCCCGTGGGAATCATTCCCCTCCGCCATGGTCATCTCGGGCGGAGGCTTCAATAAAGTCACGGTGGGCTCCGTGAAAAGAAAATTTGAGCACCTAATCAGCACGAGCTCCAATAAGGTGACCACGCTCGACCAAGCCTAGAACGGCTCTGTACCTATCTCCTTCTACCGGGAAGAGCTCCTCGGAGGATCTCCAAACTCGATCATACCCTTGCTCTTCAGAGCTCGAATGGCGAACTTTGACGTTCGCAGAATCCTCTTCGACCAAGGCAACTCGGTCGACATTACGTACTCCCAGCTATTTTCAACACTTCAGCTGGACGAATCACACCTCACCCCTTATGTGGGGTCTGATTTGTAAGGATTCAACGGATCAGTGACCAAACCCTGGGGATACGTCGAACTGATCGTCACCTTTGGATCAGCAGAGACGGCCAGGTCTGTTAAAGTGCAGTTTCTGGTAAACGATTGCCCGTCACTGTACTAGTGTATCTTCGGAAGACCAACGTTGGCCGAGTTGGTAGCGGTGCCTTCAATCGTCCACCTCAAGATGAAGTATTACACTTCAAAGGGGATGGTCGCCACCCTCCACGGCGACATCAAAGCCGTACGACGATGTTTCGAAGCAGCCACGAAGGGACTCAATGCCATCGCGTCCAAGCCAAAGGTGTCAAACAAGCCAACCTTGTCCAGCAGTTCTGAGGAAGCCAAGCCTCTGCATCAGGTCGACGTCATTGACCTCGACAGCCACTTCCCCGAAGAAGACCAGCAGGAGGACCAAGCAGCTTTAACCAGCTCGTCTACCCCGTCCAGCAGCAGCTCCCATCCGATGCGCCCAATCCCGGATGGCAACTTCGAGGTCGTTTTGTTCGGCGACGACCCCCAGCGGGGAGTGAAGATTGGAGTAGACCTCCCCGACATCGCAAGGAAGCAACTCAAAGCCTGCCTCTGTGAGAAGGCTGATCTATTCTCCTAGAGCGCCACCGAGATGCTCGGCCTGGACCCATCCGTCGCTTGCCATCAGCTCACAATTGACCCAGCCTTCAAAGCAGTAGCACAACGTAGGAGAAAGCAGTCTCCGGAGAAAATGGAGGCTGCAGAAAAAGCTGTAAAGGACCTCCTCGAGGCCAAATTTATCTCGGAAGCCAAGTACACCACTTGGCTATCCAACGTTGTACTTGTGAAAAAATCTAATGGAAAATGGCGAATGTGCATTGACTATACCGATCTTAATAAGGCATGCCCGAAGGATGCCTACCCCCTCCCCAATATTGATAAACTTGTTGATAATTCTGCCGGTTTTAAACTTTTATCATTCATGGATGCCTACTCGGGCTATAATCAAATACCAATGGCAATGAGCGATAAAAAATACACGGCCTTCATGACCGAATCGGGCAACTACTACAACGTAATGCCTTTCAGCCTGAAGAACGCCGACGCGACCTATCAAAGGATGATGAACAAAGTCTTCCGGGGAGAGATAGGCGACATGCTCAAAGTCTATATGGATGACATGATCGTTAAATCCCACGAGGAAACCGATCATACTGCCCATCTGAGGAAGGTCTTCGAACAGGCCAGGAAATACCAGACGCGTTTCAACCCAGAGAAGTGCACGTTTGGTGTCCGGGCGGGCAAATTCCTCGGTTTCTACCTAATAGAACGGGGAATCAAAGCCAACCATGATAAGTGTCGGGCATTCTCCGAGTTTCCAATGCCCAAGTCCATCCAGTCCCTCAACGGGATGCTCGCATCATTATCCCGTTTCGTGGCCAAATCTGCCTAGCACGCCCTACCATTCTTCAAACTCCCCCGCAAAGAGGCGGTGTTTGAATGGACCAAGGAATGCGACCAGGCTCTCCTCCACCTAAAACGGGAACTTTCAGAGCCACCAGTCCTCTCATGCCCGAACAACGGTGAGACTCTATACCTGTACCTCGTCGTAGCAACCGAGGCAGTGAACGCCGCTCTTATCCGCGAGACACCTGAAGGGCAGAAGCCCATATATTTCACGAGCAAAGCACTGCAGGGACCAGAGCTGAGGTACCAGCAGATAGGAAAAGTGGCACTGGCCCTCATCAATGTAGCTAGAAGACTGAGACACTACTTTCTAGCCCACACAATTGTGGTTCGAACTAATCAACCCGTGAAGCAACTGTTAGGATGACCGGACATGGCCGGTAGAATGCTCAAATGGTCGCTAGAGCTATCCAAATTTAACATCCAGTATGAGAGTAGAAAAGCCCTCAAAGCCCAGGCTTTGGCTGACTTCGTCGCGGAAATGATGTTCGCAGATTCCCCTACCTGCAGGACCCGCAAATGGACCATTTTCGTTGACGGGGACTCCAGTTCGGCGGGAAACAGGGCAGGCATCATACTGGAGAGCGACGAGGGAATCATCGTTGAAGTGTCACTCACCCTGTCCTTCCCCACCTCCAACAACCAGGCTGAGTACAAAGCCTTCCTTGTCGGTTTACGCCTGGCCAAAGACCTCGGCGCGGAAGAGGTCGTCATCTGCACGGATTCACAACTAGTAGCCCTCAAAGTTCGAGGAGAATATCAAGCCAAAAACAACAACCTGACCGAATACTTAGCCATGTTCAAGAAGAAGATGACAAAGTTCGCAGCGGTAGAAGTAAAACATGTTCCCCGCGAACACAATGTCCGGGCAGATGTTTTGTCCAAACTAGCCAGCACGAAGAGGAAAGGCGGAAACAAGTCTGTCATACAGGAAGTACTTCCTCGACCCAGCATCGAGAAGGCTTCCCTGACCGTCGACGTGCAAGTAATTGGCGATAGCAGTTGCTGGATGACCCCCGTTTACAACTACCTCGCTAAAGATGAACTTCCGTCCGACCCCAAAGAGGCCAGCGTAGTTAGGCGAAGAGCTTGCTCCTACGTCCTGGTCGAAGATAAACTCTACAGGCGAGGGTTCTCCATCCCGCTACTTAAGTGTGTCGAGGAAGAAATGGTCACCCATATCTTGCGCGAAATTCACAAAGGTATCAACACCCAACATCTCAGAAAAAGATCCCTTGCCTGAAAGGCCCTCCGAGCAGGGTACTATTGGCCAACCATGCAGCATGATGCTAAAGAGCATGTGAAGAAATGCGATAAATGCCAACGACACAGGGACATACACCTAGCTCCTCCTAACGAGCTCAAGGCTATGTCCTCCCCGTTGCCATTTGCCTGGTGGGGCCTGGACATCCTAGGGCCATTCATGGTAGGATCAAATCAGAACAAATACTTAATAGTAGGCGTGGACTACTTCACAAAATGGATAGAAGCGGAAGCTCTAGCCAAGATAACAACCCTTAACATACTGCGTTTCTACAAACGAAACATCCTCGCACGTTTTGGAATCCCCCAAGCGATAGTTACGGATAATGGCACGCAGTTCACGGACAGGAAGTTTCAGGACTTCGTCGCCCAGCTGGGCACGAAGCAACATTTTGCATCCGTCGAACATCCTCAAACAAATGGGCAGGCTGAAGTGGCGAACCAAGTCATCCTTCGAGGCCTCAAACGAAGGCTGGATGAGATGGAGAAGGCTTGGGTCGAGGAGCTGCACAGCGTCCTATGGGCATACCGCACAGCTCCATACTCTTCAACCGGGGAAACACCTTTTCAACTAGCCTATGGGACCGAGGCCGTGATCCCCATCGAGGTTCACGTACCCTCCAGGCGAACAGAAACACCCCTGGACGAGGAAATGAACGACGAGGCACTAAGGGAGGAACTCGATCTCGTCGAGGAAATCCGAACAGGGGCAACTCTCCGTGAAGCCTCGTTAAAATAAAAATTTGCCATCAGGCACAATGCCAAAGTCATACGACGAGAGTTCAATGTGGGCAGCCTCGTCCTAAGAAGAAACCACAAAGACTCTCGCGAAGTCAAACTAGCCGCCAACTGGGAAGGACCCTATCGTGTCCGGGAAAAAAGGGAAAATGGGGCCTATTACCTAGAACATCTCAACGTGGAAGAACTTGCTCGACCATGGAACGCCAAAAAGCTAAAGCAATACTACAGCTAAGGCCCTAATTGTTAGATTGATCCGTCATAACGACGAGCATCGCCTAGCGACCATGATGCACGCCTAGGTACAAGCGCCGCATACCAGTAAAGCGGGACCCCATTCGAGAATGAGCCAGGTCCCTGTTCGACAGCGGTCCCTCAATCGAGCACCGCCGTCGTCAAAGTACCACGACAGGCAGAACACCCAACTCGCGATGGGAGGTTCACACCACGAACTCAGGCCTCAAACGTGACCTGAGCTACACTCTCCTGCACGGACATTCCCTGGCCGTTCGACCAGTACCCCTCACACCTGAACACATCTATAACGAGCAATCCCCTGAAACTTGAAGCAAATAAAAGTAATCCCTATTACGTGCATACATGCATACCGAGCAAAAATACAACACTTAGCAGAATTTATAATAAATAAATCCATGCAAATCACAAAACCGGCCACAAGGACCGAACACATAATTAAAAGTAATAAGTGGCCGCAAGGACCATAATTATGCTTGTTACATAAACCGGGGGCCACGCCCCCATTCAAAATAAGTTACAAAGATACACGACACGCATGCCGGACAAATTACAACAAAGATAAAAAAAACACCATCACTCCTTTATCCGTTCAGGCTGCTCGAGGTTGGCTTCAGGCCCTTGGGTCTCCTCGTTCAAAACTTCAACATGCTCATCACCACCAAGAAGGGAGTTCGGATTGACTATCCTGCCATCCTCGACATGAGCCAAGTAGTGGGTACTGTAATACCCCGTATTTTTACTAATTTGGACTTTAGAGACTTTTTGGACATTTAGTAGTATTATTTCTAATACTAAGTTTGTTACTTATTTTCCTTCCACTTTCCAACATATAAAAAGAAAAAGATAGTAAGAAAGGAAAGAAAGAGAAAAGAAGGAAAAGAAGAGGAAAGAAAGAAGAAAGGAGAACAAGAGGAGAAAAGGGTTTTGGAAGAGAATCCAAGAGAAATCATCATCCATTGATCCAAACTTCATCCAATCATCTCATCTTCATCATTTTCATCATCTATCCAAGGTGGGTTCTAGTTAGTACCAATTTTTAGAAGTTTTGGAATTGTTAGGTTTAGGTCGAATTTATGGAAATCGATGTTTTAACGGTTGGAATTTGATATAAATCGAAATGAATGCTCAATGTGCTTATAGAAACATGTATTGATGATTGTTTTGATGTTTTGGTTTGATTGGAAATGTTAGGTTTTGTGAAACTTTGTGTTCATGAGAAATGTATGGTTTTTGAATGTTGTTGATCAAACCTTGCTAGAACTAGGTTGTAGCACCTCTGTTGGTTGTAATTTATGGTTGAGAAGAGGTTTGGATCTGTGGGGAATTTCTGTTTTGCTGAAGCATTTTTCTGAGTTTCGCAGAGCGCGCTTAGCACGCAGGAGCCCGTTCAGCGCGGTTCTGAAATCCTGGAACCCCAAATTGCAGAGAGTTGCACGCTTAGCGCGGACAGGGGCGTGCTTAGCGCAACCTGGGACTTAAGATTTTATTCCTTTAGCGAGAAAATTCATAACTTTCGACTCGTTTATCGGATTCGATCATTCTTTATATCGATGTAAAGACGAGAAAATATTCCATGCAATGGAGATGAAATATGTCGATTTTACCGACCGATTAAATAATCAAGAAAGTTCCAAAAATTATATAATTATGTTTTAATTGTTATATATTATTCTACTATGCAATTATGACATGTCTTACCTATCCTATTATTGTTTAACATGATTGTAAGTGAATATGCATGCAAATATGAAAACGATATAGAAAGAGTGAGGAAACCTCAAACTTGAACTATAGGAGAACCTAGTAAGGAACTAGAAATTATAGACAACTCTAGATGGCGATGCTCGGGCACGTGTTGTTGGAAGATACATCCTTGCTGAGTATTGGCCTAGTTAAGAGTGAACACTAGTATGGAACATGTGGTTAACCTTTGTGGTTGTGAAAAGGCAAGAGAGGCCTTAAGACGGTGTAGTCTTGTGATTGTCGAATACAATTGTATTGTTGTATGTGATCATGTAATCGTAACCAGAATATTTTGAGTGTAGTTTCATGGGTCTCGAGCTCCTCTAAAACGGGTACACAATTACTTGGTAGGTTTGATTCCCTACGTGTAGTACGATTGGAGCCTATGCTATGGGTAGAGACTTGTGATGGTTAACAGGCCATGAGAAGTGACGGTTCACGGTTAACAGGCCGATGATCCCGAATCCAATTCATATGCCAAGTAACTACAAGGATCTATGACTCGGGTCGCCTTCTAGACGTAGAAGCGGACGGGAAGATGAGATGTCTTGGTATGGTTATCGATTAGTGATGTGAGTTAATGAACTCATGTCATGTTTCCATATAGTGTCAGAATTATAAATGTGAACTCAAGAGTCCTTTCCCCTTTTCCCCGGACTTGAGTTAGGATTATTAGAACCTTGTTAATCCGAGAGAATCCATAAGATTGGGAACTCACTGAGATTTGATGTATCTCACCCCACGTTGTTGATGTATTTCAGGTGCTTCAGGTTCCGAGAAGGGTAAGGATAAGGTCGTGTGATCTTTTCCTTGCTTGTTGATGGCTAGCTTCCGTAGCAAAGTTTATTTTGAGATCATTGTTGATCTATTTCTTAGTTTTTATCTTTTAAACATCTTGTGTATAATATGCCTTAGGTTTTTGTACTTTGTACTTTAGGGCATTTATTTGTATACAATGTGTTAACTAGGAGCTTATGTGTTTCAGTACCAAACACTTGGATCTATATATAATATTTATGCTTTAATGTATGAGTTTTATATATGAGTGTTACAGTTGGTATCAAAGCCTGGTTGTATCCTCGACCTAGCCATGAAATAGTATAA
The DNA here is from genome assembly GCA_022829125.1 of Lathyrus tuberosus. Taxonomy (NCBI): domain Eukaryota; kingdom Viridiplantae; phylum Streptophyta; class Magnoliopsida; order Fabales; family Fabaceae; genus Lathyrus; species Lathyrus tuberosus. The sequence goes on along the minus strand of JALAZF010000108.1, from coordinate 168,817 downwards.
GCATTTCTTCCCGTTTCATATACGTTGTGTCGCCATTGGTCTTAAATGTTATATCTATGGCATTGAGCCTGATCAACTTAATCCTATTTGTATGACCTTTAGGAACATGGCTGAAGGACGTAGAAACACTCGTGGTAGACCCCGCACCACTCCTGAAGGGACGAATCCGCCGGGAGGCGACGACAATGCTCCTCTGTATCAGTTTATGCAACAGATGTAGCAGCAACATAATCTATTCATGCACCAAATGGTGCAACAAATGAATGGAGGTTTTCATCCTACGGTAGTTGCTCCAGAAGCTGAAGGTGGGAAATTCTGGGATTTTATCCGCATGAATCCCCCAGAATTTCATGGTGGATTAGATCTCGTGAAGGCTCACGAATGGATTTCTGGTATGGAGAGGATTTTCTTGATAGTACAATGTAGCAAAGAGAACAAGGTGTTGTTCACTTCTCATTCACTGAAGGGTCCCGCTATGAGATGGTGGGAGAGCACTTCAGCTTTGATGGCTATTCAGGAAGTGCCTAAGGTTTGGGAACAGTTCAAAATTATTTTCATGGAGAAGTATTTTCTGAGCCCATTGAGAACTCAGAAAGAATTTGAATTCCAACAATTAAGACAAGGTAGTATGACAGTGGCCAGTTATGCTGAGAAGTTTGAGGACATGGCTGCTTATTCTAGGCAGGCTATGTATGCTCCCGATGAAAGGTGGAAAATAGACCAGTTTCTGTTTGGACTAAAAGCTGAAATATCTCATAGTGTATCGCAGAGAGAGTTCACTACATATGCTGAAGTTTTAAGGCAATGCTATGTGGCCGAGCATAGTTTGAAGAAAGTCTAAGCTGAAGGTGTTGCGAGTAGAGTGAATCAAGGGGATCGCGGAAGATCCAACCAACAATTCAGGCCTAGGCAACAATCCTTCAAAGGGAAACAAGTTCAAGATTCAAGGGCGAGTACACCTCCTGTGTGTCGCACTTGTGGCAAGAATCATTCTGGAAGGTGTGGTTTTGAAGGGATAAAGTGTTTCCAATGTCAGAAGGTGGGTCATCTGAAAAGAGATTGTCCTCAGAATAGGACTCAGACACAAGGAAGGGTTTATACCTTAGATGCAAGGAAGAAGAAGAGTGACAATTCCTTAATTGCTGGTACGTGCTTCATTAACGGATTTCCTTATTTTGTTCTTTTTTATTGCGGAGCTACACACTCTTTTGTATCGATGCAATGTATGAAGCGACTTGGGTTGCGGTCTGTTCCTTTGTCTCCTCCTATGGTGGTCACTACCGCCATGGATGAAATAGTTGAGACACCGTTGATGTGTGAAAACTGTGTTTTGTCTGTGGACGGTAGAGTTTTTCAGATTGATCTTATTTGTCTACCGCTTAAGAAAATTGATGTCGTTTTGGGAATGGATTGGCTTTCTGCTAATTCGGTGTTTATTGGGTGTGAAGAAAAGCTCATCATCATTCCATCTGTTGATGCTACCCCGAAAGATGTCTTAACAACTATTCTAGAAGGTACGGTTGGAATGATAAATTTCTTGTTCTAAGAAGAGAAATCTGTTCTTTTGGTTCTCACTAAGGAAGGGAGTAGCGACCTTCAAGTTTTGGATATTCCAGTAGTTTGCGAATTTCCCGAAATTTTCCCCGAAGATGTCACTTCTCTTCCTCCGGAGAGGGAAGTGAAATTTTCTATTGATCTGGTACCGGGAACGGCTCCTATATCCGTTTCTCCGTATCGGATGGCACCGCTTGAATTGAGAGAACTGAAGGAACAATTGGAAGAGCTTATGGCTAAGCATTTTGTTATACCTAGTGTCTCACCGTGGGGAGCCCCAGTTTTGTTAGTAAAGAAGAAATACGGCGGGATGCGATTGTGTATTGACTATCGTCAGCTGAATAAAGTCACCATTAAGAACAAGTATCCCTTGCCAAGGATAGACGGCCTATTAGATCAATTGAAAGGAGCCTGTGTGTTCTCGAAGATTGATTTGAGGTCGGGTTATCACCAAATCCGAGTGAAGAGTTCTGATGTACCTAAGACTGCATTTATGACCCGTTATGGTCATTATGGATTCTTAGTGATGCCTTTCGGTGTGACTAATGCTCCAGCTGTTTTTATGGATTATATGAATCAGTTATTTCAAGCTTACTTAGATCAATTTGTTATGATCTTCATTGATGACATTCTTATCTATTCCTGTACTCTGCAAGAGCACGAAGGACATTTGAGAATCGTCTTATCGATCTTACAAGAGAAGCAACTTTTTGCCAAGTTAAGTAAGTGTGAGTTCTGGATGTCTGAAGTTAGTTTTCTTGGTCACGTTATATCACAGGGTGGTGTAGCGGTGGATCCGTCAAAGGTTGAAGCTATAATTAATTGGGAGAGACCGAAGAATGTATCGGAAATTAGGAGTTTCTTAGGTCTAGCAGGTTACTACAGAAGGTTTATCAAAGGCTTTTCGCAATTAGCATTACCAATGACTAAGCTTACTCAGAAGGATTGCCCCTTTGAGTGGGATTCGGCGTGTGAGCAAAGTTTTATGAGTTTGAAGGAAAGATTGACTACAACTCCCATTCTGATTATTCCCGATCCTAGCAAGTCGTATGAGGTATTTTGTGATGCGTCTAAGATGGGATTAGGAGGCGTTTTAATGCAAGAAAGTCACATGGTGGCTTATGCTTCTCGACAATTGAAAATTCATGAGAAGAATTATCCAACCCACGATTTGGAATTAGTGGCGGTGGTGTTTACTTTGAAAGTGTGGCGTCACTATTTATATGGAGTACATTTTGAAATGTTTAGTGACCACAAGAGTTTAAAGTACCTCTTTGACCAAAAAGAGTTGAATATGCATCAAAGGAGGTGGATGGAATATTTAAAGAATTATGATCTAGAGCTAAAATACCACCCGGGTAAAGCGAACAAAGTGGCCGATGCCTTAAGTAGGAAAGTTTTGAGAAAGGCCGAATTGATGATGTTAGAATATTCGTTGTTGGAAAAGTTTAGAGATTTAAATCTTCAATTTGTGTGGACTCCTAATGGAGTGATTATGGGGAATTTGAATGTCAATTCTACGTTAAGAGTTGAAATTCAACAAGGACAATTATTGGATGAGAAGTTGCAAGAGATGCTAAGTCAATCGGGTTTTGTGCACGCTAGCGATGGAATGATTATGTTTAACCAAAGAATTTGCGTTCCGAACGATGCGACTTTGAAAAGAAGGATTTTGGAAGAAGCGCATAAAGGTGTTTTTACTATACATTCGGGTTCTTCAAAGATGTATCAAGATTTAAATAAGGACTATTGGTGGTCCGGTATGAAAAGAGATGTTGCGGTCCTCGTTTCGGAATGTGCGGTATGCCAACAAGTTAAGATTGAACATCAAGGCCCGGGAGGATTATTGCAACCATTAGAAATCCCAGTTTGGAAATGGGATAGTATTTCTATGGATTTTACAGTAGGTTTACCCCGTATGCAAGGTGGTTATGACTCGATTTGGGTGATTGTGGATCGACTAACGAAATCTGCGCATTTCTTAGCCGTGAAGACTACTTTCAAGGCAAGTCATCTTGCGAGGTTGTTTATTGCGGAAATTGTAAAATTGCACGGTATTCCCTCTAATATTGTGTCGGATAGAGACCCGAAGTTTACTTCAAGGTTTTGGAAAGTTTTTCAACAAGCTATGGGTACGGAGTTGCGGTTGAGCACGTCTAATCACCCTCAGATGGATGGTCAAACTGAACGAACAATACAAACAATGGAGGATATGTTGAGAGCTTGTGTACTAGAAAGTAAGGGTAATTGGAAAGAACTACTACCATTGATTGAGTTCTCTTATAACAATAGTTACCATGCGAGCATCGGAATGGCTCCGTATGAAGCATTGTATAGAAGAAAGTGTAGGACCCCTTTGTGTTGGGCGGAAGTTGGGGAAGTTAGAATCTTAGGACCCGAAATTATCCAAGAGACTATGGAAAAGATTCGAATGATCCACGAGAAAATTAAGCAAGCACAAGATCGACAAAAGAGTTATGCGGACAATCGAAGGAGACCTTTAGAATTTAAAGAAGGTGACCATGTATTTTTTGAAAGTTACTCCGAGATTAAGACTGAAAGGACCGTTTAAGTCACGGAAGTTAAGTCCGAGATATGTGGGACCGTATCAAGTTTTAGAGAGGATTGGTGAAGTAGCTTACAGATTGGCCTTACCGCCTTCTCTGTCGGAAATGCATGATGTTTTTCATGTATCTCAACTTCGGAGGTTTGTTCCAGATCCTCTTCAGCCGATTCTACCTGATACTATTGAAATAGAAGTAGACTTAACGTTTGAACCTCAACCGAGCCGCATTGTGGGAAGAGAAACGAAAGTATTAAGGAACAAAGACATTTCTCTCGTTAAGGTGCAGTGGGATGTAACGCATCCGGGTGATGCAACTTGGGAACTGGAATCGGAAATGCGAGATGCTTACCCTCATCTGTTCATGTAATCTTTCAATTCAAGGGCGAATTTCCATTTAAGGGGGGGAGGATGTAATACCCAGTATTTTTACTAATTTGGACTTTAGAGACTTTTTGGACATTTAGTAGTATTATTTCTAATACTAAGTTTGTTACTTATTTTCCTTCCACTTTCCAACATATAAAAAGAAAAAGATAGTAAGAAAGGAAAGAAAGAGAAAAGAAGGAAAAGAAGAGGAAAGAAATAAGAAAGGAGAAAAAGAGGAGAAAAAGGGTTTTGGAAGAGAATCCAAGAGAAATCATCATCCATTGATCCAAACCTCATCCAATCATCTCATTTTCATCATCTATCCAAGGTGGGTTCTAGTTAGTACCAATTTTTAGAAGTTTTGAAATTGTTAGGTTTAGGTTGAATTTATGGAAATCGATGTTTTAACGGTTGGAATTTGATATAAATCAAAATGAATGCTCAATGTGCTTATAGAAACATGTATTGATGATTGTTTTGATGTTTTGGTTTGATTGGAAATGTTAGGTTTTGTGAAACTTTGTGTTCTTGAGAAATGTATGGTTTTTTAATGTTGTTGATCAAACCTTGCTAGAACTAGGTTGTAGCACCTCTGTTGGTTGTAATTTATGGTTGAGAAGAGGTTTGGATGTGTGGGGAATTTCTGTTTTGCTGAAGCATTTTTCTGAGTTTCGCAGAGCGCGCTTAGCGCACAGGAGCCCGCTCAGCGCGGTTCTGAAATCCTGCAACCCCAAATTGCAGAGAGTTGCGCGCTTAGCGCAGACAGGGACGCTAGCGCGACCTGGGACTTGAGATTTTATTCCTTTAGCGAGAAAATTCATAACTTTCGACTCGTTTATCGGATTCGATCATTCTTTATATCGATGTAAAGCCGAGAAAATATTCCATGCAATGGAGATGAAATATGTCGATTTTACCGACCGATTAAATAATCGAGAAAGTTCCAAAAATGATATAATTATGTTTTAATTGTTATATATTATTCTACTATGCGATTATGACATGTCTTACCTATCCTATTATTGTTTAACATGATTGTAAGTGAATATGCATGCAAATATGAAAACGATATAGGAAGAGTGAGGAAACCTTAAACTTGAACTATAGGAGAACCTAGTAAGGAACTAGAAATTGTAGACAACTCTAGATGGCGATGCTCGGACACGTGTTGTTGGAAGATACATCCTTGCCGAGTATTGGCCTAGTTGAGAGTGAACACTAGTATGGAACATGTGGTTAACCTTTGTGGTTGTGAAAAGGCAAGAGAGGCCTTAAGACGGTGTAGTCTTATGATTGTCGAATACAATCGTATTGTTGTATGTGATCATGTAATCGTAACCGGAATATTTTGAGTGTAGTTTCATGGGTCTCGAGCTCCTCTGAAACGGGTACACAATTACTTGGTAGGTTTGATTCCCTACGTGTAGTACGATTGAAGCCTATGCTATGGGTAGAGACTTGTGATGGTTAACAGGCCATGAGAAGTGACGGTTCACGGTTAACAGGCCGATGATCCCGAATCCAATTCGTATGCCAAGTAACTACAAGGATCTATGACTCGGGTCGCCTTCTAGACGTAGAAGCGGACGGGAAGATGAGATGTCTTGGTATGGTTATCGATTAGTGATGTTGTGAGTTAATGAACTCATATCATGTTTCCATATAGTGTGAGAATTATAAATGTGAACTCAAGAGTCCTTTCCCCTTTTCCCCGGGCTTGAGTTAGGATTATTAGAACCTTGTTAATCCGAGAGAATCCATAAGATAGGGAACTCACTGAGATTTGATGTATCTCACCCCACGTTGTTGATGTATTTCAGGTGCTTCAGGTTCTGAGAAGGGTAAGGATAAGGTCGTGTGATCTTTTCCTTGCTTGTTGATGGCTAGCTTCCGTAGCGAAGTTTATTTTGAGATCATTGTTGATCTAGTTCTTAGTTTTTATCTTTTGAACATCTTGTGTATAATATGCCTTAGGTTTTTGTACTTTGTACTTTAGGGCATTTATTTGTATACAATGTGTTAACTAGGAGCTTATGTGTTTCAGTACCAAACACTTGGATATATATATAATATTTATGCTTTGATGTATGAGTTTTATATATGGGTGTTACAGGTACCCTCGGTGGAGAACTCAACCCCGGGGTTGACCACGCGCAGTTGGGCCACGATATTCTTAAAAGACTCGTCCCCAATGACAATGTTGTCATCCTCGGCTTTCAGCAGATGAGCAACCAGCTCGACCCTAGTCTTCATTTCTTGGACATCCTCAGGTTCATCCTTGCCCAGAGTGCTTGCCGACCTCAGCTGCTCGACCAGCTCCTCAGCTGCCTTCTTCTCCGCGGCCAACGTAGAGTTCTCCCCCTTAAGCCTGGCCACCTCCTCGTCCGTCTTCTTTCGGGCATCATCAGCACTCTTAGCCTCCTCCTTAGCTTTCCTTGCCGTCTCTTCAAGAGACCCCATGGTAGCCCAGGCAGCTCTGAGTTCAGCCTCAGTTGCAGAGTCCCCTTCAGCATAAATGACCGCCATCTCCAAAACTCTTACCAGCGTAGAGGCATCTTGGGCCACCAGCGCCCTTTTGCTCGGGTGTTCCATACCCTCCAACTGAAAAGACTCTGCTCGTGGCATGACCATCGACGTCCCCTCGAAGAACCGTCTGTCAAGAATGCATGGAGGAAGCTCGAACTTCCCCTTTTCTGGCGTCCGTGTGAGATCTACCCCTTCAGTGGCCCTGAACCGCTTGGACCGTGAGGTCAGAGGCAAGGGAGACCCCTAGGGAGGAGTAGGCGAGGAGGTCCCTGCATCAGGTTGGGGAGGAGTAGGAGCACGCTGGGCAAATCGGGTCTTGGGAGCAGCAGCACCGGGCTTGTTCCTCGCGATAGCATTCTTTACCATTCTTTCATGAGCGGAAGGCATCTCACTTGCAAAAACAAAACAAACATGCTAGACAAAGAAGGAAACATAATTCGGCCAAGTTAAAATGACTAAAACTACCGAGCAGCTTATGAACTTCTGCGGGAGTTTTGCACTCCAAAAGCGGCTTGGTGTTAATGAAACGGTACTCCACCCTCTGGCTACCATCCTCCTCGAAGATCGGGGACCCCTTCTCCGTCCAGCATTCAGCGAGCCGAAAGGAATTAACATACTTCACAAATTTCTCGTAGCCAACCACATCCTGCCCGTCCAGCATGTGCGGCTGGGCAACATATTCGTTGGGCTCCTTGGAGAAGTGGCCAGGGCCCCAGTGAAAAGGAAACTTGAACTCCCGTACTGCAACCACCTTCTCTTCCTCGTCGTACAGGTCATTGTCGTCCTCGTCAACGGACACCGCCCAGACGTACGTACTGTCTTGGGCCCTCTCCGACACAGGCTCTATGATATAGAACCGTTCTTTAAACGTCCGAATTGACTCGAAAAATGGCTTGAACAATTTACGGGGTTGTTTCAACGAAACTCAGCCATACCTCCTCCTCGTCAACTGTCGCTGAAGATGAAAGACAATGAAAAACAAAGGGAGGGTAGCCCATATCCCCAAATACTCATACGTCAACTCGAAGGCACGGATAAACGCCAGCGAGTTAGGATGCAGCTGCGACGGAGCCAGGTCTAGGTGCACGAAGACTGACTGCTAAAAATCGGTGAATGGCAGTCTCAATCCCAACTCTTTGAACGCGTATTCGTACATGGTGTCGCTCCCGGGATTTTCATCCAACGGTACAAATGCGAAAGTGGCACCGAAACAGAGTCGCCAGCAATGTGTATTTATCCCAAGAGAGGGAAAGGAAACACCGCATAAACCTGAAGGAAATGAAAGGCATGGTCTTACGACCAAGAGAACTGGGTTCAGGAGTCGGTTACGCAAGAGGAAGGTATTAGCACCCCCACGCGTCCATCGTACCCGATGGGATCCACGCTTGCTTGTCTCGATCAAAGGGTGTAGGAAAAGATGCTGGAAAAGGAACTGCTAGCTGGAGAACTGGAAACAAAAGGCGAGATGGAGGAACGGGGAAAAAAGAGAAAAAAAAGGACACACAGGACTCACAAGGATCGTCGCAATCCTATGCCTACGTATCTTCATTAACCAATAAAGAATCGGAGTCAACGTAGTTCGGACTACGGATAAGGGAAGGGTGAAAGGATTATGCTCGGAGAGATCTCGCACGATCTCCTGCCTATGTATCTCGCTCGCACGCGAGAATCAGAGCAACGTAGTTCCCCTCACTAGGGATGGATGTTTGTGTTTTTTAGTAGAATACGTCAAAGTTCGCGTTCCAGCAGTTAGGTGTTGCACGCTGTAGGGAGACTTAGGCGTTACCTGTTTGCGGTAGAACGGACATGACGCATCCTTAAGAAAGGAGTGAATGAGATGAGAAAAGAATTGTTGTTTGTTTTTGTATTTTAAGAAAGAAATGTTTTGAATGTTTTTGTGTGTTTAACATTTATTGTATTAAAGTCTTTCACGTAGGATCGAATGCATCGCATATCGACCCAAGACGGGACGTATGCTAAACATTCTAAGAAAGTGAGAGAAGACCCCTCATAATCTTATTCCCACATGAAAGGCTCTAATACAATATGTGTTATGTCTTTATTAAGTGTTTTTGGCTTTTTGTTATAAGATGATAAAGAGAGACTCAAGGTTTGAAAGAAAAATGCTAAGGGGAAACTAGGTCCTAATGTTGTCATACAATGATTAGTCCTATGGTGGAGGATTAGGAGGGAAGTCTACCTAATGTTGTCATGCAATGATTAGTCCCATGGTTATGTTTTCTAACCTATCTAACTTGGACAAGTTAGAATAGGTATCCTAATGAGGAAGCAAAAGCTAGAACACATAATACAATGATATCGCATATCAAAGTAGATCAATAACAAAGATGTGAATGAGATCACATAAGCGTCAACATCGGTCGATGTGAGCTAATAACAATGAGTGGGGGTCGGTTGCGAACCCTATCTTCCACTTGACTGACTCGATAACAGGAGCAGGTGGTGTCCAGAGCTTCGATCATGTAATGAGAGCTAAGAACGACTCGACTAGAATAACGGGGGTTGATTGCGAACCCTACCTTCCGTCAATTGCCTCCTTGGAGGTCTTACCAAGGGAAATGGGAATGGGATGCCTCATAGAGGTCTTCAGGCACAATATTAAACAATCACAATCATGGCCTCACTTGAGGGCTTTCCATACAATCCTACTTATCATGGCATCGACTATTCCTACTTCTCATGGCATTTGAAAGCATTAAAGAGAAGTGAAGAGATAAGAAGTCCTACCAAACGGATATGAATCCGTAGTAAAGCAACGAAAGCACAACGAAAGCAAGTCACGAAAGTACCTATAAACAAATAGCCAACCAAGTTAGAAACAAGTTTTTATTCACAAAGTGAAATGGTCAAACCACCTTAGGAATGTCTCCTTTATGCCCTTTGCACATGTGAACCAAAGACATTAGTAATAACAAGAGAGTGTATGTACGACATGAAAACCTAAGTCTAATGACTATGTACATTTCAGTCACATTATTCAAAGTGAGACCTAAAAGGATTATGAAATTACAAGTCAAGTTACAATTGTGCTACAAGACTAATCTACTTTGAAGTTAAAGGTAAACCGACAAAAGAAATCACCTAAGGGTTACAAGTATAGGCAAAGGACATGAAAGTAAACCAAAACCAGAATTGAACTCATGTTAGAAGTGTGCACACATCTTATAAACATCCACCAATGGCTAAGGTAAAACCAGTTTAAATTCCTTAAGACGAAACAAGGCAATCCAAACCAAAATTGGCTCCTAAAAACAAAGACTTGCAAGGAAAGCAAAAGATGAGCATTAGAGATGAAAACATAAATGAAAAGAGCCTATGGAAGTAGAGAATGGTTCTCTAAATAATGTACAATATTCACATTCAAGGCATGCAAGTAAAGTTCAAAGGATTAAACTAAACTAGGCAAACAAAGGCAAACTTCATTTTGGGAAAACAATGCAAAGTTAATCATGCACAAACAAATTATGGGTTATGTACCATTGCACAAACACTTTATAAGTCAGTAGATGTGCCTCAACATCATGTACACAAGTGTCAAAGAAGATTAGCAAAAGATATGCAAAGAATGGTACCACAAACACAAAAGTTAGAATATCACACAATGGATGCAAAAGGATGCTTCAAACATACATGTTTTTATGCACATTATGGATAAGTTAAAAACAAATTGATATGGATTAAATGTCCTTAAAATGTGTCCAAACCAATGCGCAAAAGTCTCACACAACACCTTCTAAGGAATGGCATGAATGTCTCCTCAAAACCCTAAGGATCCAACTTGTAAGCACAAATGAATGCTCACAATCAAAAAGGTATGAAAAATAGTTATAAGTCCTAAAGAATTATTAAAATTTAATCATAGCATGATGAAGTCAGTAGATCACAATTTCTAAAAGGAATTCATAAAATTAACCACCAAAGTGTCAAAGCAATTCACTCAATAGGTGAGATAACAAGGCATGATCGCCGAAAAACAACTTCACAAATGGATTTTAAATGACACCAAAAATTATGGAAAAAATTCCCAATGAGCATCAAAGTTTCATATATTCCAGTGATTAATCACCCACAAAAAATTAGCTTCATACCTATTGGAAAAAACCACTTTCGGTCCCTTAAACCGAAACTATGTCCTTCGGGACAGCTTGTAATCAAAAATCCAAATTAATTACTAAACTCATCCAAAACTGAAATAAAAAATTAAATAAAATTAATTAAAAGATTAAGGATCACTCATGAATTTTTCCAGAATTTTATCACATTCGGAACTATTTTTAATAATTAGAACGAAATGAGAAAAATATTGCGATTAAGGGAAAGTGCTAGGAAATCAAGTTTATCACGCATAACTTAAATCCTAAGCTTCGAATCGTCACATATCCTCATAAATCAAGCTATAACCAGTGCCTCAGGTGGTAGGGCTCAATATGCAATCTACCCTATATGATCCTAAACCACATACAAGCTAGAATGATGCATTAAAGTCGAGATTTCTTACTTGGTCGAAGTAGCGATTCTTCACATAATAAGAAATCCGAAAACTTCGTGCAAGTCTTGTAATCAACCTTGGAGGCAAAATAAATGCCTTAATCTCCAAATTCACTTCATGATGAGATATCCTGTTCGAAATCGATCAACACGATTCGAAAATCTACGAACACTTTAATCGTCATTAGTGACCTTAACCAAAATCAAAATTATCAACCAAGATCTAATTGAGAATTAACAAAAATTCTAATTAGAATGTTAGTCATCAAAATTTAATTAAAGATAATTAAAAAAATGAAAATAGTAAAATCAACAAAAACTAAAATCTACTTCAATCCAATTATGAACAGGGGAGGTGCGTGAGTAGTTTATGGTGGTGTGGTCAGAACTTTGTGAAGCCAAGGGGGTACGTTAGTGAAAAAAGGGTGTGTTTAAAGAAATCCATGGCGGTATAGTCCAACTTGTAATTCAAACCCGGTCCATTATGTTGTATAGAAGAGAAACCCTAAATCCACCTCAGCAAAGTAACAATCCCCTTCCTCTTCTCCCCTGCATCGTTTTCTCTTTCTCCTTCCCTCTCCGATTCCAAATCGTGCGGTGACAATGCCAACACGCCCTCCGTTTGTAACGCGCCGCCGGATCACTCTCATTTTCTCTCTTTGTCGGAGTTTCGCTACGATCCTTTCCGTCCCAAGCTCGTCTTCTTCTCATCGCCAAAACTCTCCAAGTGAACCACTCCGCCGCACCGTGGCTAAACGTCGGCGACGGCGGAGAGCGAACCACACAACCTTCTACACGGATTCGCTCGTTCCGACCTCAAAATTTCTTGAAACGCAGGTTGATCAGGTGAATATTTGAACCTTTCTTTTTCGTTACTTCTTCTGCTTCATCTTTACGACTCCGAATGTGTGATTTGTTGCGTTAGTCTTGAAGTTGCATGATGAATTTGTGATGCGTATTCTTCTTGCGTATTTCTATTTGTTGTATGTACAACTCCGAATCATAAATCATTGTTGTTGATGTTTATTCTTCTTCTTCTTGATTTTACGCAGGTTCGGATGAAGAATATTGATGCTGTGAAGTTGCGTTAATTTGCAGAGATCTTTTTACAGGTCGTGTGAACTGAAGAATGGCGAAGAAAAGTTGATACAGATGGAATCGGAGATGGAGAATCGGAAGGAGCCTTGGTGAATTGGTGAAGATAATATGAATTTGGAGCAATTGCAAGCTCCCTGATTTTTGCAGGCTGTGGACTAAAGATACTAAAGCTTCTCCAGGTTCGAAATCTTTGAATCTTCGCTCTATTCCTTGTGATCTTCTTTCCTGAATCTTCTTCTTGTTTTACTCCTTCTGTACGTGTTGTGTGAAAGTCTTGAAGAGACGATCGGTTTGCGCCTTCTTGTGTATAGTTGTGAATTGATGATGACGATGTTGATATGATGTTGCTAATTTGAATTTGCAGGTTCTGGATTAGAGATTTGCAGGAAGACGATGATGATTGAAGATGGCCAAGAATGAAGATACGTTGAATTGAGGAAGATTTTCCGTTTAGAAGTTGGAGATGAATCGGAAAAGAAAAGGATATTGAAGTGTGTGGGAGTTGAAGGTTATGGAGGAAGAGATTGCAGAGATAAAAAAAAATGGAGATGATGAAGAGGGATTGAAGAAGAAGAAGAATTCCATCCAAGAAGAGTTCTCTTAGAGTTTTTATCAGTAGAAATTCTGTTGGTTTTTTTTTTTTGATATATTTGGTTAGGAATTTTGGTTAGAAGTAATTAGGTTTTTCTGTTATGGAAGTTAGAGGAAAATCCGAACTCTGTTGGAATGGTTAGGATGAGTTAAGGCGGTTATGTTAGTTGGTTAGGGGATTTGAAGCTGTTGTGTAAATTGTGTTAGAGGAATTGGAATTTGTGAATCAATTTCTCTTATTAGTAAGAAAAATGAAAAAAGAAAAGTTTAGTTATTTTTCTGTTATGAAAAATGGAATTTTCTATTATGAGAACTTGAATGGATAGCGTGAAAAAATGAATTGTGTATCCTTTTTTATTTTCTGTTGTAAATGGGGATTGGATTAAAATGATTTGAAGTTTTGAATGTGGATTTTGGGTGTAAAATGGATATAGAATTTGAATTTAAGTGTGGTTTGATGAATTTGGATCTTGACTTAAAATTGAATAGTAAATGAAATGGATAATTTGGATATGGATGTTGAATAGAATGGATATGGAAAATGGATGTTGAATTGAATATGGATAATTGGACTAAAAAGGTTATGGATACTCAGGAAAAAAAAGATAAGTGGATTGGATATGGAAAGGTTTGGATAATTGAATGGGTTTAGAAAAATGGTTTTGAAAGTGGTTTACAAAATGAGAAATGAATTGAAATGGATAAAAGATGGACTTGTATCTCAAATTCCAAGTAATCCACATAATCAATCTTAGCACATTCAAATCACATCAAACTTCAATTCCAAAGCAAGCTTGTACTCAATTAACAACTATCAATGATGGCCTTGATCACAGCATGAATCCACGACTAGATCTCTTACACTATAATCCAAGAGGTCTTCACCGTGAAACCCTGACTACCATCTCCAATTAATGAATATCGACCAATTCGCACAAAAGATAAGAAACCATGATCCCACACCTCAGGAGCCCAATGAAATGCATGATCGTAAATGTTATGACCTAATGGAGATGCAGATGAGTAAAGCATAGACCAAATTATTGAGAAAACAAGAGGGTAAATTTTGAGGTATTACAGCTGCCCCTATTCAATCAACTGTGAATCTAAATGGATGAAAGCAACGACTATCAGGAATTCAAGATACATAGGGATTGAATACAAAAATAACCGAGAAAATTTGCACTGTGTGGATAAAGAAAAATGTTGTAAATGAAGCGATGGTAAGGAAGAAAAGTTTGTGAGAAAGAATTTGGTGAGAAAGAATTTGGAACCATTGAACCCCATAGGAAACCTGTCGGGAACTGGTAAACTACCTGTCGGGAACTGGTGAACTACCTGTCGGGAACTGGTGAAACTACCTGTCGGGAACTGGTGAAACTACCTGTCGGGAACTGGTGCAATACCTGTCGGGAACTGGTGAGCTTGGACCTGTTTTGCCTATCGGGAATGGGCAAGTGTACCTGTCAGGAACTGGCGAGGTTTAAACCAAAGGGAGCTGTCGGGGACGGCTACAGTTTATAACCAAGGCTTACCTATCGGGTATGGGTAAATGGACCTGTCGGGAACTGGTATGGTTAAAACTCAAAAGTGCTGTCGGGGACGGCTGCAGTTTATAACCAAGGCTTACCTATCGGGTATGGGTAAATGGACCTGTCGGGAACTGGTATGGTTAAAACTCAAAAGTGCTGTCAGGGACGGCTGCAGTTTATAACCAAGGCTTACCTATCGGGAATGGGTAATGGGACCTGTCGGGAACTGGCATGGTTAAAACTCAAAGGAGCGGTCGGGAACGGCTGCAGTTTATAACCAAGGTTTACCTATCGGGTATGGGTAAATGGACCTGTCGGGAACTGGTATGGTTAAAACTCAAAGGGAGCTGTCGGGGACGGCTGCAGTTTATAACCAAGGCTTACCTATCGGGTATGGGTAAATGGACCTGTCAGGAACTGGTATGGTTAAAACTCAAAGGGAGCTGTCGGGGACAGCTGCAGTAATCCTATCGGGGATGGTTCCAAGAACTCGTAAGCTGAGTGATATGACCCTGTGGGGAGAAAAATGATGAAACCCGTTGTACCGCTTCACAATGTCTGTCGGGGAATGAACTAGGCATTCTTTCTGGCTTTGTCAATGATATAAGGAGCAAAGTTTTGGGCTCTCGTACGAGTTATCAAAACTGACCTATGCTTCACATGCATATGTTTGAATTTTTCCATGGCGTAATGCTCCATCTCAATGGAAATGCTACGCGTTTTTGAGGATGCTATGCACACTATATGCAAAATGCAAAGAGGCCCTCAGCAAAATAAATGTTGAGGAAAGAAAGGCAACTCCGCTGGGGATAACTAGCTGGATTGACTTAATCTCCTGATCTGGGCTTTGCCTTGTAGGAAATGATAACTTTGCTGGGGAAGCATCATCTGAACCAGTCTACTTGGGGAATAACTATAACCATAGAACTCCGCTGGGGAAATGAGCTTACAACAAACTTTACTGGGGAGAACCACTTCAGAGCGTCTCGTGCTAGACATGTCCCTTGAGAGGATTTTACATAAGACCACGCCTCTTCAAACCCTACTGGGGATAATAGATTTGGAACACCTCCTACTGGGGAATTTTCAAAATGCTCCATGCTAGGGATGGCGACTTCACTGGGGATTCACAACCGTTATCGACACAACAAAGCTTGTAGCTGTTGGAAGTACTGAATGGGAGAATCGACTTAATAAGATACAACCCTGCCCATTTGAAACTGACTTGTTAATATTGAATCGTCGTGCGCGACCGTCGGCCAGACGATGGATTCAATCACTAAACGTTGTGACAAAAGAGTGAAATGAGAATCTTTTTCTGAACATGCTGGCTACAGTACTACCATTTGACGATATTGTCGGGGATCATGAAGCTCTGTAAATACGCTGGGGATGACCACCTCCCGGAAGTACTTTCCTGCTAAGGAACCGTCTCTGCTTGGGGAGGAACGATCATTGGAGCTTCGTAAAAGGATGCCCACCTGCTTGGAGGGGAAGATCAAATCATCTCTACCCTGTCTAGGGACTCGAACTCTTGCTGGAGAAAGGTAAATCCAACTCCGGTTGGGGAAACCAAACCTTATGCCTCTCGCTAGGGAGGATACTTTGCCGAGGACAATGTCGTCTTGGCTATCTCTGTCGGGGGCAACTAGCAATGCTAATACCTCACTGGGGAACGATACCCTCTAGCGCCTTGCCGAGGAAAAGAAAGTCCGTGTTGGGAACTACTTTGGCGCTTCACACTTCTACTGATCGACTGCATGCCAAATATCACAAGAGAACTCCCGACTTGCCTCGTACCACATGGTCTATGGGGATAAATCGTCTCAAGAGGATTTTACAGAAAACCTGGCATTCAAAATGCCCCTGGGTATTTAAACTCTCGGAGAGATTTATAGATCTCGACGTAACTGCCCCAGACTGCATAGTGTATGAAAGAATTTGCCTCGACAAGATTCATAAAGATTTGAAATACTCTGCCCCAGTATACCGAATCTTGAAGAGGTGCTTTTGATTAACCATCTTTTGGAGTAGGATAGCTTCTCGTGCTCTTGAGGTGGCCTGCCTCAATATAATCCTTGCAGTGATTTTGCCCCTGACTGATCTTAGAGAGATTTGTCAAATTGAGCTGATTGCCCCCATATTACCCGTTTGTGGAGAGATTTATCGGATCTCGACATAATAGCCCCAGTTTGAATGCTTTTGGAGAGATTCAACGGATCTCAACGTGGTTGCCCCCAGTTTGGCTGAACTTTTAGAGATTTCTCGACGTGACTACCTATGATTGACCGCTCTCTGAAAAGACTTTCTCAACAGGACTGCCTCAGCTTGGCTACACCTTGAAGAGATTTATCGACGTGATTACCCCATATTAGATGAATATTGGAATGACTTGCCCATTTGGCATGATCGTTTAATGGCTTGCCCCTGCTCAACGAAGTCTTCTGGCGTTTGCATCTCATCTTGATCAATCTTTCCATTGTAGAAACTTTCCTGATGTCCTGTACTTACTCGCAAGTAAAACTGATCATTTTGAAAATGACAATTTTAATGCAATGCATATGACAGTTTTGAGATCCAAGTCTGTTCATTGGAAAAATATGGTGACATATAGTGAACGAATCACTTATCTGAATGTCACATCGATACCACTATGAATGGTAAGAAAGATCCTCTTGGGAGTCAGAACTGGCGCGATATTAACCGAAGTATGCTTTCGAAACAACCCTGCTTCAATTAGGTCTTTTAAAGGTCGTAACGTGGCCTGGTTCACGGTTTGAGAAAGAAGGGATATAAGGCTCAAAGTTTTATTTTAACCCACCCATTCTTCTTGATGTTCTCCAGTCCTACGTTCAGCTAATTTGCACAAGCGCTCGCCTCTCAAAAAGATTTTGTGATCTTTAAGGAACCCAAGAAACTGATAATTTGAGACCCAATGAGGTTTTGGAGTAACAGTCACCCCTTTTGTCTTTTGTTCGTAGTCACACGACTTTGTTCTTGCTCGAGGATTTTCTTTTGGAATGCCTTTGTTTTTCACTTTCTCATTCTTTTGCTTTTTGATCCCTAATTTTTGCCTGGACTGATTCTTTTGAATCTTTAGATTTTGAAGTCCAGCGGGATGCCCTGACTTTTGCCTAAGTCGCTTGTTTTCAAGTTTCGACTTAGCGGCTTTTTTTCTTTTTTTTTATTCTTTTTTTTTCGGAACAAATCGTGTGACACTGGCTTGTCTTGACTTTGTTGAAAGGGTTGTAACTGCCTCACTCCTTGATTGTTGATGGATAACCATTGTGGTTTCTCATCTCTTAACCTCTTGACGGTGGAATAGAAGGTAATGGATCCTCAGATGCACACTCCTTTTGAAATTTGAACGCTTGGTCAAATTAACTGACACCTACCTTGCCCTAGGTTAAGATTGAGGGTTTTTTTCATGCAAAAAGAAACTCCTACTTCAAGGCTCAAAGGGGTTAATGAGGGTCTATCTCCCTTATATCTCCAGTGTTTGGGGATTTGAAACAATGCCTGTACATCATCAACAGGGTTTTTTGTTCAAAAGCATACGATCAGAAGTTTTTTTTTTGCGTCTTTGATTTCGTCATCCTCCCTAGGCTCCTGCTTAAACAAGCATATGATATTGATAAAAAATATGAGTGAACACAACTTGATTTAACCATAACATGCATATTCATTTCATTACCATTATCAATTAAAAACAGACAAGTTTTACAAATGAGTTTGCACTTTAACAGAAAAGAAACTACCAATGCAAAGAAATGACATGATATAATGATTGCCAGCTTCGAGGAACTGGGACTTTCCAAGCATGATTCGCTAATGAGCTAGCCGTCTTCAGAATTGCTCTTTGAAGTCACTCTGATAACCACCTGCACAACTGCTCTCGGTGCCTTCTTCCATAACCTGAACTGATGAACCCACATGACTGGATGAGGGAGAATTGTTGATCTGAATACCCTGAGGCGTGAATGAGAACATGTTGGAGTCAAGAAGAGTCTGAATCTTGCCCTTAAGCACGTTACAATCTTCAGTTGAATGCCCTTGTGCCCCAGCACGGTAGTCACAACGAGCGTTAACATCAAAACCTGGTGGGTACGGGAAAGGTACTGGCCTTAATTCCTTCGGCACTATCAATCCACCTCTGATCAAATCTTGCAATATCCGACTGTACGACATTGGCAACTGAGTGAAATGCCTCTCGGCTTTCTTGGTCTTTGTCAGGCGTGCTGAGGCGACTGACGGTAATATGACCGTTGATTCTGAGGATGTCACTGACTCGGAGAAAAAATACTGTCCTTGATACGGAGACTCAGAAGATTGCTGACTTTGAACAGTTGATATGCATGAACATTGAGAATGAGGTGGCAAAGATTCCTGAATGGAACTATTTTCTTCCTCGAATTCTTCTTGAGAACTGACAACTGATGCACTTTCATTAGCTTGGAAGTTCAGGATGTCTTGCATCTTTCCATACTTGAGCAGGCTCTCGATACGTTCTCCCACCATTACCAGGTCAGAAAAATTTTCCGCCCTATTGACAATCATCTTTTCCAAGTATAAACCTTGCAAGGTATCCATGAACAGATCAACCAATTCTCTCTCTAGTAGTGGCGGTTGAACGCGAGCAGCTAACTCTTTCCATCGCTGAGCGCACCCTCTGAATGATTCGTTATCTGCTTGAGATAAGTCTTGCAACTGCATATGGTCGGGAGCCATGTCAAGATTGTAACTGTATTGCTTCACAAAGGCGTTGGCTAAATCTGACCATGACTGGATGCAATCACTCTTTAACTGCATATACCAATACACTGATGCCCCACTCAGACTGTCTTGGAAACATTGAATCATGAGTTTGTCGTTGTGGACAGGTCATTCTTCGGCAAAACATCACCAAATGTTGCTTTGGACAAGCATTCCCTTTGTACTGCTCAGACTTCAGCGTTTTGAACTTTGGAAGCATTACCAGGCCGAGCACCAAACACATGCTCGAAGCAATCAACTCGAGAGTATCACGCCTCTCCAGGGCTTTAATTTTCTCGTCCAATACACGATATCTTTCGTCATCAACAGATCGTGGATCCTTAGGCTTCATCTTTGGAACTACCCTTAGACATTTAACACAGAAAATGCAAAACTGTGATAATCAGCGGAATCAATAGAAGATGAATGTCCGCCTCGGACAATGGGATGTTCTTGCATAACAGGATCCTCAACAGGAATCCGTACCGGCAGAGCGTGGGCTACATTGTTCACCGGAGGTGGAATGACATTATCATTTCTCTGAATATTGGCATCTCCCCTTGTCATGGCGGCCATAGCTTCCATTAGTTGATCCAACTGAGTTTTCATCAAGTCAACATCGGCCCTAGTCACAAGCTGATTCGTCTCTTTCGAGTTCATGATGCTCCCAAAATTTAATTCCAGTCCAATACGAAAGTCGGGAAACCCACTGCAAGTCGAGTCAAAGGATGGATGAGCTCACTGGTCTAGCCTGGAGAAAGATATGCAAAATGATGCAAGATGCAAATGCAATGCAATAATATGAATGCAATAAGACATGGGATCAAAGCTTCCATATATTCTGAATAAGTGGGTTACACTACTGACGACTGAATAAGTTCACAGGTCTGCTCTGAAGAGAAATACCGGAATACTAGAATATCCGAATAATCAGAATACTAGGCTGATAAGTCCACACTGATAGAAAATCCAGAATACCGGGTAGGATGAAAGTCAAGGTTACCTGCAAACCTGTAAACAACCTGCCCTTCTCACATGTGGGTACTAGGATGTTCAGTATCCCGGGCTCTTAGGTCAAGAAATGATGATACGTTCACCATTTTTAGTTTGGCATCATCATCAATCGAGGAGGCCTCAACTGATTCTCCAAAACGAAAGGTCCTCAGCTTCTAGCACTGAGGTCGAGAAGCAATAGTACATTCATCCCTCGGGGTACAGTACTATCGCCAATCGAGGAGTGCCTCCACTGATTCACTTTCAAAAAGAACATCTTATAGCAAGTCCCCAACATTGGGTCCTCGGATCGGGAGTGTGCAATGGGTTTGCCACAGAACGTGGACTGCCACTGTCACATCTCGGGAGGAGTGCCGCAACTGAGTCCTCGGGAATGGTCACCAGAGTCGACAGTCCCTCAAGAGAATAACTACTGGCCTGCATAACATGCAGTAGCAGAAAGCTCCTGATAGAACCTCGTCTGGTTGTGGGTCTCATGAACAACAATACATGGTCACCACCACGCAAGCGTCATGACTATCCACTCTAATACCTATGTGTATACTCAAGCCTGGGTAGTGGGCTTATCTCTCAGAACACCCTGCCCACCAAACAAAAAACCAGCACAGCACAGTCCAGTATAGCATAATATAGCATATGAAATGAAAATGCTAAAATGCGGTAAATACAGTAATATACAGTAAAGCAGCAATACAGTAAATGGAAATACAGTACGACAGTAAATACAGCAAAAAAGTAAACACCCAATGAAAGAAAAACAGACAAGCGCTAGGATTGACTCGCTAAGGAAACCAGAGATTCTGGGTTCGATCCCCAGCAGAGTCGCCAGCTGTCGCTCCCGGGATTTTCATCCAACGGTACAAACGCGAAAGTGGCACCGAAACAGAGTCGCCAGCAATGTCTATTTATCCCAATAGGGGGAAAGGAAACACCGCATAAACCTGAAGGAAAGGAAAGGCATGGTCTTGCGACCAAGAGAACTGGGTTCGGGAGTCAGTTACGCGAGAGGAAGGTATTAGCACCCCCACGCGTCCATCGTACCCGATGGGATCCACGCTTGCTTGTCTCGATCAAAGGGTGTAGGAAAAGATGCTGGAAAAGGAACTGCTAGCTGGAGAACTGGAAATAAAAGGCGAGATGGAGGAACAGGGAAAAAAGAGAAAAAAAAGGACACACAGGACTCGCAAGGATCGTCACAATCCTATGCCTACGTATCTTCATTAACCAATGAAGAATCAGAGTCAACGTAGTTCGGACTACGAATAAGGGAAGGGTGAAAGGATTATGCTTGGAGAGATCTCGCACGATCTCCTGCCTATGTATCTCGCTCGCACGCGAGAATCAGAGCGACGTAGTTCCCCTCACTAGGGATGGATGTTTGTGTTTTTTAGTGGAATACGTCAACGTTCGCGTTCCAGCAATTAGGTGTTGCAGCTCGCTGTAGGGAGACTTAGGCGTTACCTGTTTGCGGTAGAACGAACATGACGCATCCTTAAGAAAGGAATGAGATGAGAAAAGAATTATTGTTTGTTTTTGTATTTTAAGAAAGAAATGTTTTGAATGTTTTTGTGTGTTTAACATTTATTGTATTAAAGTCTTTCACGTAGGATCGAATGCCTCGCATATCGACCCAAGACAGGACGTATGCTAAACATTCTAAGAAAGTGAGAGAAGACCCCTCATAATCTTATTCCCACATGAAAGGCTCTAATACAATATGTGTTATGCCTTTATTAAGTGTTTTTGGCTTTTTGTTATAAGATGAGAAAGAGAGACTCAAGGTTTGAAAGAAAAATGCTAAGGGGAAACTAGGTCCTAATGTTGTCATACAATGATTAGTCCTATGGTGGAGGATTAGGAGGGAAGTCTATCTAATGTTGTCATGCAATGATTAGTCCTATGGTTATGTTTTCTAACCTATCTAACTTGGACAAGTTAGAATAGGTATCCTAATGAGGAAGCAAAAGATAGAACACACAATACAATGATATCGCATATCAAAGTAGATCAATAACAAAGATGTGAATGAGATCACATAAGCATCAACATCGGTCGATGTGAGCTAATGACAATGAGTGGGGGTCGGTTGCGAACCCTATCTTCCACTTGACTGACTCGATAACAGGAGCAGGTGGTGTCCAGAGCTTCGATCATGTAATGAGAGCTAAGAACGACTCGACTAGAATAACGGGGGTTGATTGCGAACCCTACCTTCCGTCAATTGCCTCCTTGGAGGTCTTACCAGGGGAAATGGGAATGGGATGCCTCATAGAGGTCTTCAGGCACAATATTAAACAATCACAATCATGGCCTCACTTGAGGGCTTTCCATACAATCCTACTTATCATGGCATCGACTATTCCTACTTCTCATGGCATTTGAAAGCATTAAAGAGAAGTGAAGAGATAAGAAGTCCTACCAAACGGATATGAATTCGTAGCAAAGCAACAAAAGCGCAGCGAAAGCAAGTCACGAAAGTACCTATAAACAAATAGCCAACCAACTTAGAAACAAGTTTTTATTCACAAAGTGAAATGGTCAAACCACCTTAGGAATGTCTCCTTTATGCCCCTTGCACATGTGAACCAAAGACATTAGTAATAACAAGAGAGTGTATGTACGACATGAAAACTTAAGTCTAATGACTATGTACATTTGAGTCACATTAGTCAAAGTGAGACCTAAAAGGATTATGAAATTACAAGTCAAGTTACAATTGTGCTACAAGACTAATCTACTTTGAAGTTAAAGGTAAACCGACAAAAGAAATCACCCAAGGGTTAATAGTATAGGCAAAGGACATGAAAGTAAACCAAAACCAGAATTGAACTCATGTTAGAAGTGTGCACACATCTTATAAACACCCACCAATGGCTAAGGTAAAACCAGTTTAAATTCCTTAAGACGAAACAAGGCAATCCAAACCAAAATTGGCTCCTAAAAACAAAGACTTGCAAGGCAAGCAAAAGATGAGCATTAGAGATGAAAACATAAATGAAAAGAGCCTATGGCAGTAGATAATAGTTCTCTAAATAATGTACAATATTCACATTCAAGGCATGCAAGTAAAGTTCAAAGGATTAAACTAAACTAGGCAAACAAAGGCAAACTTCATTTTGGGAAAACAATGCAAAGTTAATCATGCACAAACAAATTATGGGTCATGTACCATTGCACAAACACTTTATAAGTCAGTAGCTATGCCTCAACATCATGTACACAAGTGTCAAAGAAGATTAGCAAAAGATATGCAAAGAATGGTACCACAAACACAAAGTTAGAATATCACACAATGGATGCAAAAGGATGCTTCAAACATACATGTTTTTATGCACATTATGGATAAGTTAAAAACAACTTGAGATGGATTAAAGGTCCTTAAAATGTGTCCAAACCAATGCGCAAAAGTCTCACACAACACCTTCTAAGGAATGGCATGAATGTCTCCTCAAAACCCTAAGGATCCCTTGTAAGCACAAATGAATGCTCACAATCAAAAAGGTATGAAAAATAGTTATATGTCCTAAAGAATTATGAAAATTTAATCATTGCATGATGAAGTCAGTATATCACAATGCCTAAAAGTATTTCATAAAATTATGCACAAAAGTGTCAAACCAATTCACTCAATAGGTGAGATAACAAGGCATGATCACCGAAAAACAACTTCACAAATGGATTTAAAATGACACCAAAAATTATGGAAAAAATTCCCAATGAGCATCAAAGTTTCATATATTCGAGTGATTAATCACCCACAAAAAATTAGCTTCATACCTATTGGAAAAAACCACTTTCGGTCCCTTAAACCGAAACTATGTCCTTCGGGACAGTTTGGAATCAAAAATCCAAATTAATGACTAAACTCATCCAAAACTAGAATAAAAATTATATAAAATCAATTAAGAGATTAAGGATCAATCATGAATTTTTCCATAATTTTATCACATTCGGAACTATTTTTAATAATTGGAACGAAACGAGCAAAATATTGTGATTAAGGGAAAGTGCTAGGAAATCAAGTTTATCACGCATAACTTAAATCCTAAGCTTCGAATCGTCACATATCGTCATAAATCAAGCTATAACCAGTGCCTCAGGTGGGAGGGCTCAATATGTAATCTACCCTATATGATCCTAAACCACATACAAGCTAGAATGATGCATTAAAGTCGAGATTTCTTACTTGGTCGAAGTAGCGATTCTTCACATAATAAGAAATCCGAAAACTTCGTGCAAGTCTTGTAATCAACCTTGGAGGCAAAATAAATGCCTTAAGCTCCAAATTCACTTCATGATGAGATATCCTGTTCGAAATCGATCAACACGATTCGAAAATCTACGAACACTTTAATCGTCATTAGTGACCTTAACCAAAATCAAAATTATCAACCAAGATCTAATTGAGAATTAACAAAAATTCTAATTAGAATGTTAGTCATCAAAAGTTAATTAAAGATAATTTAAAAAATGAAAATAGTAAAATCAACAAAAACTAAAATCTACTTCAATCCAATTATGAACAGGGGAGGTGCGTGAGTAGTTTATGGTGGTGTGGTCAGAACTTTGTGAAGCCAAGGGGGTACGTTAGTGAAAAAAGGGTGTGTTTAAAGAAATCCATGGCGGTATAGTCCAAATTGCAATTCAAACCCGGTCCATTATGTTGTATAGAAGAGAAACCCTAAATCCACCTCAGCAAAGTCACAATCCCCTTCCTCTTCTCCCCTGCGCCGTTTTCTCTTTCTCCTTCCCTCTCTGATTCCAAATCGTGCGGTGACAATGCCAACACGCCCTCCGTTTGTAACGCGCCGCCGGCTCACTCTCATCTTCTCTCTTTTCCGGAGTTTCGCTACGATCCTTTCCGTCCCAAGCTCGTCTTCTTCTCATCGCCAAAACTCTCCAAGTGAACCACTCCGCCGCACCGTGGCTAAACGTCGGCGGCGGCGGAGAGCGAACCACACAACCTTCTACACAAATTCGCTCGTTCCAACCTCAAAATTTCTTGAAACGCAGATTGATCAGGTGAATATTTGAACCTTTCTTTTTCGTTACTTCTTCTGCTTCATCTTTACGACTCCGAATGTGTGATTTGTTGCGTTAGTCTTGAAGTTGCGTGATGAATTTGTGATGCGTATTCTTCTTGCGTATTTCTGTTTGTTGTACGTACAACTCCGAATCGCAAATCGTTGTTGTTGATGTTTATTCTTCTTCTTCTTGATTTTACGCAGGTTCGGATGAAGAATATTGATGCTGTGAAGTTGCGTTAATTTGCAGAGATCTTTTTACAGGTCGTGTGAACTGAAGAATGGCGAAGAAAAGTTGATACAGATGGAATCAGAGATGGAGAATCGGAAGGAGCCTTGGTGAATTGGTGAAGATAATCTGAATTTGGAGCAATTGCAAGCTACCTGATTTTTGCAGGCTGTGGACTGAAGATACTAAAGCTTTTCCTGGTTCGAAATCTTTGAATCTTCGCTCTATTGCTTGTGATCTTCTTTCCTGGATCTTCTTCTTGTTTTACTCCTTCTGTACGTGTTGTGTGAATGTCTTGAAGAGACGATCGGTTTGCGCCTTCTTGTGTATAGTTGTGAATTGATGATGACGATGTTTATATGATGTTGCTAATTTGAATTTGCAGGTTCTGGATTAGATATTTGCAGGAAGACGATGATGATTGAAGATGGCCAAGAATGAAGATACGTTGAATTGAGGAAGATTTTCCGTTTAGAAGTTGGAGACGGATCGAAAAAGAAAAGGATATTGAAGTGTGTGGGAGTTGAAGGTTATGGAGGAAGAGATTGCAGAGATAAAAACAAAATGGAGATGATGAAGAGGGATTGAAGAAGAAGAAGAATTCCATCCAAGAAGAGTTCTCTTAGAGTTTTTATCAGTAGAAATTCTGTTGGTTTTTTTTTTTTGATATATTTGGTTAGGAATTTTGGTTAGAAGTAATTAGGTTTTTCTGTTATGGAAGTTAGAGGAAAATCCGAACTCTGTTGGAATGGTTAGGATGAGTTAAGGCGGTTATGTTAGTTGGTTAGGGGATTTGAAGCTGTTGTGTAAATTGTGTTAGAGGAATTGGAATTTGTGAATCAATTTCTCTTATTAGTAAGAAAAATGAAAAAAGAAAAGTTTAGTTATTTTTCTGTTATGAAAAATGGAATTTTCTATTATGAGAACTTGAATGGATAGCATGAAAAAATGAATTGTGTATCCTTTTTTATTTTCTGTTGTAAATGGGGATTGGATTAAAATGATTTGAAGTTTTGAATGTGGATTTTGGGTGTAAAATGGATATAGAATTTGAATTTAAGTGTGGTTTGATGAATTTGGATCTTGACTTAAAATTGAATAGTAAATGAAATGGATAATTTGGATATGGATGTTGAATAGAATGGATATGGAAAATGGATGTTGAATTGAATATGGATAATTGGACTAAAAAGGTTATGGATACTCAGGAAAAACAAAGATAAGTGGATTGGATATGGAAAGGTTTGGATAATTGAATGGGTTTAGAAAAATGGTTTTGAAAGTGGTTTACAAAATGAGAAATGAATTGAAATGGATAAAAGATGGACTTGTATCTCAAATTCCAAGTAATCCACATAATCAATCTTAGCACATTCAAATCACATCAAACTTCAATTCCAAAGCAAGCTTGTACTCAATTAACAACTATCAATGATGGCCTTGATCACAGCATGAATCCACAACTTGATCTCTTACACTATAATCCAAGAGGTCTTCACCGTGAAACCCTGACTACCATCTCCAATTGATGAATATCGACTAATTCGCACAAAAGATAAGAAACCATGATCCCACACCTCAGGAGCCTAATGAAATGCATGATCGTAAATGTTATGACCTAATGGAGATGCAGATGAGTAAAGCATAGACCAATTTATTGAGAAAACAAGAGGGCAAGTTTTGAGGTATTACACATGGCAAACTGCTGCCCGAAGTTGGTGCAAACCCTATCCTCTTCGAATGTAAGTGCATATTCCACTCCCTCTCTGGCCCAACGACCGTAAAGACATCCCCCAGGTATATCGCAAAAGTAGATACGTGCTCGGCAGGCTCAGCCACCGACCACTCCTCCGTTGATTCCTCAACAACCTCCTCCTCCCCAACTTCACTGGGGACAGTTGAGCTCTCCTCAGACGAGTCTATCACGATCTCCTCGTCAGGCCTCGTCGCCATGTCAATCAGCTGAAAAGCAGAGAAAAAAGTGAATTCGACGAAGAATCAAATCTACCCTTCCACCGCTAGTCAAGTGAAAGGGCGCGCGAGGAGACGCTCGGGACAAACCACTCCCGAGCGAGGAACTTCCTCGAGCCACCCCCTAGTTTCTGTTCGAAGCTTCACCGAAAACTGCGAACGCTCGCCGAAAACTTCATTAAAGCACCGGAATCTGAGCAACTACGGCGGCTACACATGCATCATCATCGCGAAGACGCCGCAAACTGCCCTACTCGCAAGATATCTAAGGGGGTCCGGCAGCCTCGTCGGCAGCAGAAGATGGCTCAGCCACCGTCCACCACCAACAGCCACCGGGAAAAACAAAAATTTGTCTTTTAACCCTAAGCCTAGCCACATGCAATCTACGAACAACCATAAGAGAGGCTAAAAAAGCACAAGATCGGTGAACTTACTTGCCTAGTAACTGTGGCACAAGGCTCGAGGAACTCGTGGCACCCTAACGTTTCAATTCCTCATAACCGTTGGTCTCCCCGTATGATGGGCAATCCAGACACGGACATGGATCTCACAAACACCAAGGGTCACGGGCACAACGAGACAACTCCCTCCATCACCAAACAACGACTCCACGCTAGTTCCTCAGAATCACGGGTTGTCCTTAAGTCATCACTCCCATGCTCGGGAGCAACGACTTGGGGGGCTCCTGTTCTGGACTGGACCAATGGCTAGGCATGGCCTAATCCACTTCTGCTCCCAGAACGGCCCAATTGCCTAAGTCCAACCCACAAAGGGGCAAACGTTACCTTTCTGCCCCTCCAACTAGGCAAGGACTGCATCACTCCTCCCCGGAACCGTTGCCCGTTCCTCACAGCTCTATCTGTCCCCGAACAGCTAAGGGCACGTGCCCAAAACTATGCCTATGCCCGACATAACGGCTAGTTTTAGGCACCCTGCTCGACATAACGGCTAGTTTTGAGCAGTTATCTATTCTTCGGGAAAACGGTTATTTTGCCCCGAAAATAGGACCGTTGGCCACGCGCTGGGGGCACTATATAAACCCTCTCGCTTGAGAGGGTCAGGCATCGAATAATCACCCTAAAAACTCACACTTTGTACTTGCCCCCTTTTCTCTGACCCTTTCTTACTTGCGTCGGAGTGCCTTGCAGGTACGCCCTCCTCCTCCTCATCTCACGCCCAACACCGCAGACGTTCTTGGTGGCCCACCTCAGGATCTGATCAAGCCTTCATGATCATATATATGTATATATATATATAGATAGATAGATAGATAGATAGATAGATAGATAGATAGATAGATAGATAGATAGAGATAGAGAGAGTGAGAGAGAGAGATAGAGAGAGAGAAAGAGAGAGAGAGAGAGAGAGAGAGAGAGAGAGAGAGAGAGACTAGCCTATATATGCATATATATTAGAAAAATGCTAAATAGGTTGGCCTACATATACATATATATTAAAAAAAATGCTAAATAGATCGGCATATATATGCATATATAGACTGACGTATAAGACTTCTTAAATAATACGGATTAATTGAAAACCTTTATAAGAAATGGACTTTTAAATATGCTTTCAGGTCAGGTTAGACTTTTAAAAAGTTCAAACTAGACAAAAAAAATCTTTGCACCCTATACACTTCTAGCACACAGTGTGAATATATCTTCGGACGCACCCTATACATACGCAACCAAGGTCATTATGAGATATGCCCTATACATTTGGGTTAGTTTATTTTGGAGATATACCTCCGAAATAGTTTTAGGAAAACATTTTAATTGTTCAATTCTGTGAATATTCCGGAGATATATCACTGGAACAGTTTTAGGAAAACATTTTAATTGTTCAGTTCAATGGATATTCCAAAGAAGCATCTCCAGAATTGTGAGCGGTTATTTGAATTTTCTGTCACCTTTGCATGCCAGGTATTTCCAGAGATGCATCTCCGAAAATATTTGATATAGCTTTCAGCATCATGATCAGTCCCCCATTGTTGCCATACTGCATTCTCAGCATAAACCTTCACCCTAAAAACCCTTCATTCTCAATCCATTCTTTCACTCCAAATCTCCGTTCTTTTGGTTAAACATATCACAGGGAGGAAAAGAAGATAGAATTTTAGGTAAAGATTGTTCTTTTTCCTCTATATTGCTCACATTAATCATGATTTCTTTATGAAAAACTTACACTGTGTCCGGAGATATATCTCTGAAACATGTATGAACTTGTCCGGAGATACATTTCCAGAATGTGTCTGTGTTCATTTTCTAGCCCTTCTGCAGCAGTAGATTAATTAATGTTCTATAATTCTTTTAATTGTTTCCAGTAGATATGGTGCACCCCGATGTTTTCCCAAAACAAGTAGTTTCTCCGAACGATGTTTCTCTGAATGTTCAAAGGGTTGTTGTGAAGACGGTAGATGTTGGCAACGACTTTAATAATAAGCAATAGTTTGAAAATCGTGATAAAATGCTTGAATAGATTCACATGGAGACATCTAGACTTGGATTTGGTATGGTTATCGGAAGGTCCGATAATGGCTCGGATAGAAGATGCGCCTTTGTGATAATGTTGTGCAAAAGAAGATGGGGGTATCGAACTCCTCTCCGGAATTTTAAAAGAGATGACATGGGTAGTGGAAAATGTGAGTGTCCGTTTAAGGTTCGTGGTTACATGTTGGAAAATAAAAATTGGAGATTTAATGTGATATGTGGTTTGCATAACCATGATCTGTGTTTAAAATTAGTCGGTTATCCTAATGTATGTCGGCTCAAGCCGGAAGAGAATGAATGTATTAGTGACATGACCTTGAATCTTGTTCAACTGAAAAATATACTTGCAACATTGAAATGGAAGCGACCCGATAATATATCAAATATTAAGCAAGTGTATAACATTCGATACCTCACTAACAAGGCAATTAGGGGGGATAAAATTGAGATACAAAAACTCTTGAAACTGTTGGACGATAACAGTTGCGTATCCCAATACATAACGTGCGATGATGGAGTTACGGTTAGAGATATTTTTTGGACTCATCCTGATTCGATAAAGTTGTTCAACATGTTTCCGGCGGTGCTCATACTTGATTCAACCTACAATACCAACAAGTATAGACTTCCATTATTTGAGATGATTGGTGTTACCTCAACTGAGAAGACATATTCTGTTGATTTTGCATTTCTTGAGTGTGAAAAAGAGGACAATTTTACTTGGGCATTAGAGGTGTGTCAGTCACTTTTGAAGTATCAAGGTGAGATACCTAAAGTGGTCGTTACCGACCGCGATATCGCATTGATGAATTCAATTGCTAAGGTATTTCCTTCTTCTTATACATTACGTTGTAAGTATCACATAAAAAAGAATGTGAGAAGTCGGGTAAAACCCGCGGTAGGGACGAAACCAATAGAGCCCAAAGGTGGAAAATTGGTGAAGGTGGGTGTGATTATGGAAAAAATTAGGGATGCATGAAATCGTATAATAAATTCTTCGACAAAAGAACTATATTCCGATTTCGTTATTCACTTCCGGAAAGTGTGTGAAAAGTATCAGAATTTGTTGAAATATGTTGAAAGCACCATTCTTGATCATGTGAAGAAGAGATAATTTGTGCGTGGACTGATAATGTTAGACACCTTGGAAATACAACTACTAACAAGTTGGCCAATGCTACTTTGAAAAATTGGTCGGGAAATAGCAAAGGGGATTTGTGTAGATACCAGGACTTCGTAAAACACATGATTCAGAACCAACATAATGAGATACAAATAACATCTGGTCGGAGCATCACAGTTTTGGAACACCTATTTAAAGACAACACTTTATATTCTCATTTGGTTTGTAACATTTCTCGGGCGGATTTAAATTATATTTTTCACGAGGCTAAACGAGCTGATAATGTAGGCTCCGATAATGCAAAATGTGGTTGTACTATTTTGAAAACATATGGTCTCCCGTGTGCCTGTACTCTTGCTAAAAAGGTGAAACTTGGTAAACCAATAAGAACGGACAAGGTTTCCTCTCATTGGAAGAGACTTAGGTTCGATGATGAAGTGTTACATATTAACTTTTTATTCATAATTGGTCTTTATGCATATTTGGTTTATATTTGGTCTTAACGTGAGTGTTTGTTATATGGTTCTGTTTTGGAAATACTTCAGGAGAAATTTCGGAGATACATCTCAGAAAGGTTATGTTATATGGTTTGTTTTTGAAATGGTTCAGGGAAAGTTTCGAAGATGCATCTCCGGAATAAGATAATAAGGTGCGGTTCCGGAGATATATCTTCGTAATCAATATGACAGTTAATAAGTGGTCCATATTGAACTAGATCTTCTATAAATACAGGTGTCCTTGTGTTATATTTCGCAGACATTGTCCATAATTATCTTTTTTCTATAATTTATGTAGAATTCTCGTAATAGAAGTGACATGGATCGTGCGATTGTGTTAGAGTAAGAACCATAACTGTTCAGGACTAGGTAGACGCTTGGCCTACAGTAGGGCAAGGCCCAATCCAGTCCTGCTCTTGACAAGGCCTAATAACTGGAGTCATCCAATCTAGCCGTTGGGCACAATATAGTCTTTGGGGACGTTCACCTCACGCGCTTGACAATTCACGTGACCAACTGTCTCTACGGATCTAACGGGGACAGTTGGACCAGGTCAAAAGGTCACACGCTTGACCTTTCACCTGGCAGTCTCTCATTGGCCAACCAGATATTTCTGCCACATGGGAGACCTTAGACTCGCGCTGAGGGTTATCTCTATAAATACCCTCTCACTTGAGAGGGTCAGGTTTGATCACTATTCAATATTCTAAATCATACCTAAACGCTTTGTACTTGCTTTGTCCCTAGCCCAAACTTACTTTGGAATCGGAGTACCTTGCAGGTACACCCCCCTCCTCTCCTACAACCATCATCTTTGCCCTACACGGAAGGCCACGACGATCCAGTCAGATAATACCATATCAGTGGCGTCGTCTGTGGGAAACAACGCTTCCCCGTCTTTTTGAACCAAAATTCTTCATCTTTTCAACCTAAAGACCAAAGCTTACTCTCTAAAATCCCCTTGATCATCATGGCCTCCAACAGAAACGATGACGTCCATCAAGATCCTGCTGTCGCCGTTACCATGGATAACGTCGACCACTATAACCCCGGAGCTGCGGTCCACGAGACCGACCACATGGACGGAAGGACTGCGTCTCCTTCTTCTGACTATGTGAAACCACACGCACAGACTTCCGGTCACGTCTTTGAGCCCATACATGTCCATCAGAA
This sequence comes from Lathyrus tuberosus, assembly GCA_022829125.1. Classification (NCBI taxonomy): domain Eukaryota; kingdom Viridiplantae; phylum Streptophyta; class Magnoliopsida; order Fabales; family Fabaceae; genus Lathyrus; species Lathyrus tuberosus. The sequence goes on along the minus strand of JALAZF010000108.1, from coordinate 135,803 downwards.
CGCTGACCCCGACACTGCTGCCCTGATTGCCTTTCTCAACAAGTCCAACTACCTGATCTTCCAAAAGGGAAAGAAGATCAACATGCTCGAGCACGCTCTTCAGGAGCAACTTCCCTCGCAAAAGCCTCGCAATCCATCTCCACGCCCTCAGTCTTCCCTTCAAAAACATCGGCGAGACAGATCCAGAAGCATTTCTCCAGTCAGGGGACGATTAAAGTTGGAAGAACCTGAGCAAGAGGTCACTAGGAGACGACACCATACTCCTCCGTAGAGATCTATATATTCCCCTGCCCTGAAGAGGAACAAGCCCTCAGAAAAGCACCGTGAACATCGTCGGTCGCGCAAACATTCTCCTTAAAGCAGTAGAAGTCGTGAGCGCAGCCACTCACCGTGTAGGTCATCGAGCACTAACAGTGATAATGACGTCCATGGACCCCTGTCTCAGGAGATCATGGACACTCTTATTCCTCATGGGCTAGAGAAGCCTCCTCATCTGGCTCTATATGATGGTACCACCGATCTTGGCGAGCATGTAGAGAATATTAAAGCCATGCTCCACTACCACAACGTGAGCGAAGCCATCGAGTGTAGGTTATTCCCTATCACCCTCAGAAAGGGGGCCATGACCTGGTATAAGAGGCTTCCCTGAGGTTCGGTCGCCTCGTGGAAAGATCTGAATAACCGATTCGCTCGACATTTCACTGCTTTCTGACGCCATCCCAAGTCGGAAGCCACTCTTGAAGCCATTATTCAGGGCAGGGACAAGCCCCTGCACACCTACATTGAGAAATTTAACAAGGAAGCTGTAGAGGTCCACACTAAGAACCATATGAAGAATTACCTCCTCGAGAATGGGCTGAGGCCGAAGAGCGAGTTCCGCAAAGCTGTGGGCATCGATACACCCCACACCCTGCCCGAACTTCTCCCTAAACTCACACATTCCTCTGCTCATCAAGGCAAGACTGACTAGCATTAATGTCCGACAGATCCTGGTCGACCAGGGCAGTTCAGTGGACATCATGTACACCAGTTGTTTCGCGCCTTGAAGCTCGATCAGAAGAATCTGTCACCGTACGTGGGATCAGACCTGCAAGGATTCAACGGGGCTACTGCCCGACCTTGAGGATATGTGGAGCTCCCAGTCACATGTGGGGAGGAGGAGGCCTCCAAGTCAATCAAAACTCAATTCCTGGTCATCGACTATCCATCGCTGTACCAATGTATCCTGGGGAGACCAACCCTCGCGAAGCTAATTGTCGTCTCTTCAACTGTTCATCTTAAGATTAAATATTACACGGAGAAGGGCCACGTCGCGACTTTGCATGTGGATATAGAGGCTGCGATGAGGTGTTTCAAAGCAGCTACCCGAGGGAAAAGCTCGATTAGCGCAGCGTCCAAGGCAGCCAAACGGGAAAGGGACGAAGATCTTCCCAACGGGGAAAGCCAGCCCGACAAAAAGCCAACTCTCCCAGTACACTCAATCGACCTCAACAGCTGGATCTCTGAAGAAGGCGAGGAAGATAGCAATGAAGGCTGAAATTCTGGAACAGATATCAGATGTCCTACACAGATGTTGAGACACCGATATCCAACACAATGAACAAGTTAACAATAATAGTAACAGTGCAGAAAGTAAAGAACACAGTGATATGTTTACCCAGTTCGGATTAACAATCCTACTCTGGGGGCTACCAAGCCAGGGACGAAATCAATATACGATAGTATCAATTCACATATTATACAGCAACCACACTCGGTTACAATCCGCTCACTTAATCACTACCCTTCCTATGACTTCTACCTAAGACTCACCTAGGTATGAGGCCCTCCTCAAATCCCTCTTCAATCACAAACCGTGACTGGTTCCTTTCAACACAAGTAACAAAAGGAAAGCCACACTTTCAAAACACACAATTCTCAATACTTCAAAGCTTATGAGAATTGACACACAAGAAACTCAATGCTTAAAATCTTATGAGTAACTGACAGAACTTACAACACAAAACCAGTCCTTGTACTGTTATCAGAATGATACCAGTTAGGCTCACAAATAACACTTAAAAACCCTAACAAAACACATGTAAGTTTAACACCTAAACTAGGTTTACACCAGTCAATATATAGCATTAAATCTGGACTGGATTGGGCTTCAAAACGTAGCAAAGAAACTGCACACAAATCTGCAATAAAACCTCCAAGAAAATAGGTCTTCAATCCAAAGTTTCCTAATATGTCTCCATATTTAGAAAATGTTGAAAATCCGAAAACCAACACACAAAAACTCAACCCAAAATACTTTGGATGCCACATAGGATAACTAAATATTCCCAGAATATTCAGTAACAAATACCAACAACAGAATCTTCCTTTTAAAACCAAAATCAGACGCGATGTCCTATGATCCAGGATGGGACATCTTTATCCGACATGTTGAATGCAGAATATTAGAACATCTTGTTTCAACATCTTGCTGCTAGAATAGTTTTAGGAAAATAAATGCCAACCACAAAATCAAAGAAATAACAATCTCCCCCTTTGGCTTATTTTGGCTAAAACTATGCACCAAACAATCTTGCAAAGATAACACAAGCAAAACAATAATATCAGAGACAGCAGCGAAAAACACATCATAAAACCAACACAAAACACAACATAGCAGCAAAAATTCACACCAAAAAAAAACTCCCCCTCAGCTGCAGCAACACAACAACATTCAACATTCTCCCCCTCAACTGCAGCACCAGCACAAGCACACCACAAACACACCACAAGCACACTACTCCCCCTTTTTAGCCATAAATATGACAAAGGCAAGTAGAACAGTTATTAATTTTGAGAAATGGTCAAGTCATAAACCAGAATAAACAGCATCAGAAAGTAGATGCACACAACATCACATGACCAAATGTCATCCACAAACTTCATCATCTTTCTCTTCATAAACACCTGCACAAGCTGCACTACCAGAATTACCTTTATTCTTTTTAGTCTGGCAGCCAGAAAGAACATTAATTGCTACAGTTCTTCATGAATACACACCCCAAGTCTACTCCTCAGGTTTTCAAACTGAACTGCATCCAGAGCCTTGGTAAATATGTCATCCGACATCCCACCAAACACAATATCATCTACATAAATCTGAGCAATCATTAGTTTCCCATCCTTTTCCTTGACAAAGAGTGTTTTATCAATACCACCCTTCCTGTATCCATGTTTGACTAAGAACTCAGTCAGCCTTTCATACCAAGCTCTTGGAGCTTGTTTCAAACCATACAAAGCCTTCTTTAGCTTGAAGACATGATCAGGAAAATTTGGATCCACAAACCCTTTAGGCTGCTCAACATAAACTTCCTCATTAAGATAGCCATTCAGAAAGGCACTCTTGACATTCATTTGAAATAATTTGAATTTCAAAAAACATGCCACACCTAGCAACAATCTGATGGATTCCAATCGAGCCACAGGAGCAAATGTTTCATCAGAATCTGCTCTTTTAATCTGTGTGTATCCTTGAGCAACTTGTCTGGCTTTGTTTCTGGTAACAACTTCTTGTTCATCAGACTTATTCTTATAAACCCACTTTATTCCAATCACATTTGTTCCTGCTGGTCGTGGTACCAGTTCCCAGACTTCATTCATCTTGAATTGACAAAGCTCATCCTGCATAGCACTTATCCAGAACTCATCTGTCAATGCCTCTTTAACATTCTTTGGTTCAAGCTTTGAAACAAAACATGCATTTGACACAGCCTCCCTCGATCTGGTTCTTACACCTTCATTCAGATTTCCAATAATCAACTCCTTAGGGTGATCCTTCTGAACCCTTATAGAGGGTTCCCTGTTAGCATCCTCTACCTCTTCATTCTCAGGTCTAGTGTCGGTCTCTTGAGCATTATCTTCTACAGACTCAGTGTCTTGTGAGATTTCATTGTTCATGGGAAAACATGTTCCAACATCATTTGGGACATCTTCGTCTTTGCCAGAGTCATCAACCACCACATTTATGGATTCCATCATCACCTTAGTTCTGGAATTAAATACCCTATATGCTTTACTGTTTGTAGAGTATCCCAAAAATATCCCTTCCTCACTCTTAGGATCCATCTTTCGCCTCTGCTCACGATCCGCCAAGATATAGCACTTACTCCCAAAAACATGGAAATATTTCAAATTTGGCTTTCTACCTTTCCATAGCTCATAAAGAGTAACAGAAGTACCTGATCTGATAGTCACCCTATTGTGTATATAGCAAGCGGTATTCATGGCTTCAGCCCAAAAATGATATGGAAGCTTTTTGGCATGAATCACGACCCTTGCACACTCTTGAATAGTCCTATTCTTGTGTTCCACCACACCATTTTGTTGAGGAGTGATTGGTGATGAGAATTCATGAGTGATTCCTTCAGATAAACAAAACTCTTTAAACCTGCTATTTTCAAATTCTTTCCCATGATCACTTCTGATTCGAACAACACCACAATCCTTTTCTCGTTGAATCCTTTGACACAATTCTTTGAAAGCTGCAAATACTTTAGACTTCTCTCTGATAAAGCTTATCCAGGTGAATCTAGAGTAATCATCAACAACAACATAGGCATACTTCTTCCCAACAAGACTTTCAACCTGCATAGGTCCCATTAAGTCCATGTGAAGCAGCTCCAGAACTCTAGAAGTTGTGGTAAGATGTTGAAGCTTTTTGTGTGACATCCTTGTTTGCTTCCCAACTTGACATTCACCACATATTCTATCCTCATCAATCTTCAGCTTGGGAATACCTCTAACAGCCTCACTTGACAGAACTTTTTTCATCCCTTTCAAATGTAAGTGACCCAATTTCTGATGCCACAGTTTGGTTTCATCTTCCTTTGACATCAAACAGGTAGACAAACTTTCTGATTCTTGAGGATTCCACAGATAACAGTTATCCTTAGACCTGGTTCCCTTCATGACAACTTCATTTTCTTCATTGGTTACTAGGCATTCAGATTTTGTGAAATTTACTTTAAGTCCTAGATCACACAGTTGGCTTATACTGATCAAATTTGCAGTCAGCCCTTTGACAAATAGAACATGATCTAGATTTGGTTGTCCTGTGTAGTCCAGCTTTCCAACACCTTTTAATTCACCTTTTGATCCATCCCCAAAAGTGACATAATTTGTAGAGTGAGGCTTGATATCTGACAAAAATTTCTTCACACCAGTCATGTGTCTTGAACAACCACTGTCAAAGTACCAATCTTCCCTTGCAGATGCTCTGAGAGAGGTATGTGCTATGAAACCAGCCATCATATTTCTAGGAGTCCATCTTTTCTTTACTTTAGCCCAATTCTGTCCTTTATTTTGTTGATGAGCAGTTTTGGGATAACCATGCAAATTGTAGCAAAAGGACTTTAAGTGACCAATCTTTCCATAGTAATGACATCTCCATGGTTTATACTTTGAACTACATACTATTTTTTGATGTTTCATCTGATGTTGAAACATGTGATTTGACATCTCCTCCTCTTGCTTTATTTTCTGAGGAACAAACTCTAATACAGACTTCTTGTAGTTCTCTGCTTGATTGTTAAAACCAAGACCTTGTACATTTCCAGCATTTTTCCCAGTCTGAAGAATCTCATCCAACTGCGTGGAACCATTGTTCAGCATTCTTATAGATTTGGTCATATTGTCAAGTTTTGACTTTTGCCATACAACCTCCTCTTTAAGATCAACAATGATTGATAGATGTTCTTCCTTCTCAGCTTCTAGTTGAGCTATCAGAACCTTCTGTTCTAATATTATATGGCACCTCTCTTCATTCTTGATACACAACTCTGAGAACCCAGTGATAACTTCCTGCTTAGTGAGTTCTCCAATATAAGATTCTTTGTCAGAATCAGACTCACAAGTTGTTTCTCCATCAGATTTACAGATTCCAGTCAAGGCTGTCACCAATTTTGCTGATTCTTCTTCAAGATCACTCTCAGACTATCCTTCTGACCAAGACGCAGATAAGCCCTTCTTCTGCCTTTTGAGATACGTGGGACACTCAGTTTTTATGTGCCCAAATCCCTCACATTCAAAAGACTGAACTCTCTTCCCTTGATTGGAGACTTCTTTAGTTCTGGACCTTCTGCCTCCATCCTGGTTTTTACTGATGTCGAGTGACTTGTTCTGAACATTTGCTCTTGACTTCCAGTCCATCCTTTTTGTTAAATTGTTTTCCAAGCAATACCAGATCTTTAGACACCCCTTCATCTCTGACCAGGTTACCTTCATCGTCTGAATCACCAGCATTTGACACAAAAGCTATACTCTTCTTCTTTTCATACTTTTCGCTGATCCCCAATTCAAATGTTTGAAGTGATCCCACAAGTTCATCCACTTTCATCTTATCTATGTCCTGAGCTTCCTCTATAGCAGTCACTTTCATGTCAAATCTCTTAGGTAGAGATCTGAGGATTTTTCTGACCAGTTTGCTATCAAACATCTTTTCACCTAGGGCACTTGAAGCATTATCTATCTCAATAATGTTCATGTGAAAATCATGAATGCTCTCATCTTCCTTCATCTTCAAATTCTCAAACTTGGTAGTGAGAAGCTGAAGTTTTGACATCTTCACCTTTGAAGTCCCTTCATGAGCAACCTTCAAGACCTGCCACGCCTCTTTTGCAATGGTGCAGTGTTCAATCAACCTGAAGATATTTTTGTTAACACCATTAAACAATGCATTCATGGCTTTGGAATTTCCCAAGGACCCTTTGTAGTCTGCATCATTTCAGTCTTCCTCTTCCTTCACCACATCAGTAGGATTACCTTCTCCATCTCTAACCTTTGGGGGTTCCCATCCTTTGATAACAGCTTTCCATGCTTGATCATCCATGGATTTGATGAATGCTACCATCCTTGGTTTCCAGTAGTCATAGTTGGAACCATCAAGCAGAGGTGGTTTGTTCAAAAATCCTCCATCCTTGTCCATTGCACCAGAAAGTACCTTCCCTGAATCTTACCCAGAACCAAACAAGGGTGCAAGCTCTTGATGCCAATTGAAATTCTGGCACAGATATCAGATGTCCTACACAGATGTTGAGACACTGATATCCAACACAATGAACAAGTTAACAATAATAGTAACAGTGCAGAAAGTAAAGAACACAGTGATATGTTTACCCAGTTCGGATCAACAATCCTACTCTGGGGGCTACCAAGCCAGGGACGAAATCAATATACGATAGTATCAATTCACATATCATACAATAACCACACCCGGTTACAATCCACTCACTTAATCACTACTCTTCCTATGACTTATACCTAAGACTCACCTAGGTATGAAGCCCTCCTCAAATCCCTCTTCAATCACAAACCGTGACTGGTTCCTTTCAACACAAGTAACAAAACGAAAGCCACACTTTCAAAACACACAATTCTCAATACTTCAAAGCTTATGAGAATTGACACACAAGAAACTCAATGCTTAAAAGCTTATGAGTAACTGACAGAACTTACAACACAAAACCAGTCCTTGTACTGTTATCAGAATGATACCAGTTAGGCTCACAAATAACACTCAAAAACCCTAACAAAACACACGTAAGTTCCACACCTAAACTAGGTTTACACCAGTCAATATATAGCATTAAATCTGGACTGGATTGGGCTTCAAAACGCAGCAAAGAGACTGCACACAATTCTGCAATAAAACCTCCAAGAAAATAGGTCTTCAATCCAAAGTTTCCTAATATGTCTCCATATTTAGAAAATGTTGAAAATCCGAAAACCAACACACAAAAACTCAACCCAAAATACTTTGGATGCCACATAGGATAACTAAATATTCACAGAATATTTAGTAACAAATACCAACAACATAATCTTCCTTTTAAAACCAAAATCAGACGCGATGTCCTATGATCCAGGATGGGACATCTTTATCCGACATGTTGAATGCAGAATATTAGAACATCTTGTTTCAACATCTTGCTGCTAGAATAGTTTTAGCAAAATAAATGCCAACCACAAAATCAAAGAAATAACAAAGGCACTCCAGCAGTGACAGACGGCTCCCTTGTATCGACCATCATGCATCTGATGCCAAATGAGGAATTCAAAGTGATCACCTTCGGAAACGTCCCGAACAGAGGAGTCAAAATAGGCGCAAGGCTGCCCGAAGAGGTAAAGGAGCAGTTGAAGATATGCCTGAGAGATAATGCAGACTTATTTGCTTGGAGCACTACGGACATACCCGACCTTGAACCTGAGACTGCCTGCCATCAACTCACCATCGACCCAGCAGCTCGAGCGGTGGCGCAACACAAGCGCAAGTAATCCGACGAAAAGGCATAGGCTGCTGAAAAACTTGTAAAAGACCTCTTAGAGGCAAAATTTATCTTGGAGGCCAGGTATACAACCTGGCTGTCCAATATTGTACTAGTCAAAAAACATAATGGAAAGTGGGGGGTGTGCATTGATTATACTGATCTCAACCGGGCTTGCTCGAAGGATGCTTATCCTCTGCCTAGCATAGATAAGCTGGTAGATAATTTCGCAGGTTTCAAACTCTTGTCCTTCTTGGACGTCTACTCGGGATACAACCAAATTCCCATGGCCGAAAAGGATAAGAGATATATCACATTCATGACCTCGTTGGGGAACTGTTACTACAACGTAGTGCCCTTCGGTCTGAAAAATGTCGGGGCCACGTACCAGCGCATGATGAACAAAGTCTTTTGAATAGAAATCAGAGACATGCTCGAAGTATATATGGACGACATGATCATGAAGTCCCAAGAGGAATCTGATCACACGGTCCACTTGCAAAAGGTCTTGGACAAGGCACGAAAATGTAAAATGCATTTTAACCCAGAAATATGCACCTTCGGCATGCAGGCAGGGAAGTTCCTCGGGTGCTACCTCACCGAGAGGGGGATCGAGGCCAATCCCGACAAATGTCGAGCATTTGTAGAATTCTCCATGCCAATGTCGAAGAAATCCATACAGTCCCTCAAAGGGATGCTCGTTTCACTATCTCGCTTCGTGGCCAAGTCTGCTTAACACGCTCTACCATTCTTTAAGCTTTTCCAAAAAGAAGCCACATTCAAATGGACAGAGGTATGCGAGCAGACTTTGCTCCACCTCAAGCGAGCCTTATCTGAAACCCCTGTTCTGTCATGACCGGAGAGCGGGGAGACATTGTACCTGTACCTCTCTGTCACTAGCGAAGCCATTGGCGGCGCCCTCATTTGTGAAACACCTGACGAGCAAAAACCCATATACTTCACGAGCAAAGCTTTGCAAGGGCCAGAACTCAGATACTAGCAGATCGAGAAGGTTTCCCTCGCCCTCATCAACGCGGCGAGGAGATTAAGGCATCACTTCCTAGCCCACACGATAGTAGTAAGAATAGACCAGCCCGTAAGATAGCTGCTTAGCCGGCCAGACATGGCCGGGAGAATGCTCAAATGGTCTTTGGAGCTGTCAGAATTTGACATCTACTACGAGGGCAGGAAGGCTCTCAAGGCGCAAATCCTGGCCAATTTCATGGGAGAAATGACGCCTCCAGCATCCCCGTCTAGCGAAGCACACAGGTGGACCATCTTCGTCGATGGAGTGTCCAGCTCCACGGCAGTGGCGCAGGTATCATCCTCGAGAATGAAGAAGAAATCCTAATTGAAGTATCTTTAGTCCTGTCTTTCCCAACATCAAACAATCAAGCCGAGTACGAGGCATTCCTCGCAGGCTTACGATTGGCCGAAGACTTAGGCACCAAGGAAGTGAAGATATTCACAAATTCCCAGCTCGTAGCGTCCCAAGTACGAGGAGAGTACCAGGCAAAAAAAGATCACCTCGTCGAATACCTTACGCTGTTAAAAGAAAAGATATCTAAGTTTGACGCATGGGAAGTCCAGCACATCCCCCGCGAACGAAACACCCAAGCAGATGTCCTGTCAAAACTGGCTAGCACCAGAAAGAAAGGTGGCAACAAATCCGTCATACAAGATATACTCCCCCGCCCAAGTAGATACTCCCCCGCCCAAGTATCGAAAAGTAATCAGGGCTGATCAACGTCAACGCCATTGATGACAACAACTGTTGGATGACCCCAGTATACAATTACCTCACCACAGGGGAGTTACCCGAAGACAACAAAGAGGCCAGTGTGACCAAACAAAGAGCCTGCTCATACGTCCTGGTCGATGACAAGCTCTACCGACGGGGATTCTCCACCCCTCTCCTAAAACGTGTTAAGGAGAACAAGGTCCCCGAAGTTCTCTAGGAAATTCACGACGATATCAACGCACAATACTTGGGAGAGAGGTCCTTGGCACGAAAGACACTGCGAGCAGGATATTATTGGTCGACCATCCAGCATGACGCTAAGGAGCATGTCAAGAAATGTGACAGATGTCAGCGCCACGGGGACATGCACTTGGCACCTCCTAAAGAGTTGAAGACTTTGTCCTCGCCATGACCCTTCACCTGGTGGGGGATGGATATCCTCGGCCCCTTCACAATAGGGTCCTACCAAAATAAATTTCTGATCGTGGTCGTCGATTACTTTATAAAATGAATCGAAGCCGAAGCGCTCGCCAAGATCACATCCTTCACCATACTTGGTTTTTACAAAAGAAACGTCCTCGCACGATTCGGGGTTCCTCAAGCCCTTGTGACCGACAATGAAACCCAATTCACGGACAAAAAGTTTCAAGACTTCGTCGCCAAACTAAGCACAAAGCAATACTTCACTTCCGTCGAGCATCCCCTGACTAATGGGCAAGCAGAAGCCGCGAACAAGTTGATCCTTCGAGATCTAAAATGAAGGCTAGGCGAAGCCAAAAAGAGATGGGTCGAGGAGCTACATAGCATACTCTAGGCCTATAGAACAACCCCACACTCAAACACCAGGGAGATTCCCTTCCAACTAGCCTACGGAACCGAGGCAGTGATACCGGTAGAGATCAGGGAACCTTCCATACGAACTGAAGCTCCTCTCGATGAAGAGCTGAACAACGAGGCTCTAAGAGGAGAGCTCGACCTGGTCGAAGAGATCCGATCAGGGGCAGCTCTCCGCGAAGCTTTGCTGAAACAAAAAATAACACTGCGCCACGACGCCAAAGTCATAAAGCGCGACTTCCAAGTTGGCAGCCTGGTCCTACGCAGAAATAAAATAGATTCACGCGAGGGTAAGCTGGCCGCAAACTGGGAAGGACCATACATGGTCAAATAAAAAATAGGCACTGGAGCATACTACCTCGAAACTCTAAATGAGGAACCCTTTGCTCGACCATGGAATGTTGAAAAGCTCAAACAATATTACAGTTAGCACCAGCCACGAGTTTGGACTAACTGCCGACGAACTCACCCCATTGCCGGGAGACCGCTCGGCCACAGGAGCGTGCCCTGGTGCAAGCACAATCCTTAAGTTTACAACGTCGGCCAGCTTCTGCTTATGGAACGAGCAGACTCTGTACCCAATGGGGATACCTCAATCGAGCTCCGCCGTTGCCGCACCAGCATGGTAGGACACCTAGCTCGCGATGGGAATAGTACAAGCCCTGTAGGATCAGGACCTCGACCGAGATCCTAGTCCCACCACCGGCGAAAACACTTCGTCTCCTCGACGAGTCCCCAAAACTGTTGAGCGTAATGATAACGAGTCGAGCAAACTTCTATACTTATCGAACATTACTCGCTAAAAAAAATTAAAAAGCATTCACAAAAATAAAATGTGAGGCATACAATGTCGAATACAAATATATATATATATATATATATATATATATATATATATTATAATTCGACCACAAGGCCGGAAATGTCAGTACATTACAAATGTGGGCCAAGCCCAAACCTCAATTACATTAAAAAATGGCACGTAGGCCAGCAAGATACAGAGGTACAAAAAATAGAAGCTACACTTCATCGATGGGAAGCTCGGGGGGAACCACCTAGCCGTCCACAAATTGGTTCAGCACGCCCATGCCCTCGGTGAGCAGCTGAACGTCAGAATTCAGGACCTTCATCTACTCCACTGCAGCATTGAACTCGAATTCAGCCGCGCCCAGATTATCTTACTTGAGGATGCAGATTCTTTCGATCAAGTCTCTCCGGATCCTCAAGGCTTTCTTCTCCTCGGTCTCATCTCGGTCGACCCCCAACGAACGCTCCAGCCCAGCGACCATCGCCTTCAGAGCAGCGTTCTCCTCATTCACCCTCTTCAGCTCCTCGGTCATCTGGTTCATATCCTTCAAAAGTTCGATCTTGGCCTTCAGGTTACCTTTGAGGGTTGTCATCTTGTTGTGTATCTCGACATTCTCCACCTCCAGATCGCCGATCTTGGCCTGCGCCTTCTTGAAATATGCCAGCGAGACTGTCTCAACATCCTCGAGGGTTAGCGTTGCCTCCAACACTCTCATCACGGTAGCTGCATCCTGGTACAAGAGTTTCCTCCTCACCTTAGGGTCAGCGGACAGGATGACCGACGCCTTAAGGTTAGGGACGACAACAGAGCCTTCCCCGTCGAATATCTTTCCTTGTAGATAACAAGGAGGTAGTACAAACTTGTCCCCAACAAAGTTGCTCGAATTGCCAGTCGGGGAGGAGCTGATATCATCCCGCTTCCTTTTATTTGCTGTGTCCGGGGTAGGAGGATTCGGCGCGGCACCCAGAAAGGAAGTGGAACCGTCGACGAACTTCTCAAACGTCAGCTGCTGTTTGGCCGCACCGACCTTCGGCGCCGGTGCCCTTTTAAGATTCTTGGCCACCGCAGATTTGACCAGATGCTCACGCATGTTCGATATTCTCCCTGTAGAAATAAGAAACAGGATTAGCACATTACGCAAAAATTTAACGAGTCGAGCAAAGAGATAATCTATACCAAGGAGCTCAAACACGACATCGTCGTTTTCACATTCGAGGAGGGCCTTAGTATTTATGTAGCGAGTTTCCCGAACGGGCTCCCCATCCTCCCCGAGCAGAACTTTGTTGTCCTTATCCACCACGAAAGCGGGGATGAAACTCTCCACGAAGGCATGCAATTCCCAAAAAGACTCCTTGTCCCCGTCACTTAGATGGTCTTGCTTGACAAGAAACTGACCGGTCCTATATCTAAAGTGGGCAAACACCCATTCCAGTGGGAACTTTGATACCGCCCTCGTCACCTCCCGACCATCAACCTCCACGATTTCCATGGTGGCCAGAGACTCCTTGGCCGCCTCCGAGACTGGCTTCACGACCAGGAACTTGTATTTGAAGTTTTGGACAGACCGAATACGACCAGAATAGCCTGCTCTGTTGCTTAAAGAACACCCAACTTTGTTTTGGACCTACCGTGCTCCTTTGAATTTGGAATATGCAAAAGAAAAGATCCACCATGACCCCGACCTTCAGATATTGGCAGACCATCTCAAAGGCCCTAATAAACGCCAGAGCGTTTAGATGCAGTTGGGGAGGGCACAGTTTGAGATGACAGAAGATGACCTCTTGGAAATCGGTGAAGGGCAGACGATACCCTGCCTCTACGAAAGCGAATTCATACATGGGAAATCTCATATCCAGATACACCGAACATATCCGGTCATCCTCTATGGGGCAAAGAGCTTTCTAGTTCACGGGCGCATCCTCTACCCGACCTTCAAGGTAAGGGAATTCACGAGCCTCCTCTTCAGTGAAAGTCAATCTCATCGACATTGGCTCTTGGGCGATCTAGTCGAGATCCCCCTCAGCCATCCTCACATTAGCATGCTCGACGAGTTGCTCTGCCTCCCCATTAACAGCCCCAGCGTCGGGGACGATTCCCTCATTTCTGTCGGCCATTTCACCTAAAAAGCAGAGGAAGCAAAAGTGAATTCAACGACAGAGATCAAATCCAAACTTCCACCACTAATCAAGTGAAAGGGCGAGGAATAAGTTCGAGGACGCCCTCAAGCCCTAGTCGACAGTACCGGGACACAGCGAAATCCTTTTCCCTGTAGAACGGGGACGAGTCTCCGCGACTCTATGAAAGGATTTCACGAGGATGAGTTTCCTCGACAAAATAGAACTTATCAACACGCGAAAATCAATTCTCGCATCGAGAATGCCTAATGCCCGACTATAAACTTAAACTACTCCTAACTAGAAACATAGGAAGATCTACACAGTCCTACACTACATTCAAAGACATTCATCCTAGGTTCATCATATTCTTCAGGATCTTCATGAATTTCCCAAAAAAGTCATGTGTTCATCGAAGAACACATGAACATTCAACCGGAAAATTCATGAGCCATCGGAAAATGCAAACCAATGTCCAGAAAACTAAGAATATCCTAGAACTAACAAGAAGGGACGAAGAACTTACGTGAAAATCTGAAGGTTGAAGATGAAGATCTGGATGTAGACGATAAAGATCGACGACGGCGAGATAAACTCCGACGAAAGGACAAGTTGCAGAGCAAAAGGGTTTAAGGAGAGAAAATTGCATGAATTGTGCAAATGAATCCTCGCTCCCCCCTTTTATAAGCAGTTGCTCGCTCGGGGAAGTGCAAAAGCCATCATAACCTAGATCCCTTAGGCCTTGACAAAAATTAATTGCACCACCACGTGTCAGAAAGGAATCTTCGTTTGGCATTCCCAAAGCTAGACGTTGCATTCCCCAAGTCTCCTCCAGCCTCTGCGGGCATATCCTCCTCGACAGTCCACACAAGTCACGTCCTCATCAGGGCTGGTCAACAAAAAACGTCCTTTTCGCGGGCATCCTTTTACTAAACCTGGTTGACATAAAAACGCCATTTTTGCGAGCACACCCTTGCGTACTAAAGGGGTTGTCGGGCTCATAAGCGACCTGCTGTCGAACACCCTAACCATAGAACAGACGAAGAGCATGTCCTCGAACATTGTCATTCGAAAGCAACAACTAACAAGGCTATCTCAAGTCATCACTCTTCCTCAGAGCAAAGACTTGGGTGGCTCCTGTTCTGGACTGGGCAAGGGCTTGGCCCACAGTAGGGCAAAACCCAATCCAGTCCAGCTCTTGGCAAGGCCCAATAACTAGAGTCAGCCAATCTAGCCGTTGGGCACAATCTAGTCGTTGGGCATAATATAGCTATTGGGGACATCCACCTCACGCGCTTGACAGTTCACACGACCAACTGCCTCTCCGGATCTCACTGGGACAGTTGGACCAGGTTAAAAGGTCACGTGCTTGACCTTCCACCTGGCAGTCTCCCATTGACCGACCAGGTATTTTGGCCACATGGGAGACCTTGGCCTCGCGCTGGGAGTAATCTCTATGTATACCCTTTCACTTGAGAGGGTCAGGTTTGATCACTATTCAATATTCTAAATCATACCTAAACGCTCTGTACTTGCTTTCTATCTAGCCCAAACTTACTTTGGGATTGAAGTACCTTGCAGGTACACCCCCTTCTCTCCTACAACCATCATCTTTGCCCTACACGGAAGGCCACGACGATCCAGTCTGATCATACCAGATCAATAACCACAGGTTCTGGCTGCCTCAATTGAGATTTAAGTAATTTTACAAATAAGCTGTTTTCATTTAAGTGTTTTTTCATTTAAGTTTTTATACCAAAATCCATATTTTTTATTCCTCTAGATATACAATAATAGGACGAAATTCGGTACTTAAGCCATTGGTCTTTGTGGTTCGATATCTTTTACTACTTTGCACAGTCGTGCACTTGCGACTGCATCAAGGGACACATGTTATTTTTATAGAAAAATGGAAAAATGTTGATGTTGAGATTCAAATCTTGTAACCCTCAATCTATGACCAAAGTTGTTATTTTGAACCGCGATAAAAAGTATTTTAATAAAAAAAATCAGGCGCGTAAAAATGAGATATTACTATGGTTGATAAAATGGTCGTAGTAATATGGTGTTACCAAAGATATATTTTGTAGTAATGTCTGAAAGGGAAACCGAAAGAAGCCACAAATTAGCGCTACCATTGTTGGAGAGACAAACCTTTATCCCAAACTCAAGATCTTTCTTTATCATATTGATAAGCCGTATCATTTTGAGAAACTCAATCTACATTGGAAACTCGGCAAATCTGAATATAGTGCGAAGATGAACATGAATGTAGATCTCCTACAAACCATCCAATATAAAGGGAGAAAGAAAAAACTTGTAGATCTAGCAGATTTGTCAACCGCTTATAAAGTGAGACATATTGGATGAACCTACCCTTACAGCCATATCAATTAATTGATATACGTGACAATTCAAGCAAATGAGGCACCTTTTCTAAAAGACAAAACCAATAGGATTCTTACACCTAAAGAGAATAATACCTCGTAACCATAGTGGCGTGGACTTGAGATCAACTGATATCAAACATTGTAGCCGACATGTACAAAACCTGTTGTTGAAAACCCAAATAAATCACCTCGATAATGGTAAAGGCGGTAATTTGACAAAATGTCGACCCATGGTCTGAGAGAATGCCAAATGTAAAAAATTATAGGGTCCGAATCTCGTGATTCATCATAGAGAGAAAGAGTAGGTAGAAGAAAGAACTTCATTGACTCATATCTATTTGAAGGTAAATTTGGTTGACAGACGGTCATGAGCAGACTTTCCAATTCTGACCATTCAAGAAAGGCTTCTCAATCTCATATGCGCCTGAGATGAGTATCCCTCGAGATTCCTCTAAGTTCAAATAAATAAATATTTTGCCTGAAATAAATATTGTACACATAAATAATATTATAATAAGAAGAACACTTGGTATATATTGTGTTCATGAATCATGACCCCACTCGGTAGAACGTGCTTAAAGCACAATTGGCACGCCCTTTCTTGGGAACTAACCATTCAAAGAGTGTAAGTGGTGGAACTTAAGACACGTTCACCCCGAACAAGAATGAAACATGGGAGAAGGGATATGAACCCTACTGATTGTAGGACCGTAAGTGCGCGGCAATGAGAATTAATATAGTAAGATCAAACCCATAAAGAGATGATTTTGAGTACTGATTTTTTTATCATAACGATGTGTAGCTAAAACGATTGAAAATATTGGGGATTCAGTGCGCATGGAATAAAATCAACAATACAAAGCAAAACAGGACATGAGGATACATGAGCTCTACCCTAAATTGCTCAATTAATTTTACAATTTCAATTATGAAAAAATAGAGCAAACTATAGAAAAGTAGAAAAAAATGCACTACACCCATTTTTGTGGTGTGCATGTCTAGACGTATTTATAGCATAACTGGTCAACTTTCTCAATCGAAAACAAGATAAATTGTCAGTTGTGTCTCGTTATCGATTGTTTAGCAATATGTAGTCCAATGCCGAATCATTACCTTTTGGTATGCGATCGACATTTGGGTTGCCTCTGCTTTCGCCCGCCGACACAAATATATTTAAGATTTTGGATTGTAAAATAACTTTTAAGCTCTTTGTTTTTTCATGATTCATAAATAGATAAGTCAATTAGGGTTTGGCATGAGACAGATCTCATGACCCCTTGTCCATAAAGGACTATTCACTGATGGTGGGTGTTCTGGACTGGGCCGAGGCTGCCCAACAGTCGAGCAGGCCCAACCCATACTGCCCGGGGAGGCCCAATAAGGTAAGGTCCTTCTGCGGACACGCAACTGCCACGTGCTAGCCACAGTCTCGCCGGGCACTCAGTTAGTGTCGGGGCACGTGGGACAATAAGAGTCGAGCACGTTGCACCCCGCTGAGATGCGACTCCTCGACAAGCTAGCCTCTCCCCCGCGAGCATGCTATTCGTCCCTCCTCGACGGACAGTATCGCCTCCCCGCGAGGCCGTGCCCTTTCTACGGGCTCCATATCTCCTCGACACAGAAGGCTCCTCCCCGCGAGGAGCACCCAACGGTCCATCCTGCGTGGACACGTTTCATGTAACCTTCCACTTCCGAAAGATTCGGTCTGCCCTACTTCCGGAAATCTAGGAGCAGTTACTCTAGGGCGAAGACCACGTGCTGGTCTTCACTGCTACACGTAAGCCCTAGCAGTTACTTGGAATGGGCCTAGTTGATCCAGCCCATTGCAGGTAACCGTTGGCCCCGCGCTGGGGGCTCTCTATAAATACCCTCTCATTTGAGAGGGCCAGGTTAGACACTTTCTTCCTACCATTCACACTTTCTCGTATTTGCTGATATTCTGTACACTCTCTCACTTGAGCGTCGGAGTACCTTGCAAGTACACCCCCCTCCCCCCCCCCCCCCCCCCCCCCCGCCGCCTCTCACCATCACCGGAGCTACCGTTCCAGACGCCGTTGGCCACCATCACTGTCTGATCCAGGTACGATCAGTGGCGCCGTCTGTGGGAACAACATAAGCTTCCCCGTTTTTCTGTTCGACAAACCAAAGCTTTCTCCGTCCAACAACCATCATGGCCAACCTATCGGCGAATCAAGCTCTAGACAACGTTATTGCCCAGCTCAGCACTGGCAACCACGCCGACAACAACTCTACCCGACCAGTCGTGGAGAACGACACCAGAGACGGACTCACCGCCTCCCCTTCTTCCGACGAAGTGGAGTACGAGACAGCTCACCAAGACGGACAGGAAACAATCCTCCAGCCCGTCTTCCAGCCCGTGGACCCGCCGCCAAATGCAGATCCAAGCACCGCCGCCTTGTTTGCGTTGGTCAATCAGACCAACCAGATGATCTTCAATCAGAACATCCGGATCGAGGCGCTGGAGAAAAGTCGTGGTCGATCTTCCCCGCGAAGGCACCGACCACCGCTATTTCCAAGACGTTCGCTGTCCCCGGAGGCATCGCGAAGCCCTTCCCCAGTTCCCAGAGGTCGCAGGCCACGCTTAGAGTGTTCACAGCCGGAACAGCCTCAGAAACGCCACCGCTCCCCGCCACCTAAGGGACCTGTTCGGTCCTCGAAAAATAAAAGGAGCAAGACGGAAACCGAAAAGCCCAGAGGGCGTCCAAGAGATCACTCCCCGAGACGTCACCATGTTCATGGGCGACACTCCCCATCCGTGTCCCCGGGAGCCAGCGAGGACGATGACTACCGGACCCCTCTGGACAGGCACATCATGGACGCCCCTATCCCTAAGGGCCTGGAGAGACCCCCATCCTTAGGAACCTATGACGGGACATCCGATCCTGATGACCATGTCGAGAGTTTTGAAGCTCTGCTCGATTTCAGGAACGTCTCCGGCGCCATCAAGTGTCGACTATTCCCTACGACTCTTCGAAAAAGGACCATGGCTTGGTATAAAAACCTAGCTTCTGAATAGATTACGTCGTGGAGGGTCCTGAGGGAGCGCTTCAGAAAACACTTTACGGCCTCCCGTCGACATCCGAAGACGATAGCCTCCTTGGAAGCCATCTTTCAGGGGAAGGATGAACCCCTCCGAAGCTACATAGAGAGGTTCAACAAGGAAGCGATCGAGATCCACGTGACCGACCACATCAAAATGTATCTCATCATCAAGGGTTTGCGGATAGGGTCCAAGTTCGCAGAATCCGTCGGACTACACCGTCCCTGCAGCTTTGAGGGCCTCCTCGAGAGGGCTCAATCACATATCGAGTTCGAGGAAGCTGAAGCCGCACAAATTGCCCTCGACTCGAGGCGCAGAGAAGGCCCCCGCGACAAAAAGGGAGAAGACTCCCCTCCACCCAGGCGAGGCGGGGAAAGAAAGAAAGAGGCCCGGACCAAAGAGCCCCGCGAATCACGGGGACCGTCTGGCCTTTTCAAAGATTACACACCGCTGAACGTGTCCCGCTCACGCATTTTCAGTGACTGTGCCAACTCGGAGTTCGTCAAAGGGGGAATCCGCTTCCCGAAACCGACGGTTTCTAAACCAAATGCTGACAAGTCCAAGTACTGCCGGTTCCATCGCAGTCACGGGCACGTTACTGAGGATTGCGTCCACCTCAAAGATGCCATCGAGACGCTGATTAAAGAGGGGTACCTGAAGAAGTACGCCAAGCAGCAAGAGGCCCCCCGCCCCAGCGGCCAGGAGGCCCAGAACGTCGAGGAGTCAACTCCCTCTCCCAACAACGGATCGCTGCAGGTCGCGTTGAGCATCACGCGGCCTAAAGACTTTGGTTTTCCTGGAGAGCTCGACAGCCCAGAAGCTGTCCGAAACATGTGGAATAACTTCCCAGTAGAGGACTCGATAAGTGCCTGCAGTACCTGGGAGTCCTTTCCCCAGGCACTGGTCATATCTGGCGGAGCCCCTGACCATTTGACCGTGGGGTCGATAAAGAGGAAGTTCGACGAACTGAAGGCGACGACTCCTCGAGCGCCTACTCTCGAGCGGTTCAAGGGAAGATCAAACCCGATTACCTTCTACCTCGAGGAACTTCCCGGTGGGGCACCGAATGCCAACATTCCCCTCTTGATCCGGGCACAGATGGCCAACTTTGATGTCCATAGAATTTTGGTCTACCAGGGGAGCTCGGTGGACATCATGTATGTCCACCTCTTCGAGACCCTCCAGCTGACCAAGCAACACTTGTCCCCATACGTAGGATCGGACCTGCAAGGCTTCAACGGCGCGACCACCCGACCATGGGGCTTCGTTGAGTTGATGGTCACCTTCGGGATTGAGGAAACTGCCCGACAGGTGAAGACGCGTTTCTTGGTGGTAGACTGCCCGTCCCTCTACAACTGTATAATGGGGAGGACCACGTTGGCGGAGCTAACGGCCGTACCACCAACGGTCCACCTGAAGATGAAATACTACACAAAGCGCGGACGTGTGGTCACTCTCCACGGAGACATCAACGCAGCCAGAAGGTGTTTCGACGCAGTAATCAGGGGTCTGAGCATCATTGACGGCATCAAAGCTAAGACTCAGGCCGAGACACCTTCAGACGCCGTGCAGGCTCCACTACCGCCGATCAGTGCGGTCGAACTTGACAGCCGATTTCCCAGGGAGCAGGAGGAAGCTGATGGCGAGGATCTCCCACTTGAAGTCAACGGGCAACCTCTCCACCCAATGCGCCCCATTCCAGATGGAGATTTCGAGCTGGTTCCACTCGGCGACGACCCAGACTGAAGCGTGAAGATCGGCTATGGACTCCCCGACCTAGCGAAAAGGCAACTGAAGGCGTGTCTCCGAGAAAATGCAGATTTGTTCGCTTGGAGTGCTGCAGAGATGCCCAGACTGGACCCTGAAGTAGCCTGTCATTAGCTGACTATAGATCCGGCCGCTTGGGCCATAGCTCAACGTAGGCGTAGGCAGTCTCCGGAAAAAATGGAGGCTGCTGAAAAAGCTGTAAAAGACCTCCTAGAGGCAAATTTTATTTCCAAGGCCAAGTACACAACTTGGCTCTCAAATGTTGTACTCGTTAAGAAAAGTAATGGAAAATGGAGGATGTGCGTTGACTACACGGATCTTAACCGGGCATGCCCGAAGGGCTCTTATCCCTTACCTAACATCGACCAACTAGTCGATAATTCTGCAGGATTTAAATTACTATCTTTTATGGACGCTTATTCGGGGTACAACCAAATCCCCATGGACGAGGCCGACAAACGGCATACAGCCTTCATGACCGAGTCGGGCAATTACTACTATAACGTAATGCCCTTCGGCTTGAAAAATGCGGGCGCCACCTACCAACGGATGATGAACAAAGTCTTCCGGGTAGATATCAACGACGTGCTCGAGGTTTATATGGACGACATGATCGTCAAATCCGCGGAGGAAATCGACCATGCCGCTCATCTCCAGAAAGTGTTTGACACGGCGAGGAAATGTCGTATGAGGTTCAACCCCGACAAATGCACCTTCGGTGTTCGCGCAGGGAAATTCCTCGGCTTCTACCTCACGGAGAGGGGCATCGAGGCGAACCCTGACAAATGTAGGGCGTTCTCCGAAATCCCCACACCGAACTCGAAGAAGTCGATCCAGTCGCTTAACGGAATGCTGACGTCTCTCTCCCGTTTCGTAGCCAAATCCGCGCAGTACGCACTCCCCTTCTTCAAGCTTCTCCGGCAGAAGGCGACATTTGAATGGAGTGAGGAATGCGAACAAGCCCTTCTCCATCTAAAGCAAGTCTTGTCTCGACCCCCGGTCTTATCCCGACCAGATACCGGGGAAACACTTTTCTTGTACCTGGCCGTCAGCGGCGAAGCAGTGAGCGCTGTCCTTATACGGGAGACCCCCGATGGACAGAAACCGATTTATTTCACGAGCAGAGCTCTGCAGGGCCCCAAGCTCAGATACCAACAGATCGAAAAAGTCGCCTTAGCCCTTATATCCGCGGCCAGAAGATTACGTCACTACTTCTTGGCCCACACAATCGTGGTAAGGACAGAGCAGCCTATCCGATAGCTCCTCAGCCAGCCAGATACGGCGGGGAGAATGCTCCGGTGGTCTCTTGAGCTATCCGAGTTCGACCTTCAGTACGAAGGAAGAAAAACCCTTAAAGCCCAAGTACTGGCCGACTTCGTAGCGGAAATGACCATCCCAGAATCCTCTACCAATGGCTCCCAGAAATGGACGATTTACATCGACGGGGCCTCCAGTGCAAAAGGCAGCGGTGCGGGTATTATCCTCGAGAACGAACAGGGCATCTTGATAGACGTCTCCCTCGAACTGTCCTTCAAGACATAGAATAACCAAGCAGAATACAAAGCCTTCCTCGCGGGACTTCGACTTGCGGAAGACCTTGGAGCAAAGGAAGTCAAAATCTTCACAGACTCCCAGCTCGTGGCATCGCAGGTTCGGGGAGAATTCCAGGCTAAAAACGATAGTCTCATCGAGTACCTAACCCTGGTGCAAGAAAAGTTGAAGAAATTTGTCTCCGCGGAAGTGGCTCACATCCCGCGCGAGCACAACACTCGAGCAAACGTGCTCTCCAAGCTTGCGAGCACTAAGAAAAAAGGAGAGAACAAATCGGTTATCCAGGAGATACTAACCCATCCGAGCATAAACAAAACCGCACCGGCCGCAGATGTCAACGCAGTCGGGGACGCAGACTGTTGGATGACCCCTGCTTACGAATACTGGATGACGGGCAAATTACCCGACGACCCTAAAGAAGCAGGGGTAGTCAATAGGCGGGCATGTGCTTATACCGTCGTCGAAGGCAAGCTATACCGTCGAGGATTCTCCATTCCCTTACTTCGGTGTGTCGAAGAAGGCAAAGTGTCGGGGATCCTCTAGGAAATCCACGAAGGGATCAACGCCCAGCACCTCGGCGGAAGATCCTTTGCCCGGAAAGCACTCCAGGCGGGATATTATTGGCCTACTATGCAGCATGATGCAAAGGAACACGTTAAGAAGTGTGACCGCTGCCAGAGACACGGGGACATGCACCTCGCTCCTCCAAACAAGCTTAAGTCATTATCGTCCCCGTGGCCATTTGCGTGGTGGGGAATGGATATCCTCGGACCTTTCGTCATGGGGTCGTACCAAAACAAGTACCTCATCGTCGGGGTGGATTACTTCACGAAGTGGATTGAGGCCGAGGCGCTGGCCAAAATCACTGCTTTCAACATACTCCGTTTCTACAAGAGAAACATCCTCGCCCGATTCAGGGTGCCCCAAGCCATTGTCACGGACAACGGGACACAGTTCACCGACAGGAACTTCCAAGACTTCGTCGCCAAACTGGGCACAAAGCAGCACTTCACGTCGGTCGAACACCCTCAAACCAACGGGCAGGCCGAAGCAGCGAACAGAGTAATACTCAGGGGACTCAAGCGACGACTCGGCGAGGCCAAACAACGGTGGGTCGAGGAGTTGCACAGCGTCCTCTAGGCGTATCAAACAACCCCACACTCATCGACCGGGGAGACCCCGTTTCGGCTAACGTACGGAATCGAAGCGGTTATCCCCGTCGAGATCAGGGAACCCTCGAGGAGAACAAAAGCTCCCCTCGATGATGGAACGAACGACGAAGCCCTGCGAGAGGAACTCAACCTTGTCGAAGAGATAAGGACCGGCGCTTCCCTCTGAGAAGCCTCTTTAAAACAAAAAATAACTTTGCGTTATAACGACAAAGTCATCAAACGAGACTTCCAAGTAGGCAGTCTTGTCCTATGGAGGAATCAAAAAGATTCGCGCGAAGGAAAACTGGTCGCGAACTGGGAGGGCCCGTACCGCGTCACCGCTAAGACGGGGACGGGTGCCTATTACCTCGAGAACCTACACGGGGAACAACTTGCTCGACCATGGAATGCTGAGAAGCTCAAGCAATACTACAGTTAGACACTTCCCGGGACGGTACAACGTCGCGACCACGGGGGCGTGCAACGGTACATGCGCGAC
This sequence comes from Lathyrus tuberosus, assembly GCA_022829125.1. Lineage (NCBI taxonomy): Eukaryota > Viridiplantae > Streptophyta > Magnoliopsida > Fabales > Fabaceae > Lathyrus > Lathyrus tuberosus. Next base: position 111,587 of record JALAZF010000108.1, on the reverse strand, counting down.
ACCTCTATACAATACACGACGGCCAAAAACCATGAAGTATGTGCGTGAGACTTTTTGGCCCGGCGAGGAGACCTCACCCGAGCTCCTTCGTCGACGTACCAAATAGGTAGAACACCCAGCTCGCGATGGGAAGTTCACGCCGCGAAGCTAAGACATCGACCGCTTTCTTAGCCTCGTCGAAGGTCGGAGTACAACCCCTGACCGCTCGGATAAGCTCTCTTCGCAGTCGAGCATCATCAAAGTCGAGCAAAAGCCCAAGGCGCCAGTGGTATCAACTACTTAGACAAAAATAAGTAATGCATAAAATATCACACACAAGCAAAATTAATAAAGAGGCGCAACGAAGTATGAAAATCGGGCGAAGCCCATTGTACGAATGTTACACATATAACCCCACAAAGCGGGCAAAATAACCATTGTGCGAAAAGTACATCAAATAAGCCCACAAGCCGGGCAAAAACAAAATGGCACGCAGGCCAAGCAAACTATGTCCCTACTATGCGGCAGTCTCGGTGGCGTCCGGCCCACCTCCCTCGTTGGCGTCCCCTCCTTTCCCGGGCGGCACTATCCGGCCGTCGACCACCTCGAAGTCAACGTCCGCCCCATCGGTCACCAGGCCGGGATTCAGGATCTGGAGTTGCGCCACTGCGTTTCAGAACCCTATGCCCACTGTCTCAAGAGCGTCATCCTCGGCCAGACGAATATCCTGCTCGAGTTTCCTGAGTTAGGCCACCAACGCTGCTCGAGTGGTTAGGAGCCTGTCTTCTTCGGTTTCGCCTTCAGCTGGCCGCACAGCAGCCTCCAACTCGGCGACCCTCTCCTTGAGTCGCTTCTCCTATGCCTCCAATTCGGCGATGCGGGCAACGTGGCCTCTCTCTATTTCCTCGACTTCCTTCAGCTTTTTCTCAGCCCGCTGCTGCTGCTCGCTTTGTTCTTTGTTCAGGTCCCTGCACTCCTTCAACTCATTGCGCAGTTCGAGCATCTCAGCATCCAATTTCTCGAGCTTTTCTTGCAGTCGAGAAAACTCAGCAGCAGGGCGAGTCTCGTCGTTCAGGACAATGGCGGTCGAGCAAAGCCGCATGACCGCGGACAAATCCTCGAAGATCGTCTTCCTCCTCGCCTCCGCGACAGCTCCTAGCACAGCTTGGACTTCAGAAGGAGGGACACGGGGATAGATGACTTCGGAGAAGAAGCGAAGCTTTTGATGGCATGGTGGAAGTTCAAACCTTGAAGAAGGTGGGGGACTGTCTTCATGGCCTAGGTCGACGATCTCCACTCTCGAAACCCGTTGCTGCTTTGGCGTCCCTTGAGTACCCGGAGACTGGCTCCCAGCAGGAGGTGTCCGCCTCTCTGAAATCTCGGACACGGTGGAAGCAGGCTGAGACTGACTGGAACCTTTGGGCATGGCGGCCGAGGAACCACCCTCAGGCATGGCCCCGGAAGGAGCGACATCTTGACCTTTCGAGCGAGACGCCTCCACCCGAAGCTGCTCTTCCCTAGCCCTCTTCGCCTTCATTTTCTTGAATCTTTCCTCGGCTCCGGCCATTTTTCCTGCAAAAAGAAAGCAAATGTTAGTAAGGCAAGGAATGAAAAGAATACAAATGCGAGGAAAGCTTAGATCGTGCATGATTTCACCACCTAACAACTCGATGGCCTCTTCATCGGAGAAGGTCTCGAGCAGAACGCGGGTATTGATCAGACGGCCTTGTTTCTTCACCTGCCCATCTGCTTCCAGTATAGGCTGGTCGTCCAGCGTTTCGTGCTGAGCCTCGTTGAAGCTCGCGACGAACGCGACGATCTTATCGTAAGCTTCCCGCTCATAGACATCCAGCTGATTATGCTTCACCTTATATTTGTCGACCCCCTTTTTGAAGTGTTCCTCCATCCAGTATAGGGGGAACCTCGGGTCTAGAACCTCCTCGGAGACACCGTCGACCTCGCGAGTGACTTTCTGGTACAACGAGTATACGGCCCCGACGGTGACCGGCTTCACGAAATAATAACGGAACTTGAAGTCCCGGATGGAATCTAAGTATGTATGAAACAGAGCTTTGCTCTGCTTGAAGGACACCCATCCATGTCGTCCACCTGATGACGACCTCTGTAGATGGAATATCTGGAAAAAGAGGGACGCCGTCGGGACGATTTCTAAATACTTACAGACAAGCTCGAAGGCCCGGATAAAAGCCAAGGAGTTTGGATGAATTTGCGAGGGGGCCAGCTGCAACCAGGAGAAGATTCCCTCTTGTAAGTTCGTGAAGGGCAACCTCCACCCCGCCTTGTCGAACATAAATTCATATAACGGGATGCGCATTCCCCGGTAAGGCGAGCATATCCGATGATGCTCCTCTGGATGAAAAACTTTCCAAGATTTGTCGGACCCGATGAGTCTGTGCTCGACGGTGCAGAACGCGTCATCCACGTCTTTGTAGACGAAGATAGACGACATCTCCCGGGCTTCTTTACAGACCCACTCTTCGAGCAGGCGCTCCCGTGCGAAAGCCATATGGGCCATGGGGGATTCAGGTTGATCGTCGTCTTCTTCGAATGATCCTACGGCCATCTTCGTAGACAAATCGTCCATTTACCTGAAAAGCAGAAGGAAACGGTGAATTCGATGGGTCGTATCAAATTCACCCCACCACCGCTGTTCAAGCGAACGGGCGAGGAAGGGGCAAGGCTCTCTCGGTTCCCCGACATAACCGGCCGAGGGTCGACATGTTCGCCGGGGAACTCGTCGTCTCCCCGGAAGATTCTGCCCCCGTGTCCGCGCGACGCAAATGAAAAGAGTAACTATCGAGGACCCCGAGACATTCAACGGGTCCCCGACGTGTTCATCCCTAGTCCCCGAAATATTCAACGAGAGCGGGTGAAGTTCTTAGCACCCCCCTTTCTCAACAACTAAAGATTCCCGCCGTATTCGCCAGGAATCCTCTCATTTCTCGTGAGAACATCATCAGTTCATCAAGGAAATGCCATATACTAGATGAAATTAAAGAGAAATGTAAGAAAAAGATCAATCTCGAAGCAAGTACCTTGTGAGTAGCGGTTTAGGGTTCCGGTACGGAATTTCCGGCGGCTTTACGGCGGCGAGCGACTGTTGTAGGAGAGACTAGGTTTCCGGCACGGAGTGTCCGACGGTTGACTGCGGCGAACGACAACTAGAGAGGGTAGAGAGAGAAGGAGAGAGATTCTTGAGAGAGAAGCGGAAAAGTGAAAATGAACGAGGGGAGCAGCTTTTTATAAGCGATTCTCGCGGAACTCGAGGGGCATAGGGCACTCAAGTGCACTACCCTAGCCAGCCGCCCTAGCCTTCCTAGGTAATAATGGCAGGCGACACGTGGCACGCATACAGCTGCGTGTCTCCCCACGCGTGTCGTTCCAGTTTCCCCCAACGCTTTGGATCTGAAACTCCTCATCTCCCCGGCGTGCCAACCAAACGCGACTGAATGATGCCCGACTTATGTGCGACCGTACGGACGTCGACCACGAGAATGGCCTCCTCGGTTCCTCTCCTGGCGTATCCCCGTCGTGCCATTAAGCCTTAAGTCATTACTCTGACACCTCAGAGCAACGACTTGGGGGGCTCCTGTTCTGGACTGGGCCGAGGCTGCCCAACAGTCGAGCAGGCCCAACCCATACTGCCCGGGGAGGCCCAATAAGGTAAGGTCCTTCTGCGGACACGCGACTGCCACGTGCTAGCCACAGTCTCGCCGGGCACTCAGTTAGTGTCGGGGCACGTGGGACAATAAGAGTCGAGCACGTTGCACCCCGCTGAGATGCGACTCCTCGACAAGCTAGCCTCTCCCCCGCGAGCATGTTATTCGTCCCTCCTCGACGGACAGTATCGCCTCCCCGCGAGGCCGTGCCCTTTCTACGGGCTCCATATCTCCTCGACACAGAAGGCTCCTCCCCGCGAGGAGCACCCAACGGTCCATCCTGCGTGGACACGTTTCAAGTAACCTCCCACTTCTGAAAGATTCGGTCTGCCCTACTTTCGAAAATCTAGGAGCAGTTACTCTAGGGCGAAGACCATGTGCTGATCTTCACTACTACACGTAAGCCCTAGCAGTTACCTAGAGTGGGCCTAGTTGATCCAGCCCATTGCAGGTAACCGTTGGCCCCGCGCTGGGGGCTCTCTATAAATACCCTCTCATTTGAGAGGGCCAGGTTAGACACTTTCTTCCTACCATTCACACTTTCTCGTATTTGCTGATATTCTGTACACTCTCTCACTTGAGCGTCGGAGTACCTTGCAGGTACACCCCCCCGGCCGCCTCTCACCATCACCGGAGCTGCCGTTCCAGACGCCGTTGGCCACCATCACTGTCTGATCCAGGTACGATCAGTGAGATTGACTAAAAATAAGTAAGATAAAGAGATATCATGCATAGAAAGTAAAAGTAATTGCGGTAAACTTAGATAACCTGAATTGAAGACAAAATGCTTAAATAATATAAAGAGATCCAGATAATACAACAAAAGTTACAGAAAAAAAATACTTAAGAGCTTAATTCTAAAAGTTGAAAATGAAAATAAGTAATAATCTAAAAGTGGCTCTCTTCCATTTCCAAACAAGTGAGGCACTATTTATATATGATTTCAACAATGAATACACTTAAATTCGTGCAACAATCATAATGGTCATTTATGGATGAATAAAAGCAGTTTTGGAAGTCTAGAAGTCAAGAAACTGTTACGGAATGCCAAAAATTGCAACTGAATTTGGGTATGACACGAGGGGGGTCATGTTGAGGAAAATGAATATGTCATGCAACACAGTCAACCCGTGTTCTTCTCAGTTTTTTACTACCGATTGGGGGGGGGGGGGGTCAAAGGATAACACGAATTTTTCGTGTTCTTTTGTAGTGAGATGACTTGCGAATGCACGATTTTCCGTCTTTTTCACTTCAATCTTGCCGGACATTTCCTTATTAACTAAAATCAACAAAAACACACAAAGCGAAACAAAACAATAAAAACACACAATAAAACATGAATAAAATAAGCGAAAAATACATTGCAATAATCACTTATCGCCCACCCTTCGTCGGGGATGATTTATAGTGACGCTAAAGACTTGCACTAACTCCTTTATCTTCTCCAGTGCCCATGTGAAATTGACCTCCCTTACATGTTCCAAGTAAGCAGACTCAATTTAGAATGTCAACTCAGTTTACATAACACTAATAATCTTAAGTAGTGGTAGTCGGTATTTGTTGGTTTTATACGGGGAGTTAAAAATAAAAACCATTTGAAATATATTCAAAAACTTCATTTAATCAGGATGTCCAAAAATATCACTTACAACACTTGAGTCTTTTGTATTTCTTGTCTAATACAAATATCTTTCTTCATGAATTAAACACATCAAGTGTTGCATTTTCACGTATGGACCTCTCATAGTATACCAATATGTATACACTTGCCTAACTATTGTCAGATTTTTTAGGATTTCAATCTTTCAATGCACCCATTATGAATCTCGGCTCCATGTGGTAGGTACTTTGTCACTTCACACACAAAATATCTTTCATCGATTTTTAAAGAGACGAGTTTATCATGACCGTCTAAATCATCAGCTAGATCATGGTGTTGAAAATCACATATACCTTTTATATTCTAACCATAACCACTTGTAGGGATGGCAGGCAGACTCAAACCCGCAGGGCTCACCCGCACCTGAACCCGAGTCAACGGGTGAAAACCCGAGTTGACTGGGTTCGGGTTCGGGTTCAGGTGTCACCCGATATTTCGGGTGCGGGTTTGGGTAGTGTAAAACCCGTGCCCGAAACCCGAAACCACACCCGCTATATATATATATATATATATATATATATATATTTGAGTTTTTGCTACGGGTTCGGGTTTGGGTAAAAAAACCCGAACCCAACGGGTGTGGGAGTGAGTGTTATTTTGCCATCCGAATAATCTTTGGGTTCGGATTCGGGTGGTGATTTCAGGTGCGGATTTGGGTAGTGTAAAATCCACACCCGACCCGACCCGTTACCATCCCTAACCACTTGGCACACATCTCTATTGAAAAAGACAATCGACCATTTTTCTACAATTAAAAATAGATTTTCTTCATCCGCCAATCCTTTGTTCCCACGATAATACTTTATACTTCTAACCAAGATAAAATTATCTACTGATTATAATGTAAAATAAATTATTTAAAAACTACATAATTTTAAAAAAATGTCAAATGACCAGAGATAAAATATTAATAAAACACACCTATGTAATACTAGAAAATATTATAAAATCATCCTTAACAATTCATGAGTCATGCCAAGAGGTACCGATACTATCTAAGTATTGTTCCTACCAAAAATCAAATATGGTATTCTCCGAACCTTCGTTTTTTAGTAGGAATTCGTTTACCACTCGAACCAAAGTATTTTGGTTTCACATCGTCATCCATTTAAAACAACTTTAAAAAAATAACAATAATTAGCCTACCATATTCTCAAGTGTGTGAGAAAAATTTAATTCACTAAATTTTATATAGATCTGGTGTCCACGTCTTTCACACTAATTTTTCTACTACCAACTCTCTCGCCAAGGAATGTTGTAAATTCTACCCCATATTTTCTAAAACTAACATTTTAATTTTTTATATTTCTTACTCCCCCGTTTTAAAATGACAGTCGTTTAAAGTTTTTGCATACAGATTAAGAAATGCAATAATATTATTATTATAAAATATTACACTTTTACTAAAGAGGTTAAATGTAATGCACTGTCAGTATAAACTAGTTTTAAACGTGTGATTTGGCGGGATACACGTTTGTGATTGGTTGACTGTGTAAAAATATTTTACACTGTCAGTCCATATTTTTTTTTCTCTTTATTAAATGAGTCTTATTAATATATTGGAAACAGTATACAGAGTAATAATTACATGACATAATTGAAAAAATAACAATTATTACTACGTATAAAAATAAAAACGACAATCATTTTGAAACAATTTTTTTTTCCAAAACGACAGTCATTTTGAAATAAAGGAGTATTAACTAATTCAAGAAGAGTAATCTTTTGAAAAAAAAACAAACATATAAATCATAATTGCCATTTTAAAAATATATATAAAGTGACATGTGTAACTTTGGGGGTGGCTGTAAAATTCTTCTACCTATGGTCTTAGTTTTGCAATGACCCAATGGGCCTATAGCACGAATAAGCCCCGCTTAAACCAAACGAAACCTGAGAAGCTACCAATCTCTCAGAACTCACGTCGCTCTAGATCGCCGGCCGCCTCGACATCTCACCCCTATTATCCACCTCACCCGCCTCTTCCATATCTCCCTACTACTCAGACTCTCCGTGCTTCTCTTCTGTAAGTTTTCTTTTCATTCCGTTTACTTTTTCTGTTCATCGGACCGATTTCGTTTTCACTTGCTTGCACACAGATTTCGTTTGATTTACTCTAGTTTTCCTTGCACCTAAACCTAATTATGATTGATTTTGTTCTACTTAAGTCTGATTTGTTTTCAGTTTGCTTGCATCTACTTGTTTGCTGAGAAAAAACACAAATTAATGACTGATTTTGTTTTACTAATGTTTGATTTGTATTCACTATGTACTATGTGTGTCCTGTTCATTTCAAATTCTCATATGTATTGTTTCGAATTATAATTGTTTTTTATATTATCAGTAGTTCAGTACATGATTTGCCGTCTTTCCTTCTGTGTTTTTGTGTATTTTTGTAACTAGTGGAAGTTGTATAAGATGAGTGAGTGACAGTTTTCGTATGATATCGGTTAATTCTCGTTGATGCTAATGGAATTGTGCTGTAGTTGGCAGTAACATACCGACCAGAATGTAGTGTTATTTTTATTTCGGTCCATCTTGTTACTTTTACAGCCGGCTAATGTTAAGGGAAATTTGTTGTTTTTTTATAAAATATTTTTATGAAAAAATGTTTATTTTACTTTTCAGATTATCTGAAAGCATTTGAAATGGTTGATAGCAATGCTTCCTCTGGGTCGCCTGAAGAGACACAGAATCCCATTCCAGATGGGAATGCGCCTTCTGAAAGTGATCTTGCGTTGGATAACCTAGCACAAAAAGTTCAAGAATCTCTATCTCTTGACCAAAGACATAAATTTTGGGAAACACAGCCTGTTGGGCAGTTTAAGGATATAGGAAACCCTGCTTTGCCAGAAGGTCCTATTGAACCTCCAACTGCCTTATCTGAGGTCAAACAGGAACCTTACAACCTTCCTAACCTTTATGAATGGGTTACTTGTGACATTCATGACGAGCAGATGTGTGATGAGATATACACCCTTCTTGCTAATAATTATGTTGAGGATGACGAGAACATGTTTAGGTTTAACTATTCGAAGGAGTTTCTGCGCTGGGCTCTGCAACCTCCTGGATACTTTACGAGTTGGCATATTGGTGTCCGTGTTAAAACTTCCAAGAAGATGGTTGCCTTTATAACAGGTGTCCCTGCTCGAATCCGAGTTCGTGATGAGGTTGTTAATATGGCAGAAATTAATTTTCTTTGTGTTCACAAGAAGCTTCGAACCAAGAGGCTTGCTCCTGTCATGATCAAAGAGGTGACCAGGAGGGTGCACTTGGAGAATATATGGCAGGCAGCATACACTGCTGGGGTTATTCTTCCTACACCTGTGGCAACTTGCCAATACTGGCACAGGTCTTTGAATCCCAAGAAGCTAATTGATGTTGGTTTCTCTCGGCTTGGTGCACGGATGACAATGAGTAGAACTATCAAGCTGTACAAGCTACCAGAATCAACAGTCACACCAGGGTTTCGAAAGATGGAAATCCACGATGTTCCTGCAGTTACGAGGCTAATTAGGAATTATTTGAGCCATTTTATTGTTGCACCTGATTTCGACGAAAATGACGTGGAGCATTGGCTTCTTCCAAGGGAGAATGTTGTCGACAGTTATCTGGTTGAAAGTCCTGAAACTCACGAAGTCACTGACTTTTGTAGTTTTTACACACTTCCCTCTTCTATCCTTGGCAACGCAAATTATTCAAATTTGAAAGCAGCATATTCATTCTACAACGTTTCAACTGCGACCCCTTTGCTTCAGCTGATGAATGACGCCCTCATTGTAGCAAAACAGAAGGATTTTGATGTTTTCAATGCGTTGGATGTCATGCAAAATGAAACCTTCTTGAAGGAGCTAAAGTTTGGACCGGGTGATGGTAAACTTCATTATTATCTTTACAACTACCGAGTAAGGCAAGCATTGAAGTCATCAGAGCTTGGGCTTGTGCTTCTATAGTCCAAATTTGTGGAGATTTATGCTATGGATTAATTAGAAAGGATAATGATATTGCTGATAAACTTTGTATTGTTGCATATTTATGTGGTGGATCCATTGTTAGGCCTTAAATTTTGCTTCAATTTTTTAGCAAACAAACTTGAAGTTCTTTTCAGGGACCATTCTGAAGGGTGAGTGATTCATAAGGGGTTGAACTTGAGGATAATGGCTATATTTGTTCATGCCGATAATGGCAATTGTCTTTAAGCGTTTTTCCTTTTATTTGGTCGAGAAGTGTTTGTCTTCTAGCATTCTTTGCAAAATTTATAAACCTCTCTTATTTGGTGAAAATATATATTTTAAAATTTTCTAAAATATGTTCATTTGAACTTTTGTTTATAGTGGAATTGAGTATAATGCTGATTAGTGGTTAAAAAAAAGGTTCGCGCATACGCAACTTTCTTATCAACTTTAAGAAATAAAAATGCCAAAGGAATCTGATCAATATATCCTTCAAATAAGATGTTAAAATACCCTTTCAGTGGACATCAATTTTTTTTCATATCAAAAGCAAAATAAAAAACAAAATCTATTCATTAATCTTCTTGAAACATTTTGCACCTGTTGTAAGATAACAAACGGTTAGTGATTCGTACTGTTGCGCTACAAAATCGTTGTGAGATGAAGTTGCAATATACGAATTAAAACACTTTGCCACCCTACAAATATCCAAATTGATTGATTACCACTATTGCATGGTGTTTTTTAGTATTCAAATACACTGAATGTTTCAGAGATAATTTCCATATACACTTCCACATGTATTGTTCAAACTCAATATAATTTCATGTCTCCATGACTAAAGCTTGACCGAAATCATATCTTCCACATATGACCCGATTATAATGCAATATTAAAGACTGCAACACGACCATGATTTAAAACCTTAGTAGTATATACCATTCAATTATAAACAGCATAAAAGTCATACTCTCGCAAACCTTTTTTTTTTGGCGAAACATGTACATAAAACTAATAAAACTACATCCTACGAATACATATAAACCAGGTTTTTGACTAATGCAATCTCCAAATTCACTGCCAAATTCAAGCTTTGGAAACCGAGTAACACAACCCCGGGCTTTTAATGATAGACAATTGTTCATCAATCATGTGAACTGTCGCCTGATGTACGTGTCTTCGTGCACGAATACCGGGTTTTGACTGGTTTGAGTTGGAATCTGTGGTTGTCCCATGGCTATGTTCCCTTGATTAGGGTTTGAGGAATTACCAAAAGCATTGCTAGCATTCTTTCCCTCCATTATGGTAATGTAATAGATAATCCCAAACGCAACACTTGCAAGAGATAACATTGCGCCACCAGCAAACACTCCAGGTTTGACAACATAACAGTAGTAGGTTCCAAAGTATAGACTCTCTTCGCCACGTTGATCGTTCAGTGCAGCACCGGTTAGCAACAGGAGAAATGCAATTAAATACGTGAACCTGTTTGAACCGAGATTATAATCACAAAGAACCATGAGATATAATAGGAATATAATTTACAAGCTTAGTCTGACTATAATGTTATAGTCAACACCACACTCCAGTTTTCAATTCCTACACATAATCTCTTAATTAAGTTGTTTACCAAAACAGAGCCTAAGACCATGTTAGGATTAGATTCTAGCTTATATCATTTTTTCAATTCAACTAAATTCATGGTTCTTCACCTATGGAAAAGTCCTTGTAAGCATCAACTTGCTGCATTTGATTTTTATACTCAAGTAAAATATATTTATAGACACCATCTAAAAGTTCAAATTGCTTCTCACTCAATCCATCTTTAAATTCGAAACACAACTGGCTTATTGTCCATGCAACTTTTACAGAGCAGAACATTGCAGATAAAATCATAAACACGAAGAACAAAGCGACAGTTACCAGGATAAAACAAAGCAGGCCAGTGCCACCGTCCAACTGGCATCAGGGATTCGCAAATTTCTTCTGCAACAAATGCATCCAGTTGAAAGATTTATGAGAATTTGAGAAATCATAAGAGACAGCGCCGCAGTTAAACCAAGAGGTAGAGCTGGACTTCGAGGATACGTGCACTGATTTGGCGAGATAAACTGAATTTGATAACCCTGAAGAAGTTACAGAGTGTTAGCAGTAGCTACCATAACAGTTCCATTCATGGCAAATTTTGACACATCATAAGTTAAAATGTTAAAGCTCAAAATAAACAAAGGGCCTGTTTGAAGTTCATCGCACAAATGCTTATTAAAATAAGCACTTATGGAAAAGCTAGTATAAGCTATTTTTCTAACAACTTATTACTATAGATTGATTAAAAAAAAAAACAAAAACCTTACATCTAACTTCATGTTCTGGTGCAAAACCCTATCTATTCCAAAATTGGGAAAAAGAAAAGGACATTCAAGAAATTACATAAAATCAAATACAAGATTCAACAAGTAAAAGAAAAAACTTAATGAACAACACAAAGAATGTACTAAACACCATAAGCAAATTAGAATCTTCAAGAAAACAGTGAAATCAACCACAAGAAAAAGTGGTGGATCAATGCAAGAGATTAAAAGTGAATTTTTCGGGTAAACGAAAGTAAGAAGAAAAAAAAGAGAACCCTGATCCTTGTTGCTTCAGCAGCAAAGGCAGTTGCAGCTGATAAGAGCCCTAAGAAGCCCACAACGCAGCACACAGCCACAACTTTTTTCTCCATTTTCTCTTCTCTTCTCTTTCTCTATTTGCTTTTGCGTTTTGATGGTCTCTTTCAGTGAGAATAAATGTTGGTGAAAAGTGGCAGATATTTGGATTATAAATGTGTTTTATTTTGGGTAAAATAATATAAATAATCTTCTTGTTCGATTTATTGAATAAGGATATGTTTTAAAAATATAACTTTTACATTAAATAAAATAATTTTTAATTTTAAAAATATAAATATACAATTTTCAAATATAATATTTTTATATTTAATTTTTTAACCACGAATTTTTAGAGCATGAGTTGCGATTTTACGTATCTATACCTATAGATAAAAAAATTAAAATAAATAAATAACCTGACGTATTTTTCTTTCAAAATTACAATGTAATCACAGATATATTTACTAGGAAGTCACTTCAGCAATAACTGCAGATACTATAGAGGTTACAAAGACAGATGAAACTGATACGGTATAACCTTAACAATAACTACTTCATAATACAAAAAAATAAATGAGTGTTTTAATGATAGATAATTGATTCATGGAAATTTCTTTCTGTAACTGATACATGAGAGTTTCTATCAATAAAGTTATTGTTAGTGCAATAGAGTATATACATAATACATATAAACGCGCTTCTAAAACACAGAAAATGTATGTCTTATGTCATTTTCTCAAATTGTTATGTACTTTTTAATCTATTATTTTTATTAATTTTTCTCCCATTATTATGTACGTTTTGAATCTATTTTTTAATTGATTTTTTTTCTTGATTTCTATCCATTATTATATCGTGATATTATAATTTCATTTTCTTATAATGTTGATATTTGTTGCTAATCACTATTTTACATTTTCAATACATTGATACAATAAGTAGGGTGTAAAATTGAGAAAAGATTCAGTAACTTTGAAGAGATGTGACTTTGGTGACTTACAAATTTTAATATTTTTTTGGAATGTAAAATAAAAGAAAAAACAAAAATTGAGATGAGAGAAAATGTTGTAAGAAAATATGTGAGGTAAAATCACGGTGCTTGGCGGATTAAAGTCATAAAAACTCAACCTGTAAAATTGAGTAATGGAATTGAAAAAGATATTTTTATCGTCGGTGAAATCATGATTAATTGTATATGTTAAAAAAAATCAATTGCAAAGTATACTTATATTTATTAATTAAAAGAATACTTTTATTTGTACCTTTTATACTTTATTGAAAGCGGACACAATATTTCACTATTTGTTTTATGATTCTACTTTTTAAATTTCGTCATTTTTTATTATCCGAAAACACGAAAGAGGAGGAAGACAATCTATCTTTTGCTTTTTAATATATTTTTTAATCCCGTTTATCTGTTTTTTTCCATTCTATCTTTTATCTTTTTAATATGTTTTTTATTTGCTTTTGTTTTATGACCGTATATGAACAGTGCATGACCGTACATGAATAGTGTATGAACAGTTGGATCAAAATTGGAGGGGGGCCACAAAATTACAAAGACCATCAAAATTTAGGGACCAAAATCGCAGGTTTTGTAATAGGGAGACTAAAACTGTGAAAAAACCAAAACAGAAGGACCAAAAATACATTTAAACCTTTAAATTATTTGTGTAATAAATTTTGTGATATACATTCTCATGTCCATCTGTTTGTTTTCTATAATTTTGAATGATTACTTTTATTATAATTAACTCAATCTTTGACCATTCTTCATTGTTATTCTTTAGTGTTAAAATTTGCACTCCTATGTTTTGTATGTTCGCTTTTTTAGTGTGCTATGTATGTATGTTTTTAATGAGTTTTTTTTTCCTTTTCGTGCATGTTCTATTAAAACTAATATTATGACATAATTATTAGAATTAAAAGTAAGACGATAAGGCTACTATATTTACTTTTAATCCCGTGTCCGTTTGTTATTCGTAAAAGAATTACATCACAATCTCTTAAAAGAATTACATGCGTTAGCGCAATAAAAAAAGTGGACAGACTTCTATTAGGTGCAATTAATTCTTGTGTGGAGCAGTCCATACGGAGCTTTGTTCCGGCTTTAAACGGGACCCCCGCTAATGGACGGTGAGATTTGTCCCTTTTGGATTAGTCGGTCGCAAGGCCGGATATCAAGATTTCCAAAATAAAATAAAATTGGACAGACGAGCACGAGAATGCTCGTCTGGACGCTAGTAACTATAAAATAGTTAATAGATTTGTAAAATGACAATTACTTTTAATTATTATTTTTATTTTTCTTATAATTGATCTTTAAAATTTATAAAATGTTACTTTTTTTATAAAAGTGAAGAATGGGTAAGATATATGGATGATGATGTGTAAACGGTTGATTTATGATTTATTTAAGGTGGGAAATTGTCATATTTGCCCTACAAAGGAGCGCAATAAAATGGGACGATATGGAGTGGACATAGTAAAGGGTGTAGGGCTAAAATCTCTGTTCGCTTTGCAAAAATGAGGGCGAGACGGGGGGCGGGTTCGATGGGCCTTGCACCCTTAAAGTTTACAAATTATAAAATTCATGTTAATACTCACGCTTGCAAAAGACCACACAAAAAATGAGGTAGAAGCGAAATGGACATATTAAAGAATGCACACCTAAATTCTTAGATTGACCTTCGAAGAATGCAGATAAAACGAACATGCGTGCACATGTTGATTCTGTTTTGTCAACCCTAGTTTCATTAATGACGACAACATTTATTTGTATTTTTTATATAATATACATATGTAACAAATTGTTGATGGTTATAAATCAATAAATTTATAACAATAGATAAAGTGAATACATCATTTTGGTTTTGTCTATTTTTTTTTCCTATTTTATCTGTTGCATTGTGTAAATATTTCAAAAAAGTTTATTGTAATTGCATTACCACGTCAAGGTATGATTTTCGGAGGAAAAAATTAGGAATACGTGGCACGAAATTGAGGGCTTACTTAGATGCCAAAATTTACATTCCAAAGAGAAAAACTGATGGTAACCGTTCAAACTTCTCAATTTATTTACTCCATTTAGCCACAATAATTTCATAATGTCCAAACCATAAAAGATAGAATACATAAAAACAGGGGAAATTAATTGTTGGTGACTTTAGGGGTGGACAAACGGTCGGGCCTGGACGACTTCGGTCCCAAATACCTACTCTGGCACAACCCACAGGTGCTAAATGCAAGCAAAATCTCGATTCTTTTAATTACGATTTTGCCCAGTTACTATTTTTTCGGTTGTGCGGTTTGAATATTATGGGTTTGAAGCACATGATTTACAATAAAAAAAATCAAAGAGTAAATCTACAAATAGAAAATATGATGTAGATCTATAGAGATGAAGATGAATTTAATTTTTATGAAGGCAGATTATGCTTAAATCTTTAGTGAAGAAGCTGCTACTTTGACAAAATTAGAAGTTCTTGAAATTACATTCAATATAGATCTAAATATCTTTCATCTTGTTTCAAAAATTTAAAGGGAAAATGAAGATGCTTTCATGGTGTTTTAAATGTTAAGTTAAAAGAAATTAATAAAAATAAGAAAAAATTGATGTATTATTGAGAAGGAAAAGAGAAATATATGGTGTTTTATTTGTTATGTTAGAAGATGATAGAAGTTAAATGAAGACAAAAAAAGTTTGATGCAAATACAATGAGAAGGAAAAGATTGGGATGGTTTAGTCCAAAATGAAAAAATTGAAAGTAAAAAAAGTAAAAAAATTAATTATTAGAGGCGCAGTGGAGCAGTACAAGTTGTGTGTCTTAAAACAAAGGCTTAAATGCAGTTTTAGTCCCCCTATTATGGCTTTTTCTCAGTTTTAGTCCCCCAATTTCTAAATCCAGTTTTTTAGTCCCTTAAGTTTCATTTTATGAGGATTTTGGTCCCCCACGTGATATGATGGGCAAAAAATGATGACATGGGTCTGGAAACGCTGACATGTCAGTGCCAACTGGATAATAATATATTAAAATATTATTGTAATTAATTTAAATTATTTTCCAAATAGAATCATTTGCAATTAATTTTTTTTTATTAAATATTACAGAAATTCCAGTCGTTTCTCTCCATCAATGTTTCTCTCTATCACGTCTCTCCATCAACACAAACCTTAAATTTGATTCCTTCTTGTTTTGCGCTTCGTCCACGAACACAAACCTTACAAATCTGGTATCGTCTGTAGCTCCGCCTTCGTTTATTGAATCTGTTTGTCCTCGTCTGTTCGAGATTGTCTTCGCCAAAAATCGTCTTCGTCCCAGATAGTCATCAACATGTCAAACCCAACATTTGTTTTGGGGGTAAGTGGCTTCATCCCAGATGTTTTTATGATTTGTTATTGTTAGTTTATTGTTAGGTTATGGTGGTCCCAAAAAAAACTGATATGCTATTCTTAGTTTATTGTTAGAATAATGTTAGGTTATTGTGGTCCCAATAGTCACTACTACAAAACGACCAAACAACAACGCCATGTTTACAACGACATCCTATACACCGTTCTTATAGTGCGTACTTGATGCGCGCGCATTATTTTAATTAGAAATCTCAAGGGTATAATAACGGTTTTTATGAAAACCGTGGTGATACAATCTAGCTATCATGGGTTCGAACCTCATCGCCCTCAAATAGTTTATCCCTTTGATGTAAATGCTCCCTTTTTAAGTTTTATTAATATTTAACTAAAAAATAATAAGGATATCACGACGGATATTTCTCAAAACCGCTGTTACAAATTGAAGCTTCTTTTTATGTATTTTAAACACCAAGTATATATATCAATTTATCCATTGAAACAACCCTAACACCAACGCCGTCACCATTGTCGGGAAGAAGACAACAACAACAACAAAGTGTTCTACTTTAAGGTGTTGCAATGTCACATTTGAAGACAAAATCATCCAAAGGTATTTCTACGTCTTCTTCCAGTGTAAAATCTCGATCTGGAAATTTTTGTGGTTGTGATGGTCGTATGGTTTCGTATCAATGCAAGAAGGGACAAAATAAAGGAAGGCTTTTTTAGAGATGTCCATTTTGGAGGAGCGATGAAACATGTAATTTGTTCATATGGGATAAAGACGTGGGAGAAAGAGATGGAAATTACGATGAGAGCATTATGAAGTCAGAGTTGGAAGCTGTGGGCTATCTGAATGTTATGTATGAGGATTTAAAGAAAAAGAACAAGAATTTGAAGAACAAACTGAAATCAGAGATATTTTCTGGAAATATCAAGATGTTATATTTTTTTGTCTCCTTTATGTTTAATATTTACTTTGTTATGAAATGTAATAGTTGAATTAGGGTTCGAATTACATTGTTGATGTTTAAACTGCAGATGCATTGTGAATTACATTGTTGATGTTTAAACTGCAGATGCATTAAGTTAGAAGTTAAGGCGCACCTTTTCTTTTTTATTTATTTTAAAATTCATAAATAAAAGGGTTATCACTACGGTTCTTCTGGTCAACCGCAGTGATATATTTATAATAAATAAATACCTATGTATACGGTTTTTATTTATTTTAAAATTCACAGATTAAAGGGTTATCACTACGGTTATTCTGGTAAACTGTAGTGATATATTTATAATAAATAAATACATATCTATACGGTTGTTATTGTTAACCGTTGTGAAATAGTTTACCCATATATAAGCGAAATAACTTTCACTTAATTGACAGTAACGCCGTTGCCTTCAAAGTGAAACCCTATAACCCATTTTTTCTCTCCGTTTTCACCATTAACCGTGAATCTTGTGCTTCATACATTAAGGCATTCTTCTTCTTCCATCTATTGTTAGATATTTCCCATTATCTCGTTTGTTGCATGTTGTTTTTGTTGATTGTTCTCATTTTTTCAGATTCGTTTTCACTACCTTAACAAAGACCATACTTTGGAAACTTCATAATGTTTGTGTTGCTATGGAAAAATGTATAAGAAACATGAAGCTATGATGGAAACTTCATTCACCTTGTACCTTTTTTTCATAGCATCACAAACAAGATGTTAGTAAATGAAGAAACAACAGTGTAAGCAAACTTTATCTAGTTTTAGAAGCAATGAAAAGAAGTATAAGAAGTATGAAGCTTTTGTGTAAGCTTCTTCCTCCTTATATTTCTTTTTCATGGCTTCCCAAACTAGTTCAACATCATAATTGATTCCTGTTCCGCGATTAGTTTCATTAAAAGATGCGTTATTACTGTTCCTCTCGTTACTCATCACTGGATTATGGTTGTAGGGTTTGTTTTCAACTGAGGATGCTCATTTTTGAAGTTTGCTTTGTTTCCTTTCAGGTTAAGGGGATGATACAGGGTGATGATGTTGGTGGAAGCAAGCGTATTATATCAGTTTATAATTTCTGGATTTGGTATAGAATGTTGTTTGAGTTTATCATATTCTATTTACATTGTTTGTTTAACTAACCCTCACTTAAAGTTTGCTGGTGGTAGCAAGCGTATTATATGAGTTTATAATATCTGGATCTGGTATAAAATTTTGTTTGAGATTGTTTGTTTCACTAACCCTCACTTAAAATACATTCAGTTAATTTGACATAGATACTTATAATCTGCAAATTAAGTTGTATTTGAAAACCAACTTAAACAAACCAATGTTGTTTTCTGATTGCATGTCTCTCATCATTTATCTCACGTTCTTTTATATATAGATTATGGTATAATGATCTGGCTCCTTAGATGCATCACCATCTTTCAATATAGTTAAATCAAAGATGAGGCAAATTATCCAATGTCTTGTTATGGAAATTTAACTATAATCGAAGATAGCGATATATCGAAGGAGTCAGATCAATAAACCACAATATATGTAAAAGAGCGTGAAATGCACGATGAGACGAATGCAATCAGAAAACAAGATTGATTTGTTTAAGTTGGTTTTCAA
Organism: Lathyrus tuberosus; assembly: GCA_022829125.1. NCBI lineage: Eukaryota > Viridiplantae > Streptophyta > Magnoliopsida > Fabales > Fabaceae > Lathyrus > Lathyrus tuberosus. The sequence continues at coordinate 92,710 of JALAZF010000108.1, read as the reverse complement.
GAACAGTTTAATTTGCAGATTATAGACATCTTCATCAAATTTAATCCATGTATATTTATTTAGTGAGGTGTTTGGAAAACAAGCAATCTACATTTAATATAATTAACTTAGGGTACTTACAACAACGTTTATATATTGTAACTGATATCATAAGTAATTTATGTTTTATATAAATTCGCTACTGATGGGTTTCGAACCCAGAACCTAAGTGTATGTATCGCAACGGTTTATTATCATAACCGTTGTGATATATGGCGCACGTCCTGCCTTTCAACAACGGTTTCCAGACCGTTGTAGAAACAACGAACTTACAACAACAATCTACATAACAACACATTCGCCCGCGTCATTATATGTCATTCCCAACCGTTGTTAAATGGGTTTTTCGTAGTAGTGAGTGTCCCTAATGTCTGCAAGGACGTGTGTTCATGTTTTGTGTATGTAGGCCACCAGAAAAACAAACTGTCAGACTTAGAATTCATCACAAGGGACAGAAGGTTAATCATCCTGTAATGTTGTATGTTGGTGAAACAGTGGCTGAAATGAATTGGGATTGGGACGTGGACCTAATGTCTTACATGCAGATTGAATCTATGATAAAAAGTGAAGGCTATAAGAATATAAAATGTCTCTGGTATGTGAATCCTAGGTTTTCATTTTCTAGAGGGATTCGACTGTTGAATAATGACAGAGATGTGTTAAACTTTATTGAAGATGTTAAAGGGTTCTATGTCATCGACGTGTACGTTGAACACACGGTTGACATACCTGAATACATAGAAGCTGAGGAAGTTCAAGATAATGTGGAGGTGGAAGAAGTTCAAGAAAATGTGAATGTGGATGAAGTTCAAGAAAATGTGGAGGCGGAGGATAAACAAGCTAATGTGGATGTGGAAGATCCGGCTAATGTGAATGTGGAAGATGTTAATGCTGATGAAAGTGAAACTGATTCGGATTATGAGTTTAGTGAGAAGGATGACGAAGAAAGTGAGAGTGATATTGATTTAGTTCCGGAATATAGGGTTGAAGCTAATGTAGACTGGACAACAGTTCTGCCCAATATTGAAGGTACTTCCAGTCATAATCATGTTTCTGATAATGAAAGTTGTGATTCAGATGAGCTTCATAGCCCTCCTGAGAGTGATGTTGAAGATGAGATGGAAAGGTTTCCAACCTTTAAGGGAAGTGCTAAGTTTGAGTTAGGCCTGATGTTCAAGGATAAGTTGCAAATTTGAGATGCCATAAAGGAGTATGCAATGGCTAACAAGAAGAATATTGTGTTAAAGAAGAATGATAAGAAAAGAATGATTGTAAGATGCATGGATGGTTGTCCATTTTACATAAGATTTAGTATGAGAACCACCAATAAGTTTTGGCAAATTGTTAGCTTTGTTGAGGAACATAGTTGTCATAGGACAGGTAAGAATAGACAAGCCAAAACTGATTGGTTAGCTCGTCAATTTGTGTATACATTAAGACACATTCCTGATATGAGATGTAAATGTTTGATTGCAGAAGCCCTTCAAAAGTGGGGTGTAAAGTTGTCGATTGATCAAGCTTACCGAGCCAAGAGAAAAGCAATTGAATTGATTCAAGGTGCCAGTCGTGAACAGTTTACACATTTAAGAAGATATGCTGATGAATTGCTTATGTCCAATCCTAACTCTACAATTAAGATTCAATGTGCTGATTCTGAAGGTGGTCCTATTTTTGAGAGAGTTTATGTGTGTTTGGAAGCATGTAAGTATGCATTTGAAACAACTTGCAGACCATTGATTGGGTTGGATGCTTGTTTTTTAAAAGGTGACTTTGGAGGACAGTTAATAGCTGCAGTTGGAAAAGATGGAAATAACAAGATGTTGCTCGTTGCATATGCCGTTGTGGAAGCCGAAACAAAGGACTCGTGGCAGTGGTTTATAAAGTTACTGCTGGATGATTTGCAATCGATTCAACACAAGGTCTATGCCTTTATCTCAGATCAACAAAAGGTTACTTCTTGACATTATGTTATTACTATTTGTAATCATGTATGTTGTCTGTTATAATCATGTATGTTGTCTGTTATAATCATTCTGATACATTAATACAGTCAATCATAATCATGTATGCTGTCTATTTGTAATCATGTATGCTGTCTATTATAATCATGTATGTTGTCTGTTATAATCATGTATGTTGTCTGTTATTTGATACATTCTGTTGTTATTTGTACATTGTGTTTACATGATATTAATGCATCCTGCTATATTATGTACATAGGGACTGGTACCGGCTATACTAGAGACAAGTCAGTATGTAGAACATAGATTGTGTGTGAAACATCTTTATGGCAATTGGAGAAAGAAATATCCTGGGCTACACATGAAGGAGGCTTTATGTAGAGCAGCTAGAGCCACAACAGTCCCTGCATGGGAGAGAGCAATGAATCTTATGAAAGACCTCAATGTGAAAGCTTGGAAAGATATGATGGATGTACCGGCTGCATGTTGGAGTAGATCACATTTTAAGATAGATACACAAAGTGACTTGCAAGTTAACAACATGTGTGAAGCCTTTAATCGCGCAATTTTGTAGTATAAGGACAAACCTATCATTACACTGCTAGAAGGAATCAAACACTATTTAACTTTAAGGATCGCAACCCAGAAGGAAGCATTAGGTAGAGTGAAAGGCATCATATGTCCCAAAATTAAACAAGTTCTAGAAAAAACAAAGAGGTTGTGTTGCGGTGAAAATCGGATAACAAGCTATTAATTAACTTGCATCACATTTCTTTTACAACCGACTTTGATTTATCCAAAGGAAAGGTTCAAGATCGAAGAAAACCTAAAAGGGGGGAGATTTAAGGTTCGGGGGTTGATTATACTAAGGGAAGGTATTAGCACCCTTAATATCTGTAGTACTCTACAGGAACCTCTTGTTTAGTTTATGTTATGTTATGTTTGCTTGCTTAAGGATATCTGCTAATGGTAGAGGTAAAGACGTTGCCAATGACTATGAGGTCAAGAGCTACCTATAACTATGAGGTCAAGGGTAAGATGGCTATGAGGCCAAGGTGATAATAAGTTATCTATGACTATGAGGTCAATAGAGAGACTTTTCCATGACTATGAGGTCAATAGAGGATGGCTATGACTATGAGGTCAAAGCTTTGCCTATGACTATGAGGTCAGAGGTAAGATGGCCCTATGACTATGAGGTCAAGAGGGAATCCTACGACTATGAGGTCAAAGGAAGATAATGAGCTATCTATGACTATGAGGTCAATAGAGAGACTTTTCCATGACTATGAGGTCAATGGAGGATGGCTATGACTATGAGGTCAAAGCTTACCTATGACTATGAGGTCAAAGGTTACCTATGACTATGAGGTCAAGGTTAAAGATGGCCCTATGACTATGAGGTCAAGAGGGAATCCTATGACTATGAGGTCAAAGGAAGGTAATGAGCTATCTATGACTATGAGGTCAATAGAGAGACTTTTCCATGACTATGAGGTCAATGGAGGATGGCTATGACTATGAGGTCAAGGCTTGCCTATGACTATGAGGTCAAAGGAGGGCAATGCGCTTTCTATGACTATGAGGTCAATAGAGAGACTTTGACTATGAGGTCAAGGTTGAATAGGTTGCTCTATGACTATGAGGTCAAGAGGGGATCCTATTGACTATGAAGTCAATGAGGGATGGTTGCCTAAGACTATGAGGTCCAAGGTAGCAATGAGCTTTCTATGATCTTGAAATCGATAGAAAAGCTTTTCATTTGGAAGGAAGGGGAAAATAACATCTTGTAAACAAGAGAGTTATAGTCGGGTTGAAAATGTAGTGAAACATATGAGTTTAAAGACTCCAAGACAGTAGGCATTAATCAACATAGGGAATAAATTTTCAAATGTGATTATGACAACATGGATTAATGGTCACATAAATATGACAAGTATGGTTGAGAAAACATTCTCACGGTTTGAAAACAAAAACATTTAGAGTCGTGCAACTTAATGACAGTAGCCAAAGAAATAAAAAGGAGCCAGGAAACATTAAGATTATTGAAGTTCATTTTTACAGAAAAAAAGAAATCATGAGTTGAGTTACAACATATATTTTTTTGTGTTTTAGAAAAGTGGTAGTTGATTTAAAAAAAAGTTTTCTGAATAAAATAAAACATATTTTTATTTGTTGATTTTAAATAAGACAAAAATAAAATAAATATGAAAGAAAACGAATTAAATAAGAAAGAAAAGAAAAAAAAAAGAAAAGGGGTGGCGAGTGCCACCTAGTACAAGTGGCTTGCGCCACTGCACACAAAATGGCCATGGCTTGCGCCATGCTTTAAGCCACAAGAAGTGGCTGGCGCCACCTATCATCATGGCTTGCGCCATGTTTCCCATTTTCTCCTAAGGTGGCTTGCGCCACCTCCTTGTGAGGAGAGGGTGGCGCATATTATTTTTTGTTTTTTATGCCTGGGGGTGGCGAGCGCTACCCTGTGTGTTGTTTTTTTTAGTGTGCGATCTGGCGACCGCCAGGTTTGTTGTTCAATTTCTCTTTCTTTTTTAAAACAATCAGTTCAGTTACGTTAAACAAAAAGCTCATACGATTTAAACAAAATGAAACCAAAGATTCGTATCATCAGCCCAGCATCATCAACAATATTCATAATAATATTTATTACAGAACCAATAACATTTATCAATATTTACAGGAACAAAATAATAACAGTATAGAAAACATGCATTAATATGAAACAGAATAGTATATGAATAAAAGAGAGTGTATTATTTCATTTTATTATTTTTCTGTTTACAAAGTCACGGACGCCATTATCACTGTGGCGGTCAAAACGAGTGCAATACTTTTTTCTTTTTTTTCAAAACATGAATCAAACACACAGAACAACCCATCACGAATATTACTTCCAGCAGCATAATAACAATATAACAGCATACACTATCATGAATATTATTTCCAGCAGCATAATAACAAACTCACATACAAATCATGAATATCATTTCCAGCAGCATGGTAACAGTATAACAGTATGCACTAAAATGAAACAGTATAGCATCTAAAAAGGAGAAGCAGAAAGTGTGTTACCTAGTAGAGTAAGTCTACTGCTTCTTCAACTATGTTCTAGAAAAGATAAGCTTCCTCCTCTCCTCCTTCAGTTACCACAAACAAGATACGTTTGAACGCTTTGGGTTTTGTTGGAAGTGTTTTTTTTCACAGAGTAATGAAAGTAGAGAGTTTCTTGCAAGTTTGAGGGTGACTTGCAAGAAGAAGGACTTAGGGAATTTTGAGAGAGTTTCTGAGTGTTTTGTGGGTTCTCTCTGGTGTGTTCAAAACAGGAAGATTGCTCTCCTTTTATAGGCAAATCAAATGGGCAATAGATTGAGAATACAGAGGATAACATTTTTGCACAAGGGAGAAAGATCACAAATAGATTTTTGTTGTTTGATCTTGAGTGGCTTTTCTTGAGCCAAGCGAAGTGTAACAGAAGCTTGCTTGCTCTCAGTTCTCAGTCAAAAAAAAAAAACTAAAACCCACCATGTTGGAGTGAAGCATACCGGATTTTGGTTTTTACTGTTGGTCGGTTACTTGGAAAAATGAAAAGTGGTTGCTTGGAGATTTGGATACGGGATTTGTGGAAAAGGTACTGAGGAGAAAAAAAGTGGCAACATAAAGTGGCACTTGTTTCTTTTGAGACAATCCGGTTCAAAAACGAAACTAAGTTTTAATAATCTTAAATAAAGTTAACAAAAGTGAAATTACAGAAAAATAAAAATTCAGAATAATAAGTTTATAAAAGAAACAAAGTACATAAATAAAATTACTGAATAATAAAAATACAAAAAAGAAAGAATAATAAATAAAAAATAAATAAATAATACAACTAATTAACAAAAATAGCTAAATTAATTCAAACTAATTTCTTATTAATTAAAAGATTTGTCTAATGAATAAAAAAACAAAGTTAACTAAAATAAAGTTTAATTTAACAAAACAAAGCTAAATTAGCTATTTAATTTGAGCAAAATGAATAGGTAGTAAAAAAAGTAAATTTAATGAAGTAAAAAAACAATTATAAATTTAAAAAGATGCTATTAAAATAAATCACAAATAAGGAAAATAAAAGTTTAGTACCAAAACAAACAAAAGAAAAATGAATATGCCGGAATTAACAGCGCGGGATAAAATCATCAGGGAAAATACAACATTCGTCAGATTTTGAAATAAATCAAGACTGATTTTTAATTTGACTGGCCCAGTTGTAAATCCACAGGCTCATTCCGTCTGACAAAACGGGATATGCGAGATGATTGACCTAACAATGAATCCAAGGGTAACATTTGGGGTACAACAGTTGCCCCTATTTAAATAGCTTCACCGGATGGCACGAGGAATGGAAATCCTCGGGACGTCAAGGTGGAAGATATTTAAATATAGCAAACCGAAAATTTTGCCCTTAGATGGAATGCAGATGCTAAAGACATGCAACAAACATGCATATGCTGACATGCCATGAACTCTAATATGATGATATAATGTCATGATAGTGCAAAAATGCAGACAAACAGGACACCAAAGAGCTACCAAACACAGGTGAGCTTTACTGGGGAAAGATGAAGGAAGTATCCATAAGAAAGACTCACTGGGGATACAACCTAACCAACAAAAGAGACTCACTGGGGAGACCCTAAAGAAACACTAGGGATAGAGAAATAAAGGGGAAACCTTACAGATCCTCACTGGAGATAGGAGTCAGAGAGGTGTTCTCCACTGGGGAAAGGTCCAGGGAGACGAACGACAGGTTCAAAGGTGACCGGACGACACTGGGGAAAAACACATTCTTACTGGGCATGAAACCAGAAAGAAGACATGATCTCCACTGGGGATCAATTTGAAATAAAAGGATAGACAATCTACGAGGAGTTTTCTTGGATTTCTTATATTGATGAGTTCAAACGGGATCTTCAAGAAAAACCAGAAAAGACAAAGACAAACTTTGCGCATCAGATGAAAAGATGACTGGACTTAAGGTACCAAAATGAGTTGGTTGGGATAACAACATGATTTGGTTTAGGAAGAATACCAGTATGAGCTGGATTTTGGTTACCAGTGTGAGCTGGATTTGGGATACCAACATGAATTGGATTTTGAATACCAGCATGAACTAGATTTGGGATACCAACATGAATTGGATTTTGAATACCAGCATGAACTGGATTTTGGATAAGAAGGAATCCTATGACTATGAGGTCAAAGGTCAAAGAAGGCTATGACTATGAGGTCAAAGCTTACCTATGACTATGAGGCCAAAGGTGAAATAAGGCTATGACTATGAGGTCAAAGCTTACCTATGACTATGAGGCCAAAGGTGAATGAGATGGCTCTGAGGCCAAGATGATATTGATGACAAAGAATAAGACATATCCGAAGGTACGAAATGTAACGCCCCGAATATTTAATTATTTATTTAATTAAATATTTAATTAATTATTTGTAATTATTCGATTAATTTTGTATTGAGGAGATTTAATCGATAAGTTGGTATTTAAGTTGGTTTAGTCGTAGAATTATATTAGAAATAATATAATCAAAATATTATTAAGTAATTCCCGAATAATTGATGAATATGTCGATTATGTGGTTAAGTCGGTAAGTTGATAGTCGGGTATAAATTAGTCGGGAAATTAATATTATAAATAATATTAGTTTAGTAGAATTATTAATTTAAATACTTGAGTTTAGTTATGTGTGGAAATAGCAATTTCTAAGTGACTAGTAGTAAGCCCATTAAGACGTAGTGACCCATTATCTTTATTAAATCTCTAGTTTATGTTAAAGTAGTAAAAACAAACAAAAGCTAAAACCTAAAAGGAGAAGAAAAGAAAAGCTGCGACAGTGGACTAGGGAGAAGAGACGAGAGAATTGCTGCAGGTGTGGAAAAATCAAGAAATTCGAGCTACCTTCGATCCAATCAGGTAAGGGTGGGGTTCGAATTTTATAACCGGGAGAATGATAGTTAGTATGTAGGAATTGGGATTTATATAATTTTTCACTGTGTGGTATTTATTGGATTGAAATTGGTATATTATAGAGACCCATTATCATTTGATAGAGTAATTAGAAACTATATTTCAAGCCATAGCCTGTAGCAATTGTTGACTTTTTCCAACTAATGGCTTGTGATGTTTTTATATAATAATTGAAAAGTAGTTATGATAATTAATTGATTAGATAATATATATATATATATATATATATATGTGTGTGTGTGTGTGTGTGTGTGTGTGTGTGTGTGTTTTCAAATGGAAGAAATTAAGAAACAAAAAAAAAAGAAAAATCGCAGCACGTATATATATGCTGGACGTGGGGGCGGCCACTTGTATGGGGGGGGGGGGGGGGGGGACTCACCCTTATCTCTTTCCTTGCGCTACAGGAGTGTAGCAGCATAGTCTTTGATTATTTTTTTTATTCATATATATGTAGAAGGGGGGGGGGGGTGGATTGGTGATGGGTAAAGGAGAAAAACAAGTCCCTTTAATGATTCCAGGCGGTGCATTCTGTGGGTATTGGAGTGCCAAATTGTTTTTTTTAATTAATGTATAAGTACATGACGCAGTATATAAATAGTAGCAGAACTGGACAGAAAACAGTGTCGAGAGCAAAATTAAGCAGTATATTTAGTTGCCCGGAATCGAATGAAATTTTTTGGGGAAGTTCGTATATACGAGTAGATACGGGAATGGTGTTTATTTTTGTCAAATTAAGTTGAATGCGTGGAATTGCAGGTACAGTTGATTGAATTGGTTTTATCCTAAAATATGGACATGTTTTGGTTGACGGCTTAAATAGCCAAAATTGAAAGTTGTTTATGTTGTGCTGAGTTGTATTTGTTGTGTTGATGTTGTTAAATGTATGTCGTTCATATGTCGCATACATTGCATTGTTTAAGTTGGCCTTGATGGCATTGATTAAGTTGGCCCTTGATGGCACCTGTTTAAGTTGAAAATTGCCTCGATAATCTGGCATATGTTTAAGTTGGGAGTTCTACTCCGAAATGGTACCACATGCATCTGCATAAGTTAAGTCGCATTGAGTCGTATTAATGGATTTGTTGTTACGATGAATGTTGATTGGTTGTGATATGGTTGTTAGTTGTGAAGTGGTGAAACTTGTATGATTCTAATTCTAATATATTAATTATCATACTTTTAATTATATTATTGGATATCTCACCCTTTCTTTGTTTCGCTGTTGCCTTTATATTGGTAACGTGTAGGTAATCCGGAATGAAGGAAGCCTACCTTCATTAGTTCGAGTCGGTGGTTGTCGCTTGATACGTAGCACTCGGGGGGATAATCGCGTGTTTTTCCTATTGATTGAATTATGTTTAAGTTGCTGAATTTTATATTGTTTTTATTAAAGGCTTACATTTGAAGTTGTTTTATGTTGGATGAAGATGCTTAACTACTTGAATGTTAAAGACTTGTTGATTGGGAGTTGTTGTTTTTGTTGAATTCAAAATTAAGAAAATTTTTATGTTGAATTTATGAATCCGCTGCATGAAAGTTAAAGTTGTTATATTTTAAAGACTAAACAGGTTCGAATCAGTTATCCGGAGAGTTGTATTCTTTATGTATGAATTACAGGTGATTGTATGATATGTTTTAAGTTGAAATGAATGTGACATCCTGTATGTTGTAATCTTATACTCTGATATTATATAATTACGTTGGGTAGAATCAGGGTGTTACATTAGTGGTATCAGAGCAAGTCGGTCCGTCCGGCCAAGTTGTCGAGTCGTAGTGTAGTTTATCAATCGAGTATTGTTAATTAGTTCTAATCGTTGTTTATGTTGCAGTGATAAGTTGAGATGGCTAGAAGGAACGATGCTGCAATGGCTGCTGCAATGCAAGCAATGGCTCAAGCTGTGCAGAATTTACCGAACGCTGGCGAGAATGATGGATCTCGTAGTTTTGCGACATTTCATAGAGAGAATCCGCCTACCTTCAAGGGCAAGTATGATCCTGATGGAGCGTTGGATTGGTTGAAAGAGATTGAGAGGATCTTCCGGGTGATGGACTGCACTCCAGCGCAGAAGGTTCGTTATGGGACTCATATGCTAGCAGTCGAAGCTGATGACTGGTGGCTAGAGACTCGTCAGAGGTTGGAGACTACAGGTGAAGTTATCACTTGGGATGTGTTCCGAAGGGAGTTTCTGAGGAAGTATTATCCAGAGGATGTCCGTGGTAAGAAGCAGATTGAGTTTCTTGAGCTGAAGTAAAGAATTATGTCGGTTACTGATTATGCTACGAAGTTTGTTGAGTTGGCTAAGTTTTATCCGTACTATACCGGTGATGATGCTGAGTTTTCTAAATGCATCAAATTTGAGAGCGAGTTGCGCTCTGAAATCAAGAAAGCTATTGGGTATCAGAAGATTCGTGTCTTTTCTGATTTGGTCGATAGTTGCAGGATTTATGAAGAGGACAACAATGCTCACTACAAGATTGTTAGTGATAGAAGAGGCAAGCAATAGCAGAACCGTGGTAAGCCTTATGATGCTCCAGCTGGAAAAGGTAAACAGAGAGCGACTAAGGGCAAGAAGACTAGTAGGGGAGATGCTCTTGCTGGCATAACTTGTTTCAATTGCGGGAAACCTGGCCATAAGAGTACTGCGTGCAATCAAGAGGTGAAGAAATGTTTTCGTTGTGGTAAGATGGGACATACTATGTCTGAATGTAAGCATAAGGAGATGGTCTATTTTAATTGTGGTGAAGAGGGACATATTGGTAATCAGTGTCAGAAGCCAAAGAAAGCTCAGACCGGAAAAGTTTCCGTGTTAGCAGGAACTTAGACAGCTAATGAAGACAGACTTATCAGAGGTACATGTTTCATTAATAGTACTCCTTTAATTACTATTATTGACACTGGTGCTACTCATTGTTTTGTTTCTGCTGATTATGTTCAAAGATTGGGCCTTAAATTGTCTACTATGAGTGGAGAATTAGTCGTCGAGATTCTAGCTAAGGGATCGGTGACTACTTCTCTTGTGTGTCTAAGGTGTCCTTTATCGATCTTCGATAAAGACTTTTATGTTGATTTGGTTTATTTGCCGTTGACCGGAATGGATGTAATCCTAGGTATGAACTGGTTAGAGTATAACTATGTTCATATAAACTGTTATCGCAAGTCGGTGAGGTTTTCTACTCCAGAAGAGGAAGGAGTTGGATTGTTGTCTTTCAGAGAGTTGCAGAAATTGATGAAGGAGGAAGCTCAGATGTTTTCATTGATGGCAACGCTGTCTATTAAGAGTAAAGCAAAGATTGAAGAATTACAAGTGGTGAACGAATTTCCTGAAGTTTTCCCTGATGAAATTCCTGATGTGCCGCCAGAGAGAGAGGTTGAATTTGCAATTGATCTTGTACCTGGTACTAGACCTGTTTCGATGGCACCATACAGAATGTCGGCATCCGAGCTGTCTGAATTAAAGAAGCAGTTGGAAGAGTTACTTGAGAATAAGTTTATAAGACCAAGTGTATCACCGTGGGGAGCCCCAGTGTTGTTAGTAAAGAAGAAAGATGGAAGTATGAGACTTTGTGTTGATTATAGACAGCTGAATAAAGTAATAATCAAGAACAAGTACCCACTTCCAAGAATAGATGATTTGATGGATCAATTGGTAGGTGCTCGCATGTTTAGCAAGATCGATCTGAGATCGGGTTATCATCAGATTAAAGTGAAAGATGAGGATATTCAAAAGACGGCGTTTCGAACACGGTATGGACACTATGAGTATTCGGTGATGCCCTTCGGTGTTACAAATGCGCCGAGAGTATTCATGGAATACATGAACCGTATTTTTCATACTTATCTGGATCGTTTTGTGGTTGTATTCATTGATGATATTCTGATTTACTCTAAGTCAGAAGAAGAGCATAAGGAACATTTGAGAACAGTATTGGAAGTTTTGAAAGACAAGAAGTTGTATGCGAAGCTGTCCAAGTGCGAATTTTGGTTAAAAGAAGTCAGTTTTCTTGGTCATGTCATATCTGGTAGTGGCATTGATGTGGATCCATCTAAAGTAGAGGTTGTTTTAGAATGGGAAACTCCGAAGTCAGCTACCGAGATTAGAAGTTTCTTGGGATTAGCTAGTTATTATAGTCGGTTTATTGAAGGTTTCTCTAAGTTGGCACTTCCGTTGACTAAGTTGACTTGTAAAAGTAAAGCTTTTGTGTGGGATGTTCAGTGCGAAGAGAGTTTTACGGAATTGAAGAAGAGGTTGACGTCGGCCCCGGTTTTGACATTACCGAATCCAGGAGAACCGTTTGTGGTTTATTGTGATGCTTCGTTGATGGGTTTAGGAGGTGTGCTTATGCAGAACAATAAAGTAATTACTTATGCGTCTCGACAGTTGAGAACTCATGAAAGGAATTATCCTACGTATGATTTGGAACTTGCTGCAGTGGTTTTTGTGCTGAAGATTTGGAGGCATTATCTCTATGGCTCTAGATTTGAAGTTTATAGTGATCATAAGAGCTTAAAATATTTGTTTGATCAGAAAGAGCTGAATATGAGACATCGCAGGTGGTTGGAATTACTAAAGGATTATGATTTCGGTTTGAACTATCACCCAGGAAAAGCTAATGCAGTGGCTGATGCTTTAAGCCGAAAGACTTTACATATGTCAGCAATGATGGCTAAAGAATTGAAATTAATTGAACAATTCAGAGATATGAGTTTAGTTTGTGAAGTGACGCCGCAGAGTGTTACTCTGGGAATGTTGAAGATTAACAATGATTTTCTGGACAGTATCAGAGAAGCTCAGAAGTTAGATGTGAAATTGGTAGATTCGATGGTTGGAATCGATCAGTCTGGGAATGATGATTTTAAGTTGGATATGCATGGTGTGTTGAGATTCCGTGATCGGATTTGTATTCCTGATGATGCAAATATGAAAAATATGATTCTTGAAGAAGGTCACAGGAGCAATTTGAGTATTCATCCAGGAGCTACAAAGATGTATCACGACTTGAAGAAATTGTTTTGGTGGCCTGGGATGAAGCGCGATGTGGCGCAATTTGTGTATGCGTGTTTAACCTGTCAGAAGTCGAAAGTTGAGCATCAGAAACCTGCAGGGTTGATGCAACCATTGGAAATTCCAGAATGGAAATGGGACAGCATTTCTATGGACTTTGTGACAGGGTTACCTAATACCTTAAGAGGACATGATTCGATATGGGTGATTGTTGATAGGCTTATGAAGTCGGCTCATTTTATACCTATTAACACCACTTTTCCAGTGTCGAAGTTGGCGGAGATTTATATTCGTGTAATTGTGAAGTTGCATGGTGTTCCTTTGAGTATTGTGTCGGATAGAGATCCGAGGTTTACTTCCGATTTTTGGAAGAGTTTGCAAGAAGCGTTGGGCTCTAAGTTGAGGTTGAGTTCGACATATCACCCTCAGACGGATGGTCAGACTGAGAGGACTATTCAGTCGTTGGAGGATTTGTTGCGAGCATGTGTTCTCGAGCAAGGGGGTTCGTGGGACACCCATCTACCGCTAATAGAGTTCACTTATAATAACAGTTACCATTCTAGTATCGGAATGGCACCTTTCGAAGCGTTGTATGGTCGGAGATGTAGGACTCCTTTATGTTGGCATGAATCCGGAGAAAGTATAGTGCTGGGACCGGAAGTTGTTCGAGAGACTATAGAAAAGGTGAAGTTAATCCGAGAAAAGCTAAAAGCTTCCCAAAGTAGACATAAGAGTTATCATGATAAGCGAAGGAAGGATTTAGAATTTCAAGTTGGTGACCATGTATTTTTGAGAGTCACGCCTGTGACTGGTGTCGGACGAGCTTTGAAGTCTAAGAAGCTCACTCCTCGTTTTATCGGTCCATATCAGATTTTGGACAGAGTTGGAAAAGTTGCTTATCGGGTGGCATTACCGCCAAATCTTTCGAATTTGCACGATGTGTTTCATGTGTCACAACTCCGGAAGTACATTTCAGATCCATCTCATGTGGTTAGTATGGATGACGTGCAAGTACGGGATAATCTTACCATGGAAACGATGCCTGTACGAATTGCGGAATGTGAGATAAGGACCCTAAGAGGAAAGGAAATTGCATTGGTGAAAGTTGTCTGGTTGGGAGCTGCTGGAGAAAGCATGACATGGGAATTGGAGAGCAAGATGCGAGACTCCTATCCCGAGTTGTTTGAATCAGGTAAATTTTTGAGGACGAAAATATTCTAAGTAGGGGAGAGTTGTAACTCCCCGAATATTTAATTATTTATTTAATTAAATATTTAATTAATTATTTGTGATTATTCGGTTAATTTTATATTGAGGAGATTTAATCGATAAGTTGGTATTTAAGTTGGTTTAGTCGTAGAATTATATTAGAAATAATATAATCAAAATATTATTAAGTAATTCTCGAATAATTGATGAATATGTCGATTATGTGGTTAAGTCGGTAAGTTGATAGTCGGGTATAAGTTAGTCGGGAAATTAATATTATAAATAATATTAGTTTAGTAGAATTATTAATTTAAATACTTGAGTTTAGTTATGTGTGGAAATAGCAATTTCTAAGTGACTAGTAGTAAGCCCATTAAGACGTAGTGACCCATTATCTTTATTAAATCTCTAGTTTATGTTAAAGTAGTAAAAACAAACAAAAGCTAAAACCTAAAAGGAGAAGAAAAGAAAAGCTGCGACAGTGGACTAGGGAGAAGAGACGAGAGAATTGCTGCAGGTGTGGAAAAATCAAGAAATTCGAGCTACCTTCGATCCAATCAGGTAAGGGTGGGGTTCGAATTTTATAACCGGGAGAATGATAGTTAGTATGTAGGAATTAGGATTTATATAATTTTTCACTGTGTGGTATTTATTGGATTGAAATTGGTATATTATAGAGACCCATTATCATTTGATAGAGTAATTAGAAACTATATTTCAAGCCATAGCCTGTAGCAATTGTTGACTTTTTCCAACTCATGGCTTGTGATGTTTTTATATAATAATTGAAAAGTAGTTATGATAATTAATTGATTAGATAATATATATATATATATATATATATATATATATATATATATATATATATATATATATATATATATATATATATATATATATATGTGTGTGTGTGTGTGTGTGTGTGTGTGTGTGTGTGTGTGTGTGTGTTTTCAAATGGAAGAAATTAAGAAACAAAAAAAAAAAAGAAAAATCGCAGCACGTATATATATGCTGGACGTGGGGGCGGCCACTTGTATGGGGGGGGGGGGGGGGGGACTCACCCTTATCGCTTTCCTTGCGCTACAGGAGTGTAGCAGCATAGTCTTTGATTATTTTTTTTATTCATATATATGTAGAAGGGGGGGGGGGGGGGGTGGATTGGTGATGGGTAAAGGAGAAAAACAAGTCCTTTTAATGATTCCAGGTAGTGCATTCTGTGGGTATTGGAGTGCCAAATTGTTTTTTTTAATTAATGTATAAGTACATAATGCAGTATATAAATAGTAATGATAATAGCTAGTGGATCAGTAATAATATATTAATTAGGCATGTTGAATTTAGAGGTATAAATATATTTGGATTAATTAATATAATCAAGTTAGTAAATTTATATGTTTAGCAGAGGCATTTTTTTAGTAGCAATAAATTACAGAATTTGTATATTAATATAGTAGCAGTAAGTTACAGAGTTTGTATACTGATATAGTAGCAGTATTTTCATGTAGCTGTACTAGTGATGAATTAGTAGAACTAATTAGTAGCAGAACTGGACAGAAAACAGTGTCGAGAGCAAAATTAAGCGGTATATTTAGTTGTCCGGAATCGAATGAAATTTTTTGGGGAAGTTCGTATATACGAGTAGATACGGGAATGGTGTTTATTTTTGTCAAATTAAGTTGAATGCGTGGAATTACGGGTACAGTTGATTGAATTGGTTTTATCCCAAAATATGGACATGTTTTGGTTGACGGCTTAAATAGCCAAAATTGAAAGTTGTTTATGTTGTGCCGAGTTGTATTTGTTGTGTTGATGTTGTTAAATGTATGTCGTTCATATGTCGCATACATTGCATTGTTTAAGTTGGCCTTGATGGCATTGATTAAGTTGGCCCTTGATGGCACCTGTTAAAGTTGAAAATTGCCTCGATAATCTGGCATATGTTTAAGTTGGGAGTTCTACTCCGAAATGGTACCACATGCATCTGCATAAGTTGAGTCGCATTGAGTCGTATTAATGGATTTGTTGTTACGATGAATGTTGATTGGTTGTGATATGGTTGTTAGTTGTGAAGTGTTGAAACTTGTATGATTCTAATTCTAATATATTAATTATCATACTTTTGATTATATTATTGGATATCTCACCCTTTCTTTGTTTCGCCGTTGCCTTTATATTGGTAACGTGTAGGTAATCCGGAATGAAGGAAGCCTACCTTCATTAGTTCGAGTCGGTGGTTGTCGCTCTGATACGTAGCACTCGGGGGGATAATCGCGTGTTTTTCCTATTGATTGAATTATGTTTAAGTTGCTGAATTTTATATTGTTTTTATTAAAGGCTTACATTTGAAGTTGTTTTATGTTGGATGAAGATGCTTAACTATTTGAATGTTAAAGACTTGTTGATTGGGAGTTGTTGTTTTTGTTGAATTCAAAATTAAGAAAAATTTTATGTTGAATTTATGAATCCGCTGCATGAAAGTTAAAGTTGTTATATTTTAAAGACTAAACAGGTTCGAATCAGTTATCCGGAGAGTTGTATTCTTTATGTATGAATTACAGGTGATTGTATGATATGTTTTAAGTTGAAATGAATGTGACATCCTGTATGTTGTAATCTTATACTCTGATATTATATAATTACGTTGGGTAGAATCAGGGTGTTACACGAAACCTGAGCTCAGAATGCAACAACAAACATATCCGAAGGTACGGAACCTGAACTCGGAAGACACCGGCAACAGGGCTGACGACGAGGGAAGAGGCATATCCGAAGGTACTGAACCTGAGCTCGGAGTACATCAACAACAAAGGTGATGGCAAGAAATAAAACATATTCGAAGGTATGAAACCCGAGCTCGAAAGACATCAACAACAAAGTTGATAGCAAGAAATAAGACATATCAGAAGGTACTAAACCTGAACTCGGAGCACATCAAGAAACAGAGTGATAGGAAAAAGCCAAACATTTCCGAAGGTATGAAACCTGAGCTCGGAACACCTCAAATAAGGATCGTATCAAATAGGTTGATGCAAAGTGACTGGTTGAAGATAACACCGATTGAAATTCTGGTATCAGATGTGTGATGTTAAGCAAGATGTCACAACAACACAATCTGCTATGAACAAGGTAATAAACAATAGTAAATTAACACAATGAATTTGTTCACCCAGTTCGGTCTAACAACCTACATCTGGGGGCATACCAATCCAGGAAGGAAGTCCACTATTATCAGTATCAAATTACAGACTCAACAAACCAGTTGACAATCCACTAATCTAATCACTACCCAATGACCCTTCTATCTAAGTCCTCCCTAGATAAGAGACTCCATATCACTCCCAATCATCGCAATGATTTCTAGCAGTCAACATCTCAGTCACTGCATTAACAGGTTGATTTCCAAAAACTCTTCAATCACAGAAAAGTAAAAGACACACTTCCATGACAATACCTAGACATGACACACATGACTAAGAACAATACTTAGAGTTGCTTAACAGCTTCCTCCAAGAACAATACATCTCTTACCTACAGGTTTCGAGATAAACACGATGACCATCCCACAAACCGGGTGGTTCATCTACCAACACAACCCTTATAATCTACATGATGGCTGGCCTCCCTAAAACTAGGTTATAATCTTCTATTTATAACCTATTTCCCAACTGGATTTGGGCCTTCAAATCACAACAAATCAGCTGCTACAAATCTGCAAAAGATTCTCGTACAAAATAGGTCTTCAATCAAATCCTTCCTAATTTATCTCCATAATTAGAAAGTCATTACTCTTCAATATTCTTCTTGATTTTGACTTGAATCTTCCAGACCTTTAAATCAGCTCCATAATATTTCCAGGATATTATGTATCTTTTAAATCTTCACTATTTAATTCAGCTGCAAGATCTTCTCCATAAACATATCTGATTTGATTTGAATTTAAAAACATATTTTATCTTCAAATCTTTTCATATCTTTCGGCCCTAAAAACAACAACAAGATCTGCTCCATATCTGATTGCAACTGAATATATCTTTACCAAGATATTCGCCTGCATTCTCTCCACTAAATCTCTCAAAACAACTGATACACGTAGCCCTAACAAAACACAACATACTGATGTTCTGATGTTCTGTCAACTGATGTCAAGACATCATGTTTAACATCAGACCACAAAACTGCAACCCTAAATAACTTAACATAAACTGAATGTTAAGAACTCATGTTAAGACATCAGACAAATGACATCTTAATTAAAAATCACATGACAGCAAAACAGCAACACCTGTTATACCAGACTAAGATGTCATGACATCTCCTTCAACATCTGTCACACCATTACAGCCATGCACTCATACTAGTTAGGTGCAGCACAACATGTCAAGACATCTCACTTGACATTTCCACAACCTGCTGTACTGGACCCAGATGTCATGACATCTGTTGTAACACATGACAGCAATACTGTCATGACAGTTGAAGATGTTTCAACATCAGGTTCAGCATCTATAGTGATGTCTGAGCAACCATGTCAGGACTTCTGATCTGACATCTTGTACCACTTGCTATAGATCATCATCTGTTCTGACATTAACACATCCTGCAGTGATGTTCTACTCTTATGTCAAGACATTCTTCATAACATTTTCCTGAGCAACATGTTTTACAAAAATTACTGCCAACTCAGAACATACAATCTCCCCCTTTGGCAAATTTTTGGCCAAAACATAATTTGATCATACACATCATATTAAAGGAAAATGCAGTAGCATAAAATAGAAGTCAGAACATCTTTTTAGGCATATATCAATCACAATCAGTTTTACCAAAATTAATGCCAACACCAAAAGCTGCAGAACTATCAATCTCCCCCTTTGGCATATTTTGGCTAAAACCTTCTTCTTTGAACACCCATCCAGCTCCTCCTCAACCAAGGGACACCCGATGTTTCTTAATTCTCCCCCTTTTTAGCCATAATAGGAGCAAACCAAACAAACAACATGCACCAGCTAGAACACCAATAAGAACACTGCTCCCCCTTAACACCACAAGTCCAGCTGCACAAAGAAAAGCACCACATTCCAAAACAGAATCTCCAAGCTCCCCCTTAAGCCAAGGAACCAAAAATCTAGAAAACCAAACAACACAGAGCATCACATCATCACAGAGCATCTACTTTAAAATACTACAACACTACATGATACCAACCACCACAGCACACAACATTCTCTACTCTCTACTCTCCCCCTATCTTTCTCAACAGATGCTTCTTCAGCAAGAAACACTCCAAAACCACCACATAATATCCTATGACAGCTTCATGATCATATAGTGTGTGGATACCCAGAAATAAACACTCATCCACCTTCAAGAAGAATAGAACTCCTTGAGTCTTCAACTCATCACCCTTCTGCCCAAGAGTAACTTGTTCCAAGACAATCCTCAAGACCAACCAGCTGCCACACTCTGATTATCTTGATTCTTCGAATCCACTATATAGATTAACCAATTGCCTCCTTTATGAATCCTCATATGAAAAAGCTAACTGCCACAAATTGTCTTCTTCACGTTTGTCAAAATTCTCCCAAAGATATCCTGATCTACCCACTGAAATTGATCTTCAAAACATATGTTCCACACACTTAGAATCTCTAAGACATGTAATATCTTCTTCTTCTTGCCACTTGAAAGAACTTCCTCCCTTAACAGAACAAGAGTCCCATGCTCTCATAGACTTGATTCACCAACCAAGTTTGAGTAGACAACCTCCATCCTGCTTAGAAACTCCAAAGACTTCAAACCTACCACATCTGAATCTTCAGAAAATAAGTAGTCCAAGACTACCCCATAGCAATACTAAATTATGTCACCTCCCTTAGTAGAGCCGTCAGTAGAAAGCCAGAGATAACTGCCACTTATCCTCGACCTTCACAACCAGAGCAAACACCATGCTCCCAACCACTTAGATCAGAAATAAACTGATCTAACCTGTAACCAACAAGATTATGATGTCTTCATAGTCATCCATGTTCATCTTCAACATCACCACCATCTGGACAAGTCATCCACAATACCAGATGCTAAGTAATAATCCCAGGTCAACACCTAGGCGACTTGTGATCGAATGTAGAACCCCTCCCATGATTCTCCAAACCTCTGATGAAAAGATGTTAGAATAATTGACAGAACATCCTTAATCTTGTCTTTCAAGGATAATCAATTAAATACTTGTGAATTTCACAAATAGCAATTTATCTTAAATCCCTGTGGTTTAACCCTTCTTCAGATTCCAGCATCTTCTGAATCTTCTTCATGACAACCATTCATACCACAAAAGCCTTCCAGGTTAGGTCAGTGTCTTGATCTTTCACTCCACTCTGAGCAAAGAACTGAAGTGATGTTTCAACATCAGTTCCGACATCAGTCTAAATCACATTAAACATCTACTAGGATTTGGAGACTACAACCATAGTAATCCATATCTCTTGCAGCGAACACACGAGAACATATCAACATCTGATCAACTTCCAAGATCAGACCAACAAAACTGCAGTAACTTGCATAACACATTCTTCCAGAAGCTTCTTCTTATAAGTACAAGGTTCAGACCTCTTGTCTAACTTAAGAGTGATAACATACCATAGACAATCTGTTACTTCCAATCTTTCAAAACAGCTACAATCTAATAGGACTTTGACTTATCATTTACCATATACTGTTGATGTGTAGCGCGATGTCGATACATTAGGATTGACAGATCAAGCTCAACTTCTTTCTTGATGAAACTTCCTCCAGTTCATGATTTTGAAAATCAGGAACATGTATCTTCACAAGAGAATTCATCTTCAGATATACCAGAACTACAATGGACACCATAACCAGGACGATCTCCTAATTAGATCACCACAAATATGCTTAAGAGATAACTTATCAAGATCTTCACTCCCGCATGAAAGATTTGACAGTGATACTCTTTTGCTTTGGCTCCACCCTCTTCTTTCATCATCAAGAAAATTGAGAAGGAAGGAATCAATGTTCTGGACAGATTGGTCTTCAATACCTGATTTGAAATATATTCTTCTTCTGCTGAGGAGACCAAAATCTAAAGTCTTTCCAAGAAAATACCTGCCAAAAGTCTCACCACAAGAAACAACCAGGGTAGCATCAAATACCATGCAGCGGAACACACACCAACTCCCCAACAACCTTCAGGCACTACTCAATAATCCTTGCACACCATCACCATAAACCCAGTGCCAACAAAAAGGTTTGAAAATAACTCAAACTCACAACAGCAGTTCTCCACCAAAGCTACACACCAGACAGATCCAATACATACCCTGTCATGAATAGTCCATCCTTCACTTCAAGGGATCAAACAAACAACTATATGAACTGACCAAGTCCATAACTCAGCAAAACTATCTTCCTTGCTCATGAATCAGAAAGTATCTTCCCTAGATCTCATCCAGAAACAGACAGGATGCCTGCTCTGATACCAATTGAAATTCTGGTATCAGTTGTGTGATGTTAAGCAAGATGTCACAACAACACAATCTGCTATGAACAAGGCAATAAACAACAGTAAATCAACACAATGAATTTGTTCACCCAGTTCGGTCTAACAACCAACATCTGGGGGCATACCAAGTCAGGAAGGAAGTCCACTATTAGCAATATCAAATTACAGACTCAACAAACCAGTTGACAATCCACTAATCTAATCACTACCCAATGACCCTTCTATCTAAGTCCTCCCTAGATAAGAGACTCCATCTCACTCCCAATCATCGCAATGATGTCTAGCAGTCAACATCTCAGTCACTGCATCAACAGCTTAATTTCTAAAAACTCTTCAATCACAGAAAAGTAGAAGACACACTTCCATGACAATACCTAGACATGACACACATGACTAAGAACAATACTTAGAGTTTCTTAACAGCTTTCTCCAAGAACAATACATCTCTTACCTACAGGCTTCGAGATAAACACGATGACCATCCCATAAACTGGGTGGTTCATCAACCAACACAGCCCTTGTAATCTACATGATGGCTGGCCTCCCTAAAACTAGGTTACAATCTTCTATTTATAACCTATTTCCCAACTGGATTTGGGCCTTCAAATCACAACAAATCAGCTGCTACAAATATGCAAAAGATTCTCCTACAAAATAGGTCTTCAATCAAATCCTTCCTAATTTATCTCCATAATTAGAAAGTCATTACTCTTCAATATTCTTCTTGATTTTGACTTGAATCTTCCAGACCTTTAAATCAGCTCCATAATATTTCCAGGATATTATGTATCTTTTAAATCTTCACTATTTAATTCAGCTGCAAGATCTTCTCCATAAACATATCTGATTTGATTTGAATTTAAAAACAGATTTTATCTTCAAATCTTTTCATATCTTTTAGCCCTAAAAACAGCAACAAGATCTGCTCCATATCTGATTGCAACTGAATATATCTTTACCAAGATATTCGCCTGCAATCTCTCCACCAGATCTCTCAAAACAACTGATACACACAGCCCTAACAAAACACAACAGACTGATGTTCTGATGTTCTGTCAACTGATGTCAAGACATCATGTTTAACATCAGACCACAAAACTGCAACCCTAAATAACTTAACATAAACTGAATGTTAAGAACTCATGTTAAGATATCAGACAAATGACATCCTGATTAAAAATCACATGACAGCAAAACAGTAACACCTGCTATACCAGACTAAGATGTCATGACATCTCCTTCAACATCTGTCACACCATTACAGCCATGAACTCATACTAGTTAGGTGTAGCATAACATGTTAAGACATCTCACTTGACATTTCCACAACCTGCTGTACTGGACCCAGATGTCATGACATCTGTTGTAACACATGACAGCAATACTGTCATAACAGTTAAAGATGTTTCAACATCAGGTTCAACATCTGTAGTGATGTCTGAGCAACCATGTCAGGACTTATGATCTGATATCTTGTACCACTTGCTATAGATCATCATCTGTTCTGACATTAACACATCCTGCAGTGATGTTCTACTCTTATGTCAAGACATTCTTCATAACATTTTCCTGAGCAACATGTTTTGCAAAAATTGCTGCCAACTCAGAACTTACACCGATGGTAACTGTAAAATCAAGGATGGATAAGCCTTTCAGGAGAGATTGTCACTTATCGTTGTAGAAAAACAAGCTTCTCCAGGATGTTGCTACTTGTTATTGTTTATGAATTCCAAGGAGATGTTTATATCACCACACTGCTGGAGAAATGATTTTGCTTTCAATGGGGATCTGTAAAAGATTCTTCCTGCAAGACACAGTGCAAAATAAATGCACGTTCAAGATAGGCTCAGAAACCACACCTTTCAGGGATTAAAGTTCAATCTAGAAACAAGCTAGAAAGAAACGGTCAAACAAAAATCCAACCATTGAGGAATGAGCTCAAATGGGGATTATCTTATCCTATGCTTGGAAAAAAAGATAACTGAACTAACCCTTATCCACGAGAATCAATCTCTATGGGGAATTTAGAAAGGATGGGCACTTTATGCTTAGGGCTGACAACTCTATTGGAGAGAATAGACAAACCCAACCACTTGGGGAGATAAATGCCAAAGCGAACACAACAGGTAAACACCAGAAAAGGAAGCAGATATGCTAAGATGCTATGCACATGAATGCTTATGCCATGCTCATGCCATGCTTATGCTTATGATGACAAAACAGACAAAAATAAATGAGACTTGAGATGAAATAAACATCTCGACAAAGATACCCAGCCAAACTTCATCAGATTGGACCATCATTGGGGATGAACTTGAAGAATCGGTTCTACCTCAAAACTTCTCTGGGAAAAAAAAGTGATCCACTTGGTATAGCATCATGACTTCACTTAAGATTGCCATCATGAGCTTGATTTCTTTATTGGATGAGGAAAATCCATGGAGATTTTCCAAGATCAACTGAAGCAGCAATTTACCGGGGAGCTGGAAAAGGATACTACAAGAATAAGGTCATTCTGCGTCCTGACCTGCATGATGATCACCATAATGACCAACGGCTCTTGCAACAAGTAATCTTCAAATCTTCTCTGCCCCAGATTGCATGGTCTTTTGTGAGAAAATACCAAGAGGATTTTACAGAAGAATCGGCATACGAAATGCTTAAATATCTTCGAACTATTGGAGAGATTCAGGGATTTCGGCATAACTGCCCCAGATTAACTATGCCTGCATAATAAGGTCTTTGAACTTGCTTTTCAGACTGTGGGAGTAACAACAGGGAAACAAACTTGCCCCATGCTAAGTGGATGCCCAGACTAATTGACATTTGAGAGATTTGTCTAATCTCGACCTGACTGCTTCTGATTAACTGGTCTGCGAGGATACGTCATCAAAAGGATTTTACAGAAGAATTGGTATACCAGATGCTCCACTATCTTCAAACTCTTGAAGAGATTTATGTATCTTGACATGTCTGCCCTAGTTTTACTGCATTTACACAACTTGGTCCTTGAACTTGTTCTTCGGACTGGTGAATCCATGAAGGAGGTGCCCCAGACTAATTGACCTTTTAGAGATTTACCGAATCTCGACCTGATTGCCCCTGATTAATGGTATTCGCAATACAAAGTCCTCAGACTGCGGTAGAAACAACTGGGGAACACACTTGTCCCTGTTGGTAGGTCATTGGAGTCTAAACTTGTCATAAGATGGTCTCAAGAAGATTTGCCCCAATATCCTGAATTTGAAGCGTTTCTGCCCCTGATTTAGTAACCCTTGGGGTGCTTGATCTATGGAGGAGATGCCCCAGACTGAGCCCTTTATCAAGTCAATTTCCTTAGCTGGCTGTATTTGTTGGGATTCTTTTGATATTGAATTGTCTTGCAAACAAGTATTGTTCATTAAAAATTAGCAATTTTAATGCAAAATTCATGCAAGCTTTTGAAAACAATTTTTATTGATGAAACACACACGGTGGAATGATTAAATAATCAATCAACAAAAATGGATCTAGCCATTTACGGAATGACAGATGAAGTAATCAACACACGCAATTAGCAAAGATTATTAGGAGTCAGGTTAATCAACCTTGTTAGTTCTTGGATTGGCTGGAATTTTGGTAAAACAAAGTATGTTCAATGTTGATGTCAAGGTACTGATGTTGCAACATTGAGAATTAACACTGGGCTGTGTTAAGTATTTAATTTGCTGAAGTTGGATGTCTGATGTCACATAGGCGATGTTGTGACATTAGATTTGCAGAATTAACAACAACAGGTTGTGATGTTGTTAGGGTTGCGTATTAGCTGGAATTGTGGAGAGCAAGCTGTCTCATTGGATGCGAATATCTTGGGATAGATATTTTCTGCTGCATAGGAGATCTGGTGCAGATTTGTAGGAGATTTAAAAGGTTGAAGATTTAAAAAGATTTTAGGAGAAAATCTGTTTTAAATATTCAGTTTTAAATAACAAATCTGGGAGATATTGTAGCAGGTCCAAGACCAATTCAAGGAGCTATATAAAGCGCACAAGACCAAAGGAAAAAGTGACAGAAATACAGAGAGAAGATCAAGAGCATAGGCTGAGTGTCTTGAGTATTTTGTATGAGGTGTATAACCAGAATTCTAGGGTGAATTGCTGAGTCGTATTCTGTCCTCTCTTAAAAGCTGTGAAGCAAAAGAGAGTTATTACTTGATCAAAGCTGTGAAGTAAGATCAAGGTTGCTCAAAGAGGTTGTTCTTTGAGTATTTTAGGGATTGAGTAGTGTTCTCATATCTAAGTTGTTTCTTAGGTAGAAAGTCACTAGTAGGAATTAAGTTTAGGAGATTGTCAACTGGGTTGTTGAGTCTGTAAATTAATTCTACAAGTAGTGAATTTCATCCCTGGCTTGGTAGCCCCCAGACGTAGGTAGTTAGACCGAACTGGGTGAACAATTTGGTGTGTTAATTTGTTACTGTTATTGCTGTCTATTATGCAGAGTGTGTTGTTGTGACATCGCACCTTAACATCACACGTTTGATACCAAAATTTCAATTGGTATCAGAGCAGGCATCCTGTCTGTCTCTGGGTGAGATCTAGGGAAGTTACTTTCTGGTGGAATGATGGACAAAGAAGTTGGAGGATTCGTCAACAGACCCCTTATTTTGGATGGATCCAATTATGACTATTGGAAGCCAAGGATGGCCACCTTCTTAAAATCCTTGGACAGCAGGGCTTGGAAGGCTGTTATTAAAGAGTGGAAAGCACCTGTCATGTGTGAGAAGGATGACGCTGGCAAAGATAAAGAAGGCACCTCAAAGCCAAAACCTGAAGAAGAGTGGACCAAGGAAGAAGATGAGCTTGCCCTTGGAAATTCCAAAGCTCTAAATGCAATCTTCAATGGAGTGGATAAGAATATCTTCAGGTTAATCAATACCTGTGAAGTTGCTAAGGAAGCGTGGGATATTTTGCAGGCTACACATGAAGGAACATCTAGAGTTAAGATGCCAAGACTTCAGCTTTTAACATCAAAATTTGAAGGCCTGAAGATGAAGGAAGATGAGACTATTCATGACTTCCACATGAGTGTTCTTGAGTTGGCTAATGCTTCCAGTGCTCTTGGTGAAAAGATGTCAGATGAAAAGCTTGTAAGGAAGTTTCTTAGGTCACTTCCTAAGAAGTACAAGATGAAGGTGACTGCCATTGAAGAAGCACAAGACATCAGTAAGATGAGAGTTGATGAGCTCATTGGATCTCTTCAAACATTTGAGCTTGGGTTAAATGAGGAAGAACCAGAAAAGAAGCCAAAGAGTATAGCCCTGGTGTCAAATGATGAAGAAGAAAAAGGAAAGAGTTCTGAATCCCAGGAGGATCTATCTCAGGCCATAGTTATGTTGGGAAGACAGTTCAACAAAGTGTTCAAGAGAATGAATAATAACTCCAGGCCTAATGTCAAGAACATATCTTCTGACACCAGCAAGTCAAAAGAGAAAACTGCCCAAGATAAAGGAGTTCAGTGCTTTGAGTGTGAAGGGTATGGACATGTCAAGAAAGAATGTCCCACCTTCTTGAAAAAGCAGAAGAAGGGCATGACAGTTTCCTGGTCTGACTCTGATAGTGAAAGTGAAGGTGAGTCAGCAAAGCATGTTAGAGCTTTAACAGGAGCTGTTGTTTCTGATGATGATTCTAGTGATGGAGAAATAACTTATGAGGAGTTAGCATCTACTTATCAAGAGTTGTGTTTAAAAAGTGCTGAGATTTGTCAAGAAAACAAGTGCCACAAGCAACAGATTGCTCAACTAGAGAATGAAAAAGCTGATCTGGAAAATGAAGTTGTACTGGTTAAAGCTCACCTTGATCATATGACCAAGTCTGTTAGGATACTGAGCTGTGGTACAGACACACTTGATAAGATTCTTCAGACTGAAAAGGTTGCCGGTGATAAGTCAGGTATAGGATTTGTGGCTGAGAAAAAGGTTTCTGCTGAAGCAAGCACTTCAGGAGCAAAGGAGGAGGTGTCTCAACCAATGTCTCAAACAAAGAGACAGGATCCTACCCATAAGAAGGTTGTTCAGCCTCAGAATGTTGAGAAAAAGAATGGTCCCCATCAGAGAAAGATGCAGCCTCAAGGAGCTAGTCAGTATATGCCTCCACAATATCACAAGAGCATGCAAGCTGCAAGGTTCAATCAGAATATGTCTCATCAGATGTCTCAACATCAGGGAAACTGGTATGGGTATGGATATGGATACAATAATGCTGTGCCTCATAACTATGGAAGAAGGAAGCCTCATCACCATAGGAAACAACCTAGAAGACAACATCAATACAGAAGAAGATATTCCAACTATGGAAGAAGAAGACATTATGGGTGGCAGCCATAGCATTACCATCAAAGTGGCAAAAGATTTAACCACTTTAGATATGACAGAGTAAGATGCTTCTATTGTGGCAGGGTTGGACATATGCAGTTCTCTTGCTTCAAGCTTCATGGTTATCCAAATTCTGCTCCTCAACCCAGGCAGAAGGTGGTCAGGCCCAAAGTAGTAAAACAATGGGTTCCTAAAGCTCAGGTCACATGTCTATTGGCTCACACATCAGATGGACATTTTGCTATGGATGCATGGTACCTTGACAGTGGATGTTTAAAGCACATGACTGGATCCAATAAGCATTTGGTAGAGTTCAATCCTTGCCATGCAAATGATGTTATTTTTGGCAATGGTGAAAAAGGAGTAGTAGAAGGAGTTGGAAGAGTGAAGAATCATAATGGTCTTACTCTTGATAATGTGCTCCTTGTTCAAGGGTTGAGTGCTAATTTAATTAGCATAAGTCAACTTTGTGATGAAGGTTACAAGGTAAGCTACACCAAAGATGAATGTGTGGTAGCTGATGAGCAGAATGAGGTAGTGATGAAGGGAGTAAGATCCAAAGATAATTGCTATCAGTGGATACCTCAAGTGGAAAGCTTATCTAGTGATGCTAAGGTTGATGTTGTAACATCAGATGGTGATATCAAGTGTGAAAGTATGGTGAAAAGTCAATCTGGGTTAATGACTTATGGTGCTGTTACTCCTAAGTTGGATGATGTGTTAAAAGCCAACTTGAGTAGTCAGTTATGTGAGCAAGATGAAGGACTCAACAATGCTGATGGAAGGATCAAAAGCTGTGACCTTAAGAAGTGTTAGGAGTTGAATACTTGCAAGGCCAAGAAAGATGACAACTTGACTAATGACTCCTATAGTTCAGAAGAAAAATTTCACAAGTTGACAATCCTTAGGTTGGAAGATGCAGATGCTAGAGCTAATGTTAAAACATCTCAAGTCAAGAAAGGTACTTCTAGCCTTAAAATAAAGAAGAGTGATGATGAACTAATTGCAAAAGTGGTTCCTGGGGTTGCTAAACGACTGAAATCAAGGAAGAGGAAAGCTATTGAGTCACCTCCAAAGATGAGAACTGATAAGCAGAAGATCTATGTGGATGGTACTACAAAATCCAGGAGTAAAGTGTTCATCTCTTCCAGAAATAGGAAGATCAGAGATAAGTCTGATGATAATGTCCAGGATATCTCTCAAATGAAGGAAGTCGTTGTTGTTAGAACTTCTGAGAAAATTCAAAAGGCCATACTAGATAACATTCCTGTGCTTTTCATAAAATGGTGGAAGTATGTTCTAGAAAAGAAATTTGGTATAGATACTCTGGATATGGTTGAGTTTGCTAGGATATGGTTCAGAGAGGGTGTGGGAACTTATGGTATTCAGGTGTGTATGAATAAGTTGCTCTGACTGTGTTTTATTGGGAGCTTCTTGAAAAGACTTCTTTTGTGCAATGAGTCCTTTGAATGGTGATGAGAAGCTGATGTCTCAAAAAATGTTATAGCATCATGTTTGCTGGTGGTTATATCTGGAAGATGGTTAAGATCGGACATGTGGAGTTGGATGCTCTAGCATTTTTGGTCAGAAGAGGTGGAGATTATGGTCATGTGTTTAGTAGCTTGTTCTGGCAAAGCATGACTATTGTCTTTGAAGACTTCACCAGTTTCAACAACTACTGGTGGATGTAAGGATGGAGGAATTGTGATCTCTTGAAGAGACTGAATCTCAGTAAAACTTATAAGTAAACTGAGAATTTGTGGAGTTTGTGACACAGTGTTGAGTTTGGATTATTTTGCTGATAGTAAATCCAGTAGTGGAGCATATGTAATACCCTGGTGTCAAGAGTGTCAAGAGTATCCTTGGTGAAGGATGTCTTTGTTCTGGATCTGAAGCTTAATGCTTACATTATATCTAAGGAGCATCTACATAGTCATACGGGAGAATGATGAAGTAGAAGGTTTGCCTTGGATGGTGAAGATGAATTGTATGATAGCCTTTGGAGAAAGGGACAGTGGTACCAAAATGCATGTACTCAGAAAATGTGCTCAAATGTTCATCTCCATCTAGAGCATTTGTTAATCATGACAGGGGGAGTACTTGTCTATGGATTTTGCAGCAAAGGTGCATTTATCAAGCTTGTGGAGATTGGTTGCTTCTTATGAGGATATAATGTCAGATAGCATGTTATGACATTAGGCTGTTGATTGGTGTTTTGGTGTGGCCTTGAATGGTTCTAGTCATATGAAGCAAATTGTTTGAATCTTGTATGCACATGCTTCTGAGGAGATGTCTGAAGACAAGATTGAATCACGACCTTGAATAGATTGTACACTTGTCTTGGTGTGTGTTATTCTAAGTGTGAGGAGTTGACTTAGAGTTCAGTGGAAGGCATTGTGTGTGTGTTTCAGATCTTGTGGATGATTGTGTGAAGCCTTCATAACTGGATGGATAAAGAATATGTCTGGATTTTCAAAATATGGATTTGGATGACAGAAGAAGAATGGTTTTGGACTTACTTGTTGAGGTTTGTCCAATTGTGGCTAAAAAGGGGGAGAAATAGTCAAGAGTCAGTCAAGATGCAAGAGGTACTACAATGACAAGGAGTGCTGCTAGTTGTGATGCAGAAGTGCAGATATTAAGGGGGAGAAATTGACAACTGCTATGCTGGTTGTTGCATTGAGGGGGAGTGCTCACTGCTGCTAGATGCTGAAGTAAATTGAAGATGCAGCTGTAGTTGAAGATAATATGTGCAGCTGTTTGAAGATTGTAGCTGTTTGTAGCATAATGATATATGCTGAAGTTATTATGTGAGCAGCAGAGTTTTGTGAAGAAAAGATGTTACTGCTGATGATGCTGCTTGGAGTTTCAAGATTATTGATTGAAGTTTTTCCGCTGCTAAAGTCTCTGAAGGTGCAGAGTGCAGAGATTGTTTTAGCCAAAATTAGCCAAAGGGGGAGATTGTTAGTTCTTGGATTGGCTGGAATTTTGGTAAAACAAAGTATGTTCAATGTTGATGTCAAGGTACTGATGTTGCAACATTAAGAATTAACACTGGGTTGTGTTAAGTATTTAATTTGCTGAAGTTAGATGTCTGATGTCACATAGGCGATGTTGTGACATTAGATCTGCAGAATTAACAACAGCAGGTTGTGATGTTGTTAGGGTTGCGTATTAGCTGGAATTGTGGAGAGTAAGCTGTCTCATTGGATACGAATATCTTGGGATAGATATTTTCTGCTGCATAGGAGATCTGGTGCAGATTTGTAGGAGATTTAAAAGGTTGAAGATTTAAAAAGATTTTAGGAGAAAATCTGTTTTAAATATTCAGTTTTAAATAACAAATCTGGGAGATATTGTAGCAGGTCCAAGACCAATTCAAGGAGCTATATAAAGCGCACAAGACCAAAGGAAAAAGTGACAGAAATACAGAGAGAAGATCAAGAGCATAGGCTGAGTGTCTTGAGTATTTTGTATGAGGTGTATAACCAGAATTCTAGGGTGAATTGCTGAGTCGTATTCTGTCCTCTCTTAAAAGCTGTGAAGCAAAAGAGAGTTATTACTTGATCAAAGCTGTGAAGTAAGATCAAGGTTGCTCAAAGAGGTTGTTCTTTGAGTATTTTAGGGATTGAGTAGTGTTCTCATATCTAAGTGGTTTCTTAGGTAGAAAGTCACTAGTAGGAATTAAGTTTAGGAGATTGTCAACTGGGTTGTTGAGTCTGTAAATTAATTCTACAAGTAGTGAATTTCATCCCTGGCTTGGTAGCCCCCAGACGTAGGTAGTTAGACCGAACCGGGTGAACAATTTGGTGTGTTAATTTGTTACTGTTATTGTTGTCCATTATGTAGAGTGTGTTGTTGTGACATCGCACCTTAACATCACACGTCTGATACCAGAATTTCAAACCTTGTTGTAGTATACTTTCAAAACAACCTTACCTCAATTAGGTTTTTTAAGGGTTGTAACGTGGTCTGGTTCACAGTTTATGAAACAAAAGATAAAGGCTCAAAGTTTATTTGTCCCCACCCAAACTTCGTGATGAACTCCAATCCTATGCTCAGTTAACTTAGGCTATACATTCAGATTCCTATAGGCTAGGAATGAACTGATGATAGTTGATGATGATTCAGACACATTCGTAGTCATTACTCTCTTGCAGCATTTGGTTATCCTTTACTTGTTGAGGTTTTGAGACCTTTTCTTGTCTTTGATTGCGGTTTTGAGACCTCTTCTTTGTCTTTTTTAAGGTTTTGATACCTCTTCTTTGTCTTTGTTGAGGTTTTGAGACCTCTTTTTTGTCTTTGTTGAGGTTTTGAGACCTCTTTTTTGTCTTTGTTGAGGTTTTGAGACCTCTTTGATTGTCTCTTGATTTGAGAGAGCTGACTTGGTGTCTTGCATGAAGCACTTGCATTAGAACGCATAACCAAGTTAAACTGAGAACTACCCTGCCCCAAGGTTGAGATTTTAAGGGTTTTTTTTTATGTAAGGAAAGAAAACTCCTACTACTAGGCTCAAAGAGGTTAACGAGGGATAATCTTCCTTATTTCTCCAGTGTTTGGGAATTGAAACAATGCCTTACATCCTCGACAAGGTTTTAATCGAAAGAGTACCACAACAATTATGGATAATATTTTCATCATCCTCCCCAATATTTGCTTAAACAAAAAGTTTGATAAAGGGAGTGGAACAAGATATATTTTTTGCTTTTATGAAAATAACAGTAAATGAGTGAAACGAATGGATTTAATCAAAAGATGCATAAACATTTCATTAATGCTGCCAATTTGAAAGTACAACAATGCTTATAAGCAAATATAAATTCAAAGTGAAGGAAATGCGATTGACAATACTGAAATAAACAACATACAACCAACTTTGGCGAATTGTTTTTAAAAGATTTTAGTTTTCGGGCCCAAGCACGGGAACACCTTCTCCACTAGTAACTAGTTCCTTGTGGTACAGAATCTTGAGAGGCCTTGCAAGTCTTTTGCCTTTTGCTTCAAAAATTGAGACATTGACATCTGATGTACCCTCTTGAGGTTGCAGTATTCTTAGCAGGTTTAGCAGTCTCGTTTCGAACTCTTTGCATTCCTCAATGGGATGCCCCATTGTACTAGTGCGGAATTTGCATTCAATCTCTGGATAATCTTCTTCAAAAATCAGATCCTTGTCATAGATCAACCTTTGTATAGTAGCTTCTAAGGCTCGACAACCGTCCAAGTCATGCCCTTCGGCTCCCTTGTGGAATTCACAAGTTAGGTTTGGATTATGCTAAGGTCCGGGCACAGGGTTGAGGAGTCGAAGAGTTACCAACTTGTTCTGCATCAACAGTGGGAAGAGTTTCCTCAAAGGCACAGGAATAGACTGGAAGTTAACTTGGCCTCTTTCGATAGGGTACTTCGTCTTGCTTTGGTTTCTGGAACCTCGAGGAGACACAACCGTTGGAGGATGGAATGCCCTTTTGGTAGACATCCGGTGAAGATGAGATTCTGGTACAAGATCAAATGCCGGTTGGTATGAAGTTTCTTCAAAGGCAGATCCTTGGCATGGGAGACCCACATGAGATGGCAAAGGGTTGTTGATTTGAATGCCTTGAGGCGTGAATGAGATCCACTCAGAGTCTAACAGATTCTGAACCTTACTCGGGAGCACCTTACAGTCTTCAGTTGAATGCCCCTGTGCCCCAGCATGGTAGTCACATCGAGCATTGTGTCATACCCCAAATTTTGACCACTAAGGTTTCCCATCATTGTGCAAATCATCATCACAATATGGATGAACCATCATACCTTGTCAGTCTCCCCAAAGATGGGTGAGCATCCACTACAATCAAAATTAGGGTTTCAAGCCCTCTCTGAGTGCTTAGGCAAAGGATCAATCAAGAAATGACATGATCTTCAACTTGTCTAACCTCTCAAACATTCACAAAGGATCAAAAAGGACTCCCACTTTAAGGATTAAGCACAAGGATGCTCCCTTTCAGGTGGATTAAGTCTCAAGATCGACAGTGTCACCGAATTAGGGTTTTGGTCGACCAGGGCCTCCAGATGGAAATTTTTCATCTGGGAACAAGCCAATGATCCAAAACACAACCTAATATACTCCATGGAACCTCATGGACCCAATCATCAAGTCAATTTGGCCTCAGGGGATGCATACATAAAAAATAAGGAATTAGGGTTTCTTGACCTAATTCACCCCTAAGTTGACTTTTGGGACAAATCATGAACCAAGACCTCAAGAGAGAGTTTGAGGGTCTCTAATGAACTATATTGATCCATTTGGAACAATGGATTAATCCAAGAAGCTTGAGCAACAAGTCTCAATTTCATCTGCACCACAATTAGGGTTTTAAGGGAAAAGTCAACTGTAACTTTGACTTTTGACCAGGACATGCTCCCAAACCCTAGGACATACATAAATATACCCTATGACACCCATGGAACATGTCCATCAAGTTTAATTTAGGTCAAGGACATGATTTCCTAAAGAATTGCACAATTTGGAATTCATCTGATAAAAAGTCAACTGTGCACAAAAGTCAACTTTGACTTTTTGAGATTTTTCACCAAAATGGATTTTTAACCCTAAAATGATGTTTATGTATGATTTGAATCATCATTCATCAAGAAAAATCAAGAAAAGTTGGATAACTTGTAAAAGGGGTAACCATAAAAACTTAGAAAATTTTCTAAGTTAAAAATAAAGTGACAAAGGTACC
Organism: Lathyrus tuberosus; assembly: GCA_022829125.1. Lineage (NCBI taxonomy): Eukaryota > Viridiplantae > Streptophyta > Magnoliopsida > Fabales > Fabaceae > Lathyrus > Lathyrus tuberosus. The sequence goes on along the minus strand of JALAZF010000108.1, from coordinate 57,876 downwards.
AACTTTGAAGGACCATAACTCCTAAACCACAAGGCCATTTTTTTCCATCGAAAGCTTGATTTGTAGGTCTCATTACCCTCTACAAAAACTTCAACTAGGCCTAACTCCAATTCATTATGGATTTTGAGCTATGAGTGAGCCAAAGTGGCTGAAAACATGAAAATATACCATTTTCCAACACTTAGAAAAATTCTGTCCAAGACAGATTTTGTTGAAACACCAAAACTTGTGAGATCTTTTCACATAGATGCAAGCTGAATCAAGTCCAAAGTTAAACATCAATGTTGTTGCATATGTTACTAAGAATTCAAAGAGCTCAACAACATGAATTGATTCAACTTAAGCCATGAGAAATCCATGCCCAAAGTCATGCTGCTGCAAGCTGTTTTGGAAAAATCAGTTTGCATGTTTGCTTGCCACACACAATTTTGAGCCAAAGACTAAGGATCACTATGCCACCTGTGTTCAAACCAATCACAATGCAACTGATCCAACTGATAAGTCTGAGTCAAAAGGCCAAGGAATCTTCCAACTTGAAGTTCATCCACTTTGGCACATTTTGCCTTGAATTCAAAGTGCATTAATGTGGAATAGTGCATTGTCAAGGTAGCTACCCTACTCAGTCAATTTCTCTGATTAAACAACATTAAAAACATCTGAGGAATGTGGTTTTGGTCAAGGCATAGCCCTGCTCTTGGGAATGGCTAGCTTGCCTTGCTTGAGAAGAAATCCTCCAAGCCAATCCTGCAAATGTGATCTGATCCAGCAGCCATTCACTATTCCTCCAAAACAAAAGTTGATCACCTATAAATAGAGGTCCCAATGGATCATTCAACTCACACCAAAGCCAGTTACAACACTGCTTTCTCTCATTCTTTCTTAAACCTCAAATTTTCTTGTTTTTGAGTAACCACTATCGGGTTTTGAGTTGAAGCCATAATCAATCCATTCCAATTGCTCAAACACATCACATATGATGTATTTGAGGTGTCCAAACACCTAAACACCAACTGTAACACCCCAGGCTCAAAATCACTCTTCAACCAATCCATTATGCTTCAATTTTGCAGGTCGAGGTCTCCAGCTTGATCCAAAGAATTTTAAAGTGTTCCAAAGCTTGCAACACACTCCATAACATCCATTGAAGCTGTAGGGATCACCAATTCACGACTGGAACACCATCTGGGCAAAGTTCCATTTCAGCTTGCATCAAGGTGACCTTCAAACTCAAACTCCATGATCCATGCATATTTCCTCGCATGATATTTTTGCCATTTGATTGCCATCATGTGTTGATTGTTTTGCCTCAAGAAATTGGATCATAGACCTTATAACCATGCCTGCACGATTGCTTTTGCAAATTAGGGTTCATCTGTGTTCATCATGATTATTTTACTCCACACTGAAAATGAGTGAGATATGGTGCTTCACGCACGAGCTCGAGGAAACGCACGGGTTTGGTGTTTGAATCATGTCTAATGGTTGAGAGATGAGTGAGATATGGTGCTTCACGCACGAGCTCGAGGAAGAAGATGGCCATGGTGCCATTCTTCAGGTTTTCCAACTAAGTTTGATATATATTTTTCACTTGCCATGTTATTAATGAATTGGCATTGCACCCCAGCGGTTCATCAGCTGGTTTTGTGAGTATTGGCAAGCGAGAGGTCTGGGGTTCGAATCCCCCTCGCCCCAGACTTCTTTTTATCACTTTTTTATTTTGTTATTTTTCATATTATTATTTTTAATGATTTGAAAAATTAATAACTCCTTCAATTTTTATCATTTTTGATTGGTTCTTTTTGCAATAATTCACAAAAATGTTTAAATATTTGATTTTACCAAAAAATCCCAAAAATATTATTTATTTCATATATTTGATATTTTTGCAAAGAATTAATGTTTTATGTGTTTTTAGCATTTAAAGTATTTTTTCTCCCTTTGTTTTCTAACCCTAATTTGATTTCAATCATTTTGTAGGAAGAAACATGATTTTTTGGAACATTGATCCAAGATCATAATTTGTTTTCACATATTTAACAAACATTGATCCTTTTAATTGAATTTTTATTCAATTAAAAATACATTTTGAAAACAAATTAGGGTTTTGAATCAATTCAACCCTCATCAAACTTTTTTCAAACACAAATGGGCCTCTAATAGAGTGTAAGACCCAATCCTTCTTTTTTTTTGACCAAATCATTTTTGGGCCTCAGTGTATTGTATAAGTCCCGACATCGTCAAAAACGAACGGCGCGACCGTCGCCTTTTCAAAATAACCTTGGGCCTCTCCTCGAGCTATAAGACCCATTCAAAATACTTTTGGGCCTCTAATAGAGTGTAAGACCCAACCCCCTTTTAACCAAAATCATTTGGGCCTCACTTATTGTATAAGTCCCTCTGCGTTAAAAGGAAACCTCGGCGCGATCGCCATTTTAAACGGAAAAATCATATGGGCCTACCCTCGTGTTATAAGCCCCACTCTTTTTCTTTAAAAACCTTTTGGACCTCTTGAAAGAGTGTAAGACCCATCCCTTTGTACAGAAAACCTTTTTGGGCCTCAGTCACTTGTATAAGTCCCTCTGTACAAAAACAACAGTGCGCTCACTGATAAAACCCTGGGCCTCTCCTTGATCTGTAAGCCCCAAATCTTTCTTTTTCAAAGTACTTTCTCCTTTGATTTTGAATATACTGTTGTTTTCAATCTTTCTTTATTGAACAACTAACCAAACAACATGGAAGCTCTACAACCGAGTAAGTGGTTATTGCTTTCATTTACTGCTTTCATATACATGTAACTGTATTGTGGGGCTGTTTCACTGTAAGTCTTCTTTCATAAACTCATATCAACTGTGTAATAATAGTATAGATATTTCGAGTTTCCCCGGCAACTACGTCTAGAACTAGGTGACGCCGTTTCGTTTATTCGTAGAAATAGACAACTAGATCCCCAATAGGATCACCAGATACAGTCTTCTCTCAGGCTGTCCTCATTAAGAATTGTCAAGAAACTCTACTCCCAGAGATGAATGTATTCTCCGTGAATGGCATCTTTGAGTTTCTTCCAAATTCTCGAACTTTCCTGACTTTGATCTATTCTCGGTGAATAGCATTGCCTTGAATTTCTCGGGGTTTGGGGACCCACGGGCTTCTTAAAAGCATCAGCCTCCTCTTGGGCATCGTACAAGGACCCACAGGCTTCCTAAAAGCAACCCAGCCTCCTCTTGGGATTGGTACAAGGACCCTATGACTTCTTAGAAGTATTCACAGCCTCCTCTTAGGCTTCGTATAATGATCTCTTCCTCTGAGAATGATAGCCTCCTCTTGGGCTTAGTACAAGGACCGATCGGCTTCTTAAAAGTTTCTAGCCTCCTTTTGGGCTTCGTACAAATTGTCCTGACGACCTCCTAGAGGTACAGGAACAGAACCTAGTCATCCTCATAGAACAGTCCTTTAAAAGAGTCTACTACTGTTTCTCAAAGCATAGTACGAAAGATAAAACTCTAGACTTGGACAGTCTAATTTCCTTGAGTCTCAAAGACATTCTCAAGCATCCTTCAAGAATAGGAAGGAAACTCGTAGACTCGGACAGTCTCAATACCCTTCGGATTTCCCGCTTCCTTAAAGAACAGGAATAAACCGGATCCTTGAATCAAGATCCTTGAGTACAGTGTTGCTCATATAAGAACTGATTTTCTCTTTCAAAATCAGTATGCTGGACCTGTCAATTAAACACTTACCATAGCCTCCTCTTGGGCTTTGTACAATGATTCTCCCCAGCGGAGCTAACAATTTCAGCCTCCATCTCGGGCTTCGTACGAGATACCAGAGACTTCCTCGTTGAGTCAATCACCCATTTCGCCTTCATCTCGATCTTTGTACGAGATACAAAAGGGTTCTTATTGAGCCAAACAAACAATAGCCTCCATCTCGGGCTTTATACGAGATACCAAAAGACTCCATCGTCGGGTCAAAAACCTTTTCGCCTCTCTCTCGGGCTTTGTACGAGACACATATTAGCCTCCTCTTAGGCTTTATATAAGAAAACCACTGGTTGATCCAATCAACCTTTTAGCATCAAAGTTGTGCCTCGTTCACAGTACACAAACATCAACAACTCCTTTCCCTTCATCTAATCGCTGTAAGCGGCAAGCCTTTGGATCGTCTATATCCACGCCACTGCCCCTCGTTTAGCATGAGAAACTCCTAAGGAAAGATAGCATTGCTCTACACTGAGTTAAAGTCTTCTCCTTCAGGTTAAAATCCCCTATAAAGGAAATTATGGCATTGCTAGGATCCGCGTATCCCGGTTAAAGTAATCCCCCTTTATAAACCAGTCACCCAACAGTTGTGACAAACAGACCTCTTTAGAGATGACAAATTCTCTCTAAAGTCAGACTTTCCAGCTTCATATCTTGGGCTTTGAACAAGATACAAACTACCTTCAGCTTCACATCTTGGGCTTTGAACAAGATACAAATCACCTTTCGCTTCACGTCTTAGGCTTTAAACAAGACACCAAAAACCAATTTCCTCCCATAGAATAGGAGGAACTACGAACGCTCTGATTTCCCTGTTTCGGTAAACGGGAATACGTAGGCATAAGATCGAAAGAAAAGATCTTAGCGAGCACAATCAACAAAAAACCCAAATCCCATATCTCCCATATCAAAAGCAGTAATTCAAAAGCATCAGTTCTAACATCCTAATCCTTGTTCCCCGCCAGAAACCTTCTGTCTAGAGAAAACCAGTATTGGCGAAAATACAAATAACCAGTACAAAGGCCCCCCACATTGATAGCATTCGTAACGTAACAGACCGCTGTTTAAACTCAGTATGCAAGCAGGGTTAATTGGAGACATCTATTTCCCTTCCTTATTCAGCTCACAATAGGATAAAAAATGAATCGACATGTAGTTTAAAGCTCAAACCGCAGAGAGCGACCAGCGCTTAAGAACCGTGCCCAAAATCGCTCGCTACAGAAAAATGGCGCCCACCGTAGGGCCTATCAAAGATAGGTCTAGGCACGGTCTTCCTTTTCTTCACTTTTGTGAATACCACAGATTGGGGCTTCCGCCGGGGAACCCATTTTCTGTCAGGAACTTAGGATTCTTAGCCTCATAGGTCTAGGATGATTAGGACAAATATATATACTGCTTTTCCTAATTGCTATACATGTTTATTTTTCTGCTAATGGGAATGTGGGTGATGTTGTATGTGGAAAGAATGAGTATACACCTAAGATAAGTGATGGCGACGGGGTCGACCATCAACCTCAGTGGAGGCTGACCAACGCAACCCATTCACTCTCTTAGCCAATGGGCCGATTGTTAAGTCTGAGAAGCTGAGGAGCCAAACCCTTTCGTAGTGCAGAAACTATCGGAAATAGTTGTTACGCGATACTACCCTCATTTGAGGCTGGTGATCTATTCTCGGTGAATGGCACTTACTCTAAGATTGCTCTACAACTCGCTGGCGATCCGCTTGTTGTTTTGCTTTCCTGGGAGGAGCTGATGATAATGAGTACAGGTACAAAAATCACCCTAGTATAAACCTTTGGGATGGGTAGAGCCTTGACTTCATGACAACAACCCTTTGACCCCATGTTTTTTTTATGTTTTTGTGTGTTGCATTCATGCATTCATTTAATAAAACATTAAAACATTCAAAAAACTTCTCTTCTAGTCTCTCTGCTGTTTTTCAAATTAAACTAAGACTGTTTTTGCAAATATCAGAGAAAAGGATTGCACTGATGGATTTCGGTAAAAGGAGAACTCATAAGTACACCTTCAAGGTTCCAAAACTAGAGGATTTGAGAAGGTTAGCAATGATGATCACTAACCCTGAGGCTTTCAGAGCCAAACACGGAGGTCTGCTACCTCTGTTAAGAGTCCATGTGATTGAGGGAATCATGGACGCGCTCATTCAGTTTTACGATCCGGTTTATCACTGTTTCACATTCCCGGATTACCAGCTCACACCAACACTGGAGGAGTATTCTCACTTGATCGATCTACATATCACTGATCGAGCTCCATTTTCTAGACTGGAAGAAATTCCAAAGAATCAGACCATTGCAAGAGCAATTCATTTGGACGAGTTTGAGGTCAGGACTCACATGACCACTAAGGGTGGCACACAAGGTTTACCAGCCCAGTTCTTGACAAAGAAAGCCCTGTACTTCGCCAGTATAGGAAACGTGACTGCTTTTGAAAGCATCTTTGTCTTGCTCACCTACGGGTTATTTTTGTTGCCCAACATTAATAACTTCATCGATGTAAACTCCATTAAGGTTTTTCTCATTGGAAACCCTGTGCCGACTTTGCTCGCAGATGCGTATCATTCTGTACACTTGGGAAATTTGTACAGCAGAGGGGAGATTACATGCTGTGTACCTCTGCTTTATAAATGGTTCATCTCTCACTTGCCCAAGTCTGCTGCTTTTTAGGATTGTAAGAGTGCCTTACGTTGGTCACAGAAGATCATGTCTCTTACCAACTCTGATATAGATTGGTTCAATAGGATCTATGATGGAATCAGGATCATTGATCGTTGTGGAAACTTCCCCAATGTACCCCTCATAGGAACTAAAGGAGGAATCAACTATCATCCGGTATTGGTTCGCCGTCAATTTGGATACCCGATGTGACACATCCCACTGGGTGTTCATCTGGAAGGTCTTTTCTTCAAAGAAGGAGAAAACGACAGAGCACTAAAGATGGAAATAGTATAAGCTTGGAAACATGTTCATAAGAAAGGACGAGAGTCTCTGGGAAAACCGGACTGTGTCTCGGTGGAGCCTTATCTCCATTGGGTACAAACTAGAGCTCTCAAGCTAAAGATGCCTTATCCTCGTTACGGAATTCTTCCGCCAAGGGAATCTGTCATGTACTTCATGACGGAAACTGAAAAGCTTTAGGTTACTCTCAACAAAGTTCAACGGTAGAGAAGGTCTTGGAAGAACAAGTATCGCACTCTCGACATAGAGTGCATCAAAATACAACAATTACTGAAAGAGAAAGATGCTCTGATTGAAATTTTGGAGAAACATGCTGTAGAGAACCAAGATGACCAAAGGAATTTGCTCACTCCTTTCACCTGCCAAAGGAATGACAACCCGACAACGGCCCAAGAGCCCCGGTCAAAGAAAAGGAAAGTCCCAGAATCAACACCTGATTTCTCTTCAGAGAGGACTCGAGACCCATTAGCTTAGGTTTCTGTTTCTGCATTTTGTAATCTACCGTATTTTCGTTTCTGTAATCCTTGGAATTTCAATAAAAAGGGGTTTCCCCACTGTTTGATATTTGCAATTTAATTGTCGAAGTTTATTTTGATTAAACCAAGAAAAACAATTAATATAGTCATTGCATTCATCATTCTAACATCACGTATTCTTCTTCCTTACGAATCTCACGTTTGTGTCTCGATTCTAGAGTCAAACTGTCTCATTCGTATAATACTCGGGCCAATCGTCAGAAAAAGATGGATGATCTTGAGGAAGAAAACAGAGAGTTGAAAGAAGAGATCGACGTTCTAAGAGAGGATATGAGAAAGCTGCGTAACGACATGCAAGCCATGGCAGAAGCTCAGCTACAAAGAACTGTGATCTCAGAGATCACCTCAACGCCCGTAGTGGAGAGGTATGATTCTAGGTATCAGATACTGAAAGATCGTCCTTGGGGCATGCCTGTTAACTATATCCTAGAAGGATATGTTCCGCCGATCACTGAAGATCAGGGAATCGCAACAGAAGTCGCTGGGCCTGAAGGTTACAAACTTCGGGAAAGCGAAGATGCCAGGGGCATACTGAAGATTCCTGAAGGTTACAAACTTCGGGAGATGCCAAGATTTACTGCCATAGTCACGGTACCACCCCCTGTGGTGCACACTGTCCCGGAAGGACAGATTCCACCAACACCTTCTGGTAAGAAGGAGACTATGTTCGATAGAATGGATGAATTCCAGGAGCAATTCTTGGAAATGCAGAAGGAACTGCAGGCCATTCACGGTCAGGATCTATTTGGAAAGGACGTCGCGGATCTCTGCTTGGTCCCCAATGTGAAAGTCCCGCACAAGTTCCAAGTGCCCGACTTTGAAAAGTACAAGGGTAACTCTTTCCCTCAAAGCCATCTGGTGTTGTACGCTCGGCGGATGTCAGCTCAGACGAAGAATCAGGACCTACTGATTCACTACTTCCAGGATAGTTTAACCAGTGCCGCACTCAAATGGTACATGAGTTTAAACCGTACTACGATCAGCACATTCAGAGATATTGGTACTGCCTTCGTCCATCAATACAAATACAATTTGGACATGGCACCCGACAGAGATCAACTCAGATCAATGTCGCAAAAGGACAAGGAAACCTTTAAGGAGTATGCTCAAAGGTGGCGTGAAATTGCCGCTCAAATTTGTCCGCCTCTTGAGGAAAAAGAGATGACAAAGATCTTCTTAAAGACCTTAAGCTCATTTTACTATGACCGAATGGTTGCCAGTGCGCCCAGTGATTTCACCGAAATGGTGGGCATGGGTGTACGTCTTGAGGAAGCCGTCCGAGAAGGACGTTTGGTAAAAGACACTGGATCATCGAGCGGTACTAAAAAATACGGTAGTGCTCTCCCTAAGAAGAAAGAGCAAGATATTGGGAATATCTCTCTCGGAAAGCAAAGGCGACGTTATCAGCCAGTAGCAGCTGTGACTCCTGCTATTAGCCTTGCGCCTATTCCTACGTATCAACCTCAGGTTGCGCAGAGCCAACCTGACCAGCAAAGGACACAACAGCCTCTTCAGCAGGCTCGTCCTCCATATAACAACAACCGTACAACACGGCCACCAGGATTTGATCCTATACCCGTAACGTACGCAGAGCTGTTTCCCTTACTGCTAGCCAAGGGGCACATTCAGACTAAGTCCCCTCTTACAGTTCTAGAAAATCCGCCTTTTTGGTTTAAGGTGGATCAAACTTGCCCTTATCATCAAGGAGGTTCAGGGCATAACATTGAAACTTGTCTTAATTTCAAGTTCGACGTGCAAAAGCTTGTTAGGAGCGGGCTCTTATCTTTCAAAGATACGAATCCTAATGTTCTTATGAACCCGCTGCCTCAACATGAGAAGGCTGCAGTCAATCTGATTGAGAAAGAGACTAACATCGTCTATCAAATTCATGATGTACTCTTGCTGAAGACCAATCTGGTCAAGATGCATTGTAGACAGAGTGGATATGGCCATGTGCCACCTCATAATTATCATCAGTGTGATATCTGCTCTAAAGACAATCAAGGATGTTCGGTAGTGCAAGCAGCTCTACAGGAACAGATGGATCTCGGATGGATCCAAGAGCACCGGGTTCGTGGAGTTAACATGGTTTACACGAATTCTAACGTCATTCAAAACCACGACATCCGTGCAATGAATGTCAACTTGGTGGCAATGCACTCAAGGCAAAGCCAGTATCATAATCTGCCCCGGCACGATTACAATTCTTGTCTGACTTGCTCGGTAAATAAACAGGGATGCTCTTTCATACAGGAGACCCTCCAACGTCAGATGGATCTGGGATGGATCCAAGACCACCATGATAGGAATCCTTATCAGATCAACATGGTTCAGATCTTCGATATTCGCGTGATGAATACCAACCTGGTAGAGTTACATGCTGAGCAGGTCCGACTTGGATTCTTAATATCACATGACTATCAAAGCTGTAAAGCAGGTTGCGAAAACGATCAGGGTTGTACCGTTGTCCAAGAGGCACTTCAGCACTTGTTAAATCACTGGTGGATGCCAATCTACATGGATGAAGATACTCAGCAGATTAGTATCAATAACATGAATCCTACTTGACGTCAAAGTCAGGATGTCCGAGCAATGGAAGGTAACCTAGTGAGGTTACATTGTATTCAAAGTGGGCGTGGCCAGGTGCCACTGCACAATTACGACCGTTGTAGCGTCTGTTCGGAAAGTAATCAAGGGTGTTACCTTGTGCGAGCGGCTCTTCAGGGTCAGATGGATTGTGGAGAGATTCATCCATATCTGGGTTCTGGACCTATCGACTGGACGCCGAACTACCTTGCCAATCAAGTCAAGGATGTTGTCACCATCTCTGGTCATCACAGGACCAGGGATGTTTTTGCCATCATCCCTCTACTGGACGAATCTAAAGTTCCCAACCAGGGACGGATCGAGATTACTTATGATGGTCAGAAAAATCAGAAGGTTCCCATAGTCATCTATCTGCCGGGCCATTACCGTGTGAATCAACTAAGGCTATCCCTTACAAATACGGTGCAACAATAGTCGAGAATGGAAAAGAAATTCCATTACCCTCCGTCGTGAATATTGCAGACATCATTCGTGTAACACTGAGTGGTAGAATCTTCAACCGAGGGGTTGGGGAAGTTAACAAAGAAAAGGAACTTCAGACAGAAGCTCCCGATCCACCAGTCGGTCAATCCAGTAATCCCGACCTTTCAAGAAACAATGATGAGATGCTGAAGCTCATCCAAAGGAGTGAATACAACATTGTTGATCAACTGTTACAGACTCCTTCAAAGATCTCGGTATTATCACTGTTACTCAGCTCAGAAGCCCACAGGGAGGCTCTACAGAAAGTCTTGGAACAAGCCTTTGTAGAACAGGATGTAACAATCAGACAGTTCGATAGTATTGTCTCTAACATCACTTCCTGCAATAATTTAGGATTTAGTGATGAGGAATTACCCGAAGAGGGTCGCCGTCATAACATGGCACTCAATATCACAGTCAACTGCCAGGACGATGCTTTAGCCAGGATACTGGTAGACACAGGGTCAGCCCTGAATGTTATGCCGAAGTCCACTTTGATGCAATTATCATTCAAAGGACCTCCGATGAGGGTTAGCGAGGTTGTCGTCAAAGCATTCGACGGATCTAGAAAAACATTTATCGGCGAAGTTGATCTTCCCATAACTATTGGTCCTCACACTTTCCAGGTCACTTTCCAGGTCATGGACATCCGGGCAACAAACAGTTGTTTATTAGGAAGACCTTGGATACATCAGGCTGGAGCGGTTACGTCAACCCTCCACCAAAAGCTAAAGTTCGTCAAGAACGATCAACTTGTCACGGTTTGTGGGGAACAAGCCTTGCTTGTAAGCAAATTGTCATCATCTACTGGTATAGAACCCGAGGAGGTTATTGGAACACAGTTCTAAGCACTGTCGGTAAGCAAGGACAATCAATTCGAAAGAGGAACCTCGATTTCCTCATACAACGATGCTATCAAAGCGGTCAAGAACACCGATACGTTAGGATGGGGACAGCTTGTCATCCCTATTGACAATAAAACAAAGAAGGGTCTTGGTTTTTCTGCAACCTGTACCCAGACGGCTGTCAGCGATGGAAGTCTTCATCCCATTCAAAACTTCTTCCACAGTGAAGGTTTCCTTCACCCAGTGTCTCAGACAGTTCATGCTATCAATGAGGAAGATCCCTCTGACACAGATGAAGAGTGGAAGTCCTATCTTAATGAGGACGGTTATATGTCTCAGGAAGAGGTGCCTATGCCTTTTTGCTTTCCTACATAAAGTCTGAGATTTATACCAAGGTCAGATGTCGAAATGATATATGGAGATTGTGATCCGGAAGGATGCCGTGCTCCGTCCAATTCATTAGAGGAGGACACTCTGATGAAAGACAACTTTGACCGCAACTACTATGGCCCAATGGATGGTCTGCCAATGTGGCAACCTTACCCAGGAAACTTGGGGCAAGAAAGTCAGCCGAACAATGAAAATCAGCTGACCGTCATTGAACAGAATACCTGTGTCCCCACCATGTCATGGGATCAACACTCAGGTCATTCAGAAGCTACTCAACATGAAGATGAATTCACAACGTTTGCGGGACTTGAGTTCATCAACTATGCTTTTCCCGAGGTCAACGTCATCGAGAGGGATGACTCCTCCAGTTCCAAAGAAGTGTGGGACACCCTGGGACAACCAAGTGGAAAGTACGACTTTAAGGTCAAGTACACCGCTCCCGAAAGCTCTCGTATCAGGTTTGAAGACATCCAACCAATTGGATGGGGAGATACAGCTGAGAGCACCAATGCTATGCAAAATGCAACAGAGGAATTCTCCTACGACAATTCTGCCTGGGAGATAGATTCCAATGATCCTGCTCCCCCAGAAATTAGCGTTATTTCTGAAGACAAATCAAGGAAGGTGCCAGACTTTGTGATTCACCGAGGAGTTCGTCGCCAATGGGTTGCTGTCGAGGTTCCGAAGATCGTTCATCAGTCAAAGTAATTGCCATCTTTTAACCTTTCACCCTGCCCAGGTGAAATGGGTGTTTTGATAGGGCTCGCTTTCTGTAAATTTCCCTCTTCGCTTTGCCCGAAGCGATAGAGTTTTGTTTTATAGGGCTGTAGTTTCAAGATTGGACTTGTTCATTAATAAAATAACGTCGTTCTGTAATTTCCGCATTAATTGCTGTTTTCTCTTTTTGCTTTTTCAAAGAAAATGGTAATCCTAAAAAAACAAAACAATAAAAACAAGCAGTAATAAAATAAAAACACTGCACACACTTGTATTTTCTCTATCTCTTCTAAACACGGATCATTACGTCATGCAGATTGCTTGTTTTAAACCCCGTTGAAACATACGATCTGATGCCTTCTCCCAACTTTGAGTTCCCGAAATTCGAGGCTGAAGAAGAAAATGACGACAAAATTCCAGAAGAGATCTCCCGACTACTCCGACAAGAGGAAAGGTCCATTGAACCTCACAAAGAGCCGTTGGAAACGGTAAACTTAGGTTCAGAAAAAGAGAGAAAAGAAATCAGGATTGGGGCACTGCTCAGTCCAACTGCCAGAGAGGGTTTGATAAAGCTTCTCAAAGAATTCCCCGATGTATTCGCTTGGTCCTATCAGGATATGCCAGGGTTGGATACCAGCATCGTGGAACATCACTTACCGTTGAGATCGGAATGTCCGCCAGTAAGGCAGAGGTTGAGACAGACTCACTCGGACATGGCCATCAAAATCAAGGAGGAGGTACAGAAACAGATTGACGCAGGTTTCCTCGCCACATCAGAATATCCTCAATGGTTAGCCAACATCGTACCCGTTCCCAAAAAGGACGGAAAGGTCAGAATATGTGTTGATTACAGAGATTTGAACAAGGCAAGTCCAAAGGACGACTTTCCTTTACCACACATCGACATGCTGGTAGACAGCACAGCGAAGTTCAAAGTTTTCTCCTTCATGGGTGGATTCTCGGGCTATAACCAAATCAAAATGACGCCGAAATACATGGAGAAAACTTTATTCATTACCCCATGGGGTAATTTTTGTTACAAGGTAATGCCGTTCGGTTTGAAGAACGTCGGGGCAACCTATCAAAGGGCCATGACTACTCTGTTTCATGACATGATACATAAGGAAATCGAGGTATATGTCGATGATATGATTGCAAAATCAAAAACAGAGAGTGAGCACGTTGAACATCTGTCAAAATTGTTCGAACGTCTAAGAAAATTCAAGCTCCGCTTGAATCCCAACAAGTGCACCTTCGGTGTCCGTTCAGGGAAACTACTAGGGTTCATCGTCAGCCAGAAAGGAATTGAGGTTGATCCTGACAAGGTCAAGGCCATTCAAGAAATGTCTTCTCTGAAAACTGAAAAACAAGTCAGAGGATTCCTGGGACGTTTGAATTACATCTCCAGATTCATATTCCTCATGACCGCAACCTGTGCGCCGATTTTCAAGTTACTCAAAAAGAACCAGGATTGCGTTTGGTCAGAAGATTGCCAAACCGCCTTCGACAGTATTAAGGAATATCTGTTGAATCCTCCGATTCTATCACCTCCAGTGGAAGGAAGACCACTGATCATTTACCTCACAGTTCTAGAGGACTCAATGGGATGTGTACTTGGCCAACAAGACGAATCTAAACGGAAAGAGTCTGCCATTTACTATCTAAGCAAGAAATTCACCGACTGCGAGACTCGGTACACGATGCTTGAGAAAACTTGCTGCGCTTTGGCTTGGGCAGCCAAACGTCTTCGCCAATACATGATTCGTCACACTACTTGGTTAATCTCAGAAATGGATCCAATCAAGTATGTCTTCGAAAAGCCTGCTCTCATGGGAAGAATTGCCCGTTGGCAGATGTTGTTATCAGAATATGACATAGAGTACCATGCTCAGAAAGCCGTTAAGGGAAGTATTTTAGCCGATCATTTGGCTCATCAACCGATTGACAATCAAGAATCAATCGGGTTTGACTTCCCAGACGAAGATGTCATGTATCTAAAAATGAAAGATTGCGATGAACCGCTACCCAGTGAAGGGCCAGAACCAGGTTCCCAATGGGGGCTTATCTTTGGCGGAGCAGTTAATCATTATGGAAATGGAATTAGGGCAATCATTGTTACCCCTCAGGGTACCCACATTCCTTTCACCGCTCGACTTACGTTCAAGTGTACAAATAATGAGGCCGAATACGAAGCTTGTATTATGGGTCTCGAAGAAGCGATTGATTTAAGGATCAAGAACTTGGACGTATACGGCGAATCAGCCTTAGTTATCAATCAGATAAAAGGAGATTGGAACACATACCAATCAGGATTGATTCCTTACAAAGATTATGCAAGAAGGTTGTTACCTTTCTTCAACAGAGTTGAGTTTCATCACATCCCTCGTGAGGAGAATCACATGGCTGATGCATTAGCCACTATCTCTTCCATGATTAGTGTAGGTTAATGGAATGACATACCTAAGATCGACATAATGCGCCTTGAACGGCCCGCTTACATCTTTACGATTGAAGCAGTCATAGACGACAAACCTTGGTATCATGATATCAAATGCTTCCTTCAGAAATAGGAGTACCCATCTGGGGCACTCAGAAAAGACAGAAAGACCCTCAGAAGACTAGAAGGCAGCTTCTTCCTGTGCGGCGACACTCTTTATAAGAGGAATTTTGACATGGTTTTGCTCCGATGCGTCGACAGGCCAGAAGCAGACACACTTATGAAAGAAATTCATGAAGGATCCTTCGGCACTCATGCCAACGGACATGCAATGGTGAGAAAAATTCTTAGAGCAGGGTACTATTGGTTGACAATGGAATCTGACTGCTACAAGTACATGAGGAGGTGTCACAAGTGCCAGATATACTCCGACAAAATTCATGTACCACCATCACATCTCAAAGTTCTTTCTTCCCCATGGCCATTCTCGATATGGGGAATCAGCATGATTGGCTTGATTGAGCCTAAGGCTTCAGACGGACATCGGTTCATCCTTGTAGCCATTGACTACTTCACCAAGTGGGTCGAAGCAGCGTCGTACACCAATGTAACCCGACAAGTGGTGGTCCGATTTATCAAAAACAATATCATCTGCCGTTATGGTGTTCCAAGCGAGATCATTACTGATAATGGATCTAACTTGAACAATAAGATGATGAAAGAGTTGTGTACTGAGTTCAAGATTGAACACCATAACTCATCTCCCTACCGACCCAAGATGAACGGAGCGGTAGAAGCGGCTAACAAGAACATCAAGAAGATCGTTCAAAAGATGGTTGTAACCTATAAAGACTGGCACGAGATGCTACCCTTTGCTCTTCACGGTTATCGCACATCTGTCCGCACTTCAACAGGGGCAACCCCTTTCTCTCTAATATATGGCATGGAGGCAGTTCTCCCCATAGAAGTAGAGATCCCGTCAATCCGAGTACTGATGGAAGCTAAGCTCACCGAAGCTGAATGGTGTCAAAGCCGACACGACGAACTAAATCTGATCAAGGAGAAGCGAATCATGGCAGTATGCCATGGTCAGCTGTATCAACAGAGAATGAAAAAGGCGTTCGACAAAAAGGTTCGACCCCGCATCTTCAGGAAAGGAGACCTCGTGCTCAAAAAGATACAATCTTTTCTCACTGATGCTCGAGGCAAATGGACCCCAAATTATGATGGCCCCTATGTGGTCACGAAAGCTTTCTCAGGCGGCGCCTTGAGGCTTGCAACCATGGACGGAGAGGAATTTGCCTACCCCACGAATGTTGATGTAGTCAAGAAATACTTCGCCTAAACTAAAAAAAAAAGAGAAAAAACGTCTCGGTGGATTGAAAACCCGAAAGGGCGGTCCAGGCAAAAATTAGAGACATGAAAAAAAATCATCCCGGTGGATTGGAAATCTCAAAGTACAATCCAGGCAAAAATTAGGGATAATGGCAAGTAACTATGTTCAACAGAGGCAAGTCCCTCAGCAGCAGCAGTTACACCATCTGTCAGAAAACTCCAGTCAAGGTCATCTTCGACAGAAGCTCAGGATGCCCCGAATTCAAAGTTGGTAGAAGGATAGTGGTCGTTATGTTTCAACGTAGCCCTTTTCCCTGTAAATTACCATTTTCAAACTTTGTATATACTCTTTGGGATCACGTGTTTGGCTGATCTTCATCTTATCAATAAAGTTTAAGCCCTTGTGCTTTTGTTTGTACTTCTTATTTGTTTTAGCTTTACAGAACGACGTTGTTAACATGATTAGCGATTCTTGAAATAAAACAAAAATGAATTTACTTGTTAAAACTTTTTCTGCTTTTTAATAAGAAATGGCAATTTCTTTTGACTGTTGAACATCGAAAGAACATCGATCGCTTCTCCAGAAGTAATCGAACCTCAAAGTGCAGAATCAAAGTACTCCTTCTAACCCAGTACGCCTGAATGAAGGGATCAACTATGTCAGAGACCTTGTTCCGTCTGACCCGCCTAGGCCGAGTTCTTATCTCCTAAGCCCGATCAACGATATTCCCCGCAGGGACTATCTCCCCTATGTAAGGTGGAATTGCTATTTTGAACCAACGATATTTCTATACGCCCCGCGATGGCCGAATATCCACTCGGGTTCACCCGTTAGTTTGTATGTCGCGTCAGTTTTGGCAGCATATACATACATACATCATGCATTATTGATTTGCATTCACATTTCATATTGCATCACCATCACTCTAGTCGGTCTTGTCCCCTAGTGGTAGAAGTCCTCTCAATCGAGTTGTTAGTTCTTGCCTCGTCAGGAAGCGATGCGTTTGGACAACCTCGCTTCCAGTTTATTTCTGGAAAGAAATTGGTCCTTGACCACTTTGATAATTTGAACCTCTGAAAAGCCAGAGAAAACTTTCAATAAACATCACTCTTCGCCATTGAAGATGATATCCTTCTTTCCCGGATTAAGGAAAATCCACAGAGAAAGCCTCGTAATCAGAGATTCGGCAGTATGGCAGTTTTTCTCCGAAAAACCCACTGATGAAAAGGTCATCGGCACCTCAAAATTGGACCCCATCATATGGCATTTCTCCGGGAAGATCCCGAGAAAAGTATGATGTAAGACCCCAAACGAAAACAGTCTCCCAAGAGACTCGTTTTCCCCAGTAGAAACAAATGGCGTCTCCAACAGAGAAGTTTGTGCACCTCTACAACTCAGACGACTGGGTTCCCCAGCAAGTCTGACATCAAAAGTTTTTTCGTCAAATGGCATCTCCCCAGGAAAATTCGGCGAGAATTTTGGGGAAAACCGCTACGAATAGCGTCCCTTGTCAATAAAGTTTATTGACAAAAGAAACTAAGACCAGTTCCTTGGTAGGAAACCAGGATCGTGGGGAAGTTTATTTCAGAAACTAAGACCAGTTCCTTGGTAGGAAACCAGGATCGAGGGGAAGTTTATTTCAGCAACTAAGACCAGATTCTTGGTAGGAAACCAGGATCGAGGGGAAGTTTATTTCAGAAACTAAGACCAGTTCCTTGGTAGGAAACCAGGATCGAGGGGAAGTTTATTTCAGCAACTAAGACCAGATCCTTGGTAGGAAACCAGGATCGAGGGGAAATTTAATTCAGAAACTGAGACCAGTTCCTTGGCTGAAGACCAGGATCGAGGGGAAGTTTTACCTTTTCTAAGCATCATTGCTTAGCTAAAGAAGATGAATGCGTAAGCTACCATTCATAACCACCATCAAAATTTCGGGTATTCCGATATTTAATCCTCTTGCACCCCGAATGCCCGAATACCTTCGTCATTCACACCCTCGGGTCCAAGAAGATTAAATAGGGGCATCTGTCATACCCCAAATTTTGACCACTAAGGTTTCCCATCATTGTTCAAATCATCATCATAATATGGATGAACCATCATACCTTGTCAGTCTCCCCAAAGATGGGTGAGCATCCACTACAATCAAAATTAGGGTTTCAAGCCCTCTCTGAGTGCTTAGGCAAAGGATCAATCAAGAAATGACATGATCTTCAACTTGTCTAACCTCTCAAACATTCACAAAGGATCAAAAAGGACTCCCACTTTAAGGATTAAGCACAAGGATGCTCCCTTTCAGGTGGATTAAGTCTCAAGATCGACAGTGTCACCGAATTAGGGTTTTGGTCGACCAGGGCCTCCAGATGGAAATTTTTCATCTGGGCACAAGCCAATGATCCAAAACACAACCTAATATACTCCATGGAACCTCATGGACCCAATCATCAAGTCAATTTGGCCTCAGGGGATGCATACATAAAAAATCAGGAATTAGGGTTTCTTGACCTAATTCACCCCTAAGTTGACTTTTGGGACAAATCATGAACCAAGACCTCAAGAGAGAGTTTGAGGGTCTCTAATGAACTATATTGATCCATTTGGAACAATGGATTAATCCAAGAAGCTTGAGCAACAAGTCTCAATTTCATCTGCACCACAATTAGGGTTTTAAGGGAAAAGTCAACTGTAACTTTGACTTTTGACCAGGACATGCTCCCAAACCCTAGGACATACATCAATATACCCTATGACACCCATGGAACATGTCCATCAAGTTTAATTTAGGTCAAGGACATGATTTCCTGAAGAATTGCACAATTTGGAATTCATCTGATAAAAAGTCAACTGTGCACAAAAGTCAACTTTGACTTTTTGAGATTTTTCACCAAAATGGATTTTTAACCCTAAAATGATGTTTATGTATGATTTGAATCATCATTCATCAAGAAAAATCAAGAAAAGTTGGATAACTTGTAAAAGGGGTAACCATAAAAACTTACAAAATTTTCTAAGTTAAAAATAAAGTGACAAAGGTACCAACTTTGAAGGACCATAACTCCTAAACCACAAGGCCATTTTTTTCCATCCAAAGCTTGATTTGTAGGTCTCATTACCCTCTACAAAAACTTCAACTAGGCCTAACTCCAATTCATTATGGATTTTGAGCTATGAGTGAGCCAAAGTGGCTGAAAACATGAAAATATACCATTTTCCAACACTTAGAAAAATTCTGTCCAAGACAGATTTTGTTGAAACACCAAAACTTGTGAGATCTTTTCACATAGATGCAAGCTGAATCAAGTCCAAAGTTAAACATTAATGTTGTTTCATATGTTACTAAGAATTCAAAGAGCTCAACAGCATGAATTGATTCAACTTAAGCCATGAGAAATCCATGCCCAAAGTCATGCTGCTGCAAGCTGTTTTGGAAAAATCAATTTGCATGTTTGCTTGCCACACACAATTTTGAGCGAAAGACTAAGGATCACTATGCCACCTGTGTTCAAACCAATCACAATGCAACTGATCCAACTGATAAGTCTGAGTCAAAAGGCCAAGGAATCTTCCAACTTGAAGTTCATCCACTTTGGCACATTTTGCCTTGAATTCAAAGTGCATTAATGTGGAATAGTGCATTGTCAAGGTAGCTACCCTACTCAGTCAATTTCTCTGATTAAACAACATTAAAAATATCTGAGGAATGTGGTTTTGGTCAAGGCATAGCCCTGCTCTTGGGAATGGCTAGTTTGCCTTGCTTGAGAAGAAATCCTCCAAGCCAATCCATGCAAATGTGATCTGATCCAGCAGCCATTCACTATTCCTCCAAAACAAAAGTTGATCACCTATAAATAGAGGTCCCAATGGATCATTCAACTCACACCAAAGCCAGTTACAACACTGCTTTCTCTCATTCTTTCTTAAACCTCAAATTTTCTTATTTTTGAGTAACCACTATCGGGTTTTGAGTTGCAGCCATAATCAATCCATTCCAATTGCTCAAACATATCACATATGATGTATTTGAGGTGTCCAAACACTTAAACACCAACTGTAACACCCCAGGCTCAAAATCACTCTTCAACCAAGCCATTATGCTTCAATTTTGCAGGTGGAGGTCTCCAGCTTGATCCAAAGAATTTTAAAGTGTTCCAAAGCTTGCAACACACTCCATAACATCCATTGAAGCTGTAGGGATCACCAATTCACGACTGGAACACCATCTGGGCAAAGTTCCATTTCAGCTTGCATCAAGGTGACCTTCAAACTCAAACTCCATGATCCATGCATATTTCCTCGCATGATATTTTTGTCATTTGATTGCCATCATGTGTTGATTGTTTTGCCTCAAGAAATTGGATCATAGACCTTATAACCATGCCTGCACGATTGCTTTTGCAAATTAGGGTTCATCTGTGTTCATCATGATTATTTTACTCCACACTGAAAATGAATAAAATTGGGTATTGCCATCTTATTCCTTGTGAAAAAACGCACGGGCTTGGTGTTTGAATCATGTCCAATGGTTGAGAGATGAGTGAGATATGGTGCTTCACGCACGAGCTCGAGGAAGAAGATGGCCATGGCGCCATTCTTCAGGTTTTCCAACTAAGTTTGATATATATTTTTCACTTGCCATGTTATTAATGAATTGGCATTGCGCCCCAGCGGTTCATCAGCTGGTTTTGTGAGTATTGGCAAGCGAGAGGTCTGGGGTTCGAATCCCCCTCGCCCCAGACTTCTTTTTATCACTTTTTTATTTTGTCATTTTTCATATTATTATTTTTAATGATTTGAAAAATTAATAACTCCTTCAATTTTTATCATTTTTGATTGGTTCTTTTTGCAATAATTCACAAAAATGTTTAAATATTTGATTTTACCAAAAAATCCCAAAAATATTATTTATTTCATATATTTTATATTTTTGCAAAGAATTAATGTTTTATGTGTTTGTAGCATTTAAAATATTTTTTCTCCCTTTGTTTTCTAACCCTAATTTGATTTCAATCATTTTGTAGGAAGAAACATGATTTTTTGGAACATTGATCCAAGATCATAATTTGTTTTCACATATTTAACAAACATTGATCCTTTTAATTGAATTTTTATTCAATTAAAAATACATTTTGAAAACAAATTAGGGTTTTGAATCAATTCAACCCTCATCAAACTTTTTTCAAACACAAATGGGCCTCTGATAGAGTGTAAGACCCAATCCTTCTTTTTTTTTACCAAATCATTTTTGGGCCTCAGTGTATTGTATAAGTCCCGACATCGTAAAAAACGAACGACGCGACCGTCGCCTTTTCAAAATAACCTTGGGCCTCTCCTCGAGCTATAAGACCCATTCAAAATACTTTTGGGCCTCTAATAGAGTGTAAGACCCAACCCCCTTTAACCAAAATCATTTGGGCCTCACTTATTGTATAAGTCCCTCTGCGTTAAAAGGAAACCTCAGCGCGATCGCCATTTTAAACGGAAAAATCATATGGGCCTACCCTCGTGTTATAAGCCTCACTCTTTTTCTTTAAAAACCTTTTGGACCTCTTGAAAGAGTGTAAGACCCATCCCTTTGTACAGAAAACCTTTTTGGGCCTCAGTCACTTGTATAAGTCCCTCTGTACAAAAATAACAGTGCGCTCACTGATAAAACCCTGGGCCTCTCCTTGAGCTGTAAGCCCTAAATCTTTCTTTTTCAAAGCACTTTCTCCTTTGATTTTGAATATACTGTTGTTTTCAATCTTTCTTTGTTGAACAACTAACCAAACAGCATGAAAGCTCTACAACCGAGTAAGTGGTTATTGCTTTCATTTACTGCTTTCATATACATATAACTGTATTGTGGGGCTGTTTCACTGTAAGTCTTCTTTCATAAACTCATATCAACTGTGTAATAATAGTATAGATATTTCGAGTTTCCTCAGCAACTACGTCTAGAACTAGGTAACGCCGTTTCGTTTATTCGTAGAAATAGACAACTAGATCCCCAATAGGATCACCAGATACAGTCTTCTCTCAGGCTGTCCTCATTAAGAATTTTCAAGAAACTCTACTCCCAGAGATGAATGTATTCTCCGTGAATGGCATCTTTGAGTTTCTTCCAAATTCTTGAACTTTCCTGACTTTGATCTATTCTCGGTGAATAGCATTGCCTTGAATTTCTCGGGGTTTGGGGACCCACGGGCTTCTTAAAAGCATCGGCCTCCTCTTGGGCATCGTACAAGGACCCACAGGCTTCCTAAAAGCAACCCAGCCTCCTCTTGGGCTTGGTACAAGGACCCTACGACTTCTTAGAAGTATTCACAGCCTCCTCTTAGGCTTCGTATAATGATCTCTTCCTCCAGGAATGATAGCCTCCTCTTGGGCTTAGTACAAGGACCGATCGGCTTCTTAAAAGTTTCTAGCCTCCTCTTGGGCTTCGTACAAATTGTCCCGACGACCTCCTAGAGGTACAGGAACAGAACCTAGTCATCCTCATAGAACAGTCCTTTCAAAGAGTCTACTACTGTTTCTCAAAGCATAGTACGAAAGATAAAACTCTAGACTTGGACAGTCTAATTTCCTTGAGTCTCAAAGACATTCTCAAACACCCTTCAAGAATAGGAAGGAAACCCGCAGACTCGGACAGTCTCAATACCCTTCGGATTTCCCGCTTCCTTAAAGAACAGGAATAAACCGGATCCTTGAATCAAGATCCTTGAGTATAGTGTTGCTCATATAAGAACTGATTTTCTCTTTCGAAATCAGTATGCTGGACCTGTCACTTAAACAGTTACCATAGCCTCCTCTTGGGCTTTGTACAATGATTCTCCCCAGCGGAGCTAACAATTTTAGCCTCCATCTCGGGCTTTATACGAGATACCAGAGACTTCCTCGTTGAGTCAATCACCCCTTTCGCCTTCATCTCGGGCTTTGTACGAGATACAAAAGGGTTCTTATTGAGCCAAACAAACAATAGCCTCCATCTCGGGCTTTATACGAGATACCAAAAGACTCCATCGTCGGGTCAAAAACCTTTTCGCCTCTCTCTCAGGCTTTGTACGAGACACATATTAGCCTCCTCTTAGGCTTTATATAAGAAAACCACAGGTTGATCCAATCAACCTTTTAGCATCAAAGTTGTGCCTCGTTCACAGTACACAAACATCAACAACTCTTTTCCCTTCATCTAATCGCTGTAAGCGGCAAGCCTCTGGACCGTCTATATCCACGCCACTGTCCCTCATTTAGCATGAGAAACTCCTAAGGAAAGATAACATTGCTCTACACTGAGTTAAAGTCTTCTCCTTCAGGTTAAAATCCCCTATAAAGGAAATTATGGCATTGCTAGGATCCGCGTATCCCGGTTAAAGTAATCCCCCTTTATAAACCAGTCACCCAACAGTTGTGACAAACAGACCTCTTTAGAGATGATAAATTCTCTCTAAAGTCAGACTTTCCAGCTTCATATCTTGGGCTTTGAACAAGATACAAACTACATTCAGCTTCACATCTTGGGCTTTGAACAAGATACAAATCACCTTTCGCTTCACGTCTTGGGCTTTAAACAAGACACCAAAAACCAATTTCCTCCCATAGAATAGGAGGAACTACGAACGCTCTGATTTCCCTGTTTCGGTAAACGGGAATACGTAGGCATAAGATCGAAAGAAAAGATCTTAGCGAGCACAATCAATAAAAAACCCAAATCCCATATCTCCCATATCAAAAGCAGTAATTCAAAAGCATCAGTCCTAACATCCTAATCCTTGTTCCCCGCCAGAAACCTTCTGTCTAGAGAAAACCAGTATTGGCGAAAATACAAATAACCAGTACAAAGGCCCCCCACATTGATAGTATTCGTAACGTAACAGACCGCTGTTTAAACTCAGTATGCAAGCATGGTTAATTGGAGACATCTATTTCCCTTCCTTATTCAGCTCACAATAGGATAAAAAATGAATCGACCTGTAGTTTAAAGCTCAAACCGCAGAGAGCGACCAGCGCTTAAGAACCGCGTCCAAAATCGTTCGCTACACATTGGCGTCAAAGCCTGGTGGATACGGAAATGGTACTGACTTTAATTCTTTTGGCACTATTAATCCCCATTTGATCAAAACTGGCAATATCTGACTGTACGACATTGGTAGTCGAGTGAAATTTCTTTCTGGCTTTCTTGGCCTTGGTCGTACGTGCTGGCGTGGTTGACGGTGGTCTGGCTCTTGATACTGAGGAGATTCTTGAGTCGGAGGATCCATAATAGGCGCTGAACTGACAACCCCTCTGGGAGTGATAAGGGAAGCGTGCTCCTCTTTCTTCATCAGAGCTTGCAAAGTTTTGAGAACCCAATTCATCCGGCCCTTGAGGATTCTGACCTCCTTTTTCAAGTCTTCCTGGTTCTTCAGAATTGCTGCCATTGCCTTGAATAGGTGCTAGGTATCCTTCAGACATAGAGGAAGAGACTCAAGACTGAGAGATGCAAATGAGATGCGAATGCGACGACATGCGCATGAGATGAAAATGCAAGCCAAATGGTTTCAAGGGATTCAAAGGCAAGTTGCAAACTTTTTGAAAGCTGAAGAGTTTGGCTTTAAAACCAATGATCTTTATTGATCTTGCAAGGGAAAAAAAAACTTAAATTCCTTGGAACCAAAGGGCTAACATGAATAAATGGACGTATGCATAAACACAAACATATGTACACACATCCAAAACACACAAGTCCAAGGTTTAGGAGTCACATGAGTGGAGCCATGGTCATACCGATCCCAATAGGTGTGTGATATGGGTTCACGATCTGTAGAACAGGGTTCTAAAAAGTTCCCAGAGTAGACAACCCATCTTTCGAATTTTATCGACTTCCCAATTGCTCGGTAATCAATAAAATTCTCAAGAGAGTCTCGTCTGAGGGTAGTATCGCGTAGCAACCATTTAGGATTACTCCCTCATAGTCATCGCACTACATCCTAGATAGGCCAAGTGGGGTAAAAAGGGTAACTAAAGGTCATCAGTATCCCTGGCACCAAAGTTGAAGGTAGTAACGCATTCACGATTTCTCGTTCAACATATACCACCTCCAAGAGGGCCTCAACTGAGTGTGGAACTTCAGGTTAACTCCTTTGGGATTTCTCCCTCGAAGTTTCCTTGACTATGTCCATGATCCTAATCAAATGTACTCTCAAGTCCGGGTTAGGACTTATCTCACCACTCAATAGTACCACGCCCACAGAAGGAACCAAACAAATATACAGATATATGTATAAATATAGTAAGCAAGCATAAATAACATAAGCAAAACAAGGTAGGCTTAACCCTCAAGAATAGAATTTCCCCAGTGAAGTCGCCATTTCTGTTGCGGTGAAAATTGGATAACAAGCTATTAATTAACTTGCATCACATTTCTTTTACAACCGACTTTGATTTATCCAAAGGAAAGGTTCAAGATCGAAGAAAACCTAAAAGGGGGGAGATCTAAGGTTCGGGGGTTGATTATACTAAGGGAAGGTATTAGCACCCTTAATATCTGTAGTACTCTACAGGAACCTCTTGTTTAGTTTATGTTATGTTATGTTTGCTTGCTTAAGGATATCTGTTAATGGTAGAGGTAAAGACGTTGCCAATGACTATGAGGTCAAGAGCTACCTATGACTATGAGGTCAAGGGTAAGATGGCTATGAGGCCAAGGTGATAATGAGATATCTATGACTATAAGGTCAATATAGAGACTTTTCCATGACTATAAGGTCAATAGAGGATGGCTATAACTATGAGGTCAAAGCTTTGCCTATGACTATGAGGTCAGAGGTAAGATGGCCCTATGACTATGAGGTCAAGAGGGAATCCTACGACTATGAGGTCAAAGGAAGATAATGAGCTATCTATGACTATGAGGTCAATCGAGAGACTTTTCCATGACTATGAGGTCAATGGAGGATGGCTATGACTATGAGGTCAAAGCTTACCTATGACTATGAGGTCAGAGGTTACCTATATGAGGTCAAGGTTAAAGATGGCCCTATGACTATGAGGTCAAGAGGGAATCCTATGACTATGAGGTCAAAGGAAGGTAATGAGCTATCTATGACTATGAGGTCAATGGAGGATGGCTATGACTATGAGGTCAAGGCTTGCCTATGACTATGAGGTCAAAGGAGGGCAATGCGCTTTCTATGACTATGAGGTCAATAGAGAGACTTTGACTATGAGGTCAAGGTTGAATAGGTTGTTCTATGACTATGAGGTCAAGAGGGGATCCTATTGATTATGAAGTCAATGAGGGATGGTTGCCTAAGACTATGAGGTCCAAGGTAGCAATGAGCTTTCTATGATCTTGAAATCGATAGAAAAACTTTTCCTTTGGAAGGAAGGGGAAAATAACATCTTGTAAACAAGAGAGTTATAGTCGGGTTGAAAATGTAGTGAAATATATGAGTTTAAAGACTCCAAGACAGTAGGCATTAATCAACATAGGGAATAAATTTTCAAATGTGATTATGACAACATGGATTAATGGTCACATAAATATGACAAGTATGGTTGAGAAAACATTCTCACAGTTTGAAAACAAAAACATTTAGAGTCGTGCAACTTAATGACAGTAGCCAAAGAAATAAAAGGAGCCAGGAAACATTAAGATTATTGAAGTTCATTTTTACAGAAAAAAAGAAATCATGAGTTGAGTTACAGCATATATTTTTTTGTGTTTTAGAAAAGTGGTAGTTGATTTTAAAAAGTTTTCTGAATAAAATAAAACATATTTTTATTTGTTGATTTTAAATAAGACAAAAATAAAATAAATATGAAACAAAACGAATTAAATAAGAAAGAAAAGAAAAAAAAGAAAAGGGGTGGCGAGTGCCACCCAGTACAAGTGGCTTGCGCCACTGTACACAAAATGGCCATGGCTTGCGCCATGCTTTAAGCCACAAGAAGTGGCTGGCACCACCTATCATCATGGCTTGCGCCATGCTTCCCATATTCTCCTGGCTTGCGCCACCCTGTGTCATATTATTTTTTGTTTTTTATGCCTGGGGGCGGCGAGCGCCACCCTGTGTGTTGTTTTTTTTAGTGTGCGATCTAGCGACCGCCAGGTTTGTTGTTCAGTTTCTCTTTCTTTTTTAAAACAATCAGTTCAGTTACGTTAAACAAAAAGCTCATACGATTTAAACAAAATGAAACCAAAGATTCGCATCATCAGCCCAACATCATCAACAATATTCATAATAATATTTATTACATAACCAATAACATTTATCAATATTTACAGGAACAAAATAATAACAGTATAGAAAACATGCATTAATATGAAACAGAATAATATATGAATAAAAGAAAGTGTATTATTTCATTTTATTATTTTTTTGTTTACAAAGTGACGGACGCCATTATCACTGTGGCGGTCAAAACCAGTGCAATACTTTTTTTCTTTTTTTTCAAAACATGAATCAAACACACAGAACAACCCATCACGAATATTACTTCCAGCAGCATAATAACAATATAACAACATACACTATCATGAATATTATTTCCAGCAGCATAATAACAAACTCACATACAAATCATGAATATCATTTCCAGCAGCATGGTAACAGTATAACAGTATGCACTAAAATGAAACAGTATAGCATCTAAAAAGGAGAAGCAGAAAGTGTGTTACCTAGTAGAGTAAGTCTACTGCTTCTTCAACTATGTTCTGGAAAAGATAAGCTTCCTTCTCTCCTCCTTCAGTTACCACAAACAAGATACGTTTGAACGCTTTGGGTTTTGTTGGAAATGTTTTTTTCCACAGAGTAATGAAAGTAGAGAGTTTCTTGCAAGTTTGAGGGTGACTTGCAAGAAGAAGGACTTAGGGAATTTTGAGAGAGTTTCTGAGTGTTTTGTGGGTTCTCTCTGGTGTGTTCAAAACAGGAGGGTTGCTCTCCTTTTATAGGCAAATCAAATGGGCAATAGATTGAGAATACAGAGGATAACATTTTTGCACAAGGGAGAAAGATCACAAATAGATTTTTGCTGTTTGATCTTGAGTGGCTTTTCTTGAGCCAAGCGAAGTGTAACAGAAGCTTGCTTGCTCTCAGTTCTCAGTAAGAAAAAAAACTAAAACCCACCATGTTGGAGTGAAGCATACCGAATTTTGGTTTTTACTGTTGGTCGGTTACTTGGAAAAATGAAAAGTGGTTACTTGGAGATTTGGATACGGGATTTGTGGAAAAGGTACTGAGGAGAAAAAAAGTGGCAACATAAAGTGACACTTGTTTCTTTTGAGACAATCCGGTTCAAAAACGAAACTAAGTTTTAATAATCTTAAATAAAGTTAACAAAAGTGAAATTACAGAAAAATAAAAATTCAGAATAATAAGTTTATAAAAGAAACAAAGTACAGAAATAAAATTACTGAATAATAAAAATACAAAAAAGAAAGAATAATAAATAAATAATACAACTAATTAACAAAAATAGCTAAATTAATTCAAACTAATTTCTTATTAATTAAAAGATTTGTCTAATGAATAAAAAAACAAAGTTAACTAAAATAAAGTTTAATTTAACAAAACAAAGCTAAATTAGCTATTTAATTTGAGCAAAATGAATAGGTAGTAAAAAAAGTGAATTTAATGAGTTAAAAAAACAATTATAAATTTAAAAAGATGCTATTAAAATAAATCACAAATAAGGAAAATAAAAGTTTAGGACCAAAACAAACAAAAGAAAAATGAATATGCCGGAATTAACAGCGCGGGATAAAATCATCAGGGAAAATACAACATTCGTCAGATTTTGAAATAAATCAAGACTGATTTTTAATTTGACTGGCTCAGTTGTAAATCCACAGGCTCATTCCGGCTGACAAAACGGGATCTGCGAGATGATTGACCTAACAATGAATCTAAGGGTAAAATTTGGGGTACAACAGGCTGGCTGAAGGATGGAGTGCAACGTGGCATTTCGATGATGACTTTGCACTATTTGGAGTGTCTAATGGTATTGAGACATATTATGTTAATTTATTGCAGAAAAGATGTGCTTGCAGGAAGTGGGATCTGACGGGTGTACCTTGTGGTCATGCAATCGCATGCATATGGTATAACAAGAAGGAACCGGAAGAGTATGTTTCGTCATACTATAGGTAATTTACTTCATTTTCATCCTAATACATATACGATCATTCGTTATCTTGTATGTTAGCTTACTTCAATTTTACTTTGATTAGGAGGTCTACCGTAATGGCTACTTACAGCTATATCATCCAACCAACCAATGGCCCGCAACTATGGCCAACAAATGATATAACTGAACCAATTCAACCTCCGGTCATGAGGAGAGCTATTGGTCGACCAAAAAAGAACCGTACACTCTTTACCAAGAAAACTTTAAACAGTGAAATACCAAAAATGCGGGAAGTTTGGACACAACAAGCGCACGTGCAAAGGAAAAAGGGCAACCGAGAGATCAATACCCAAAGGTGGCAATAAAAAGGTGAAGGCAACGGATGATGGACAAACTATTATTGAAGGGGGGTCCTAAGCTCCAAGACTAACTCAAGACTAGATGATTGTTTTTTATTCATGTGTTTATGTAGTTTGACAATGTGTTTTGGTTAAACTAGACCTTGTATTTTGTTGTTCAACATTTCGAAACATACTTTGTATTTTGCTTTTGCTGTTATTTTGAAATAGACCTTGTAGTTACACTGCAGTGCAGAATGCACGTTGGTTGAAATGAATCTATTCTGTCTTAATGCAGATTAATTGAATTTTGTACAGATCTTATGCTACACCATCGAATTTTTAGTATCTTATCCTGTTCTGTCTTAATGCAGATTAAATGAATCTATTTCAGTCTTATGCTACACCATCGAATTTTTAGTATTGATCCTGTACAGAAAAATGTAAAAGTTGTAAACTAGCTACAGACATGTAAAAGTTTTAGTATTGAAATGTAAAAGTTTTAGTATTGGCTTATTATAATGAGCATCAAATGTAAACTAGCTACAGACATGTAAACTATTTTCTATGAATAGAATACCATAATTTAATCCCCATCAAATGTACTTTAGCTACAGACATGAGCTTCGATGGTA
This sequence comes from Lathyrus tuberosus, assembly GCA_022829125.1. NCBI lineage: Eukaryota > Viridiplantae > Streptophyta > Magnoliopsida > Fabales > Fabaceae > Lathyrus > Lathyrus tuberosus. Next base: position 27,751 of record JALAZF010000108.1, on the reverse strand, counting down.
AACATAACATATTTTGAGGTTATGTTTACAGTACCTCCCCTTTTGAATATGGTAAACATAACATATTTATAACAACTCACAATACATGTAAACATAACACAACATCTCCCCTTTTGAAACAGACCTTGTAGTTAGTGCAGAGTTTTTAGTTCAGAATTTTTAGTGCAGAATTTTTACTGCATAATTTTTCACTACAGCCATTAGAACAACAACATTTACTACTGACAACATTTACTACAGACAACATTCACAAATCATTTTTTCACTAGACATTATAACAAGTCACAAAAGTAACAACAACATTCAATTGAACTTTCAATAACATTACAATACAATCATTTGAATACATTTGTTGCAACTAATGCAAACACAAGTAACAACACAAACACAAAAGATAAACCCAACAAATAACCCATAATCTTTATCTTCGTCTTCAACAAATCTTCATTTTTCTTTGTATGCTTAATTAAATCCATAGCCTCATCATTCTTGTTTTTCAAAGATCTAATCACGTCTTTGGCATGGTAGTTCATCTCTTCATCAACCCATTCAAAATAGTTACATCCTTTTTTCCTCATCACCTTATAATTACCACAACCAAGAAATCTTCTTCTAGGATTCTCATAAGTCCATGATGTCATCAATGGTGACTCAAGCCCACACCAACATCTATTTCCCCTTCTTCGTAGACCGGACTGATTTGTTGAGGCAAATGAGAAGCTTGTTTCAGACATTGTTGGAGAAGAAAACATACTTGAAGACGTACTTGAAGAGGAACTTGAGAGGGTTAGATTGAAGACGGGCTTGCAGAATCTTGTGCTTGTGAAGAAGGAGGCGCTGTTGTTGGAGAAGAACATGAATTAGGGTTTTCAAAATGATGATAGATATTTATTATATTCATGTAAAATAAATATAAACGAATAATAATTTAAAAACAATTAAAATATTAAATAAAAATAAAATTTATGAGTTGGCACTGACATGTGGCAATTTTGACAGCCATGTCATCAAAATTTGGCCTCAAACTGAATGGGGGACCCAAATCCTCATAAAATGAAACTTAAGGGACTAAAAAACAGGATTTAAAAATGGAGGGACCAAAACTGATAAAAAGCCATAATAGGAGGACTAAAACTGCATTTAAGCCTAAAATAATATAATTATCAAACACATAGTGTAGCAGTAAAACATCTCTTTATGTGTCAGAATAAGCTGGCTTTTTGACCAAAGTGCCACCCTTGTGAATGAAGTCCCAAAATGTCACATTTTGAAAACTTTGAAGAGATGTGACTTACAAATTTTAATATTTTTTTGAAATGTAAAATAAAAGAAAAAACAAAAATTGAGATGAGAGAAAGTGTTGTAAGAAAATATGTGAGGTAAAGTCACGGTGCAGTTGGCGGATTAAAATCATAGAAACCCACGACCTGTAAAATTGAGTGATGGAATTGAAAAAGGTATTTTCATCTTTGGTGAAACCATAATTAATTGTATATGTTAAAAAAGAATCAATTACAAAGTATACTTATATTTATTAATTAAAAAAATATTTTTTATTTGTACCTTTTATACTTTATTGAAAGTGGACACAATATTTCACTATTTTTTTTTTTAAGATTCTACTTTTTAAGTTTAGTCATTTTTCATTATAAAGAAATACAAAAGGTAATGTTTTAAAAACCGGACCGATCATCAAACCGGTGAAGGTACTGGGTCGCTGGTTTATTGGTCGAACCACTGGGTCACTGGTCGAACCGCATGACAAAACTGAATTAAATCGGATAACTCGGCTAAATAAATCGGTCTCTATAAAATAACTATATATTTAATAAATCGCTCGAACCGGATGACTTGGCCTCTAAAAAATATCATGATACCTACAAAATTTCAAAATATCATAATTTCACAAGTTCATTCTTTAAATTTAAATTCTTGACGTAGTCGTCACACACGACAAAATAGTACAAAATACAAATCCAAATAAATTTTAAACAATAATTGGTTACAAACGAAGAAAAATTGTTTCAAATAAGTTTTGAATAAACTCTACTTATATTTTAATTTTATTTTTAAAAAATATATTATCAAAACGACGTTGTTTTTATGAAGAAAAAAAAACATGCATTTAAACCGCCGGTTTTCCAAAACCGCCGGTTCACCGGTTTTTAGCGGTTTTGGCCGGTTCTGGTCGGTTCTCACCGGTTCAATAGCATATCCGATCCAACAATCAGACTAGACCGATAACCTCTCCGATTTTCAGTTCAACCAGTCCGACCGACCGGTTCGGTCTGATTTTTAAAACACTGCAAAAGGGAGGAAGGCAATCTAGCTTTTGTTTTTTAATATACTTTTTAATCTCGTGTCTGTTTATCTGTTTTTTTATTAGATACACGCGTCAAAATTTAAATATATATTTTTATTTAATTTTGATTTTAATTTAAATTATTTATATAATAAATTTTGTGATATGCATTCTCATGTCCGTCTGTTCGCTCTCTATAATTTTGAATGATTACTTTTATTATTATTAACCCAATCTTTGACCATTCTTCATTGCTATTCTTTAGTGTTACAATTTGCGGCATATATGCACTCCCATGTTTTGTATTTTCGCTTTTTTACTGTGCTAAGGTGTGTATGTTTTTAATGAGTTTTTTTTCGTGCATGTTCTATTAAAATTAATATTATGACATAATTATTAGAATTAAAAGTAAGATGATAAAACTATTATATCTACTTTTAATCCCGTGCCCATTTGTTGCTCATAAAAGAATTACATCACAACCTCCTACAAGAATTACATGCGTTAGCGCAATAAAAAAATGGACAGGCGAGCACGAGAATGCTCGTCTGGACGCTAGTAACTATAAAATAGTTAATAGATTTGTAAAATGACAATTACTTTTAATTATTATTTTTATTTCTCGTATAATTGATCTTTAAAATTTATAAAATATTAATTTTTTATAAAAGTGAAGAGTGGGTAAGATATATGGATGATGATGTGTAAATGGTTGATTTATGATTTATTTCAGGTGGAAAATTGTCATATTTGCCCCGCAAATTACCGCAATAAAATGGGACGAGATGGAGTGGACATAGTAAAGGGTGTAGGGTTAAAATCTTTGTTCGCTTTGCAAAAATGAGGGCGAGACGGGGGTGGGTTCGACGGGCCTTGCACCCTTAAGTCTACAAATTACAAAAATTCATGTTAATACTCACGCTTGCAAAAGACCACAAAAAATGAGATAGAAGCGGAACGGGCATATTAAAGAATGCACACCTAAATTCTTAGACTGACCTTCGAAGAATGCGGACAAAACGAGCATGCACGCACATGTTGATTCTGTTTTGTCAACCCTAGTTTCATTAATGACAACAACATTTATTTGTATTTTTTTATAATATACATATGTAACAAATTGTTGATGGTTATAAATAAAAAAATCTATAACAATAGATAAAGTGAATACATGATTTTGGTCTTGTTTATTTTTTCCTATTTTATTCTTTGCATTGTGTAAATATTTCAAAAATGCTTATTGTAATTGCATTACCACGACAGGGTATGATTTTCTGAGGAAAAAATAGGAATACATGGCATGAGATTGAGGGCTAAATTAGATGCCAAAATTTACATTCCAAAAATAAAAACGGATGGTAATCGTTCAAACTTCTCATTCTATTTACTCCTTTTAGCCACAATCATTTCATAATGTCCAAACCATAAAAGATAGAATACACAAAAACAGGAGAAATTAATTATTGGTGACTTTAGGGGTGGACAAACGGCCGAGCCTGGACGGTTTCGGTCCCAAATACCTAATCCGGCACAACCCACATGTGCTAAATGCAAGCCCAATCTCGACTGTTTTAATTACGATTTTGTCTGGTTACAATTTTTTCGGTTGTGCGGTTCAAATATTACGGTTTTGAAGCACATGATTTACAGTAAAAAAAAATCAAAGAGTAAATCTACAAATAGAAAATATGATGTAGATCTATAGAGATGAATATGAATTTAATTTTTATGAAGGCAGATTCTGCGTAGATCTTTAGTGAAGAAGCCGCTACTTTGACAAAATTAGAAGTTCTTGAAATTTCATTCAATATAGATTTAGATATCTTTCATCTTGTTTCAAAAATTTAAAGGAAAATAAAGATGCTTTCATGCTATTTTAAATGTTCTGTTAAAAGAAATTAAATGAAAACAAGAAAATTTGATGCATTGAGAAGGAAAAGAGAAATGAATGGTGTTTTATTTGTTATGTTAGAAGATGATAGAAGAAGTTAAATGTAAACAAGAAAAGTTTGATGCGAATGCAATGAGGAGGAAAAGATTTGGATGGTTTATTTCAAAATGAAAAAATTGAAAAAAAAAGAGTAAAAATAATAATAATTACGAGAGGCGTAGTGTAGCAGTACAAGTTGTGTGTCTCAAGACAAATATAATTATGAAACACTCAGTGTAGCAGTAAAACATCTCTTTATGTGTCAGAATAAGCTGACTTTTTGACCAGAGTGCCACCCCTGTGAAAATAAAGTCCCAAAATGTCACCTTTGAAAACTATTTGTCTTCTAGTGGCAATATAAAATAATTTTTGTGCATCTGTCCAATTTGGCGACAAATGGCACAACATCTTTTTTCTTTTTCAACGTTGTCCATTTCAGTTCTTATCCGGCTACTGTTTGGACGACCTTTCTTTTTCCTCAACATGTTGTTATTGTGGAAAAGAGTGCCACCTTCGTATTGCGGCCAATTTATTTCAGTAGGGACCCCGAGAAAGCTCTCCTCGTAGACCTTAAAGACGTTAACAACTTTGAACACATCAGCTATACGCACCAAATAGTCTTGTCTAATACTTGAACACGCAACAATTGCATGTGAGCAAAGGACATGGAAATTTTGAAATCTTCCACACTCACACGTCTGGTTCTTGAGGTCGACGTTGAAATGGGTAGTCGGTTTACCATCATTATGATTCACTGTTTCTTGGACCAGAAAGCAGAACCTCTGATGATCAATTTGCATAGCGTTATGGCTATTTGATTTGATTACTTCTTTCTCAATACCCTTCATGGATTTATTTGTTTACACTTGTCCAGAACCCAACATTTTAGTCCATTCATATCCTCTTTTTCCAAATAGTGTGCCCAACCTATAGTATGTTGATTTTACCAAAGTTGTAATAGGTATGTTACGTATGGCCTTCAACAATGAGTTCATTAATTCAGCGAGGTTAATAGTCATATGGCCCCATCGTTTCCCTTCATCAAATGCTCTGGTCCATTTATATCTAGGAATATTGTCTACTCATTGTAATGCTTGTATGTTAGCTTTACGTATCTCTCCTCTGTAGTATTCATATGTAGATTCATTTAATGCATATCCTGAGTGTGAAAAAGAAATATAGATTAGAATATAGAAGTTATAGCTAGATGTCTAAGCAAAGATAAGTTCAAAAAAATACCCATGTTAATAACTTTTTTGCGGAGTTCCTTGTATCTGATTTCCCTCATGAAATTTTGCGCTATATGTCTGATGCAAAATACGTGTGAGGAGGAGGGTACTGCCAACCATTATCTGGGTTATTATAGGCATTCTTTATTCACTCATGTCGATCTGAGATCAAACATAGGTTGGGTTAGGGGGTGTAACGTGCCTTTTAAGATTTATCAAGAAAAAACTCCAGGCATCACCTATTTCACCCTCTACCAATGCAAAAGCTATTGGAAATATATTTCTGTTACCGTATTGTGCAATAGCCATTAACAAAGTTCCCCTGTACTTTCCATATAAACATGTGCCATCTACTTGAACTACTGGTTTGCAGAATGTAAAACCCTTAATGCATGGAGGGAAAGTCCAAAATAGATGGTGGAAAATTCTAGCACCACCAATCTGTGTCCCATCATTTGACCACACAGGAAGGGTTTCTAATTCAATTACAGTACCAGGTAGAAATGTTTTCATGACAAACAACCATTGTGGAAGTTCGTTGTATGAAGTCTCCCAGTTGGCATAAATAGAAACGATAGCCTTATTCTTTGAAATCCATGCCTTCTTGTAAGAAACTGTGTAGTTGAATTCGTCATAGATATGAGCGATGATGTGTTTCACTTTTAGTGAAACATCACTGTTAATCAGAGATTTGATATTGTCACATATTAGATTGGAATCTAATTTTGGATGATCTTGGGACATTGCGGAAGACGTGCAGGTGTGTGGTCCACTAACCTTGGTGATCACCCACTTATCACCCCCTTCTCCATGGAGGCTCTACATTTAAAGTTGCATTCTTTGTGTTCGTAAATGATTATAAGTCGTTTAGTATCTGACATATAAACTCTATAGTTAAGACAATTTCTGATGTGAAACTGATGTATGGTAAACACACACCCTTCCTTGTTTTCAAATTCCATACCAAGCAACCCACCTTTGATCTGAAGCGTCTGTATTATTTCGAATATTGAGGCATCTTTGTCATCTATGTATGTGGGATTTCTCATGTGGAGTGGTGGATTGTATAGGTACATCAATTCATGTTGTTGCACCACGTCAATATCATTGTCGTAGTCGTCGTTATCCCCGCTAAAAAGATTTTGGGTATTCACCTCATGCACTTCATCAAAGTCATTACCTTCCCCAATTTACTCGTATGGAAAAAATGGTTCGTTATGAGTGGTTGTTAGTTCGGGTTGATTCAGTTCTGGTGACAATGTCAACGTAGTCTCCTGACTCATTTGATATTGGTGCGATTGTGAAGACTGTGTCGGATATATAACTTGTGGCTCATCATTCTGTTCTAGTAAACATACGTATAATTCGATCACATTCGATACATTATACATTGTGTGACACCGGAACATTGGGTTGACATCATTGTCATCTTGTATTTTTGTTGTGGTATATGTGACAATATTATCACATTCATTAAAGCATGGATAGCGATAATAATTATCAGATATACGCTGTTGGATTTTTGTTTCGATTATTTCTCTCAAATGGCTAAAATTGGAATTGTGGCTTATTTTGAATATCAGCATGCTTGTGTTTTGGAATACGACCCCACCATTGATATCGGCAAAAATACTTCCATTATAATGGACTTGAACTCTGAAATTGTTTTGAGCCATTGAGTGTGTGATAATTTTTTGATACATTGCATACAATTATATAAACATACTGCATGCAGATGTCAAGAAGCAAAAGCAAAGTGACGTGTCAGCCATGCAAGTAGGGTCCGCCATCTGGGATGGCGGAGCTAAACTACCTTTTCTGAATTTGTTTGGGTCCGCCATCTGAGTTGGCGTAGCATTGCATGTGGTCAAAAGTTTGTTTGCGTCCGCCATCTTGGTTGGCAAGGCTTTACACGTGTAAAAATATTAGTTTAGGTCCTCCATCTAGGTTGGATAACCCCAACTTTCCTCTGCAATTTTTTAATGGGTACGCCATCTTAGATGTTGGAGACTTTTCTACACATTTGGTCTCATCAGACACAATATAAAACCCAGTCCTGAACATCAGAAAATGCATAGATTTTTTTAATGGCTCTCATAATTGGTCTTGTATACATTGTTAAGCCAATTTCATTCAAAAATTTTGATTCTTGCAATATTGTTTCTGATCCAATATCAGTCAGACTAATGGAAACATTCAACTTCGATGACATAAAAACTCAGATACATCATGTCACTGAATTGGAGAAAGAAGTTGTTAGTCTGTTCTACCGAATACCATACATGAATTCGAATGGAATATTGATGTATGCATAAGTCAAAATTTGTAATGATGAAGATGTACGAGAGATGTTTGAAAATTATTTAAATTTCATTAGAATAGGTCCTTTAGAGCTATATGTTAGATTTCGTTGAACAATTGACGAAATTTTATCTTTGTGCAAGAACAATTATTAGTGTATTTTTCATAAATATTTTTAATTTAATTCAACTACTAATTTTCCCACCTAACAACATTTAGTATTTCATCTATGACATTAACTTCCACAACTAACTCTCCCAACTACAAACATTAAATTCAAAGCAACCATATTCTAACCATATTTTCCTCTACAAATAGCAATGCATTCTCTTGCAAATGTTCATTCCAAACTTCAACTCTAGTTTTTTTTCTACATTGCAAATAATCATTTCTTAAAGTTCTCTAGTTTTTTTGCAACAATGGCCCAACGTCCTTTTTTTTATGGGTGAAAAACATAGGGGAACAACTCATAACATTAATGCGTTAGTAAGTATTTGATAAATTTTTATTATTCATCACTTTCTTAGTTTATTTATATACATGTTTATTTAATTAATCACTTTATTCTATCTATTTATTTTATTTAATCGATTAATCGATTTTTTTTCATTTCTTTCTTATTCTATCTATTTATTCTATTTATTTTACATATATTCATTTTTTCGATGGAACTTTTATTTATTGTTTTGTATGTATGTATTAGGTGGACCTGGAAAGAAAATTTAGACCAAGAAACCACACGCTAGTTGATGCCACGCCTGTGGTATTGCCATTATTGGAAACCGCCAATTTCGCGAATATCTCCAAGTTGTAAGACATCACCATTGGTTCCAGTTTTATATATGCTTTACTTGAACGATGGAGACCCGAAACACATACTTTTCACTTTCCGACCGTTGAATGTACGATAACATTGGAAGATGTTAGTATGCTTTTGGGTCTCCACGTGAATGGTAGAACATTAGTGGGGCCTTCCGAGATTGCACCATCAGCATGGGTTGGGTTTTTGGGTCAACAACTACCTACTCATGAAGTAGATGGTAGACACGTAAGTATAAGGTGGTTAAAGAAAATTTTAAAAGAAAGCCCGTTTCTGAATATTCTTCACACGAAGAACTAATTTTATATGTAAGGAACTATATAATATTAATAATTGCACTTACCTTGTTCCCTGACAAAGGAGCCAAACATGTTCATAGTATGTGGACACTGTTTCTTCTTAACTTAGAAGAATGTGGCAGATATAGTTGGGGATCAGCTGTGTTGGCATTTCTATTTAGAGATATGTGTAAAGCAGTTGATGTTGGTGTTGATGGAATGGGGGGATGTGTTGTTCTACTCCAAGCTTGGGGGTTTACAAGAATGCCATTTTTAGCACCAATTAGTAAAATCACACCAACTTACTCGTATGCATCAATGTAAGTTTCTATTTATTCTTATATCTCTATTATTTACAATTTTTAAATATGTTAATTTTTCATTTTATTTTCTATTTATTAGATGGGTTACAGACAGTAATAAGAAGAAAAATTGCTCTCGCAACCCTCGCCATTATCTCACTGGTTATCGTTTCAATATTAATCGCATGTCACCAGACAACGTAATATTAGTACCATTACTTTTTTAATATATTCCAATAAATATTTAGGTTGCACTCATATTTATTATTTATACATTGACAGTTCATATGGAGGCCACATCTTAGATTACCACAATTAGAGAATGACGATCACTTGATTTGGAATGCTACTACCCATATCTTATGTTTATGGATTGTTGAAATGAACCAGTCAGATAGGGTTAAATTGCAATTTGGGTATCATCAAGAAATACCTAACCCTCCTAAATGCCTCCAAGAGTAACATACCATGCACATGCAAGAGTCATGGAAGTACGCCTACACGGTTTTGAATAGAGCTGAACAAGATCATTGGGCAAATAGACGCCAACTCTGCTTGACTGGGGTACCGTTTCAGGGAGAAATGAAGCCCACTCAAGAATATTTGATGTTCCGGACTGGACCAATGGCTAGGCATGGCCCAATTCGCTTCTGCTTCCAAAACGGCCTAATTGCCTAAGTCCAGCCAATGTGGGGCAGCATTTACCTTTCTGCCCCTACCGGGCACATATGGACAGATGAACCTCAAGGTTATTTGCTCCTTCCCGACATTTCTGTCCATTACGCACGACTCCATCACCCAGGAACATTCATGACACCCGTGCCCGGAACTACGCCCTTGCCCGTGGCAACGACTAGTTTTGGGCATCTCTGCCCGTCATAACGGCTAGTTTTTGGCAGTTACCTATTCTTCAAGAAACGGTTATTCCGCCATGAAAATAGGGACAGTTGGCCACGCGTTGGTGGCATTATAAAAATCCTCTCATTTGAGAGGATCAGGTATTCAAAATCATCCTAATAAACTCATACTTTTGTACTTGCCCTTTTCTTCTCCTGATTCTTACTTTAGCATCAGAGTGCCTTGCAGGTACACCCCCTCCTCATCTCACACATCCAGCATCACTGACGTTTCTCTTGGCCCATTTTAGGTTCTGATCAGCCTTCAAGATCAGTGGCGCCGTCTGTGGGAAACTTGTTATCCCCGTCTTAACATCCACCTCAGATTCAAGACCAAACCAACCCTCTATCCAAGATTACGATCATGGTTTGCCAAGATCATGTCCAAGATGCTCGTAATCCTTTTTTTCTCCCCGTCAACAAAACTGATGCTGATGGACCCACGTTCTTCCTCGGAGGAGACACCCGTCTTCTAAGAGACGGAGCTACTGCGTTTCCTTCCCCCACTCGTACTGATCATGTTGACTACCAACCCTCACTGGCCCTCCAGCCTGTTCCAGCTCCACCCAACGTCGACCCGGCCGTGGTGGCCCTCCTTGAAGCAATCAACAAGACTAACCTCTTGATCCTCCAACAAAATGAGAGGATTGGGGTGTTGGAAGAGTCTGCTCGACCAAGATCCCCTCAGTCGAGAAAGATTGACGACGATCCAAAAGTCCACATCCCCGACGGGAAGCTGATCGTCGGGTGCGCCAGGAACCAGAGTCCCATGTCGTCCGGAAGTGTGACCATGTTTCCTCGCGAAACTAACATTCCCCGGGCAACAAGAGACCCCAGAGAGATCAACGTTCACCCCCGGTCAGATCGAAGGGCCGGGAACAAACACCGTCTCCCCGTAGAAGTCTCCTCCATGTCCCCGAGCGAAGCATCCACTCCCCTTCCTGGACTAGTTCCAGTAGCGACGATGAGCCCCACGTCCCATGTCTCAGGAGATCCTGGCTACACACCTCCCCAAAGGCTTGGAGAAACCACCATCTTTGGGCACTTACGACGGAACAACAAACCCAGATGAGCACATCAAAAATATCGATGCGCTGCTAGACTATTGTGGCGCCATCAAATGCCATTTATTCCCTACCACGCTCCGGAAAGGGGCAATGACCTGGTACAAACAACTGCCCGAGGAGTCCATCACCTCGTGGAAACAGCTGGGAAGAATGTTTTCCAGACACTTTACGGCATCACACCGCCATTCAAAGACCGAAGCCTCCCTTTAGGCCATAATTCAAGGGAAGGATGAGCCTCTCCGGGCATATATTGATAGGTTTAATAAAGAAGCGGTGCAAGTCCTACCACCGATAACATGAAGAAGTTTCTACTAGAAAGAGGACTTCGCCCCCATTCATAATTTTCTAAAGTTGTTGGCCTTGACCTCCAAAGAGCCTGGATGCCTTCCTCCTCAAGGCGCAGGCGTATATTCAGTACGAGGAAGAAGAGGTGGCCAACTCTGCCCGGGCCTCACGCCATCAAGAAAGCGCCCGGGTCTCCAAAAGCGATGAGCCCTCGACATACCGTCGAGGGGAGAGAAGACGTGAAGATCGTCCCTGGGAATCTCGGGACAACAAAGGGCCCTCTGGACGCTTCCATGATTACACTCCTCTAACTATCTCCAGGGAAAAGATTCTCCGCGAATGTGCTAACTCGAAGTTTAAACAAGCGGGCATTCGATTCCCTAAGCAGGTACTTGCAAAGCCGAACGCCGACAAGTCAAAATACTGCCATTTCCACAAGAGTCACGGCCAGACCACTGAAGACTGCATCCACCTAAAGGATGCCATAGAAATACTGATCAGGGACGGCCACCTGAAGCAGTTTACAAAGAAGAAGGATGTTCCCCGGCAAGACGCCCAGGAGTCAAAGAAAGTTGAGGAAGGGGTGCCTTCCTCAGAAGATACCAACCTCCAGGTCGCCATGAGTATATCACGACTGGAGGACTTCTATGTTCCCGAGGAGCTCAGTGCTCCCGCATATTTCATAGCCCATAGCCCATGGGAAACTTTCCCCTCTGCAATGGTCATCTCCGGAGGGGGCTTCAACAAAGTCACCGTGGGCTCCGTGAAAAGAAAGTTCGAGCACCTACTCAACACCAGCTCCAACAAGGTTACAACACTCGACAAGGCCCAGAAAGGATCATTCCCCATCTCTTTCTACCGAGAAGAGCTTTTCGGAAGGGCCCCGAACTCAATTATTCTGCTGCTTGTAAGAGGCCAGATGGCAAATTTTGATGTTCATAGGATCTTAGTCGATTAAGGCAGCTCGGTCGACATTATGTACTCGCAGTTGTTCTCAACCCTCCAGCTGGATGAATCGCACCTCACTCCCTACGTGGGTTCTGACCTACAGGGTTTCAACGGGTCGGTCACAAAACCCTGGGGGTACGTCGAGTTGATCGTGACCTTTGGATCTGCAGAGACGGTCAAATCTATTAAGGTTCAGTTCTTGGTAATTGACTGCCCGTCTCTCTATCAGTGCATATTTGGGCGCCCAAACTTGGCTGAATTGGTGGCCGTGCCATCAACTGTCCATCTCAAAATGAAGTACTACACTTCGAAGGGTATGGTCGCCACCTTACACGGGGACATTGAGGTTGCATGGAGATGCTTCGAAGTGGCCACCAAGGGACTCAACACCATCGCTGCCAAGCCAAAGACATCCAGCAAACCAGCCTTGCCAAATAACTCAGAGGAAGCCAAGCCGCTTCCACGCGTCGACTTCATCGACCTAGACAGCTGCTTCTCCAAAGATGATCAGAAGGAGGACCAGACTTGCCCGAGCAGCTCATCCGCCTCGACCAGCACCAGCAACGGCTCCCATCTGATGCGCCTAATTCCGGATGGCGAGTTCGAACTCGTCCTGCTCGATGATGATCCTCAGCGAGGAGTAAAGATAGGGATCGGCCTCCCCGACATAGCGAGGAAATAACTCAAAGCTTGCCTCCAAGAAAATACAGACTTGTTCGCCTGGAGTGCCGCGGAAATGCCCGGCTTAGATCCTGCTCTCGCCTGCCATCAAATCACAATTGACCCCACCATCAAAGCAGTAGCACAACGTATGAGAAAGCAGTCTCCGGAGAAAACGGAGGCTGCAGAATAAGCTGTAAAAGACCTCCTCGAGGCAAACTTTATTTCGGAAGCCAAGTACACCACTTGGTTGTCCAACATTGTACTCGTCATAAAATCTAATGGAAAGTGGCGTATGTGTGTTGATTATACTGATCTCAATAAGGCATGCCCAAAAGATGGCTACCCCTCCCCAATATTGATAAACCTTTTGATAACTCTACCGGTTTTAAACTATTATCATTCATGGATGCCTATTTGGGCTACAATCAAATACCAATGGCGAAAAGCGATAAAAAATACACGACCTTCATGACCGAATCAGGCAATTATTACTACAATGCAATGCCTTTCGGCTTGAAGAACGTCGGTGCGACCTACCAAAAGATGATGAACAAGGTCTTCCGGGGAGAAATAGGCGACATGCTCGAAGTCTATATGGAAGATATGATCGTGAAATACCACGAGGAATGCTCTGCCCTTCTTCAAACTCCTCCGCAAGGAGGCAGCGTTTGAATGGTCGGAGGAATGCGACCGAGCTCTCCTCCATCTGAAACGAGCATTGTCAGAACCTCCAGTCCTCTCTCAGCCAGATAACGGTGAAACTCTGTACCTCTATCTCGCCGTAGAAACCAAGGACGTTAGCGCCGCCCTTATCCGTGAAACGCCTGACGGGAAAAAGCCTATATACTTCACAAGCAAAGAATTGGAGGGACCAGAGCTGAGATACCAGCAAATAGAAAAGGTAGCTCTAGCCCTCATTAAGGTTGCGCGAAGAGTGAGGCACTACTTCCTGGCCCACACGATCGTGGTCCGAACAGATCAACTCATAAAGTAGCTACTAGGACGACCGAATATGGCCGGTAGAATGCTTAAATGGTCATTGGAGCTATCTAAGTTCGACATTCAGTACAAAAGCTGAAAGTCCCTCAAGGCCCAGGCATTTTCTGATTTCTTCAGAGAGATTAAATTCGCAGATTCCCCCACCTGCGGGGCGTGCAAGTGGACCATCTTCATTGATGGAGCATCCAGCTCGGCGGGAAGCGGGGCAAGTATCATCTTGGAAAAGGACGAGGGAATCATCGTCGAGGTATCACTCACTTTATCCTTCCCTACTTCCAATAACCAAGCTGAGTATGAAGCTTTCCTCGCCGGTCTACGCTTGGTCGAGGACCTGGGAGCAGAAGAAGCCGTCATCTGCACCGATTCGCAACTCGTGGCCCTTCAAGTTCGAGGAGAATATCAGGCCAAAAACAAAAACCTATCCGAATACTTGTCCCCGGTCAAAGAAAAAATGACGAAGTTCGTTACAGTAGAAGTAAAACATGTTCCCCGCGAACATAACGTCAGAGCAGACGTGTTGTCTAAACTGGTGAGTACGAAGAAAAAGGGCGGAAACAAGTTCGTCATCCAGGAGGTGCTTCCTCGACCCAGCATCGAGAAGACCCCCACGATCCTCGACGTGAAATTCATCAGCGACAGGAACTACTGGATAACCCCCATTTATAACTACCTCGCTAGGGACGAACTTTCGTCCGACCCCAAAGAGGCCAGCATAGTCAGGCGCAGAGCCTGCTCTTACGTCCTGGTCGAAGACAAGCTCTACAAGCAAAGGTTCTCCATCCCTTTACTCAAATGCGTCGAAGAAGAGATGGCCACCCACGTCTTGCGCGACATCCACAAAGGAATCAAAGCCCAACATCTCGGGGGAAGATCCCTCGCCCAGAAAGCCCTTCGAGCAGGGTACTACTGGCTAACCATTCAGTAGGATGCAAAAGAGCACATGAAGAAATGCGAAAAATGCCAACGGCACGGGGACATGTACCTGGCTCCGTCTAACGAGCTCAAAGATATATCCTCCCCGTGGCCATTTGTATGGTGGGGCCTGGACATCCTGGGGCCATTCGTAGTATGGTCAAACCAAAACAAGTACTTGATAGTAGGCGTTGACTACTTCACAAAGTGGATAGAAGCAGAGGCTCTGGCCAAAATAACCGCCCTCAACATACTTCGTTTCTACAAGCGGAACATCCTTGCACGTTTTGGCATTCCCCAAGCAATAGTCACCGACAATGGGACGCAGTTCACGGACAGGAAGCTCCAGGATTTCGTCGCTCAACTAGGCACGAAACAACACTTCGCATCCGTCGAACACCCCCAGACTCACGGGCAAGCCGAAGTAGCAAATCGGGTAATCCTACGAGGCCTCAAACGGAGGCTAGACGAAACGAAGAAAGTTTGGGTCGAAGAGCTGCACAGCGTCCTATGGACGTACCACACAACTCGCACTCTTCAACCGGGGAAACTCCCTTTCGCCTGGCCTATGGGACTAAGGCAGTGATCCCCATCGAGATACACGTACCATCCAGGCGAACTGAATCACCCTTGGACGAGGAAACAAACGACAAGGCACTGAGGGAAGAGCTTGACCTTGTCGAAGAGGTCCGGTCAGGAGCAGCTCTCCGCGAAGCCTCATTAAAGCAGAAAATTGCAATCAGGCACAACGCCAAAGTGATACAGCGAGAATTCCAAGTGGGCATCCTTGTCTTGAGAAGGAACCACAAGGACTCTCGGGAAGGCAAACTCGCGCTAAATGGGAAGGACCCTATCGCGTCCGAGCAAAGACAGAGTGTTAGTTCTTGTAGTTGGCTGGAATTTTGGTAAAATAATGTGGATGTCATGGTTGATGTTTCAACATGAGTTTCTAACATTCTGGTTGTGTTAAGTTGTAAATGGTTGCAGATTCTGTGCTAATGTCAAACCCGATGTTAAGACATCAGTTGATAAAACATCAGTCTGAGTTATTTTATTAGGGTTGCGTGTTTCTGTTATTGGAGAGATATTCTGCTGAAGAGAGTGAGAGATTGTAGGCGAATATCTTGGTAAAGATATATTCAGTTGCAATCAGATTTGGAGCAGATCTTGTTGCTATTTTTAAGGCTAAAAGATATGAAGATTTAATTGAAGATTTGATTGAAGATTTAATTAAAGATCTATTTAGTAGCAGATTTGTAGCAGTTAATATGCTGAGATTTAAAGCCCAAATCTAGTTGGAAAAAAGGTTATAAATAGAAGCATTGTAACCTAGTTTAAGTGAAGCCAGCCATCATGTAAATTCTAAGGGCTGAGTTTGTGAACCACTCTCTAGGAGACTTGGTATGTGTGAACCACTCGGATTGTGAGATGGTCATTGTTCTTAGAGGAAGCTGTTAAGCAACTCTAAGTATTGTTCTTAGTCATGAGGGTCATGTCTAGGTATTGTTATAGGAGTGTGCCTTCTACGTGTTTGGAGAGTTTTTGGAAATCAAGCTGTTGATGCAGTGACTGAGATGTTGACTGCTAGACATCATTACGATGATTGGGAGTGAGATGGAGTATCTTATCTAGGGAGGACTTAGATAGAAGGGTCGTTGGGTAGTGATTAAGTTAGTGGATTGTCAACTGGTTTATTGAGTCTGTAATTTGATACTGCTAATAGTGGACTTCCTTCCTGGCTTGGTATGCCCCCAGACGTAGGTAGTTAGACCGAACTGGGTGAACAATTCATTGTGTTTATTTACTGTTGTTTATTGCCTTGTTCATAGCAGATTGTGTTGTTGTGACATCACACGTAACATCACACATCTGATACCAGAATTTCAATTGGTATCAGAGCAGGCATCCTGTCTGTTTCTGGATGAGATCTAGGGAAGATACTTTCTGGTTCATGAGCAAGGAAGATAGTTTTGTTGAGTTATGGACTTGGTCAGTTCATATAGTTGTTTGTTTGATCACTTGAAGTGAAGGATGGACTATTCATGACAGGGTATGTATTGGACCTGTCTGTTGTTACCAGTGGAGAACTGATGTTGTGAGTGTGATTTATTTTCAAACCTTTTTAGTGTGCAAGGATTGAGTAGTGTCTGAAGGGTGTTGAGGAGTTGTTGTGTGTTCCGCTGCATGGTATCTGATGTAACCCTGGTTGTTTCTTGTGTCTCTGGTGGTGAGACTTTAAGAAGGTATTTTCTTGGAAAGCCTTTAGAGTTTGGTCTCCTCAGCAGAAGAAGAATATATTTCAAATCAGGTATTGAAGACCAATCTGTCCATAACACTGATTCCTTCCTTCTCAATTTTCTTGATGATGAAAGAAGAGGGTGGAGCCAAAGCAAAAGAGTATCACTGCCAAATCTTTCATGCGGAAGTGAAGATCTTGATAAGTTATCTCTTAAGCGTATTTATGGTGTCCAATGTAGTTCTGGTATATCTGAAGATGAATTCTCTTGTGAAGATACATGTTTCTGATTTTCAAAATCATGAACTGGAGGAAGTTTCATCAAGAAAGAATCCGAGCTTGATATGGCAATCCTAATGTCTCGACATCGCACTACACATCAGCAGTTTATGGTAAATGCTGAGTCAAAGTCCTATTAGATTGTAGCTGTTTTGAAGGATCACTGAAGCTGTGAAGTTGAACAATTTTTGAGATGTTGTTCATAATGTCATAGCATCTCAGCTGGAGCTGGTTGAAGAAAAGGTAGTAATCTTGATAGCAGAAGAGAAGGAGATGATCCATGTTTAAGCTAAAATGTCTGAGGACAATTTTATAGGGAAAATGCATCCAAGAGTTTGTGTGCAGTAGCAGTGTAAATCAGCCTGTGGTCAATTGGTGTTTGCATGAGCTCTTTCAGTTTTGTGGCTTGAAGGATTGGAAGTAGCGGATTGTCTATGGTATGTTTATGCAGAAGGATGGCAGTTATCACTCTTAAGTTAGACAAGAGGTCTGAACCTTGTGCTTATAAGAAGAAGCTTCTGGAAGAGTGTGTTATGCAAGTTACTGCAGTTTTGTTGGTCTGATCTTGGAAGTTGATCAGATGTTGATATGTTCTCGTGTGTTCCCTAAAAGAGATATGTGTGGATTAATATGGTTGTAGTCTCCAAATCCATAGGAGATGTTTAATGTGATTTAGACTAATGTCGGAACTGATGTTGAAACATCATTTCAGTTCTTTGCTCAGGGTGGAGTAAAAGATCAAGACACTGACCTAACCTGGAAGGCTTTTGTGGTATGAATGGTTGTCATAATGGTCTATCATGAAGAAGATTCAGAAGATGCTGGAATCTGAAGAAGGGTTAAACCACAGGGATCAATTGCTATTTGTGAAATTCACAAGTATTTAATTGATTATCCTTGAAAGACAAGATTAAGGATGTTATGTCTATTGTTTTAACATCTTTTCATCAGAGGTTTGGAGAATCATGGGAGGGGTTCTACATTCGCTCACAAGTTGCCTAGGTGTTTACCTGGGATTATTGCTTAGCATCTGTTCCTAGAAAGTATTGTGAATGACTTGTCCAGATGGTGGTGCTGTTGAAGATGAAGATGGAAGACTATGAAGACATCATAATCTTGATGGTTACAGCTTGGATCAGTTTATTTCTGATCTGAGTGGTTTGGAGCATGGTGTTTGCTCTGGTTGTGAAGGTCGAGGATAAGTGGCAGTTATCTCTGGCTTTCTTCTGACGGCTCTACTAAGGGAAGTGACTTTCTTTAGTATTGCTATGGGGTAGTCTTGGACTACTTATTTTCTGAAGATTCAGATGTGGTAGGTTTGAAGTCTTTGGAGTTTCTAAGCAGGATGGAGGTTGTCTACTCAAACTTGATTGTTGAATCAAGTCTATGAGAACATGGAAATCTGTTTCTGCAAAGGGAGGAGGTTCTTCTGAGTGGCAGAAGGTAGAGCTGAATTCAACAGTTGGATGACATAATGTTCTGATATCTAGCTTAACATCAGGAGTCTCAGTTGGTGATGTGGCACATCAGCTAATGATAGGGTGATCTATAGGAATGAACAATAGGATACTTCAAAAAGACCGTTCTCATGGCAGTTTGCGGGAGCTGCAGGAAGGAGAAGATGTTACATGACTATGGCTTAGGGAGCCTAAGTGTGTTTGCCTTTGAGCAAGTGGAACATGTGACTTGAAGATCAAGTTTCCTTGGTGGATCAAGATATCTTTGTGAGAGTTCTGACAAATGTGAAAAAGGTCAAACTGTGGCATTTGGTTGTTTTCATATGAGGATTCATGAATGAGGTGATCAAACTGTGGCATTTGGTTGATCTCAGAAGTGGATTCGAAGAATCAAGATAATCAGAGTGTGGCAGCTGGTTATTATTGAGGATTGTCTTGGAACAAGTTACTCTTGGGCAGAAGGGTGATGAGTTGAAGACTCAAGGAGATTATTCTTCTTGAAGGTGGATGAGAGTTTAATTCTCTAGTTCTTTGGATTACTATGCAATAGTAAGTCCAGTTGGTGGAGCATATCAAGAATCATGGTGATGATATCTTGGTGTGTGGCAAATGTTCTAACTTGTGTTGGGACATTATCTGGTTGAATATCCTTGGTGAAGGATGATTTTGTTCTGGTTCTGAAGCTTGATGCATACATTATGCCTAAGGAGGGTCTACATAGTCATACGGGAGAATGATGAAGTAGAAGGTCTGCCTTGGATGGAGAATGTAGAGAAGACTGAAGTAGATCAGGTATTGATTGATTGGAAGTCTGAAGATGAAGAGCATGATAGGGAATCACTGCCTTTGGAGAAAGGGATAATGGTACCAAAATGCATGTGCTCAGCAAGTGTGCTCAAATGTTCATCTTCATCTAGAGCATTAGTTAACCATGATTGGGGGAGTACTTGTCTATGGATTTTGCTGCAAAGGTACATATATTATGAAGATTGCATGCTAATCAAGCTTGTGGAGATTGGTTGAATCTTATGAGGATATAATGTCAGATAACATGTTATGACATTAGGCTGTTGGATGACATGTTGGTGTGGACATGAATGGTTCTAGCCATGTGAAGCTAATTGTTTGAATCATATGCGCACATGCTTCTGAGGAGAAGTCTGAAGGACAACTTTGGTTGTGTATGGAAGAATTTATTTTTCTCTGCAGATTTTGGAAGAGCTTTGTGAGAGTCCTTGTTGATGGGAGATGTCATACTTGTCTTGGTGTGTGTAAGAGGAGTTTATTTAGAGTTCAATGGAAGGCATTGTGTGTGTGCTTCAGAACTTGTGGATGATTGTGTGAAGCATTCCTGACTGGATGAATGAAGACTATGTCTGGATTTTCCAAATGTTATGATATACTGGTCAAGGAGCACCATTTGTGAAATATAATGGGAGAACTTCTGTCTGTACTAGTGTGGTACTTGGATTGTTTGAAGATTAAACATTACGTGAATGCGTTCAGCAGGTGTGTTGAACAGAGGGTGCGCTCTTGAAGACATGAAGATGAGTCTTATGTTTTCCATTCATTTAAGGTGTTCTTCTTGCAAAGGAGCACTGGTTATCTTAGATAGGGAGAGTTGATCTTTTGTTGAAGAAGTTGTTTATCCAGATGGTAATGTCAGACAAGATGTCGTGACATTGTGTTACTGGTGAAGTTCATGGTGTACTTGACAGTTTAGACCTGATTCTATAGATTTGTGTGTCAATGGATTGAATCAGAAGTATACATTTACACAAATGTTTGTCAATTTTTGGCCAAAAAAGGGGACAGAATGTACAGTAGTAGTTGTTGAGTCGGGATTTTGTTCTGAGTATGTTGGTTGGCAGATTCAGAGTTTGTCCAATTGAGGCTAAAAAGGGGGAGAGTTAGCCCATGTGTTGCCTAGTTTTGTTGGTATAGGCTTGAGGGGGAGTAATCGTGTTTGAACAGCTGGTATGATGGTTCTTGCTTTGAGGGGGAATTTGTTATGTGCTGAGTTACTAGTTGTTGCAGCTGGTTGGTATTGCTGCAGGTTGTGCTGTGAATGTTAGTAAGTGTTTTTCCACTGCAAGCTAAAAGTGGTTTAGCCAAAATTAGCCAAAGGGGGAGATTGTTAGTTCTTGTAGTTGGCTGGAATTTTGGTAAAACAATGTGGATGTCATGGTTGATGTTTCAACACGAGTTTCTAAGATTCTGGTTGTGTTAAGTTGTAAATGGTTGCAGATTTTGTGCTGATGTCAAACCCGATGTTAAGACATCAGTTGATAAAACATCAGCCTGAGTTGTTTTATTAGGGCTGCGTGTTTCTGTTATTGGAGAGATATTCTGCTGAAGAGAGTGAGAGATTGTAGGCGAATATCTTGGTAAAGATATATTCAGTTGCAATCAGATTTGGAGAAGATCTTGTTGCTGTTTTTAAGGCTAAAAGATATGAAGATTTAATTGAAGATTTAATTGAAGATTTAATTGAAGATTTGATTGAAGATTTAATTGAAGATCTATTTAGTAGCAGAATCTTCTGCAGATTTGTAGCAGTTAATATGCTGAGATTTAAAGCCCAAATCCAGTTGGAAAAAAGGTTATAAATAGAAGCATTGTAACCTAGTTTAAGTGAAGCCAGCCATCATGTAAATTCTAAGGGCTGAGTTTGTGAACCACTCTCTAGGAGAGTTGGTATGTGTGAACCACTCGGATTGTGAGATGGTCATTGTTCTTAGAGGAAGTTGTTAAGCAACTCTAAGTATTGTTCTTAGTCATGAGGGTCATGTCTAGGTATTGTTATAGGAGTGTGTCTTCTACGTGTTTGGAGAGTTTTTGTAAATCAAGTTGTTGATGCAGTGACTGAGATGTTGACTGCTAGACATCATTGCGATGATTGGGAGTGAGATGGAGTCTCTTATCTAGGGAGGACTTAGATAGAAGGGTCGTTGGGTAGTGATTAAGTTAGTGGATTGTCAACTAGTTTGTTGAGTCTGTAATTTGATACTGCTAATAGTGGACTTCCTTCCTGGCTTGGTATGCCCCCAGACGTAGGTAGTTAGACCAAATTGGGTGAACAATTCATTGTGTTTATTTACTGTTGTTTATTGCCTTGTTCATAGCAGATTGTGTTGTTGTGACATCACACGTAACATCACACATCTGATACCAGAATTTCACAGAGAATGAGGCCTACTACCTAGAACACCTCAACGGGGAAGAACTTGCTCGACCATGGAACGCCAAAAAGCTAAAACAATACTATAGCTAAGGCCCTAATTATCGGTTTGCTTCGTCAAAGCAACGAACATAACATCCCGACTACAATGGGTGCCAAGGTACAAGCGTCGCATACCAGCCAAGGCAGGATCCTGCTCAGGATCGAGCTGGGTCTTTGCCCGACGGCGGTTCCTCAACCGAGCCCACTGTTGTCAAAGTACCATGATAGGCAGAACACCCAGCTCGCGATGGAAGGTTCACGCCGCGAACTCAGGCCTCAAACGCGACCTGAGCTCCGTTATCATGCCTGGAAATTCCCCAGACCATTTGACCAGTCCCCCTCACTGTCGAACACATCTAAGTCGAGCAATTCCCTAAAGCAATAAACGAATCCAAGTCATCCCTATTACGGGCACACACGTGTATCGAGAAAAGATATAACACTTAGCAAAAATAAACAGCAAATAAAGTCATGCGCGAATATACAACATACAAAACCGGCCTGGACGACCGGATATATACATATCAAAATAATTAGTGGCCACAAGGACCACAATTGTGCGTGTTAAAGATAAAGGGGCCTCGCCCCACACTGCATAAAATTACAAAATATGGCACGCAGGCCAGAAACATTACAATAACAAAAGAAGACATCATTCCTCTATCTGCTTAGTCTACTCGGGGGTAGGCTGCGTCGGCTGGGGCTTCTCGTTCAGGAGACGGGCATGCTCATCACCAATATGGAAGAAGTCTGGATTAACAATTTTGCCATCTTCAACATGGCCCAAAAAGTTGGTCCCATCCGTGGATAGCTGGATCCCTGGATTCACCACCTTGAGTTGAGCTACAACATTATTGAACGACTCCTCCCCGATGGAAAGGACACCGTCCTCCGTCCGCACAATACGAGCAACCAACTCGGCCCTATCTTCAACGTCTTTACTTCCTCAGGCTCATCTTCAGTCGAGGCCGCCGCAGACCTCATCTGCTCGACCAGGTCTTCAGCAGCCTTCTTTTCAACAACATGAGTCTCATTTTCCCCTTTCTGTTTAGCGGCCTCCTCCGCCGACTTCTTCCTGGCATTGTCAGTAGCCTTGACCTCCTCCTTGGCCTTCTTCACTTTTCCTCCAGAGTAGATATCGCCTCCTGGGCCTTCTTTAGCTTGGATTCGGAAGAGGAGTCTTCCTCGGTATAGACCGCCGCCATCTTCAGCACCCGGACCAATGCAGAAGCGTCCTGCACCAACATTGCCCTCTTGCTCGGTCGGTTCATGCCTTCAAGCTTGAGGGACTCTGCCCGAGGAACCGTCAGGGATGTCCCCTCGAAAAAATTCTTGTCGTGAAGGCAAGTAGGAAGCTCAAACTTTACCTTCTCCGTCATCCGACTGAGATCCACCAGCTCATTCGGTCTTGTCCGCTTAAACCTTAAAGCCCCGGGCACAGGAGATCCCTAGGCAGGAGAAGGAACAGGCGAGAAGCTCCCCACAGCCAGTTAAGGAAGAGGCACCCGCTGGGTAAACCGAGACTTCAGTTTGGTCGCGCCCGCCTTGCCCCTCGTTAGAGCATTCTTCACCATCCTCTCATGTGCAGAAGGCATTTCACCTGCAAAAGAACGTAACAAACACGTTAGTAACTAAGGAAATCATAATCCGGGCAATCTAGAAAAGTAAAAACTACCAAGCAACTTAAGTGTGTCAGCATGGGTCTTCCACTCCAGAAGCACCTTCGTATTGATATAGCAGTGCTCCACTCTTTTCCCACCATCATCGTCAAAGATCGGGTCCCCGTTTTTCGTCGAGCACTCCGCGAGTTTAAAACTGTTAACATATTTGACCAACGCCTCATAGCTGGCTTTGTCATCCTCGTTCAGCATCTCCGGTTGAGCGAGATAATGGTCAGTACCCCGGGTAAAATGGCTCCCGCTCCAACAGAAAGCGAACTTAAACACTCTGTCCGCAAGCAACTTCTCATGCTCGTCGTACACATCATTGTCGTCCTCATCTGTTGACCCTGCCCAGGCGTACGTGGTGTCCCGGACCTTCTCCGACACAGGTTCAATAATATAAAACCTCTCCTTAAAGGTCCGGATAGACTCCGAGAAGGGCTTGAACAGTTTTCTCGCTTGCTTCAACGAAACCCATCCGTACCTTTTCCCCGAAACCTGCCTTTAGAGGTGGAAGATTGTGATGAACAAGGGTAAAGTAGCTCATATCTTTAGGAACTCGCAGGTCAGCTCGAACGCACAGATAAATGCCAACGAATTAGGGTGCAGCTACAACGGGGCCAAGTCCAAATGGACGAAGACGGACCGCTGAAAGTCGGTGAAGGGTAACCTCGGCCCTATATCCCTGAAAGCATACTCATACATCGGGAATCTCCCCATAATCCGTACATATGCGGTCGTCTTGACTGGGGAAGTGCACCTTCCACTCCCCTTCTGGTCCTACATTCGTGAAGACGTCCCCGGTATAGGAAGCAAAGGTGGATGCATGCTCGGCAGGCTCCGCAACCGTTCATTCCTCCGCGGAATCATGCTCGAGATTCTCCCTGACCTCCCTGGGGGCAGTTGAAGCCTCAGTGTAAATGCTCTCCGAAGAGCTCTCCTCGGACGAGTCTATGGGAATCTCCTTCTCTGGTTCATGTGCCATCTCGTTCACCTGAAAAGCAGAGAACAAAAGTAAATTCGACTGCAAAATCAAATCCATCCTTCCACCGCTAGTCAAGTGAAAGGGCTCGCAAAGGGTCAAGGACAACGTCCCCAACCTAAGCCCTAAATCAAATGGCACAAGGGTATTGTGCGAGGAGATGCCCGGAGGCAGCCTGTCCTATTCACACGGGGAGATTCTCCCCGCAACATTACCCAGTTTTCCGTTTGAAGCTCCACCGGAAAACTCATACATTCATCGGAAAATTCATGAGGGCGCCGGAAAACTCATGAGCTCTGCCAGGTACGCTCACGCCCGTCGTCGCAACGACGTTGAAAACAGCCTAACTCTACGGTCCTTTGAAACTCCGGCGATCACAGCAGCAGCAGAAAGTGGCCGAGCCACCGTCTACCACCAACAGTCGCCGGGAAACACCACGATTTCTACCTAAAGTCACCCTAGCCACATGCATTCTAACAAAACGGAAGCAAAAAAGCTAGAAACAAAGCAAGGAATAAGTTACTTACGTGGTAAAAGAGAATCTGAAGGGTCGAAGAACTTGCTCGAAGCTTCGTACGATGGCTAACGGAGGCGACAAGCTGGGATCTCAGAGAGAAGAATGAGGAAAGAGAGAGAAGAGAAAAGTCCAAATAAGCAGCTCCTCCCTCTATTTATAAGCATTCTGAAGGCACGTGCACGAGCACGTGCGGCTAGGGGCCTCATCATGACCCTAGCCTAGCCATCTTGACGCATTTAATGCTGCACAAGGCTCGGGGCACACGTGGCGTCACGTCTCTTCAGACTACCTCAACTGTTGGTCTCTCTACACGCAGGGCAGACTAAACAACATTTCGTATCCCCCAGGCATCACCGGACAATTTCACCTCGTCGACAAGCGACGACCCCTTGGGAGTTCCCTGGGACTGTGGGCTATCCTTAAGTCATCACTCCCATGCTCGTTAGCAACGACTTGGAGGGCTCCTGTTCCGGACTGGACCAATGGCTAGGCCTGACCCAATCCACTTCTGCTTCCAGAACGGCCCAATTGCCTAAGTCCAGCCAATGTGGGGCAGCATTTACCTTTCTGCCCCTACTGGGCACATACGGAAAGATGGACCTCAAGGTCATTTGCTCCTCCCCAGCATTTTTGCCCGTTACGCATGGCTCCATCACCCAGGAACAGTCATGACGCCCGTGCCCGAAACTTCTCCCGATTCTTACTTTAGCATCGGAGTGCCTTACAGGTACACCCCTCTTCTCATCCCACACACCCAGCATCACTGACATTTCTCTTGGTCCACTTCAGGTTCTGATCAGCCTTCAAGATCATTTGAATTGGTTACATAGGCTCCCATATTAGTATGCATCAATAGAACAATTCTTAATTGACTCCCGTCAATAGTATCCCGCATCACAGGTGCCGAACCCACCACCACAAAATTTCCAATACCCCAAAACACAATACACACAAGTATCCACATCCAGCCAATTCGAACCACAAAATCAATATACCCATCCCTACCAATCCCAAACACAACACACATCATACCCACAACCAAACTACCAAACACAAACTTAACATACACCAACCCATTACACATACCAAACACTGCAACAACAAACAAACCACACCTACCAATCCCAACAACAACCATGCCTCCGCCCACCACGACACCACACACCAATCCCAGAACCAAACTTTGATTATTCAAGGACCAGCCAACTATCATCATCCCTCGATGTGTCCGACTATTACGCCGCGACCATTGAACCTTCAGCCCCAAATCCCACCCAATTCACAAAAGTATTTAACGAATTTCCTCCAAATGAACTTTTTCTTTGAATTTCGATCCATTGAAATTTACCATAACCAAACACTTGTTTCCCAAACTCTACCTATCCACCCGCAACTTCAATCCCTTTTCCACCTGATCCAACAAAAAATTTAGGTCGTGGTTACCGAATTCGGGTTCCTGCAAGATGTTGAACCGATAGTTATTTCGTCGACGAAGATCCAGATCAACATGGAAATTAAAATTTTTGATTAAGGCATCATCCATTTGTAATTTAGAATTTTATATATTAGTTATGAGATTTTTTTTTCTAATTTGTGTTTTCATAATATTTAGTATTACATATTATTTATTAAAAAATAATTAAACTTCTAAAAACAAATAATTAATTAAATATTTTAAAAATGAAAAATTGAAAAAAAAAATTAATTAATATAATATTATTAAATGATAATAAATTAATTTACTTATTAAAAAATATTTTTAAAAAAGATTTTAAAAACTCAAAAAATCAATAACGAAAAAAAGGGGGTCTCCATATAAGATGGTGGATCCCAACTGGGAGTCTAACACCTCCGCCATCTTGAATGAAGTGTGTAGAAAAATTATTTTATATTTCTACTAGAAGATAAATTTCGTGGCATTTCGGAAATTGTTTTTAAAGGGTGGCATTTTGGGACTATATTTTCACATGGGTGACACTCTAGTCAAAAAGTCGAATAAGCTACCCATGTAATGTTATAAATTAATATAATAAAAATAAAGTACTTTGTAATACAATACGTTAAGTTCAGTCAGTGTCAAGTTACAATGGATCAAAATTTCAGATCCGATTTCGACTGCTTAAATCTGTTGCAAACTGTATTAAGTAACCCTCACACCCGTAAACCCAAAATAAACCGTCCGAAAAGTTAATTTTTTTCAGATAAACCGGGTTCGGTCGGACCTTAGTTTTTTGTCCACACCTAGTTGGTGTGTTACAACAGAGGGTGGAATAATAACTCCAAATTGTGTCGGCAACCCTGCACTGTTAACAACAAATTACAAGTATTGTCATAAACAAGATTCAAAGATCTCTCTCTCTCTCTCTCTCTCTCTCTCTCTCTCTCTCTCTCTCTCTCTCTCTCTCTCTCTCTCTCTCTCTCTCTCTCTCTCTCTATCTCTCTCTGATGTTTTTGTACTTGATAA